>OX438919.1:28015305-30415305 GCA_949316025.1 Lapara coniferarum
GAAAACTTAATTTTATGTTCAAATCTGATTACAACTTTTCTGTAAATCAACATATTTTCGTCGGGGATAGTGCAATAACGCATAAGTGATAAAAAAGGTCCAATTGAGATTGATCCTTACTGCGCTTAACTTAACATTGATAATACAAAAAAAATTCACTTACACGGTGTTACACTATCCCCGACGATTTATTTCATTCAGTATAAAATTACAATATAATAGATATTTAAAACACCCTATATAAACTAATACATTATGTTTATATCACACAAATTAATAGTACTAACCTCAGGTGTGGAAAACAACGACAGCCATTCAGGATTTATGATAGTCCTAAACCCCTTTATAAATGCGTTTGTTTGGTCTTTGATTTGCATGTGCATTCGGAAGTGAGCCATCAAATGTATATAATTAATTCTGAAATCATTTACATTGTTAGATCATACTTTAAATTACCTTTCCCTTATTGTTAAACGCGAAAATATACCATCTATTGTGTAAGTTAATTATCATAGTTTAATGCCATTAAATAAAGAGACGGTGCCTATCTTACGATGGTAAGCGATACGACCGCCCAAAAACAGTAGCAACGTCGCACATAACTTTGAATCACAATGTACTGCATGGCATTACACTACACTTGTCACCCTGAGATATAAGATGTTAAGTCTCATTATGTCCTGTAGTTACACTGGCTACAATGTCCTTCAAACCGGAACACAACAGTGCTTGCACACTGCTGCTTGGCGGTAGAAATAGACATTGCGGTGCTACCTACCAAGAAGGCTCAAAAAGTTATTTCTTTTCGTTACATGATACCATACAGAAGTTACGAAGTTCCATACTAAACATATTCTTTTAGTATTGTAACCTACAAGTATGATTACTTGGTGACTAACTCACTACTCAATCTATACTTAATATTATAAAGCTGAAGTTTGTTTGTTTGAACGCGCTAATCTCAGGAACTTCTGAATCGATTTTGAAAATTCTTTCACTAATAGGAAGCTACATAACTCCTGAGTGCTATAGGCTACTTTTTATCCCGGGAAAAAATGTTTGTCCCGGAAAAACTTTTTCACGCGGGCGGAGCCGCGAGCACTACTAGTTACTTTATATTACCACTCACCTATTTTCGTTGGTGACCGGTATAGCCTTGCCACCTGGCACCAGTTCATGAGTAACTATTTCCCCTAGCCTCTCTTCATCTACAGAGAACG
Source organism: Lapara coniferarum (assembly GCA_949316025.1). Lineage (NCBI taxonomy): Eukaryota > Metazoa > Arthropoda > Insecta > Lepidoptera > Sphingidae > Lapara > Lapara coniferarum. The sequence goes on from OX438919.1 coordinate 28,016,526, forward strand.
TAAGCTCCAAAGTGGATATATCACCCTGTAAAAGATATAGATCTAAATACCAAACAAAACACATACTTACTTTTTGCAAAATAAAGTATTTCAATAAGTACACCGTTACATAAAAAAAGCCTCTTGAATAAAACTAATTTAACGTATTTTTTTATATTGATTATTTGTATAGATATTTGGAAAGTTTTTCGGCCTTCTAATCGAGACAGGAATTATTAGTTCAGGCCCGCTTGGCCCATTCGGGCCATGACAGCTCCTGTCATAAAAGCGAAAATCATCGTTCCTACCTACGCGATAAGGTTATGGTATTGTATAATTTTGTGTATAATTTGCGGAACTTCTTCAAGGATCAGATCAGGAATATTTGAAAATGAAACTGCCACGACCACAGTAGAATGCGTAATGACTTTACTTAATTACAAAAGATGGTTAATTATTAAGCGCCTACTAAAATTATAATAATGCAGTGCAACAACACGGATTGCCGTTACTATGTATAAGGCACATTTGTTATGATATTGTAATTATTTATTAGTCCTAATTATGTGAAGTTATATAATTTAAAAGATATATTAAAACTAGAGATGCTGCAACATGCCCCCAGCCGTTGAATACCGAGGAATTCAACCAGAAGTCTCCAACAATGGACATATTTTGGACGCAGCTCTCCTTACTACGCCATCTGCCGTCCGAATTTCAGCAACTCTGCATACATTGTCGCTGCCAGGATACAGGGTGATTACTCGACCCAACTTCCATTTCAATGGCGGCAAGTTGTCGTCCTTAATAACAACAAGGGAGTCGACCTTCAGAGCATCCGTGCAGGCTTGCCACTTGACTCGTTGTTGGAGCTCCGAAACGTATTCTTTACTCCATCTAGCCCAGAAGTGTTGTCTGAGTTGCTCGATCCTTTGATGCCGTGCTAAGTGGTCGTAGTTGCGGTCCCGAAGATCTTCTACTGGGAGAGAGATGAGAGGCCTTCCAATTAGAAAATGGCCTGGCGTCAGGGGCAGCAAATCTTCGGAGTTCGACGATAGCGGAGTGAGTGGCCGGGAATTTAAAATCGCCTCGATTTGTACTAACGTGGAGTTTAGTTCCTCGTACGTTAAGTGACAATTGCCCAGCACTCTGACTAAATGGTCTTTAGTGGACTTGACACCCGCCTCCCATAGACCACCAAAATGTGGAGCATAGGCAGGTATAAAGTGGAACTGGATTCCGTCATGAGCCACACTTTCAGCCAAGGAGGCACAATTGCGCTTGAGAAAGTTAGAAAGCTCATTGTAGGCTCCTACAAATGATGTCCCATTATCCGAATAAAGATGAAGAGGCTTTCCTCTTCGAGACATAAACCTACGTAACGCCTGTAAGTAGTTACTGCTTGTCAAATCGCCCACTAACTCTAAATGTATTGCTTTAGTCGTAAAGCATACAAAAACAACGATGTACACTTTCAGCAGCCTACATCCACGACCTTGACGACTAGCTGACATTATGGGACCCGCATAATCAACGCCTACGGTTTGAAAGGGGAAATCTGCTGGTGATAATCTACTTGCTGGTAGATTACCCATTTGTGGTTGATAAGCTGTTCCCTTCAAACGTCGACAGCGAACGCACTGACGATAACACGCTCTGGCTAAATTGCGGCCACCTAACGGCCAGTAGGTCTCTCTTATTGTGGCCAATAATAATTGAGGACCTGCATGCATTAATCTTCGGTGCTCATAATTAAATAAAAGTTTGTGAAATGATGAGTGGACTGTAATAAAATTGGGTGTTTTTTCTCAAACGAATATTCTGAGTGGTGTAGTCGTCCTCCTAAACGAATAATTTTATTTTTATCCAAAAAAACATTAAATTTTAAAAGACGATTTTTATATGGTAATTTGTGATTATTTTGTAATAAATTATATTCATAAAATGATTCCCTTTGAGATTGAATTATAATAAAATTTAAAGAATTTTGTAATTCGAGGGTAGATAGACATTGGCCGTTCACAGACTCACCCTTACATATTTTGATGAATCTTAATACATAACAAATGACGCGCTGCAACCTAATTAAGTTTGAGAAACGTTCAAAATTAATTACACTAACTTCAGAGTGTTTTTCATGACAAGTGTTATGAAGACAGACGTTTGGTTTGAGTTCGGGTAAAGTGTGTAAGTTATCTTCAAGAAAAGGCCATGACATGCTATCTTTATGTAAAAAGGAAGGACCAGACCACCACACATCCAATGACTGCATAGTGGTGGCTTCAACCCCTCGTGAGATAAGGTCCGCGGGATTGTCATGTGTGGACACATGTCGCCAAGTGCACGAACTGGTGGTGTCTAGAATTTCTGAGACGCGATTACGAACAAAGGTATTTAATTTTATGGGTAGCATTTTTAGCCAACCTAATACAACCATGGAGTCGGTCCAAAAAACTACGTTCGAGACTTGAGTTCGGAGTGAGCTTTTAACTTTTTTATATAAACGAGCGCCAACTACAGCAGCGCAAAGCTCTAACCTCGGAATAGTAAGACATTTAATCGGACTAACACGACTCTTCGCCATCAACAGACGAACGCTGATACTACCCTTCGCGTCTATACTTCGCACATATAAACAAGCACCATAAGCGCGTTCCGAGGCATCGGTGAAAATGTGAAATTCTACATGTTTATATGCATCTACAACAACGCGGCGTGAGATCGACAAATCATTAAGTGCTGGCAAGGCTTTCATTAATGACGTCCAAGCAATGATTACTTCATTAGACAATTTTTCATCCCACGTAAGTTTTTCGAGCCATAACCTTTGAAGTAACATCTTCATACGTATCACACAAGGCGACAACAAACCTAGGGGGTCAAATATTCGCGCAATAACGGATAAAATGTCACGTTTTGTGTTTTCGACCTTCTCAGGGATGTTTATAGGAAAGCATAACGAATCTGTTTGTGTTTGCCAATTAAGTCCTAAAGTTTTATTAAACATGTTATCCTTTTCTATGGCTAGATCCACAAGCGACTGATCAGTTTGCGTCGAGATTAATCTAAGCTCATTGGACTTCCACTTCCTTAATGGCATGCAAGCAGAAGCAAGAGCATGAGTCACCTGACGACGCAGACTGTCCGCTTCATCAAGTTGGTCTGCACCCGTCAAGAGGTCATCAACATAAAAATCATGCAGAATGACTTCGGCGACCTTTTGATCTTTGCACTCGAGTCCAACTTGTTTTAGGCATCGTGTAGCTAGAAATGGAGCACTCGCAGTTCCATAGGTAACCGTGTTTAATTTATAAGTTTTAGGACTATCAGCTTCATTATCACGCCAAAGAATTTTTAACAAATGCCTATCCTGTGGATGTATAGACACCTGTCTATACATCTTTTCTATGTCAGCTGAAAGGACATATTTGTACATACGAAATCTAAGTAAAATAGATGTTAAATCGTCTTGAATGGTAGGCCCTACCATCTGTATATCATTTAAAGATATTCCTGAAGTAGTAAGAGTACTGGCGTTAAAAACTACGCGTAATTTCGTGGTCGTACTACTTTCTCGTAGTACGCCGTGATGAGGTATAAAATACGAGATCTTATCTTCGTCCACCTTACACTCAGACATATGCCCCAAAGAGATATACTCGGCCATAAACTCCTTATACATTTTATCGCGTGAGATTTGACCTTTGTTTCTCCGTTCAATTGATAAGAAACATCGTTTCGCACGTTGAAATGAATCGCCTAAAACATCAGGAGATTTCTTAAGCGGTATTCTGACGCAGAACCGACCATTAGGTAAACGTATGGTATTCTTAATGAAATGTTCCTCACAAAGTGCTTCCTCAGCTGAATAAGTGGATGACTCATATTGGCTTACTTCTTCGATTTGCCAAAACCGCGTTAATTGGGTTTGTAAGTCATCTGACTGTGAAGATTGGTCAGTAGCAATATTTGCATAATTACATTTGACGGACTTATTGAATTTATTGTTAAAACGGGTATGAATTGGGCCACTGACTACCCAACCAAGTCTGGTCTGAAATAATGTAGGTTTATGATTTCCTAATATAATCCGCTCTGATCCTAATAAATTCCAAAATACGTCAGCACCTAATATCATTTCTATTGGTGATGGGGTGTGATAATACGGATCAGCTAAAGTTATGTCTGTCGGTATGTTCAGATGTACTTGCCTATGAGGCACATTGTCTGTGATTGTCGGCAAAACGAAACATAATACATTCTCGCAATAAGATTCGCATAATGATTTAATATGAACACGACACATTTTTGTTACGGGTGATAATGAATTATTAATTCCTTGTATGCATTTATCAGTGTTCACAAATGGTAAATTTAATTTGTTAAATAATGTTTCCGTCATAATACAAGACGAGCTGCCCGAGTCAAGAAGGGCGCGCGCAATATGTTCCTTATTGTTAGCATCGTAGCATTTAATTAACGCAGTCGACAACAGAATGTCGTGCGATTGAGCCGTGAGCGAATGCGCACTAATATTGGCTGATAACGCAATCGAGCGAGTCTGGCCGTGCTCCGAGACTGCGACGGCGCAGTTATCAATACTGTGTAAGGAGGGGGCATCGGCCCGGCCGCTGTCGGTCGAGCGTTGCGTTGATTTAATGCAGATTTGTTTTGCCTTATTCGGGTTGTGAATTAATGTATGGTGCTTATGACTGCAAATTTTACAACCAGACCTTTTACAATTTTTGGGATAATGCCCGCGACGAAGACAATTGTAACAGACCTTTAAATTAGGCAAAACAGACATTCTCTCGTCAAGACTTAATGCAAGGAACTGGGAACAAGTATTGAGGTTATGATCTCCACTACATTTCGGACAACTAGAACTGGGTGGAGACGAGCTAGTGTTATCACTCAATGATACCATGGATTTAAGTTTAGTGTTGTGTTTTGTGTGAGTGTTAGATGACTTTTTCGTTTTAGAAAACTGAGCGCGTTCCAACGTCTCAACAAAATCTGCACGTTCTTGCATAAATTCCATAAATTGCTTAAAGAGAATTGACTTGGTTTTATCTAGTCTTTTTTTAAAGCCTTCCCACTCGCGAAATGTTTTGGCGTCTAATTTATGGCTAAACAAATGAATCAATAATGTGTCCCAGCTGTCAACCGGTTCACCTAGTTTTTGACAGGCTCGAATATGTTTGTTAATTTTATCAATCATGTTTCTTATTGCAACCGAAGACTCCTTTTCCAATGACTCCATATCAAAAATAGCTGATACATGATTTGAAAGCAATAAACGTTTATTGTCAAACCTACCGCACAACAGATCCCATGCCAGTGTATAGTTATCAGCAGAAAAGTCCACTGACTGAATTACTTCAGCAGCTGAACCCTCTAAAGACGTTTTCAAATAATGGAATTTGTTAATGTCGTCAATGTCGTCGTCATTATGGATGAGGCTAATGAATGTGTCACGAAACGCGAGCCAGTTATCATAAGAACCCGAAAACATTGGTAAATTGATAGTGGGTAATTGGACGACCTTACGCTTAGAACTGCTATTAATAGATTTAACATCATCATCATGATCTACTTTTGAAACCACTAACTTATGCTTGGCTTGAGCCACTAGTGCGTAATATTCGGATTCAACAGAGGTTCGTTCTTGTATTTCGGCGTCAAGACTATCAGTGATGCATTCTAATTGTGTTTGAACTTCGTTGAATTCATCATAGAAGCTTTCTAACTTGTCAAGACGCACTTGCAACTCCAATACCTGACAGGGGTCTAGGTCAGAATCCGATACCTGGGATAAGTAATTCCCAAAAATAGTTAATCTTGCCTTATAGCTGCCTCGCTTCCTTTTCAGCTCCTTAATATCGGCCATTTTAGGAGACGAGTGCCAAATCCTGTAAATTTATAGATTTAAGATTAACAATGTATACAATTAAAATTTGTATATTACGCTGTAAATATTTTTAGAAATTTTATGTAAATAGGCTAAGGATTTAATAAATGTTGGATAGCTAGTACTTAAGCACACAACTGTTACTGTACCGACAATGACTCTAATAAAAACGTCTCTAATTATTTATATAAATAAATTTGTAAAGTTTAAAACTAGTTAACTAATGTAACTTAAAGCTACTGTACTGTGTTATGTAAGTACGTGTTAACTATTATAATAACTATTACAAATAAAATTTAATAAGACGTTAAGAAACTACTTTTTACATTAAATAATATAGTTACCTACTCATACATTAATGGGTAACTAATTTGGTAGTCACAGTAAGTAATATTATAACGGTACTAACCTTTTACAATTTGAATTTTTAACTGTAGCCCATGAGCTTATATTACCTGATAAACTGAACCTATAGAGTGCTGGGTAGAAATAAATGTATAAAATACCGAATTAATCCTTATTAGGCACTAATATTTTATTAATTATGTCCATATAAAGATCAAATCACTTCTCCATTCCATGCAGTAGTGTCGGGTAGGTAATCCTCTTTACTGCTACTCGGCTATGCGATTCGACTTTTGGTTAATCCTTTTTAATTAATTTAAACCACTTGCACTGGTATTTTTAATAAATATCCGGTTCGTAATGGACCATGTATAATTTTGTGTATAATTTGCGGAACTTCTTCAAGGATCAGATCAGGAATATTTGAAAATGAAACTGCCACGACCACAGTAGAATGCGTAATGACTTTACTTAATTACAAAAGATGGTTAATTATTAAGCGCCTACTAAAATTATAATAATGCAGTGCAACAACACGGATTGCCGTTACTATGTATAAGGCACATTTGTTATGATATTGTAATTATTTATTAGTCCTAATTATGTGAAGTTATATAATTTAAAAGATATATTAAAACTAGAGATGCTGCAACAGGTATTAAAACAAAAATGTCAGCTGTCAAACTCGCGGTACCCGATAGGTTATATTGGTAAAAATAAAGAATGAAGTAAATTGCTTTGTAAAGGATGGACGATAGGAGACTGACCAAGAGGATATATAAGGCGAGTGTGGATGGAAGGGCCGGCAGGGGTCGACCACACCGAACCTGCGAATGTCAGATATCTGACATTCTAAGTAAAGGCCAGGTCAAAAGTACCCTGAACCGGCGCGAGCGCATGAAAAGATTGATGAAGGTAGAGGAGGCGAAAGTAGTGTGCCAGAATCGAGCAAACTGGCGATCCATAGTCTCTGCCTACCCCTATGGGATAGAGGCGTGATACTATGTATGTATGTAAATTGCTTTAAAATATACAATTAATAATATTAAGATTATTTACCTGAAAATGCTTAATGTACGTAAGACTCCTATAGAGATCTCGGTCCAGCGAGGGCAGCTCGTCGATCCAGCTGTACAGCGCTTGTTGGGTCTGCCCCAGCACCTGGCTCAGGAAGAACGACGCGAACGGCACGTCCACCACGATGCCCTGCGCAACATAACACCATCATGCCTTTTCAGGGGTAAGCAGTAGCGTCAAACTTGCATATCGACAGCTAAGTTAGGCTCCGTATGATGGGGGCCGCGTATATTGCTATTTAAAGGGCACAATACCGAACTCCAGGCTGATATTGAGCAGGAAAACTCAATATTGACATGAAATTGTTGTTAATGTTCCAAAAAAAAAAAAAAAATCAGAAATGAAATGGAACTCTACCCGACTCACCAATCGAACTATAGACCTCAGCTCGTTAATCGTACTGTATAACCACTGTGCTATTGAGGTTAGTAGCGCTATCTTATGACATACAGTTGGACTTCGATAAAGTGCCATCTATGTTTTAATAAAAGTACAACGTGCCGCCGCACTGTTGCTTCTTCCAGCCGGAATTCGGACAATCTTACTAAATTCAAAACAAATTATTGGGTGTTTTTATTTACAACTAATTTTATTATTTTACTGTATAATATACCATTTTTGTTCCTTGTTTATTCAGATTATTATACCCAAAGAAAATTATTAATCAATTTAATCAAGTTCACTTACCTCATACACGGCCTTTCCCAGCATCCTGCCGATGAACTCGAACAGCTGGAGGTGATTCTCCTGCAGGCAGGACGTGGGCGACGGGTACAAACGCTCCTCGCTCGTCACTCGGAACAAATTCAGCGACGGATCGAAAACGCGTTTGATTGTTTCTTCGAGGAATTCTATAAGCGGAAATATGTTATTATAAGTAGGTTTTACAAATTTTTTTTTAAGATGTTTTAATAAATGTTGGATAATAATTGCTTATCATATTAACTTATTTTTTTTTATGTTTAGAAAGAATGAATAATTTATTGTCACGGTACACGTAATACGTAAAAAGAGCAAACAAACAAAGTACAACATAATATTCACGGCGATAACTAGGTGGCCATCTCAGCATAAGCTGTGCTAAGAAAACCAAAACACAGCACTCATTTTTAGTTGATTCACTGACTGGTGTTACAATAAAATACTCTGATGACTCTAATAATGTTTTTGTTATACATGTTAAAATTAGTTACATACATAAGAAGTATAATATTGTTAGGAACAGAAGCGATTTTGATTTAAATAAAAACGATTTATTACTGATTTTCCATAAACACATTTATCACTGATTTTACATAAGCACTCTTAACATAAATACTGTAAAGATAGGTATCAGCAACTAACCGACCAGCATGAAAGTCAATGTTCAACTTACTTAACTGCAACTGGACTACAACCGAGTTCGAGAGCGAGACTGAGCGCGCACGAGAGTCTGAGCACGAATGACAGCAGAAGAGACACGGCACCCTTTTTATACACCTAACTGTCACTCCTACCATTACTTTGACGTCTCGACTGTTTTCCACAACATGTCAGGACGCTACAAATACCCTTAACTGTTATCCTAACAATATTGTATTGTAGTGTGGTAGCTGAACCCTATGTGTGTAGGGAAAAGAACACTCCAACGTGTTGTCGTAAACCCGTGTATTCGCAGACTGATTCAGCACTGGCTTATTCTAATTAGCGGGGCGGTGCAATGTAAATCTACCCGCATTATAACAATACTAACTAAATTATCCATCTACTTTACAGTACCCTTGAAGACTCCGTCCTGGTCGATGCCGGCCTCGTCGAGCCCCTGTTCGTTGACGAAGCGCACGCGCACGCAGCCCTTGAGCGCGCTCGGAGGGAGTGCGGCGAGCTGCCGGTACCCGTCCTCCACCAGCCGCGCGCGACGCACCGTCACCAGCGTCGAGCGACCCACGCACACGCGCTCCGTCAGACCCAGCACCACCTGCACCAACACCACACCAGACCTGTATTATATCTGCCCACTGCTGAGCACGGACCTACTCTACTATTGAGAGGGTTCAGGCCTTAGTCCACCACGCTGGCCTAGTGCGGGTTGGCAGACTTCACATACCTTCGAAATTCAGGGAACATCTCAGGTATGCAAATTTCCTCATGATGTTTTCCTTCACCGTTAAAACGAGCGATAATAATTCACAAAGAATACACACATTTTTTTTTTAAGTCAGAGGTGTGTGCCCTTGGTTTTTGAACCTGCGGACATTCGTCGCGGCAGTCCGTTCCACTCCCAAATAGGCTATCGCCTGCACCAACACACATATACACATACTAACTTTTGCCCGCGGCTCCGTCCACGTTTATGAGTTTTGCCGTGATAAAAGTCCTGCTTTATATTATCCGGGGATAAAAAAAATAGTATATGTGATAATCCAGGACATAATCTACCCATGTTCCCAAATTTCATCGATATCCGTTTAGTAGTTTATGCGTGAAAGAGTAACAAATATACATCCGTACATACAAACGTTCGCGTTTAATTAGTAGAGCTAGTAGGATACAATATACACCCTGTCACTGAACACAATGCAAAAACTAACGCCGGGCATAATGCTACTCATTCCTGATGTTTTCACACAGGCTGAGTTCGGCGATGCCAAATAAATTATTTTATTCAACTTACCATTGTAAAACAATAAAACAATGCCCTTTATAGATTCTTACCTTCTCATCAGCAACAGCTCGTCTGAACAGCCGTACTCGCTCCCCATGAGCAATCATATGTGGTGTCTTCTGAACTAGCACCTGATACAATAAACACAATATTTATAAAGATTTACAAAAATAATATCAAATGAATATGGCATGCCAACCTAGCTTCGATTAACAATACTAAAAAAAACATGATATACTGAAATGGGACCATTTCGAGACCCTTATTTACTAAATAAAAAAAGAATCAAGGAAATAGGCTCACAATTTAAAATAAAAAAAAATCAGTGAACACACATAAAAAAAAATACAAACACACGAATTGAGAACCTCCTCATTTTTTGGAAGTCGGTTAATAAAATGGTAGGTAGGTACTTATAAACAAAACTTATTTAAATTTGCATACAGCGTTGAATTTTCCGCTATTTATTTCTTTCTACAACACCACATTATTCCACGTTACTTTTAAAAATACCTAAACTCCCAATACCTGTTGTGGTTTCTTGCCCTTCTCCAAGTCGGCCATGAACTGTCCCTCGCGTATCTCCTTGACGAGCCAGTGGTTCTGCGGCGTGTACGTGCGGCGACAGTCGCGCCGGTACAGAACGAGCAGGAGTGTGTGCAGAGAGCTGAACAGCTCGTTGCTTTGGATTGTTTTGAGATCTGGAATATTTTTTTTTTATTTATTTTATAATTTAATGGAAACTTGAAAAAGAAACAGTCGAAGGTGGGACTCGAACCCATGACCTCCGGCGTGGCGACCTTCTTTTTCAAGTTTCCATAAAAATATTAAATTATTATCCAGGTACATGGCCATTAACATGTATTAAAAATCATAATATAGGATTCAAATTTTATTGGTTAGTGGTCTTACACATATGCCAGAGATTTTTTTTATTTTTATAAAGGATGATTGCAAATCAATAGAACGAGGTTAATATTTGTATTTTTTTGTAAAAAAAAAAACCGATGTATACTTTATAAAAATTATAATCATTTTTTTTTTTTAAAGCGATGGTAAACTCCACAAAAATCATAATTTTTATTTTTTTCCCATTAAGTGTAGTAATTTTTTTATAAACATCACTTTTAATTATTAATGTTAAACAATAAAACTAAAGTGACAAACACTTACCAAATAACTGTCCCATAATGGACTTGTACACAAACATATTGAGAAACTGTGACATATTTATAAAATCTTGCAATCTGAATGGCTCTTGTTTCTCGTACATTTCCATATCGTCCAATATACTGAAAATGTTTATTTCATTCAATAAAACATATTATTTCATGTTTTATACAATATGTTAAACAAAATAACAATAAAAAACTTAAGCTTTATTGATGTTAATCACTGTAAGAAAAAATATAAAAGTACTCAAAAGACGGTCAAATAATACTAAAAAATATAATTTAATCCTTTGTCCAAAATGCAAACTTATACAAAAAAAATCGTGTCATGACTATTTTGAGGGTAGAACGAAATTTTACAAGAATTCTAATACTATTATTAAAAAATATTCGCAGTTCATGTTATACATTTTTCTCGCGCCATAATGGCTGAACAGAATTCAATAACATTTTGTTAATTTGCAGATCATGACCTGGATATTCCAATGTCATCTTGGAAAAACAGACAGTTGCCTAAACAAAATTAATATCAATTGTGATGTAATCTAAAAGACGGCATTAAAAACAAATTCAAATCTGTGAAAACTAAAAAGTACTAGCAGTACGATACTGGAGTCCAAATACATCAATGTTTTTTTATGGCATTGCATGACTAGACGAGCATGCCCTTCACCTGATGGTAAGCGATACGACCACCCATAAACAGTAGCTACACCATACAGCACCTTGAGTTACAAAGTACTGTATGGCATTCCACTGCACTGGTCATCCTGAGACATAAGATATGATGACTCATTATGTCTAGTACTTACATTGGCTACAATGTCCTTCAAACCGAACAACAGTGCATGCACACTGCTGCTTGACTGTAGAAATAGAAATTGCGTTGATACCCATCCAGACGGACTCTAACATATGAAAGACCTACCACCAGTAAACGAGTAATGATGTCATTTTAAAATTACACACACACACACTCACGCCTGTTATCCCCAAAGTGGTAGGCAGAGGCGCAACTAGTGCACCCACTTTTCGCCGTTATTCCATCCCATGATGTGATAGGGGGCGAGCCTATCGCCATATCGGGGTCATTTTAAAATTAACATATATAAAATATGACAAGTAACGTTTTATCGATGCACTTCCCTTTCCATCCTCAATTAATGTATGTAATTATAGAACTTACGTGACATAATGCGTCATGCAATCAGCGAACAATATGAGCATTTGAAACTCCGGCGCAGACGTCTTCGTGTTAACAGCTAAGAGATCGAGGAACGATTTTAATCCACAATTTGGTCCCAAAGTGCAGAGGAATTGCCACAGCGAGTATAGTATGTTCTCTTGATTACTGAGCCCTGTTAAGTATACACAAATATTCGTAATTTAATAAAATTCCATATATGGGGTATGTAAATTGTAATAAATAGTGTACCTTTGGAACAAATATGATTATTCCACAACATTTATCATGTAAATTGACTTGTCAAGCCCCGCGACGGACGCCGACGTCCGAGTATATGCGGTTTTTCCATACATCTATAATATATATAAGCGGGGTTTGACAGGTTAACTAACTTAATCGAATGTAGAATTACTAAAACATATACCTGTAAGTATATCAAGTTTGACTTGTGTCATAGTCTGCAGGGCGGTGTGGTACATAGAACATATCAGAGCCGCTTTAGTGCAGTCCGGTGATCCCAACTTCCTGTAGTTTTTGTTGGTATTCGACCTGAAATAATACCCACAAATATAGTCCAGAATGGTATGATGTGAAAACTTTATAACAAAAATATAATTTCTAGGAACATTGGAAGACCTGTATTTTGATACACACGTATACACATAATAATATGTAAAAGACCATGGTTCCCTACTGCTTTACTTCGTTTGAAGTAAGTCATCAGTTCGTCTAAATAACGTCGTGTGAATAGACCTAAACACGTTCAGCCCTACGTTTAACAATGTAATTTTTTTTTAATCAACTAAACGTCTAATCTCGTCTACCGGAAACATGCATTGTATGAATGGATAAATATTGTCACTTTGTGGGTACTTGAATAATGCAGCGTTGGGTCGTAATAACTTTAACCACGTACATTCCATACATACCTATTGGTCCTAGCCTCTATAGCTCTTCTGATTATGGCTGCGGGATTGTTACTCTGCACTGGAGTGGAAGGTTGCGAGGGTCCCGCCCCCTCCTCCCCCGTCACTCCTGCATCTATCATCTCTTTCAAAGGATTCGCCAATAACTTCTTCAGCAAAGGACTCCCCCATAAGAGAGACAGCTGGGTGCGTAGATTCCCCATAGCGGGGGGGAGGTAGCAGTCGAAACTCTGCGAAAACCAGCCTAGGACAGGATGCCAGTTGCTAAGGTTGCCTTTCTTGCACACCACGTATTGCTGGCATGAGTCGAGAAAGCGGGTCACTACCAACTGTTAAAAAAATATTTTATCAGTATGTTGCGGTTGCTTCCTTTCGGCCAATCACGTGATTCCAGGAACTTTGCGATTGAATATGGACTGGGTATTCGCCTGTTTGTGTTTTTCAAATATATACAACCTTTAACATCTGTATTTCGATGCTAATTAAGTCACTAATAAACGCAAAAAGTCTTCAATTTTATCTCATTACATCGATTAATTTTAAATCCATATAACATATTCAATCTATGTAAATTGCATAATAAATTGCAATGCAAATGGCAAATAGACTCCACTGCACCTGTCTCGAGTGACGAAAGATGATTATCGCTCGCCACTTGTTACAATTATGCCGGCCTGTTTGAAATTGAATCCAGATAATATAAAAAATAACTTCTTTATTGCCACCGCTTATTATATACAAATACATCAGTACAAACTATATAGATAAATACTAGCGACCCCGCAAGACGTTGTCCTGCTCTAAAAAGGAAATAAAATCCTAGAACCTGATTACAACACCACCTACCGGATTCAATTGTTATTCTAAACCATTCTCGATCAACTTAAAAACTCACAAAAAAATCATTAAAATCGGTCCAACCGTTTAGTTCAGAGACACTATACTCAAGAATCCTACTAATATTATAAAGGCGAAAGTTTGTAAGAATGTATCATGTATGGATGTCTGGATGTTTGTTCCTCTTTCACGCAAAAACTACTGAACGGATTTCGATGAAATTTGGCACACGGGTAGATCATGTCCTGGATTAACACATAGGCTACTTTTTATCCCGGGGAAATATAAACCGGTACCTTTATCCCGGAAAAACTTTTTAATGCGGGCGGAGCCGCGGGCAAAAGCTAGTTATATATAAAGATATAGATGTACATTACTTTTTGAATGGCAATAGGATCGATAGGGTGATCCCATAACGCGACACATTTACTTGAGTCCTACGGTAAATATTACACCTCGTGTACGGTAGTCGCTACCCGTGCGGATGAGGTTACCTTACCACCAACTTTACATTAAAATAAAATAAAAAAATGAAATACTTTATTCATCACGTAGGCGAACATAGTTGCACTTATGATAAGTCAAAATACATTCAATTAATAATACTTATTATTACAAATAGTCACTTATATAACTACAGACATTTTTATAGGGAGCAAAATCAATGAAAATATAAAGAAGCCAAGCTCGGGCTGGCAGGAAAGATAAAAAATATATATGTAAGGGAATTATATTGAGTAAAACCTCGTTATGACATTGATGACTGTTATAGGCTGGTTTGTCGAAAATTAAGTTGTCGATGTCAATGTGAAACGTCATATCTTTCTGTCAGTAGAACGCTTGATCGAGCGTAGTGTTGGTATTCTCTTTGCGATCGAGGCATAATTAGTTTCTCAAAGAGCGTTATGGATACTACGGAAACTCTATCTCGAGATGGCGGCTGCGCCGGTTGTGCGCACTGATTGAAAATTACCATTATGGCGGATATCAACGACGATGAGATTCTAATCTATCTGAATCCGCGACAGCAGCGGTGGGATCGCTTCCACAAAAATCCTGCGAGTCTACTGCAATGCCAGCTACTCAGAATCAAGGATATTTTACGCCGGGATATGAAACTACAGAAAATATGGAAGCAAGACCATTATTGTCTAAAGACGACCGACCTGTTGTGCCTTTACAAGAAACATGGGCGACATTTTTTCAAAATATGATGACGGGTCTCCAAAACACTAACCAGAGGCCCTCAACAAGTATCGCAGAACCGAGAAAACTTAAGATCATGGCACCAGGAATGCTGTATTCACTCATTTGAAAGGATATGCAAAAATGTGGGCAATGCGGTCGTATCCTTTATGCTAGACTTGGGAGGAGTTAAAAGAGCGACATACTCGACTATTTGCTGCAACAAAAAGGTTCCACCATCTGTTTTGTGACATGGTAGAGTACAATAGCGATCAGGCAGTAATAAACATCGAGTATTCAACTAACAAGTTGGCGCTAATAAATCGCCTGGAGACCGGTTGGAGTAAGTCAAACAAAATTGAGGTAGTAATTACCGGTATTGTGGATGCTCAGGTACGTATTGAATTACTCAAAAATATCCTGACATATTTTGTGGCACTTGATAGACATTTGAATACGTACCCTAACAGTAAGTTGTGAGTGATAAGAGACATTTTGAATAAGACTTGTAGTGATCCTGAACTTTCGTATTTTAAAAGACCTAAAATGAACGACAAGCCTATAGATCGGCGATGTCATTATTGTAATAAAATTGGGCGCTTGAAACGTCATTGCTTACTACTGCACAATAATATTCACAATACGATTGAGAGTACTGCCCATCTCCGGGCATCTACCGATACATCTAACGATAATCAGTTCAATGTTCTTATTGACACATACCTGAACATTCAAAGGCACCTACCACTGTAATGTTTCTGACTTCCATACTCGTATTAACGATTTTTGACCCTAACAAACCAATTGAACTAATGCAAGTTCGATTGGATATGGTGCGATTTTATTCCAGAAAGATGACATTAAACTTAGTCATTGCTTACTTCAGCTAGAGGACGACGAATGTGGAAAGCAGACACCACAGCTACGAGCTGGAGACTCTAGCGGTGTTTAAGTTGCTAAAACATTTTAGGCACTACATACTCGGCAGGGAATTCAAGGTCGTTACACATTGTAACGCATTTAAGGCGTCACGTCATAAACGCGAACTTTTGCCTCGCGTACACAGGTGATGGGCATATATGCAAACCTTTGATTTCGAAATAGACTATCGAAAGGTGAAAGAATGCCACACGTCGACTTAGTCGAAACTCAATAAATTGTAAAGAGGTGAACGTTTCGCGTGTTAATGACGAATGGTTACAGGCCGAAAATAAAAGGGATTCCGATATCAAACGCATTATAGAATCCATTGAAAACGAGACAATTGACGCTCTTCTTAGGTCATCATACATCTATAAAGATAACTTACTTAATAAAAATTTTCAAGTTAATGGCAAAACTTTAAGTAGATTAATAATTCCCAAAAACTTTCGTTGGCAATAATTCAGGAATTTCATGTTGAATTAAAACATCTAGGCCGGGATAAAACTTTATCTAAAATAAGAGAACATTTTGGTTCCCCAATATGACTTCGTCTGTTAGAGCGCAAGTCGAACACTGTTTACCGTGTAAAATAAACAAGAACCCTTTTGGAACAAGGTAGTCCGCTTTACACCCCATACAGAAAATTGTGGAGTCCATTTCAGTTGTTAATGGGTTGAATCAAATTTTCACCTAAGTTGTACTATCTCGCAACTAATTTGAATGTTCACAGTGAACAAGATCTGATGAAAATAAGACAGTAAGCTCAAGGTAGGATGGACGAGCAAGCATCGAAGGATAAGACATGCTATGATGCTAATAAAGCCAATATTCGTTCTTTCATTATAGGCGATTTAGGTTTAGTCCAGAGGAATCTACGAAAAAATTGATAAATTAACGCACACTCACACTCACGCCTGTTATCCCCGAAGGGGTGGGCAGAGGCGCAACTAGTGTAATAAATTAAGTAAAAAAAAAATAGTGGACCATGTAAAATAACTAAAATTAGTCCAAATGAACGTTATACGGTTAAGCTAATATCTGGAGGACGTGGTCAGTATGTTTGTCATGAAAGATTACGAAGATATCCAGCTAGCCTATCAGCGCTGTCTGAATGTCTGAATCCTGTAGAATTCGAAGAAATAGATGATTAATTTTATAACATCGAATCATGGTAGCAATCTTTTGATGTGTTGATTAATAATGCGAGTTCCTTAACTCTAAAATAATCGTTCCAAGATTTATTGAAATTGTGAATAGTTTGGTTTTGAGTTTGGTTTCGATGAAAATGTTTATTTGTTACCTACTTTATTTGATTATAAAGTCCAGTTAATAAATGGCATGTAATTATTACTGTTGGTTGGAATGATCGTTTTTCATTCTGTTGAAGGACTGAACCCTTTAGTGTGATGAAACACTGAAAGCTTTAACCTTTGCTGATTAGATTATGTTGAAAGCTTTAACGCTTTGCTGTCAGATTATGCTGAAAGCTTTAACGCTTTGCTGTCAAGTTATGCTGAAAGCTTCAACGCTTTGCTGTCAGGTTATGCTGAAAGCTTTAACGCTTTGCTGTACGGTTATGCTGAAAGGTCCGAGGCTTTGCTGTTCAGATTATGTTGAAAGCTTTAACGCTTTGCTGTACGATTATGCCGAAAGCTTCAACGCTTTGCAGTTCAGATTATGCTGAAAGCTTTAACGCTTTGCTGTACGGTTATATGCTGGAAGCTTTAACGCTTTGCTGTCAGGCTATGCTGAAAGCTTTAACGATTTGCTGATAAGATAATGCTGAAGGCTTTAACGCTTTACTGTCAGGTTATGCTGAAAGCTTTAACGCTTTACTGTTTGGCTATGCTGAAAGTTTTAACGCTTTTCTGATTAGATTATTCTGAAAGCTTTAACGCTTTACTGTTTGGATTATGCTGAAAGCTTTAACGCTTTACTGTTTGGATTATGCTGAAAGCTTTAACGCTTTTCTGTTTGGATTATGCTGAAAGCTTTAACGCTTTGCTAAGAGGTCATGTTGAAGGTTTCAATGTTTTGCTGTGAAGTTTTGGCGAGAGTCTTCGAAGCTTAATAACGTAATTAAAATAATGCGTTACTAATGCTGAAAATTCAAACACTTTGTGTTACGTTGGTATTTACGACTAATGTACCTTTCAACGCGAGAGCGCGTTGGTTGCCAGAATGGCCGTGTAAGGGAATTATATTGAGTAAAACCTCGTTATGACATTGATGACTGTTATAGGCTGGTTTGTCGAAAATTAAGTTGTCGATGTCAATGTGAAACGTCATATCTTTCTGTCAGTAGAACGCTTGATCGAGCGTAGTGTTGGTATTCTCTTTGCGATCGAGGCATAATTAGTTTCTCAAAGAGCGTTATGGATACTACGGAAACTCTATCTCGAGATGGCGGCTGCGCCGGTTGTGCGCACTGATTGAAAATTACCATTATGGCGGATATCAACGACGATGAGATTCTAATCTATCTGAATCCGCGACATATATATTAAAATTAATGGGAGGAACGCATCGCTATCCTCACCAGTGAGGACAACACAGATCCTGACCACTGAACCGAAACTAGTTAGAAACTTACCACAAACGTTGGATAGAAGGTATCGCTCATAGCATGCTCTCGTTCGAGATGCGCCATCTGTATGAGGTTCCCGAGGAGGCACAGCGCGTAGTTCCCCTCGAGAGTGTTGAACACTATGCGCATGTTCTGATCCGTGCTCAGAAACTCTATGCATTTGTCGAACATCGAGTACGAGCGGAATGCTGTGATGGACTGAAACAATGTATTTTTTTATACTACTGAATGACGAGACGAGTCACTTGTTTGGTGGTAAGAAACATAACTGAGCCTAGAATAACAAATCAGTGCGAGGTTTCAGATTGCACTTGTACACTGAAACAACCCTTTGTAACTTAAGATGCTGGATGGTTTTGCTACTGTTTATGGGTGGTCATAGCGTTTACCATCAGGCGAACGGCATGCACGTCTGTCATTCAATGCAATAAAAAAAAGGAAAAAGACAGTACCTGTTCACGTCTCATAATGCTCAATTCTTACATTGGCCACGATATCCTTCAAATCGGTACATAAGTACTTGCACGATGGTGCTTGGCGGCACATAGACATAGCGGTGGTACATACTCAACTGGACCCTCATGTATAGGAGACCTACCATTTAGTAATCTTTACTAATATGAAGGGAACAAGTTTGTGAGTTTGTAAGTTCATAAGGACTAATCTCTGGAATTACTGAAGCGATTTTGAAATTTTTTTCACTAATAGGAAGCTACGTTACTATTGAATGCTATAATATGCTACTTTTTATCTTCGAAAAATATAAATATACAAATAATATAACTATATTCAACATAATTATTAGGCATGTGTGTACAGGGACGGTCCCGTGCAGCTATCTTAGTGCAACAAGATACCCCGGGGCCGTCCCGTATGCGCTGAAGAAGGCCACCGCGGGTTTTGGTTGGTATGCCAGTGTAGGGTGTACATAGGGTTAGGGACTCGGTCCAATGCTCGCTCGGATGATGCTATACTCCCGAGTGTCGACATTGGGCTTTAAGACTGTGTGAAACCAACATAACCGATCCACTCACCCCCCAGTGGTGTTAGCGCTAATGCGTTTTTCCCCGCGGAAAAAAGAAGGCATGTGTGTAGATGTCTTGTAATCTTAATCCATACTTATGTTGTACGACAGGACAGTAATTAGGCAAGTATTAAGTAGTAGTAAGTACTTTAAAGAAAGAAATAAATAATGGTTGTTTTCTCAACACAGTACAAATTTATTTGAATTCCGAAAATACGCAAAATTGCTTCGAGAAAAGGGAATGTCCTTGCACGCTTGCCAAATGAGCAATTAAAACCAATTGTTACTAAAAGTACAAATTACAAATCGTTTTAAGTTTATACGAAACTCGACTTCATCCGGGATATTGTGTGTACTAGACAAAAAAAAATAGTTCCATGTATTTGAAAATTGGGTTATTATGGACGTTTTAAAAAAATGTATTAGTAGTAGGCTGCCTCAAAATTATATAGGTGAGCACCACGCAAATCTGTGGTGAGCACAAACCTGACTTCTAGATACGCCTATGCTCTATTCCATAAATATCAATGGAAAGTAAGATAGCGACATGTAGTCAGTTTCAAAAACATCTCCTTACCTCAGGCGAAATCTGCTGCATATGATATACGAGCGTTGGCACCGACAATATCTGTATGATGTACATGGTGAGCAGCTTCTCTGAGAACTGCGCCGAGATGAGCGGCCGCAGTGACAGCGTCACCACCGCCGTCAACGACACGTTCTTCAGGAACACCTTCTCACGGCACAGCCCGCGGAGGAACAGGGACTGTGGGCAGCGAATGCAATCAGCCCTGTATTATATACTACCTACTGCTGAGCACGGGCCTCCTCTACAACTGAGAGGGTCAGGCCTTAGTCCACCACGCTGGCCTAGTGCGGGTTGGTGACTTCACATACCTTCGAAATTCAGAGAACTTCTCAGGTATGCAGGATTCCTCACGATGTTTTCCTTCACCGTTAAAGCGAACGATAATTGATAAACAATACACACGTAACTTTGAAAAGTCAGAGGTGTGTGCCTTGGGTTTTGAACCTCCGGACATTGTCTCGGCAGACCGTTCCATTTCCAACTACGCTATCGTCCACTTAGGGCAGTGAATGAGGGTAATTTAAAGCTAAAATCAAGATAACCAAAGACTTTATTCTGAAATTCTTTAGACATCTGATTCCATTGATGCCGGTGTCACTATTTTTCTAATTGGAGATGTGTATTGATTATAAAGGTAACATGTAGTGGTGGTAAAAATAACATGTGGCCCAAAATAGATTTTAGGCGTATATTATTAAATATCTGCAATATTTTGAGGAGATTGGAATTAAGGTACCTGCTCGATACACGTCAAAGCACTCGTATTTGTGACTATATTTAGTGCATTAAGTGAAGAATTTCGAAGTCTGACAACCCACACTAGGCCAGGGTGGTGGACTAAACCCTCTCAGTTGTAGAGGAGGACCATGCTCAGTAGTGGGCAATATATAATACAGGGCCAGTATAGTTTGTGTAGTTAAAAAGATTAGGGAAATTTCATATAACTATCAAGATTTTCCGAACTCAAAAAAGAAGTGAAATTCATAACTCAGTTTCATACATAAAAACCCAAGTCGAAACTTAGTATATGTAGACATCAGAAAAATTAAACCATCCAACAGGCATTAACGAAATTATACATTGGGAGTGCCTAATGGGTTTTCACATCAATGGTATTCTACTAATGGACTAGTGTATATGTGTGTGTGTGTGTGCATAAACTACAAACAAAGTTTTACACTCAATTCAATTATTTTAGCATAGTATCCATTTTATGAGTCTGAAATGAGCTATTTATATGTAACTAAAATATAAACATGACTAGCGTATGCTAAACGCTCCGATCGTATAATAGAGGCTCCGCTTTGATAACTGTCTAAAAAATAATGATCAATTCAAAATAATGTGCAGCTTCTTCAGAGGTTTTACAAGTAAATTCACAAGTTTACACAATTTCTCTGTAATATTAGTAAATTAATTATTTAAACTTACTTTTAGCGTCAGATAGTATCCTCTATGGAACAATGAGCCCATGACATTAGCACAAAGCTGCATCATGCCGCCTCGCAACTTCTCAAAGTTCTTTAGCCGAGTCAGGGCCCATGTGTTTGTGGATGTGTACGCAACTAACGTATGGAGGTGGATCAATATGCTCTGCATGTCTGTTGGGGATTCTGGTTTCAATTCTGATAGATAGAGGCAACATTTGTATAGAAGATCTTTTATGTGTGCTATCCATCGCAGACTAAAAAAAAGAAAAGAATATTTTCAGAATTTTGAGGAAAATAAATACTTGATTTGGCATGAGGCCTCTGAAAAAGCATTTTGAATAACCGTTGCTAATGATAATAAGCCTGATGCTAATTTAAATATGAGGTCCAATAAAATCATCACCTGTATTCCTTATTTAAAAACACACCAACATAAGAAAGTTTAACAGAATCAGAATGGAGACTCTGTACAATATATTTGCAGAGCTTCTCAAATCTTTTTCTGTCTCTTTGCTGGTTGAATATGAGGAAGAGTCTGCATGTGACTCGGTACACGTCAAGAGCTGGGATTAACGGTGATTCCAGAGGAGGTGGGGGTTCTTCTTGAGACCCATGGCCCGAAGCTTCTGGCAATATTTGATCGAATTCATCTCTGTAAATAAATACGACATTAAACTATTATGATGAATGTGAAGTTTAATTTTTTCTGTCCTTATTGGAATATATTGTACATTGGGTTGACTGGTTCCAATCTGTGATTGTAATAAAATTATTCTATAGCAGGTAATAGGTATTAATAAAAGTTGATACAATGTCATTTTTGTAATACATGCCTATCTAGATTCTAGACGTAAAATTAAAAGTAATTAAATTACATGATCATTAGCTACAATCACCAATAATATTGCTTAGAATCCTTGTATTAGTATATTCAAATAATATTTACTATTTACATGTATGCTACTTTAGCACATGTCTAGGAAAATGTAAATGCAGCAGTAATGGATCATAAAATCTATTTAATTGCAATAATAATATATACAATCTGTTTACAATAATTATCATACAAGGCCATATTATTCAATAAGAGATTTTATACGGAAATTCTATTTTATGTTATCAATTATAATAGTACTCTACACACCAATGATATTTCCAGGCATGTAAGATTTATTTTAGTGCAGAATCAGTAATGGGCTTTATTTTAGTGCACAAATAATAAAAGAACATTGAAGTCAACATACTCTGATTGTTACAAAGCATGTGAACAACACCCATGCTGTTGTCCTGGAGAAATTTTCACAAAGAATAAAATCAGATGCAGCTTGTTCTTCACACCAAATACGAACCTAGTACTTTAGCTATGTGAGCTACACTAAACTAACTGAGCTTAGCTTTCAACTTTGCAACCAGTGTTATGCCACACACACACACACACTCATGTCTGTTATCCCCGAAGGGGTGGGCAGAGGCGCAACTAGTGCACCCACTTTTCGCCATTATTCCGTCCCATGATGTGATAGGGGGCGAGCCTATCGCCATATCGGGCACAAATTCCAGACTCCGAGCTGATACTGAATAGAAAAACTCAATATCACTTTGCCCGACCCGGGGATCGAACCCGAGACCTCAGCTTTGCAGTCGTACTGTAATACAACTACCTGAGGCAGTGTTGTGCCAAACATTGAATATATTATTATTAGTAGTGCTCGCGACTCCGCCCGCGTGTAAAGTTTTACCCGGGACAAAAATATTTTCCCGGGATAAAAAGCCTATAGCACTCAGGAGTTATGTAGCTTCCTATTAGTGAAAGAATTTTCAAAATCGGTTCAGTAATTCCTGAGATTAACGCATTCAAACAAGCAAACTCTTCAGCTTTATAATATTAGTATAGATTGACAGTTCGCAGGTGACTTAAGTGATATTTTTTTTCGAAAAGTTTAATCTATGATAAATAAAAAACAAAGGAAAATGTGCTGATTCCAAAGATGTATAAACCTCAATGTCGAAAAGTACTTTTTATACATGTATTATAGTAATTTGTCATAATATTATTCAAATTATTTCTGATAGATATTAAGAGATATTTAATCAATCCATTTCGATAGATTCACTCTTCATATATCATCATGGGATGGAACACAAAGATGAAAAGCCTAGTTAGGAATGAAACAGTCCGAAAAGACAAATTTCTGTTTGTTCTACCTAAGGCATACACCTGTGATTTCCAAAGGTATGTGGGTATTGTTTATCAATTATCATTTGTTATATTGCTGAAGGAAAACAACATACATAGTGAAGAAACCCACATACCTGAGAATTACCCTAAAATAATTTCGAAGGTATATGAAGTCTGCCAACTACTAGGCCAGAGTGTAGGCCTAAGGTTAACCCCTCTCAGTAGTAGAGGGGGCCTGTGCTCAGCAGTTGGCAGTATATAATACAGGGCTGGTATGATATGGTAAAACAGTAATTGCTTATGAGTATGAGATTGACATTTATTTTTAACTAATATAACACAAGATTTATATACAATTCAAGAGTAATCTGGATCTTCAATAAGCCTCAAAATGATAACCCACTGCACATTTTATTGGTGATTTTTTGCTATGTGAGGTTTCATTTGCTATTATGTAAAACATTTTATCACCATTGTACAATTCGATAAATTGTAGTTCATTATGATTCACTTAAATTTACAGTGTTATGCTGAGTGACGGTATAACTAAATTTATATGATGTATGCTAACACCATCATAATTGAGAAGGTAATAGACACATCATAATAAGTTATTTCGTCATCCATAAAAAGCTGCCATATTATGTCCCTAAATGAAGCATGGTGTCATGCCCAGTAATAGTTGCTCCAGTCCCAATTAAACAATTTTATTTAGTAGGTATATCACTGTGATACCATATACGGCAAATACATCAGACTGTTACATATTTGTCAATTGGAAAATGCAGAACAATAATCAAATTGTTCGCATGGTACATTCATAGGCATTCTAAGTTTAAATAATCTTTTTAGCTGCAGCCCTATTTCATACGTAGCTTTTGCTCATGGCTCCGCCTGCTTGAAGATTTTGTTGGGGATAAATGTCCTGCTTTATATTTTTCCGGGATAAAAATTAGCCTACGTGTTAATCCAGGACATGATCTACCGGTGTGCCAAATTTCATTGAAATCTATTCAGTAATTATGGAGATGTGTCGAAACAAACAGCAGTGCAACTGCCAAGCAGCAGTGTGTCTGCACTGTTGTTTCAGTTGGAAGGGCACTGTAGCCAGTGTAACTACAGGAGATAATAAGACTGATGCCACACAATACTTTGTAACTCAAGGTGCTGGATGGTGTTGCTACTGTTTATGGGTGGTTGTATTGCTTACCATCAGGCGAACGGCATGCTCGTCTCGTCATTCAATGCCATAAAAAAAACACACAAACAGAAAAGAATTACAAAAATCGCTGATTTGTGTTGCATTACTTTTATTTAGTCACCCCCTTTCTTTTATATCATAGTTCTTCACCCTGGTTCTACTGCTTTATTATATGTATAGATTAACGGTCACGCACTATGCGTGCAAACTCACTTACTTAATTTTTATTTCATAGTTGTAATTTTATCATATTTTACAATCAAATAGACAGTGTATTCCCCTTATCGAGCGCATCCGCTAGACGGAGAATGCGTGTACGTTGCAGCAGTTTTCTTGATATACAATGCACATTTATTAATAGGACGCGCTACTCACATAATTAGCTTGATGAAACTCTTTCTGGCGAGCCAACCTCGGACGTGAGCCTGGATTTGTATGGCGGACTGCTCGCGCTTTTTCTCAAGCGCACGCTCCTCGCGAGCAGCTTTTGTCTGCTCCAGAAAAGTATCCTTACTTCTTAAGCCTTTGGAAAACATTTTTAACATATCCTACTGCACTCTACACGGAATGATGCTTTGTTTTCCTCGGCTGTCAGGGATATGCTCTTAACTGTGTTATAAACCAAGTTTAACGTAGCAAAAACATGGTCCTCATCTAAGAAACACTGCTAACGAAATTAATCCACATCACTCCATGATTAGATGATTATGGCTATTTGTATTATGAATTTTTATTAATTTTATTATGCCCTCCGCGTACAATTATTATGACATGTTTAGTGTTACTAGTGAATAAATTGTTTATCTTCTATAGATTATAAAATCGATTTGAAAAAATTACCATTACACAAAATTCTTAGTCGATTATAATACAGCGACCAAATCGCTTTTTGCTTTAAAATTTATTACCAAACTGTGTTTTGGTTTGATGATCATTGTTCATAATTATCCTCAGAATAATAACTAAAGCCATAATTATCACAATGAGGTCGATAAACCTTATTCTACTCTAACTTTACTTATAAATAAAAATGTTTGTAATTGGTTTGGATATTTGTTGAAAGTAAATGCAGAAACCGCTGGACGGATTTAGATGAAAAGATGTCGAAAAACGGGCTTAAAATTCCAACCAATATACATACTTTGTAAAGTCTGTCTCACGAATGAAGTCCCGCGGCAATATGTGGAACTAATCATGACAGATGTCACAGATCGGCCATGTTGTCGTTGTCAGGTGCTGTTTACGAGCAGTGTTGCAAAAGTTCCCGATTTATCGCATAGATCTACCGATTTTGTCTGCAGTCTCCCATTATACTAATTTTAGTATCATATCTCCCGATCTATTGTGCTTAAATAAAATACTGAAATAAAACTAGTTATTCGATTCCCCCCCCCCCCCCCCCCCTTTAATTATAATACTTCAGTTTGTATACGACGTTTTGAAGATTTTCCAAGCTGCTCCATTACTATGAAATGCTGCAAAGCATTCAAAACGTTGGGAATAAATTAAAATGTAAGCCCGTCCCGGTAACCCTAAATCCCCTGCCTACCCTAAATCTTCCGAAACGCAGATTCTTCGAATACAGCAATATTGTTAACATTTTTGTTTTACTTTTTATAATCACAAAAAATAATTCCGTAAACTTTTCTTGATTTTGGGACAACTAACACCTTAAAGTTAGCGACATAATGTCGCATGACTGTGGCGCCGCGTCTGCGGGACTTCTTTCGTGAGACAGACTTTATATATTTGTATAGTACTCCCAAAAACTAGGCCTTTGCAATAGGTCCTCCGATTTTGAGATTTATATAATTTTATCTTGCTTAAAAATAATTAAATAATGTTAGGTATTAGAATTTATTTTGTATTTTTTAGTTGGATTTCTATAAAGCGTATTTTTTAGTTTATTTTTATTATTATTTATTTTCATTTTTTAGTTCTGTTCTTCCATTGTTCAACAGATGTCATTAAAAAATAAACGGAAGCGCCATCTTGGGACAAGTTGGATTTTTTACGTCATAAGAGTAGCCAGTTTAGTTATAATTCTACTATGATCCAACAGATGTCACTAAAAATAAATAAACTATTATTAATTCATTGTTTAGTTGGCTTTCCTATAAAAGCGTGTTTTTAGTATATCTATTGAATATCATCGATCCTCGATAAATATGCCAAATTTCGATTTAATCCGACGTTTTGTAGGGATCAAAATCATGTTCAAAGTTTTCGTTACATATGCATTTCGTTATTTTCCTAAATGCATATATAGGTACATATATACATACATACACACGTCTGAAGCTAATAACAGCGTGTTAAAACCTACCCAAAATGTTTCATGACCAAGTAATAAATCTAGGAATTGGCAGTCCACGTACATAAATGTACCTCTAATGGACCAAAGAGACGATAGTATGTGAGACTGAGCTAGATAATATTTTTTTATACTGACTCGACAAATTGACCTCCCACTGCACCTGATGCTAAGTGAAGTCTAATCCCGAGAGCACCAACTGACGAGAGATGATTATTCCACGCCAGTCGTCACAATTATGCCGGCCTCCGACCAGATATAAATAGTCTGATCCCGGAACGAGGCACATTTACATCGGCCATTAGATATGGCGGGGGTTTTAACATCGTGTACGGTATCTTTCCTATCTTTCTTTTTCGGTTTGTTTCCATCTGGTTACCGATCACGGTATCCAGATGGAAACAAACTACATAACCTACCACCAGAATTAATATTCTTCTGTATCCCATAAGAGCCAAATAGACAAATTTAGGAAACGAAATTCTTATGTATGGCTATTTTTTGATATCGCGGAGTAAGTGCATTACCACTACCGCCCGGCCTTCGTGGGGGGCGACCGAGCGGTTATGTTGGATTCGCCGTTCCTAAGACCCGGCGTTCAGCCGCCTTGAGAGATGGAAAACGTCGGGCGACCGTCGGGCCGAGTACCTACCTATGCACATACAACGCACGGCATACCAACTGAAATTCGGCGGTGGCCATCTTCAGCGCATTACAGCTCGTTCCCACTTGTCGGATGGTGGGCGCCATATTTTAATCAGGTGTCGGAGCCTCTGTACACCCTATTCGTATGTGGGCCGCAATCGAAGTCGTATCCTATTTTTGTCAGTCGGCGGCCTCCACGGCGGCTCGCCGTAGGGAGGCCCTCATGGCCTCTACCGATGTTATATGCCTACGGTATCTGGATGCTCGCGGCTCCACGCGCGTAAAAAGTTTGTCCGGCATAAAAAATATTTTCTTGTGATAAAAAGTAGCCTATAGTCACCCTTTTTTTTTTTTTTTTTTTTTTTTTCCTCTTCGGCGCATTAGGGACGGCTGCGGGCTTCCTCTGACTGAAGTGTCTAAGTTGTCGTCCGCAACCGCCCCTGCGCGGTGCCGCTTAATGCAGCCCGACAACTTTATGGGGGGGGGGGCACACAAACTATCTCGCGGCGGACAGTACCCGTGCCGACCAACCCGACCCCCCTAAGCCTATAGTCACCCTAGCCACTCTAGAGTAATGTAGCTTCCTATTAGTGAAAGCATTTTCAAAATCGGTTCAGCAGTTTTTGAGTTTATCCATTACAAACAAACAAGGAAATAAATCTTTCCTCTTTATAATATTAGTATAGATTTAAAATCCCTGTACACTAGATGCGTGGAATGGCTGTAGGGATCCGGAGAGAAAAAACTTCGCCGGAATAAAATGCTTCCAAATTATTATTTTTTTTAAAAACAAGGAACAAATACAATTTTATATTACTTATTTTTTGTACAGCCTGCTTTTCTGACCGAGAGGCCAAATATAGATAGAACTGCCCTGAATATAGCCTTCGTATTATAAATAACATTTAAACCGGCGACTTCCTGACCAGAATTTTGTAAATAAGAATGGCCAAGTCTTTTTTTAACAACGTAAATTTAAGGCGGTTAGTAACAAACGTCCGCCCCTCGTCCTAAAAGTAATTAATCCGCTTGTACAAGTCCCACGGAATTAATCCTTATTTCATGCGAACTTAATTATTGTCCGTGTAAGTCTTCTATTAGATTTAGATTCCTCATAAGTAATTATGTCAGCATTGTGGGCTAGTCATTAGCATCCGGTGATTAAAGATGGAGTGAGTAAGCGAATACCAGCATTACTGACCATTGTACATGATAGTAATGGGAACTTTTGGAGTTACGTTGTTGATGCTCTAAACCAGCATGTAGGTTTAAGTATAACCTTTATCGCCCTACAAATTGAAACTATTTGCACTTGCATCTGTTAATTTGTTGAACGATATCGGGGTTATTCGCGCACTGAAGAACGTAGAAATGGACTCCTAGAGACTGATGATCAAGAAATAAAGTTCAGGTTTTTTTCTTATGAAACTGCATGTATTATTATTTGTGGAATACGCATTAGGAAGAGTGGATGTACTAGTTGCGCCTCTGCCTACCCCTTCGGGGGTAAAAGGCGTGAGTGTGTGTGTGTTACTTTCTTCGGTTTTGCCTAAATTTGAATATAAAAGTTACATTTACTGATTTAGAACAAATTGGATTAAAACCTTCTGATAATAGCTGTTATATTGTTGGTTTAGTGTCAGTATTTTGTAGAAATAATACAATTAATACAGATACCAGTATCTCATTTATTCCTACTAATCCCTTAACACTCAGAGGCATCCAAAATACATGGTTCTACTCAGAAAAAAAATTCTGGGGTCAGGTCTCTACCAAATAAAAAAAACTGCTCTTTTTTATTTTACTTAAGAGTGTTCGCCTGGTCTATACTGAACCCTACTCATATTGAGTAAATCATCCTTAACTAGTATAATATCTTAATGCTGATAACGTGTGACAATACCCGCTTCTGCGCTTGCGCATTTCTAGTGATAGCCCGATGACAAATGTTCGTTAAATGCGATGCGTAGGCATGTGTAAAATGAACTTACTATTTTCTACGCATCTTATCAATTTCCTAGCTTTGTATTGTTGCAATTGTTTTAAATTCTTACTAGTTACTTAGTCATTTATGCTAATGATAAGATAGTGGTTGTACCTACAAGTGTCTCAAAAGAATGACCAATTCTTGTAGCTGTTTTTTAGAACTTAAGTATTTTAGTTAGTTTATTAAGTATTTTTTACTGGTGGTAGGTCTCTCAGATGTAAGAGTCCGTCTGCGTGGGTACCACCACAATGTCTATTTCTACCGCCAAGCAGCAGAGTGCATGCACTGTTGTGTTTCGGTTTGAAGGACATTGTAGCCGGTATAACTGCTGGACATAATGAGACTTAATATCTTATGTCTCAGGATGACGAGTGCAGTGGAATGCCACGCAGTATCTTGTAACTCAAGGTGCTGGATGGTGTTGCTATTGTTTATGGGTGCTCGTATCGCTTACCATCAGGTGAAGGGCATGCTCGTCTCGTCATTCAATGCCATAAAAACATTGATGTATTTGGATTCCAGTATCGTACTGCTAGTACTTTTTAGTTTTCACAGATTTGAATTTGTTTTTAATGTCGTTTTGCTAGATTTTAGATTACTATTATTCAATGCCATAAAAAAAAATTATTAATATTAAGTACTAGCTTTTGCCTGCGGCTCCGCCCGCATTAAAATGTTTTTCCGGGATTAAAGTCCCGGTTTATATTTGCCTGGGATTAAAAAGTAGCCTATGTGTTAATCCAGGACATAATCTACCCGTGTGCCAAATTTCATCGAAATCCGTTCAGTAGTTTTTGCGTGAAAGAGGAACAAACATCCATACATTCTTACAAACTTTCGCCTTTACAAAATTAGTAGGATTTAATCGTCCGCAGTAGTATCTACGTATAAAGGCTTAGTTTACTTCTACCACCAAACACATTCTAATTGGTAGACTATTAGTCTGTGACCAGTACTGTGCGTTACATAACTTACGAGGTGTCGCTCGCGGCTTCGCCCGCGTGAAAAGCTTTTTCCACAACAAAAGTCCCTAAAACACAGTACAACGCCAGAGCCATCTCCTTAAAGAATCAGATAAAAGATATCCGTTATTTCCCATAGGAGTGAAGCGAGAAATCAGAGTGTTAAAAGGAAGCCTATGTGTTAATCCAACACATGATCTATCCATGTGCCAAATTTCATCCAAATTAGAAGTAAGATATCTCGGTATACTGAACTTAGTACAAAATCAAACCATCACTGGCAGTAAGGTACACACTTTTTTGTAGTACAAAACTCTATGAGGCTGCTTATGAGGGTAGATCAATCTAAGCACTTACTTTTCAAACGATCTACTGGCACGTTTACGTTTTTTTAGCAATAATTGGATATTATTATCCTTATATTTTAAAGAGTACTAATGCAGTATAATCATATTAAACATGAATTATTAGTAAGGTGACTTCTATAGGTATTATTGTAGAGACATATTTTAAAAGTACATACTCTGTAATAGGTACTTACTCTGTTACAAGTTAAGCAGATATATATATACAGGGTTATTTGTTAAACATGAATTACCACGTAGTACTTAATTACTAACATTATAAACTATATCTTTTGTTCAATGGCTATTATTACCAATATTTTAATGCTCACTTATGGAACGTTATTAAATAAACTCATTTGCAAAAAAAACGGGCACCTAAGCAATGAACCATTCAAATGTTACTATTGGTTTGTTTGATAATTATAGGTAGTTTTACTTTCACAATTTTGTAAATTAATAAGCAAATAATCGTTTTCGTCAGTATTATCATAAAATTTTAATAAAATTTATGGGTTTTAATGCTAAAGTTCACTAGTAGTGTATGCTCGCTAGTAGTGCATATGCTCGTGAAGTAAAAGTTAACAAAGATTTTTGTTTGTTTTTTCTTTAATAAAGTAAAAGCAGATAAATGTTTAGTATCGAGTGTGACCCCCTCTAGCTGAAATCACAGCTTGAATTCGTCTGGGTATGCTAGCGAGGATATCCCGGATACTTGCTTGCGGAATACGTTCCCACTCCGCGGTAATCACATTCTTCAGCTCTCTGATGGTTTGCGGAGCCGGTTGTACTGATCTCACGCGTCGTTTTAGAACGTCCCAGACATGCTCTATAGGATTGAGGTCGGGACTTCGAGCTGGCCAATCCAAACGACGAATGCCGACCTCTTGCACATACGCTTCCACATCGCCAGACCGGTGGGCGCGAGCGTTGTCGTCCATAAAAATTGAGTCTTCGCCTAAAGCGGCCAATGCGGGTTGTGCATGAGGAATAAGAACTTCCGTTATGTATCGATGTCCAGTCAGTGAGCCGTTTTCAATGAAGACTAACTCTGTACAATCCATTGAATTCATTCCTGCCCAAAACATAACAGAGCCCCCACCATAAGGTGTGATTTCTTCAAAACAAGCCTCTGCAAAGCGTTCTCCTCGTCTTCGTAGCACTCGCCGACGTCGATCTTCACCGAACAGAGATATCCTGGCTTCATCGGAGAACAATACCCTATTCCAGTCTTCTTGAGTCCATGACTCACAATTTCGAGCAAACCTAAGCCTGGCAACTCTGTGCTCACGGAGTAACTTAGGGCCGCGGGCCGGGCGATGACTGCGTATATTGGCCGCGAGCAGCCTCCTCCTGACCGTCCATAGACTAATATGCACATTTCTTACTTCTTCGAGGTTGTTCTTAAGGTCCACATACGAAGACTTGCGATTTCTCAATGCGCTACTCACAAGAAAACGATCATCCCGTGGTTGGGTACATGGTTTTCTTCCAGAACCAGGCCTTCTCTCGACGGAACCGGTGTCTTGATACCGCTGCCAGGTCCTTTGAACCGTCGAGCGACTCACACTTAGCCTCTGAGCCACGAAGCATTGGCTGCAGCCCTCTTCGAGCAGCGCAATAATTTTGGTAGCTTTTACCACTTTCTCTAACATTATTGAGACAGCTAAACAGCAATTAATGAAGCTTTGACAATTAAGAATATGAAATAAATTCATAAAAATTGACTAAAAGTTATGAAAACCGATATTATCTTTTGGAACTTCGCACCAAAAATGTAGGATAAAAAGTGGTTTTCTGTAAAAACGAGCATCAAACGAAAATTTTAATTTAGAACGTACTGTTTTAAACACCACGGCATTTTTAAAACCGGCCAGTAACATGTACAAGTGATTGAAATCATTTTGGTACCGTATTTTTTTAAAAAAGAATTAAAATCCAAACCGCCCGTTTTTTTTGCAAATGAGTGTAATAAGTACTCTATCAGGATATGAACCTACATGTTCAAAAATGCACCAAAACAACTCACATAATTATTTTATTTGCGTATTATTTCTTATGTATTAAACTTTATCCTAATATCATAATCAATAATGCCTAAAATAATCAAGCATAAACGCATCTTGCATACTCTAGAACGAAATTAAAAAGAGACTAGACTAATTCATTACAAAGATAATTATCATCAAATGAATTACACGTGGAATAATATAAAAAATATCAATGTAAAATGTATTTATTGACTTTTGCATTTAAATTCGAATCAATTCGTTCACCTCCTAAATAAATAAGCATGAAAGTGCCGATATAAATCTAAGCATTATTTGACAGGTGTGACGAAGGGTCATATTAAGGTGGCCGCCCCAACCTGCGTAAAATTACCACTTAACTTATTATTAGTTCTATTATTATATATACAACATTCTAACAATATTATGTAAGTATATTTGGATACATAAATATTTTATTAAAATGAAATAATATTTTATATCAATGTCTATGTTACAAAGTTGATTATTTAAGATCAGCTGATTAGAATAGAATTTAGAGTTTTTGGGGACCAGTATATTATGAAACAGTAATTCTGTTAAAATCATTTTTGCTTAATTTTATTATATAATATGTTTATATTATGTTTGGGTGTTTGTTATAAGTCAATCAACATATAAACCTCTGAATGTAACATTGTATTTAAATAAGAGCAAGTCCGTTTATTAATAAGGGGTAATATGAAAGTACCGGCGCGGCGCAAAATAATTTTTACTAGGGGGAACGCCTTAACGCATACAGAACCGCGGAGAAAAGCTAGTGTACAAAACAAATAAGTCGTATACTTAGACTAATATATCATTTATGGAGGTCGGGTCTTTATTAGCCAAACTCTCCCCTTGAATTTAATTAATGGAGATTCAGGCACGTTTAATACGGTTAGATTAAATAATTATCGTAGCCGACGGCTCCCCACTATCTTTGAGACCCGAGTATAAACAAAGCGTTAAACAAATTATTAGTTTTTTTTATTGCCATTAAATTACGAGCATGCCGCTCGCCTGATGGTAAGCGATACGGCCGTCCATAAACAGTAGCAACGCCGCACAGGACTCTGAATAACAAATTACTGCGTGGCAAACTACTGCTTTCACTTTGAGACATAAGATGTCTGTCTCAAAATGCCCAGAAATTACGCTGGCTACAATGTCCTTCAAACCGAAACACAACAGTGCTTGCACACTGCTGCTTGGCGGTAGAAATAGACATAGCTGCGGTACCTACCTACTCAGACCGCCCCTCGAATACGAGAAAAATACTACCAATAGCCATGTAGTAACCATATAGGAACGCATAAGATAGGTATCTATATACCATATACATATCTATGATGTATCTATGTTTTCTGCATACGTTAGTAGCGAGGTGACTTCGATGATTAAAATATGTTAAAAGATTTTTAAAAAAATCTTATTACTCGGATTCACTACAAAGTAATAATTAATTGCCTACCGGAGCCATCAGCTGTTCTTCCTATAAATAACAATTATATGTACATATTTTATGTATGTCGTTGTTCTCTTATTCTAATTGTAACGGAAAATTTTATGTCGTAATTGCATTAATTAATATTCGTAAACTGAATTAAACTATTCGTAATTGACCAATGCTCCAGTTATAATCGACAGTATTTCATATTATTTAGGTTTTGTTTTTTAAAATAATAATGCAACGTGATTGTTATGAATAGTGTTAAATTTGTGGTAAAAAGCAATTGCATCGCTCCAAATAGTTGTACTAACTCTCATCACTGGAGGCGTTTGTTTTAAAATGCCACTCCATGCATAATATATAAAACATATTTCGTAATATCATGCTCACACACCAGGTTGTAGCAGGGTGTAACAATAGGCTTTTATCGATACCTTCGCCTACGCACCCAAATATAACGTTAAATGTAACAACGGATCCGTCAAGAACGGAGGCGGACGGAAAGCTCGGGGAAAGCATCTCAGGCGCTTCGAGATACGCTGAACTAGCAAAGGCTCTGCCGCTCGCCGCCATTAGTCAGACTCGGCCCAATGGCAGCCCCGTAGAGGTAGGGGGCGTGGCCGTGCGCACGCGCCGCCTGCGACCACAAACTGCTTCAGTGTAAACGCAGCTGTCGTACCGTTGTCACGTACATCACCACTTTTTCTTCCGTTTGTTTTTAATTATGAACTTATTGTGAACTTCGTGTTTTCTACGGTCTAGTGTTGAACGATTTTGAACGTTGTATCCGAGGCGTTTGATCGTATTGCTGACTCTGCGGCTAAATGATGTTGTAAAGTGACTCTAACTGTGGCTGGTATTTTGATTAGGTTGTTCTCTTGATAACACAAGGATGATGATGGACCAGGCACATTTCGGCGAGTATCTGCTGAGGCAGCAAATGCTTCACGCTGCTTCACTTAGTGGACTACGTAAGTTCCATGTTTTACTGATAAAATGGGTAATTGAGGTTGTATAAGCATAATTAGCTATTACATTGTACATTGTTTTGATAAATTTGTTTATTTTATGTATATAATGACGATTATAATATATAGACATGTATACAAATATTGAAAAGTTACTAAGTAACATTATAATTGTATTATGTACTAAAAGATGACAACTTAAGGTTGACATACTGAAAATTACTAACATATTAGTCAATTATATGTAGTTACATTTAAACTAATTCTATGAAAATATACTAATACGATACCTACTATAACTATATACTTTTTCTAATAGGCGTATGATACACATTACATAATAATTTTACCCTTTACTTACAAAAACATATACAAAACTAATTAATTTTGAGGTTATGACAGTAATTTTATTGATTTGACAAATGCGTACTAATAATATAACATATAATAATGTAATTGTAAACATTTACAATATGTGACATACTTAATATTTTGATAATGTTTAGATATTTACTCATATAGTTGTTAAATTCTAACACAACTATAGGATATTGTTAACACACCTGCGCATTGCATATGTAAGTTAAAAGCTCGACACGCTCTGTAAATGGTGACTTTTACGCTTTTTGTATGAATTCCTGTTAAATTGTAGGTCTACGAATTACTAGAACCTATAGTGTAATTTAGTTCGTATAATTCGCGTATAATGTGTGTTTTAATATATTATTGTTCAATTAGTAGATAATAAAAAAGTTTTCATCGTACATAATGCCTACCTATACATTCCTTAGTAATTTCTTTTTGATAAATTTGTCATGTCAAGTATTTGACATTTAAGCCTACTCGGTTTCTCACGATTCTACACGTTATTAATAAATAAAGTTTTAATCACTTATCAGTTATGTAGATTGTAAACAAAAATGACGTTCGCTTTGTAAAAATACATGAAAAATATTCAATTTTATTTCACAGAGAAAATTATTTACTCGTGTCATCAATGACTACTGAGTAAAGCTCTTGTATTGCAAATTATATTTTAGAATTAGTAAAAAATATATATAACTGACAGAATATAATATGTACCTCCTACTCGGCACATATTTTTTTCTAGCCCTGTTTTATAAATTAGGTTACCGGTAATTGAGCAGAATAATTGTAATTGATTGGTATCACGTTTACATTTATGTGAGGATATAACAAAAGAACATGATAGGTCTACTTACACCTAGCCATTGTAAATGTGTACTTGAGGAAGTAAATTTTACATACCAGTAACTTTTCTATGAAGTGTATTGTACGAACGCGTTGAAGTCTTTTCATCGCATGTTTCGGTATACTAAACTTTCTAACTCTCTAGTCCATACCTCAATGCCTAATGCACGTCTATGGACGAAATTTACAATAAAATATAAATAAAATAATACGTATTATACAAACTGCCTGTATTTTACATTATACAACAAAATGCGAAAAATACTTTTGCGAAAAGTGAGTGTACTTTTTGTACCACATTCACCCTTTTTAGGAGTGTAAAAAATAGATTATACATATTAGGCTTAAAATATGCATCCTCATACAATATTTTCTAAGAAGTAATTAATAATTATTTTTGTATATCATTAACAATATATGTTTTAATTGGTTTAATTGCTTAATTGTAACTCTACTATACCGGTTATAGGATTTTACCATATAATTATTTAAATAAACATCTCCTTCTACAAGAAAACTGTGCAAGTTTAATGCATACATACAAAGAAAAATGACATTTACGCAAACCGTTTAATTTTTGTGAAAAAAAGACAAGTATGTAACAGAAGATAATGTTTGATTTGTCAAGCCCCGCTACGGACGCCGGCGTCCGAGTATATAAGGTTTCCCCATACATCTATATATATAAGCGGGATTTGACGGGTTAGTTACTACATATCTCGTTTTCATATTTACATTTTATTCAGGTGAAAAATATTCTGGCTTCATGTTATTTATAGATATTTAAGTAAGATGGCAATCAAGAGTATGTTTATTCTTTGCTGTGGTAAAAAATAACTGCAGGTACATCTTTTTGCCTAAGGGTGCACTTGATGCCCACTGATTCTCCCCAAGATAATATATAAATTTACAATTAATAGAACAATTAAATAACAAAATTACTTATCACAATCCATGTAGTCTTCACGGATCATAAAAGCAATAAATATGGTGTATAAAAATAATCCATGTACAGTAATCATAAAAACGTATTATATTTAATTCTCCCATGACACAATTTAAAATTGCGTTCGTTATGTAGGCGTTGATTCACAAGTTAACGTTATCACATAATTTTCTATAATTAATATTAGTTTTACGCATTTAATTAAGTAATTTTCTCTAATCCACTCCAAGTTGTTAATCGGCACAATTATCTAAAAAAATATAACTTTCACGTTAAATGTTTATATATTCATTAATATTAGGTACCGTGTAACGTTCATTTTAATTTATACGTCTCATTAAAATTTCCGAGAATTTAGTGAAAACATATTTATGGTGCACATATTTGTTCTATTCGAACAGCCGTGGCTCTTCCCGAGAACTCTACCAGATGGCCATAACTTCACTTTATAACAGCAAAATAGTGTAAAAACATTCGCCAATTTGTCAAAAATGTGACATTTGCTGTACATTTTGTCGTATGTTGCAATAATTGTTATAATTGTTTGAAAGCCTGATCTTTTTACGTAAGTGGTTATTTGTCTTTTAGTGTTATGGGTGGTCAAACAATAAATGTTATATCTGCATTATGTATTTTGCTAAAATGTCATCACAGGAAGCCTTGTAAGAGTTATAAAAACTAGAAGCCGGTCTTTTGTATCATCCGGGAACGTTGATATGTAACTATTTAACAAGGGCTACTTGGGTTCGAGGGTTCAATCCCGGGTAGGGCAAAGCGACATTAGTTTTTCTATTCGGTATCAGCCCGGAGTCTGGAATTTGTGCCCGATATGGCGATAGGCTCGCCCCCTATCACATCATGCGACGGAATAACGGCGAAAAGTGGGCGCACTAGTTGCGCCTCAGCCTACCCCTTCGGGGATAAAAGGCGTGAGTGTATGTGTGTGTGTATATAATTGATAAAGGTGACATAAGTAATTATTGTTAACGTAACACGGGGTTTAGTTGTATTTTTTCTTTAATTAAATTAATTAACAATGGGTATAAGATAATAATGTGGTTTATTATGAATGAATGCCATTGGTCATTATGTCAGTCTGTACATATGCTTCGTGTAAACATAAAAAATATATTAGATACTTTTTGTAAATTACTTCCTAATTTTGTTTATTAATTTGTGTTACTTTTTAAATTTCTATCCCGATTTGGGACATTAGATCTAGGTTTAAAATGACAATGTAACATTTATAAATAAGTAGAGGAGACTTAATAAACTTAGGACCCATTTAACTATAGCTTATTTAATTTTTCTCTAGATATATTACCCGTCTTTTTCCATCAAGGGTTAAAAATACTGAGATCACTTTACAGAAATTATGATTTCAGTGTTATAGTTCAATTATAATCATCGTAAATAGATGTAGTATAAGTTTAAAAAAAAATATCATGTCTCTTTTTAAGCCATGGGTGTCAAAGTAACATTCCGAGCGACCATCCGATCAACGTATCGCTACTCCAACTCGGCTCAATAGCTATTTATTTACTTCCTAATTGTAATTATTTTTACAGTCCTAGTTAAGCACCATATTTAATGAGTGCATTTAATTGAAATACAACATACAGGTTTGAGTAATTTGAAGTGCTCAGTGATGTAATTTCTGTCTATGATATTAATGTTAACAGCCTAGGTTAAAGCCAAGTGCTGCCAAAAAATTCAGTTGGTCATAGCAATTTAGGCAAATATATCTGAATTTATTTGTGCCACAAATAGTGTTCTACAAGGTAAATTAACGAGTGTGCTGCGACCGCATATCACTTGTCACAAAACTGTGAGAAACAATTTTTGTACTTGTACGATTAGTCCTTGACTCAATTGCACTCAATAAATATCTGACGTGAGTAAAGCGACAAGTCTGACGTTGTTCTAATTGAGACCTGCATGGAAATCTAGGTTACTGTAAACACTGTAGTACTACGTGAAAATTTTATCGTATCACTTTACGAATTGACAAAATTTCAGATTTTAAAAAGTTGCAACTGTTTATATATTTACATAGATTCATATAATAGGTACTATATAATTTAAACAATTCAACAACTTCAGCGATAGGCTAGTTAAAGTAGATTTACTTATAATAGCCGGCAAACATCTTGAGGATACAACCGCATGGTAGGGTTATATTTTGTAAGTACAGTCAGAAAAGTGTGTGCTCGACTACCTTAAGTTTCTGAATAAATCACTTTCTATTCCTTTGTACATCTTCGAAAATGTCGCAGCTGCTTGGTAAAGTATGAAAATGAGCATTTTTTACCCGACCGCAAAGAAGTAGGGTTTGTGTTTTTCGAGTGTAAGTATGTATATTTCTGGGGCACGCTCTAGAGCCTAAACGGCTGGTCGTATTTTTATGTAAGTGGTGACAATAGATTCGTCTTAGTCTTGAGAGTGACACTAGGTACATTAAAAAAAAATAATGATTTTGGGCATATATATTCGTAATCAGAGTCGGAGGCATCTGTTCACTCCGAGATTTTGTTGCTCTTCCTATACCACTAACCAAATTATGAGAAGTGAGCGTGCTATGCCTCCGACAGCGTTAGTGAACACTGTCAACTAAGATTATTCAAACATGAAAACCAAAATAAAATGTTCCAATTAAAATCTTGTCTATCTTTTCAGTTCTTCAATGAATTTAATAAATATGGCAGATATTGATGCAGTCGGGTTTTTGTTTTTTTTTTGAGAACGTGTACTAGCACCATAATGGATGATTGTACATAGGTGTACCTGCATTATGCTATTATAGTACAAAGTGTAAACGCTTCAGAAGAATTTCTTTTCTCAAAAAAAACAAAGACTGAGATGCATTTAGTGAACACTCTTCATTACACTTATGTTCTCTGGATTTGGTAGAAGCTATTAGCCACAAGCGGCAGAAATGTTTAGTAATCTAGAAGTACTCACTTCTGTTTTTAAAATGTAGAAAATAAGCAGAGCCTTAAGTATTCAATGTCGGTCGCTGTTTACTTGCGGCATGTAAAGGCTTAAGTGAGTACCAAAACACGTTATCGTAATCAGTTTAGACGTGACATGTGGCAACACGTGAGCAACGTTCAATTGCATTTTAATTAGGCATGAGTTTCCACACGATTTGTGAGTCAAAGCGTGTTAAGAAAATTTTAGTAAGAAATTGGTCTAGCATTGATTTAAGAGGAATTCGAGCAGAAATTATTGCAATAATGCTCACATTATTTGCATACGCATTCTTAATTCTTAAGCACAGATTTGTTTAAAACAATGTAGTCCCATGAATTCTGTAAATGCTGCGCCCCCAACTCCCCTAGCACTCTAGAGATATTATGAACACTTAAGATAGACGCTAAAGACGCTACGTAAACGCTAGTAGGGTTTAAAAATACGCCATGATCTTTATACTCTAAATACCCGTCTATAATCCCATTTGTATTTAGGCTTCACCCTTTAGTACTTTTACTTAGATGTGCATGAACATCCATCGTCTAATAACTCATTTTACATACCTATTTCATTGTACACAGTGCGCTCATTGAGCCCTTAATTGACGAATCAAAAAGCAAATAATTTTTGCCGTACAAAATTATAAAGAAATTACGTCAGTAATTAAAAGGCTTACGTTATATTGGACCTGTTAATGAAGTATATCCTGCGTTGAACATCAAGTGATTCTACTCACAACAGCTAGATCACCGACCCGATTCATGCCTGATTTGATACGCACACCAATTATGTTCGAAGTCGGTCGGATCCTATTAAATCTATTGGCTACACTATAATGTATACTTTCTACTTTACTGTATCGTTATACTTCGTATTGGCTTCGTAATATTAAAATGTGGAAGATAGTGGACGATAGCTTAGTTGGAAATGAAACTCTCTGTGGAGACAATGTCCGGAGACTCAAAACCCAGGGCAACACACCTCTGACTTTTCGACGTTACGTGTGTAATTTTATCAATTATGGTTTAGGTGAAGGAAAACGTGACGAAACCTACATACTTAAGAATTATGCATACGAGTCTCGAAGGTTTGTAAAGTCTACTGGCACTAGGCCAGCGTGGTAGCCTAAGGCCTTAACTCTCTCAGTTGTAGAGGAGGCCCGTGCCCAGCAGTGGGCAGTATACATTATACGCCTGATTGCATTAATTGCATTGTAACTGATGGAGTAGTTACTACAGTGATAACTTGCTATGTTTG
This sequence comes from Lapara coniferarum, assembly GCA_949316025.1. Classification (NCBI taxonomy): domain Eukaryota; kingdom Metazoa; phylum Arthropoda; class Insecta; order Lepidoptera; family Sphingidae; genus Lapara; species Lapara coniferarum. The sequence continues at coordinate 28,058,810 of OX438919.1, forward strand.
TAATATTATTTTGTCTGGGATGCAGCGGTCAGCACATTACGTAATCTTATTCAGGTCCTCTGTATTTAATTTTGTATTTAACTTAATTATTAATTCTAGTATCAAATATTATTAATAATGCAACGTCGATTAGTAAATTTTTTTCTACACGTTTTTTTCAATTTTGATGAAATAAAATTAATTGATTAACAACTCTTACGGCCTGTTTCAAAAGTTTCAAGAAAAGTTATCGTATTAAACAGCAAATTTAGAAAGTACTCATTTCATTACCATTTATTTGGGAGCATAGATTAGAGGGGGGGGGAGGTCATCTTAATACCGTGCTAATGGAGAGTGATAAAACGCGATGTTGTTACGGTGCACTGTGCTCGATTAAGATGTCAATTCCTAGTTACACCTCCTCGTGGTCCCCCTGGTAACTATGAAGAGTAGTGCAATAGAGAGCATCTGTGTAACTATAATACTACTCGTCATAGGCCAACGTAACAGGAATAAAACTCTCCAAGCACTGGCCAGCGCGGCGTTGTTTTATAGCTAAAACCTCTCATATTATGCAAATGCCTAATAAAACATGGCCCTCAGTCCCCAGCAGCCATGCTATTCCGGGCTCTGCCAGAGGTCCTGGTAACGGCGGGGCAGAGGATGCTAAATAGCCCTGGAAGAGATCCGGTGGATGAGAAGGCATTTGACAGTACCGAACACTGGGCCGTGATTAGTCAATCACCTGCATCGCTGTTCCATCGATGCCCGCTATGTGGATCTTCTCCGTGAGCTTTACAGTTCGGCTACAGTACAGGTTATACAATTTAACCAAACCTATACCGACTAAGAGGGGGTTGAGGCAAGGTGACACAATTCCACCCGAGCTATATACAGCTGTTTTGGAAGACGTTGTAAAACCGCTCACATGGGATACTTCTGGTATAAACATCAATGGTGTCTATTTATCTCATCTTAGATTTTCCGATGACTTGGTGTTGTTTGCAACAAACCTTGAGAATCTCCAATGCATGCTCAAAGACCTATTTGATACGTCCTTGAGGGTAGGCCTAAGGACGAATATGGCTAAGACCACGGTCCTTACAAATTTTTCCGGCATCTCGTCTCCAAATATTACGGTTGTAGGTGAAAGGTTGGAAATGGTTAAGGAGTATGTTTACCTTGGTTATGTACTGTCTTTTGGTAAGGAACATCAAACCAGGGATATTTTCAGGCGTTTACAACTCGGATGGGTAGCTTTCGGATGGTTAAAGGACATATTGCAGTCACGGCAGATTCCACAATGCTTAAAAACTCGTCTTTTTGACCAATGTGTCCTACTAAGGCAAGGCAAAAGCAGCGTAGGTCGTCCGGCGGCAAGATGGGTCGATGACATTGTGAGGGTCTCGGGTCGAACCTGGATGCGATTAGCTCGAGACCGGGGAAGGTGGAATGATATGAGAGGCCGGCAGTGGGAATCTACAGGTTGTGAATGATGATGATAGATTAGAGTGCGGCTTCTGTATTTAGTCGGTTTATACATTTATGTGACGACTAATATTAATCAGAAGTCGTGAAATAAGCTCTCACCTTAATAAAAACAGCCATCTTTTCCGCAACGAAAGCGCGCATCAGTCCGCGTGTTTGAGCACCCGTGACCACGCTGATTTGTTACTTCAAAATATATTTATTATTTTTTGCCTTTTTTCCATCATGTCTAGCGAGCTAGTCATCATTAGGTACCAGAAACAAATGAAGGAGCTTGTCTAGATTACTTTTTGAATTGGATAACGGTATAAAATTTGGCAAACGTTCGTCATGTACATTTATGTAATGAGTTAGTATCTGATTTTATGGTTATGATTTGAGATATAAAATCATAATTGACTTTAGCATTGAGTACTGTTATGCAGAAAAGACTTTTTTGTTGTTTTGTCGCGATTTATTTTGTTGTGGTATTGTATTGTCAAATATCGCGTGTAGGCAGAATTGATCATTTGTTTTGTTGAGTTTTATTTTGTTCGGTAACTGATAATTTATTTCTACTAAAATATAGGTTCGTCATGTTAACCAATTCCGTATCGCCTTTCTATGAAATGATCATTTGCATCGCAAAAAGATAAACGTTCAAACAAGTTTTCCTTATCTACGATACCACCTTTTGTCCGATCACGTTACGTATAATTACAAAAAAACCTCTACCGTGAGCTATTTGCATGTATGCAAACAAGACGATTACGTGCAAGTGAATGGTGTAATACATTAATTACTCAATGCGTTTTGGTGTAGAATGTACAAGGACAATTGCAAATCGGCGGCGCTTTGATCGAGTCACGCCCCGCCTCGCAAAACGCATATAAAATACAATATTAAATATCGAATCGACGGACAATATCGTCTCATTACCGTCGGCGTCTCTAGTGAGAAATTCGACTAACGAACGGCTGCAATTAATTCTTTTAATATATCATTGCGGCATCAAGCGCTTACGAGTATCGCTGTAACGGTGTCTTTAGGAAATTCAATTTCATTAGACATTTCGCTAGTTGATTTGGCAATATTTGTTCATTTGGAGTTTTGAATGTCTAAACAAGTGAGCGGCTTTGATGTGTGGTGATTAGCACATTGATTCATTGATTCGTAGCTTCATTCAATAGTTTGATACTAGGTATTATTGGATATTTAAGAAGTGTGTTAGTAATTATTGCGACGTTTGAATTACTATCGTCTTAGTGTTGTCGGCCGTGACTTTAAAGTTGTACTATGCGTTAATCAACTTTCTGATACGGCCTACCACACAGAAAACTATAGTGAGAATGTATTAAGCAAATTATTCATGGGTAGAATGGAAAAACAATCCAACTGGGTTTTGCATTCAAACACAATTCCAGTAAAGTCCTCCTCTTCCTCCGTCACTAATTGATACAATGAACGCATTTTACAATGTGTATGTAGTACCACCGAAATTAGAGTAGATACACTCTATGAAGCATACGTTGTGATATCTTTTACTGATGAATGACTTCTTGTTGAAGGTCACAGAAACACACTGGATGCAGGCCGCTTTTGACAGGTCCGTCTGGAAATCTTTAGAAGAGACCTAAATTCAGCAGTGGACTTCATTCAGTGGTTGATGATGATGATATATTAGAAAATATATTTTCAACTCCTTCCTATGCTTCTATTTGATGAACATCGTTGCGAGTTAAGACTAATTTGGTCTCCAAGAAACTCACAGACCTTCACCGCTTGGCGTTATAAAATGCGTGCCACTACCGATCTTGGCTCACAGGAGTTGCAATGGTGGGTGTGAGGGTGGGATAGTCTCATGATGATGATGAATGGATGCCCAATAATTGCTGTATCTTCCTGACTTACTGATCTATGTATGTTTGCAGAACACCGCATGGGCGCGGACGCGGAGCCGCCGGCGTGCGAGGCACGACTCCTCAACGGCGACCTCTGGCGGAGGTTCCATGACATCGGCACTGAGATGATCATCACTAAAGGCGGACGGTGAGTTCAGTATTCAACTGCTACGGCTTGCAATGTTATAAATTTCTGTGCCTTCATGAGATGATGTTGGACATTTTAAAATTGCTAGTGAATCAAAATCTGAGATTTTATAAATGTCTGAAAATAAATCTGTGTATTTATGTAATACTTATATGGTAACCCTAATTATATCCACCCACCTACAAGCTGTAATGCTTTATTTGAAAACCGAAACACAGTTATATCCGGGGTACCGGAAACTTTGTAAGTCTTTTTTTTTTACGCGGAGAAAGTGACTTATTTCTACCGCCCAGCGTTCAAGGGGAACGACTGGGCGGCTATGTTGGGTTCACCGTGCCTTACGACCCGACGTTGAGCCGCCCAGAGAGATGGAAAACGTCGGGCGACCGCCGGGCCTAGTCCCTAACCTATATACAACGCACGGCATACAAACCAAAACTCCACGGTGTCCATTTTCGGCGCGTTAGGGACGGCTGCGGGCTTCCTTCGACTCTCGTCTAAGTTGTCGTCCACAACCGCCCCTGCGCGTACCGCTATTGCGGTCCGTCTCCTGTTGTTGGGGGGAGCTCAGAAGCCCCCGCGCACCGAAGACGCCCTCGGCGTCAACAGCAGCGTGAGGCCTAATCGCCACGCTGCCGTCCATCACGGGGGTCAGAAAAGTTAGCTAGACTAATAGGTGGACGGCCCCTTCCGCCCACCCGCGACCCCCGGTGGCCCCTATTAGTCGCCTTTTACGACAGGCAGGAGATACCGTGGTGGAATTCTCCAAACGCCCCCAATCCACAGGGCGGGAGACGTCGGTCAGTCTTCCACCCGTCGCCTCCTACGTCTCGTCTGGCGGCGGGAGCGATTACCACTGCGCTGGCGATTTCTCTCGACACTCTCCTTCCGAACTTTGTAAGTCCTGCATTAGAGTATTAGCTGAACATAGCAAGAGACAAGTTATATCATAGAATGAACAACAATATACGCTTATTGAGCATATAATAATAGGTATATTACGAATGTGTGCTACGAAACTAAAACTGAAATATGTAGACTCTACAAAACATGACATTTGAACAGTAAAAAATGTATTTATGAAAATGACAGGTAATTTATGAATGTTTTAAGTTCCATTTACCTGTCTGAATTAGTTAATCGTGTATGGCATACACGATTGACAAATTACACACACTGTATGCTGTTTGTCATATTATTTATTTACAAATAGTAGACTCACACCGTAAAGTATAATCCGTCGTTAGTGATGCTGTCTAAATGTAACCATAAAATTGTAGATTTAATGTTGCATTTTATACGGCCAGTTAGACTACCATAGGTCCAAAAAATCCATGTGCCAAACTACTGACAATTCCCCTGGAAGATTGGATGTTCGTGGGTGATGATATGACATGACATGGCTCGCCATTAGGTGACCCACCTGTTCGTTTGGCTCTGATAAAAAAGACATACATACACACTCACGTCGTTTATCCCCGAAGGGGTAGGCAGAGGCCCAATTGGTGTACCCACTATTCGCCGTGCGTATTCCGGTCCCATCATAGTACGCGAGCCGATCGTCATATCGGACACGAATTCCAGACTCCGGCCTGATACTCAGTAGAAAAACCCAATATCACTGCCCGACCCGGGGATCGAATCCGAGCACTGCAGTCGTAAAAAAAGAATGGCATAAGAAGTAGTTTAATGTATCCGACGTAGTTTGTCTTTCCCTGAGAATCGTATAACCAATGCTTAAAGTAATTGCGGTTCTTAGTCAATAGAAGCATTAAATTTTTTCGCGTGGTTACGAAATTGTACAATTATGTTAAACATAATCACATGTGCCATATTGTAAATGCCAATGAAGCATTCCCATGATTCGTTTCGTGATTTTACTCATACACGTGAAATGTAATACACATGTTTCTTTTGTGTATTATGTATAACTATGATTGCATTGACCTAATGGACTGCACATTTTCCTAAAATCCTTACTGTATGGCGCTGCGTCTTACGTTTTCGAGTTGCATAAGATACCCGATGCTACAGATGACAACAGGCTGGTCACTTCATTTTTTATAACTACGATGCAAACAGTTCTTAAACAAATTGCTAAACACGGAAGCGAACCTAAGAACTCTATATTCACAGCCCATATATACTGTCAAGGTCAAGGAGCCAATAAAAATGTTAAAGTATTGAAAAAAGGACAGAAGATGTCAAAAAAGTATTTCAAACGTGTAATTACACGTTTGATATAAAAAACAGTTTTTACGCCAAACATCATTTCAATTAAATTGCGCAGCTGTCGAAATCCAGGAATCGATTTTTACAAAAACACATTACTCGTAATAAATTACAAAATAATAACAAAAAGTTAACGTAAACCCATTAGGGCTGCCGAATCTGACGCGGGGCTTGTTAACGGATAATTTGGAGACGGGCGGACCTCCATCATAGACTAAACAAACAGCTGCCCCCACGGCAATTTGTGCATTTCTCTAAATGGCCGAGCACAAATTACACCTTATTATAAGCTTGTTTGCTTTACGACGGTACCCCTTCAATTATTTTTTTCGTGATCGGTAATGTGGGGCGAGCAGTGAAGAAATTACAGAGTGGTCGCGATGACGGCGCCTCCGCCCTTCCCGCGAGTTGGAGCGACCGCCGAGGCCGCCGCGCGATCGCCTCGCCACGCGGACCCACCGCGCGCTCGCCGTGTGCGACGCGCCTCGTTATTAGCAGATGGCAGCCCCGAGGGCGTACTTACTGGCCGACTTACCTTCGTTCTGTAATGTACTCGGGTCATTCATCACATTCTATCTACTGATGTTATTGTAATATACCAGTACATACGTTTATAGCCACTAATTCCTCCTGTTGTACGGCAAAAGCACGAAGACAATACTTCATTGCGATATTAGCTAGGTTTCCAAATTTTAAGGGCATTAATTCGGTATAGTCATCTTTTAAGTCCAGGACTGCAGTGCCTTATAATAATTGGCAGTCTAGATAAGTGAGAAAAGAATCAGAGCAGTCTATCGTGGGAATTAATTCTCACGATAGACTGTTTTTAACATTTTATTTATTTGTTTATTTATGCGCTTCATATACAATCAATGTACATAGACGGACTTAATGCCGTAGGCATTCTCTACCAGTCAACCTTAGGATGGTGCAGAGATAAAGAAGGTAGGTGCATCAAAGCTATCCGAAGCGGCAAACGTATTCTATTCTTTCGAAAACTATAGCCAACGTAACATGTCTCTTCAGTTACACGTGCATAATGAAATGTTGCAGAAATTGGTTCAGATCAGTGTCAGATCGTTAAAAATCGCTAATTAAAGAGCGCATTGACGATGTGCAGCATATCTTTTGAACAAAACCGATTTGACATCGTGTTACAAGCGGGTTTCCATGGCGAATACGGAGTGTATTAAGGGCGATTGCTAATGTACGCCACGTCCGTTCAAATTCTGTTGGAATTAAACATGAAAATATTTCGTAATTAATGACGTGTAATTATCTTTGAGAGCGCATCGTGGCATCGTGTGGAGGCCACGCTTTCGTTAAAGGGCACGCAAAAAGCGAACGAGGCTCGTAAGCGGCCACGGCGCGGCGGATGGCTATCGTGCGCCATGGATGTAGCGGCGCGCCTACGCAATGTCCACGTTTTTGCGCCGGTTCGCGGGTAATTAGGCCAGCTCATCCAAGCTCCTGTCATCTCCTACACGTTTTTTTTTGGCACGGCTGCCGGCGCGGACCACCGCGCCCGCTCCACTTACATTCCGATAATTTACCGCTTTATCCGGCGTTTGGTGAATCTCGTTAGTTAGGCCCGCGCGCGCCCGTCTACGGGTCACTTTTGTTTGTTTTGTATTAATGATTCCGTGCGAGGCCGGGGGCGCGCCGGCGCCGGCCCCGGCGCCACTCCGGACCAAATAGCTTACAAATATTTCATGCATTTCTCTTATTAAGCTCTGCACTAGTGAGATGCAGCAAGGATGCTGTAATTAAGTTATAGTTTTGATCGCCGTGAGCGCACGCTGCAGCTCTAACAGTTCAAATTGGTGAGTGTAACTGGATGCTTTTAGTTGCACCCCAAACATTGTTAAAAGCCATTGCTGACTGTGTTCTTTATCCGGGCGCGTAGGAGGAGCGGCTGAAGGTTTGGTAGTGAATTGGATGCGCAAACAGTGGATTTGGGCGGTACGTTTGTGCAGGCGGGCCGGTCGGCGCGCCCGCTCGGAGTTAACACCTGCGCAGGCGCGGCGGCGAGCGGCGGCCATGCGCTTGCTCTATGTGTTAACCGAGGATTTGTAGTAACACTCTTCCCAATTTTCCCACCTGTGCATGGTTGTGTAAATTGCCTCGTATATAGGAAAGGTACACACTGACATGTGTTACTTGCCTGCCCCAAACAGGTTCCCTTTGTTTGCATACAGATGTGAACAACGCAACTCTTTAAGTACATATTTTAATTGGCCGTACCACACAGTGCGGTGTAAAGGGTTTTTCTTTGAGATTGATACATCTATTTACTCTTGAATAAGTTATCACATGAATTGATATGTCTATAACGTTGTTGAAATTGGTATTTCAGTTTATCAGTGCCTAGAGATGGAGCAATATTATATGACATACATAATATACATACACACACTCACGCCGTTTATCCCCGAAGGGATAGACAGAGTTGCAATTAGTGCACCTATATTTCGCCGTGCGTATTCCGTCCCATGACGTGATAGGGGGCGAGCTTATCGGCATATTTCGCTTCTTTATTTTTTTTTTGTCGTGGACTAATTTGACAGTTTAGGTGTTGCCAGAGGTAAGCAAAAAGATATTAATATAAATAAGACTGGCAGAAAAAGAGTAAAAAAACAAAAAAAAACATGGCACCAGAATCTGAAAAGTCGGTCTTGGCGGCCGTGACATCACCAAGCGGCCCAGCGGAAGATCAGCGCTGGCTTTATCACCAGCACATGCTGAGCTGGAGCCGTTTTGTGACAAGGTTAATTTTAAGTTTTTAATTTTGTTTAAATTCTCATAGTTTTAAGTTTGTCACAAATAAACTGCTTTTCTTTCTTTCTTCTTTCTTTCATATCCTGGCACAAATTGCAGACAGCGGCCTAATACTGAGTAGAAAAACCTAGTATCGTTTTACCCGACGGCCGACACGGAGATCGAACCCAAGACTTCAACATGGCAGTCGTACCGTAATACAAGTACGCCACCGAGGCAGTCATAATATAATACTTAGCATATTTGTTGTATATATAATTTGTGTAGCGCCATACTGCCGTGGTCTGTCGCCCGCCAGTGTTTCAACACAGGCATACAGTAAAGCAAACAGCAACAAAACTGTGACACGTTCCATCTGTTCGACTTCGTGTTCCGAGATAATACTTAACCCTCAATAATCGACGTACAAACAAACAACGGGTCGGAATAGAGTGTGTTATTTATTTTTTCTCAAAACCGAAATATGACAAATGGGCGAGGCGCGGCTGGCACGGCGGCGACGAGCTCGGGCGCAGCGCTCGAGCGCGCCGCTCGCGTGTCGTCGCGCGGACCTCCCGCCATTTTAAAAACAAACATACTTCACAAAAACTCGTTATTTATTCTCGTGTTATTCGATGGGAAGGGCGCGCCCGAATTCGCTCGAAAAAAATCATAAGTTATAATTAAAAACGTCTGCGTCCGTCCGGCCCAGGTACCGGTGCAGTGCCGGTGCTGCGGCGCTGTCGACTTTCTCGCGAGGAAACTCGTCTAGTGCGAGTAAATCACGCGTGACGAGAAACACGCGTATGAGATGTTCCCGGAGCCGGCGGCGGAGGCTCAGCGCCACGAGATAAGGAGCGCAATCACATGTCGAATCAGTCACGAGCACGATTCTTATAAACGAGCGTAAGCCCATTCCGGCGCTTGTTTTAACAGAAATACCGATTAATTGATTCGATCTGTGTAGTAATTAAAATGGGTGATTAGAGCGCGGGGAGCGGCGGCCGGCGCCGGCGCCTCAAAGCGTCGCCGCCAACATTCCTTTTGTTTTACCACGGCTCGATTGTCGCCTGCGTGGTGCACGCGGTTGTCGCGCGTCCCTGTCGCTCTAGCCCGCGTCGCGGTGTGTGCGAGCGGGAGGCGCGCGGGCGCCGACCTCCTGCGGCGCTGGCGGCCGCCCGCCGCGCGCCCCGCCCAGGCCACGCAGCACTAATAATCAGATTATGACAGCCGGACGTCTCCCGGCCGCTCCACACTCCGGCCACCTCATCCACTACACTCGTCACTCTTCAATGTCACATGCTAACCTGACATTAGAATATCTCCGCTGATCTGATCAGTAGAAACGACGTGATCTTCAAATTGGGCCCGACATAATGGCTCTTTGTTGTTCAACTATGCGAACAGACATGTCGATTGTGCGCGGTGAACGCTAATTAGCAATCAGTGCCGTTTGTCACACGCGACTGTCGACGAGCGAGATGAGTGAACGTCCTGCGTCGGCAACGCAAATCTCACGCTCTCAGCAGTCGTCACTTGTCGCCGGCGCCCGTGCAGTGAGCGGTAGAGTCCGTGGAACAAACTTGTCTGTATAGTTTGTACTTGATAGAAAACATTTAATTTACTGAAAGCTTAGATGAAATCTTTAATGTCATGTGTTTAAAAATGTAATGTCATCGATTGTAATGGGTAATTCTGGAGAGGAGGGTCCCGGGAATCCGAAGCACGCGCCGAATGGTCGCCGCTTCACTGTGCCGCGGCCGCGCCGTGATCATATCGCAATATCTCCAGGGAATAGCCCGCCGCTGACACACCATGCTCTTACGTATGCAATGTTCACTTTCCATTGCTGTGATTAAGTCATGCGCCAGTCAAGACGCAGCCCGAGCCCCATCGATGTATTACGAACTGCGCGAAACGGTCGCTCGTTCGGCTCACGAGCTGAGTTGAGCGATCATCGGAACCGCACAGTCATTGGTGACTCCCGCGCCTTCGCGTCCCGCACAAACTAAAACAATCGACGATCGTGGAAAAAACAAACACCGCCACGATAATTCCAATTCTGAATATAAAAAATACGCGCTCGGCTCGGTGGAGTGGCGCACGAGTCGTTTTTTGCCGTACGACAGAGGTCTGATGATAATTTCTCATTTGGTTATAACATTTTTGTCGGTCTAAACGTCGTAAATTCCACGAATAATTTAGTAAAGAAAGTGGTCGTGTTGAAGATGTTTTGTTTTTATGGCGCCAACGAGCAGCTTGGGTTAGATCGGTATCTACCGATACAAACGTTTAACCCATGTTACTCGGAATCGGGAATTATTCTCACGGGCTCGTCCCCGGTTTGCCACATAACAAATTGTGATCTCAGCGGACCGACGCGCATACTTAGCGCATTTTAATTGTTCAATTTTGATGCGTAATTTTTGCACTCGAACGACTGTTCTCTTTATTTCATAAATAACATGATGCATGAAAATATGTGGGTTAAAAAACTTGTAGCTGAGATGCGATCTCATAACTGCGTGTGTACGTGTTCATATTCCCGCGTGTCCATGTCGCGTCTCCTGGAAGTGTGGTCGTTAGTGCGGCGTCCAGGGGAGGGTGCGTCGTCCATCATAATGGTCGTAAAGCCGCGGTAGCGTCAGAAAAAAGGATTTGTTACATTTCACGCAACATTCATCACTAATTAACCGTGCACTCGTAATTTTATAACACTTTACAAATATTAATTAAGTCTGTGAAAAGGCAACGCTTATAATAAAATCTTAATAATTTGATGTATATAAATTTGACATTTCTATTGGTATCAAGTGATACGATAGCTTTTTATCAGTGGATCAATCTAGAGGTTACGTAACAAATAGCTAAATATTGATTCGACACTACGCAGTTTAAAAGGTCAGAAATAAGGCAGATACAGGATAAGATCTTCAAATACATAATTAATATAACAAACATTTTGATCATCTTATAATTTCTTAATATTATTGCGTTATAACACGATAAATCAATACCCAATATAAAACTCAAAATTCAAACTAGTTTTAAGTCACATGTCCGGTATTGTAGTTGGTGACATTAGGATGGCAATCACGTGTGAGTATCACGCGGTGTGGGCGCTAAGGGGTGGCTGGCGAAGCAGGCAAGTCGCTCGTGCGGTGATACCATCGCGCCGCATCGCGACATCACGCGCCGATGATATCGCCGGGCTACCGAACTTACGATAACCGCTGCCGCATCGCTCTCCCGCCCTCTGGGGCTGGGTGCCCGGCCGACTCACGATTCTCTAATAAAACTGACCTCCCTGTGACATTGTATACCGCTTGTGAGAAGATTATTGTCGTTGCATCTCAACTGCCATAATAGGCTAGGCTGTGAAGATAAGCTGGGAAAAGGGTAACGTCGTTGTGTATGTTAAAGTTTCAATTCAAAAGATTATTAACAAATGTATGGAGATAGCAAATAATGTCAGTGGACACTGCTCCGCTCCAATTTTACAGTAGAGAGATAAATGATGTTCTCGTGTTTACTGCAGCCGAAAAGCTAACTATGCGTTAATTTAAGCTCCCTAACACGAACACAAGCAATCAAAACGATGTGACATTGATTAAAGAACACGCAAATACAAGGAGACGCGGCGACGAGACTTCAAAACACATTTCCTTGAAATATGTAACAACAGTTCAATGTCAATAGCGCGCTGCGATGTCGCAAGCGTGGCAAGTGGCAACTGGCAACTCGCGACGCCCACTAATTGCGTTGATGTGGGTGACGGATGACGAGCGGCGCGTTTGATGCGCATGCGCACATTACAGCCTCGACGCGATTCCTCGTACCGCTGATGCGACTCACGCGCCGACCATCAGGAACACACTTGCTTTTTTATCCTGAGTCGCCAAAGCCAAAATCGAAGGGTGACAAGCTAAAAAGTACCATGTGACACCCATAGTTAGCCAGCACCTTGCAAAAACTACGGGATTTTCATATACGAAAATCAAAGGTAACAACATACAAATGGGTTCATTCATACATACATCACTTCATGTTGGTGAAATTAATTACCCCATATTAAACACAACATATACAAAGTTGTATAGAATTGTCTCGTAAAATTGCAGATAATGTTAACTTTAATAGCATTTTATATAATTCGTGGAGCTGCATTAATGTCGTCTTTGAAAGTAATAAAATATATGCATGTTATAGAATTAATATATTCAACTTTATATCGAGTTGTGCGAACTTGACAAAATATTAATATGTATAGCGCTAAATGTACCCATATCCTAACTACGTACAAGATTTTTAATACCCACAGATATATTGTGATGTTACCCAGAAGACCTAACTGTGCATACCTAGGTAATTAAACCCATCCAACTTGCTATAATTCTCAGAAACAAAACTGGGAAGTGTTTTCGTGGAAACCCGAAACTGAGTCGTCATATGTTACAGCAAACAAAGTTTAGTGATCTGTACTGAGTACCAACTGCCAAGTGCTGAGGCGCGGCCTGCTGCCCGCCGTGCCGCGCGACCGACGCTAGCGGTTCCTTGCTTGCACCACGCACACAGAATTAATATCAATTAACACACGCGGGCTTAATTGTGAATCGGGCGCGGTTCGCGTGCGGCGGCCTCTTTGTCGGCACCACAGAGCCTCCTGCGTGCGCGCAGCTTTAATTCGCAGCCGTATCTTAACCCTTCCTCGAAAAGCTTCCTAAAATACAAGCGCCGTTCACTTCCCGCCACAACCGATACTCGGCTATATTACCGCGACATACGTTCGCAATTAGTTAACTGTGAACTTTGATAGTCGCTTCTAGGGATCGCGGCATCACGGTACGACGAGCGAATATCCTGTACTTGATTGATTGAACGTTCGAGTCCGCTACCGAGTCCTTCCAGTGTATCGTTTAAGGGGAGTCGTTGCGTCCCTCTCTCTACTCGAGAGTTGCGATTCGCGGTTCGCGCGCTATTTTGTAACGCAAATAATTTCTTTCACAATAGTGCACATCCCTCGCCAATCCTTACGTAAAGACATTAACCAAATGACTGTTTAGATTAAGCTTTGTTAACTCGCCGCCGCTCACGAATTTATCGTACTTCTAAAGACAAATAAAAATATGACTTATTAAAATTCTACGGCTACTATCGACTCGATCTTTTATCTTAGATAAAAATCACCGCTTTTCAGACGATCATCAATTCTTTGCTTATGTCGCAGCTTTGACAGGATTATAATTAGAAACTGTCCGTCCTTATGGGTTGTCGTTTTTAATGTCGCTAGTCGGTCCCATACTGCGCTCGCATTTCATTAACTCAAATGTTAAAAAATTGGGAGTTTCTCATAAAACGGCGTGATTTATGCCGGGTCGGGAGCTAACGAGCGATAGCCACTGGTCGGCCGGGTCCGGCTGCGACCCTCGCCGTCACCACCTCGCCGCCGCGCCTTATCACATTTACATAAGATTTACATTAGCACGGCGCTTTTCAAAAGCGTACATTCATAGTAAGCTGATTGATCGAGCAATTAACTTCTTCACGCGATATAACACTCTATTCGGTGTCTATATTTCGAATCGGTAAACGTTGCCTTACAGTTTCGCAAACTTTTATGATAAAATCAATAATACTGAATCGGTCACGGTACGTGCAACGAGCGGCGAGGAGAGCGCTCTCATGTCGACGCAACAATATTACCGTAATAAAACTTTAATTTTTAATTATCAGGTTTCGCATTCGGCAAAATGTTGAGATCGGATGAGTGCGCAATGTTAACGATCTGTTGTTTTTGGCCGGTGTCAAGCTCGTAATAGGGTGTAGATGCGGCCGGGAGATAAGCTTTGTGTTGCGGCCGCACGGCTGGCGACAGAGCGGGCGGCCCGGTGTGGCCCGGCGCGGACTGGAGCGGTGCAGCCCAGAGAGTTACAGCCCCGGCCGCTGCACCGACTGTCAACTAAATTACACCGCGTTTGTCGGACTCTCCGTTCGCAATTTACGAGCAACAAGCTTTGAGCCACGCGCAGTGCCGCGGCGCTGGCGCCTAAAAAGGCATTGAATTCATTTCACACTTTCTCTTTTAAGGACGTTAGGAATTTGAACATTTGCATATGAAAGCTTTTGCTTTTACCGCAATCCTGAATTTTAGTGCATTTTTAACACGTTTTGTTGCTGGGTGTGTTAGAATCGTGGAGAGCGTTTAATAAACTTCCGTATGATTTTATGATATGAACATGATACTGTCATGTCTCGTTTGTAACTTGAAATGAAGCAAGGAGGAAAATGCCAAATGAAAGCAATCCTTCGAGGTGGACGACTATTGTGCGAGACTAACATTTCCGACATGGCTCCTAGACAGATTACAATCTGAAAAACATTAAAAAAAACTTACCCGTCGAATTTAACACACCTTGAACATATTAAAACTTAATGTCATTTCAAAAATATATCCAGATGTAGACTATGAGAGTATGAATGCAATCTTATGAAACACGGTACCTAACCGATCAGAACCAGTCAAAATTATATTTCAAATTCTCGCTATATCCATTTAAAGTAACGCAACTCGGTAACACAATGTAACTACTCAAGATAGGTCGCTACCCGACCGCTATACATGCGAGTTACATATTTATTTAAAGTTATTAATATTTCTCGTTTATAATTACGTGCTACTGTAACGACATCGGACTAAATTATTTACGTAGCTATTAATAAAACCAATCAGCGGCCAGCGTAAGATCAGAAATAATTGAGGCGGTTACCTCAAAAGATAGCTTACAATCTGCGAACCAACTTGTTCAACTTAATGCTACTGTTGTGGCTTGTTGCGTGTCTTTCTGCAAAATGACTAGACTCGGAAAATAGTTGAAGATTTATAAGTTTCGAACGTGGACCAATTAATTTTGGGATTACTAAGTATGGACTGTAATTAAGTGATTATTTTAATGAAAGTTATTACACATAGTCACATAGTTACAATAAACATTAACTACAGTCCAATATTTTTCTAGACAATGCCGGATTAAGACTACAAGATGCTCTAAGCAATACACGCCTGTCCCCCAATTAATTTCGAAAAGGGACAATTACTTAGCGAGCATATATTTTTTGTCCTTACTGTTTCTGGCGCACTCCAAGCCGTGATGCCTTAAGCAATTGCTTAATGTGCTTACTTATAGGCTAATCCGACACTGAAAGTAGCTAATGATACCAAACACCAAACTGTTTCTAAATCAGATATATTCGCGTAACAGCGGCGCGCAATTGAAATGTAACGCCGTCTTTATTGCGTAAAAGGGCGCCGACACGGTGATTAAAAATTTCCAATTTCCGCAAGAGCGGGCGGCGTTGTTTGGGGCGGCTGTAAATTTGGCGATGCGCATAAACATGTCGCGCAGGTGCGCTCGTCTCGGCTCGCTTTGTCCTTTGCACGAGGTCTTGCGGCGCCTTTCTCCCTAACTATTGGCTTTCACAAATAATGTTTGAGTCTAAACCGCCTTCTTTAGCGGTTTCTAATCAAGTGTAATGATTAATCTACCACTGACTTGATATATAACTACATATAGTTAAATTATGAAACTAAATACGTTGGGACTAGAGTTTAAAATTATTACGATTTTTAACCTTACGAGCTAACCACAAAGCGCGAGTTTCTAGTTAGATCTGCTTCCTATATTTATGACAACTTTTCCTTTGCCCGTGAAAAAGTTGTACGCATTTTCCATTCACTTGTTTTTGCGCGTAGTTTTTTTGCTTGACACCCTTCGGCGGGCACAGGTTGCGCAGTTTTTGCCGCCACCTGCGGCTCGGCCAAAACGACCCAATGAAATAAAACTTTTTTGTATCCATCGTTATGATTGAAGGTATTGTCGCTGATTTTAAACAAAGCACAGCAGATAGGGGGCACCCATCAATATGCTAATACCAGTTTACATATCAAGAGACGATTCCGAGTCGTTTTTTGTGCTCATCGACCGAATCACCAAATTGGTTTATTTATTTAGTTACGAGCATATCCCTTTATGAGCGCAGTTTGTTTGCCTTGCTTGAGAAAGCTTGGGAATATGTTTAGTATGATTTAAAGAATGCCATATTTATTCAAAACATAAACAACTTTTTGTAAATATCTTTGTTAGCCTGTCGTCCATCTGTTCAATTTTCAATTTTATACATTTAAATATATCTGATTAGAAATTAATGTTTTATTAAAAAAATAAAAACAATGGTCCTCATACACTTTAATATAATATGTAATATTAAAGTGTATGTGCATCGTTTTGCGTAAAGCTGTGATTCCGCAGGACGCGGCAGACGGCGGACGGCAACTGCAGGACGTCACTTGCCACGCGTCAATTGCCGTCGTGTGCGGAATCGGTCTCAAAAATTTAATACTGTATAGTAGTGCCGTCTGCCGCGTCCTGCGGAATTACAGCTTAAGACAGATTATCGTTTGAAACATGCGTATGCGCCATTCACAAGCTATGTAACTGTTTACTAAAAGTTCATTTAAACGTTCTACGCGGAAAGCGGAACCACGCAAAAATAATTCCTGTATCCAATGAACTCGGCATTAACGAGATTCGACGCAGATTAGCGTAATGTAATTGAGATTCGCATTGAGGTAAAACTTTAATTGGAATTGAGTCTCGTTTTTTATCAGTGTAAGGTTTTGTAAAACCTTTTAGATACGTATATAAATATACAAATATTTGTACGCGCGTAAGGAGCGCGATTCTCACGGCCCGCTCTCACAGTCTGAGTGAACAATTTGACACTTACAGGTGTACGATTTTTTATGGAAGCAGACAATGGCGGCGGTGTTTACATTGGCCCACATCTGGGCGGAGGAAAAAAACCGGCCGGACCTCTCGTATGAGCGCTAATGAGCGCGGTACCCGCCGGCCGCGCCGGGTCCTGCGGCCGCGGGCTGACCCTCCGACTGTTTATCTAGCTAGTTACAGCCACTCGTGTGAGGGAACACAGATGGCACGGAGGACAAGGGCGCGTCTGTGCGCTTAACGACTGTCTCCTCCACATTCAACTTGACGATAAAAACCCAATGAAATCAGCAGTAAAGATAACTGACCGTCTAGAGGGGTAGGTTATGTTACACGAGAACGTTAAACGGTACTAAACAACACTCATTATCTGTCATTCATGTTTATTTATGTGTGAAGTGTACCGAGATCATTTCTGCATTCAAGCGCCTTGAGAATGTACTGGTAAGCTCGTCCGCGGCTAGCAGGAACGCATCATGAAAGGCGCCGATTCAATGAAAACTAATTCCGTGAGCGGTGCGTCTAACGTGCGCTGTGTGATTGCGCGCCGCGGTATTTACATAGCATTCCTCACAGGATGCAAAACGGTGCAAATATAAAGTCGTAATCTTAAACGGAGCTTGCATCGGATCGGTCCGTTTTAACATTTCGAGTGCGGATGCTAGAACGGATATGACAGTTTCTTGGCTCGGCGTGTAGCTGTTAGCGCCTCCGTGCGGCAATTGGCGAGTTGTTACCGATTTACGACCCACTCTAAAGTTTATTCAAGGCGATTTTGGTGGTCCCATTGTGTTCACTAAGTCCCTTCCCATCGCGGCCGAGGGCAAGTATCAGCGGCTTAGCGCTCTCGAGAGGCCTTTTATGGCGGCGCATTTTTATTGTATCTTTATTTCATTTGCATTCTCGTTTAAACGATATCGTAAACAAAATACTTTTATATCGAGTTTAAATGCCGAAATTATATTCTTGACACTAATTTCCATTCGAAACATGAATGCAGCCGTAAAGGTACTGATATTGTTCACTCTATTCGCGAGTATGTAGTTAGATAGTGCGTATCGGGGAGTTTTGTCGGTCCTGTATTTTGCATCATGGTTTTGCGCGTTGATCGTCACCTCTTTGTCGGCGTGGGCGATGGACTCAAACGGGCCGATAAGTGGACGAGAGCTGATAACGGGCGCCGCCGAACGGTAGCCGAGTAAAGGGATTTGTCAAAGTACCGTCAACATAGTCAACAGATCGACCGTGCACTATACTAACACTTGTATGAACATATATGTTTACTATCATTGAGAAGCTTCTGAACAGTATTTAGAAGTTATCGTACTTTTGAATGTGAGATGTTATTATCTGCTCTTACAGACCCGAACATAAAATTTTATTTATTACTTTTTACGACAACGGATTTTCCTGTTTTATAAACCATGGTTTATAATTATTTATCACTATAGTAAAAAAATCTTACTAATATTATAAAGGCGAAAGTTTGTAAGTAATAAGGTAAGGATGTCTGGATGTATGGATGTTTGTTCCTCTTTCACGCAAAAACTACTGAACGGATTTCGATGAAATTTGGCACACGGATAGATCATGTCCTGGATTAACACACAGGCTACTTTTTATCCCGGGGAAATATAAAGCAGGACTTTTACCCCGCGAAAATCTTTTTAATGCGGGTGGAGCCGCGGGCAAAAAGCTAGTATATCATATTTAAATTATTTTGGAACTTAGAAAACAAACGAAACTATGTAATCTGTTGATATAAACTTTCTAATAGGGCATTAATATTAATATTATTAAGTAGATACAAGGTACTTTATTTTGATTCGACACATTCGTGATAAGGGGATTATTTGTGAGCCAGAATGAAAGAAACGTTTTTTATAAAAAGTTATTTAAAAGTTGCCACTCTTGTTTAATGTTAACATTGTATTGTGTTAAGTGTGTACGGCATCGCGCTTTCCATCAGGTGAGGTGCAGTCACTTTGCTGTGCCCGAAATAAAAAAAAAAAAAAAAGTTGTATGAAGAGCCAAACATTTCGTTTGGACTAAAAAACTGGTTTATGAATCTGAACCAAAAAATGACAGAAACATTACTACTTTGCACTTATACCAAAGAGTAAGTAAAATACCAAACTAGCCCTTGAAATGCAAATTACTATGTATATAACTAGTCCAAACTGTATTATTCTGTCGGTACATCATTCGCGGCTCACGTAAGGCGGTAGCGGGCATCGTAAACTTTAAATGGAGGCTAATTTAGTTTGTTGTTAATTGAGCTCCTGTCGGCCGGCTTATCTGGAGGCTGCATTAGCGCGCCCTCCCGGCCGCAGCACTCGCCCCCGCCGCCCGCGCCCCTCTCTCTGATAACAACCCATTCTATTATGACTGATCGCCTACCTGACACTCACTCGATACGCGAGATTTATGCGTTGGCGTGTCTGCTGTTATAATCTATGAGAAATTCCACGCTGAACTTGTATCTCTGGTATTCGACAATGCGACTTTATGAAACTTTAAAGTAATGAATCAAATCGAGCTTTTTAATGTGACTAATCATTCTCACATTGTATTACTAGGCAACGTTTTTTGAAGGCGTTAAAATTATTCCAATACGCTGGTCCAGTGAGTTGATGAACTGCATTGTTTGAATTTAGAATACGAATTTTCTTGTTATCGTTACGTTTCAAACGGCACTGCTTAAACACTGGCACCTACGAACAAACGATCTACGCATTATAATCTTCTTGATCTACGCCCTTAAAAGATTTATTCAATCCACACCACGCTATTCAATGCGACTAAACAACAAAACTAAACAATTCAAAAGCGTCAACTGGAGAACGCGACACAACGGAATCCCATGTGTAAAACCACGTCCTAATTGTATTAATCGACGTGAATTGTACAGAAGCGGCACCGCCACCCCGGCGGTCAGCGGCGGTCGCCCACAGTCACCACGCATCGATAAGCGGCGCGGCGCCAGATGTATCTCACATTTACGACATTATCTCCACAGCCACCAGCACGGGTGCCAAAAGCTCCTCGTTGGTCGACACATTCCGACCTATCGCATGCTTTTATAATCACGATAAAATGTTGAAAGAAACCAACCCGCTCTATTATACGTCATTTTATTATCACCTTCTTTGTTTTAATATACATATGAGTTTTTGTGAGCGACATTGTTAAGGCGCCGCCCCTCCAAAACGGGAGACGAGCGAAACGCAAACGATACCGTGGCATTCGTTTAATGCGCCGTGGAACAGCATTGTGATGTATTGCACGATTATTTATTAGCCGGTGGACATTTCCACTTGCTTTATTGTACGTGTCTTGTTCTGGATTGCTTTCGGTAACGTATCTGGTTCATGGACGATAATTAAGATTGTTTTAACTCGTGAGACTTTATTTATTTTTTACTTAAGTAGAAAATAACCGTTTTAACAGAATTGACTAATATTTCTACTTAACAGTGTCTATACAGCTAAATGCGCGTTATGAATTGTGACAGTGAAAAATTTTTTGCTGGATCATATAATGTCACAACTATGCAAGCATAATAATATATTATGCTGTTGTCTCTACATTGAAATACTCCTAGCCAGTTTCGGCCACGGCGGCCAATCTCAACGGAGATCAGCCAGGTACGCAGGAGATATTATAGTGCACAAGTGTGTGCGCAATACACAGGTGCACTCGCTATTCCTTCACTCTCATAGTCCGGTGAGACGGCAATCCGACATGACCGGAGAGAGATCAGGCGCAGGACCAACGGCTTTACGTGCTTTCCGAGGCACGGGGGTATCACACCGCCAACTTCCTGAATCCGAGCTGCGACTGAGTAATTTTTTTAAGATGGAAAAACCCAGTCACAAAGTTTTTTGGCCCGACCCGGGATTCGAACCCAGGACCTCAGCGCGCAAATCGTACTCGTAATGCGTACGCAATACAACTACGCCACCGAGGCCGTCAATTCAAAAAGTCTCTACATTAACTTTACTACAAGCACATTTAATTCAACGAGTAACTTATTTTATTAATTGCAGGCGCATGTTCCCCTCGCTACGCATCTCCCTGGCTGGACTGGACCCTCGCGAGGAATACTGCGTGCTCCTGGAGCTGTCTCTAGTGGGGCGGCGTCGCTGGCGCTGGGCGGGCGGTGCGTGGGCAGCAGCAGGCGGCGCAGAGCCCCAGTCACCCAGGAGGCTGATGCTGCATCCTGACTCCCCGGCGCCAGGGCACCACTGGACTGCCAATCCAATCTCGTTTAGTAAACTAAAGCTGACCAACAACACCATGGATGCGCAGGGGCATGTAAGTACCTAATTTGTCATTGTTAAACTCATTTCTTTGCATTTTTTCTTTGCAGTAAAAAATGTAAGATGTAATTTCTAGAACTGCTAAATAAGTTCATAAAAATATTAACTAGAAAGATATCACAAGTTGTATTAATCATTTTGATCCAATAATTTATTTTCAAACAAACATCTTTTCACCAGATCCTTACATACAACATTTTAATATCACCGAAAAGGCATTTAAAATAATAAATTAGACCTTCTACGCCTGTACAAACCGTATGTGGATATGTTACGTAAACAATCAAACCGCCCAATGAATTTGAGCGCTATTACACTGATTGGTAGTTGCAGTATACAGTTAATCGCTAGAATTCATAGAAATAGCTGTCGGTGTATCTAATGTTTTATGTGTTCATCGATTAAACATAATGAATGTGGGAAATCAAAACAACTATTGTTTTTCTCATTGTATGTTGTTGATTGAGACCGCCGACGATCAATGGGAGGTGTAATTAACTTTATTCCTAACGTCAGAGGATAAAAAATGCATTACAGTTTTATAGTCACTTCGAAAACCGTTTCAAAACGTATCGTCGGCATTATGCTGAAATTAATTGTAACATAAAACCTTCGACAATAACGGACCTATAAAGTTTGCGTTATGTTCCAAATATAAGTCGTTGAGAAGTTTTGTTGCAGTTTCGTCAGTCATGTTGGGAGGTTTTACCACAGGTTTTATCATATGCTTAAATTAAGGTTGTGGGCATAGTTGTTAATGTATTGTAATGTTAACAATACAGAAAATCTTAGCACAGTATAGTCACATTTGAGATTTTGTTTATACCGTTATCGAAAGGACTCTCATCTTTTAAATACTTTAACGTTTTTTAAAACTATCCGTTTTAGTTGACAAGTAAACACACGACGCGTTATCGGTTTTTTTCAAATTGCACACCGCACGTGTGTTAGTTTATTACTTCGTAAATATTTGGTAGTGATAAAAACGTCATTACAACAGGGTGCATTAGGGCTGCGATGACATGTGTACAACATAGACGGATTAGGCGGTAAACTAAACAGGCTTCAACACCTTGCATAGGTATACACTGTATTTAGTACAGCTTAGCACAGAAATGGCTACTATCTTACTGAACTAAAATATAACATAAACGCCGTTTTAGAGTAGGCATTTTTCAAAATCTAGATGTCTTGGCAAGCAGTGTAAAGTAAGAAGTCTTTGATATAGAAGGCTGGTAAAAAAAAGAAAACAGCATTTTAGGTTAAAATGGTGTCATTTTCTCGCGTGAAATCTTATTTATAATATTATTTGTATCTATACAAATATAGTCTCAAAACTTATTGATTACTTATCGTCAAAAGTACATTTGAAAAGGTATAATTTTTATATTACATACTAGCTTTTGCCCGCGGCTCCGCCCGCTTTAAAAAGTTTTTCCTGGATAAAAGTCCCGCTTTATATTTTCCCGGGATAAAAAGTAGCCTATGTGTTAATCCAGGACATGATCTACCCGTGTGCCAAATTTCATCGAAATCCGTTCAGTAGTTTTTGCGTGAAAGAGGAACAAACATCCTTACATCCAAACATCTAAACATCCAAACATCCATACATTCTTACAAACTTTCGCCTTTATAATATTAGTAGGATTCAGTTTTTATTTGGAAATTCAAAAGTAAAAGAAAATAAATTTTGTACTGCTTCCAAAAATAAAAACTTAGCTGAACCATTTCTGTCATGTATTGGCCTGCGCTTCGTCGCCTGCGCGTAAACATAACCTCAGTCTAAAGATAAGGGTGATTTGCAACTTTGGCACGTCGGTATGTGACGAACCTTATCGCAACACTATTGTTTTAAACGGATAATACAATGATTTTTAGTACAAAAAGGCATTATCAGTGCAGGAAATGGGCTGTGTCACGAATCTTAATGTCACGTTTTGACCATTAGTGTTTCAGAGAATTTCTATAACCGTGGATAGGAAGTCTTATAATTACAGCAGATTTTTATTACTGGATATGATAGGTACCTACATAATATATTTAATAATAATACGGCTTTGTGGCGAGCCGACGGTGAGTGGCGACACCGCGTACCCTGATTCCGTGGGAGCTAAATGAGACCCCCTGACCCTTGGCTTGTCTTAACTGGCCGGCTAGGGGTGGAAATCGCAAGAGCTAAGAACCTGAACTCCAAGATGGTAGTGCTCAATCTGCATAATAGCGAGGAAACCCACTTCGGGACGCATCAGCGACCCGCGATGATGAAATCGGTGCACACCTCTCGTCACCCTTTAGCCACCCACATCGATGTTGCGTCCTTGGCATACGCCACTTTTTGGGATGCCCATCTAGTGGGGGGCAAGTCACCGTCTGCCTTGAATACAAATGATTGAGACATTTTACTTGCCAGGCATCCCGTTGTCTCAATCAATAGCCCAGCAACCAGTCCAGCTAGATCCCATCCATAGACCCAGTATAATTCCCATCTTCTCTGCAATAGTCCTTACGCCTTACGGGCGCTGTCTTTGGCTGTATTTCCTCCTTAAGTACAGACAGAGAGTACCTGTAAGGCGTACACATCCCAACTAGAGTAATGTATCAAGGGGCCTCTACGTGTTGGATCCATATCCCCACGCAAGCCTTCTAAAAGGACCGGTCTTCGTGCCGTGATTTCCCGCAGGAAAGATACAACATAATAATAATAATATTATATACTGTCCCACTGACGGGCACGGGCCTCCTCTACTACTGAGAGGGTTTAGGCCTTAGTCCACCACGCTGGCCTAGTGCGGGTTGGTAGACTTCACATACCTTCGAAATTCTTATAAAGAACTTCTTAGGTATGCAAGTTCCCTCTCGATGTTTTCCTTCGCCGTTAAAGCGAACGATAATTGATAAACAATACACACGTAATTGAAAAGTCATAGGTGTGTGCCATGGGTTTTGAACCACCGGACATTGTCTCGGCAGACCGTTCCATTCCCAACTAGGCTATCGTCCACTTCTATATATATTTAATAAAACACATTTTTTTCTTATATATATCGAAGTAACTTATTGTAGATTCAGTGTAACATATTCCAGTGAGTTGTTAGAGAGTGTTTATATTTGCAGGGGTTACATCAACGTGAAAACTACTAAACAATGTATAAACACATTATCAAACATCTTTTACGACCCCAAACTGAAAGAACGCTATGTGAATTAACGCTATCTTATATTTTGTTGTAATCTTTATTTTATTTATACAGAAATTGCTAGATTCACAGTAATAAAAACCTTATAGCGTCTTAATTAATATTGATGATTTTATAGAGCTACTTCAATTAAATTGATTGATTATTGCGGGTTGAGAATGATAATTTAATTTTCTGTATTTATACTTTTACATATTCTACTACACTAAGTGGGAAAAAGGCAGTCGTCTAAGTTTACCTCCCCATCTCCTTAGTAGGTACAAATTGATTATATCCGGTTGCCAGTGTGGTTAGCTGCTAATAACAATGCTTGTCAGAAACTAATATTTAACTTTATTAAACACCTTACTTGGAATGTAAATGCGAGTATGCGCTGTGTGCGCATGACTTGTTTCTTGATTCAATATATAAATAAATCTTGACTGCCTCGGTGGCGTAGTTGTATTGCGTACGCATTACGAGTACGATTTGCGCGCTGAGGTCCTGGGTTCGATTCCCGGGTCGGGCCAAAAAAAAAACATTGTGACTGGGGTTTTTCATCAAAATTTACTCAGTCGCAACTCGGAGTCAGGAAGTTGGCGGTGTGATACCCCCGTGCCTCGGAAAGCACCTAAAGCCGTTGGTCCTGCGCCTGATCTCTTTCCGGTCATGTCGGATTGCCGTCTCACCGGGCTATGAGAGTGAAGGAATAGCGAGTGTACCTGTGTATTGCGCACACACTTGTGCACTATAATATCTCCTGCGTACCTGGCTGATCTCCGTTGAGATTGGCCGCCGTGGCCGAAACTGGCAAGGAGAATTATTATTATTATATAAATTATAGAAAACCATCTAAAAAATGCTAAATAAATTTTAATAGATTTGAATTAAGAATAGTGTAAATAAGAAAATATGTTTTATTATAAAAAAAAGCGTGAGCGTGTAAAAAAATTAATCCGACGCGTCGTTTGGAAGGAGGTCAAAATAATGTTTAAAGTGTCAGTTACATTGGTACATACATACATACGTCTGAAGTTAATAAAAGCGTGTTAAAAAATGCTTTGGGTATACGAGTCAGGATTTATCTTAAATGTGCAACAAAAACATAAATATGTAGGTATGAATATAAAAATAATATAAGTTCAGTTTTAAAAATGTCAACCTGACGATCGATGTTCGCGTCGACTTATCAGAGATTCCAATCCATATAACATTCGTCATAAATAATGACCTAACAATATTTTTTTAAGAATTTATATTCAATAATAAATTCACCTAAAGATATAAGTAAAAGTTATGTTATTACAATCTGAGATACTGCGTCGTGACTTTGCAGTATAAACGGAAACGCCTACCTTGCAGAACTTCCCAAACACGTACATTAACTGATCATTCTATTATGAACGCTATGTACTTAAACATAGAAATTAATATAAATAATTTACAGATGTAAAGCAATAGCTCCGAAGAGTACTTCTGAGTTTTACTATTCTAATGTAAACTGTAAGGAGTATGTATAGAGATGAATTTACATTGAAGACAGCACGCGCAAGCTTTCGCCGCAGGAGTCTCGCGCGCACAAAGCCGTCTATAAGCACTTCGTCACTTGAACAAATACGCTGAAAGCATTGTACGAAGGCTTTGTGCCGGCGTGTAGCTGTACTTCTTTATTCGGGCGGTGTGTTTGGACAGGGCGGTTGACGCCTCGATTAATGGCGTTTAAAGAAATGTAAAATATCCACACTAATAACAGATGCCGACTTTTACACAATTAAACGAATACGAAATATGCATATTTGATTTATCATTTAATCATTTTAGTTTTGAATTTTAATATTATTGCAAGGATGTATAAATCATGAGTTTAGACACCGTGAAAAATATTATTTAAATATTTAACACAAATGGTTGTTTTACTAACATCAATTAAAAGTCTTTGAACTCTACCTGACATCACTGCAAGTATATGAACACACATCGCTCACCTATCATAACAACGTAACTTTACGGCTATCACACATGTTAAGGACGTCATAACACTCATTGTTACGTAGGGTATGATGGGTAGAGACGGCAAAAACCGTCGGTGGGTACGCTTCAGTGCGTAGGACTCGCCGCGCCGCGAGCAAGACGCAGGCTTGGAGCCGCACGGCGGGCGGCGCCTTTGTACACGGTCCTTAACAATGCGCTGCGCTACCGGGATTCAGGGAGCGGGTCAATTCGCACGGAAAACGTCCATTTGTTGCACACTTGAGATTACCACCTGCGATAAAAAGCCTCTATACAGCGCTTTGTTCACCCTTTTTGAGGATTTTTTAACGTTGTATCAAAAGGGTGCTTAGAGATTTTCGTGTGAGAAAAGAGCGAGTAATTACGAAACGGATTAGTGAGTTAAGTGAAAGGCAATTACAGTGAAAGGATTACAGGTATCTTTGTCAATTTTCAAGTGAGAAACGATTAGGTTAATTAAGAAAAGGATTACAGATAGCTCATGCAATTAACACTCATTTCAAATGCTGTTTATAAGCTCAGCATTCCAGCTATCTCTTTGAGATGAAAAGATGACCACCGCGGCCCTATGTAGGCATTACGTAAATTATGATAAACTAGCTCTTGCCCGCGGCTCCGCCCGCGTTAAAAAGTTTTTCCGGGATAAAAGTCGTGCTTTATGTTTTCCCGGGATAAAAAGTAGCCTATGTGTTAATCCAGCACATGATCTACCCGTGTGCCAAATTTTATTGAAATCCGTTCAGTAGTTTTTGCGTGAAAGAGGAACAAACATCCATACATCCAAACATCTAAACATCCAAACATCCATACATTCTTACAAACTTTCGCCTTTATAATATTAGTAGGATATCTCTGTTATTCAGGTCAATTTGTGATAATTTAATAAATGGAGATTTCATAATTATAATTATACCTGTGTCTAAAGATTCTAATCAACGCTACCTATAGCTAAATTGCTTAAGGATATTTGTTAATCAATTTATTAACAAATTATTTTTATATGTAAAAACTAAAAGACATTTTTTACACTTAATTAATACTTTAACTGATGGTGAATAGTACAGTTAAATTATGTGTAATGACATTTCGATAAAAATAATATTTTTTAACCAAGAAGTTATTTCTTGAGGAAACCTTTTAAATTTTGTAGGTGCTACTATGATTGGATATATTCAAGCCATACCAAACACAAAAATAGCTATAGTATTAACAATTAAACAGTAACAAAAACAATGTTATAAAATACTCAGATGGCATCACAAAAACGATCGCGGAACCAAAATGATTAGCAAGAACCTTCACTTCACAAAATAGGGTTGTGTATATTTCAAAAAACACATGTACGGCAAGTTTTTACGACACATTTAAGTAATCGGTGATTTTGATCGGGAAGGTGCAGTGGCGCGGAATGGGGAACCCTTCCCTTGGCAGTATGCGGCTTAGTACAGTCAGTCACAAAAATAGCTGAAGAAAATAGAAATTTCAAATCGCCTATATAACTGTGTCCTTACCAAACAAAAAATTTCTTCTCTAAAATAAACTAAAGAGTTTAGAGTATTTTAGACAAAGAATAGTAATTTTTATTAAAACTTATGTGTATAGTTGGTTTGAAGTATTGAATTTTTCAGTTCAGTAGCTGACTGTACAACTCTTATCTCATGCATCTGTCACACCACTGATTGTTTTCGGTATTAATTAAGGAATAAACGCGTGTAACACAACCCTACAGTCTGATCGTAGATAAGCCCAGACGAACGCGTAGCGGCGGATATGTGGACACGTGAAATAATAATTACAATTCCTTTACTTTTATTTCTTTATTTCATTAAACATACTTCGTATCTTTGATTTAATGATTTTGTAAGTTGATAGGTAAACGAACAAGTTATGTTATAAAAGGTATCCGAGACTTTTACCAATATTGATTTTTTTATGTGCATTGCCGACTTTTTATGTTTGGGGCATGGGTCAGAAACAAAATGTAACAGCAAACCTCTTTACTAATAGATGTTCTTTCTATCTCTATACCTTTTGTTTGAGTTCGTTTTTTTTAAACACGCGAACTAGCTCTGTCCATCCTGACTTGGAATGTTAAAGACAAAAGCGGCTCTACTTTGATTAGGTATTTCTTGACCATTCAGAAATTATAGTTTGAAGAAAATAAACAACAGTGAAAAACTGGTCTTTAATACCTTCGTTAATATTTTGTTGTCGAGTAATTAAATTAAAAAAAAAATTGTTGGCGTAAAACAATTTCAAGTAAAACATTAAAATATGATGTCGTGTAGTCATTATTTCTTCAAAAGAGACATCATAATATTAAGTCTTCGCAAATGATTCCCATCTGCAAGGCGCACGTACATCATGTCTTCAAAGGTCACGAAGGATATGATGAGCTGTAGATATAATTAAAAATAACTGATGAACTTGAATATGTTTTCGACATAAATAGAGGCAGGTATAATAATTGTTGTGTGTTATTCTTGTGCACTCTTATGTAGAAATTTGTGTTTCTTAAATTCAATTTCTACTTAACCACTGACACACTTTATCAATGTTGCAGAAAGGATTTGACCTATAAATTACAATGTCTGACGTATTACTAGGGGAATTATTATGATACTGGAATCATTTAATTGAAAATTTATTTACACTACCTATGGTTTTACATTAAAACGTTTCTATAAGCTTTAATAACCACTAACCAGATGCAAAATTCATTTAAGCTAAAGAAAGATTTAAATCAACGCGATAAATTAATTTCCTTAATATGTCACTAGCTGTTTAATCAATAGAAAGAAATCGATCCTGTTCAGATATAAAATAATGCAAAAAACATCAGCTATCTAATCGTTCAGCCACAATCTGTAGGATCTCGTCAGCTCAATCGGGTGCGTGATTGATCGAGCTTCCGAACGCGCCGATACATTTGCCCTGTCTATCTGTCAAACTGTCCGTGTCACACACCTCTGAAACTAACGTACACCGGCCTTTATCGCTTGGCTGTTTGTCCGTGATTGTATTTATCATAAAAAATAGGGGTGCCGTCTCTATCTTGAAGAGTTGTCAGATCACGAAAATTACATCACTACCTATCGTACAACTTTTATTGTGATTTTTTACGTCTTTTATAGATCTAAGGAAAAAAAATAGAAACTTGCACGTGGACAAAAATGTTAAATTTTCTTTTTTATCAATGTCGCGTTCGAATGCAAATTGTACAAACATTATTTGCATTTAACTAGTAAAATTATATACAGTAGTATAATTAAATAAACATACAGTTACAGGCCTACGGGAAATATCACGCACATGGGTGTGACTGCCGATGGTGCAAAGGCGCGTTCATACTTGTTGACAAAACGCGACAGTTCGCCAAGTGACAATCTTTTCGACGAGAGAAATCACACAGTTGACCAGTGTCTAGACGACTTTATCTTTTAGTAAACATCTTACGCATGTGTTTACGGTCTGGCGGACAACGTAGTGCGAAATGTCTCATAACTTTTAACTACTTAGAGGATTATCAGTTTAGTAAAACAATAATGCTATTTACATGATTTTTTTATTATTTTACAATGTAAGCCTCCTTATTTCTCATGACTGTGATACTTGCATTTAGGTAGGTAAACGTATTCAATACTTTCTGAAAAGTTATTTAATACACATTCATACAATTAAAAACGACTAACACTGTGTTTTAAAAAATAAAATCCTTAAGAATTACTCATAGCCGAGCGAATTCAAGTCTCTAGTTACTTGAGATTAGTGAAACAGTTTGTATACGAAGACAAGTAAAACAATGGTATCAAACCCCTTCAGTTGAAGTGGTTGCACTTGTGCTTGGCGCCCGCTCCGCTCCGCCCGCAGGTAGCTTGTATTCGCGCGTCAAGTACCATAGATAAGGGCCCTCGTACAATGCACACAGACCGCCGCGCGCCCGCTCGACGCGACGGCTACATCGCTTTTTTAACCACTTGTTGATATTTTATTTGTTGACTATGTTCCGCTCTTTTGACATGTCGCCAATATTATACAATATACAGCATCGAATTATCAGCGAAGCGTGATATGCATGTAATACTAAAATGGTAATTTATAAGCCAGCATCATTAGAGCCCTAAGGAGCAATTATAATTTTTATGGAGTTCGTAAATGTTGTTGCCAAATTAGTACTTATTTAGTAAGTTTGCTTAAATGTCGCAGAATAATTTACCTACTTAATTTATGGTGTGTTGCGAAACTTTATGAAATAAAGACATAGATACTTAGAACTCAAATTAGCAGCGTGGCGTAGTTGTATTACGGTACGGACTGCAAAGCTTAGGTCTCGGGTTCGATCCCCGGGTCGGGCAAAGTGATATTGGGTTTTTCTATTCAATATCAGCCCGGAGTCTGGAATTTGTGCCCGATATGGTGATAGGCTCGCCCCCTATCACATCATTGGACGGAATATGGACGGCGAGAAGTGGGTGCACTAGTTGCGCGTCTGCCTACCCCTTCGGGGATAAAGGGCGTGAGTGTGTGTGGGTGTGTGTCTGTGTGTGTAGAAATTAGCACCGACTGGAACAAAGCATCTTTTAAAATAATGACGCTTTTATTTTTGTGAGTAATATTTTCGGTATTGATAACGGTGATAGGTAATTAAAAATGGTGTTGATTTACAATAACATTTTATAATAATTATTTATATACCACATTATAGTCCATCCAACCATATTTTTAACTTTTGACATATGCACGCCTGTGAAATTTTATAATTATTGACAAGGAATCGAAAACAAAATACTTAATTGACTACTTTGTGGACGCCATTTTTTCTTTTCCATAGTGAAGCGACTTGCTCTTCAGCTCCGATATTAATTATCGATCGATATTCGTTAAGCCCACTGATTCTGTAATAAAGATAATTCAAAACTTTTTTATTTAAAAATAAAACGTGGCAGTGTAAATTAAATATTTCTATTTATATATGCGTAAGTATATGATAACCAATAAAATAAACTGTTACAGTTAAATATTGACAAAAGTTATATTGGATATAGAATATATACCTATAGAATTAATTTATATTCATAATATGTTTATAAAACAATACAAAATGTTGAGCAAAAATAAGATTTCCATGTGTTTAATCGATCAAAACTTCGTCATAAATTAAATCGATTATTACAAGAAATCGAATCTGTAACGCACAAGTACATCCCCAATTGATTAGAAACCGAACTGTCAAAAGTTAAATAAATGGTTGGACGGACTATAGGTTTGCCTTACGTCCACTCACATTCAATATTACTCGACCCAAGAGGCAGGGTAGCAATTTTTTTTATCAAAACCGATTGAACATACGTAATTATGAAATACATATTTACTAACTCCGATATCACATAGTTAACAATGCAATTTCCTTGTTTCAGATGGTGCTAACCTCCATGCACAAGTACCGCCCTCGGGTGCTGATAGTGAGGGCGCGCGACGCGGCCGCTCTGGCGTGGGGCGCGCCTCACGCTGCCTTCTCCTTCCCAGAGACTGAGTTCATCGCTGTTACTGCTTACCAGGTTTGTACACTCATTTGCTGTTATTTAAATTAAAGTTGTATCTAAAAATAAGGTATCAAAAGGACCTACTACCTAAATTCATTTGAAAAGAAAGCAAAATATTTGATGATTCGGAATGAAGGCAGTTCTATTATACGAAGTACTATTTTTCTAATAAACATCACCTTACGGAAGTAGAACATTTGTACAGTTAACGTAGCGTGCCGATATTGTGATGATCAAAATCAAAGGCAATCCCAAAAGATATAATCGAACTTTTAACACATAACCGTAAGTTCCCAGAAAACGTAGTACGTTTCTGAGAACGTCCCGTGATTCGCACTTATGAAGTCCCCGTTTTTTTTTTGCAATGACGCACTACTTCGAAGGCGCCAAAGCTTTTACGAGAGTATGAGTAACGGACCTTCACAAAAAGCCTGATTGCAAGCAGCGGCGACACGACTGGTCATTATGAAAGTCTTAACAAAACAATGGCGAGTAATTTGATGTTTTTGTCTGCGCGGTATGTTTGTTCTGTTGTTATTCTAACATGTTTGGCAGCCCCTGAACTGTACGAGTAGATAATGTACTTAGGTATATAACGGTTCTTCCTAAATCCTAGAGGTTTTTGCTATCGACAAAGGTATTTTATAATTGTCGAAATATCAAAGTTTAAGATGAAATTTACGATTTATAATTACTCTCATTGCCGATGTCTGTAATAAATTGAAATTATTAAAATACTTCTCTATCGAAATTTTTGAATACCGGTTATCCAGTTTATTTGTAAGTTTATTCTCATAAATTCAATTTTAATCAGCTACTTTTAATCTTTATGTGCTTTTCTCAACCGTATGACTGCACACCAGCATATCATAATCTTACCGATTGTACTGATATAGGTATACCATAATCCCATGATTTAATTATTACTACGTCGCGTTAAGTAGGTAGTTATAAATAGTCGGTTAGTAATGGAGCCCTCCCGCTGTTTGTTTTCCTATGTTGTAATGTCTCTTTGACGCTCAGCGCAGCGTACGGTCCCCTTGCATAATCCACACCGTCCATAATTAGGATGGCGCGGTTTCTTTACTCCTGCGGCGTTCTTCATGTTGACTGCAGCGAGGCGCGAAAGTTTTCTCGCATCCATTTCATCGGGAGCTTTGTGAGATTATCTCTATATTGTCCGTCTAACGGGACTATTGTCTGCGTAGAGACCGGCGGCGTATCATTGCGCATTATCCCTGGCCAGGCGACCGCTCGCCGGCGCGTCTATTGTTGCGAATTATCAACGAATTAGAAAATCTTTTGTGGACACAGCCGCCTATTACAGAGCGTAACTAGGTGGCACTCCAATTGTAACAGCACGGAGCTTGCACAGAAATTCCTTTAAACAGTTATTATATTTCTTTAAACATGTGCTAGGTATTAGTTTACTGTCCCATCATGCATGCAAAGACGTCACGTTGATAAGCTTTTATTTGCATCCTAATTACACAACTCCAAAAAAACTGGCGACAGTCTCAATATGTGAAATAGCCATGCAAAAAGTAAAAGCGACGGCATGTTTGTCTCGTGACGTCATAGGCGACAGGGCGGGCCCAGGGCGGCGCCCGTCGCTGCTTGAGCATCGAGCCCTTACTAACCGGCTGACTCAAAAAGTCCACTTCGGACACTAATAACAGGCTTTTAGCACTGCTCGTTATCTCCGCGCGTTGCCCGTTATCTGCTAGTGGGGTGAGCAAACAGCACCCGCCGGCGCCGCCTTATCATACCATGTAAACAATAATTTACGAGTGACTTCACGTGTCTCAAGTCGCAACGGTAATATTTGCATTCTGCAATTTGCCGTAGAACGTGAAAACATTTCGACTGTAAACTATGGTGAAATGCTAAAAGTTTTCGATACTGACGAAGAACTTATCTGCCGAGTGCTGACACGCATCTCTCAAAATTGTCACAGTCATTTACACAAACTATGGGCTAATAAGTATCGAATATCTTGTTACGGTGTGCCTTTGGAAGTATCCGCCGTCGGGTGGCGCCGCGGTGTAGCGCACAGCGCGACGGGCGGCCGCCGAAGCGCCACGTCGGCGACACGCATACATGCCATGCTAATTGGCCTGTCGCCTACTTGCGGCACACCGCACGCCACATGTGCAACAATTAGCCCTTAAAGCTATTAGCGACACGAGGGATGCATGCGGAAACGGATGTTTAAATTGCTTTCTCGAAACGAGATAACAAAGTTTCCGTTTGATGTACAATATGGACATTTAAATTTGACACAAGAAATCTGCGTCGTTTGCCAAGATTTTAATTTTCGCACTTAATTTGATGAAGACCCGTTACAGTTATATATTATAATCGTTTAATGAGTCACAAGGTGTTAATCAATATTTTTCCTTGTTCACAGAATGATCGCATTACAAAACTAAAGATCGACAATAATCCATTCGCTAAAGGATTCCGGGCCTGCGGTCAATCGAAGTGCAAACGGAAGAACTTGGACTCGGGCGACAATCCAGAGCCATCTAGTAGCGAGTCAAGTGAAGCTAAACGACCCTGTTCAGACGCAGCGTCATCCTGCTCGGAGGAGGGGAGCCTGCGGTCGTCGTCGCCACGCTCGCCGCCGCTCGTGGAGTCCCCGGCACCGCTGGTGGCGCCCCCTGAGAATATCACGCCTCCACCCACTGCTTTCTACCCTCCTGAACTGCCATACTTAGGACCTTTACATATGCCAATGCCGTTGGGTATATGGCCCAACACTGCGATGCCGGGTGGTTTCGCCTGGGGCCCGGCGGCGCCACCGCCGCCTCCCAAGATGCCCTCTCCCCCCGCCGCCGAGCCCGCGCCCTGCCGCCGCGTCAAAAGTTTTACCATCAGCGCGCTTTTGGGCGAAGGTTGATGTTATAATTGTATGTTATTTAATTAGAGGTTAATGTATTATACAGTTTTTAATTGCATAAGTGTATACGATACCCATCAAATAAACTCATACTATTGTGATTTAAATCAGCTACTTCTTTGATTTCTTCTGAATTAGGTAATTAAATGTCTGCAATAACTTAATATGAATGTTACTTATCTTGTAAATATTGTTTTAGTACTTAGAAATATGATGTAATATACATATTTTATTGAACATAACTACCTCGTTACACAAGCATAGAATTTATTATTGTGATAGCTGTGCCTTAAGAATAAAAAAATATATTTCTTCTAATTTTATCTCTAGGAATAATTCTTTTTTAAAATCTTTCTTTATTTCTCTATGTCTAATAGGTTGCATGTTTTTTAAATGCAATTATGTACTATGATATGAATATGCTAAATGAGTAATTGCTGTGTCAAGTTACAATGTAAATATTGTAAATAATTTAAACCAGTTAAAATACAACTATTTTCTTGGAAATAAATTTGTATGGTTACAAAATAAAGTTGTATTTAATAACCTCATACTTATTAAACCGAAGGTATAATCAAAAGAAACATTCGATACTGAAATATTTAATTACCATCAAAATATTTAAATTACTTATATTATTACACTTGTTGACGACAACCAATAATGCCTAAAAATTATAACCTTATAATTACATACAAAATTTTTAACTTGGGGTTATTTTTGCAATATTGTTCTAAGATATTGAATATGGTACAATAAAGAATACAGGAAACAATTACGCCAAATTATGGTACTAGTATTACATTAAATGAATTATTCAGTTATAACTGGAATTAATTTCAACTAATACAGGTTGAGACATCAATTGGTCTACGAAACAATAAAATCATGTCTGATAATGTCAACTTAATTACACCACAAATACTCATCAAGTGTTCTACATTGTGAAGAAAAATATTAAACTTGATTTTGTCACATTTTCTCTACCCAGCTATTAAGTTTTGCAGCTCAGAGCTCAGCTCATTGGCATCAATGTTAACTTTAGCATTGGGTGTGGCCACAGGTGCACTTGACTCTCTGTTACAAGCTTTTTTATGCACAAACCAGTGGAGACGCTGACATTCCCTGTCACAATATTGCACAGATTTACACTTAGAGCATTTCTTAGCAGGTTTCTCTTCCCCGCAGGTACTGCAATAGGGTATGGCATCAACAAATCCCCTTTGACCATTAATTGTACAGTTTATAACCGTGAGGGCCGGAGGAGGGTCTTTACTGGTCAATGAAGTCACCATTTGGTGGAATGTTGTGCATTCTCTGTAGGGGAATTCCCTCACACAATCTTTTAGGAATGCATCCATCAGATCTAAAGAAACACCATCCTTTCCAGGTTTTAAAAGCTTTTTAGAAAATATCTCAATAATGTCGTGTTTCTTTTCATCTTTCTCTACAGGTTTTTGCTTATCCTTAATATTATGAATTTCTCTAAGAATGTAAGACAAATAGTGGTATTTAAAGGCCATAACTTCATTGGTGTCACTGCCTCGGGTCATCTCCTTTTTGGACAACATTTCCAACACATTGCTGGCTTTATCAGCATTGTCTAACAGACCAGTGATGTGCTGCAGGTTGAGAGCTAACCTAACTGGATGAATATTGACACCAAGTACAAACTTATGGAGAGGATCTACTAAGATAGGAGGTAGATATGGTTCTGTCTGCTGACCTCGAGGTAATGAATAGTAAGCGATCTCACTTCTCGGTATGTAATTGTTGATGGTGGCGACAGTGTGGTGGTTGCCTACAAAGGCCGCCATTTGTGAAGCAGTCCGCCCTACTGAGTTGGTGGCCGTAGGTTTCGCGCCAGCGTCCAGCAGCAGCTTGCACACCTCAGAACTGCCCGACAGTGCTCCAAAGTGCAGCGCCGTATAGTTGTACTCATGTTTGCCAGAATTTACGTCTGCTCCCTGTAAAATGGTCAAATTGCAACATTAGCAACGAACAATTGTACGTACGTGACACAAATATCAATAAAGCTTACCCTATCGAGCAGTAATTGCACCATATCCTTGTTCCCCTTATATGCGGCGTGCTGGAGCGCAGTCATACCATTTTCATCAAAGAAATTAACGTCGCCCTTATGTTGGGCGAGAATGTTCTTGAACTCGGCAAAATCCCCCTGGCCGATAGCGTCGAAAATTGTCCTCTCCGGGGCATTATTATCGTCACTTTTGTTTTCCATATCGATTTTTCCCTGAGCACTTAGGAAAATATTGAACGAGTAGATGAGAAGCAAACAACCTAGAAACAAAGCTGTCAATGTCGTACTGACGTATGTAGTGCTGTGTAGTTTTAATGCATGGGTATCAATCAAATCGCTTTGTAATCGACTAAATAGAAAATATTATGTTCATTGCACTTCGTATAATTTTTACTTTATGCGTTGAGAGTTGGGGCCACGACGTTTATTTCTATTATAAGTACCTACTATTTTATGAAGAAAAGCGTTTCAATATAACTTGTATCTAGACACATGGCGCCATCTAGTAACACTTCCAGAACTATTGACACTATACATTATTATAGTGAGAGTTATTATTATGATATCATATAAATTATTAGTGTTTCAAAGGTACATAAAATTCTAGTCAAATTTAAAATATTAGCAATAAATGTTAGCAAGCCTGCTGATTGTTATTTTTCATAATCTCTTCAACCTCCATTAAAAAGTTTAGGGACTCAGTATAATTATATGCGTAGGTACTATTACTTATATTGTTGTAAATGCTGCTGCTGATGATCTAGTCTAGTGACTATATATAAGGGTTTGGGCAGCAGGTTTTCTAAAACAATTTACCCTAGATTAGGTATTTCAGTAGGATCTAAGGTCAAACAGGTAGTCAATCGCAACAACTTTCCAAAATTCATTGATACAACTTAATTTAACAAAAGTATACTGTATTTAAAATAAACTCGACATTAACTCGACGTTCTAGTCTTAAGTAGGTCTCTCACCACCATAATATCTATTTCTACTGCCAAGCGCTTCAAATAGTGTGCATACAATGTTGTTTCCATTTGATTTTTGAAAGACATTGTAGCCAACGTAATTTATGGGAATTATGACATCTTATACTTCTTGTGTGTCAGGTTTACAAGGACAGTGAAGTGCCACGCAGTTTTTCACGCTTTTCTCTTATTCCATCCAATGGTTGTCTGTAAGAGATTGACTTGAGCGATAAGACCGCCAATTATGCCTTCTCTCTGCGTTCATTGTTTTAAATATACCGGCATACACATAGACATATAAATGCTTTACGGACTTTTGAACCGCGAAAGGCTTTAAATGCAGGTGGAGCCGAGAGCAATACCTAGTCAATAAATATTTTGAAATTCATATTTTTGTATGGTCTTGGTCCCGTTTATGGGCGGTCGTATCGTTTACCACGAGGCGAACGTCATGCTCGTCTCGTCATTGAGTACAGTAAAAAAAAATGTATAATAGGATAGTTTGCTATCTTTGATTTTGTAAATTATTTTATACTAGCTTTTGCCCGCGGCTCCACCCGCTTTAAAAAGTTTTCCAGGATAAAAGTCCCGCTTTATATTTTCCCGGGATAAAAAGTAGTCTATGTGTTAATCCAGGACAAGATCTACCCGTGTGCCAAATTTCATCGAAATCCGTTTAGTAGTTTTTGCATGAAAGAGGAACAAACATCCATACATCCAAACATCCATACATTCTTACAAACTTTCGCCTTTATAATATTATAGTAGGATGTAACAGAAAATAATACAAAAAAAATTCTTCTGTGAAATCAGCATCACATCAAAATTGGTTTAAAAATAAAGCAGTTATTCATATTTCAAATATTGTTGTGAGCAAAAGTTGGGATGGGGATCCCGCTATCTCTTTCATACGCACTCAGCGTTATAGCCGGCGAATCTCGGTGACGTCACAGTGCAATATTATTGTTATTTGACAACAACCCCTTTCACCAAATT
Source organism: Lapara coniferarum (assembly GCA_949316025.1). Lineage (NCBI taxonomy): Eukaryota > Metazoa > Arthropoda > Insecta > Lepidoptera > Sphingidae > Lapara > Lapara coniferarum. The sequence continues at coordinate 28,098,035 of OX438919.1, forward strand.
TCGAAGCTTTATAACTTACTAATTATTGCCCCAATTTTGAAATTTATTTTCTATTAGATTTTGGATGGCATACATCCTACTAATATTATAAACGCGAAAGTTTGTAGGTATGTCTGGATGTTTGTTACTCTTTCACGCAAAAACTTCTGAATGGATTTCGATGAAATTTAGCATACGGGTAAATCATGTCCTGGATTAACACATAGGCTACATTTTCTGGGAAAATAAAAAGTGGGACTTTTATCCCGGAATTTTTTTTAACACGGGTGGAGCCCCGGGCAAAATCTGGTTTTTAATAAATGTTTAAAAAAAAGGAGTCAATTACCCTATTCCTTGAGAAGTCGAGAGTAGGATAAGGTTAAGGTATTAAAGCTTTTGCTCGCGGCTCCACGCACGCGACAAAGCTTTCCGGATAAAACCTTCACTATGTAGTTTCCATTATAAAACATAGCCTATATCCTTCCTTAAGGTTTAAGTTTATTCCGCATTAAATTTCAATAAAATTGGTTCATTGGTTCGGCCGCGAAAGTATAACAGAAAGACAGGCAGAGTTACTTTCGCATTTAGAATATGGGTCTACAAGACAATTAGGTATTCTAAGTACGTACTGTTGGAATATAATAAAGAAAAAGAAATGTTATCATGCGCTACAAAGTACCTATCCTTAAATAACTTTCAACCTGTAATACACGTGGTATCTCTGGAAATATGTAGGCACACATAAAATTAAAGACAAAGTGGGCTGTGTCGCATCAACAAAATCTTCATGCAGACCTCGCTCTGATTTTCGTTTCAATATAGACCTTTTTATCGTAAAGTTATAATGTTCCCACTGAATATGAATCCGAACTAACGAGAGAAATCACTCGTTGCGCATTCAACGGTAGGTATCCAGACGCGGAAAATGAAACACAAGTATACATCAAGTATAAATTTATTCTAAATAAAAAATCAACAGTCACAATGGCTGATATGACTATTGATTGGATAACATCAACAGCTAATGAATAATATTTGGCACGACTACACGATTATCTAATAAGCAGAGATCGATACATTATTACGTTATATTAATTACGTGAACGCCTACATGAAATTACTTTTGAATCAAAGTGAGTACGATTAATGTAAATAAAGATTGAGAAACATTTTACTCCTCTACACATTGATAAGAATGGTTAGCGTGTGTGGAGCGTACCAATCTAACTTCAAATGGAAGATCATATGATGTTCTTTGTTACAAAACATTTTTTTGCACAATTCATCAGTCCGCATTGCCCTGGACGGAGTGATGGATAGTGGCATTAAAATAATGAAGTAATCAAATAAAAAAATTAAATTATTAATGGAGCACCAAAACATTAAATCCTAGATACGACATTCAGATTAACATTGAGAATAAAGATTATATAGGTACACAAAGCGATAAAGAGTAAAACACATCAAGATAGACAATATAATAAGATACACACGCTATGTGGGTATATGAACTTTTATATTCACATCAATAGATAATATACGTTTTATTTTCTACTGTTTCTATTATCTACACAGCATTTCATTTCTCTTATCGAATACTCACTAAGTATGTTATTTTATTTTTCTTATAATTAGTTCCTACTTGAAATATCATCGTTTTATTATGACCAAGCCAATAGATTGCATTTAATATAGATTATAATTTAATTCAATTAATACGTTTTTTGTAAACAAGTTTAAAGAAGCATTTGCTACATTATAAAGTGAAATAGCATTTAAAGTATATAATAGTATATGGTTATGTTATCGTCTACCTATTACTCCTTATAATAATTAATAACTATCCGCTAGACATCTAACGACCAAGTCAAATGTTAAATACTATCCATAAATTACATTTGAATACATATACTGATTATTTAGATTGAAACTGTATAGACCTATATAGAGAAAACGCTACAATTTTAATGCTACAATACACATTTCTCCTAAGCATTAATTTTAAATTTGTTGTCAAAACTCGGTTAATAATAATAAATATAAAAAGCTTTAAGCCTATTTCGCTACATGACTGGATTTCATTCAAAAAATACAAACATATTCTGGATATTTACTGCAATCAAATATATTAATTTATCTCTAGCAATATAATATTGGAGCTAAAACATCAGGGGTTCGTGTAGCTTTCCACTGTGTACATAATAATTGTTCCTGTGTCAACCTTTAATGCTCGATTGGTACATCTAGAGACTACAGCTAAAGAACATCGACGGTTTGCTGAATATTATACTTTTACACTTACATTAAGTTCGTAACAGAAACACTAATAGAGAAGGAGCACTAGTTGCACCTCTGCCTACCGATTCTGAGATAAAAGCTTAAAGTTATGTAAACTACGTTCTATAAATAGAATTTCATAACAATTTTAATTTATGCTTAAATTACAAATATCATGTTACAAATATTTCTTGTACATAATGAACTTCCAATACATTCTGAACGATACATTTTTTAATCCTATTATGAATGAAATTTAAAAGTTAATATTATATTTGTAAAGTTGTATGAAATAAATATTATTTATGTAATGATTATAAGATTGAATACTTAAAAACTACCGAATATATTAACACTACAGATTTTTATAACTTCGCTTACCAAACATTGTTACTACAACCTTCACACGCTTTCCAGTCCATGCGTTCCTTTATAACTCAATCGTATAAAGTTATTACGAAGCATTATACATTAAAAAATGTTTGTGCAAACTAATCATTATATACTACTACATTTGTATACATAATCGATACGCTACAATCGATTAAATGAACCATATTTGTTTAGTCGATTGTGTTAGCTAATAACTACACTACATTTGTGTTCTCAATTTCTGAAGACTATTTTTTATTGGATTTAACGTGGGATCTTAAATGTGGCAACCGATGTGAGCTTACGGCTGTTTTCAGCTAGCGATCCCGAAAAAACAATCAAAATAAGTCATTTGGAAGCATCTTAAAAAACTTTATTTTGATTGGTCCATTTTGACAATGGATTGAAAAAAGCGATTGGGATCGTCCATTGAAAACGGCGGTTAAACGTAGTAGACGTCAAAGGAGAGTTGTGCTCAGACGAGCGCGGGGGTGTTGGCGGCCGCGAGGGGAGGGGCGTTGGTCAGAGGGGGTGTCGTTGGGGGAGCCTGGGGGCTGCTCGGGGTCTGTACTGCTGAGGCCAGTCGGACCCCCCCACTCTCGGATATTACCATGCCGTTGTGGACTGTGCCGTTGCCTTCGCTGTCTGCGTACGGTGTTGTTAGGATTTGGAGTCGCTGAAAACGATTTATTTTTTCATTAGATGATGCAAATATAACATCGATACCTAAAAATATGATTATCTCTTATATAGCTTTAAAACAATGTTCTTCCTAATATCACAGAATACTGAATAGTACTAATATCAATGCCGACGCGACGCACTAATTTAAGTTCTTACTTTTCATTAACAAAACTCACCTTCTTTCAGTCTTCCTTTCACATAACAGCTTGAATCTTAAATACGAGAGATCTGCTAGTTACAGAATTATGCCAAATAACGGATTTAAGATTGAGTTCAAATTTCACCCTACCCATACAGTTTACATACCTCAAAGAAAGTGCCCTTGGTGGTGATCAGTTTGTATATCGCCACGGCGGGGATGCAGACAACACTAGACCCGGCTATAGCCCAGCCCAGTGCGTTCGCCCAGCCCGGGTACACGTAGTCCTCGTACCTATTACAAGTATTATACATATACACTCACGCCTTTTTTTTATCCCCGAAGGGGTAGGCAGAGGCGCTACTAGTGCACCCACTTTTCGCCATTATTCCGTCCCATGGTGTGATGGGGGCGAACTTATCGCCATATCTGGCACAAAGTCCAGACTCCGAGCTGATACTGAATAGAAAAACTCAATAGGTATCACTTTGCCCGACCCGGGGATCGAACCCGAGACCTCAGCATTGCAGTCGTACCATAATGCAACTACGCCACCGAGGCAGTCAAATTACAAATATTGTATGAGAATTTAAATATTAATTTATATATATTTTAATAGTCGAGTCCGCCAGTTTACATGTGTTGCCTTTGCTTGCGACCCATCATAATATTGACGGAAACGATACATGGCTCGATCTTATCCTCACCTCTAATCCCACCCTTGTTTCCCGCCATGGGCAATATCTTGCACCTGGCTTTTCCCACCACGACCTTATCTTTCTATCCTATATTCTTAAGCCCCCTAAATCCTCGCCCAAGGTTCTGCGCATGCGTTGTTTTGGTCGCATGGATGTGAACAAGCTGTGCAAGGACGCTGATGCTTTAAACTGGGATCATCTGAAGGCAGCGACTACAGTGGACGAAAAAGTGCAGATCCTTAATGAAAACATTCTTACCCTTTACGAGTGCCATGCTCCCATCAGGAATGTTAAGTTAAAGCGTCCTCCTGCGCCTTGGTTGACAAATGGTGTTCGAATGGCGATGAGGCGTCGAAATCGCGCTTTCCGCACATTTAAGAAAGACCGCACAGAGGATAACTGGGCCTTGTATAAGAGTGCAAGGAATCGATGCAACCAGATGATACGTAACGCTAAACGCCGCCACATTCTCCAAAACATAACCTCCTCTTCCGCTGCTAATATCTGGAAGTTCTTAGGAACTCTGGGTATTGGTAAAGAGAAGCACTTTGATTTTCGGGGGGCAATTGATTTGGATGATATCAACGTGCATTTCACAACTTCCTCCAAACTGGATCACCAAATCAAGTATTGCACCTTGAATTTCTTAGCTGCACTTCCTCATCCTAACATCAATTCCTTTTGCTTTTCTCCAGTCGCTTCAGAGGAGATCAAAAAGACAATCCTCTCAATAAAATCAAATGCCACAGGCTGTGATAATATAAGTCGTCGGATGATTGTCACTATCCTTGACCATATCCTTCCAGCAATTTCCGACATTATTAATTGTTCCTTTAGCACTGGTGTTTTTCCGTCTTCTTGGCGGAAAGCCCATGTTATCCCTCTCCCGAAAATCCCTAACCCTTCTCTTGTTAACCACTTTCGTCCTATATCTCTTCTTCCTTTTCTATCCAAGGTGATTGAGGCCTGTGCCTACAAACAGCTGTCCGGGTTCATTCACTTGAACAATCTGTTAAGTCCTCTGCAATCTGGCTTCAGGCCCGGTCACAGCACCGTCACTGCTCTCCTTAAAGTGACGGACGATATAAGAAGCGGAATGCAGGACACTAAAGTCACCGTGTTAACTCTGATAGACTTCTCAAACGCTTTTAATACCGTCGATCACGATATTCTACTTTCTATTCTTTCCCACTTGATGATCTCTAATGAAGCGCTGGAATGGTTCTCAACGTATCTTCGAGGACGTCAGCAGTCGGTGAGTCTGTGTGAGTCATTCTCTCATTGGCGTAACCTTGACTCTGGTGTTCCTCAAGGCGGTATTCTATCTCCTTTATTATTCTCCATTTTTATTAATTCTATAACCCAAAACCTTCAGTGTGCGTATCATCTGTATGCTGACGATCTACAAATTTATGCTCAAGCTAGTGTCGATAACGTGTCCACTGCCATAGAAAAAGTGAACAGGGATCTGAACAACATTAAAAAATGGTGCGATCGTTATGGCCTAAGTGTGAATCCCAACAAATGTCAAGCCATAATTGTGGGCAGCTCCCGGTTAGTTCCGAGACTGGACATAGAATCACTACCTCAAATCCATTACAACGGCTCAGTTATCGCTCTGTGTACCACTGTAAAAAACCTGGGGTTGCAAATAGACAATACCCTTAACTGGCAAGCCCAAGTAACCTCAGTTTGCCAGAGAGTTACAGGCATCCTACGCTCATTATATCGCCTGAAGAATTTTCTGCCCTATAAAACCAAGACGATGCTTGTGCAGACCTTAATCCTTCCTATCCTCGACTATGGTGATGTGTGCTATTTTGATCTGAATGCAGATTTACTCAATAAACTTGACCGTCTTTTAAATAACTGCATTCGATTCATTTTTAATCTCCGCAAGTATGACCATGTCTCCTCTTGCCGCTCCCAGCTTAAATGGTTACCCATTCGTCAGCGCCGCAGCCTGCGCGCGCTGACCACACTTTTTTCTTTTATCACTTCCCCTACTCCTCCCTCTTATTTAATTTCTAAATTTCAATATCTGGGTTCTAAACACGAGAGAACCCTGCGCTCTGCCGGTAACCTTCTTCTCCAATGTCCTTCTCACAATTCAGACTTCATCCACTCCTCCTTCACTGTCCAATCTATACTACTTTGGAATACGCTCCCCTCAGAAATCAGGGCTTCCACAAACAGGTTCACTTTCAAATTAAAAGTTCGGATGCTTTTTGCCAATAGTGTAGCAGATTCACAACATTCCTAGTTCAGTTTTGTTTTAATATCTTATATTTTACAGAATTATTATATTTGTATTTATTTACTTATGTAGGTATGTATGTATTTTAGTATGTATAATATATTATGTTTTGTCTTATTTATGTTTTATATACACCCACTTTGTTTCATCTCTGCATCACCCAAAGGTTGACTGTTAGAGAATGCCTCAGGCATTAAGTCCACCTGTATACATTTACTGTATATAAAGTTTTAAATAAATAAATAAATAAATAAATAAATAAATAAATATTATAAATGTTACATAAATAGATTGTGTTTGGTTCTATAAATAGATAATATTTGTATATATTGACACTTCCTCTTCCGGTCTTTGAATCCTAGCTCGCGGTCCAGACGAGGGCAAATCAGTGTTTTTTACAAAGAGTCTCATAAATCAACACAAGTAAATATATACTGTAGAGTATAGAATAGTAAGTATAGAATAGTAAGTAGGCATACAAAATCCAGAGGGAAAAGGGGTACGCCCATGGCAAGATGTGTCTGTTGGGCTAAAACTTTATTTGTATCTAAGTTTCTATTTCATAATGTAGAATCATTAGTACGGTGAGCACAGTATGGTCCCGTTCACAAGAATGACCACTAACAGAGAGATGTGGCGAGAAATCGTGAGGTGACTTGCATCTGCTGCAAAACACTACATATTGACCTCGACCACTCTGCCAATAGTGTTACGACCAAGCACGGGCGTAGCTATAGCTTTCACATAGGGAGGGTCCTAGGATACCAGAATGTCAGTGGCGTAGCGTGGGTTCTTGCCGCCCCAACACCAAAAAAACCACCTTTCAACATTAAGGCACGTATACTTTGTGAAAGTATTTCTTAGGAGTGCACATAGGCATTATGGTGTGTTCATGTTTTGTGGCCCAGATTATGCTTTTGTACGCCAAGGGGGGGGGGGTGATCTGGATCCCGACCCCCCTCAACATACGCCCATTCAACCAAGAACAAGAAGTATCAGTACCGCAGCGGCTCATAGTCCAGCAGGCCGTAAGCTATGATGAACAGTAGGAAGGCCGGAGCCGCGAACCGCCAGCACACGCGCCAGTACAAGCCGGGCCGGAATCCGATCATGTCGCGGATGTCCTCGCAGAAACGCTCAGTGCCTATGTGATGCAAGAATGTATAAAAGTTAAGAAAGTATCTAGATAAAGACAAATAAAGAAAGGCACGGCTTTTTATATTCGTGTTGAAGGATGATCTACTTATGCTCAGTGCGTAACTACATCATCGGGGGCCCGTGGCAAATTCATTGGATGGGCCCTAGTAAAACCACCCAGTAGTTACGTCACTGCTTATGCTTCATAAAAATATAGCTCTCAATATGAATTCAACTGCCTACTCTTTTCTGTCTTACGCATGAATAAGGATGAACATTGAACACCATTTAATAATGGCATTGCATTAAGCTACCTCTTCGCCAAATCCCCAAAGACATTAAACTTTTCCATCATAGGCAATGTAACAAGACTTTTAAAATTATAGCCCCAATACCTACATACTCCACTCACCATAAATCCAAGAAACAGCAATAGCCTCAAAGAACACCGCGATTAATATGGAGTATCCGGCAGCGTATCGGTCTAGCAGTTGGAAGAAGTAAAAGCCACCCTTGGTGCAGGAAGCGAGACCCACGAAGAAGTACAGCGTGAAGAGACCAGCCACGAACAGTTCGCGATGACGACCTATTGGTGGGAACTCGTCGCTTAGAGCTGTTATTATTGCTTCTGATCCTCCGAACTGGAATATTGGATTAGCTTTAAAATAAATTGCGGTTTAGTTCGAGAGTATCGTATAAAATAGTATGTTATTATGAGTAGTTACTGCATATAAATTGTATGATTGGCGTCTTATTGCAGACAGTTGTCAAAAATGGTATCAGTGGAAATACATCTAACACAGCGAAATCTATGATTCCTCATATACCCCAACACGCTATTCAGTTAATCAATATTCAATACACAAAGTAAAATACTTAGATATTATTCAACTGAGAAGAGAACCACGGTACATAGTGTCCTATTTACCCATCGGCAAACCTAACTTATCACCGAAATCCACGTGATGAAAAAAGTAAACAAACATTAGTCATCACACCCTGATCCTTACCGAGCTATCCAACCCTAACGTCAATAACATCATGAAGAATATCAGTGCCCAGAAGGTGGACCCTGGCATGGTGGCGATGGCGGCGGGGTAGACGACGAACACAAGCCCCGGGCCCTCAGCGGCCACGTCCCGCACGTGCCGGCCCGACGCGTGCGCCATGTACCCCAGCACGCTGAAGATCACGAACCCCGCCACGAATGATGTGCATGAGTTGATCACGCTGGTTAGTATCGCGTCCCTGTTAGGATGGAAATTAGACATTGTTAAAATTTTATGTTGAATTACATTACATTTCCGTTAGAGGTGATTTTGAACAGTTATGTAAGCTCCCATAAAGGGCGAGAACCTATTAATCAAGTAAGCATATGTTGAATAATTACGTTTGAAGTGATTTTGGACAGTTACGTAAGCTCCCATAAAGGGCGAGAACCTATTAAAAAGATGTTGGTGTCCAAAACCCGAAACAAAAATGTACGAATGTGATAAAAATAAATTTCAGTGCTGGAATCAAACCTGCGACTACGATATCACAGCCAGCTCATCGCCTGCTGTATGATAGAAACTATATTAAAGCTTCGTTCACAACTTTGTGTACTTGACATAGTATCTTAACATATAGTAGAACTGAATGATGTCAAAATAAACAATATAAAACAACATATACAAATCTAAGAATTGAGAACCTCTTTCTGTTTTAGAAGTTGGTTAAAAAGTAACTCACTTGTAAACATTGTTGTGGTACTTATTGTAAGATGCGTAAGCCAGAAGCACTCCGAAGCCGGGCCCGAGAGAGAAGAACACTTGTGTCGCCGCGTCTACCCACACCTATACCCAAAAATTACACATAATATAGTTAATCATCAAGGATAGTACAATAGCACAATTACCTATATCAGAAATTATTATATTTGAAAAATGTTGCCGAACTGGAATTTGGAGCCAGTTCGTATATTATATTAAAATATATCGTAATTGCAATCGAGTAGGTACTTCGAGCGGAAGAAGTCTCCTATTTGCATTTATCCAATTGTAATGTGGAAGTAGACGCAATCATTTTTTCCATTATATTGCCCAAAAGATTTGCTCTAGCTTTTACGACCGGCTTCTCCTAGAAATAAACACCTAGTCTTACAGTCCCTGATGAAATAGGATGTTAATAAGTATACAGAAATCCCTTAAAAAAACTATGAAATATAAATAACGGTTGCAATTACCTGTGGTTGTGTGATTGCCTCGAAGTTAGGGCTGAGATAGTATTGTATGCCGGTGGCAGAGCCTGGCAGCGTGATGCCGCGAACCAACAAAATCAGGAGGACGGCGTAAGGAAACAGAGCCGTGAACCAAACCACCTGTGGAAAATAACGAGTTTTTCAAACAAGGAAGATAACCTTATTACGTGTAAACCTTTTGAACGCGGCTCTATTAGAATTTAAAAATTAGTGTAACAGTTTTAGAGATTACGAAGTTCAAACAAATAAATAATTCAGCTTTATAATATTGAAATTACGAATATTTAAATCGTTATTCTACATTTTTTATTTCGTTTCCTTTTACACTATTAAATGACCGTAATAATGAATACTGGAAGCAGTTCTTAAAGCCTGTCTTATTCAAAATATAATTTTAATAGCTATCCATACTTTGCCAGAAGTACTGATTCCCTTCCAGAGCGAGAAGTAGCAGATGATGTAGACGGCAAACAGGCACAGCGCCATGTCCCACTTGATGGAGCCCAGGTCGTGCAGACCCTCGCTTCCTTGAAGCTCCAGGATAGCACGACTGCGGCACACAATAATGCTTCAGCACAATATATTGAGGGTTTTTCAAAAATCTATATCACGTCTACTGAAAAAAGTGAAAATCCTCCTAGTGTGTGCGCAATACACAGGTGCACTCGCTATTCCTTCACTCTCATAGTCAGGTGAGACGGCAATCCGACATAACCGGAGAGAGATCAGGCGCAGGACCAACGGTTTTACGTGCTTTCCGAGGCACGGGGGTATCACACCGCCAACTTCCTGACTCCGAGCTGCGACTGAGTAAATTTTAAGATGGAAAAACCCAGTCACAATTATTTTTTTTTGGCTCGACCCGGGATTTCTAACCCAGGACCTCAGCGCGCAAATCGTACTCGTAATGCGTACGCAATACCACTACGCCACCGAGGCAGTCTACTAATTACTGACTAGACCAGCACATGGGTGATGGGACGTGTAGTCTCGTAGTAAAAGACGAAATCCCTACCACGCACATCGTACAGGGCAAATTTAGTACAGAAAATATATGAATAATCAATAAAGCAGATTATGAGACTCACATTAACAAATTGAATGAACGTATCGATATACTACAGTCAAGACTGTATAAACTATAAAGTACTAAAATCCAAAGCGTAAATATAAAACACTCACTTGAAATATTCAGAGGCGGCTGAAGTGAATGGAGTGGTTTGAGCGTATCCCAGTGATGTGTTGCGCGATCGAGATCGATTGGTTGAGTTTGTTTCCCACACGGCTTCGAACTGCAATACGGCATATTCCAAATAGTGTTCCAGTAAATTGTAGCAGAATACTAAAGTAGAGGCGCGGTAGAGTTCCACCGTAGATACAAATGGATAAAACCACGAAAGTGTGATGGAGATTATACAACTAACACAGAAAACACGTGAAGTGATACGATGCTGTTAGATGTGTTAAGTGAAAAATCTGGAACTCCAAAACTCTCCCCTTTCCCTAAGCCCTCATTTCATCTTCTCCTTTATCAGGGAACACTTTAAATACTTACCATAATATGTATCGCTAAATACGTACAACAAAACTACATTTGTTGTTCAGTAGCACCATAGTCTAATATATTAATAAATACCTACCGGTCGACATGAGGGGGTGTTCCATTCGTTGTCACAGTTGGTCCAGGGAAGCATGGTGGTGAAGGAAGCGAAGAAGAAGCGAAGAGCCCACGCGATGATCACATTGTAGTAGAAGTCCACGTAGAAAGCTATTAGAACAACGGCGTATCCGATACCTTTGTAGAAATAAAAATCGACCTTAAATTCAATCAACATTTTTGCAATTTAAAAAAGAAGTAAAAAGAGATAACAAGAAAGTAACTACATTATTTTTTTATTAATTTCAGGCGAAAAGCACAAGCGGGCGTGATTTAAAAACTAGGGGTACCTAATGTATCGGCGTGAGTGCTATTCTTAATTATTTTCAATACATTAAACAACTCAAGAACAAATTACAATTGATAACATTACTTCTACACACATGTGCTACTTATACTGTTTTTGTTTAAAAATTATTCAAAGGTTTATCCCCCAATATCGATCAATATAAATTCAAACAGAAGTGTGACTCGGCCGAGCCATGTCACCCGCAACCTTTCCACTCCATTACCAATTTTATTTGAGTTGAAAAAATCACGGGCACTCAGCTCCGCGACGTGACAATCGAGTGAAATGAAATCAACTGGCATAAGCCGCGCAAATCTAGCGGGGCCTTTGAGAATCCGCCGTATGGAAGCACTTAAGGGGAGCCCTCCAAATGGTGTCAATTATGGACGCTAAGAGCCCGGAGCCCGCCTTACGACCACTTCACGACTTATAGTTTCGATAAAAATATAGGCTTATTACATAGAGTTTTAAATTTTACTAAAATATTAGTCATAATTGATTAAAGTGCTTAAAAATTTATGTTAGACTAAATATAGCTCTAATTACAATATACACGCTAAAAATTAAATAACAGATATGTTTAAGTTTTCCCAGCAATTAAATAAAGATCGTTATAATACAAAGTACATTTTTTTTAATGCTTAGAATGACGAGACGAGCGTGCCGTTCGCCCGATGGTAAGCGATAAGACCATCCATAAATAGTAGCAACACATTACCATGAGAGAGTTGCTCGATACAAGCCCGTATCTATCAGGTAATGCTGTATATAATACCTTACTTCTTCTCGTTTTATTTCTCTTACGAATATTAAGACAAAAATTTGTGAAAATGTTTAGGTCTTTGAAAATGTAAGCTCAGAAACAGCTGAAAGGATTTTTTATTGCATTTAGTGACGAAAAGAATGCCGTACGCCTGATGATACGACTGCCCATAAACAGAAATGCCAAAACCATCATCATCTTGAATTAAAAAGTACTGTGTCATGTGTGGCATTCGCGCTCGTCATCCTGAGATATAAGATGTTAAGTCTCATTATGTCCAGTAGTTACACTGGCTACAAGGTCCTTCAAACCGAAACACAACAGTGAATGCACACTGCTGCTTGGCAGTAGAAATAGACATTGCGGTGGTCCCCACTCGGACGGACTCTTACATATGAGAAACCTACCACCAGTAAATATGTACATGTACTCTATCTCTTAAATGCAGCGAGAAATAACTCAAGATCGGGAAGACATCGGCACTCAGCTGTGAGTATCCATTTGGGCGACATTACCATCGGCTACGTGACTGGCTGGCCCATAAATCTGCCACATGAGCGTAGTACGTGAGCCACTAACACTTTACTATAGTCCAACTACCTATTCCATAAAGTACTTTCCAGTTTCATTACTTTTAAGATTTGCGTTAATCTAATCTCGTCTATAAATTACAAATAATAGTACATATACACTCACGCCTGTTATCCCCGAAGGGGTAGGCAGAGGCGCAACTAGTGCACCCACTTTTCGCCATTATTCCGTCCCATGATGTGATAGGGGGCGAGCCTATCGCCATATCGGGCACAAATTCCAGACTCCAGGCTGATACTGAATAGAAAAACTCAATACCACTTTGCCCGACCCGGGGATCGAACCCGAGACCTCAGCTTTGTAGTCATACTGTAATACAACTACGCCACCGAGGCAGTCCGAGGCAGTACAAATAATAGTAGTTTCGTATTATCATGATAAAGACGAACGAAGGCGGTTGAATACCAAAAAATAAGATTACATTTTTCTAATCATCTCTTTTAAAATGATGATGACGAGAATTCATATTTTAATAGTGCAATAAAACATATAAATGAACATCATCTGCCACAGCCAACATTAATTAGGTATTTATGTGGGCGGACAACAAACATTTTAAGTCCCAAAACATTACTTATACCCTATATTATGATTCTTTATACATGGCCATGTAGTGCCTGGATAATGATTTTATATTTTTATGGAAACTTAAAAAAAAAAAAAAATTAAAAATGTTTATTTCTCCATCTAATAATTATACACAGTAGAACCGTATTTGGAGTATCCTTTTAAGTATGTAGTATACTTGTGTTAGGGCACTCCGCTCTTCCTTAATTAGTTATTTACTAACAGGTGTGTACTTAATTTTTAAAAACTAAACAATAAACAAAAATTATAATATCTATTCTGTTCTTTTTCAAGTTTCCATAAAAATATAAAATCATTACTTATACCACTGGATTTTGTATATTTCGTGGTACTTGCCTTTGAAGAGCGGCACAAGTCTGCCCCAGCAGGTGATGGCGCCTTTCCGATGGTACTGCCCGAGCGCCAACTCCATGTAGAACAGTGGTATGCCACCCACGACCAGCATGATGCAATACGGTACCAGAAACGCACCTGTACGTATTCAATTTATTTCTATATTGAAGCATAAGAAAACAAAGTGCGCGTGTATACAGTAGGGCCTGATAAGTAACGTAACATCACAATGAGAGTGTCACATACTTTTCTGAGTATATTTATAACAGCTAAGTGACGAAAATTCTCACCAAACTTAAAAAAATCATCGCTACTTTATAGTGGTTATCTGCCAAACCTAATGCCACTTCATCTCTTGGTGAATGTATGTTTGAGTTTAGGATGAAGTTTAAATGTACCCGAAAATGGTTACGTTGTATTTGCAAAGCAGACTAACGTATAGATAAATACTTTGAAATTATATTATCATATTAAATATGAACTAAGTAGGTATGCTATTCTAAGTGATTCACGATTCTTAGATAAATAAGTTTCTATATATACGAAAACATTTTAGATAAAATATATTACATGCTGTAATCTTAGATTAACAGCTGTAATATCAAATTGAGAAGTATCAATATCTTACATTGTAAAAGTGCCTAAGAATCTTTATTCCTTGTAAAATTAACTATTGAAAAATGATTTCATGTCACCAATCGTAATAGTAAAGCAATTGTATATTCATCCCAAGGGGCGCCGTTGGCGTCGCAAATTGTACCCTAATTGGCCTTTTAAGTCGCTCGCATTTACTTTCGATATGCTTTTAAGAAAGTTGAGACAATACCATGTAATATCTTGGAAGACGTTCTCGAGTACCATTTATGTTACAAATCTTACTAAATTGGTGCTCCTTTGAAATCTCTTTTTGGAAGAATCTTTATTATTACCTATAGAAAGCTAAGAGCTTGTTATATTATTATATAACAAGCTCTTAGCTTTCTATTATCGCTTATCTCTGAAAATATTAGTTCGATTCGCTAAATTCTTTCAGTAATAGCTTCATCATCTCTGACAGCTATAACTAACAGCTATAAACTCTTTATAATGGGAACAGGTTTTACTGCAGCGAAGCCCCGATATACGCATATTTCAATATAATAAAAAGTACATACTGATGAAGCTATACACGATTACTAAAGGAGTTTTAAA
Source organism: Lapara coniferarum (assembly GCA_949316025.1). NCBI lineage: Eukaryota > Metazoa > Arthropoda > Insecta > Lepidoptera > Sphingidae > Lapara > Lapara coniferarum. Next base: position 28,113,229 of record OX438919.1, read on the forward strand.
GGGAATAACAAAGTGTGAGATATTAGTTAGCTAATCAAGTGCCAAAATCCGAGAACTTGCGATTTAGCCGATGCAACACAGTTGTTTAACAAGCGCAATGCCACTTTATTCCACATCCACTTGTACCACGAATACCACGTAAACTTGTTCGTAATGAATCTGACACAATTGATAAACAAGGCTCTTCCGTAGACGATGTTAATTTTGTAAATATACATCATATGACCTATGTCAATACCAAGCAAGTGCTTAATAAAGAAAATACATTGTCTCATCTTACGGCCCTAAAAATAAAATGTCCAGTATTGAAAACAGTAGAATGTCTCGAAGAGATAGACTAGATAAAGACAATTCGAAAATATAAAGCAATATCAAAGCTATAAATCATGATAATAATCAAAATCTTCTATAAGAGAATTCTCGCTATACGTTGAAATAACTCAAGTAGGGGACGCGATGCTCGAGATTTATTTTATTGCCAATGCAACAGGTCGGGGATAAAGTGAACAGAGGCGATCCAAAGCGAACTTCCACTAAGTTTACGGAAATGGCTAAAGACACTTGAGAGTTCGCGCCATAGTACAATGATAATGAAGATGGTCTTCGCATATCGCTGTCTTTTCCACAGATATTTTCCACGACAGTACATACAATGCTTATTAACTAAAGAAACCAAGAAGAAAATCTTTTCTCTCAGACTTATCAAATGGTAATTAAGGAATTAAATCGCCATTAATAGGATTATTGCTTAATTAAATTTATTTTTACAATTGAAATATTCAAGACGAAGTGAATTGGTAATGGAATCGACTGCCGATACGATCCGGAGTCCCGACGGACCGCCCGGATGATTGGGTATTACGAGATTACAAGATAGGTACGCATTAAATCATCGAGCGGATCTGTACTGAAATTGTATCGTAATACGGGAAACGTATTTACGGAGTCGGTGGCAATTTATCTCGGACATTTTGTAAAGTTATATTTGGTTTAAACTGATTGTTACCATATTTTAAAATTTCTTTGAGTAAAGCTCAATTAATAAAATAATTGTGTTAAGTAAATTATTTACTAATTGTCCCGCTTTCAGTATTACATATTGCATTGACATAGACTCTCCAATCATGAATATACCTAACAGCCAAAATCTGTATTGCTTCACAACAAGGAATTAATTTTATCACTTAAAAAAATATTACAATAATCAAAAAATCAAAACGATAATAAAACAAATCCTTCCTTCAAAAACTAAAACATAGCTTATAAACTTCGCAAACATCCTAAATTTACAATAATTCGTATAATAAACACACGAAAATCGGTTATAGTAAGAGTCGAGCCCCATCGTGATGGATGGCCGGGACGCATGATGAAGTGCCGCCCCAATCAATTAGCAGGAAATCACTATTAACGCCGTGTACTTCACCTAATAAATCAACATTTGCTTTATTATTTAATAGTGGGGCGGTTGACGGCAGTGTGAGTTTTAGAGAAAGATTAAGGATTTGTATTATTCTTCTACTATATATTTGTTAATGAAACGACAAAACGTACCTACTGACATTGTTTTAATAAGCAATAATTTTTTACAATGTTATCAAATAGATATTGCACTATGAATTTTGCGTAGAATCGACGCGGGTTTTTATTTTATAAATATGTATAGAGATTATCGTCGTAGACAATATTACTTAGTGAATATAAAAAATCTGTCACTAAAAATATAAATAAGTATAAAGGTACGAAATGACGTTAACAATCACGGAGAACTGTAGAGATATATTCAACGAGAAAATGTTTTGTCATGTATTCGTATTAGTAAGCATTCTTTTTATATGTTGTTTAGTCTGTTACATTGTGCCTACATACTATTATGTGCCCTGAAGAGTACCAGGTTACCTATTCAATATGAAAAACTAACTATCAAAAAAGAGACATTCAAAGCTAAGTAAAAAAATAGGTTACAAAGTTCTGATGTATAATGTCCCACGTAAAAAGTTAAAAGGCCTTCACAGCTCGCGCTAAATAAATTTCCCGAAGCAATCTCGTGTCACAGACGGTCCAAAGACAAGATCACATTTCAACAGTTCGCGAGAATTGCTATTTAATTAGATCAGAGGGAGACGCGATCGGCCTCTCCGGCCGGATGACCTCCACCCCTCTCCATTAGCTTATTACCCTCTCCCATTATTGCGTTACTAATTTTCCTGCACATCGAGGAGCTAACGAAGTTTCCCATAGCGTAAAAGGCGCGTTTTGATTGTCAATTACTGGCTCTGGACGGTAAAGGGTAGCTAAGGACGTTCAAAGCAAAGATCAGGATGCAATTAGCGTGTGGGTAAAACTTTATAGAGACACACCACTAATGTACAAACGCACTTTGTAAAGTCTTACCGAGCGTGCTAACTACAAGTTACAACAAAGTTATACCAACTATTTGATTGTTCTTTCATTGTCACACAAATTACATCTGTGAAAATTACTCCCAAAATCTTTCCCAAATTTATACCTGTGGAATATATAATGAGAAAAAAATAAAGTAAGGAAAGCAAAAAAAAACTTTAACAAAGATAATAAATACCTCAGGATATATACTCTCTATTATATTCTCTGTTTACGTCTATGACATATACCAAGAAAATTTAAATGTTTCCGTAGTATTATAATGCTCTTTCATTTAAATGTCTTATGTCAGAATAAAATGTCTTGTTCACATTTTTGATTTTAGCATTTTATATACATTTTTATATGTTTTTTTGCTATTCAGCTTAATTTTATAAGTAAGATTTCCTACGCCCTTCAGTGATCTAACACAAGATGTCGGACGAAACCTCTGTAGAAGAAGAAGAAACAAAAGTTCTGTTTGTAGCAGAAGAACAAAGTTCAGGTGAAGACCCTCCCATGAGCGAATGGTCGTCTCTTGAGGTGGAACTGCCCGAAGAGAATAAGAAGAAATTACTATTTTCGCAAAATCTATATTCTCCAAGCAGCGGGGAGCTATGCGCCAAGTATGTAACAATGTCAGATAGTAAAATTGCATTGCACCCGTACTACAACTATCCTGCTGTATCAGATCCAGGGATAAAAAAGGCACTTCTAGCACCAGAGAAACCCGTCATATATCCTGACGATGGTCAAGCCCTGTATTTATTCTTATGCGAAGACATGAATACATGCCCAGTGCGAATGTTTTATAAGAATTTACTCAGTGATGAAATTGATATTAGTTTTTACGGGGTTAATCCAGCAGCAGTGCGACCCATGGCAATGGCTCTCCAGTATAATAAATATGTTCAATCATTCAACCTTACCGACAATTTTCTGAGTGATGATTCTTGCTATCACTTAGGGCAAATGCTCGGCTCCAATGTAACATTGAGAGAGCTTAATTTAACTGGTTGCCGTATTGGTGCGTCAGGGATACTCCGCTTAGGAAATACCTTATCAGTGAACCGCACGCTTGTAACACTGAATCTAGCAAGAAATTACATCGGGGACGCCGGTGGATTACATTTTGCGCACCAAATCCTAGGTGCTGCCGTTAAGAATCTGAATTTAAGTTACAATCAACTTGGGAAACAAACCGCTCTAGCATTCGCGGAGGCTTTCGAGTTCAATAATAAACTTACTCAATTAGATTTATCTAAAAACAATTTTTTTCACGCTGCGACAACTGTTAAAATGTTGGATGTTCTAGCCCAAAGCAAAGTATTGCAGGAATTAAGTTTAGCGTGGAATTCACTTGAAGGCGAACGAGTAGCGGCAGGCATTAAGAATATACTACTAATTCCAAGCCTCACGTCATTAGATTTAAGTAATAATAGACTTCAAGGTGAAGCTATTTTACTGATTTTGACAAATCTATACAGAGCAAAGAAATTAGCAACTTTACACCTTTCATTCAACCCAATGTCTCCCGAAGACGCCCAAGCTACGATTGAAAAGATGTTGAAGCCACGAGTTAAAGTAGAGAATTTATTTCTCGAAAATGTTAGTGTCAATAAAAGTTTCCTAATCTGTTTGAGTAGAGTAATGAGGATGAAGTCGAGGAAAAACTTTAGGGTGAAATATGGTAGAGTGCTGCAGAATTGGTCTGTGAATGGTCCAGATCCCAGGGAATTGATATTGCGAAGAGCTGATCACCTCGGAAAAGCTAGAAAGAAACATAAGATTGATATGGCTCAATTCTTCTTACGGTTGAATAAGGAGTTTCCGAGGCCAATGACAATAAAAGAGTTGTTAGAGAGGATAGAGTTGGAGGAGGTACCGTTGGATGAAGGGCTGGTGAACGAGCTGTGTGTGATCTTCCCAGGGCCTAAATCAGTGAAGACGAAGTACGTAGACTTGCAGCTAATCTGCGAGTTCATGGAACGCATCTGGCCTGATAGGAAGCTGCCTCCGACGCCGCCCCCAGAACCAGAACCCGAGCCCGTGGTTGAACTCCCGCCTCCCCCTCCAAAGAAAGGCAAAGGAAAGAAATAGTAACTTTTTAGGTTATTTAAGTAATATTTTTATTAACGTTTATTTTATAATTTCAATTTTATTTGATTGCACATTTTAACTTTTAGAGTTATTTATTTTTAATTAATTTCAGGAAAGTTTTAATTATATGTATTTTTACATATTAAATTAATTAATTTAATTACAAGACGATTTCATTTATTTGTGTTTGTACAGTCGGCCACAAAAGTAGCTGAACATATTAAAAACTTCAAAACACCTTTACGCATTAACTACAAGTTTTTTTTTGGTTTCTTTATCTTAAATGAAGTAAACACTTTGAAGTTAATTTAAGTGAAAAAAAAGAATGTTGATAAGGACTGTTGTCTTTAAAGGTGATTTGAAATTTTGAATTTGTTCAGCTACTTTTGTGGCTGACTGTACATAAGATTAATTTATTTAATCTTCGCATGCATTACGAGAAGTTCAATATGAAACTTACTTTAAGTTACAGCACTCAGCAATCTTTAAATCGAGTTTAGAAACTCACTATAGCCGACGTATGCTTGTGAGCGCGATGGAATAAATTCTGATATCTTTCAAATTCAAAACTGGAATTTCATCTCAACGGCTATCCCTAAACTAGCTGGATCAAACAAATCTCATTTGAGCCGTTTCCGGTGGATTCCACCGCCGCGCCATCCTCGCCTAAAGCTTGTTATTTCCGGTACCGACGAACACACTGGACTGCACTGTCATTTACACTGCTTTACACCTACTTACAACATTTAATGTTAACCTATCTATGCATTTTTCTAACACACACTGAGAAAATCCAATCTCAAAATAAACTTTGAAAATTGATTGTAAAAAATTATCAGATATTGCAACCGTAAGTACAGTATGACGTCGATTTTGATATTCACTAGCTAAACTTTCTACATCCTAATAAATCCAGGTTTGAGAATCGTAGTTCAAAACAGATTGAACAACGGCAGAAGGAACAACAAAAACTATCACATAAATAAAACTTAAGAGTGTATACGCTATCCGTGCGCTGTAGGTATGGCTTAAAAAAGTACTTTTCAAATCAGTTAATATGCATCGAAACATTTAAAAACATATTAATTAGTAATCATTTTAGAAAATGTTGTCATCTAATTAATACGATTTGAAAAGACAGTTATAGAGTATTTATGAATTCTATAATGATTACTGAACAGAGGTTTTCTTATTTTCGCCCGAGCGTTAATTTAGTAGCTCAAAATATCTCTTGGATAACGTATACGCTCTTAAACACAGATTTAAATTTAAATGCGAATGTGTAATATTAGAAGCAAGCCAGTCGGTGCAGTACAATGTGTTTAATTAGTAAAGGGTGGGTGTAAGCGTAGTGCGGACACTCGAGCCTGCACGGAGCCGGCACAAGGCGCACGATTGTTAACCACCCATTATCGCTCGAGGACTCTACACGCGGAGTTAGAGCACATTCATGCCTCCTATCAATTGACCTGGTGCTTCAAAGAAGTCTTGGGTTTTCTCGAGCATCTTTAATCCTCTAATTTGCTGTTATCCTAGTGTCTGTTATTTCTATTTGTGTCTGATTTATTAACTGGTATAGTTTTATAGATTGTCTCGACATTATAGTATGAAGAATCTATTAATAATTTTAAATAGTACGAAGATGCAAATGGAATGCTTCAAAATATTTATGTAGAGTGCGAATTAATTGATTTGAGTGAACCTGTGCCTACCAATCTATGATCTATGCTACCAATTCACTAGACGAAAAACGTCGTAAACCAAAAATGTGAAAAACAACATAAACCTAAAATAAGGAATACATGAAAACTTGATGAAAGGAGTTATATTTTAAAATTGTTGTAATACTTAATTTTATGATAAAACTCAAATAATTATATCCAGACGTTTTGCTTTGATTGAGATAATATTAGTATGCATTGAGATATCAATCTGACACAGATAAACTCATGGCTCTTAGTATGCAAATACTTTACGCTGTGACATGCTTCAAAAGGCTTAATACACATTTAGTAATCCATAAAAGCAATCATCATATCAATTTAAATATTTTAAACATTGTTTCGTGCTATTTCATAACTCACAATGCGAATAAATCCCTACATCAGTAGCGAAGACGCATAATTTCTGTAATCGTCAACGCCAATAGAAAACAAAATAATGTATAAGGGAACGATGTACCTATCCGTGCGAGACTTAAGGATCGGATATGTCATTCGCATACATTGTTTTGTCTTATGCGTTTATTAACGCTTTTAGAAAAAGTAAACCGCCTTCAATAACTACTAAAAACCGAAAAATAATTTTACCTATACCTATACTGATTACCAATTTTGGAGTAGGTGACTCGTGAAATTGATTACGATATGAGTTCTGAGGTAACAAAAATAAAAAATACACGTCGAATTGATAACTTCCTTCTTTTTTGAGCTCGGTTAAAAAGCATTTTGGCTACGGCCCTCTGTACATGGTAAGTGTGAGCTGCATTATCGTCTTTGGCGGTGCATACGAGGCGGAAGCGAGGCGAGGCGACAATTAGTGAGGCAAGAGGCACTTAGTGCTACCACAGGCGCCGACGCCACGCTGTAACTACCGACTACCCGCGAAATGCGATTAACTGCTATGAAGTTATGCATCCTTTGACGAATCACACCTAAATGTATTACGACACTAAAGTAACCGATGCTTTGATGACTTATTGATTTAATAGGGACACCTATGTCTATCCATAGGTATCCTATCCACTTACGTTTATAGTTCTGTTAGAAGTTATATCTAGTATCAGACTATTTTTCAAATGTTCTGCATTATCTGAGTTTTTGTAAAGGTAAAAAAAAGGTACGATATTCCTTAACTAGGACTTTTAGGACGATTTCAACTACATTAATATCTTTAAATACTGAGCTACCGGGGGTGAAATTATTATTTTCATTAATTCCGCATTTTTTTTTCATTCTAATTAAATACATTGAATGTCAGTAGGAACCACAGTGGATATCTGCTATACAGAGCTCTCCATGGCCAGAACAGTCATCACGCCAGCAATAAACTATCTCTACACCACACACTTGTACTTACCTCCTCCATTCTTATAACAGAGATAAGGGAAGCGCCACACGTTAGCGAGGTCGACCGCGAACCCGATGACAGAGAGCAGGAAGTCCACCTTCTTGCCCCATGTCTCGCGCTCGCCGACGGCCGGCGTCGGGGTCTTCAGCGCCATCCTACTGCCTACCGACGCGAAGCCGCCGCTCCCTGCCACGAAAAATTAAGATTACTTATACTGTTAACTAGCTTTTGCCCACGGCTTCGAACGCATTAAAGAATTTTTCCTGTATAAAAGTCGCTTTATATACCAAAATTATACATTTTCCCGGACCAAATTGTAAATCTGAACTATTTTCGAATCCACCTGAATTAACACACAAAATTTCATTACTATCGGTCCAGCCGTTTACGAGGAGTTTAGTAACACACCCGCACAGAAGTATCATCAACATAGTATAAAACAAAGTTGCTTCCCGCTGTCTGTCCCTATGTATGCTTAGATATTGAAGCCTACGCAACGGATTTTGATGCGGTTTTTTTAATAGATACAGTGATTCAAGAGGAAGGTTTACATACATAATATAGTAGAGTAACACTGACAATTTTAGAGGTTTCTAATGTGTTGTGTTGTGTTAAATAAACACTTTGTGTGCGCTTACATTGCAAACGCTGGCTAAACCCTCCGAGATAGATCAAAATAATTTACTTCAATATTGTACAGCTTAAATAGGTCGTTTAAATTAACTACAAAATACAAACTACCATTAACATATTAAGTACCGTAGATTACTTCACACTACTACAAAAATATCCCTTCCTAGCCGATTTCGGCCACGACGGTGAATCTCAAAAGAGATCAGCCAGGTACGCAGGAGATATTATAGTGCACAAGTGTGTATACAATACACAAGTGCACTCGCTATAGGGAACGTGCACGTCGTTCGCTCTGCCATCTGGTGGCGCAATCTGACTCTTTTTCAGCTCGATACTTGGCATTGATGTAAAATATTCATTAAAAGGATGAAATGTAACTTTTACTTTGTTGATGATGTATTGCTATGTATCTGAATGCTCTAAAACATAAAAATAACCAAATCAAATGGTGTGAAATTATATTATATTCCCAAGAATAGTACGTAAGTAGGTACTTACATTCCATGGTTATGTGTAACTCAACAAAAATAATAAAAGCTGTATAAAACATACATAGTTATAAGTTCCAAAAGCATTTAGAAATATCTAATTACGTAATTTATAAAAATGAAGATATTTTGAATCTGTAATTAAGGGAACATAACCGCCTAGTTTTGCTTAAATATTATAGCTCCCATGCTGACTGCCTCGGTGGCGTAGTTGTATTGCGTACGAGTTACGAGTACGATTTGCGCGCTGAGGTCCTGGGCTGTGACTGGGTTTTTCCATCTTAAAAAAATTACTCAGTCGCAGCTCGGAGTCAGGAAGTTGGCGATGTGATACCCCCGTGCCTTGGAAAGCACGTAAAGCCGTTGGCCCTGCGCCTGGTCTCTCTTCGGTCATGTCGGATTGCCGTCTCACCGGACTATGAGAGTGAAGGAATAGCGAGTGCACCTGTGTATTGCGCACACACTTGTGCACTATAATATCTCCTGCGTACCTGGCTGATCTCCGTTGAGATTGGCCGCCGTGGCCGAAACTGGCTAGGAGGATTTCATACCTTCTATCTAAAATAAAGCATATTCTAGACACGCCGAGTATCAATAATATTCGGATTATCATTTTTGTCGTAATAAAAGAATAATAAAAATAAATTATGGCTTTGAAAAGTTCCTGTGGCTCTTGTGTTGGTTTGTGCTGCCCCCTATAGTTCATGCACGTTCCCTATTCCTTCACTCTCATAGTCCGATAAGACGACAATCCGACATGCCCAGAGGAAGCTCAGGCGCGGGACCAACGACTTTACGTGCTTTCTGAGGCACAGCGGTTTCACACCGCCAACTTCCGAGTCCGAGCTGCGACTGAGTAACTTTTAAGATGGAAAAACCCAGACACAATTTTTTGTCGCGACCCGGGATTCGAATCCAGGACCATAGGCATAGGCAGGGAGAGGGGGCAGGCCCATCCTAGAAACTTCTTTGCCCACCCTAGAAGAATAGTCAGTATTTTCTCTCATTAAACGACTGTGGTTGGTTCAGCTAGGCTGACTTGACCGTTGCCCCCCTAGAAAAAAATCTCTAGCTACGCCAATGCCCATGACCTCAGCGCGCAAATCGTATTCGTAACGCGTAAGCATTACAACTAAGCCACCGAGGGAGTCACAAAAATATGTGGTGTATCTAAAAACGTACCCCTAACCTGCAGCATGTTACAGGCTGTTCACCCGGCCGTGGCTTTCTTTAACAATATTTTTGTCTCGTAGCCACTCGTACTCTTACTTGACCGATATTAAAACTATTTTAAAAAACAGTTATTAGGCATTTACATATATGTATATCCCTTTTTAAATACAATCAAAATCACTAAAATTCCCATCAATAAGGAAATAAAGCCACACAACAAATAAATCGCGCAATTCAAGTTGCAATATCCTACAAACATTTAAAATTCGAATACGAACTTCATAATGGAGAACACCGAACGAATAAAGATGTGCAATTGACCTCTGGCCGGTTAATTAACCGGAGAAAAATAATCGCACTGTAGTGGCTCTCGAGTCTTGACGACCCGGCCGGGCCGACAGCCGACTCGTATAATGAAGTGACAAATGTTATAACCGGGCCCGCCGTGACGGAGGACCTCTCTTCGCTGGACACGCTCGGCCGACCAGTTAGGGTTGTAACGCTTTTGTGCTATTATTTAGCGTATTATTTAGATTTATAAGAAACAGAATTCAAAATGTATATAATGGACTCAGAGTTTCTATAAAATATGGAATGCTTGATCTTGACTAAAAGTAATTAAGCTGGCCTAAACCACATCAAATAAGTATAACAAAGCAATATGATTGTGCTTAACGAAAGCTTTACTCAAAGAACTTTAACAACTCTATCATCCGATATCAAAATTAACACAACCGTTCATCCGTTAATTATTTTACAGCTTAAATTTAACTAACACAGACCATAAACATAAATCGCATGCTTGGAGCACGTCAGGCGGCAGCCCTAGCCAGCTCTTGATCAGAGCGGGTCCGGCGGAGTGGCTGTCATGCCCAGCGGCTGTGATATCATAGCGAAAAAGCTCTACGTCAACGCTATCCACTCACACCGATTCCATTTCCCTATAAACCTATCAATTCACATACGGGTTTCGTAAAACTAGCTTTTCGCAATTTGAAACAAAGTGCTTGAATAAGATTAGCAAAATCATCTTAAATAGTACATTACATTTGGGTTTTGATTAGAGATTTTTAATTTTATAAAACTAATGATTTTGGTATTAATAATGCATTGCCTTTGTAATTTGTATCTTACTATTTTACCGACTTAAAAAAGGGTGTTCTGTATCATGCCCATATGTATATAAGTATGTATGTCCGCGATTTTCTCAATAACTAGTGATCTGATTTGGATCGGGTTTACATTATTTAAATTGATATTTAACAAGGATTTATTCGATAACTCGGTGGCGTAGTTGTATTACAGTACGACTGCAAAGCTGAGGTCTCGGGTTCGAACCCCGGGTCGGGCAAAGTGATATTGAGTTTTTCTATTCAGTATTAGCCTGGAGTCTGGAATTTGTGCCCGATATGGCGATAGGCTCGCCCCCTATCACATCTAGGGAATGACGGCGAAAAGTGGGTGCAGTAGTTGCGCCTCTGCCTACCCCTTCGGGGATAACAGGCGTGACTGTATATATGTATGTTATTCGATAAAGAGATACCTACCTAGTAGGTCAAGATTCAAGACAATATTCTCCAAGTTGAGATGAGTAAGTGAGGATGCCACAACAAACTCATTACAAATTCGACTCTATTTTAAACACTAAATTATCGTCCAAAACAACTTTAGTTAGCAAAATTTGTAATAGACACCCTGCATTATCTAGGGCTTCTTATAACAACGAAAACATTATTTATAAGTTACGTATATCCTCGCGACCTTTTACTGGTGGTGGATCTCTCATATGTAAGAGTCACCGTAATGTCTATTTCTACCGCCAAGCAGAAGTTTGCATGCACTTTGTGTTTCGGTTTGAAGGACATTTGTAGCCAGTGTAACTACAGGACATAATGAGACTTAACATCTTATGTCTCAGGATGACGAGCGCAGTGAAATGCCACACAGTACTTTGTAACTCAAGGTGCTGGATGGTGTTTCCACTGTTTATGGGTGGTCGTATGACTTACCATCAGACGAACGGCATGCTCGTCTCGTCATTCAATGCCATAAAGAAAGATCTATAAAATTGATTGTAATATGTGTTCGTTATATTCTAAAAAAACCTTAATTTTCAATTAGAAGTTAAAATAAAATATAGTAGTTATTTATACGACAAAAAGTATTAATACATATTTGAAAGATTATGTAACATCGACCAATAAGATCTATATTATGTAATGAACTTTTTTATACGGCACGGCAACGTGCTCTGTACACTGCAGTTGAAGGTAAGTGAATAGATAGAATCTCGTCTGTTGACTCTATAATTATGCCGGCCTGTTTAGGCCCGATACACACAGAGTGATCCCGGAACGCGGCACACATACGTGGGCCAATATTGCGGATTTTAACACCTTGTGTATGGTGATCGCTATCCGGGTGGATACTAAATATATACTGCCACTCGAACTGAGACCAGGATAAAAAATCCTAAAGCAGAGTTTATACGAAGCCAGTAATCCTGGCGCCAGTCCTGCAGATAAGCCAGCGTTGGCCTGGCCCCTGTTGTTTAGACGAGGCCATTCATTTACGGGTTTTCCGAGACATACACCGTACGGACGTTCGCCAGTGACTGGCGAGATACGTCTACACGTGTCCGCAACGCGGGCGCAGGAGTCGAGCGGTATGCGGGCGGAGGTCACTGGCTAGAAAAATAGACGGGTGCTCTATTCTCGCCAGCGTTGGAAGCCAGTGCTGGCTTGGTTTGAAAAACTTTTTACACAAGGCAAACATCTAGCCAATGCTGGCTGCCAGTCGTAGTGGCAGCCAGTGTTGGCTTCGTGTAAACTATGCTTAAGTCCTTTAAAATAAACTCTTACAAGAATAAAATGTTTTGCACATCTGTGAATGGTTGAACGTTTTCGAAAAGGGAACATGTAAAAAAGTGAGAGCCTAGTGGTAGTAGAATGGACTACCACGACGAATGTTTCGGGTCTATTTCTACCGGTACACTAATTCGAGTTTTACCCGAGTTTCACGAGTTTTTGTCACTATTTATATTATTGCAAGATAATAACAGCGAAAAATATCGCGATATATTTGCCTTCTAAATGCATAACTGAAAATTTTGCATAGAAAATTGTAAAATCACTCTAAATCTTTCAATACACAGACGAAACATAAGAATTTATCGACGGGTTAAACCCCGGCTAAAGATCGATTACTTTGTTATTATTGCCTATTGCCTAGATGTAGAACAATTTGTCTAATTTTCAACATTTAAAATTTCTTTTGGTCGACATCAATCGCATCGCCGCCGTCGACGCCGAGGGCGTCCTTCGGTGCGCGGCTTCTGAGTCCGCCAAAACAACGGGAGACGGGCCGCAGTACGCGGTACCGCGCAAGGGTGGTTGTGGACGAAAACTTAGTTTAAAAGTAGCTTTGTATAGTAAACTAAAAATTAATTAGAAAAAATTTACGCCATTGCTAGAATTTTTATACTTTTAGACTCAAAGTTCATTCTTAAATCTCAAAAATTATACAAAATATATTAAAAAATATTTAATGTACCTATTACTCGCACAAAAGTCGGCAAAAACGAAACATTATCAACATTTTTACATTGGGTGTTTGGCTGCGTTCGGAAAATTTAATCTGTGATTTACAAACCCCTGGCGTTGCAGTTGCTGAGCCGGTTTGAAAACAAAAGGCCACGGGCCTTATTCCGTAAAATTTTTATGTTGCCGTTTCAAATCATGATTTTAAACCGAACGTCTCTCAATCAGCCGCTCCTCGAAATATTGGTGTGGAGACTCCTAAATAGGAGTCAATATGTGCCTTATTGAACCCGTGTAAAGGTACTATATTATCAACTGTAACATCGTATAGTCACTGTCTAGGAAATTTAACTTTCCTAGTTTCTATTTATTATTATCAATGTAAGTTTAAACCTTTATAGCGATTAATCTAAATCGACTCAGAAAACTTAAAAAAACTCAAGTATAAGTGTTAAGGCCAATCCCACGTACTTTTTACATGTTTAGATAACGAATCCATTCAAGTTTTAAGTTTTTTTTAAAAATGCTTGATGATTTATTAAGAGAGATATTTTACTAGGTACCATTTTATGCATATTTGAACGGTCTATGCGATGATAAATAATAACATTTTTTGTTAAAAAAAACTACACAAAATGTAGAGACGATGAAGAGGATTAATTATTATCGTATTAGATTTCATTTTAGCTCCTCTGATCTTAGGAATCTTAATATAGCGTATCGTGAATAATAAATCGAATACATACGTGTTTTTTATTTGAATCGAATGTAATTATTTAGAAATAAATAAATGATGAATTGATCACTAAGTTCTAGTCTCGTAAAGAATCTAAGCAAAAATTATCCTGCGTTGATGTGAATTCAAATCAGAGGGAAGAAAGTAATAGTAGTAGTAGTTATGTGAGATCTTGATAGAGTACCTAGAAATTATATTTTATCGTGCTTGTAGCTTTTTATCTTTCCTTAATAATTTTTAATGAAGTTCAACAATGTACATTAAGTAAAAACGTTACCTAATTCTTTAGTTATAAAATATTTCTGTAGTTCTAAAATAAAAAAAAAATTAACACGTAGTTTCAAATATAGAATAGATTAGGTAGACTTTGCCCTAAAAATTCAATTAAAATAAAAAATTTGAACGCAACGTAATTTCAAATATAGAATATACTCACGTGCGGCTCGGCGGGCGCAGAAGTGGCGCCATGACCGCGCGGCGCGGTGCCCGAGAGAGAGTGGCGTGCAGAGCGCTCCTCGCCTCAGGGCGGAACGCCACTCCCATCCTCACTAAAGGCCTGCGCAATGCTCCCATTGCACTCTTCTAAAAAGATAAGTAGGCCTTTACGTTCTTTAGATTTCAGGACCACACCCTTTTATTCTTATGATGATGAATTGAGTTGTGTGGAAGATATGTTCTGTTTTATACTAAAGTAAAAACGGCCTAAAAAGTTCTAAGGAGCATTGGAGTTGTCAAAAAGAGCTACAAATAATAATAGTTTCATATCTTACATGAAGAATACTCAGTAGAGACATTAACGGTGAAATTTGGTTTATAATTATTTCCCGGTTTACAACTACTCATTTTAAAATAGTTAAGGGTAATGAAATATTTTTAATAATTATACGAGTTCAACATCGTAAACAACTTATGTCTTGTGTAACTTCAGGTTGTAGATTCAGATAATTATAATAAAGTCTGTGTCGTATTACCTTAAGTATTATGTATTCTTAATTCATCTTCTCAGCATGTTTTAGAACATTTAATTTTTGTCGTTTCGTTGTTTAATGAAGGTACTTTGAATTATTTAATTGGTATATTATGTTCTTTTGTCATTTTGTTATTAACTCTACCTTGTCATGACTTGTCATAATTGGTTTCTTATTTAAAGCCTACTTGATTATGAAATGGTTTTTTATAAATTATTTATTTACGTATATTGTGTTTAGAAAAGAATGTTGTTTTAACAAGCTATTTCTACGAATTATCCCTTTACTCTATCAGAATAGATGGTAGAGTAACTACCGTTATCTACGAAAAGTGACTCAAAAATATCAGCTTAGAGTCAAAATTATGTATAGTAATACGGGAATTTATTTGATTAATCAACTATATAGTTAGATTGTAACCAACTGAAACATACCAAAAATTTAAAAGGTGAAACAAAAAGCTTGAGAATTTACCGCTAAATAAGTATATTGAAAATATAGAGATGGTCCAGAAAAATACATTGTTACACAATATTACATAATATTATGAATTGAAGTAATCAATTAAGCGTGGGCGGGCGGGCCGCCCTGGCGCAGTGGGCGGAGCGTGACCACGCCCCTCTGTGACCTCGCGGCCTCAGTCGCCGCAATTAAAGGAATATCGCCAACCGTGACGTTACCGCACTTACTCCGTGTTACATTATAATCCCTCACCATTATTATAATAATAACCACAATACATACGCACATTTAGAATAAAAACGACACAATTCAAAAAGTCGAAAATTGAGTTATCGTCATAAAAATTACTTAAAACGGGTCCCTTCTTTATAAAAATATAATAAAAAGAGACTTATATGACAGTTTAGTCCTGTCCCCCCTTGAATATAGCTGTGTTTGTACTATTGTTGTATTGAGAACTACGTTTTATGTCATTTTAAGACGATAACTCAATTTGCGATTTTTTTTAATTGTGTCGTTTTCGTTCTAAAAGTGCGAATTATATCAAAACCTTTACTTTGTAACCTAATCCACTATCGACATCAGTATGAATATATCCGGGTAGTTTAAAAAGTAACGAGAGTATAATTGATATACTTAACTGTTAAGTTTGTCTCAGTCGAATAATTGAAGTGCTAAAATTATGTAACGTAAGTATAGAAGACGTCAAAGGGACTGGTACATTATAACCAGTGTAATTACTGGATATTATAAGACCTAGGGTGACGATTGCAGTGGAGTACCACGTAGTACTTTATACTGAAAGCTCTGTATGGTGTTGATACTGTTTATGAGTGGTCGTATCGCTTATCATCAGGCATGCTCGTCCCGTCATTTAAATGCAAAAAAAAATATGACGATTGGTAAATATTCATCAATATACTTAAGTTTGCTGCAGATATTTCTTGATTCTTCGACAAGGCCAGTTGGCACCAATGTGTGAGTTATCATTAAAGTCAATGCTACACGTCCATAGTTATAGAACTAGACGATTGCATACTAATTTTTGGGCGCAATTCTTGCTAAAAGCCCAAGAATCTCCGGGGATGGTAAGACGACTACAAGCTTGATTCCGCTACTAGTACCCAATAGTAATTCCAAGTCTCCACGGTCCACCTCCCAACACTTTATTGCATACGTCAGGGTTTACTCTAGGTTATTGAGAGGCATTACCTTCCATTATTACCAGAAATGACTAATCTATACCCATCCACTATAACAACTGGTTACAATTTTGAGGAACAAACTCTGGCTCTATAAAGCAAATTTCTCCTAACTTAGGGTTGAACAGAATACCAAAACGAATATGATAAATCGCACTCTTAATAAAACAATGACCTAATCCAAAATCATTGACTTGTGGGAATCGTCACTAAAACTGTATACGACATTTTTTGTAAGTTGGAGGGGTAACTATCATAAATTCAAGCTAGCCTGTTGAAAAGACGCATTTTTTTCCGAGTCGATGCAGCTTACCTTTTAGGGTCCAATTTTGTTAAAACTCATCTAGCCAAAATTTTGGATTAGGTCATTGTTTTATTGCGAAATATTGCACGTGTAGTAAGTCTTTCCCCTCGATAAAAGTCGTTTTTTTTTTCAGAATAAATAGCACTTGGTATATCTGTAAATTCGGCAGTTCATTCGTCAAACTCACAAACGTCGAAATATATTTGAATACATATATTTTTTTAATTCTTTTAATTTTATTATTAGTAGACTCGTCGCTTTCTTTAACGATGAAATACAACACGAATAAATTAGGCATTTACCCGAGTTTCTCCATAAAAGTTGAATTCAGTATGTTTGCTGTGTGACCATGGTAATTTGGTCGAGGAAATAACTTTCTGCATAGCGTTACCCCGGCTTAGATGTGCCATACTCTTGCTGTCAGGGTCTACCTTCATGCTTCAATCTTTCCATTTCTCCCAAACATGGTCTGTGAAATACAAGTACGGTATCAAATCACAGTGAGACTCAACGCTAAACAATTAATACTTACCTACTAATGGTAAATCAGTAACTAACGTGTAATGGATAGCTACAAACGTTTCCACTTTATTACGCATAACTAGTAGGTAGGACTTGCATAACCGCGAGGTATGCAATCTCAGGGATTATTTCCTCCACAGCGAAGTGGGCATGCATAAGGTTGTAGTCATGGTGGATAAAGGATTTACCCCGCTTTCCTTGGCGAATGAGAACTGGCGAAAACCTATGGCGATGGGCATTAAGGAACGCGAAGAGATATGGAAGAGCAAAGAACTACACGGTCGGTTCTATCGGGCCCTTCACGGGCCTGATGTGGACCAGCTTGCATCCGTATCTTGGCTACGTTTTGGTAACCTTTTTGGGGAAACTGTAGGTTTTGTCTTTGCAATTATGGATGAAGTTATGAAGACGAACAATTATAGGAAGTACATTATGAAGGACGGTACGGTCGACATCTGTCGGGCATGCCACCGTCCTGGTGAGTCAATCAGGCATGTGATTTCCGGTTGTTCGTATCTTGCTAACGGCGAGTACCTACTTGCATAGACACAACCTAGTAGCCAAGATCATACACCAGCAAGTTGCTCTTCGATATGGTCTTGTGACTCCTGAAGTGCCATATTACCAGTATGTGCCTCAACCAGTTCTCGAAAATGATCATGCAACGCTGTACTGGGATCGATCTATTATCACGGACAAGCCTGATATTGTAATAGTAGTTCGATTGGCGCGCCGGGCAATACTTGTTGATGTCACCATTCCGCATGACGATAACCTTGTTAAGGCCGAAAAGGACAAAATGTCTAAATATTTAGACCTGGCACACGAGGATACTGACATGTGGGATGTGGACTCTACAATTATTGTTCCGATTGTCGTTTCTGCTCATGGGTTGATACCGAAGAGTCTCGACTAAGTCTTACGGTCTCTGAGACTTGTATGTCATCAAAGACCACAACCTCACCTCGCTTCACATGGATAACCGCAGATTTATCTACACCAAACTCCATATTGATTGAGTTGCTAAATCTTTCAGTTATTTTTAACAACTCAATCAATTCTGGTTGTTTTGATGCAAACAACTTGAGATCATCTATGTAAAGCAAGTGAGAAATAGGCTCACTCCCTCTCCGTAGACGGTATTCTAGCCCTGAATCCAACCACAGAGTGCTGAGAGGATTCAGGGCCATACAGAACCACAATGGACTCAGACTATCACCCTGGAATATACCCCGCTTGATTTTAATCGGCTCATCACAATCAAGAGGACTCGTAATACCTGGATACCTAAGGAAAGTGGTCCATTGTCCCATACATGACCCAAGAAAGGTGCATAAATTTGTATCGATCTTATACAAATTCAACACCCTCATGAGCCAAGTATGGGGCATCGAATCATAGTCTTTCTTATAATTAATCCAGGCCGCTGATAAATTCCTTCGATTGTGGCGAGCCTGTTGGCAAATGACCATGTCAATGAGAAGGAGCTCCTTCGTACCACGTGACCCAATCTTGCATCCTGTTTGGCCAGGAAAAAGGATATTATTGATTGTGAAATGATTTGCAATTTTTGATCTTAAAATGGATGTTAGAACTTTATAAATGGTTCATCATCATCATCATCATCATCAGCCTTTATCAGTCTACTGCTGGACATAGGCCTTCCCTAATGAGCGCCATAGCGCCCTGTCTTCAGCTTGCCGCATCCAGCATCTACCTGCAGTCTTTCGCAGATCGTCATCCCACCTGGCCGGAGGGCGTCCTACACTACGTTTGCCCAGTCGCGGTCTCCACTCAAGAACACGTTTACCCCAGCGGTTGTCGGTTCTTCGCGAGATATGGCCAGCCCACTGCCACTTCAGCTTGCTAATCCTTTGAGCTATGTCGATAACTTTGGTTCTCTGTCGGATGTATTCGTTGCGAATCCTATCCTTCAGAGAAACTCCGAGCATAGCTCTCTCCATAGCCCGCTGAGCGACTTTAAACTGGTGGACCAACCCTACCGTGAGTGTCCATGTCTCGGCTCCGTTGGTCATGACGGGTAGGACGCACTGATTGAAAACTTTCGTTTTCAAACATTGCGGTATGGATGACGAGAAGACTTGACGTAGTTTTCCAAACGCTGCCCAGTCCAGCTGGATCCTCCTCTTGGCCTCCCTCTCAAAATTGTTTTTACCCAACTGCAGAATCTGCCTGAGGTAAGTATACTCGGAAACAATTTCAAGAGGGTGGCCATGTACGACCACCGGTCCCGGATCAATGTGGCCATTGATCATGACTTTGGTTTTATCCAAATTCATGCCAAGACCGATGCGTCGCGAGGCTGAAGCTAGGCCATCCAGCATTCGGTTCAGCTCCTCCAGCAACTCCGCCATTAAAACTATGTCATCTGCGAACCGAAGGTGTGAGATGTAATCGCCGTTTATGTTAATGCCCATACCTTTCCAATCCAGCGTCTTGAACATATCTTCATAACTTCATAAATGGTTGGAAGGCATGTAATGGGTGTATAGTTTTTCGGGTCCGTAGTACAACCGGATTTAAAGAGAAGGTAAGTGACACCTGTCGTCATAAATGTTGGAAGCGATCCTCTATCTAGCGCATCCTGAAGCTGTGTTGCCAAACGAGCATGCGAACTGGGAAACCATTTCAACCAGAAA
Organism: Lapara coniferarum; assembly: GCA_949316025.1. Classification (NCBI taxonomy): domain Eukaryota; kingdom Metazoa; phylum Arthropoda; class Insecta; order Lepidoptera; family Sphingidae; genus Lapara; species Lapara coniferarum. The sequence goes on from OX438919.1 coordinate 28,133,467, forward strand.
TTGTGCAGACCGTCCGAGCCAGGAGACTTCCAATTTTGTGTCGTATGGATCGCTGCCAGAACATCTTCTGGGCTAATTGAAATGGTTTCCATGGCCGGTATTGCCTCGCAAGCTCGTTCTACAACACCAAACCAAGGGGCTTCAGTATGGGGGATAGACGACGACAAGATATTCTTCCAATAATCACGCATATCATGAGCATCAGGCAGTCGCCCATCCACCACGCCTTGAGGAGAATCCTCCCAACATCTATAACAACTCTCTTTTGATCGCTTTGAAAAGTACGATTCTGCTGGAATCATTCCCATCGCCTCCTATAACGAAGAATGCGGCTTGCCCACGCATACACTTTTTTTTTATAAAAATCTATGCGTTCCGCGACCCAAAGCCTATAGTACTGGGGACTTATATTGGGCCCAGAAAAGACCTGGGTCACAAAACGCATTATCTTCGGTCTACAATTTCCTCTTTGAAAGGAGATGAGCTTGCCGATGAGAGTTCGGGCCCAGTTGATACACTTCTCGATCCTATGTTTCCATGCAGGCATGGTCGCAACATCTTGAGTGACTCTATTTGCATTAGGATTTTTTTTCATTAGCCACCCGACATGCTGCGACGGCCACGCAGTAAAGGATCAAATGCGTATCAACAAGGTCCCGACTGGACTCCATGTATGGTGCCAACATAGAGTCCAACGCACTCATCAGTGCCAATTTTTTTTATGCGATGGCAAACGTGGCACCTTCGGTCTACAGGATGTAGAAGTCGATTTAAATTCCAAAATCGCACTCTCCAAAGCCCCTCTCAAACGCTGTTCGTCGTGGGGACTTACGGTATTGTCCAAGTTATCCTCCCGCTCAACTTCAGCGGTAGGTGTGTTTGGTATGTCAGGCGCTCGCTGGCTTAGAACAGGCGAGACAGTGTCTTGGACAACACACAAGTCTGCACGCAGCCGCTCAGGTGCTTCATCATTCAACACCTTGCGTCGTTGGATGTACCGCACCTGAGAGGCTACTGCGAAAAACTAAATCCGTAGTTTCGGGTGACGGATCGCACGTTTTCTTACTACGAAGTGTTACGGATCCTTCTTTATGAAGAGTTGTTGCGTGACGAAAGTGTTGAGCGAAGTCGGAAGCGTCGCAAACTGCGTGAAACCTTCGTTCAACGGTGACGGATCCGAAGTAATTTGGACCGACGTTTCGGATTTCGTTTTTCGCAGTAGCCTCTCTGTTCCGACAATCGCTGAGATGACACATTGATCGTAGGTTCCAAAGCTTGAAACACAGAGAGCATCTGAGCACGATATGCTGTGAGTTTGGTTCCTCCCTTTGTTGCCCCAAAATAGGCCCGCATGACATTTTCATTAATTGCTTGAGACCATCTCATGCGGCGCACTATTCCACCGGTAGCGGGGACCGAAGGCGAGGCACACGGCCCCACAGATCCCAAGCCCACCACTGGAGGGGGTTGTCGTCCTCTTCGTCGCACAGATCTTGGTGGCGGCGGGGACGACTGCAGCTCGTCACGTTGGCTCAACGCATCGACTTCTGGCGTCGCTTCGAATTTATTATTAGTTTATTATTATTATTTTATACACACTTGGTATGACATAACTGATTATAAAATAAATATCAATGCATTAAAAATTCCGAGACAAACTAAGTTTTAAATCAATACTACTAAATTCGTTCTAATAAATAGCAACATTGTAGAGGACAGCCTGATGAACCCGATACAGGAAGTCAGCTATTACTCATAAAATAATTGATTTTCTTTTCCCCATTGTAAAACAATCCAATATTTTTAAATGGGAGATATAAAAATAGAAGAAGAATATTGATATATGTTTCATAAGTGAAAGGTCAAGCCTAATTTCGCCCGTCTCCTTTATCGCTATAATCGATTTGGAGTGTGTCCTAACTAGACTTCGACTATATGACCCTCCCCCTGACTTGAAAGCTGGTTCCGCCCTTGACTGGGATTATTATTATTGACAGTACCTATATTCCTTTTAAAGCACGTAAAGCCGTTGGTCCTGCGCCTGATCTCTCTCCGGTCATGTCGGATTGCCGTCTCACCGGACTATGAGAGTGAAGGAATAGCGAGTGCACCTGTGTATTGCGCACACACTTGTGCACTATAATATCTCCTGCGTACCTGGCTGATCTCCGTTGAGATTGGCCGCCGTGGCCGAAACTGGCTAGGAGGATTTTCATTTCCTTTTACACAACTTGTAGATTGTAGAAATAAACATTTCAGCCAATATTTTACCATAATAGTTTCTGTGATAACAACGGCAACTTTGGCTTTATATTACTTTAATCAATCATTGATTTAATAAATAATTCTTATAATAATTAATCATTGGTTAATTCCCAATGTCCTAAATATTGAAGATATTATTATCTAGATTCCTACTGTATTAGAAATTAAATAAGGGCAATAGAAATATTTTTACTAGTCATGGCCACCCCGATCATTGATTGGTCCTTGCCAGCCATTTATTTTATTGTATCGACCAATCACCGAGCTCCAAGCACACAGCCTAAAAATGTCGTCGCAAGTGTAGATAATTGCTAAACGTATTCGTTTTAATTTATCAAGTAAAACGCGAGTGCACTCGCTTCAACAAATATATATTTTAATTTTGTGCGTTCTTCATTCTTATATTTACACAAATTACAGGTGCCCTTCTTTAAATATTTGTTTTAACTTTCGCTTCTTGCTATGACAGATGACCATTGTCCTGTGTGTTTTTTGTATTTGTAAATAAACACAGAAATAAAAAGTGGAACCACACAAATTCAAGAGCAATATCCGTTTGGTGACGTGACCATATTGTTAAATTTTTGTTAATATTCGACAAAACTAGAACAGTTTTATCAGCAAATCTGTGTCACTCGTTTGGAAAGTGCAGTTGACGAACTCGACTAGTGACTAGAGAGCAAAACTAAGGTTGCGGTTTTGCAATATTTGTTACAGACATGGCCGACGAAATGGACCCGTGCGCGTGCCTGTGGAACCACGAGCTGGCGATGCGCCGCCTCATCTCTCTGGTGAGCACTGGCTAGCTATTATCTCGTGACCTTGCTTCGTGTTTGACCAAGTGGGTGGATATTGATACCACGTATACATACTAATTCGGGGATTTCTACTTAGTTATCATCTGTTCAGCAATACATATTATAAACAATAACTCTGAACATTATAAACAAATCGTTTTAGAACATTTTTCCTTTAATTTTAACTCGTTACTATCCTTTATTGAGCATGGAAGTTTTAATTTCGTTAAGAAAAATATTTTAACTGAATTCTAAAACAGGAAAATAATTGCACTTAACACATTATCATACTCTATTGAGCGTGAACAGTTTCCTGTATATAAAAACTTTTAAAATCCATAAAAATCATACAATTTAACATAATCTTGATTTGAATTTATTTAATATAGATTTTTAATACTGACACCGGTATCCATAATAGGGTTTTCCCATACATCTATATATATAAGCAGGCCTTGAAGGGTTAAGACAGGACACTTCTAAATTATAGGCACATACTATCAATCATCATCAATTAATTAATGTCCAATCTCATGTCTGTTCAGTGATTGGTGATCATGATTTACAACTAGTTCCATGGCTTCCTATCCATTGTTGCCACACTTAAACAAAGATGGGAAACACAATTACAAGTTTTTTAAACAATTTATTCTACCCATAGTACTGTTACATGCCTAAACTATTATTATAAACTGACATTGTTTACCTCTATAAAGAAGCAAAAATAATAAACAATTTGACTAATCTAATTCAATTATGACTCCATAAAAGATGATACATATTGTGTTATCCCAAATGATAAGTAAAGATGCATCTAATACTATGACAATCAAGCTTATGTTATCCAATTAATGGATAAAACCTAGCCTATCTTTATATCTAAGAACAAATATAAAAAAAATACTTTTGTTTTAAAACAAAAAATTTACACAAGTTTTTAATCATCTATACTAATATTATAAAGGTGAATGTTTGGATGAATGTTTGTTATTCAATCACAACAAAACGGCTGAATGGATCCTGAAGAAATTTGGTTCAGAGATAATTTATAATCTGGAATAGCACATAATTGCTTTTTATTCCGTGAAATTATAAATGGGGACTCTTATCCCGAAAGAACTTTTTAATGTGAAAGGACCTGTGAGAAGTGGCTATCCAATTTAAGTTTACTAGTCGAGGCCTGACTGACTTCATTACATTACACCTAAAGTAATAATTATAATGGATTTAATGACAATACCAATTACCAATGAATTAAGGTTTCAATTATAAAAACAATTGTCTGAACTATTGCAAGTACTAAATAGGAAATTTACATAAATAATTGTGAATCTATTTAAAAAAGGAACTAAAGTATGCAAATAGCTCAATATTACATGTAAATTTTACATCCTCATTAACCCTTGACAGTTAACATTATTTTTGCCCTTGTTTATAATATAACTGCCTCTGTGGTGTTGGCTTTTGTGCAGGGAACGAAACCAATATGAGATGTCAGATTGGGCAAAGTTTCAGGGTTTCACTGCTCAGAATCCAGACTGGACTCTGGAATTTATGCCTGATATGGCAATAGGCTCTCTCCCATTACATCACAGGATGGAACACATATGGTGAAAAATAAATGCATCTCTGCTTACCCCTTCGTGAAAAGGCATCGTATTTATATAAATATAAACATGTAACAGTATAGAATGCAATACAAAAGATTGTTGTTGGGGTTCATTTAGAGCCTTAGCTCATAGACAATTCATTAGCACATTAGGTACCACTAGATAAAGTTACATTGTTAGAATACATTTCACTTGAAATGTTTATTCTTTGACTTTTTTATGTCCCCAACAATGCACTAATTTATAATTTTTGTGCTAATGTATTTAAATGAAGTTGTTTAATGTTTAAGATATTAAAAATTAAGTATTCCTTTCAAAGTTGTGAGCAGTACAGATTGTAAAAATTAAGACAACTTCGAAGGTTAGAGACATTCGTAACAAAGTCTAGTCCAAATATAAGATTGAAGGTGCCTTACAGAATCTATCAATGAGTATAATATGTTTATAGAAATTAAATTAACTGCCTCGTTGGCGTAGAGGTATTGCTTGCAAAGTATGATTTCCGCTCTGAACTCTCATATTCGAATCCATGTTCGCGAAAAATTATATTGAGTTTTTCTCCCCTGTATCAACCCTGAGTCTGGGATTTGGCATGCCCCATCACATCATGGGACGGAATTCATGCGGCGAAAAGCGGGTGCAGTAGCTGGGCCTCTGCCTACCCATTCGTACATAAAACGCGTGAGTCTGTGAGGAAATCACAGAATAACAGTAACCAGTACAAGTAAAATGTTATCAGTGGCCAATATTCCAATTATGCCACAGTTTTAATTGTATACGATAGTGTTTATAGCCCAGTGTAACGATATAAGTTTCTTAGATTTTTAAAGTTACTTTCTTAATAAATAAATATATTGTATCATTTATTTATTTTTCCAAAGGACATGGTTTCTCATGTTTGATATAGATATACACCAATTTATTATTTTGAAAAAATGCACAGTAAGTAATCATTGTTTAAAAATTGCTATAAAGAAAATAATTAGTCACATTACAGTACGTGTGTTTTGAAGGTGAATTCGCTATACCCTTTATCTTCTTAACATTAATTACGTATGTCAGCGTCAGCATTTATATTAATGTGCTATTTAAACTTATTTAGTTCATTCAGACTCCCCAAATCGAACGAAAAAATGTTTAAGCCGTACATACAAATTATTTGTTATTGAAATATCTTGTGAAAAAATTACGTATTTAATCCAATATGCACAAACAGACTGTTAGCATAATATTTTTTCATTTACGCGTAGTATAATTTATGTAATAATGTAATCGTCCTAATAGAAACGATTCCAAGTATTTAGATAGCGTGTGTTAGTGATATATATCTACTTAAGTACGTCTTTATTGCATTAAAAATCATTGATTAGAAATGTATATATAATTGATTTACTTATAAATATTTAGCTTACAATATTATGACATGGTCGTATTCGTTGTTCGTGTAAAATAATACTAGCTATTCATTCAACTTCTTGTTTTGGATCTCTAGACTTAGTCCCCGACACCAGTCATAACATATATTGGCGGCAAATACAAAGTTTCGATTTGTAAGTCTGTTATGCAATAAAACATTCTATATCTGCGTCAACAAAGTGTTGATGAGTTTTATTACTCTGCTGTATTGCATAAAGCATTAAGGTATTTTTAATTATCGACTATATCCTGTCACGAGAAAGGATGTTGTTTATTCCATACAGCTGGTTAATTACTAAACCACAGACTATCAACAGGATCAGCCGCTCGTCAAATTAATCATTTACAAACATTAGTCGGAGTTTTAAACATTCTCATAAATTGTCGCCGTTGTGTTAAACTGCGGTGAACCTTGTATGATAATAACATTGTTTTCAATATCAACTTGATATCGTTGTGTTATTTTTATGATTAACTAGGTGTTGTCCGCCGCTTCCTCGACTGCCTCGGTAGCGTAGTTGTATTATGGTACGACTGCAATGCTGAGGTCTTGGGTTCGATTCCCGGGTCGGGCAAAGTGATATTGAGTTTTTCTATTCAGTATCAGCTCGGAGTCTGGAATTTATGCCCAACATGGCGATAGGCTCGCCCCCTATCACATAATGGGACGGAATAACGGCGAAAAGTGGGTGCACTAGTTGCGCCTCTGCCTACCCCTTCGGGGATAAAAGGCGTGAGTGTGTGTGTGTGTTCGTCGCTTCGCCCGCGTGATTAGCTTTTTGCGCTACAAAAAATCCTAAATCATTGTAGCCATCCATAGCGCCATCTGTACAACGCCAATGTAGTCTATGTATTAATCATGGTCTCTATATGTATATGTGTGCCAAATTTCATCCAAATCCGTCCAGCTATTTCTGAGTTTACTTCAAAAAACATACAAACATTTTCACAATTTTTCACATTTATAGTAAAATAATTGATATTTGCTCGGTTGATGCACTTCAAAAACTGCTGCATATCTGTGAATCATATTTGGGAGCCCATGGGCTCATATACCGGGTGGAAGGGAAACGCTCTCTATACCGGAACGGTAAGAGAGAAGAACCAACATTAACGAAAAACTGTATTCATTTGCAAAGCTAAGCGATAATACTTACGATTTTAGTATTTCCGTAATTCATGCGCGCGCAATGTAAAGCGTACACAGAACTGGGCGGCCGTCGCGCTGCGCCGGGACCGGCCCGCGGTCGTTAACCTGTCAGCTGATGTACGTGTTTCATTACGTTTTTTTTTAAATATTGACCTTTTTTTACTATGTTTTTCAGAATAATAGTTTGATTTATCTATCCATACGTGAAGCTGTACAGAAATTTGAGAAAATCCTACTAAAATTGTAACAATGCGATCGCGATTTTTTTAGTGCCATCACGTCAGGAATCACCAATACTATCACCTGTATTCGTTTCCGAGAGCGTTTCCATTCCACCCGGTATAACGTCAAGAAAAGCGAGTTGATGGTTTTTTAAAACACGTAATAGAGGTTACTCGACTACCGAGCCACCTATTATTACGCTTTGTGGTATGCTATCAAATAAGTTGGCTAAATTCAAGTATCTGGGCTACTGGATCTCCGAAGATCTCAATGATTGTTTTGAATCGAGAGGGAGCGGAGGGCGCTGTGTATCCGATGCAATATGCTGTCACGCAGATTTGCACGTTGTACTAAACAATAAGGTAACACTCTTTAAAGCATACTGCCAGTCCTTTTACACGTGCAGTCTGTGGGTTAGTTACACGCAGAGGTAATATACAGCTCACTCCGCATCCAGTACAATAACGCGTTCCGGGTGTTGATGGGGCTGCCGCGTCATTGTAGCTCGTCCAATATGTTTGCGGAGGCGGCAGGCGCGCGATGACGGGTTCCACGCTATCGTAAGAAAACGCTGTGCCTCGTTAATGTCGTGTGTGCGCTGCAGTCCTGACACCCTCGTTAACGTGTGGACAGATAAGTGGGACTCCTTGCTGATGAGTCTCTTGCATGAAAAAACCATCATGGCTTGATGTAGGATTGTCTCTTATATGTACTGTCTTTCATATTGATTTACAATGTTACTAACACGGTTTTATGAAGTTACTAACAAATATAATAATCTGATATGGACAAGAACAGTCTGATGTAAATAAAAAAAATGTATGGATGTCCCACGTTAGACGCCTGAAGATAGCCAGTTCCAAGCCAATTTCGACACCTTTTACTCCAATTGTACCCCCAAACAACAACTGCGACTCTTTTAATATAATGGCGGTTACATTTTAGTTAAGTTTTTCGTTTGTGCCGCATCTCCCTAGAATTTTGAGACCTAAGATTTTTCAAAACCGCCAAAATTATCAAATTGCAATAATTTTAAGATATGGAAGTTCTTTTATTCGTCACTGCAGCACAGTTCTCCCAAGAAAAGTAGCTCAATCTACCCTGATGCCCTGAACATTAGACCGCTCGGTGACTGCCTCGGTGGCGTAGTGGTATTGCGTACGCATTACGAGTACCATTTGCGCGCTGAGGTCCTGGGTTCGAATCCCGGGTCGGGCCAAAAAAAAATTGTGACTGGGTTTTTCCATCTTAAAATTTACTCAGTCACAGCTCGGAGTCAGGAAGTTGGCGGTGTGATACCCCCGTGCCTCGGAAAGCACGTAAAGCCGTTGGTCCTGCGCCTGATCTCTCTCCGGTCATGTCGGATTGCCGTCTCACCGGACTATGAGAGTGAAGGAATAGCGAGTGCACCTGTGTATTGCGCACACACTTGTGCACTATAATATCTCCTGCGTACCTGGCTGATCTCCGTTGAGATTGGCCGCCGTGGCCGAAACTGGCTAGGAGGATTTCATTCATTCATTCATTCATTAGACCGCTCGCATCAAGGTCTACGCCATATCTTTCGATCAAACACCCTCGATGGGCCATTTACGACGAAAATACTCCTCATAGGACATGACCACTTTATTGTGTCAAGCTCAAAATTAGAGGTCTTGCAATATATTTCTAAATTATATCAAGTTTCTCGAGGATTCGCCCGCGTGAGTTTTTGCGAGAGAAAAGTCTCGCTATATAATATTTTCCCGAAATAAAAAAACTTCACAAGGAAGTTTTCCAAGAATATTTTGAGAAAATTATCTCCATACTAAATTTTATCGAAATCCGTTTGGTAGTTTTTTAATTTATCGCGTACATTTTTATACAATGTAAGGAAGGATATCATGAAATACGGACAGACGGACGACGTGATAATATATTAGTTCAGATTTTACAATTAGATAAGTATATGGAAATCTGTGTTGCAAGTGCAGTACAGTATGCTAGATATGCCTACATTATTACCTAAATCCGTTTTACGAATGTTAGTAGAGTATTGTAGCAGTAATTTAACCGATTGATACAGCGCTGCAGCCTCCCACGCAGTGACGCCGCGATGATAGCATCGTAGACATATTGGGGCACGCCACCGGTCGTTCCATTTTCGCAAATCGCACTCCTTGACTCCTCCGCTATTAACCCCTGGAATGCCGGGCTCAGTTTGCGTAAAAAACGCTTGCGTGCCGCCCATACATTTGAAAAAATCGTATTTTAGGTGTAAAGGATGTTCCAATTTATACACCATAAAATTCTTTTAGTACGAATTTTGAAATTATTTATTTACTTATTTATTATGGATCAATGGTCACTAAAATATTTAGAAACATTGTGAGATTTGGCATAGACGGCCGCCATTTTGAATTTCTTCGTTTTAAGGCCAATTGACTTCAAAATCGATATCTGGGCAGGCCTGTAGGTACAAAATACGGATCCAATGTTAGAGTTGAAAAAAGTGGCCGCCATTTTGAATTTCTTTGTTTTAAGGCCAATCGGCCTCAAAATCGATATCTGGGCAGGCCTTTAGGTACATAAGACGGATCCAATGTTAGAATTGAAAAAAGTGGCCGCCATTTTGAATTTCTTTGTTTTAAGGCCAATCGACCTCAAAATCGATATGTGGGCAAGCCTTTAGGTACAGAAAACGGATCCAATGTTGGAATGGAAAAAAGTGGCCGCCATTTTGAATTTCTTTGTTTTAAGGCCAATCGACCTCAAAATCGATATCTGGGCAAGCCTTTAGGTACAGAAGACGGATCCAATGTTAGAATTGAAAAAAGTGGCCGCCATTTTGAATTTCTTTGTTTTAATGCCTATCGACCTCAAAATCGATATCTGGGCAGGCCTTTAGGTACAGAAGACGGATCCAATGTTAGAATTGAAAAAAGTGGCCGCCATTTTGAATTTCTTTGTTTTAAGGCCAATCGACCTCAAAATCGATATCTGGGCAAGCCTTTAGGTACAGAAGACGGATCCAATGTTAGAATTGAAAAAAGTGGCCGCCATTTTGAATTTCTTTGTTTTAATGCCTATCGACCTCAAAATCGATATCTGGGCAGGCCTTTAGGTACAGAAGATGGTTCCAATGTTAGAATTGAAAAAAGTGGCTGCCATTTTGAATTTCTTTGTTTTAAGGCCAATCGACCTCAAAATCGATATCTGGGCAAGCCTTTAGGTACAGAAGACGGATCCAATGTTAGAATTGAAAAAAGTGGCCGCCATTTTGAATTTCTTTGTTTTAATGCCTATCGACCTCAAAATCGATATCTGGGCAGGCCTTTAGGTACAGAAGACGGATCCAATGTTAGAATTGAAAAAAGTGGCCGCCATTTTGAATTTTTTTTGTTTTAAGGCCAATCGACCTCAAAATCGATATCTGGGCAGGCCTTTAGGTACAGAAGATGGTTCCAATGTTAGAATTGAAAAAAGTGGCTGCCATTTTGAATTTCTTTGTTTTAAGGCCAATCGACCTCAAAATCGATATCTGGGCAAGCCTTTAGGTACAGAAAACGGATCCAATGTTAGAATTGAAAAAAGTGGCCGCCATTTTGAATTTCTTTGTTTTAAGGCCAATCGACCTCAAAATCGATATCTGGGCAGGCCTTTAGGTACAAAAGACGGATCCAATGTTAGAATTGAAAAAAGTGGCTGCCATTTTGAATTTCTTCGTTTTAAGGCCAATTGACCTCAAAATCGATATCTGGGTAGGACTGTAGGTACAAAAGACGGATCCAATGTTAGAATTGAAAAAGTGGCCGCCATTTTGAATTTCTTTGTTTTAAGACCAATCGACCTCAAAATCGATACTTGGGCATGCCATCGTTTTGTTTTAACACTAATGGGATTTAAGATAGATATTTGGGCTTGTCTTTAGCCAAACAGAATAAATCGAGGTTGTAATTTTACTAATTTAACAATTTAAATACGCAATCACATCAAAATTAGATACTTTTAAAAATGAATAAGGTAATCAACCTGAGTAGCCTTTTAAGTCTGGTGATGGGGGGTAAATAAATAAAAAATACAGTAATTTAATGGCCACCCAACAGGGCATAACGATGTGGGGGAAGAAAAATATAATAAGATAATTTCTACTACGCGGCTAATTATTCTTATAGCAATCGTTGAATTGTTAACGACTCCCTGATTTTTAACCGATTTTGATGCTTTCACAGAAGAATTTACTTTATTTGCTGTTTGCTGCCACGGGACACTTTTTTCTTCTTCAATTCTTTATTTTGCGACATAACAAAGCTGCGTTATTGAAGAGAATTGAATAAGCATTGATGGTGGCCATAATATTTAAGAAATCTATAATTAAAACCTACTATAGTTTGTGGCCATGTCCAGCGGATTTTGATTTTAAAACCAATAGCCCTTAAAACAAGAACATTTAACATGGAATGCAGTTCTTAAAATTCCAACCTCGAGTTATTCTATTTGGCTAAAGACAAGCCCAAATATCTATCTTTCCTCTCGCGGAAGGAGAGTGCCGAGAGGGATCGCCAGCGCAGTGGTTATCCCTCCCGCCGCCAGATGAGACGTAGGAGGCGTCGGGTGGACGACTGACTGACATCTCCCGCCCTGTGGATTGGGGGCGTTGGAGAATTCCACCACGGTATCCCCTTTTTTTTTTTTTTGTTGACGCGGAGAAAGTGACTTATTACTACCGCCCAGTGTTCAAGGGGAACGACTGAGCGGTTATGTTGGGTTCACCGTGCCTTACGTACACGCTGCCGTCCATCACGGGGGTCACAGAAGTTGGCTAGACTAATAGGTGGACGGCCCCTCCCGCCCACCCGTGACCCCCGGAGGCCCCTATTAGTCGCCTTTTACGACAGGCAGGGGATACCGTGGTGGAATTCTCCAAACGCCCCCAATCCACAGGGCGGGAGACGTCGGTCAGTCGTCCACCCGACGCCTCCTACGTCTCGTCTGGCGGCGGGAGGGATCACCACTGCGCTGGCGATCCCTCTCGGCACTCTCCTTCCGCGAGAGGACCGCCTCGCAGAAGTGGGCCACCGCCTATCAGGCCTCCCGACCGCCGACCATGGAAGCGACCACGGCCGGCAGCGAGAGGTCTCCTCCGACGACTGCTCTAAGAACGCTGCGTTCTTCATCCCAGGCTGGGCAAAACTCCAACGTGTGTTGGGCCGTGTCCGTTGGGCAGTTGTCACAATAGTGACACACGGCCGACTCCTCTATGCCCACCACCCGAAACAGGAACTCACCGAAGCAGCCATGCCCAGTGAGCACCTGCGTCAGGCGGTATGTTGCCGCTCCGTGGCGCCTGTCCAGCCATTCGGCAAAGACAGGACGCACTGCCTCTACGACCCTGTGCCCCCACGACGGGGCCTCCAGCCTGAGACGCCACTCCTCCACGGCGGCTCGCCGTAAGGAGGCCCTCTTGGCCTCCACCTCCTTCAGGGCCGGACGCTCCCCGCGACTGAACGCCTCCCCCCGCCAATGGAATGCATCCCCTGCCTGTCGTAAAAGGCGACTAATAGGGGCCTCCGGGGGTTACAGGTGGGCGGGAGGGGCCGTCCACCTATTAGTCTAGCCAACTTCTGTGACCCCCGTGATGGACGGCAGCGTGCCTCACGCTGCCTCGGACGCCAAGGGCGTCCTTCGGTGTACGGGGGCTTATGAGCCCCCTCAACAACAGGAGACGGACCGCAACAGCAGTACGCGCAGGGGCGGTTGCGGAGGACAACTTAGACGTGAGTCGGAGGAAGCCCGCAGCCGTCCCTAATGCGACGAAGATGGCCACCGCGGAAAAAAAATATATCTATCTTAAATACAATCAGTCTTAAAACAAAGAAGTTCAAAATGGCGACCACTTTTCTCAAGTCTAACATTAAATAATTATGACTTTTACTATCAATGCCATGCCCAGTATCGAATTTGAGGTCAATTGGCCTTAAAACAAAGAAATTCAAAATGGCGACCACTTTTTCAATTCTAACATTGGATCTGCCCTTTGTACCTAAAGCCATGCCCAGATATCGATTTTGAGGTCGATTGGCCTTAAAACAAAGAAATTCAAAATGGCGGCCACTTTTTTCAATTCTAACATTGGATCCATCTTCTGTACCTAAAGGCTTGCCCAGATATCGATTTTGGGGTCGATTGGCGTCCGAGGCAGCGTGCCTCACGCTGCCTCGGACGCCAAGGGCGTCCTTCGGTGTACGGGGGCTTATGAGCCCCCTCAACAACAGGAGACGGACCGCAACAGCAGTACGCGCAGGGGCGGTTGCGGAGGACAACTTAGACGTGAGTCGGAGGAAGCCCGCAGCCGTCCCTAATGCGACGAAGATGGCCACCGCGGAAAAAAAATATATCTATCTTAAATACAATCAGTCTTAAAACAAAGAAGTTCAAAATGGCGACCACTTTTCTCAAGTCTAACATTAAATAATTATGACTTTTACTATCAATGCCATGCCCAGTATCGAATTTGAGGTCAATTGGCCTTAAAACAAAGAAATTCAAAATGGCGACCACTTTTTCAATTCTAACATTGGATCTGCCCTTTGTACCTAAAGCCATGCCCAGATATCGATTTTGAGGTCGATTGGCCTTAAAACAAAGAAATTCAAAATGGCGGCCACTTTTTTCAATTCTAACATTGGATCCATCTTCTGTACCTAAAGGCTTGCCCAGATATCGATTTTGGGGTCGATTGGCCGTAAAACAAAAAAATTCAAAATGGCGGCCACTTTTTCAATTCTAACATTGGATCCGTCTTCTGTACCTAAAGGCTTGTTCAGATATCGATTTTTAGGTCGATTGGCCTTAAAACAAAGAAATTAAAAAAGGCGGCCACTTTTTTCAATTCTAACATTGGATCCATCTTCTGTACCTAAAGGCTTGCCCAGATATCGATTTTGGGGTCGATTGGCCTTAAAACAAAGAAATTCAAAATGGCGGCCACTATTTTCAATTCTAACATTGGATCCGTCTTCTGTACCTAAAGGCTTGCTCAGATATCGATTTTGAGGTCGATTGGCCTTAAAACAAAGAAATTCAAAATGGCGGCCACTTTTTTCAATTCTAACATTGGATCCATCTTCTGTACCTAAAGGCTTGCCCAGATATCGATTTTGGGGTCGATTGGCCTTAAAACTAAGAAATTCAAAATGGCGGCCACTTTTTTCAATTCTAACATTGGATCCGTCTTTTGTACATACAGCCTTGCCCGTATATCGATTTTGAGGTCGATTGGCCTTAAAACAAAGAAATTCAAAATGGCGGCCACTATTTTCAATTCTAACATTGGATCCGTTTTCTGTACCTAAAGGCTTGCTCAGATATCGATTTTGAGGTCAATTGGCCTTAAAACAAAGAAATTCAAAATGGCGGCCACTTTTTTCAATTCTAACATTGGATCCATCTTCTGTACCTAAAGGCTTGCCCAGATATCGATTTTGGGGTCGATTGGCCTTAAAACAAAGATATTCAAAATGGCGGCCACTTTTTTCAATTCTAACATTGGATCCGTCTTTTGTACATACAGCCTTGCCCGGATATCGATTTTGAGGTCGATTGGCCTTAAAACAAAGAAATTCAAAATGGCGGCCACTTTTTTCCATTCTAACATTGGATCCGTCTTCTGTACCTAAAGGCTTGCCCAGATATCGATTTTGAGGTCGATTGGCCTTAAAACAAAGAAATTCAAAATGGCGGCCATTTTTTTCAATTCTAACATTGGAACCATCTTCTGTACCTAAAGGCCTGCCCAGATATCGATTTTGAGGTCGATTGGCCTTAAAACAAAGAAATTCAAAATGGCGGCCACTTTTTTCAATTCTAACATTGGATCCGTCTTCTGTACCTAAAGGCCTGCCCAGATATCGATTTTGAGGTCGATTGGCCTTAAAACAAAGAAATTCAAAATGGCGGCCACTTTTTTCAATTCTAACATTGGAGCCGTCTTTTGTACTTAAAGCCATGTCCAGGTATCGATTTTGAGGTGAATCGGCCTCAAAACAAAGAAGTTCAAAATGGCGGCCACTTTTCTCAATTCTCATATATGATTAAGATTTGCATCCAATGGAAACAAAAAATAAGCTAAAAAGAAACCACCTGTAGATGTTCAGTTTTCATACATTTTGCAGAAATTGGCCCGAGCGTGGATCCACGCTCCCGGCAGAGTTTGAACACTTTTTTTGAGCGTGGATCCACGCTCCCGGCACGCGAGGGCTTAATGCTAAATGTAGCATATAATTATTAAGCGTTAATTATGAAATGTTAATTTTGAGACACTTGCACAAATAAAAGGTTAATTATTATGCATTTTTAAAAAGATAATTATCTAAGTAAATAGCATCATCGTATTTGAATCGCATTCCTTTTAATAATTATTATACTATTGAATTGATGAAGTTGTCGATCTCAGGTGTTTTTAACGCTCTCACATATTTGCGTACCTGCGTACATACCATGACTACTGCCGCACATAACTGTTGCCAAGTTTTAGACCTCGTGATATATCGATTTTTAGCATAGCCACCTTGGTCCGACGCGCCGAACGTCTCCTTATAGAATCATCTTATGATATGGACTATTATGATGGACATAAAACCCGAATTCAAATGACGGGAATATTTACAGCTGCGTCAAGGCCAGTCGTACTGCACAGACAGCGAGTGCCTGGAGCAGTTGCCGGGGCTCTCGCAGTCCGAGTCGGCCGGCAACAGCTTCATGATGATGTTCATGATGGTGGCCTTCGCACTCGCCATGTACATGCTGCGGCCGAGGCGCAACCAGGTCCAGGATGCCGCGAAGCCAGCGGCGCACGGGTCCCATGTAAGCAAATAGCTAGCATTTTTTTATTGTATATACTGTATTTTACCTTTTTTTTTAGAATTGTTTGAAACAGAAGACAAGATTCTTGATTTAATTCGTGTATTTTAAGCAGATGTACTGGCGGTAGGACTCATATGAAGAGTCCGTCTGGGTGGGCACCACCGCAATGTATATTTCTACCGCCAAGCAGCAGTGTGCATGCACTGTTGTGTTTCGGTTTGAAGGACATTGTAGCCAGTGTAACTACAGGACATAATGAGACTTAACATCTTATGTCTCAGGATGACGAGCGCAGTGGAATGCCACACAGTGCTTTGTAACTCGTGGTGCTGGATGGTGTTGCTACTGTTTATGGGTGTTCGTATCACTTACCATGAGGCGAACGGCATGCTCGTCTCGTCATTCAATGCTATAAATAAAAAAGATATGATGTCTAAATTAATAAATAAACTTGGTAGATATTTCGAAATCAACTGCAGAAATGAACCAATCAGAATAATATTTTATCGCAGTGCCCACGTATTGCGTATTTTGATTGGTTTAATTACGTGATCGAACTGTGGATACGTAGAAAGAGTTGGTAAATTTTCACGAATAAAATGTGTTCAAATTAACTCGACAGTGGTACAGTAAAATAACCATTATTCAGTTAGCAGTCATAAATTGTGACCATTACAAATTCAATTTATCATTTTGTCATTTGTATTATGTAAACTAAGTGAACCATGACCTCACGTGCGTGGGGAATTGGCGGATCTAGAGAAATTGATTTCTGAGAAGCTTTAACGAGAATGAATAGGATAGTTTCGTATAAATGAAATTTGTTTGTATTTTCATAAGCATTGATAAACACCTGCAAGGTATAGACGACTTGATAAAGGTCGCAGGAACACGCTAAATGCAGGCCGCTTTTGACAGCTTCGTCTGGAAATCTAGGAGACACTATGTTCACCAGTGGGCGTCATGTGGCTGAGGATGATTGAAAAACAATGGAAAAGTACTTACAGGGTGTCATCTACCTATTGTAATGAAAACTGAAATGTAATTTGTGATTATGATATAAAAATATCGTACACAGGAACGCTGATGTGGTCACTTGTAACATATTACGCTGCATCTAGACATTTATCGATCGAAGCGTTACTAAATTCTTCTTTAGATATGCTTCATATGACATATAATGTTGTGTTTTGAGTCACACTAGCCTGACATTTGATAGGACCAAGGTCTTTGAACAGGAACTTGTAACGTAAATTTAAATAACATTTATGTAAAGATACACACGAAATTTCGAGAAAGATACGAAGGTCATTAAATGTTGCTTAGGTTTTTTCTTTACATACATCAATGTTTATATAGTGGGTATCTACTTTTTGTATAAATGCTGTCAAACAACTTGACCTAGTAGGCGGGGCTTGAGCTGGTTGCAGGAGAAAAAATTTATCTGTGTGCTTAGAATCGAATGTGGCAAATACAGAACCTCCTTTTTGAAGTCGGTTAAAAAGACGCAACTCGTTAGACGATGTCGTTTAATTTTGATGTTTGTGATTGGCCGAGACCAATACGTCAGTCACGTGTTAGTCTCTCAACCAATCACAATAAAATGAAACCGAGTCGTGTCGTGTTTTTTTTTACATTAAAAGCCCACTGATCTACCAATCGTTCGGTCGATAGTCGATACGTGCCATCGCCCCGCGTGCGCTCCCCCTCGGACATCTAGCAGCGATGGATCAAGTTGTTTGCTGACAGGCATATTGGTCGTAGGTACCCTTTTTTCATCTTCGGCGCATTAGGGACGGCTGCGGGCTTCCTCGGATTGAAGTTTCTAAGTTGTCGCCTGCAACGGCCCCTGCGCGTTGCCGCTTAATGCAGCCCGTCTCCCCTTGGGGGGGGCGGGGGGGAGGGCACATATTATCTTGTGGCGGGCAGCACCCGTGCCGACCGCCCCGCCACTGGCCCCTATTAGTTACCTCCTACGACAGGCAGGGGCTACCGTGGTGGAATTCTCCAAACGCCCCCAAACCACAGGATATTGGTCGTACCCTACTCAATCTAAAAAGAGTACAACGTTTATAATTATTGATTTCAGGACCACGACGGCGCGCCACCAACACCGCCAAGAATTTAATCCGCGCTGACACGAGACTGCGAGCTAATAGTCAACGGTTATGCTAATGAATTCCAGTAAAAAGAATAATGCAATTAATGCGAGTCGGAAACACCAAACGCGACATTAAGTGTAAGAACATGTGTATAGGTATTAAATATTTCTCGTAAGTGGACGTGTGATATACCAACAATGCAATGTTGCTGCAAATAAATGTGCATATAAATTTATACGTTATAGTACCTAGTAAACGCTCGTCAGACACAACACGGTAGTTCGTGCAGTATTCATCTTATTTGGTCGATTTTATTATATATCGAGTCTGTTTTGTCCCTCAATCTTCCACTTTCATATACCGGGGAGTTTTTATAAACAAACCATAGGTTAAATGTAATATAGAGTTAAAACACTTGGCTATTAGTAGCTGCAAATGTAACTTACTGGAATGTCACCACAAACATTCATACATCTTTGTACAATACTGTATGGTACTAATGATCTGAAAAACAATAAATGGAAATGCCAAGTGGTATTTGGCAGTTTATGTATAGCTTGGCATTCATATATTATGTGATAATCCACTAAAGCACGTAACTAAAATGATTTAATTTATTTTAGAGAAATTAAATTTCTCGTGAAAGTCTCAAATATTAAAAATCTATTTGATGCTACTTTTAGTTAATTAATTCACAAATTCATTGTTTTGTATTTACGTTTTTTGGTTTTGCTTATATACACTTAGGATAAAGATATGTGATTAGAAAAATAAGAATATAATGTGATTCTGTCTCGAATAATATTTAGATAAATTTGCCCGAGTCTTCTCCACATCGTGTAGAAATATTGTTTATTTTTCTGATCATAATTAATATTCCATTAGATATTAATTTCACGCGTTGGGTTGGGTTGATTTTAATTTTATATATTGCATCTTGTATAATATAACAGTAAAGACGAAGCCGTTCGAGATTGTATTTTATTTATGCAAATAAATAAATATTACTGTGACAATAGTTTTATTATTGATGCATTAAACTTCTATAGCTGATGTTTATGATTATATTTGAGTTTTGCTAGTGGCCCCGCCCACATTTTATGTTCTGGTTTTGAGATGTTCCTAAAGCAGTGCATATTGCATAATGCATATTATATCCCACGGAGTGTTGAAGTGCTTGTAAAACGACGTCACCATGTCCACCCGAATACAAGAACAGAGCTCGAAGGCTACTCCACTACACAGAAGCGTGACACAGGGAGATATTATCTCTCCGAAACTTCACTGTCGCGTTGGAAGATGCCTACAAACTGGAAGCTGAGAGCTGCCTCTCTTAGATTGGAAAGGACTCTGCATCAACATCAATGGCGAATACATCACTCACCTTCGATTTCCAATGACATTGATGTGGCAGAATCGCTAAAAGATCTTAGCACAATGCTGTGACCACAACCCTAAAAACACGACAGCTGTATGGTCGGCGGTCAACGTATGGAGACCGTTGTCTTTAATTTTGTTTAATGGATTCATTCACATTCAACGTTTTATTCATTAAGTAATGAGGCCAGGTGGGATGACGATCTGCGAAAGACTGCAGGCAGATGCTGGATGCGGCAAGCTGAAGACAGGGCGCTATGGCGCTCATTAGGGGAGGCCTATGTCCAGCAGTGGACTGATAAAGACTAATGATGATGAATGAGGGCCCAAAATATTTTGGTTTACCAGATGTCGCAAGTATTGAGGGTGGTCCATAAACATGGTATCCGTGATTTCATTTGTGTGTCACTATTCAATATAAAGGCGACGTCAGACTAAAAAGTGTATGAAGATAAAAGTCACACAGTTGCATCGCTCTGGTGGAAAAAAAAATCTGGTAGCTTTCACTAGTTTGGTTAAATACTTACAACTAGAATACAACAGTACTTGCACAATACAGCTGGATGCCAGAATAAGACGAAACCATAGTCTATTAATTATAGAATCGCGTACGAGACCTACCAAGTACCATAACACAATTTTGCTTACAAAATTTAATGTACACTTTTGTCCATACAAAAATACAATGTCACTTTTTCAATGTCCGATTGCAATATATAACAAAGTAATGTCAACATGATTACCTCTCGGAAGAGGTACACCTTGATCAAGAGTCCTGTATCCTATCAACTTCACTTTTAACTTTCTTCAATAAAGAACACATTTTTTGGTAATTCCCTGTAGAATTTGGTAAATTTTCAAAGTTTATCACGTCGCAGATATCCTTGGCAAATTTAACGTCGCTCGGTAATTTCTCGTAAGGAGACGCTATGTTCATAACTGGAGTGCCGTACTGCGTAGTTTTGACGTGGCCAGTTGATCTATTCAATGATGTATTTATGGCTGAAGTGCTGGTATTCTTTTCGTCGTTGTTAATCTGCGTGGTATTCGGGCTACCTATGTCGCTACTGCTAACTTCGATATCAGTTATGTTGGAAACATTTATTTCAAGGACGTCACTGTTGTCCGTGTCCATTGTATTTGCAATGGGTTCTTTTTCTGAACCACTGTCAAGATTAATTCCCTCGGCTATATTATTGTTGACGACGGCAGTGTTCTCTGGTTCGCCGTCGTCTCCCAAGGCGTCCAATAGCAAACGTTTCTTAGTTTCGAGATCGTCCAGACTTGGACTGCCACGACCGCTGTTAGATTGTGATGAGTTAGTCTGTTCAAAAAACATTCATTATTAATCTGGAATTGAATTTTTGTTCTATAAATAATTAACCATTTTTTTCTGTTATCTGCACCAGTTAAGCATAGTTGAAAGTGCAGATTTGAAGCGAAACTTTATAGCAATAATTAATTAATATCCACACATTATCTATAAGCGCCGATAGCCTAGTTGGGTGTGTAACGGACTGCTGAGACGAATGTCCGCAGGTTCACAACCCAAGGGCATGCACCTCTGACTCTTCTAAAAAGTTATGTGAATTATCACTTGCTCTAACAGTGAAGGTAAATATCGTGAGGAAACCTGCATACCTGAGAAGTTCTCTATAAGAATTTCGAAGGTAAGTGAAGTCTATGTACCCACACTATGCTAGTTGGGTGGACTAAGGCATAAATGCTCTCAATAGTAGAAAAACCCATGCCCAGCAGTGGAACAGTATATAATACAGGGTTGGTATTATTACACATTTTTAGGTAAAAAAACTCACCTCATCAATAACAAGGAAATCTGATTCCGGCAGGGGTATATCCTTGACCTGCATGACTCCTACTACTACGACATCATCATCAGCCGAATCAGACTTGGCATTAGTGTTTGGACTTTCCGGAGCTTCTATGGTGGGGACAGTTGTCTGCGGAGCTACATCCAAGGATGGGGGTGAAGCTGGCGGGAGAAGATGTGAAATTAATGTAGGCGGGGGGAGAGGGGGCGGAGAGGAAGGTGGTGGCGGGGGTGGTGGAGGCGGAGCTTCGTCAGGCAGCGGCGGCACCGAAGGGAATTCTGCCATCTCTGTGAAATAAATAATTTTATTTTTCAATTGAATAAATTATATCTGCAATAAGAAAGCGTATTACTTTGCTATTTATTTGTGTAGGGATATATTGATTTAACACTCAATTACACAATTTTTTGGGCATTTTTTAGTTAATGTGGAGTCGTAATTATTTTTTTTTCGAATTGAAAGGGTGACACAATGGGGCGTGTAAGATGACTTCAGGTCAGTTAAAAATATTTAAGACTGTACCATGTGGCCTTATTGTACCATGGGTATCAAATGCCATAAAAAATACTGACCATCTTCGTCAAGGTCCATCTCTGCTTGTCCCTCAAGTGGCAGGCTTGTGATGCCAGTGGCAGACAGTGTAAGCTTCTTACGTTTGTATGCCTTCATGGCATTGGGTGCCAACATTTGCAACATCAGCAACTTGCTGTCTTGATCAGACATTGGTGGTAAATCATATAAATGGGCTTCCTAAGATCAGGACAAAAAAAATATTATTAACAGGCCAGAACTCTGAGACTATGTTTTCATATTTATTTTATTAAGTTCTAGCTTTTGCTCACGGTTCGACCGCGTGAGTTTTTCCGAGCTAAAGTCCTGCCTACCCCATACAAAAATTTTATTTAAATCCATTTGGTAGTTTTTGTGTTTATCAAATTCAGTCAGACAGACGTGGCAGGAACATTGTTTTATAAAATGTAAAGATATGCATGGTAAATCAGCACATTTGTGTTGGTTAGTTCTTTTTATGAACAGTAACCTTCACAACAATACTTCAGGCACTACTGGGTATTTATTGATGTATACAGAGTATTTAAAGCAACAATAATCATTAATAACTAAAATTTAAAACAATATATTACATATACGCATATGTTAGACATTAAAATAAAACTATTTTACGGATATTGTCACGATTTTTTTATTCATATTTTCTCCTGACGTTTCGAAGACTTTACAGCCTTCATGTTAAAATTTAAGCATAACACTTTTTTTTTCATTTTTGTCATTTAATTTTGTAGGTCTGCTTCCGTTTATGATTGGGAAAAAAATTCCATGGCATTATGTCTGCCTGGGGGACGGTAGCTGCTCGCGTCCGTAGGAATTACCACCTTCTCTAGGCCCACCCTACACGTGTCCCCCGGGTGGTGCTAAACGAGCAGCTCAGAAGCCGAAACATAGGCGGCGAGTAAAAATACCTAACATACAACAAGCAGGATTAACAATCCTGCCAAGTGAAGTAAGAAACAAATGAGTCTTCACAAACCGTAACCCTATCATAATAGTAGGAATGGTGGTCTTGGCTTGATCGCCCGGACCTCGAGGAAAACCTATTTTATGGAAGAATTCCTCTATAAACATATACACATTGCATATCCTTTATTCTACGGTGGGAAACGTGCCAAAAGAATACTCATCAACACCTACATGAGTGGCTAGTGGGTAACTAGTCTCTAGCGCCAACCTCAACGGACCAGGCTAACGTTGTTGTATTGTGCCTTCTTGAGGGAATAGGCGTCACCTCTCAAGGGACATTTTATTTCGTCCTAACTCGTGGGAATTTAATGAGTGAAAATAATATAAAAAAACCAAACAACCCCAATAACATGGTACAACAGCAATTTCATAAAAGTATGTTTACCAGAAACCGAAGCAACAGTCTACCATTAGCTGCAACAAGCAAGTGTAATAATAATAACAATAGTCTAGACAAATCAAATCCATCAGAAGAAATTGAACACACAAGCAAAGAGGACATCTCCCTAAAATGGCAAAATGATAATGTACCACCAAAACGACTGAAAAGAAAAGAAACAAGCCCAACACACAATAATAACACAAAGAAATCTAAAAACGAAACAGCTTTTACAGTGCCTACTAACAATAGATTTGAGATACTCGATGAAGAAGAATCAGTAAACCCAACAATAGATTTTACACCAAAGCCTGAACCAATCTTTGTGACAGGGGTAATTGACATTACATCTTTAAAGAAAATATTAAACAACATAGTAGACTGTAAGTCATATACAATAACGACCATGAGATCGGGTCATATAATCAAATTAATGCCAGATAATATATCAACATATAAAATAATACGGGAAAATTTTATGGCACAAAATATTTCACACTACACTTATAAACTCAAGAGTGAAAGAGCTTATAGAGTAGTGCTTCGAGGTCTGCATGCTACAGAAGACACCTCTTCAATCAAAGAAGAATTAAAACTGCAAGGGCACGACGTCAGACAGATAACAAATGTACTACATAGAACAACCAAAAAGCCATTACCACTGTTTTTCATAGACCTAGAACCAAAGAGTAATAATAAAGACATCTTTAAACTAAGATACTTAGGCCAAATGAAAGTAACGTTTGAAGCCCCCTACAAAAAAAAGGAAATCATACAATGCAAAAGATGTCAAAGATTTGGACATTGCAAAAACCAGTGCTATAGACCTCATAGGTGCGTCAAATGTGGTAATGATCACCCCACGACAGCATGTACTAAAACACCCAATACAGAAGCTACTTGCGCCAATTGTCAAGAAAGCCACCCTGCTAACTATAAAGGCTGTGCTAAGTATAAGCAATACAAGGAAAGAATACTGAAAATT
The DNA here is from genome assembly GCA_949316025.1 of Lapara coniferarum. Classification (NCBI taxonomy): domain Eukaryota; kingdom Metazoa; phylum Arthropoda; class Insecta; order Lepidoptera; family Sphingidae; genus Lapara; species Lapara coniferarum. The sequence continues at coordinate 28,157,982 of OX438919.1, forward strand.
AAATCCACTAATAATGAAAAACCCGCAGCTTCTACATGCGAAAATGATACCAAAACAAATCATACAACTAGCGAAAAAAACAATACACATAGACGCAACTATGCTGACGCAATGAAAGGTCAAGTAAAAGAAAAACCTAAAGAAAACTTCACTGACATACTAGAATCGATGTTCGCGAAATTTCAAGCTATCATGATAAATATGATGGATAAAATGATGGATCGCATGATCCAGCTCATTTCAAGTCTAGTAGCGAAATGATGCACACAATCCGAGTGGTTACTTGGAACGCCAATGGCTTGACGCAACGTCGTCAAGAACTAGAAACATTTTTAAATACAGAAAAAATTGACATAGCACTAATCTCAGAAACAAGGTTTACGTCTAAGACACATTTCTCAATAAATAACTTTACAATCTACACAACCAACCACCCGTCAGGAAATAGTCACGGAGGTACTGCAATCATCATTAAAAATAATATCAAACACTTTGCACTTGAGGAATACCGCACTGATAAAATTCAAGCAACCTCAATAAAAATTATAGTACACGATAAAATCGAGACTACCGTATCGGCAGTGTATTGCCCTCCAAGACACACGATTACTGAAAACGATTTCGACACCTACTTTGCATCTCTCGGCTCCAGGTTTATATCTGGCGGTGACTGGAATGCCAAGCATACACACTGGGGCTCACGACTGATGATAACCCATCGAGGGAGGCAGTTATATAGGGTAACTCACAAACGTGGACTCGAATGCATAACTTCCTGCGTGCCATCATACTGGCCAACGGACTGTAACAAAATTCCCGACCTTCTTGACTTTTTCATCACTGGGAATATTAGTCGTAATTATATTACCATTAAATCATGTACAGATTTGTCCTCGGATCACACACCAGTCATTTTAAATGTGACCTCATCAATAGTTCTTACTGAACCAGCAAAAAAAATATATAATAAAACCACAAAATGGGCACTGTACCAGGACATAATCTTGGAAAATACCAATCTTCGAAGTAGAATAAACACCACTGAAGCAGTGGAACAAGCTATAGAAAACTTCAACCGAACTATCTATAAAGCGGCGGTATACTCCACAAAAGTGCAAAAGAAATTACCCACAATGTGCAACACTTATCCCAAACTTATAAAGGATAAAATCTTGGAACGTCGCAGCCTAAGAAAAGAATGGCACAAATCTCGGTATCCAAGCGACAAAACTGCATTCAATAGATCCTCAGATGAACTGAAAAATCTAATCAAAACCCACAATAACACCAATCTCCAGAATTTTCTTTCAAATCTATCACCTACGGCAGATAAAAACTACTCCCTCTGGAAAGCCACAAACAAATTTAAACGCCCTAATAACCAGATACCCCCTCTTAAGAAAAGTTCTGGGGAATGGGCAAGATCAGACACAGAAAAGGCCGAGATCTTTGCCAAACATCTTAGCACTGTCTTTCAGCCATTCCCGCAATCGAGCCTTGAGCGCGACATGGAAATAAAATTATATCTGGAGAGCCCACAACAGATGTGCCTGCCAATAAAATACACCAGCCCTAGGGAAATCACTGATGAAATAAAACATTTAAAAGATGGCAAAACTCCTGGGTATGATCTTATCGATAGCACTCTGCTGAAAAAGCTACCTAAAAAAGGCGTTGTTGCAATGGTACGCATATTTAATGCCTGTTTGCGATTATCCTACTTCCCAGGACAATGGAAGATTGCACAAGTAGTAATGCTACCTAAAGCTGGAAAACCACCACACGAAGTTGCCTCATATAGGCCAATAAGTCTACTACCTATCATGGGAAAACTATTCGAGAGGATTCTCTTAAAAAGGATGAAAGAACACCTTAAAGACTTAATACCAAATCATCAATTTGGCTTTAGAGAGAGCCATGGCACAGTAGAACAAGTCCATCGTATAGTAGACGTAATCAGCAGAGCAATGGAGGAGAAACTATACTGTTCAGCAGTGTTCCTGGATATAAGTCAAGCCTTTGATAAAGTGTGGCACGAGGGTCTGCTTTATAAAATCAAAAAAACCCTTCCACACTCGTTTCTATGCATACTGAACTCATATCTTGACAAGAGATGCTTTGAAGTAAAATACAAAAACGAACTCTCGGATTTGCATGAAATAAAATCAGGCGTACCGCAGGGCAGCATCCTGGGACCAGTATTGTACACTATTTACACTGCCGACATACCCATGACTGAAAACACAACAATTGCAACTTATGCAGATGACACAGCTCTACTTGCAATCCACGAAGACCCAAATACTGCATCAGAATACCTACAGTGCCATATCACCAAAATAGAGGAGTGGCTCAGTACTTGGAGAATCAGAGCTAACCAAAGCAAGTCTACGCAAGTAACCTTTACGCTCAGAAGAGACACCTGCCCACCAGTAATTCTGAACAACGAAGAGATTCCTCAGGAAGACAACGCCAAGTATCTGGGTCTGCATCTGGACAGAAGGTTAACATGGCGGAAACACATATGGACAAAGCGCAAACAGCTAGATGCAACCCTTCGAAACCTATACTGGCTGATTGGACGGCACTCTCAAATGAGCACACACAGCAAACTTACAGTATACAAAGCAATATTGAAACCAATTTGGACTTATGGCATTCAGTTGTGGGGTACGGCCAGCCAAAGTAATATTGAAATATTGGAAAGATTCCAGTCAAAGATACTTAGGCTCATCTTTGATATCCCTCAATATATCAGCAACAAAATTATATATCAGGACCTAAAAATTCCAACAGTCACACAAGTGATTACAGAGTACAGCTTGAAATACCAGGAGAGACTTGCCAAACATCAAAACGAACTTGCTCTACGACTTAGTGGTGACGGTGGCCTGCATCATAGGAGACTAAAGAGACACAGCATCCCGACTCTTAAAGATAGATTTATCAGAAAGGATTGAGGCACTCAACTTAAAAGTGCCCACCCTGCTAAAATAAAATAAAATACAGACCGGACAAAGAAGTGGCTTATTGTTAAAAAATTATGACAGATTGCCACGACGCAGATATAAACATAAAAAAAAAAAAAAAAAAAAATTATGTCTGCCTGCATACCATGTGTTTACAATAGTATAATAAATAAATATGTATAGCGAAATACACGCTCACAAAACATGAAGTTCAGAATGATTTAAAAAAAGGACCTAAAAATGTAGAAAACAATGTAATAAGGTCACCAATTTCGCGAAAGCAATCCAGGTAGATTATAGGGTATCCGTAGATACATATTACTCCAGGAAAGCATGTATATTTGTTGAAGGAGAATTATTAGGAAGTTGCTGTTACCTCTCTGTATTGTGGACTAGCAGGGACATTGAATCCAGGAAAATCTAGAATCTTCTTTATATCAAACTTATCCTTGGAACCTATTTCGCATATCTCACCCTCTTCCTCTTCTGGCTCCAAAATTGCATTTCCCTGAAAGGAGGTTAAAACATGTATTGATTTTTTTTTACTATCAATAACCTATCAATAGTTTTTTCAAGAATACTCTTTATTGTTGTTTAATATGTTTATATCAACATTACTAGGATTAATAAACATTGTAAATGTCTGTAAACAGTAATACAGGATTTTGTCATGATATGTTGAGGGAAATCTAATATTAGTGTATAACACAATTGAAAACAAACATTGAATTGTTATGTAAAAAAAATATAAATTATCTATTAGTTTTACTGTTAAAGTATTAGTAGTACAGAAAGAATTGCAACTTACTATTGAGTCAAACATTGAAATCCCCGAGTGCGATATCCTCGCCTCTTCCAGCCAGCCTGGTGGATAGCCGAGCATTCTCATGCGGTAAATGTGCAGAGGTAGTTCATGTCTGCTGAGTCCGAGGGCGTGTCGCAGCGCACCAGATATTCGGCCAGGCACCAGGTGGCCGAACCTTTGCTCATCCTCAATGTGATAACGACTGGAAAATTCACATAATATACTTAAATATTACTTGTTCCAGGTCTAGAGTTTTTTCAAGTAAATGTTTCTTGTCCACTTTTTAATTAGTAGTATTAATATTCATTAATGTTTTTACTGTTTAGTGGTTCTCAAAACTAAGTTTAATTAAAGAAGAAAATGCAGGTTACAGCTTTATTTAGAAATATATATTGTAATTTATAAATAGAAACTTATTTTCATCATAGCTTTTGCTACTCCAATAATTGCTGCACACGGAGATGTCACTCAATTTTAATGATTATTAGACAGTTTTCGTAATTCAACTATTTTCCTATACGGAGCAAATGAACACCTTATCTTTTAATTCAAACCAAATTTAAAAAAAAATGTGACTAGATTTTTAATTTCATTGACATTTTGGAGAAATAATCAAATTTTCAAGTGGTTAATGATCAAATTAAGTGAAGTCTCTAATTCTGCCAGCAAGTCAACATATTTATGTAAAAATCATAAAGCAGTACACTCACCCAGGTTTTATGAAAATCCTTCTCTTCTCAGCTATTCTTGCATTATTTCTAGGCAAGATGCAATCTCTCAAACTATGACTACCATCACAGTTGAAGCAAAGCAAAGGTCTTCGCCCTGTTGGAGGAGGGGTGGGTTCTTTTACAGGTGCATTTGTCATTATTTTTGAAGTCTGTAATAAGAGAAACAAAATAAATAACTTTGCGTTATTGCTGGCAGTGCTAATATTTCCTAAGAGGCAAAATCAATTTACATCAAAATTTAAAAAAGGCTGCGAAAATATTAACCAATTTTATTTATCTAAAAGGAATACTCTGATTGAAAAGTGTCTGCCCATGCTAATCACACTAAAATGTATGATACAAAAAAAAAGGAAAACATTCCTAAATAGTTTTAATAATACAGTGTATATTCAGGGCCTGATTAACCCTTAGGCTAATTAGGCTGTAGCCTAGGGCGCGAGGATCGGGGGGGCGCGCTGAAATCGTGTCATCGCATGCACTATTAATCTAGCATCATTTTTTTATTTTTTTTTATTAAATATATGTCTAATAGACCGAGCCAAAATACTAAAACTAAATGCGCTGTGAATTGAAAAAGCCTGGGACTCCCTGATTTGTTACTTTAAAAAGCGCGCGCAAAACAAACTGATTTATCACTCGAATTGGTCGGTGGTCGAGCGACTGGCTCGACTGCGATGTTGCCAACTCACTCGTCTCACTCACTCTCTTGGAGCGACGTCAACGACGCGCGGGGACTCCCCGGTGGTTAATAGTTAGTATACATACCTACTTTGCCGCGCTTCATTCTCTTTCGTTAATCGTCGTTCGTCCGTCATATTATCACGCGCTCGAATATATTCGTTTTTTTGATGATTGATATTTATTGTCCTTTCCTTCATATGTCAGTATTTTATTAAGACTATGAGTAGTAATGATAGTATTTCGATAGTTAAAAAAGCCAAGTGGAGCAGAATACAGAAAAGAAGCAAAAGAAAAGGAAAAGAAGAAAGAAAACATTTTAAAACATACTCGTAAACTGGAAACATTTTTTACGAGCTCTGCAGAAAGGAACAAAACGGTGACGAATGCTGAACTATTACCAGCGATTTCTTGCCCTGGTCCTTCTATCGCGGACTGTTCTTACGTTTCTCCGTCCAACATTAGTCCTATAGTAGCGACGACGCCGACGACCTACAATGAAGACGAAATTCTAATAGAAGAAAATCCGTCTAATCCGTCAAGTGACCCTGGACTATGGCATGTAAACGATGAATTTCGAGATTATATTGTTAAAAAAGGACTACAACAAAACGAAGAATTAGACTTTTCCAGATCAGAAAGGTAGTATAAAAATGAAAAAAGATTTCTATCTAAGCATATGTTTGTGATAAAGCTTGTTAATAGCGAAATTGTGAAGAGAAGCTGGTTAGTATACTCAGAATCCACAGGTCACGTGTTTTGTGGTCCTTGTAAATTATATGGAGGAACATCCATATTTCCAAAAAGTGGATTTAATGACTGGAAAAATTCTAACTGATCATGACAATTCTCCGGATCATCGTAAATGTTTGGGACAATATGTATGTAGAGGAAACTTTTACAACGATTGGATACCCAAATAATCAAACAATATAATGAAGAAATAACTTATTGGCGTATGAATGTATTACTACGTATAATAGAAACAATTAAGTTTTTAGTTTCTCGTGGCCTTCCATTTCACGGTCAAAATGAAATTATTCGATCGGCACTAATAGGAAATTTTCTTGGCTGTATTGAGCTTATATCCAAATTTTATCCTTTCATGGCTGAGAATTTGGTGAGATTTAGACAAAAAGGCAGAGGTGCTCCATCGTACTTGTCATCCTCTATAATCGATGAATTTATTTTACTTCTCGCTGATGAAGTTCGACTTTCGATTATTGGAGAAATAAAAAAAGCAAAATATTATTCGAGTAGCATTGATTCTACTGCAGATATTTCACACACCGATCAGTTGACATTTATAATTCGTTATGTTTTGCCTGACGGAGAATCTGTCGAACGTTTTGTCACCTTTTTACCCAATTGCGCTCATAAAGGTGAAGATATGAAGAAGGCTGTTCTTGCAACAATTGATAAAACTTTGGAACTTGATATTAAAGACTTTCGTGGCCAAAGCTATGTTAATGCTAGCAATATGTCTGGTCTGGTCAGTCAAGAATTAAGAGGCCGTATCTAAAATTTTGACTGTTTCAGCTAAAACTCTTCATCGTGATTTTTTAAAAAATAAACTGATCTGATCAATTTATAATACATCATCGAAAATACTATTTCAACACTAATGGAATAAACTAGCGAGATTTTTCATATCTTTCTTTAATTTCAATCTAGCCACCAAGTTCCAACGTCTGTTTCAGAAATTTTGTCGTATGGAGACTCAAACTTGTTGTCTTGTTTCAATCAAAATCGTGCTTGAAACTAATGAATAAAAATTACTATTTAAAGGTATAAAAGTTGCCTAATGGATAAATGCAACTTCACACACTAGATGACCACGCACATGGTCAATGGTCGCAACAACTAACTTCTCTATAGAAATTAAGCCAATACAAGTCTTGCGGCCCCCACGCTTCTCCGTAAAGCGTATATATATACTCCATTTGATCGCGCCAAATGGAGACGCCCGCGTTCAGTACTGACAGATCCAGAGGACGAAATCACTCTGGCCATTCGCGAAAAGATCGAGCATCAAAAGCTCTTACACTCCACAAGACCGCTGTACCGTCCTCGCCGTCGAGGACCTCGTCGCGTTCCCCGTCACCCTGACCTCTCTTATCAGTTCCGGCCCGCGTGCCGAAGACTACGAACACAGGAATAGGATTAGGTTAAAAACCATGTTTCCCCAAACGCTGATGTCTTATCCTCTCAGTGGCCGCCCTGAGCCGAGGTTCGTGACCCGTTAGTGGGTCGCCCTCAGCGTGGTCGCTTAACTTTAAGAGTTGCGAGCGCCTTCTGCACTCACCCAAAAGACCGGTGTTCTTTCATAAGCCGACCCTCGTCAGGCTAGAAAGAGTAATGTCAGGGACAAAAAAAAAGTCTTGCGGCCAAACACGACATGGATTTGGTTTTCTACTTGGTAGCCTGGAGTTACTTGTCATGATTTTGGTCGTATAATTCGCGAGGTCGTATAAGGCGCCTTTATGTATGGTCAACTAAAAAAATGGTTTGCCACGCTAAGGCTGAATATCGTGTAGATTAATGGACAACGTTAGTTTCACTGATCGATCTGAAAACGTTTATAGGTAGTATGAACCATGTTAAAATTTTCACACTAGTAAACAAAGTCAAACTATTATACTACTTTTTGGCCTACCGTATCACTTACACCTGGCGGGGGCGCGTCCTCATAATTAGCCTAGGGCGGTCAGAACTCTTGATCAGTCGCTGTGTATATTTAAAACCCATCAAACCCTGCTTGTGGATGCCCTATATACTCGGGCACCGGCATCCATTGTTGGGCTTGACAGTTTAATATATTAAAAACATAAAACTTACTTGTCTATAAGTGGGTACAGCATCAGACTTAGAAGAACTAGGGTCAGTATCCACAAAAAAGAAATTATTACTTTCAGGCTCAGTAACATCTTGTGATGAATCATGAAGGTCCTCTGGCCAGATATCAAGCTCTAAATCAGTGTCATCTTCAAATTCATTCAATGCTTCACGATCATGAAGCTTGATTAAGTTCAATAAGAACTGTTTTATCTCTTTCTTATGACAAGCCAGTTTGCTATCTCTAAAATGCACTGTTAACAAAGGAACTCTGTTGCTTTTCTTCGCGTCGCTCTCTTTAAATGTAGGTGATGGTGTCGCTGGTGGTATATCTCCAATGGATACTGTACTTTTCTTATTGGCAGTTCCGTTCTTAACGTCTGATTCAGTTTGTTTCGCTTCAAGAATATCCAAGTCGTCCGCAGTTTTCCCTCCATTACTTAAGTCGTTATGTGGCAGGGTTTGTGTCCCATCTTTGAAGGAGCTGTTAAGATTAATAACATCAGTACAACTTTCCTCAATAATTACATCACTCTGGGAAGATTTCGGAGTAGCATCTGCCTCTAAACGAACAATTTTCGGTTTAACCTCATCCTCACTACTTGAGTCAATGTCCTCATTATCTAATTCATATATTATATCGTTTACCCCTGCCTTCCGTTTCGCCATTGCATTACAATTAACTCATATGCGCCTTGTTTTATAACTGAATATACATAGTTTTATGTACACCTTTACCTACATGAAACAATTTACAATAAACATGGATCGAAATACTCCAATTTTTGACTAATTGTGTAGTGATGCGACTCGAGTCGTGTTTTTACTCGAGTGCAAAGAGTATTATATACATTGGGAACTCGAGTGACTCGAGTGAGTTTGCGAAAATCGTACTCGAGTGAAAAAAATACTACTCGAGTCAATTTGTACTCGAGTTGCCGAGTCAACTCGGCGCACCGAATAGTCTACTCGGTAACCTTACTTCTCAGTCAAGTGTCAACGTCACGAACGTCAGTAGTGCCTATTTAGGTAATTATTTTTCCCGCTTTATATATTCCCGGGATATAAAGTAGCCTATGTGTTAATCCAGGATAATATGATCTACCCGTGTGCCAAATTTCATCGAAATCCGTTCGGTAGTCTTTGCGTGGGAGTAACACACATACATCCATACATTCTTATAAACTTTCGCAAGAATTATTACCACTTTCTCCGCGTAAACAAAAAAGAAACGCCATATTATATTATATTAACGCCATATTATATTAACGACATATTATATTAATTATTATAACCTAACCTAACCTATGTACACCGCACGGCATACCAACCAAAACTCAGCGGTGGCCATCTTCGTCGCATTAGGGACGGCTGCGGGCTTCCTCCGACTCACGTCTAAGTTGTCGTCCGCAACCGCCCCTGGAGTTGCATGGCGTGAAAATACAAAATATTTGACTCGAGTGACTCGAAAACTCGAGTACAAATCGAGTAACTTACTGAAATGACTCGAGTGACTCGAATCATAAAATCCTACTTGAGTCGCATCACTATAATTGTGACAAAATCAGTGTTGCCAACAAGATTTTAAAAAATCCGTCAATTTCCTAACAAAATAAAGTCAATTAAGTTCCTTTTTAATTTATGCAACTTATACACACTTATACAACTAAAATTGCTATGGATGGTAGAAAAATCTTACCAAAATATTTATATTGAGCTTACCAAGTATGGAGTTTCTAAACGCACAATTTATTTATAAATACGATTTCGCCATTGTCCTTCGAGGAATAAGAAATGGAGATGTCCGCTTTTTGTATGGGTGCTGGGCCTCAAAATCAAAGAGCATTATAATACTACGCTCAAAATTTTACCAGGCTCTAACTTCATGGATATAAAAGGGCTAAAAATATGGATCTGTATTATCTACGACTACGACCAAGAAGTTTATAATATATCTACTAAAATTCTTGACTACGACATACTATGTAGGTTAAAAAAAAAGGCAACCAAAGATATCACTTAAGAGGAGGCTGTATGGGCCTGAACCCTTTGCCTTCTCCATAAGGGGAAAATTATAAAAAAAATTGTCTGTGGTCTTGATTTGGATTGGTGCATATTTTAAGGTTATGTCTTCATAAATAAATAATATAAATTAAAAATAAACAATGTCGCTATTATTTCGAAAGTTCTCTCCAAACTACTACAAACACATAGCTACAATACCTAATGAAACACAGTTTATAGTGGTACCATGTCGTAAATTAAGTATTGTACCATCTCTGTATGGTAAGTTGGCTTTAAAAATTGAAATATTTACGATAAGCATCAAATAAATGCTCTTTAAACTGTTCTCAGACGGCGACCAAGACCCCGCTCCGAAATTTTTCTCGTCCAACGTACAAACATTGTTAAAAAGACTAACGAGGGTAGACTTTTCAAAAGTATTTCGTAAAAGGACTAATCAAGGCCTGGATGTGCTCAAAACTCCGACGTATAAATTCTTAACTAACGAGGAACTCCAAGCGGAAACTCAAAAAGCTAATGTGAATGCCAGCAGACTTTTGCAAATGCCACCTGTTGTCAGGGTAAATTTAATTTTCTATTACAATTAGGGTTGCCACCTTTTTTTTGTTCAAACAAAGTACATTGGTTATTTAAGGGTAGAAAATAAAGTACATGGTGTTAAAATAAAGTATGATTTTCTTACTACTTAACAAAGTATTTTTCATAACTTTTTACAAGCTTTTCAAATAAAATTATCTCTCCTAAACAGCTGCATATTTTTACAAATAACTTCTAAATGCTGATATGGTCGATATCGACGGTAAAAACTTAATTAATAGAGAAATATATCATGGTAATTGGTTATTACCTACTTGCTGCCATTTTCTCCATCACTTATTGCATATTTACGCAAAATTTCTTACAACCAAAATTTCATTGTATGTATTATGTAAAACAAATAAGTACCTACCAAAAATCAAATCGTGCCAAATAAAGTATTTTCGCGTACTTTATGTTCCTCGTAAAGTATAGAGTACAATTACCTGAAATAACGTACTATACTTTATTATAAAGTACGGGTGGCAACCCTAATTACAATGGTTTTAGCCCATGTTCTGCAAGGTTTACAGCTACTCATGCCTGAATTCATATTATGCATATGAAGTAACGTGTGTATTGTTTATCAATTATCATTCACTTTAATGGTGAAGGAAAAACCATTGTGAGGAAACCTGCACACCTAAGAAGTTCCTTATAAGAATTTCGAATGTATGTGGAGTCTACCAACTCACACTAGGCCAACGTGGTGGACTAAGGCCTAAACCCCCTCAGTAGAGGCCCGTGCTCAGCAGTGGGCAGTATAATAATACAGGGCTGGTATTATTATTATTATAATATTTTTTTTTAATGTGTGTGTTTTAACAGATTAAAAAGTATATTACCTTCAAAAATGAATGCACAGTTCCATCTTTATCTTGAGGGTGTTGGGTTTGGTGGTAGGTCTCTCATATGTAAGAGTCTGTCTGAGTGGGTAACACCGCAATGTCTATTTCCACCGCTAAGCAGCAGTGGGCATGCACTGCTGTGTTTCGGTTTGAATGACATTGTAGTCAGTGTAACTACTGGTCTTGGTGGGATTTAACATTGTGTCTCAGGATGATAGTGCAATGGAATGCTACACTGTACTTTGAAACTCAAGATGTTGAATGGTGTTGCTACTATTTATAGGTGGTCATATTGCTTACCATCAGGTGAGCGGCATGCTCGTCTCGTCATTTAAAGCATTAAAAAAAAACAAATTAAGGAATCCTAATAGTTGACAACCTCAAAACTAAAGCCATTTTTTCAATACTTATTAATGCTTCAAAAAATGTGTTAGAAAACCCATACAAAGTGTTGCCCACACTGAAAAAGGACCCTCAGTCTATTGCTAGTCTAAGGAAGTAATAGTTTGTGTAGTTTGCCTTTATTACACAGCAAAAAACATTTTGTTATACAATATTTTCCAGGTACAAAAACCTATAGATGATGTTTTGTCGAGAGACCCAGCTTTGATTGGATATGACTCAGCCAAGTACCTATTCACAGACATCACATTTGGTGTTGCCAATGAACACAGAATCATTGTTGAAAGGTGAGCAAGTTTATTTTCTATTTGGTATGAAACTTGTTGTAATTCATATTTCAAAAATACTTCAACTTCTGTATCAATATTTTGTGTTTGTATGTATGTAGCTTCCGTAACTTTTCATCAAAGGTATATTCATTTTCCATTATAGTCATCTTCTTTTATAATATGGTAGTGTATCTATTCTAATATTATAAATGTGAAAGTTTGTAAGAATGGATGTATGTATTTTTGTTACTCTTTCCCGCAAAATTTAGCAAACGGAATTCGATAAAATTTTGCGCATGGCTAAATCATGTCCTGGATTAACACATAGGCTACTTTGAATCCCGGGAAACTATAAAGCGGGAGTTTTATCCCGGAAAACTCTTAAACGTGGGCGGAGCCTTGGGCAAAAGCTACTATTATTATAATGTAAAGTTCAGATGGAATCCAATAAAAAAAAATTACACATCTAAAAGCTATTAATACCAATAGTTTAATATTATTAATATTTATTACTAGCTTTTGCTTGCGGCTCTGTCCGCGTTAATAAGTTTTACCGGGATAACAGTCTCGTTTTATATTTTCCTGGGATAAAAAGTAGCCTATGTGTTAATCCAGGACATGATCTACCCGTGTGCCAAATTTCATTGAAATCTTTCTGTAGTTTTTGCATGAAAGAGTCACAAACACATACATCCGTACATTCTAACAAACTTTCCCGTTTACAATATTAATAGGATTTTCAAATATATTGAATAGAGTACAAAATGGAAAGCAAAAATAAATAATATATTTTTTACTATTTAGAGATCCAGACGGTACATTACGGAGCTGTGATCATGATGTCAGAAAAAGATTAAATCAGGTAATTACTTTGCCAAGGCTTCAGTAAAGTGAAGAATTTCTCTATATTTACCCAAATTGACTCGTCAAGCCCCACGACGGACACCGGTGTCCAAATATATAGGGTTTTCACATACATCTATATATATATATATATATATAATGACCCTTTTACGGTAAATGTTGCTCCAGTGTGAAGTTAGAACAAATGTTGATCCACCTATTTCACGTGTTTGCTCAGCTCCGAGTGTCGCAAACTGATATACTTTGATCCGTGTTTGATGCGCGTGTGACGTCGGTGGATCTGCACTCACAGGTTTTCAACATACTCGTCGACGTTTTGACCAACATTTGTGGATCCATTAACGGTCGAAAAAATGATACTGAATGTGATTACTTTGATCCAGAATATATTTAACTTATATGCTACATTTACTGCGACTAAGTTGATCCGGAGCCAAAATTGACGAATAGGTACTGAAACACAAAGCGGCAAAATCTGTTTTACTGTTTTCTCCTGTTTTTGAAATTATACTTCTTTAAGCGCGTTATGAAAAATTTATGGGAGTGAAGTTTTACGATGCGCGCGCATGTGTGACATAAAATTTTCTCACGGGAGGATTATCATAAAGGGCAGATTTAATGTTAGATTTCAAAAAAATGACCACCATTGTGAATTTTTTTGTTTTAAGGCCAACCGACCTCAAAATCGATAACTGGGCATGGCTTTAGGTACAAAGGGCAGATTTAGAGTTAGATTTAAAAAAATCGCAAGAAAATAGATATCTCAAACTCAAATCATTTATTATGTAATTAGGCCCCTAGGGACACTTTTACACGTCATTTTTAACAATGTTTTTTTTTTAAACTATATAATTCTACCAGTGCTTCGGAAAAGCCCACTGACCTGAGAAGAAGCACCAAGAAACTCAGCGTGGTTATTTTTTTTCATCTTGTTTTTTTTTAACACATATTTAAATACAAATGTCATTTAACAGTATAAATTCATATTATGGAACATGTGTGAATGCGAGCAACCTAATCCCAAGCATTTGTATCTTCCAAATAATCTCCTATAGTGTAATAGCCTTTTTTGTAAAGTCGTTCTTTGACAGTTGTTTTAAATTTTTTTATTGGATGATTAACAATATGCATTGGAAGTTTATTGAAGAAGCGTACGCATTGACCAACAAAAGAATTGCTTATTTTATGGAGACGAGTAGCATGTACATCTGAGCATGGCCTTCCGTACAAAGGGCAGATCCAATGTTATAATTGAAAAAAGTGGCCGCCATTTTGAATTTCTTTGTTTTAAGGACAATTGACGTCAAAATCAATACTTGGGCATGCCATTGATAGTAAAAGACAGATCTAATAATAGACTTAAGAAAAGAGGTCGCTATTTTGAACTTCTTAACATTGAGATTTCAGTCTCTTATAAGGTAAAGTTTAGTATAATACTAGGTAACACATTTATAATTAAACGTTTTCTGTTTTGCAAAAATGTTTTATGAGCATTTAACACATTTTCAAGTCTATAGCGGATGGGTATTAAAACAACTTAGTGTGATAGAAAGGGGCGACTTTTCGTGGGAGACAAAAATGAAACGTCCATTCTCATGCAGCAAATTTGTGAGTCCATTTCCACAGAACAATCATCGAGGTCTATCATCCGGTATCGTCATCATCATTATCAGCCGTATGGCGTCCACTGCTAAACATAGGCCTCCTCCAAAGATTTCCAGATGGACCTATCAAAAGCGGCCTGCATCCAGCGCGTTCCTGCTGCCTTTAACAAGTCATCGGTCCATCTTGCAGATGGACGGCTGAAGCTACGCTTGCCAGTACGTGGTCTCCACTCGAAAACTTTTTTGTCTCATCTCCCGTCAGTTCTTCGAACTATGTGCCCTGCCCATTGCCACTTCAGCTTGCTTATCCGTTGGGCTATGTCAGTGACTTTCGTTCTTCTACGGATCTCCTCATTTCTGATTCGATCGCGTAGAGAAACACCTAGCAAAGCCCTTTCCATAGCTCGCTGAGTGACCGTGAGCCATCTTAGGCGGCCCATAGTCAGAGGCCACGTCTCAGTGCCGTATGTCATTACTGGTAACACACATTGATTGAAGACTATTGTCTTCAGGCACTGAGGTATTTTGGACGAGAAGACCTTGCTTAGTTTCCCGAACGCTGCCCATCCGAGCTGGATTCGCCGATTGATCTCTTTCTCAAATTTGGACTTACCGAGTTGGACTACTTGACCTAAATAGACGTACTCGTCTACAACTTCGAGAATTGAGCTCCCAACGATAATCGGGGTTGGCACAACATGAACATTCGACATGATCTCGGTGTTGTCCATGTTCATCCTGAGACCCACCAGTTGAGAAACTCGGTTGAGCATTGTGGTCAGACCCTCCAGCGATTCTGCCAGTACACCGATGTCATCGGCAAAACAAAGGTGAGTGATGTATTCGCCATTAATGTTGATGGCGAGTCCTTTCCAGTCCAAGAGCTTGTAAGCATCTTCCAACGCAGCAGTGAACAGTTTCGGAGAGATAACATCTCAGTCTCACGCTTCTGTGTAGTGGAATAGCTTTCGAACTCTGTTCTTGTACTCGGACCTACATGGTGGCGTTTTATACAAGCACCTCAACACTTCGATGTACCGATGATCAATGTGGCACCGCTGTAGAGACTGCAGCACAACCCAGGTCTCGATCGAATCTAAGGTTTTCTCATAGTCTATGAACGCTAAGCAAAGTAGCAAGTTATACTCCCCAGTTTTTTGTATAACTTGCCGCAGCGTATGGATGTGGTCTATTGTACTATAATCTTTACGGAATCCGGCTTGTTCGGGAGGCTGGAAGTCATCTAGCCAGCGCTTGAGACGATTCGTGATGACTTTTGAGAACAGTTTGTAAAAATGGCTCAAGGAGATGGGTCTGTAATTCTTAAAAAGGCGTTATCACCGTTTTTTTAAGAACAATACCACCACACTCCTGTTCCATGCCTCGGGCGTTGTACCCTGGAGCAGAACGAAGTTGAAAAGCTTTTGAAGGAATGTAAGAGTCCTGTATCACAGAGTAAAAAATACAGTAAAAAAATATAGATAAATTATCTCTTTCACATGGAGTATAAAACAATCTACGACACTTTAGATAGCATCACTTTTTTTATTCTTTGACTAGTTGCGCTCCGCGGTGTTAGTCGCGGCTTAAATTCCAGCAGGAATACTTTTCGGAATAAAAGTTAGTCTATGTACTAATTCAGGGTGTCAACTACGGCTATATCAAATTTCATCAAAATTGGTCCAGCCGTTTGAGCGTGAAGACGTAACAAACATGTACACACATTTTCTGACAAACTTTCGCCATTATAATATTATAATATTAGTGTGATTACAAATTAGGCACAGTGACACCGTATTAGTAACATGTTGATACTATGAATAAAATATAATTAATTGGATGTGTATAAAACATCGCGGCTGCTCTCAGCCAATCCGATCTGAATCTGACTGTTTGCTGTGCTCTGATTGGCTCATTCAAATCGGATCAACATTTTCCGTAACTATCGCAAGGTGGATTTGTATATCGGATCAACTTCGGCAAACTCTTGTAAGCTGTCCCGTGTGTGCAGATGTTGATCCGGTTGGAGCCACATTAGTTATATATATATATATATATATATATATATATATATATATATATAGAGATAGCTTGACGGTAAATGTTGATCAGAGGCGACTTCACGCGAGCACTTTGTTGATCCAAAAATCTATGTTGATCCGGCGCCTTTTGTTGATCCAATATGCATTTCTGGTAACTAATGTGGCTCCAACCGGATCAACATCTACACTCACGGGACTTCTTTCTAACGTTTGCCGAAGTTGATCCGATATACAAATCCACCTTGCGATAGTTACGGAAAATGTTGATCCGATTTAAATGAGCCAATCAGAGCACAGCAAACAGTCAGATTCAGATCGGATTGGCTGAGAGCAGCCGCGACGTTTTATACACATCCAATTAATTATATTTTATTCATAGTATCAACATGTTACTAATACGGTATCACTGTGCCCAATTTGTAATCACACTAATATTATAATATTATTATGGCAAAAGTTTGTCAGAAAATGTGTGTACATGTTTGTTACGTCTTCACGCTCAAACGGCTGGACCAATTTTGATGAAATTTGATATAGCCGTAGTTGACACCCTGAATTAGTACATAGACTAACTTTTATTCTGAAAAGTATTCCTGCTGGAATTTAAGCCGCGACTAATACCGCGGAGCGCAACTAGTCAAAGTATAAAAAAGTGATGCTATCTAAAGTGTCGTAGATTGTTTTATACTCCATGTGAAAGAGATAATTTATCTATATTTTTTGACTGTATTTTTTACTCTGTGATACAGGACTCTTACATTCCTTCAAAAGCTATTCAACTTCGTTCTTATCCAGGGTATAACGCCCGAGGACATGGAACAGGAGTGTGGTGGTATTGTTCTTAAAAAAGGTGATAACGCCTTTTTTTTAAGAATTACAGGCCCATCTCACTCTTGAGCCATGTTTACAAGGTGTTCTCAAGAGTCATCACGAATCTTCTCAAGCGCAGGCTAGGTGACTTCCAGCCTCCCGAACAAGCCGGATTCCGTAAAGGTTATAGTACAATAGACTACATCCATACGCTGCGGCAAGTTATACAAAAAACTGGGGAGTATAACTTGCTACATTGATTAGCGTTCATGGACTATGAGAAAGCCTTCGATGCTATCGAGACCTGGCCTGTGCTGCAGTCTCTACAGCAGCGCCACATTGATCATCGGTACATGGAAGTGTTGAGGTGCTTGTATAACAACGCCACCATGTAGGTCCGAGTACAAGAACAGAGTTCGAAGGCTATTCCACTACACAGAGGCGAGACAGGGAGATGTTATCTCTCCAAAACTGTTCACTGCCGCGTTGGAAGATGCTTACAAGCTCTTGGACTGGAAAGAACTCGGCATCAACATCAATAGCGAATACATCACTCAGCTTCGTTTTGCCGGTGATATCAGTGTACTGGCAGAATCGCTGGAGGGTCTGAGCACAATGCTCAACCGAGTTTCTCAACTGGTGGGTCTCAGGATGAACATGGACAAGACCAAGATCATGTCGAATGTTCATGTTGTGCCAACCCCCATTATCGTTGGGAGCTCAATTCTCGAAGTTGTAGACGAGTACGTCTATTTAGGTCAAGTAGTCCAACTTTGAGAAAGAGATCAATCGGCGAATCCAGCTCGGATGGGCAGCGTTCGGGAAACTAAGCAAGGTCTTCTCGTCCAAAATACCTCAGTGCATGAAGACAAAAGTCTTCAATCAATGTGTGTTACCAATGGTGACATACGGTACTGAGACGTGGCCTCTGACTATGGGCCGCCTAAGACGGCTCACGGTCACTCAGTGAGCTATGGAAAGGGCTTTGCTAGGTGTTTCTCTACGCGATCGAATCAGAAATGAGGAGGTCCGTAGAAGAACGAAAGTCACTGACATAGCCCAACGGATAAGCAAGCTGAAGTGGCAATGGGCAGGGAACATAGTTCGAAGAACTGACGGCAGATGGGACAAAAAAGTTTTCGAGTGGAGACCACGTACTGGCAAGCGTAGCTTCAGCCGTCCATCTGCAAGATGGACCGATGACTTGTTAAAGGCTGCAGGAACGCGCTGGATGCAGGCCGCTTTTGACAGGTCCATCTGGAAATCCTCACAGGAGGCCTATGTTCAGCAGTGGACGTCATACGGCTGATGATGATGATGATGATAATACCGGATGATAGACCTCGATGATTATTCTGTGGAAATAGATTCACAAATTTGCTGCATGAGAATGGACGTTTCATTTTTGTCTCCCACGAAAAGTCGCCCCTTTCTAACCACACTAACTAAAACATAGTTACCATCCGCTTTAGACTTGAAAATGTGTTAAATGCTCATAAAACATTTTTGCAGGAGAGAAAATGGTTAATTATAAATGTATTACCTTTTTTTTTCTTTGTTTTCGCGGAGAAAGTGACTTATTACTACCGCTCAGCTTTTAAGGGGGGCGACTGAGCGGTTATGTTGGGTTCACCGTACCTTACGACCCAGCGTTGAGCCGCCGGGCCGAGTCCCTAACCTATGTACACCGCTCGGCATACCGACTAAAACTCTGCGGTTGCCTTCTTCGGCGCATTAGGGATGGCTGCGGGTTTCCCCAGACTAAGAGTGTCTGAGCTGTCGTTCGCAGCCGCCCCTGCGCGGTGCCGTCTAATACAGCCCGTCTCCTGCGGGGGGGGGGGGGGGCTCAGAAGCCCCCGCGCACCGAGGGACGCCCTCGGCGTCAACGGCAGCATGAGGCCTACCTGCCACACTGCCGCCCATCACGGGGGTCGCAGCAATGTGCTAAAAACACGCACAAAACTAAAGACGGACAGCCGACAGGACGACCCCCGGTGGCCCTTATTAGTCGCCTTTTACGAGAGGCAGGGGATACCGTGGTGGAATTTCCCAAACGCCCCCAATCCACAGGGCAGAAGACGCCGGTCAGTCGTCCACCCGGCGCCTCCTACATCTCGTTTGGCGGCGGGACGGATCACCACGCCTCCGATCCCTCTCGGCACTCTCCTGCTGCAAGAGGACCATCTCACAGAAGTGCGCCACCGCACGCCAAGACCTCCGGCTATCGACCATGGAAGCGACCACGACCGGCAGCGTGAGGTCTCCTCCGACGACTGCTCTGAGAGCTAGTATTATACTAAACTTAACCTTATAAGAGACTGAAATCTCAATGTTAAGAAGTTCAAAATAGCGACCTCTTTTCTTAAGTCTAATATTAGATTTGTCTTTTACTATCAATGGCATGCCCAAGTATCGATTTTGACGTCAATTGTCCTTAAAACAAAGAAATTCAAAATGGCGGCCACTTTTTTCAATTATAACATTGGATCTGCCCTTTGTACCTAAGGCCATGCTCAGGTATCGATTTCGAGGTCGATTGGCCTTAAAAATAAGAAATTCAAAATGGCAGCCACTTTGTTCATTTCTAAAATTGGATCTGCCCTTTGTATTTAAAGCCATTCCCATATATCGATTTTGAGGTCGGTTGGCCTTAAAACAAAGAAATTCACAATGGTGGTCACTTGTTTGAAATCTAACATTTAATCTGCTGTTTATGATAATTCTCCCGTGAGAAAATCTTGTCACACATGCGCGCGCATCGTAAAACTTCACTCCCATAATTTTTTCATAACGCGCCTAAAGAAGTATAACTTCAAAAACAGTAGAATCAGGAATTTTGCAGCTTTGTGTTTCAGTACCTATTCGTCAATTTTGGCTCCGGATCAACTTGTCAAAGTAAATGTCGCATATAAGTTAAATATATTCTGGATCAAAGTAATCACATTCAGTATCATTTTTTTGACCGTTAATGGATCCACAAATGTTGGTCAAAACGTCGACGAGTATGTTGAAAATCTGTAAGTGCAGATCCACCGACGTCACACGCGCATTAAACACGGATCAAAGTATATCAGTTTGCGAGACTCGGAGCTGAGCAAACACGTGAAATAGGTGGATCAACATTTGTTTTAACTTCACACTGGAGCAACATTTACCGTAAAAGGGTCATTATATATATATATATATATATATATATATATATATATATATATGCGGGGCTTGAAGGGTTAATGAAGGAATGTCTGTAACTTCAAAATTTTAACATTTGGTACATAAACATACTCAAAGGTCTGTAACAACTAACAAATCATGGATAATTTTTAATTCAATTATAAAAATCTGGAAAGTATAAAATATGAATTTATCGTTTTATTTTTCCAGGTGTACTTCCCAATGAATGGACGGAAGCTAAGAGAACCATCAATGTTTATCGAACCGGAAAAATTTGAGAACCTCCTGGAGAGACAAAAATATGAGTTTATCCTCGACAGAGTGTGTGTTCAATACGAGCCGGATGAACCAGCGTATCAGAGAATAAATAGCATCACATACCAGCATGTTGACTTGAACAAAAGCTATGATTTGTTAAGGTAACACTTATGTTGTAACTTTCAATAGAGAGCGCAAGGAAACATGCACACTATATATGTGAATGGTACATGATAGCATGGTTTGTTCCTGACATTTTTAACAGCAACTACAGAGTACAGACACATACCATAATAATTGTCTTAAATGTTTGCATATGCTATGTTTAATTGTTATATCTAAATCTCCCTTTTTAGTTTTTTCAAACATTGAGTGTGTATGAGTAGATTGTGGGGCTCAAACATTTCATTAACTCAAAATTATTTTCTTCCTTGATAACTCAACTTTGCAAGGTATAAACATAGTTAGTAGGACCATTGACGTATTCTACCGAATACCGATAAGCACAAATGTCCATGAAAACAATATTTTCAAAATACTGGAATTACTAAAGTTCCCTGCGGTGCTAAATCATTTTTAAATAATAAATACAAAATTTTATGTCATCTTACCAAACTAAAAACACCCAGCACTATATAGTTCGCTTTAATCAATATTGAAGCTACACTAAAGTGAGGTGTACGGATTGCAGTACAGTTCAGTTAAACAGAATGAATATTCGGATTGTGTAATCTAGTGCATAGAACATATACAGGATCATTTTGACATTGCGTTAATAAATGAAACCACATACTTATCTCGTTGAAAATAACACTTTCCATTAAGTTATTTTAACCATAGATGTAGAATAAAAAAGTGTAAGTTTCGAACAAAATAAATATCAATAAAAAGTAACTTTAAGTTTACACGCCCTAATGCCTCTATGACTGCTCTAGGAGGGTTCGTCGCAGCAGCAACATTATCCTTACAGTCAGAAATACACTTACGCACACACCATATTCACACTAAACTACAAAATGATCATAAAATTGGAATACTACAACCGGGATTTTTGGCAAAAGTATTTGTTATTCATTGATAATTTTTAGCACGATGTTAGCAGAGGCATAGACGAATATGTGGTTTCATTTAGTAACGCAATGTAAAAATGACCCTGTATATATCAATGGTTAGGACTTATTGCCTATTAACAAGTACGTAGATATATGTTTACATTTCTGGAACAGGCTGTTTGAATACACTAAGTAAACAGGGTTTTTGGACCTTAAATTTTATCAATATTCTCAAGTACTCATTTTGCTAGATCAACAAGACATTTCGGGCCATTGGCTTTCTACCTGACCTGGCACCAGAGTATGGACAGCCTCATGCTGGAGATCTTGCAGAGCGGCATCATCAGGGATGCCGTAGTGTTAACGGCGCTGCGGCACGCCATACACGCCGACGTAGCCGAAGGAGACGCCGCACGTGCCTTGACGGAACAAGTGAGTTTCCTTAACCTTTCAAGCCCCGTTTATATATATAGATGTATGGGAAAACCCTATATATATGGACACCGGTGTCCGTCGCGGGGCTTGACGAGTCAACCTAAGAAAAAATATTTATAATGATATTTCTACCAAAAAGGATGTAATTTTCAAATTGTCTATATGTCTATTTGACTGCCTAGGTGCTGTAGTTGTATTATGGCACGACTCCAACCCTGAGGTTTCGGGTTCCATTCCCAGGTCGGGGAGTGATATTGAGTTTTATTATTCAATATCACCTCGGAGTCTGGAATTTGTGCCCGATATGGCGATGGGCTCGCCCGTTATCACATCATGAGATGGAATAACGGCGAAAAGTGGGTGCACTAGTTGCGCCTCTGCCTACCCCTTCGTTTAAGTTATTTACCATTTAACTATCTTATGGTTTGTGAAATGTTGACATTTGTTAAAGCTAACAGCAGAAACAAATAAACTAATTTGGATGAAATTTGGCACACAGGTTGGTCATGTCCTGGATTAACATAGGCCACTTTTTATTTCGGTAATTTGGTCCCATGGATATTTTTAACGTGATTCTTGAAGTAGACAGCGCTGTCGTCGTACTGTTTTAGCGACTGGTAGCGGGAAAGGCTTTTCACGCGGGCGAAACCGCGAGTAACACCTACTGATGAATAATAATACCAGCCCTGTATTATATACTGCTCACTGCTGAGCACGGGCCTCCTCTACTACTGAGAGGGTTCAGGCCTTAGTTCACCACGCTGGCCTAGTGCAGGTTGGCAGACTTCACACACCTTCGAAATTCTTATGAAAAATTTTCAGGTACGTAGGTTTCCTCACGTTGTTTTCCTTTACTGTTAAAGTGGACGATAATTAATTTATAATTGATAAACAATACACTCGTAACTTTGGAAAGTCAGAGGTGTGTGCCTTGGGTTTTGAACCTCCGGACAATGTCTCGGCAGACCGTTCCATTTCCAACTAGGCTATCGTCCTGATGAATACAATTTCCATATTAAAATGTGATACAATTGACGACAGAAGTATTTTTTTCTATTCCAGATTTTACCAAAACCAGTGCAACTACGCAAACCTGAAACTATCACTGAGGAAGACATAGAGATCGACACCAAATGTATCCAGTGCATAGAGGAATACATAAAAAGCACCTCTGCGATGAAGAGCCAACATGAGCTGGCGCTGCAAGGGTTCAGGGAAGACTACCAGCAGCTCGTAGAACTCACTCGCGGACTGAAGAAGGCGCACGGGCATGCATGAATTGAATTAGTGAATCATTAAATTATTAGTCAAGTAATTTGTTTTTTATTTTTAGTTAGCTCTAACTTGTCCTGTGAGCATGAAAATCACAATACGGTATTAGACTACCTTTTTTTACATACAATTATGAAAAATGTATGCTATCCAAAATCTAATGGAAAAAGAATTTTCAAAATTGACGCAATAGTAAGTTATAAAGCTTTGAAGTTTGGTGGAAGGGGTAGCTGTCAAATAACAGCAATACTAGGCTGTGACATCACCAAGCGCCATCAGCCATAAAGTTGCTTGCGTGCGAAAGAGATAGCGCGATATCCCCGTTACGCCCCCACTTTTGCTCACAAGAATATTTCAAAATGGAATAACTGCTTTATTTTTCAATCGATTTTGTTGCTGCTTTCACGGAAGAATTTCTTTTTCGTATTATTTTCTATTACACTAAAATAATGTACGAAATCAAACATAGGAAACTCTACCCTATTGTAAGTTTCACTTAGGTAAGTTGCAGGCATACTGTAAGCTACTAAATAAGTGCGTTTTACTGTTTGGTTACCATGCCCAGCTTACAAAGTAGTTTTAATAAAAACATCCTATATTCCTTACGTGAATGAATACGATATTTCAAAAACATTAACATTCAGTATCACTGACATAAAAAAAATGAGCGCCTAGTGAAAGTGGCGATAGACATAGTTGGGAGTGGAACGGACTGCCGATACGAATATCCGCAGGTTCGATACCCAAGGACACACACCTCTGATTTTTCTTTTTTGTATTCTTTGTGAATTATCGCTCGCTTTAACGGTGAAGGAAAACATCGTGAGGAAACCTGCATAACTGAGAAGTTCTCTATAAGAATTTCGAAGGTGTATGAAGTCTGCCAACCCGCACTAAGCCAGCGTGGTGGACTAAGGCCTAAACCCTTTCAGTAGTAGAGGAGGTCCGTGCTCAGCAGTGGCAGTATACCTAATACAGGGCTGGTATGGTATGGTATGGAAGCGACGATAGCCTAGTTAATAAGAGACTCCCTCGGTGGCGTAGTTGTATTACAGTACGACTGCAATTCTGAGGTCTTGGGTTCGATCCCTGAGTCGGGCAAAGTGCTATTGGATTTTTCTATTTAGTATCGGCCCCAAGTCTGGATTTTGTGCCCAATATGGCGATAGACTCGCCCCTATCACATTTTTGGGACGGAATACGCATGGCGAAAAGTGAGTGCTTTAGTTGCGCCTCTGCCTACCCCTTCGGAGATAATAGGCGTGAATGTGTGTACGTATGTGTGTATAATAAGTACCGACATCTATATAAAGAGTTTGTTCAAAGAGTATAATATATACTACGGAAAAGTTTGTTACTCATTTCTATGGGAAACTTACACAGGTTTGTCAGTGACAGGTGATAATGTTTAACAACAAAATATTTTTATAGGCATGCCATTTTATCAAAAGCCAAGAAATTTTACCCCTTTGCTGATAGCAGCTGAAAAAAAGTCAAGAAAAAATGGTGTCCACCATGCGATATTTACGTCTAGATTCGATAAATACATAGGTGACTGGAAAAACGATTTGAAAGAAGGTGATAGTGCCGCATATTTAAAAAACAAAATGCTAAATAAAATAAACTTCCTAACCGAATTTCGGCCACGGCGGCCAGGTATGCAGGAGATATAGTGCATACCTAAGTGTGTGCGAAATACACAGGTGCACTCGCTATTCCTTCACTCTCATAGTCCGGTGAGACGGCAATTCGATATGACCGGAGAGAGATCCAGCTCAGGACCAATGGCTTTACGAGCTCTCTGAGTCATGGGGTTATAAGACCGCCAACTTCCTGACTCCGAGCTGTGACTGAGTAATTTTTAAGATGTAAAAACCCAGTACAGTGTCTTTTGGCTGGACTCGGTTTTCGAACCCGGGACCTTAGCGCAATCGTCGTACCGTAACCGCATACGCAATACAACTACGCTACCGAGCCAGTCTTGCAAAGTGGTAAATATACTGGCAGTAAAAGGATGCCTGCCAGTTAATAGTTTACGCTCTATACTGTCATCTTCAACTGGTAGGTACATCTTTTCTCAAGCAAACGAGACATTGAATATAGCTAAAACATTAATCATAACTGTGCCCACTGTTAGGATCCTTCGGGTATTAAAATAAGTGGACTGTATTACTTAAGACGCTGGTATATTCTCATCAGCAAAAATTATAAAAATGACAAAAATGAACCGAGGACGATGAAATTCCAAAGGCAAGTGTCGTTCCTCTTGCCGCCAGCGCCGTCCCCTCTCCGGCGCCCTCCACGCCGACCCCTCTCCGGCGACCTCCACGCCGCACCGCCCCCGCGGCCAGCGCGGCCCGTGCGGAAATATGTGAACGTTGTCTTAACATACTCCCCGGGTTGAAGTGCGATACTTCAAAGATCTGGAAGTAAACATATATTATTAAAAGCCCTACGAATGGTGCCTCGTTTGGTCTTCAATTCAGCGACTCTAGTGACGCCGTCGCTGCCTGGGTACACTTGCGTGATTCTTCCTAAACACCAGAGCTGTGGTGGAAGACCCTTTTCTCTGACGAGGACCAAAGCGCCGAGTTTGAGTTCTTGATTCGAAGATTGCCACTTTAATTTTTGTTGCATAAGAGTGACGTACTCTACTGAGAATCTCTTCCAAAAATGCTGCCTCATTAACTCGATCCTTTTGAATCGCTCTAACCGATTGATATTCTTGGTGTCTATCTGTGGATGTGGAATGGTCATGAGTGAACGTCCAATTAAAAAATGAGCAGGAGTTAAAGCGGTAAAATCGGAAGGATCAGTGGAAAATGGTGTGAGGGGACGGGAGTTCAAAACAGCTTCAATGAGGGCGAGGCAAGTAAACATTTCCTCATATGTTAGATGAGCAAGTTCCAAAATTCGTTTAAGGTGATGCTTGGTCGAGCGCACGGCAGCTTCCGCTAACCCGTTAAAATGAGGGGTGTAAGCTGGAACAAATTTAAAATTTATACCCTCTTGGGCTATTTTACCTTCGAGGTCAGACTCTACAAAAAATTTGGCTAGTTCGTTACAAGTGCCGACGAAGTTAGTACCGTTGTCAGAGGTGATGCTATTGGGTTTGCCACGACGTGACACGAAACGATTTAAAGCGGCTATGTACGCTTCGCTAGATAAAGCCGTGACGAGTTCAATATGACAAGCCTTGATCGAATTGCAAACAAAGATTGCCAAAAAAGACTTAATGAGTTTGCAACCTCTACCTTTTCGATCTGCGATCAACACTGGACCAGCATAGTCGACACTACAATTAAGAAAAGGAAACTCTAGTTCCGTACGAGATGCTGGTAATTGACCCATAATGGGTTGAACACTATTGGTATTAAATCTAAAGCATCGCACGCATCGCCTAACTAATGCTTTCGCAAGATTTTTGCCACCAATTGGCCAATAGGTCTGTCTAATATTACCTAACAAAAGTTGAGGTGGCGCATGTAAATATTTAATATGAAAATGTTCAAAAAGAATTTTTGTGAAATGATGTTTACTGCATAACAAAATCGGGTGCTTTGTGTCGTAGCTGTATGGGGAATTGTTAAGTCTTCCACCAACTCGAATTATATTGTTCGAATCCAAAAATGGACTCAAAGCACTTAAGCGATTTTTGTTAGACAGTATCTTCCCGGCTTTCAAAATGGCATATTCATCAGGAAAGCTGTCTAACTGAGATAGATGAATAATTAAATTTAGCGACCTTGTAAGCTCTTCCACAGAAAGATAACCAGTCAGCCTGTTCTTACGATTTCGGCAGTTGTAGATGAACCTTTGTAAATATGCTATTATATGTTGTAAATTAGTTAATTTAGATTTATTTTTTATTAAATTAGTTATTAGGTTAGCATTAAAAGTTACATCAAGCGCTAAAGAACAAGTAATCAACTCCGGTAGATCCTGTGTCTCGTTTGTGTTGGGAATTTTTGGCCACGAAGTTTCATGATTCGACAAGAAATTGGGTCCTGACCACCACAGAGTTGAACTACTAATGTGATCAGCCCTCAGCCCTCGAGATACAAGACCTGCTGGATTGTCTTTCGACGGTACGTAGCTCCACGTGTGACCCTCCGTGCTCTCTTTAATTTCATGAACACGGTTACGAACAAAACTTTTTAATTTAGTTGATGGTGTGAATAATCCTCGAAGCTCGTCACGGCAATATCCTGGCGACCAAGCTGTTTCTGGGGCTGTGCGCCAAGCAACACGCGTGCCGCTGCCACAAGTGCATGGTACTGGCCCTCAAACTGCTCGCGTTCCAACATCTGATCGTCGAAGTCGTCCGAAATCATTTCGATGTCACACTGCAATTTATCAAAATCCGAGTACAGCGAATTGAATTTATCAAGGCGATTTTCTAAATCTAGCAATTGTGAAGCACTAGGTTCATCGCAAGTTTTAAATAATTTAATAAAATTATTAAAAATAGTTAATTTAGACTTCATACAACTACGTCTTTTTACTAGTTTTTCAATCTTTTCGTCGGCCATTGTAAGAAAAATTCAAATTTATAACGGTTACGCAAGAAAAAAGCAAATAACTTCAATAGAATTAAAGCAATGAAATATAAACGGTCATTAACCGTTAGGCGAGGGCAAAGGAACAGCTGTTCAAACGGCAATAACCGGTCGTCGGCTATCTACTGATAAGCAACTAGCAAGTATAAAGTACGACAGTACCGTTGAGCGGCCGTTTCAATAGATTTAAAATGTATGATGCAGCGTATTAGCAAATATGTGAATATAAGAATAAATATGCTTTGTGCAGAAATAACTAGCAATGATGTAGTGCCAGCAAAGTATGAAATGATTTAATTAATAATCACTCACAATATTTCAGCTGTTCTGAACGAAATTAATTAAAAATGGGAAAAGAAAAGGAAAAAATTGGAACGACTCACGCAATGATCAAACTGTCCATCCATAATTCGTTAGAATAATCCCTTTGTTTCTTCGATGATGATGATGATGACTTGCACTTTTTACGGTTCCAACATCCGTTAAGTGGTTGATGATTCTTGACCGTGGCTCGCAGGTGTGTGTGTGGTTAAAAGGCGAAGTCTTCTGGACAGAATATTGTCGATTCTGCGTGAGGCTTCTTGAAGACCACAGTTGAACAGCCGCAAGCTCCAAAGCGGTTAAAAAACCGTTACTTTTTTAAATTTTGCCGGTGAGAAATCCTAAAGGACCAATGTTAGGATCCTTCGGGTATTAAAATAAGTGGACTGTATTACTTAAGACGCTGGTATATTCTCATCAGCAAAAATTATAAAAATGACAAAAATGAACCGAGGACGATGAAATTCCAAAGGCAAGTGTCGTTCCTCTTGCCGCCAGCGCCGTCCCCTCTCCGGCGCCCTCCACGCCGACCCCTCTCCGGCGCCCTCCACGCCGCACCGCCCCCGCGGCCAGCGCGGCCCGTGCGGAAATATGTGAACGTTGTCTTAACACCCACCGACCATGTTTATCTCTTGCCGGTCGACATTATTTTTTAGGCTTCACTTCATTTACCATCAGATGCAGTGAAGACACTTTGTCGAGCCTTCGATAAAAAAAACATCTCAACTCACTATAGCGTGGTACGTACAAAAAATGGAATCCCACGACGCGACGCCGTAGTGTGCTGAACACGGGCGTGGCTGTAGCTTGCACATACAGGGCGTCCTAGGATACCAAAATGTCAGTGGGGTATCGTGGATACTTGTCGACTCATGACACGTATACCCCCCCCCCCTCTACCGTCAAAAAAAAAATGCAAAAGTTTTATTTTACGGGTCTATTCATCTATTGTACATGCGATGCATTATGTTTAGATACATAATTTGTGTGGCCGTGTGGTGTCCGGCAGAGTAGAATAACACCAACCCATTACACTTCTGGGTGTCGTACAAGGCGACTAATACCTAAAGCAGAACATCTGAAGCTTTCGTAGACCAGATAATGGGCAGCAGCGTTTTCTGGTATGCTCCATTCACTGCGATCGCCAACCCGCTTGCCCAGCGTGGCGATTAAGGGCATTACCTCCCAATGATAGGCACACATGGTAAACGGCCCCGAGTTCCCGGCCGCCTCACCAGGCTTGACTACGGTAGCGGTCAAAGCAGCGGTGGGGCACGGGGTGCTAAGAATCCCCGGGTTACGGACGGCTACCACGCATTGACCTTGGCTACGTATAATGGACGAACTCTGAGGCTCAACGAACATCTAGCCGAACTGGAGGTAGAGTTAGGCAATATAAGATGGCATGTTTTGGGGTTATCTGAAGTCCGTAGAGGGGGAGGACACAGTAACCTTGGAATCAGGCCATTTACTCTACTTCCGAGAAGGTGATAGCCTTTCCCAGGGCGGTGTCGGATTTCTCGTCAACAAGGCCCTCATTGGCAACATTGTGGAAATATCCAGTGTGTCGTCACGGGTTGCGTACCTCGTACTCAAACTGACCGAGAGATATTGTCTTAAGGTCGTACAGGTATATGCACCCACCACTACACACTCGGATGATGAAGTGGAAGCTATGTACGAAGACATAGGTAAAGCCCTGCACAACACCTCAAGGGCCCACTTCAATGTTGTCATAAGAATAAGAAATAAGAATAAGAAATAAGAAATTTATTTAAACAATTTATCGTACAGTTGTATACTACGTTTGACGCTAAAGTACAAAACAAATATCGGTAATAAGTATTAAAATTAGTCCACATAGTTACGACGGTACGTATACAATTTAAAAATCTTACCCTCCGTGCTAGTTAAAACTGTGTTACGGCAGGGTAAATGATTCTCGCCTCATAAACTACCTAATAGGACTCACTTTCGAATGATACAAGCGATTCTATTGTTGAGGCTATTGCACATTTTGCGTAAACAACTTAGCGTAGTACTACTAAACAATACAGATGAAACTCGTTATTAAAAAATATATTTTTTTTAAGCAATGTAAATTATGTATATGTACATATTTTATTTTTCATTACTTTGTATTGTGTTTGACTTTATTATATGATGGGAAAAACAGTTACGTAACTTATAAAACTAGGATATAAAAACAAATGTAATGGCATAATAATACAACAAAATTGTTGGTAGAACCCATGTAAAAAATTTGAGGAGAGTATTTTCATAAATATATAAAGGAAAGTATGATATAATATTATTATTCTTTTGCATGACGCGACGGTCTATTACAGTCCACTATTTATTGCTAAGAATGTGGTCACACACGCGGTACAACCGTTTAAAAGGTAAAAGTCAATATATTGTTTTAATATAATTTTCCGTTTTTTCGTAATCAAAGCCTCGTAAAAAATTCTCCAACGCCTTTCCACATAGAAACTTAGTTTTATCCTTTATCATTATGGTTTTGTTTATCCGATTATATAACAGCGGTGCAAGAAAAGAAGCAAAACCTTGAGCAAATGTCGTCCTGCAAAAGGGAACAATATAAACATCATGTGCTCTTCTTTTTGTTAAGTTGTCAGTTCTACCGGTATAGGAGTGTTGTTTTAAGATTATAAGTTTTATGAAGAGTTGTCTAACGGTGAGGACTTGAAACTCAGTATAGAGATGGAACGTAGGATACCTGAAAGGCCTAAATGTTAGAACTTTTATTATAGATCTTTGTGTTCGTTCTAATCTAATCAACGATGTCTTGTTTGCTCCACCCCAAGCGGTAATTCCATAACATAGTAGAGACTGGCATAGGGACAAATACACAACTTTATTAGTTTGACCGTCTCTTAAATGACGAATCTGTTTAAAGATTGGCATTAGTTTTCTTAATCGCGTCTTTAAGGCGTCAATGTGTTGTTTCCAACTTAAATTCTTGTCTATTGTAATTCCTAGATACTTGATGTTTTCTGTACGAGTAAGTCTGTAGCATTCGCAATTATTGTAATTTGTATAACCAGCGCATGTACGTGCTTTAATGCTGAAATATGTACTTGGTTGGTTGTTATTATATATAGAAAAGGTAATATATTTTGTTTTAGTTATATTTAAAGTAAGTAAATTGTTATTAAGCCAATCAAATACTGTGCGTAAGCCATTTTCAGTTGCAAGTCGTACGTTTTCCCATGACGAACCCTCAAAGAGTATGACGGTATCATCTGCAAAAGTTACAATTTTCGCATTTGGTATAATAGTATTACAGAGATCATTTATATAGACCAAAAAGAGTGTTGGCCCAAGAACTGATCCTTGTGGCACACCAAAACTCACTAATTGCTTAGAGCTACACATCTCAGCTACTTTAACTATTTGATACCTATCATACAAATAGTCCTTGAGAAGTTCTAGTGGAACGCCACGGATTCCTATAGCCTCTAACTTGTCATGGGGGATTATAACGCCAAAGTGGGAGTACGCACGGACATAGAATCGGTTATGGGGCCACATGGTATTGGAAGCAGGAATCACAGGGGACAGATGCTCGTCAACTTTTTAGAACGAGAGGGGCTATACTTGATGAATTCGTTCTTCAAGAAGAACCCCCAAAGGAAGTGGACCTGGCGAAGTCCCGATAACGTGACTAAAAATGAGATCGACTTTATCATGACGGATAAGAGGCATATGTTCAGAGATGTCTCAGTGATTAACAGGTTCAACACCGGAAGTGATCATCGACTTGTACGAGGCACTCTGAATATAAACTTCAAGCTGGAACGCACCCGTCTGATAAAGCCCACGCTCCGGCCAACACTGTTCCAAACCATTGCTGGCTCCGAAAGATTCCAAATGGAACTTCAGAACCGATTTGATGTGCTGGAAACCGAGTGCGATGTTGACGAGGACTTAAGCAGAGTAGTGGAAGTCGTGAGGGATGTGGGTAACGGTTTCTGTCGGAATAGGCACACGGGCAGGAAGTCCAAACTTTCAGACGAAACTTTGAAACTAATGAGAGAGAGACGCGCAAATACACAGGCCGCGGCGGCAGACCAGCGAGCCCTCACGAAACATATTCGTAAAGCGGTACGGCGGGATCTTCGGAGTTCCAATACACGCCTCATTAAGGAGGCAATAGAACAAAACCGAGGTTCCAAAGTATTCGTGAAGCGTCTCGGGAGGAGCCACATGTCTAAGCTGACTACCGCCGATGGCCGTGTCGTCTCCTCTAAGCCAGAGATCCTCTCGGAGGTAGAGGACTTTTATGGCCAGTTGTATGCCTCGCAATCTCCGCTACCTGAACCCGTTGCCTGCGATCCCCGAGCTGCTTTAGTCCGACACTATTCCGACGAACTTCCCGACGTCAGCATTGACGAAATTGAGTTGGCCCTCAAACAACTAAAAAATGGAAAAGCCCCGGGTGAGGACGGAATTACAACTGAGCTCTTAAAGGCAGGGGGAACTTCCGTCCTTAGGCAGCTGCAGCGTATATTTAATTCCGTTCTTCACAAAGGGAGAACTCCAAGAGCATGGAGCAGGAGCATGGTAGTTTTATTTTTCAAGAAGGGGGACAAGACCCTTCTCAAGAATTACCGCCCTATATCGCTCCTGAGCCACGTCTACAAGCTGTTTTCGAGGGTAATCACCAATAGGCTGACGCGACGGTTGGACGACTTCCAACCACCGGAGCAGGCTGGGTTTCGCGGAGGATTCGGCACCATAGACCACATACACACTGTGAGGCAGATCATACAGAAGACCCAGGAGTATAATCAGCCTCTGTGTCTCGTTTTCGTGGACTATGAAAAGGCCTTTGACTCCGTCGAGACCTGGTCTGTGGTGAACTCCCTGCAGCGGTGCCAAGTTGATTTCCGATACATCGAGGTGCTGAGAAGTTTGTATGACGCTGCAACTATGTCCGTCCAAGTACAGAACAGTCAAACAAGACCGATTCCATTGCATCGAGGAGTAAGACAGGGGGATGTGATATCCCCTAAACTGTTTACAAATGCATTGGAAGACGTTTTCAAGACTCTCAACTGGAACGGGCGAGGCATCAATATAAACGGCGAGTACATCTCGCATTTAAGGTTTGCCGATGATATTGTAGTCATGGCAGAATCGCTGCAGGAAGCTCAAGAAATGCTGCACAGCCTAAATGAAGCCTCCCAACGAATTGGTCTCCGGATGAACCTGGACAAAACGAAGGTTATGTTCAATGACTTCGTCGCTCCGGGATCAATAATCATTGATGGCACACCTCTCGAAGTTGTCAAGGAATATGTTTATCTCGGGCAAATAATGCAGTTAGGTAGACACAACTTTGAAAAGGAAGCCGATAGGAGGATTCAGTTGGGCTGGGCAGCGTTTAGGAAGTTGTACCACATATTTTCGTCGGATATACCACAGAGCCTGAAGACGAAAGTTTTCAACGAGTGCGTCCTCCCCGTAATGACGTACGGAGCCGAGACGTGGACACTGACTGTGGGGCTAATCCATAAGCTTAAAGTCGCTCAACGTGCTATGGAAAGAGCTATGCTCGGAGTCTCTCTGAAGGACAAAATTCGGAACGAAGTGATCCGTCAGAGAACCAAAGTGACCGACATAGCTCTGAGAGTTAGCAGGTTAAAGTGGCAATGGGCTGGCCACATATGTCGCAGAACAGATAACCGATGGAGTAAGCGTGTTCTGGAGTGGAGACCGCGTCTTGGTAAACGTAGCGTGGGACGCCCTCTAGCCAGATGGCGGGATGACTTGCACAAGAGGGCCGGCAGCAACTGGATGCATAAAGCAGCAGACCGGGCTCTGTGGCGTATCTTGGGAGAGGCCTATGTCCAGCAGTGGACTGCAACGGGCTGATGATGATGATGACATAATTTGTGGCCCGAATTTTTTTGTACACGTCTATGGTACGATGTTTGTCGGCTGTTATACCTAAATAGGTACTAATGAAATAGTAACATTCGTTTAACCGTTCCGTGTCACTGGCTGTCGTGGGCAGGTACCATGCCGTGAATGACGTTGGTGGATAATGGGTACGTATGGAGATTTCTTGTTTGATTAATAAAAAATTTCATCATCATGACACACGAAGCCGCTGTTGAACATAGCCTCTGCCTAAAGATTTCTAGACCTACCTGTCAGAAGCTGAATTTACATTCATAAAATGTTTAGGGTTAGGGTTGCATTTAATAGACACATGAACATTATCAAAAAGGTAAACGAGCTCTTCATAAGGAAACGTTGATGATACTGAAACAGAAATTTGATCTAAATACAAAATAAGGGCTTTTATTTAAACAGGTAAAGGTCTATTCCAAACCATAACTGGAAAATTATACGAAGGCGATTGGCATAACGGTTTCAGGTAAATATTTTTAAAATGTTCCGACGTATTTAAAATTAATCATTGCTAGATTTTTGCGGTCCTCAGTCTTCCAAGACGCTGCGATTTTAGTAATATTAATCAGTTTATGCTTCGTTGACCTTCGCACAAAATAGTATTTAAACCTGTTCCAAAACATAAGCAGATACCGATTGTTATTTAGATCACCACGTATGGCAGGTTGATTTGCCACAATCTAAGGTCACAAGTTAATGTGATAAAATTTCTCAGACACGGCTTCGGAACTCTTAGCACCCGACTTCCAAACGGCACATACACTCTAGAATACCGCGGAGAGTGGGTGCGAGGCAATCCTGAAGGAGTCGGCTGGCGGTACTATGATAACGGGGACATATACTTCGGTTTTTGGAAGAAAGGTCGTCGACACGGTTACGGCAAGATGCGGTACGCAGATGGTACACTGTACGTGGGATATTGGAGTTTGAACAAGAGATCGGGGTTGGGTATGTTTGTCCAGGGTAAGTAGCTACTTCCATTCATTTCTGTTCGGTGTAGGATGAAGGTATCTAGCAGGAATTTGATAGGGAACTAGCGACTTATAAAATAGTTTTTATACCACAGGAGGGGCTGGTTTTAGTATGTCGTAGATGCCCTACTGGACGTAGGAATAATACAAAGGTTTGGGAAGGGTGCTTGGGTCTATAAAAATAATTTATAGCTAACCTCAATCTCTGTTGTGGTATTGAATTTACACACATAAACCATGTACCTTAGGTACTTCTTCCCTTGTTCTATTTTAAATGTACTACAATGATTGTCTTGCCACAGTAAACGGCAATAGATACGAAGGCCACTGGGAGAACGATAAAAAGAACGGCATAGGTCGTTTCTATCACATGCACACCGGGCAGCTGCAGGAAGGATGCTGGACGCGCGATGTCTGCATCAGGTCCAAAATGACCGACATTATTATAAGACAATTCTGCGACTTGCCCACGCAATACCCTTTGCCACCGGTAAGTAGAAACTTTGAATGTATTAATTTATTACACTTTCGTGACTTGACTGGTCTTCCCGAAAAGTTAGTAGAGGAACAGCAGGAGCAACTTTGCACTTTTAGTTGGCGGAGCTCATTGCCGTATATTCTACCGACAGACACGTCCATGAAGATAATTTGTTCAAAATACTGGATTAAGGATTTAGAACTAAAGTTCGCTACAGCGCTAAAACATTACCTAATCATGTCGTTTAACCAAACTTCACACAGCGCTAGATCGCTGTACAGCAAATTTCAATAACTAACAGATAACAAACAGTTATAATGCTTACTTTTGTTTGTTATAATATGTGTTTCTAAAAACTAAAATAGATTAGAATTGATATTGAAACAGTAGTATCAACTAGCCTAACTGTTACTGTCGAGTTAGTTATGAAACTCCAGTTAAATGTTAGTACGTATTGAAATCGGCCGTTAATCAAGTTGAAGTCACACTAAGCTCGTGTGTACCGATTGTAGTAGGTACAGCTCAGTTGAACAGAGTGAATTTTCGGATCGGACAGACGGAGGATAATCGAGTACCTACGTAGTACATATATCGACGGTTCCGTAGAACAAAGTCGTACATGCAAAATGAAGCTTTTCAGTAGAGCGCTTTGAAAGTCTAAGCTAATTGTGAAAATCACAAGTTATATTGAACAAAACATTATATTCTATAGGGTTCAGTAACAACTTTGAACTTAATGTGTGAAAATAGCACTAATTCGCACATGAATACAAACTAACGACTTTCAAAGCGCTCTACTGAAAAGCTAACATTTTGCATATACGACTTTGTTCTACGGAACCGTCGATATATCGATGGCCGAGCTTATTTATCTACGAAGTGATAGCCTATTTTCTCAATATCGAACACAATCTTTAAAAATACTTTAAGTATGTGTGGCAGAATCTCTAGTTTGTTAAGTTGGTGCCAAGGAACCTCATGCACAATTGTTTTACGGATGTAGATGCCAAGACTCACAATAGATAATATTTTTTTAACTAAAGTGGCGGTTGCAATTATTCTACGTTGATGTTATCTTTATAATGAAGCTTTAAATACTTTGTTATGTGCTATGGTAAAGGCAACCTACTATAAAAATAATAAACAAGGAATAAGGATATTTTGCTGTTTTTCGGCGCAGGTAGGTAATCCACGAAGCGACATTCGGTAGATAGGTGGTTTTTATTCTGCCAGGCATTATCCGGACTTACGAGTAGGGATCGCTTGCAAGAAAAGCGTGTGTTTCATGCAAGCAATGTCACTCTACCTTGATGTGTTTGAGTATGACCAGTGTTATCACATTTTGAATTAAAACTTATATGATAAGTTAAACAATGCTACCTGATGTTTATAGTTTTCTAACAATAAAACGGTTAGACTATAAGATCAAACAGTCATCTTTCCTAACCTCTAGCAAGTTAAATGACTGGGCAATAATCTCCGCATTTATCAACCCATATCGGGGCGTCCTTCGCTAATCCCAAGGGCTTCAGTGTTTTTGCTGTTACAAGATCTTTGGGGATAAGTTTCCTTTGTTACAAATGGGGTCAATTGAAGATTTTCATGGAAAAACAAAATACGCTTGTGAATCGTAGTCTTTACATTTATGCGTTTACTAGCTTTTGCCCGCGGCTCCGCCCGCGTTAAAAATTGTTTCCTCTAGAATAGTCACGCTTTATATTTTCCCGGGATAAAAAGTAGCCTATGTGTTAATCCAGGGCATGATCTATACGTGTACCAAATTTTATCGAAATCCGTTCTGTAGTATAAAAAATTTTTTGGGGTGGGCTACCCTTGCCACTTAGGTGGATGAAAAATAGATTTCGACCGATTCTCAGACCTATATGCACACAAAATTTCATGAAAATCGGTCGTACCATTTCGGAGGAGTTTGGCAACCCGCGACACGAGTATTTTATATATTAGATGTTAATTTCTCGCATGTTGAATGCTAAAATCTAGCATGAAATCGCAATTTTATCGGAATTATAGTTACACATTGCAAGTATGTAGACATCTGGACAGAGTAGGAAGCATTATACACGTTATGTATAAGATAATAATGTCGTGTATCAGCATAAAGTATCTATAGATACCTATCAACGGCAATTAATAAAGTTTATTTCAGATTCGCAAATAGATTCGCAAAAACAAAGATAACGATTTACTAAACTTTGAACGTATTCATAGTTCATACGGAAGAAAAAATCAATTTCTTAATTTTTTTAATGTTTAATACACACGTCTTGGTCTAGTGGCAATATAAGTACGTAGTAGGTACTATTCAGTATCCTGTACTATAAGTGGGTTGGGATTGAGAAGATCCTGGGTTAAATCCCAACATAGATTTACTCTTATAGCTCTTAAATTAATTCAACTGAACGTGGCTTAAGGTAAGAGTTAATCGTAAAAATTAAACCAAATCGATACTGAAATTATGTTGAGATGACCCTGCATTGAATAAGATAATAGAAGAGGAACGTGTACTTACCTACTAGGTATTAAGTACCTACGAATTATGTCTATATTGTTAATCTATGTATTATGTACTTCAGAGAAATATGCGCATTAACGAAATATTTTGATTACAACAGCCACAATGATTACCCTCAGAGTGGCAGATAAGGTAAAATTCAGTACATTATTCGTTTAGATAATGCTTTATTTGCATAAACCGATAAAAACCACGTGCCCTCATTAGCATGAATGTAAAACGGTTTGTGTTTACCAACAGTGTTAGTTAGATTTTAAAATTGCAGCAAGTGCAAACATGTCTCGATTTATTCAAACGCATTTGACGGAAATCGTAGGCAGCATATTATTTTCTGCTTGCCTAGAACTTGCACACACGAGTGATAAGAGTCGTTTTCTAACGATTCATACTAATCTAAAGCCGCTGGTTTAAGCTTGAGAATCATTATTAAGAATTGTATTCAATAGAAGATAAATTACGTTTTAAATATTTTCCTTGCTCTTACCTTGATCCGTTGCAAATTACTAGGAACCGCATCTATAACTGCGATGCAGTCGTCATTGGACGTGGTTTTTCTTGCGAGCTGATTCACGCGATTTTATCCTGTATTGGTAGGACTTGACTGTCGGCATTACCTTATCTGTAAAGCTATTTGTCGTATTATCTACATACGGTAATTGTTGTCAATTGAATACCAATAACGTAATTTTATGATCTCGGAAATATGAACTATTTTAAAATTGTAACTAACACTGTAATAAATCGTAAAATTTTAATAAAGTCCTCCGATTTTAAGATTTATGTCATTTTATTTTGCAACTACTATTAAAATGAACGTTTTTTAAAAAAGTTACTTAAATGGAGGGTTTATATATTTTTTTAATGGACTTTAATATCCATTAACTTTGAGCCTGGTCAGATATTGAGGGCCAGCACCAATACAAAAAGCAGGCATGTCCTTTGCGTATTAATACCTACTAAGTTAGCTATAATTAAAATCTTTACTAATATCATAAAGCTGAAGAGTTTGTTTGGTTGAACGCGCTAAGGAACTACTGGACCGATTTTGAAAATTCATCCACAATTAGGAAGCTAATTACTCCTGAGTGGCATAGGCTACTTTTTATGCCGGGAAAATATTTTTATCCCGGAAAAACTATTACTATATATACCGCGAGCAATACTAGTCATACATATTATATTTACGTAGGTATATTGATTGGGAAATTATGCATCGTTCAACGAATTACGTTGCATTGCAATGAACCAATATCTAATGGTTTCTTGTGTTTACGCAAATATTAGACTAGTTATTGGATTTTATCGTGGTTTTTTAATCTATACTATCTATACTAATATTATAAAGCTGAAGAGTTTGTTCGTTTGTTTGAACGCGTTAATCTCAGGAACTACTGAACCGATTTTGAAAATTCTTTCACTAATAGGAAGCTACATAAGTCCTGAGTGCTATAGGCTACTTTATATCCCGGGAAAATATTTTTTTCCCGGAAAAACTTTTTCACGCGGACGGAGCCGCGAGCACTACTAGTTTATTACATTTACGCGACGTTTCGAAGACTTAGCAGTGTTCATGGTCACGGGGCGGATTGAGGTGTTGGTCGTCCAAAAGTCAAAGGTACAATATTAAAAGAAAACTAGTTTTATTTCAATGAACCAATTATCATTATGCAAAGGAACCAATATGTATATGATATACCAATATTTTGTATCCATTTCAAGCACATTGCGCGTACGGAGTGTCAGATTTGCCATAATTCAAGTTCATATAGAGTACCTAGTTCAGAAAAAATGATCTAAGTATTTAGGTGTACTTATATAATTAATTCGACGATAGAATTTCGACCACTAATTTCTATAAAACCGTGACTAAAGTGTCGTATATTTAATTTAGTTTAAACAACCGTGATTATTTACCATGGCGTTCGAGGTC
Source organism: Lapara coniferarum (assembly GCA_949316025.1). NCBI lineage: Eukaryota > Metazoa > Arthropoda > Insecta > Lepidoptera > Sphingidae > Lapara > Lapara coniferarum. Next base: position 28,198,363 of record OX438919.1, read on the forward strand.
GCGCGACCGCGAGCACTACACGGCTAATAAATCACTCAACCGTCGCGTCGACAATATGTGGTTAACATTGATGTATTAAAAAGTGGTTAAAGATAATTATTAGGTAACCACTGAATTAAAAACCGATCTTCAAATTTACAGGTTATATAGGTACTATGTGAACACTATAATATAGTACTATATGGTGATACATTAGTATTTGCTTGCAGTTATGTTCCATAGTCAAACACATCTAGCCACAAGTTCATTGTAGAATGAGAGTTAATCTATAACATTCTTTTTTTATATTTAATTTATTATTAACTTGGGGGTCAATTATACCCTTTGTATCCGCCGAGTCCGCGTCTGTGCTAGCTTAACGTTCAAATGACCTTTCCTAGAGCATGACGGAGGGGTTAATCTATACAAGAATTGACGATACTATGTACGTTTTTTGATTTGTTTGTTCCAGTGAGTTTTTTTAGCGCAGACCAGATTATATTTTCCCACAATCGGTCAACAATGTAACCATTCATACACGTGTAGTGAAAAAGACGAATGTTTTAGCTAGCGTGTGCTAAAGGTCGTTAGAGCTGTATTAATCCTTATTACCTTATACGATAAGGTTTATAATATTTCCATTACTTAATCCAGTCATGGTGGGCACCAGAATAACATACATTTCGTAACAAATATTTATTCCAGGTTGAACTAAAAAATGCAAGAAAAATTTTGGAGAACAGCATGTTATGGTTGAAACAGAAGATAGGCGAAATTGACAACAACTTGAAATACTGTATCGATCAAATGTATTAGTTGTCTTTAATTATATACAAAACAAAATGTAACATTGTAAATTATATTTTTATACAAAACTCTACATGTTTTAGGTAAAATTCTAATATTAAATATAATGTCATTACAATATCACAGCTTACTAAACTTATTTTATGGATTAAGTAGACGCAGTCAATATCTTGTTATTGCGTGGCTTCCATGTCGATTAGCTGCACTGAGTGCATATTACACATTATCGCGTGTATTCCAGATGATAAAAGGATCTTTAAGAAAAAAACAGTCGTACCGGTAATACATGCGACACATTGTATTTTAGTTATTAAATCTTACTTCTTAGGTTACAAGTACATTAGCAATTAACCCTTTCTGTGCAAGGCCATCATACCAGATGTCAAGAGCTGTAACTTTGCCTGAACAATTCATCTTAAAAATCTGGGAAATATTTGTATTAAAATTTTATTTATTTCAATCATCTATAGAATGGCTTGCATAGAAAGGGTTTAAAAGTACAATATTCTTTAACTTTACCAGGCACTGGCAGACAAATGTGGACGAAATTTTAATAACATTCCATATTTACACACTGATGCTCCAATTACTTAAATTCGTATAATAGGAAAATTATCTTCTCAATGTTAATTGTCAATTTACACGCGCACACAAATCAATTTGGAAATTCATCGCAAAGTACATTGGCAGCTTTAAATCATACCGTTTAATATAAAAAACGTGCTGAATATAACATACGATTAAAAAATAAGTCGATGCGAGAATCTGTGACCCGATTATCAGAGATTCAATATTCATTCTTGTCATCGTCACAGGTTTTATTGAGATTATATATGAGTTTCAAAATTCAAACTGGAGCATAAAAATCACAAAACATTGGATGTATCTTCAACAATTCACACACTCATTATAAGATTTTATTATTACATTTTCAACACGTGTTCTTACAAAACATTAATGTAAACATAGCCCAGATCTATTCATGCAGCCCGTGTTCACTAGCATGACACATTGGCACTTTATAAGTACAATCTTACCACATCTAAGTACATTACGATAGGTATTCATATATTAATTTAAAAAATATTCCCGCGTACCAGATTGATTCGCTCACACGATGCGACTCTGATCTAACAACGTTAAATTATTCATTCGCCCGTCCGCGTCGCCCATCTCTATCTGTTCTTTGAGCAATTCCAGTTCTTTGATTCCGGTCACGGTGACTTCGTACTTGTGCGTTGCCAGTGACATGTAGAAATGTATGGCGAACGCTAGGAACACTATCATTACGGGTATAAGTACCACGCAGGCGGACCACGCGGCCGTCGGGCTCAAATCGTAGAACTTTACCCAACACAATATAGCTATCTCTATCAGGAACAATATTAAACCTAACAGGGTAGAGAAAGCCCACGCTATTTCTATGTACCAGTGTAGCCTTTCGTGAGGCGATTCGTGAACGAGCGATATGCTGTGTAAATTGCCGACGGCTTCTATATTGGGTAATATGCAGGTGCTTATCATTAGAGCTAACATGTGGACTGCCACAAGCAAGGTGGTGCAAACAGTGAACGCGACCAGCATTTCGTTGGGCACGGCTGTCGCGTCTGGAGGGTTAAGTTGAACTTCTACCATCGCTACCTGTTGGAAAATATTTTGGAGCGATATAAATATGAATCATCATCGGTCACATGACGTCATATGCTGAACATAGGCCTCCTCCAAAGATTCCCAGATGGACCTGTCAAAAGCGGTCTGCATCCAGCGTGTTCTTGCGACCTTTATCAACCTTTACCTTTATTATCAATATGTATTGATAATTTTTGAATTCATGATATACTGAACAGGTATTTGTTTAGATCAAAGTAAGGCATTATAAATTTGTCGTAATGCACACATTAAATCATTATGCACGAAAAGTTATAATCTTACTATTAAGACCTTATCAATAGATTCTTTGCTATCTATATAATTATCATACTATAGTTAGAAGTTGATTAACCGTTCTTAGATTATTCATCAAAGATAATTCTGCTATATCCACTCACCATAGCGAAACCAGAGAGCAGGGCGGACGTTTTGCTGGACGCTTTGAGTTTTGCCCGACTGAGCTGCAGCTTCCTCCAGGATAGGTATGCAGGCGTGTGCATCCCGTCATCCGACTGGATCGGAGTCTCGCCTGACATAACGCACTTGTGCTGGTGGAAACACACTTAATTATTCTCAATAATACATAGAAAACATATTTAACCATGTATAAGATGTACGATTTGTTATCCACCGATCCTGCCATCCTGTCGTTATTATAAATGAATACGATTTGTTATCCACCGATCCTGCCATCCTGTCGTTATTATAAATGAATGTTTCTCGATCCTGCCATCCTGTCGTTATTATAAATGAATGTTTCTGTTTGGTGTTGTTAGCGTGTAGCGCATAAACCTGTTGAGATTGAGTTAGACAAAGGTCATTATCAACCAACAGGCTACTTTTCCTGCCGTAGAATACGCAGTGGCCCAATTGGACTTTCCTTCTGGGAAAAACCTTTCAAGCGGGCAAACCTATCAGGAAAATCTAATTCATCTAAAATATTATATTTATATAAAATTGTTTATAGAACGCGGCAATGTTAGGTAATTTTTTGCCAAATAAAACCTATTTCTTTATTTCCAAGATATCTATTTTTTATCAATTTATTTAACACATTTACATTAGCCAGGGTTGCCATCATAGTGCCCTGTGGTCTGGGGGCATCTAGAGAATCCCGCCACAGCATCCCCTGCCTGTCGTAAGAGGCGACTAAATGAGGATTGAGAGAGTTGCGAGGCGAGCAGTGGGGGGCTGCTACTGCAGTTTATGCGACTCCGAGGTAGACGACATTGTGGGTGGCCGGCCTCATACAGTCGTAGATGCCAAAGGCGTGCTTTAGAGTTCAGGGGTTTATTAGCCCCCTGTCAGAGGGGCCGCAATACGGCATTGCGCAAGGGCGGTTACATGCAGCTATCTTAGTGCAACAAGATACCCCGGGGCCGTCCCGTATGCGCCGAATGAGGTCATAGTGGGTTTTGGTTGGTATGCCGGTCTAGGGTGTACATAATGTTAGGGACTCGGTCCAATGCTCGTTCGCATGATGCTATACTCCGGAGTGTCGACGTTGGGTCGTAAGATCGGTGAAACCAACATAACCATTCCACACACCCCACAGTGGTGGTAGCGACAACGCGTTTTTACGCTCGATAAAAAAAAGGGTTGCCATCGTTGCTATTTTGCGCGAATATTTGATACTTGGGAAGACTCTCGATTTCAACGCGTCGAGGGAGAAAATTCTAAAACCTGTTTTTCCTTGTGTACACAAGGAAAAATGTACTTACGAAAAAAAAACTTATTTACGGAGTCAGCAACATCGATAACAGTTACCACACATGAGTCACGACATGTGTAGGTAACTAGTAAATTAGATATTGTATTTATAGAAACACACAAAGCGGATGGTATTTAATCGGCTTCTGAACACCACAAAATTTAACAAACGTTATAAAAACAATACTTGAAAAAACTTATGTATCTAAGTTCGTAAAAAGCGTTTTAGGTTTATTGAGTAACGTCATAATACATTAATATGTATTAAAAACAAGCAAACAAAATCGAAAATCTGTTAAATAATTTTCTTTGAAAGACAAAATTCAGAATATTAGATACAGTCAGCAGTATATTTATACTTAAATTTTGATTTTGTTCAGTTGCTTAGCTGAACAAAATTAAAATTTCAAATCGCCTATATACGCGCTGAATTAAACTGAAACATTTCTTTCTTTATTTGACATACATATACATATACACTCACGGCTGTTATCCCCGAAGGGGTAGGCAGAGGTGCAACTAGTGCACCCACTTTTCGCCATTATTTCGTCCCATGATGTGTTAGGGGCGAGCCTATCGCCATATCGGACACAAATTCCAGACTCCGAGCTGATACTGAATAGAAAACTCAATATCACTTTGCCCGACCCGGGGATCGAACCCGAGACCTCAGCTTTGCAGTCGTACTGTAATACAACTACGCCACCGAGGCAGTCCTTTATTTGAACTTAAGTAAATCTCTTTTGTTTTATTTTTGTGAAGAAAAAAAAATTCGTAAGATCACGCAATTATGTGGGTAATTTGAAATTTTGAATTTGTTCAGCAACTTATACTGCTGAATGTACCTGCAAATACAAATGGGCTAATGTATATATAATATGGATATCTCAAATGGCTTACTTAATGGAGTTTTAATTGACAATCAAGAAATTTAAGTTTCAGAAATTAATAAGGTGAAGCGTGTCAAAATTAATGTAGAACATGCATGTGTCTAAATTTTACTACTTAATTCTGTACATATCAACATTTTTGTAACTGTTTTTGGTAAAATTAAATACAGAGAAATTATGTTTCTTTATAAACAAAATAATGCGAAACCATCTCTCTTTATGTTTATTTATTGTCAAGAGATATTTATAATAGATTTCAATATAAAAATTACTGCCTTCATATTGCACACATTACCACACTACAGAAAAACAACATAGACATAATATATACATTTAAGTATATATTATTATGTACTTTTCTACAAGCTAAAACCCTCCACCCATCATGAATATTATGTTTCATTCTTTTAGAATATATTAAATAAGATAAGAATAGGAGTGAGGATTCATCATGCCCCAAACAACATATTAATGGAAGTAATAAAAACATCCTAATAGAAAAATTATTTTCTGTGTACAAGTGTTGCATCAGATTCCCATAAAATCAATGATGATGGTTACAATAAAATTACCAAGGTGGTTCAACAATGAACAAGAAAGCAAAATCAATCATTACATGGGCATAGCCAAATTTTACCCCATAATCGTTTTTATTACAACAACCATAAATCTATGCTAATGTTATAAAACTGAAGAGTTTGTTTGTATGGTTGATTGAACATGCTAATCTCAGGAACTACTGAACCAATTAAAAAACATCTTTCACTAATAGGAAGCTACATTACTCTTGCATGCTATAGGCTACATTTTATCCCAGGAAAATATTTTATCACGGAAAAACTTTTTCATGCGGGCGGAGTTGCAAGCATCACCTAGTATTCTTATACTTATCCAAGATTCTTATTTTTCAAATTAAAATATATATTGTTTATTTATACAAAATTTACACAACTTGGCTTTGTCCATGTATTACATATATGACAAATAGCTCACCTACACCATCGCCACCAAATGACACTGATATGTACAATTATTGACGAGACATGACCGTAAGCCCCAAGTTTCAACCAATGTTCAACTCACTGTTAGAAAAGGACAGATGCAATATCTTCTGCCTCAGTGACCACAAAACCAAGTGAAAAGGCTTTGCTATACACTCATTGATCCCTTAACAAATTAAAAAAAATAATTTAAAATAACATACCTTAAATTGATTTCATATAAAAATAATATGAATAATTTTATTGAAAGTGTTGTTTTTACATATTATAGTTTTTACTTTTGTAAGTCTACTTAAATGTTTCACAGTATTCTATCATATTATGCCTAAGGCACATTTTTCTTGATAATATTATATCCAATTGGAAGAATGCATATAGATAATATTGTATTGTCATTATCAACTCATTTACATTGCCATTGACATAAAACATTATTTTCTAACATAGCTAAAATAACTTTGCTATATTTAGCATTTCTCACCAAATTTAAATAAAAAGAAACCATAGGTATGCCATGAAATATCTTTTTTTATTATTTACAGCCTTATCCATAAACTAAACCTATTTTAGTTATCAAATGTTTTGTCTTCTTCTATCGAATTTTGAATTGAGTTTGAAGGAAAAAGACAAAACATTCTATTACTAGAATATGTCTATAAACTGTTTATGAATAAGGTTGTTAGAATGTATATTTTTATCCCCAATTAATATGAGAATAGTGTTGATATAAGCATTTCCAACAGTGTACATTATATTTTCGGTTTAAAAATATGAATATGAAATAATTAATATCTGTAAAAATACACAGATATTAACTATAGCTAAAATAATGTATTGCCCTGCTGTTCTAATGATAAAAAATACACAACAAATTGATACTATTACAATTCAAATTATCATTCAAATAGTGCATAAATGCAGACAGCAAACATTCCATTTTGAAAACAAAACTACAAATTATGATGTCATAGAAGTTAACTTGTGTTTTATAGCAAGTTAACTCTTAATATACTATTTTTTCTTGCAGGGGCATCACAATGATGATAAAATTTAATTACTCACTATGTTGCGGTTGTCCTTCATGTCAACATAGAACAAATTAGAAATATATAATTTCACAAAAAAAACCTAAATTGAAAAAAATACCACAAAATAAGTAAACATAAGTGAGATTTCGTGATACTCATGAGTAAATAAAAGGTGCATAACTAAATAATCAGCTTAATGCAATTTAAATGTAATAATTCTTACTCGAAACTTGATAGTGTAATCTGCACAACGGATACGTGAACACAATGCCGACTGTGTAATTAATTAAACTTGACATTAGCATTTAAAGGTGGCTGATGGCACAAACAAGTACTAGAACGAGTTATGTTATGTCATACCTTGCTCAATTTTGGACACCAGTTACTAGAGGGGTATCGGCCGCCTGGCAATACGCAGTGGTAATTATTGCCACCAGTGCTGGCCGACCAAACCGACATACCTAAAATGTATTTCCACCACAGTCCCTCAGTTTGAAGCGTCGAGGTCACAATTCAATAAATTTGGTTTTTTAATCCATGAAATCGGCAATTACTTTTTTAACTGCATAAGATAATTGCTACTTCATAGTATTGATGATAAAGATTCCAATATTCAGTAGATTCATTTCATAAGTCCATACATTATACATGACATATGAAACGTCAAACTCAAATGTCAACGTCACAACTAAGTCCACAGGCTATGTAAGTACATTATTTTGTGGGTGGTATGTAATCCCAACGAGAATGTCATTCGTAATTATTAGATTCGGGTAGATTTAAGGGTGTTCACATACTCATGCATAGAGTCCACAAGTTGGGGCGCGTCGCGTCGCGTCGGGTTCGTCTGTAATACAAAAACCCGCCTCTTATACAATGGGGGTCGACTTATTAGGGACACTGCACTGATACGATGGAAAAAAGTATTTCTTTTTGTAGCTCTGTAACTTTTATTAGTTGGCATTTTCACGCTTATGTTAAAGACGTCATACATGATACAAGTAAACGAATGTTTTGTTTACGACAGAAATGTGTAAATGACAATTATTCCACAATAATACTTAATTTTTAGTCACCAAACCATAATAACAAAAACGTATTATATTAGCTGTAACGCTAGAGAACATTAGTACAATAAATTAAATGTAGTTTTTTTTTATGGCCCTACTGCCAATAGCCTGACGCGAGTCAGCTTTTCTAGCCACACCGGTCTTTAGAGTGAACGCAGAAGGTGCTCGCAACCCTTAGAATTAAGTGACCATGCTGAGGGCAACCCACTAACGGGTTACGAACCTCGGCTCAGGACGGCCACTGAGAGAGGATCAACGATTAGGGAAAGATTGGTTTTTAGGCCTAATCCTATTAGATTGTGTTGTCATCGGCACGCGGGCCGAAACTGTTAGGAGGGTCGGGGGGGCGACGGGGAACGCGGCGAGGTCCTCGACGGCGAGGCCGGAGCTGCGGTCTTGTGGAGTGTTGGAGTTTCAAGAACTCGTTCTTACGGTGGATGGTCAAAGTGATTTCGTCCTCTGGATCGGTTAATACGGAACGCAGCCGTCTCCATTTGGCGCCGTTGAATGGAGTAATTAAATGTAGTATTTGGTTAAAAAGGTTGCCGAAAGTAGTCAGGCTAGTGTCCTTGTTGGCACGCCAGTGTTTGATTCTCGTCAAAAATTATCTTATCAATACAAAAACTCGAAATTGGTCTCGAGTTTGTTTATGTAATATTAATTTTGTGGCTGAGATACCATGTTGTGTGTTTTAATATATTGTACAGCATCACATCCCATTGAATTTGATTAATTTAAATGTCCTCCCATCTGGTGGTATCAATATCTTTGCTCGCAAATTTTAAGATGATTTTACGCATTGTTTCACTACAACCTTTTTTCCTATAAATTTTTGTGTGTTCGATTTACATGTTCATTTATTCAATGACCTTTATAAATAGGCTCTAAAAGAAACTGCATATTTGAAAACATATGAATTTTTTGAATGTTTGGAAAATAGTGTTGAAAAATAAAATTGAATGACTTGATCGCGCCGTCCCTATGTGCAAAGTGTGCGGCGTACACAGGCGCCAAAGCAATAGGGGTGCCGGAATCAGGATGAAATTATCTTATTACAAACGATTTACAAAAGGTCATTTTTCTCGAAACAGGCCGACAAAAATCAAAGGCGCTTCATATATTTTGCACACAGGCGCTGTCTTGGGTCGGCACAGGCCTGCGTCCTGCCCCACTTTACATTTCTAATATTAAGGGGATAAAGTGAATAAGATAAGAAGTAAGCAATAAGCCTACCCAATTAAATTGCATTAAAAATTTATCTCTTATTTGTATCTAAATATAATAATTTGTTTGCGGCGCTAAGTACTTTATTTATGCATTTCTAGATTTGTTTGCGGACATAAAAATACCTTATTGTAGACTCGTCTGTAAAAGCCCTTATTACTGAATTGCCGTATTTGTTTTGATATAACGTTGTACGAATAATAAATGATAAACACAAATAATAAACACTTATTATAAAATTATTCCTTATTTACTTAAGTCTATTATTCGTTACTTGTTGAGGATCAAAATGTGATATTATGGCATTAGTTATTATTCTGAGAATATTATCTTTGTAATTTGTATGCCACAAATGACGTTTACGTTAGTTGGTTTGTCCTTGTTTATTAGATTCAAAGTGAAAAGGAGGGAGATATAAATATTGAAAAAAACTACCAATACAACAACTAATATTGAACCTGGAACGCATTACCCGTTACGTAGTGTTGTGCTGCAAAAAATATCGAGTAACGAGTTCATTTTTATAACGGGACTGCGTCTCTACGGGAGTGTTCATGAGAAGTCGGGCAACAACGAGAATGATAAGCGAGTGACAAGTGGAGTGTGGACGTTTGTTCTGTGGATAATGTAGGACGGACAGTAGTTTGTTTTGAAAATTAATGTGAATTATTGAAAAAACTGCGGTTGGTTACGTACTGTGAGGAGTTTAAGCTGGCTATTCCGGCGTTTTAAACGTTTGTGTTGAAAAGTGGTTTTGGAGTGCGTCGTGATGGCCGAGGCTGCAGGTGCCGCGAGTACCAATCCCAACGCGGAGATCATTCGCGGGCAGGTTTTTGAAGTGGGCCCTAGATACACTAACCTGCAGTACATTGGAGAAGGCGCTTATGGTATGGTTGTGTAAGTATCTATCAAGTCGCCAAACTTTCTTTATTGCTACCAACTATGTTGGATTGTAAAGCCGGTTAGAGCTTGGTCGTTGTTTTCCTGTTATTATGTCATACCATGCTGTGTTCGTATAAGGTTCATAATTTTTTCTATGGTTGAATAAAGTGTTATGGCACATAAAGATGTAATCATGACCTACTTAAAAAGTGTCATTTTAGAGAAGATAATTACTTTCAGAAGTTATTATAATGTTCATTGTGGTTTGTTATTTGATACTTTTTACATGGTGCACTATCACAACTCATTCAATTTATTTATTCCTTGTTAACCTTTTAGGAATGTTTATTTGAAAACAACATAGTGGTTATTTAATATCTGTTATGTCTCTCTCTAGATAGTAGTATCAATACAATGATTAATATAATTTGAAACATGAATCTAATAAAATAAAGCTTTTGAACAAAAATATTTGCATTAATAAACACACTCTCACGCCTGTTATCCCCGAAGGGGTAGGCAGAGGCGCAACTAGTGCACCCACTTTTCGCCGTTATTCCGTCCCATGATGTGATAGGGGGCGAGCCTATCGCCATATCGGGCACAAATTCCAGACTCTGGACTGATACTGAATAGAAAAACTCAATATCACTTTGCCCGACCTGGGAATCGAACCTGAGACCCCAGCTTTGCAGTCGTACTGTAATATAACTACGCCACCGAGGCAGTATGCATTTATATGTATTTAAATATTTCTAACTTGGAAATAATTGTTGTGGTACCAATGTGCATTATTTTATTTTTAAAGACCTCTGATTTTGAGATTTATGTAAATGTATTTTGCTTTAAAACTACACTTAATACGAATGTTAAAAAAAGGTTAAATATAAATGGAGGACCTAAAATATCGTCATTCAATGCCATAATAGTTTCATAATACGTACAGCAGAAAATTTGTATCACAGCCCAGAAGTTAAGAGTAATTACTGTTTAAATTTATTCATTTATTTTGTTTACATGACTCATAAAACAAATGATAAAAATCTGCTCAAAACAGAATAAGGATAATTTGTTTGAAACATGGACCTCTTTTAAATAATCATATTATTACAATAATGCATATTTAAAATACCAATAAAAATTTTAAGTTAAATTTAGGTTAACTTGGTTGTAATAATGTACTATTTTTTTGTGTGTGAAAGTCCACACAAAATATTACCATCTTAAGCTGTAGATGTGATGGGAATAATTAGTAATACCTATTATTTGGTTATAGGAAAATGCTATAAGGAAATTAAAATGGTTGATGTTATGTTACAGAGTATTATTAGCCCCATATTTATTTATATATCTATACTAGTGGTGTAACGAATATTCACATTCACGAATATTTGCACCTTTTTTAATGTTTGCATTCGCAATATAGTATGCGACTATTTTTGGAAATGACATGAGAAAATAATTTATATAAAAACAGAAACAAAATCCCGACTTCGTTAATATCTGCCATGTTTATTAAATCCATTGAAGAACTGAAAAGATAGAGACAATATTTTAATTTGAATATTTTATTTTAATTTTGATTAATCTTAGTTGACAGTGTTCACAAACGCTGTCGGAGGCATAACACGGTCACTCATAATTTGGTTGGTGATATAGGTAGAGCAACAAAATCTCGGAGTGCAGATGCCTCCGACTACATTTGTGAACACTGTCAGCTAAGATTATTCACAATCAATTTAAAATATTCAAATTAAAATCTTGTTTCTATCTTTTCAGTTCTTCAATGAATTTAATAAACATGGCAGATATTGACGCAGTCGGGTTTTTTGTTTTTGTTTTTAATAATATTTTTTTATTTCCATTTTTGTAGTTTTCCAGCACCTTTATTAGCATTTCCTATTCCAAACTCTAATAAAACATATAAGTTATATATATGTTCGTAATCACCGTTAAAAATACTTTATTTTGATACCACACTCCATGTATTTTGAAATCATTGTTTTTTTAAGATTGCTTTTTGCCGCGAAAAATCTTCAATTTCCTTTTTTTTTAATTTTGATGTACCCAGTGTCACTCTCACGACTTAGACGAATCTATTGACACCACTTACATAAAAATACGACAAGCCTTTTAGGCTCTAGGGCGTGCCAAAGAAATATACATACACACATATTATATTCACACACTCGATAAACATAACCCTCCTTTTTTCGCTGTCGGGTAAAAATAACACTGGAACAGATTGTTTACAATGTAAGTAAAATGGTCTATTTAGGTAAGTCCCAACTTCAAGATAGAGGTGAAAACCAGCTCGGTTGAGCAAGTGTTTGGGACACTAGGCAAGGTATTCACCTAAAATACCTCAGTGCTTAAAGTCAATAATCTTCAATCAATGAGTAACTACTAGTGATGACGTACGGCTTTGAGACATGGCCTCTTACTATGTGCCACTCAAAACGGATCACAGTCTGCAAGCTATGAAGACACTTGGTGTTTCTCTCTATCCATTTGGAAATGAGGAGATTAGTAAGAGAACGAATATCGCTGACATATTTCAAACAGGCCACTCTATTTAGTCTTCATGACGCTTACTATCAGGTGCTGTCGGGTCACTTTGCAGCCATTATAATTTCACGTAACATACGATAAAATCTTTTGGTGCCAGATGAAAATACAGTTGAAATTGAACATTCGTTACATCATTAATAAATACGTCTGAAGCTAATAAAAGCGTGTTTAAAACAACGTCACCTCGGTCACGACTCACGACCACAGAACAAAGATTAGGCGTCCGTGGTCACGACTGCTTCGGTGCGTAGTTGTATTATACAGTACGACTGCAAAGCTGAGGTCTCGGGTTCGATCCCCGGGTCGGGCAAAGTGATAATGGGTTTTTCTATTCCGTATCAGCCCGGAGTCGGGACTTCGTGCCCCATATGACGATAGGCTCGCCCACTATCACATCATGGGACGGAATACACACGGTGAAAAGTGGGTTCACTTGTTGCACCTCTGCCTACCCCTTCGGGAATAAAGGGCGTGAGTGTGTGTGTGCATTTTTAAAAGACATCACTCTGTCAGTCAAGTATTAAGATAACGCTGGTGACGCATGCGAGCGACACATTTGCCACGGAAAACGTGGGTTTTGATTTTGGTCTCCCCAGTTCCCCCATTAGGTTCCTATTATTAGGAAAACATCTGTCAACGCACTAGATATAACGCGTATAATATGTACTTGATAAAAAACGCATTATTAACATGAAAACTGGCTTCATTTAACGCACGTAAATAAGATGCCATAAAAATGCGATTTGTTCCCCTTGTGAATATCAAAGTGAAAGTAAGTTTCATCATACGAGAGATAATGTAAATTAGCGGCATCTGGCATGCATATGATTAGCCGATAATTTCTAACGTCTCGCTTAAACATAACGGTAGTCTGCAATCAACCCATCGGATTCTGAATAGTCGAACATAGGCGAATTAATCGTGATTTGTTTGATTTACAAATGCTGTTAGAAAAAGTTGGTAGCCATTTTTAACCTAATTCAAAAAAAGGAGGTTCTATATTCGACCCGTATGTATGTAAGTTTGTATGTCCGCGATTTTTCAAACACTACTGATTTGATTTTAGACGGGGTTTTTCGTTTTTCGAATATATATATTTTGCAGGGAAGGCTCATTTTAGAACCTGTTGAAGATCTTCGAAGATAGACACTGGAAATCTCCAATAACTTACAGCAGATAACCCGCGAATGCTGCAATCGTATATCTATTGTGTATTGTTTACACCATTCCATAATTGGCTAATAAAAAAGCAATTAATAAAAACTTGCTAAAAATTAAATCGAATTCCAAACCACTACAAACCAAAAAATAATTTAACTTTTCTCCTCCTCCTTGCGTCGATCCCCAAATGCTGGGGGTCGTGCACAGCTTTAGAGTGGGCCCCAAATTTGTCAGGTCGTAAGTCATCAGGGAATTAACTTTTCGCGCACGATGTTGTACCAACTATTCCGGCTTTCAGCGACATGGCTAGCTGCAGCGGCATTTATGTTAAGTGTGGTGTGGAGTTGATCAGTCCAGCGCTTCTAAGTAGTATGTGGACGTTTAGCCATCACAAAATGAAAGTGGCGCGAAATAAATAAATTTTGCATTGCACTATGTTAAGCAAACGTCCATTATTACTTAATTATTTGCATTAAACTACCCGTGGACATAAGACAGTTATTTAAACAAAGAAAACTGGTGTTTAACTGACGTTTTCAAATGCCAAATCGCTGATTTCGACAAGCGGTAATCAGGACAAAGTTAGTTTGCACGCGTAATATGTCGATAAAATCGTACTCGTATTTATTAATTTTGTTTATAGAAAATGCCATCCACGATGATGCGCCCCGATAGTTTTCCTTGCTGCTTACAGTTCAAAGGGGTGCTTGTGTTTTAGTGCTGTAAATACACACTCAATACTCATGAGTATACACGCACACTACGGTGAATAATCAAAGTCATAATTACCCGCGAAATCCAGCTCAAAAATAGGTAGCGCGCGTCATTGTGGATGCAATTCTCTATAACATTATCTTAATGGTCTTCGTAAAAGGACTGGTACTTTTTCATCGTAACTATTATCTTAGTTTTATGACAAACGGAAAAAATCCCGACGCAGGAATCGATACACCGGTGTTTTCTGAAAGTCATGCTGCGGTTACGGCTTACCAAGGTTAACAAACAATAGACAACTTAACAAGGGCGCTGCATTCACACTGGCATAAATAAACATAATATTATGTATACTTCTAATCGGGCTACTATTGTTCACAAATTATCTTATCATGGATAGCTGTTGTGTCCGTTATCATGCACGCTGGCTCGCATGAAAGTTCCAATGAAACTCGACTGTGTTCTGAAGATAGTTGTTATGTTGATTTTAGTATCTAGCTAATGTTTAAACTTCTTCTAATTATTATCATAGTAATCCTATATTATGATTTTTTATACATGTTGATGGCCATGTAGTGCCTTGATAATGATTTTTTATATTTTTATGGAAACTTGAAAAAGGAACAGTCGAAGGCGGGACTCGAACCCACGACCTCCGGAGCACCGTGCCGGTGCTCTTCCAATTGAGCTACCTCGACCCACCCTTGGCTGTCTAAATTCAAGATCCCTATTTTTAATCTCTTAAAGGAGATGACTAGCGACATCTGTTAGCAATCATTACATTTACTAACTCAGCGTTACTCCTTTACAGGAGTAAGTTACCGAAACGAGTCGCTAAACTTTCATCGCTAGTCATCTCCTTTAAGAGATTAAAAATAGGGATCTTGAATTTAGGTTCGAGTCCCGCCTTCGACTGTTTCTTTTTCAAGTTTCCATAAAAATATAAAAAATCATTATCATAGTACCTGCCGTGTATGATGTATTGCCCACTGCTGAACATTGGTCTCTTCTACTTACGAAGGTGTTTAGGCTTTAGTCCACCACGCTGGCCTGGTGCAGGTTGGCAGATTTCACATACCCTCGAAATTCCTATGGAGAATTGAATTATGTAGGTTTCCTCGCGATGTTTTCTTCATCGTTAAAGCGAAAGATGTTATGAACAATACACACATAACATCGCAAAGTCAGTCAAGTTAGGTTTTGAAGCTTAGGACATGGTCTCTGCAGACCAGTGCATTCCCAACTAGGCTATCGTGCACGTTTAATTGTACGTGCAAATTAAAGTTTACCTTTATTGGCGTTGTTAGAGTTTTGTGGTTATTATGTCTGCTTTTAGTACGTTAATGACGGTTGTTTTATTACGTTAACATGACTAAAGTATGTGTGTTAATGCACGTTTCATGTTTGGCATGAAACAATCGTACGTCCCAGTTGAGTCTCTCGGCGCGGCGAGGAACTTCTATTAATTACTCATTTAATAGTTTTGTCCATCTGAATTCCAAAATGTGGCAGGATTTTAAACATTTTGTGTACGTTATAAATAAGATCCTTCTCTGTGATAGTCGAGAGTTGTTAAAATTAATGATTCCTTACGTTTACGCGAACGTTAGACATTGAAATTAAACAACTATAACGGATTTTATCGCAGTTTTTTTATTTTATTTTTCTCCCGACGCGACGCTTCGAAGGGTTTGCAGCACTTCGTGGTCACGGGACAGACTGAGGTGTTGGTGGGCCGAAAACTTAGTGTTAAAATGTCGGAAGAAAAATGAAAAATAAACCGCGAGAAATTCCTTTAAAGTAGTTTAATTACAAAGTTATTAAAATTACGAAAATACATGTTAGAAATTACCTACCTATTAAAATGATGATGATGATGATGACAATTGTCAATGCCATTGATTATTGACTAGTCTCCATGATCGATCATACTGTCTTACAATATACATGTTTTAATTATTGTTTTTCGAGTTCAACGGAAACTCATCATCGGGAATATGTATTTTGAGAACTGTTCCCTGAAAACAATAGCCTTTTGGCCGATGAGACGGGGCTTTGAGAAAAGGCAGGCCTGCGGTGGCCGTGATTAAAACGGGTTGCTCACAAAACTGAATACTCCGATCGGAGTAGAACAATGTAAATATTTTCACTTGTTCATTACCATAAATCCAAATTTGTTTAAAAGAACAACACAACGACTAAAAGAAGTCTTTTTATAAATTAATTCGTGTAAAATAAAAAATAATAATTGTCAGAAAGTTAAAACAAAAAATTAGCACTATGTTGTGTCAGCTCTCCGCATTAAATACTGTACAATGCGATTCAAATAAGAATAGGACCGACTTTGCGCCATATTGTGACGTCTAAATAATTAAATATTATATTAAGCTAATTTAGCAATAACGTTTTTATTAAAAGGACATGTCCAAAAACGGGCTTCAAATTCAAATCAAGACAGGTTATATGTATTTGGATAGAAGTCCTAAAAAACTAGCTTTTTACAATAAATCGTTTAATTTTAAAGACCTCCGATTTTGAGACATATGTATGTAATTTTATTTTGCTTAGTTATAAATGGAGGTATCTAAAAATATTTTTTAAATGGATCCAAGTTCCATATTTTGCCCCTTTAATGTCCTTAAAGTTTGAACCTGGTTAGATTTTGAGGCCCAGCACCCATACAAAAAGTGGACATCTCCTTGATGTAAGAGTCAGACAAAATAAAATAAACCGTTATTGATATACTAATATTTTTTTTTACAAATTCTGTACCTTTCACGTGACAGACACATACGGGTCATTGACGTTCCTATTCTTATTTGAATCGCATTGTAACTATAATAACTGGTACTGATTAGACACATTACTGTGAGAGTTTATTAGACGAATGCATAGAACTAAACATTTTACATATATCCATATATCAGTCATGAATAGCAGACGAATGGCCAAAGCTGTGTCAATATCCAATATCCTGGTAACATTAACAAAGCCATAGATATTACAAAAATATCCGCTGCTGTCTGTATACAGCGGATATGGCAGGCGATATCCCTTAGTCTATAAACATTCATCTTGGTTCCCGATCACGTGCGGATACTCTTCGCCTATCTCTCTGTATTATTGTAATCATCTTCTAAATAACGTATTCCATTGTTCCGTATCCAACAAAGTTGAGTAAGGAATATTAAGTGAACCAATAAGTTTGGTTGTGTTGGGCAAAGGCTTAAATCAGCCCAACGCGACCTTAATATAAACGAGTTTTAATTTGTGCAATAAATTTTACAAATGGAAAAGGCATTTGATTACATTAAGTGCTCATTATCATGGTAATATAAAGTTTTGGGTATTTCCATCTTAAAATTTACTCAGTCGCAGCTCGGAGTCAGGAAGTTGGCGGTGTGATACCCCCGTGCCTCGGAAAGCACGTAAAGCCGTTGGTCCTGCGCCTGATCTCTCTCCGGTCATGTCGGATTGCCGTCTCACCGGACTATGAGAGTGAAGGAATAGCGAGTGCACCTGTGTATTGCGCACACACTTGTGCACTATAATATCTCCTGCGTACCTGGCTGATCTCCGCTGAGATTGGCCGCCGTGGCCGAAACTGGCTAGGAGGATTTAATTTAATATAAAGTTTGTATGAGTAGCTCACTCGGCAAATATTAAATAAATTTAAATATTTACAACCAAATTGCGTTACAACAGAAATTTACCTCCTTAGTCATCACGTTGAGCGAAATTTATGTAGTCAGCGCACACGTGTAACAAGTGACGACTGTATTAATTTGCATTGCACGTGCTGAACAATCTCTTTAAACGCCATTAAAACTGTTACTCCTCGAATACGTTTATACAAATGTTTGGCTTTGAGTGTACCGACGAAGAGTTCAAAGTGTTCCAAACTTTATCCTCGTTTGAATTTCCATGAGGGAAAATTTGCAGCGATCCGCTCTTGTCGCGCTTGACGGTCTCCAGTCTCCACGGACATGGGCCGTAGCCTTTTGCTTAGATAAAGTTGGTTGTATGTATCGATTAAGTAGCTCTTAGAAGAAACAATTTCTTTGTTTCTAAATAAGTGTGTTAAAGATGCATAATGCTAGTTAGGGATGTGCAGGTCGGAAATAGTTTCAAAACGTTAAAGGCGATTTGTTATTACATTGACCTTCGTAGAATATACAATTATTTTGCTATTCATGGATTCGAAGTTTTGTATACTTATCAATATTATGAACGAAAATCGAAATCGTACAGTTAAACTTGAAACAACTTACAGTAATTGCATTTATTTGAACAGCAACGTGGTATAATATCACACTGTCGCGTCGTAGAGTCGAGACCCTTGCTATTTATTATATGGCAGCAAGTTAATCGTATTATATTAATGCCTTTATTGCCGCGAGCTGCTATTTTATATGCTGCACCGATGTCTTGCGCTAACAACTTAATTTAATTTAATAATGAGCTAGTTATGATCGACGCCGGGCCTCTTGTCAGCTTATTTATGCTGTAAAAGAGTTTCCTCTTGTAGACCCATGGCGTCTAGAAACGTAAATATGATAATTTAAATAAAGGCAATGACATGTAATGCCACACAGTACTTTGTAACTTAAGGTGCTGGATGTTGTTTCTACTGTTTATGGGTGGTCATATCGCTTACCATCAGGTGAACGGCATGCTCGTCTCGTCATACGATGCAATAAAAAAAGAATGTTTTTTTATGGCACTGAATGACAAGGCGAGCATGCCGTTCACAGGATGGTAAGCGATACGACCATCCATAAAAAATAGCAACACCATCTAGCACCTTGAGTTACAAAGTACTGTGTGGCATTCCACTGCGCTTGTCATCCTGAGACATAAGATGTTAAGTCTCATTATGTCCAGTAGTTATACTGGCTTTAATGTCCCTCAAACCGAAATGCAACAGTGCATGTACACTGCTGCGTGACGGTATAAATAGACATGGCGGTGTTACCCACCCAGACGGACTCTTACATATGAGAGACCTACCACTAGTTTTGATAAATACTTAGTACTTACACTATTGGTTAATAAAAACTTTGTTATTATTGTGTTGTGTAAATAAAAGTTTTGTATGTATAACGAACGACGACGAAAGTAATAAAAATGCTCACAATAGCTACGGTGAATATTTTTTTAACTTATTTCCAAACAACATTCAGAGTTCCGAGGCGGAGTTTAACGCAAATTCAATATTGTTCTATACTTGCTGAATACATTATATCCAATCATCATGAAAAGGTTGCCTTTATGTTAGGGAAAAGTCTCATCTTTTATTTAATAGAAAATCGATAAAACATGAACCTCAGAAAAGGCTCTCTCAAGTAATAATTTTGGGTAAAAGTTCCTAGTATTGCTGTTGCCGGACCCAAACCTCTTTTGATCCTAGTCATTAATATCTGTCGGTTTAAATTGAGTTACCATGCCATTAATGAATGTCAGTCACTTAAAAATAAGGGAACGATAAGATATTACTTTATCAATAATTTTCATTTACGCTACGTAATACTCGAAACCTATGAAATAATATTCCAGCATGAGTCATATTGAAATGAAATTCATTTCGCAAAACAGTTGAGTTGATTATTTTGCACAATATTGTAACTCGCCAGATGGAAGTTTGCGAAGTTTGTCGTGATGCTGACGGCCACAGCTTTATTCTCATCGGCGCTACAAACAAAGTGAATGCACAAAGTTTCATTACTTTTCTTTCGAACTTCTCCCTTTAGTGAAACTGTAATTGACTTGCGTGCACACACTTTACGGGACAATGTAATTTATTCCGATAAGTAACTTCTTACAATTTATTGAGAAAATACTTTTGCGTTTTATTTCTTTTAATTATAGCAGCGTCATTTCAACTGTAATTTTGGCGAGAAATAAAAGGAATTCATCATTTACATTATTGTATCTTCTGTCAATGTAAATTTTATTTGTTCTATATGTTAATTTAGTTTCCGTTGTTCGACGCCACTGTAGATTTTGGAAACAGATATAAACGTGTTCCACTGTAACTATTTTATTGAAATTCATCAGAATCGAGAGCAATAATTCAGAAGCAACGGTAAAACTCACAATACAAAATAACTGTACTTGACTGTTAAATAAAACTCAAAATGTACGACGTCTGCACTATATTTTCAACAATCAGAAATGGAAATAAGTATCTTACAATGAGATAGGTAGAATTCGATTACTAAGCTAAATAGTCGTGATAAAAATACAAATACTGCTAATAGTATGTGCGATGGTGCGGACTGCGGATACAAGTTAGTGGTGAGTTGACTGACGCGTCTCCCGTCTCGCCGACATTGTATTATTTATTCCGCAACAGTAGTCTCCGCCGGAGCCAACGCTACCTGAGGCTTGCAGCGTCACACGGACCGTGAACGGTTATTATTAATTTGTCACTTGGATAGCTTCGGGCCGTGTCTTGTTCTGTAATAACGTCTGCACGTTATCTTAATTCTGCTCTTCTATGAAGGTTTTCAGCTAATTTAACTTTACCACTGTTGTTTTGTTCGTACAGATGTTTTTATATTGCTGAAGTGAATGTTTACTTTCTCATTTTGAAATCTTTCTTTACTTTAAAACGATCAGCTTTTGTAAGACTTTGTTTAGGGTTAATTTGGAGCATTGAGTGGTGTTAAGTTTTAACAGTGTCAGATTGCAATTGAGTGAAGTAGTTGGAAGGGTTAATGGGGCCCTTGTAGCCCGTGAAATGTATTCGATTAAGGACACGGGCCGAGGGTAACGCCAAGGGACGATTGATGGGTCAAACGGTCTCCTTATTATTCAGTTTTATATTTCGGAAACAATTCTTACACAAGTTGCCCTTTCAATGTAGTTTTATGTTTCGGGGTCATACAAGTATGCGTATCATATTTAGTTAACTCGGGTGTGTTTAATTAAGGTATTATATAAATATTTACAGGAATATATTTAACTAGCTTTTGCCCACGGCTTCGCCCGCGTTAATAAGTTTTTCCGGGCTAAAAGTACATAAAAACCTTCCCGTTGAATCACTCTATGACTATGACGTTGATACAACTCTTAACAAATAATGCATGAATTTCGACCAAATTTCATTACCATAAAAACGGTTCTAGTAAGTTAATCTTAAAAGATAGACATATACTGTTGCGGACATTTTTTTAGATAATTTCAAGAGGAATAATTCTTTCATACATATATTTTTGATATCTTGAACCGTTTTCGCAGCGCACGCAATGGAAGCCCTCAAGGATGAATAATTTTCCCCGCTTTTTTCACATTTTCCATTATTTCTTCGCTCCTAATAGTTGCATCGTGATGTTATATAGCCTATAGCCTTCCTCGATAAATGGTCTATTCAAAACAAAAAGAATTTTTCAATTCGAACCAGTAGTTCCTGAGATTAGCGCGTTCAAACAAACAAACAAACTCTTCAGCTTTATACTATTATAGTATAGATTATTTTTGATTAATAATTTTGGCATTCGGTATCAGATCCGTATATGGACACATAAATACAATAAACAACTTGATAAACTGTTAACTTCAATAACAACTACCTTGTTTTGCGTATACAGCTACGGCATTTAACTGTTTGATGTATTGGCAGTATCATCTTGGCGTAGTGCCTAGAATCTTTTTTCCTTTTAGTTGAAAAGTTGGAGTCCAAACGTTATTTTTGTGAAGTGTTACATCCTCAGAGAATACAAACATTCGCAAGGTATTTTCCATTTTATTAATGTCCCACTGTTTGTCTACTTTATTCTATTTACCAGCCATTGTTTTTTCACCATAGCTAATGATTCGGACGACAGTTGGTTAAGTAATAGTGTTTGTAAGTTGCTACCTCCATAGTATCATATCTATAAATTAACCCGAATTAAACTAATCGTGTCGAGTCCGGCGCGGTGCGTTCACCCGCCGCACTGCCTCGCTGTGACGTCACGGCCGCGCCACAGAGACTCTGTTGGCTTGTTATTAAGTCCATGAAAGGTTTGCCTGTCGTCAATGAGGCTTCGGCTTTTGTCCCCCGTTAAATTGACGAGCGGGTGACGGCGCTCGAGCGGCGCGATGCCATCCCCTTGAGCACCGCAAGCAGTGACATTTAATTAATTGCCATCCACGACAATGGCGATGTTTTGTGATACCGACGCAGAAATAACGAGGTCACGTTTACTATATCGTAGTTAGCATGTTATTACTGCGGCGTGGGCGTCGCACATATATTTAGCCGTCGCTCCGCCGTATACGGAAATGTGCGTCTACTCGCAAACGCAGTGACTCACTCTACTGTTAGCCGGTGTTTGTGTGCTAGTACTACTGTGCCGTGTAATTACGTCATGAACGTGTGTCGCATTGGTGACAGCGTTCGATGTGCCGGCCGATGGGTCTTCGATAGGCGCTAACTGATTTTTCTTGCTTCAAATCCGCGGATGTCAGATACGTGCTTCGAACGATGACAGTCTGTACTCTGTAACAATATGACGTGCAATGACCACATATGTATATACATATTATGACATCAGGAGTATAGTTGTATTATAAATATAAAAATATATTTACTGCCTCGGTGGCGTAGTTGTATTACGGTACGAGTGCAATGCTGAGGTCTTGGGTTCGATCCCCAGGTCTGTCAAAGTGATATTGAGTTTTTCTATTTAGTATCAGCTCGGAGTCTGGAATTTGTGCCCAATATGGCGATAGGCTCGCCCCCTATCACATCATGGGACGGAATAACGGCGTAAAGTGGTTGCACTAGTTGGGCCTCTGCCTGTGTATGTGTGTGTGTGTATAAAAAATATTTACCTACTTGTAATAATTCCTACCATCCTATTGTATAATATTGTATATATTATATCATGTCCTATTACAAATTTATGTTAGAAGTAAATGCATGATCTACTAAATGTATTAAGATGAAATTTGGCACATAGATATCCGAAATTCTGAATTACCAGAAGCCTATATTTTCGTTGTCAGTAAGTAAATTGTTTTATTAACATAAAGTTAGTTACATTGTTGACAGGAAAATTAACTCGATTTAATAATCCAAATACGTAAGTGAGTTGACAATAACGTCCAATGTTATAAAAACAATTTCCTAAATCCGCTTTTGACGTAATAAGGGTATCTCACACAGCCAGTGCAGTGAGGCCACTTTGCCTTACCTTCGATAAATAAAAAAAGTACAACCATTTGTTGCCAATATTTTATTGATTTTTTTTTGTTAATGGCCCTACTGCCAGTAGCCTGACGCGAGTCGGCTTTTCTGGCCACACCCGTCTTTAGGGTGAACGCAGAAGGCGCTCGCAACCCTTTGAATTTAAACGACCATGCTGAGGGCAACCCACTAACGGGTTACGAACCTCGGCTCAGGACAGCCACTGAGAGAGGATGAGACATAATCGATTAGGATCTTTTTTTTATTGATGGCTTCTGAGAACTTGTGACATAAATGGACAGTAAAAATGATCCAACACAACTATTTCATTCTACCTATTAGGCACGTAGTTCTGAGAATCACTTCAATCCCCATAATCACTGCAACTGTGTTTCACGATTATGTCTAGCTATCTATATGGAACATTATACATATAAAATGATATGTTGGTGAGATGGCAGAATTGTAAAGCTTTATTAATTATGAGACATAATATGACTAGCGTCGACTAGACTTATGCGAAGTCTAATACGCCTGTTTTACATTTACTATGAAACGCGCCGAACCGTATTACCACACATACAAAATAAGGACAAATTGATTCACTCGCAGCTCTATTATACCATACCAGCCTTGTATTATATACTGCTCACTGCTGAGTATGGGCCTCCTCTACAACTTGGAGGGTTAGGCCTTAGTCCACTACGCTGGCCTAGGGCGGGTTGGCGGACTTCACGTAATTTCGAAATTCTTATAGAGAACTTATGAGGTATGCAGGCTTCATCACGATGTTTTCCTTCACCGGTAAAGTGAACCATAATTTACAAAGAACACACACATACATTTAGAAAAGTCAGAGGTTCGTGCCGTTGGGTTTTAAACCTGCGGACATTGGTCTCGCAGCTCTAATCGACGCCAACCTTTATACTTCATTTTCAATCTGCGAACATTATTCTCCATAAATCTTGTGTATTATAATAGTGCGGGTTCTGCCCATCTGGTCCTCGACAGGGGTCTGATATAGGTGTGGTAACGACCGACAATCTACCAACTGCAATATGAATATGTTTCACACCGCAACCGGCAATAGCCTGATCATTATTCTGAAAATTACGAAGTTGAAACTGTACCGTCGGGTTCAGCATCTTTTCAATTCCTTTTAACAATTATTTTTTTGTTTATAATTAAATCTATACTTAATATTATAAAGATGAAGAGTTTGTTTGTTTGAACGCGCTAATCTCAGGAACTACTGAACCGATCTTGAAAATTCTTTCACTAATAGGAAGCTACATAACTCCTGAGTGCTATATGCTACTTTTTATCCCGGGAAAATATTTTGGTCCCGGAAAAACTTTTTCACGCGGGCGGAGCCGCGAGCACTACTAGTTACCATATATTAGGTTGGCTGATGAGTTTTTAAATAGGATTAAATGATTAAAAACAACCACTCCTGCATTATAGTTATCATTACTTCCCATAAATAATGATAACTATAATGAAGGACATAACTGTTTGCTATTCCAAATAAATAAAAAAAAAAAAAAATTTCGAAGTATAAAAATTGACCGAGAAAAATGGTCGAGACGAGGGGTCGCTATCTGTATGAAACGAAACATATTACAGACGAGAAATAAATAGAGTGATAACTTGTTGCTAAAATGTATTACGTTATGATGGGAATTATTTTGAGAAAATGTAATAAACAACTTAATATGCAAAAGGTTAGATTTAGCTACCTACGTGTTATTGTATGTAGTAAAAAACAATGTTTTTAGGGGCTTACTTGAGGAGCTTGTTTTCGAATTGCTATTTGCGAGAATGCTAAAAGGGTGTTTATAAAGTACACAAATATATTATTTGTTTCACAATTTCTTTGAACTTAACTAAATAACAATTAAAATAATAATGCAAAATTGGAATAAATTGCTTTATGCCAATTTTTATAAATTGGCTACTATATGTAGTCCGTGTTAACTATACGCTTTTAATTTCTTTTATTAATAACTATCCAAACTATGCTCGAAACAATAGTTCTTTTCGAAATAGCCATTCCGTTTCCTACCATTTGCTAATGAAAATGATACAGACGGGAAAAGAAAAACATCCAAATGCGAACTCGAAACGTTCAAGGCTTGAGGAAGGCATTTGCTTATTGCTTCGAACTTGATATACATTTTTATATATTACTTGTTTCATCGCGCCGTACTGATATCAAAGCGTATCATATAATGCTATTAAAGTCCGAAGTAATTGGGTGTCTGATGTCATCCAACAATACTACATTAGACGATAGTTAACTACGTTATTTAAATTTGGCACGTGTCATGTTTTAGTAAGAAATAGTTCACCCATGGGAAATAAACATTATTTTTGAATCGAGGGAACCCATTAGCCTAGCCGTTTCTTGCGGCACACACTATATCACTTAGTACCCACCACGATTTACGATCTAAAGCCTCCATTTAGTTCTATTTTTAGTATGTGCTGCGACGCTACAACATATTTCTTCTTTAAAGAGCCCTCAGGAAAGTTTTATGATCTTTTAACATTAATGTGTCGTCACGTTGTCGTAATCACTAATTGACGGTCATATACTTTAGTATATAGACGGTGGATCGAATTAATGTACAAACTAATCTCCAACCGCGTATATAATAAGAGTATTGTTTTGACCCTTATAAACGCAATGTGGAAAACTAACACACATGTGGCATCAATGGCATTCATAAAGTGATGATATTCTTGACATAAAATTTTATTAACGTAGATATGTTTTTGTAAGGTCTTAGTAATTCTCCAGACCCTTATGTACTGAAGCAAGGTGCATCAAATCCTGCTGAAATTTTCAGTTAGGCTGTTATGTTTATAACTTTATATGACATACATTTTAATACAACTTTCGATTTGTAATTCTAAAGTATACATTTATCGTTTTAATAATAATGGAAAACATCACGAACGCATTTGAAATTAAACACACAATATTCTATTGAAAAATGTATAAGTATTATTGAATTATACAAACAAAAAGCAACAACTATTTCACAGAAGTAACAAACGTCGCATCGTGTCCTAAATTCTACATAATAAGGCTGTGATAAGGTGGAAAACCCGCCGCAGCGATTTTCAATGCAATGACTCGAATGAGTCACATTAGAGTAATATTTATTTTTATCCTGTTACATAGCGATTCTATTTGATAAACGTCCATGTCCATTGTTTGAAGAACTTGTTCTAAAATAGCACCAGGCAGAGTTACAGTTCTGTGGTGTAACTTTGCCGTAATTTAAAAAAAGGTGAAATTCTCCACCATTTTCAAGTGTTATGTGTTGAAGTTATAATATACATGTTTGTCGGTTTACTTGGAAATCCCGACATTATCTATATCGTTGCGGGATTAACGAGATAAGATATTGCTGACGTAATAATTCTAAGATTATTAAATGTATCGCGGGGTCGGAGAACAAGCATTCAGAGGTATGGCTGAGGAAAATAACGAGCCATTGAAGGCTCAACAGAAGATCGTTATTTTTATGACCGCCTCATAAAACATACCATAACGGACACCTTATTTATACAGTAAAAAAATAAATGAGACTATCGTGCAATTTTCCACCGTCTCTCATTTTCTCGTCGTGTGAGCTTTAAACATTTTACGAGTTCAATTGTGGTCCGCTTTTTATGTCTATAGTCTAGTAAAATAGTGTTTTACAAGCAGTTTGTTGTGCCTTAATTTGCAAATTAGGAAACGTCAGGATAATTTTTTATAAGATTTGCCTTATTTTTGTTCATGACTGTGGCCTTACGGTTCTAACCTTTGAGTCTATGTGATCAATGTCAGAGTCATTTGTTTTATACGTAAACTTTTTTTATGGCATTTAATGAGGAGACGAGCAAGCTGTTCGCCTGATGGTAAGCGATACGACCACCTATAACCAGTAGCAACACCATTCAGCACCTTGAGTTTCAAAGTACTGTGTGGCTTTCCACTGCACTCGTCATCCTGAGACATAAGATGTATGTCCAGTAGTTGGACTGGCTTCAATAAATACCCTTTAAACCGAAACACAACAGTGCATGCACACTGCTGCTTGGCTAGGGCTGCCATCCGTCCGGATTTCCCCGGATTTGTCCTAGTTTGAAGGGCGTCCGGGGGCCGTCCGGCCGGGATTTTAAAAATTGTCCGGGCAAAACCCGGACACTTTTGTTGTCAGGGGAAATCCATTTTTTATTGATGTGCGACAAATTGAAATAAATCTTAGTTAAAACTTCATGCATTTCCCCGCATTCAAGAAAGAACGGCAAAATATTTTTTCAGAGGTGTCCGGGGAAATACCCATATTTCGCCCAAATGTCCGGGATTTTTGCCGTGTTTATCCGGCGTCGGCAATTTAGATGATGGCAGCCCTATGCTTGGCAGTAGAAATAGGCATTGCTGTGGTACCCAGACGGACTCTTACATACATATGAGAGACCTACCACCAGAAAAACTAGCTTTTGCTAGCGTCTCCACCCGCGTGAAAAAGCTTTTCCGGGATAAAAGTCCCGCTTTATACTGTTCCTGGATAAAATGTAGCCCATCTTAGGTACTCGCTGATAATGTAGTTTTATATTGGTGAAATAATTTTGAAAATCGGTCAAGTAGTTTTTGAGTTTATTCGTTACAATCCCAAAAATAATTTTTTTTCCTCTTTGTAATAATAGTGTAGGTACATTCCGAATTTTTTAAGTTGTCCGGGATTGTGATTTGTTCGCGATGTAGTGAAAGCTTCGCCAGTCGCGAACAATCGGGTAGTTGACTACTTTTTTTTAAATACGTTTATCAAACATTTATGTCTTCTAAAATCTAGAGGAAAAAGAATTTTTAAAATACAAGCAATAATAAATCAGTTATAAAGCTTTGAAGTTTGGTGGAAGGGGCATCTGTCAGATAACGGAAACAGCAGAATGTGACGTCACTGAGTGTCGCCAGCCATAACGCTGCATGCGTGCGAAACAAATGACGCGATATCCCCACTACGCCCCCACTTTTGCTCACAACAATATTTCAAATATGAATAATTGCTTTAGTTGTCAACCAATTTTGATTCTGATTTTACAGAAGAATTTGTTTTTCGTATTATTTTCTGTTACATATAAAATAATGAACCAAATCAAACATAAAAAACTACCCTATTATGTCATCCTGACATTAAACAATAGTTGATCTTTGATGTTAAAATACGCTTGAAAAAAATTTACTTTGTGAAATTAAGGTGTTTACTTTTTCTTCTTGCGGGATACAGGCGAAAATTAACATTGTTATGTAATCAAATAATCATAGAATAACTTTACCAATTTGCAAATGTTTGACTGTTTTTTGAACCGAAAACAATGACAGTTTCGGATGGGCGACGAATTGTAAAGTAAATTTCAATGAGCGTGACGTGTCCATAAACATCTAAACAAAATGAACTCGAGCATTCATTCAAAGACGAAAGTTTATTCGGAATAATATTTTAATTAAAAAGGGCGAGTGGCAGCACTCGGTGGCGGTCGCTCACGGTTCGGTTGCTTTGGATAGAGCACAGCATCCCGGTAATGAGCGCAACCCGTTCCGATGTGAATACGACGAAAATAAATACGGTAAAAATAAAAATCTTAATTTCGAAACATAAAAATATAAATACTAAGAACAAACATTTTTCGCTAAGAAAAACTAAAGAAAGTGGCGCCCTAAAAAGGTTCCGTAATTTTCAAACCTTTGAGGAGCTCTTGATTTTTAAAGGAATGTTTTCTTGCGGTGTTTGAACGTTCTTGGTGTTTTTAATTAGATTGTTAAACTCGTAACTGCTCTGAATTTTTTAAACATCATCGTGCTTAAAAAGGAGCCTACAAACTTGTAACCATGTAAATCTTGTAAGTTTGACCTGTACATTACTGGGCAATACTGGAGATTATTGTAATAAAAATTCTAAGGACTCAGCAAAATGGGCCATCAGTTTTATTAAGGTATTATGGATAATGTATGACTTAAAACTCAACAACTATTTATAATGAAAATGACATCACAGTTAACTATTATTTTTATTGTATACAAACAACCTCATTTTATATAGGATCATAAATCTAACATAAATCGGATAACGTAAAATATTGACGGAATCATAATTATGAACCTCTAATACTAACCTTCTTTAAATTGTACGAAGCGAACAAAAGAATAATTTTCTCTGTTATTTTTGTGTTACTAATTCAACGCTCGCCATTTTCTATTCTTTATTAGCTTGGAAGAATAAAGTTAAAAAATCTTAATGAAATTTAGTGTAAACGTTTCCCAGTTAGTTCATTCTTTTGTTTTTAAAGTCAAAATTTAATAATATCGCGTTACTTGACTATTGTAATAAATTTTTAAATGAATGGCAGCACCAGCTTCGCTTTATTTTCTTTGAAAATGTAAGCAAAAAGCTAGACTGTTTTTCCGATAATGATCTCGATTAACAAGCTCGCGCTCAGTTCGTTCGAAAATTTGCCGTGTAATAGGTGTTTCTGCTAATGATACTTCAAGATTATTAGATAGTATTTTGATAATAACGATAGAAGAGGATTTTTCGGGAGTATTTAAAGGTCCTAATATTTAAAGTTCCTAAGTAGGTCACGAAATCGATTTCGATTTCAAACGTTCATGTTTATTCATTAGAGCTTTGTGTTAAAGATGTGTCAACTTTATGAGAAATATTAAAGATTTTGCTATAAAAAAACACCTATGATTTTTGGTATTAAAATATTAATTTAGGTCAAACCTTACATATTATTTCCACTCTTCAATAGGGAACGTGCACGTCGTGAGTTCGTTATCTGGTGGTGCAATCCAACTCCATTTCAGCATATCTACTTGGTATTGACGAAAAATATTCGTAATAAGGATGAAAAATAACATTTAATTTGTTGATAATGTATTGCTGTGTATCTGGATGCTCCAAAACATAAAAATAAAGAAATCAAATGGTGTGAAATTATATTATGTTCCCAAGAATAGTACCTAAGTACCTACTTACATTCCATGGTTGTGTGAAAATCAACAGAAATAATAAAAGCTGTATAAAACATACGTAGTTATCAGTTCCAAAAGTATTTTGAAAGGTTTCATTACGTAATTTATAAAAATATTGTATATGTATTGAACATAATATTCAATACAAAAAAATCTGTAAGTGAGAACATAACCTATTAATTTTGTTTAAATAACTAGTTCCAATGTAAAAAAATCATGGTCTGGACACGCTGGGTATCAATAATATTCGGCCGGAACACATTTTGTTATCTTTGTCGTATTAAATAATATAAAAAGTAAATTATTGTTCTAAAAAGTAGGTAGCTTTTTTTACTCACATGTGGCTCTTGTGTCGATTTTGTGCTGCCCCCTATAGTTCGTGCACGCTCCTTATAGTAGTTTTATTTTATCTAGGCGTTGCACGTACTTTTCCATTCGTCTCTGTTATACACCAGTATACCATCTGCTTTTTATATATTCCCTCAAATTTCACACAGACATTTTTCTTTAGTTTTCTTCTTACCCTTCATGTACCTATAATCAAATTATACCTCTTATCCTAATGTGCGTTGATTGTTACTTCTCACAAACCCACACTAAGGCATCCGATATTTGCACAACTTTCGGTCATTGTTGCTAGTTCAGGCTCCTTCTAATATATTATGTATACTCATTCTGTCCATTCGGGTTCTTTTATTCTTCCTTTATCGATCTATTCTAATTTTTAATCATGGAATAAGCCTCGCCTTTCACTCGCTTTCTTAACAACACCATATACTGGTCCGCAGAATATGGCATACTATACGATATCGGTTAAATGCTCCTTATAGAGTTTCTTTAGAAATTACCTGTCATATCACCAATTTCTAAATTTTATTATTGTATTTTTCTCGTTTTCGTGACTAATAAAAATATTGCTATATTTCATCTAATCTGAGCTACCCCACATATTTTCTTGCATTTTGGGACTAAGATATTTATCTAATAATGTTAAAAAGATTTTAATTGAGGAAAATAATACTTTAGTAAGCAGATATTTACTTAATAATGTTAAGAGGATTTTGATTTAGATAAAATAAAACTTTAGTAAGCAGTAAAAATTTATGTGAACAAATTTGTGATTTAATCATTACTTAGAATTTAACAATCTGGGCTCTCCCTTCACTCCAATTACTTAAGCACAAGATGTTCCTTGGTAATGAGATTTCTTGTAGGCTTTTTATTTGTATTTAAAAACCTAATGCGTCTTCGCTAGATAAGCAGTTTTCCATCAAACCAGAGCCTGTAACATAATTGGTTCACAATTAGTTTTAGTGAAGGTATTAGTAGATTGCCTGATTTGACGTTTGCAATATTTTCACCAAAACACAGCCCAAGGGTTTGTTTCGAATCCATCACTCGGACCAAAATGATTTTGTAGCATTTTTCGTATATTACTTCCAAAGGGGCGAAAAAGGTTTACGTTGGAAAAAGGTCTTATTATCACATACCTAGAAGGTGATTTATCTTTGTTTATTGGATTCTTTCGATCTGCGGCTCAAGGACATTTTAGCGCCGAATGGAACTTGTACAATGTCTATTTCTACCGCCAAGCAGCAGGGTGCCCGGGGGTCACGGGTGGGCTGAAGAGGCCGTCCACCCATTAGTCTAGCCAACTTTCGTGACCCCCGTGATGGAAGGCAGCATGCCTCACGCTGCCTTTGATGCCAAGGGCGTCCTTCGGTGTACGGGGGCTTCTGAGCCCCCGCAACAACAAGAGACGGACCGCAACAGCGGTACGCGCAGGGGCGGTTGCGGACGACAACTTAGACGTGAGTCGGAGGAAGCCCGCAGCCGTCCCTAATGCGCCGAAGATGGCCACCGCGGAGTTTTGGTTGGTATGCCGTGCGTTGTACATAGGTTAGGGACTCGGCCCGGCGGTCGCCCGACGTTTTCCATCTCTCCGGGCAACTCAACGTCGGGTCGTAAGACACGGTGAACCCAACATAACCGCTCAGTCGTTCCCCTTGAACACTGGGCGGTAGTAATAAGTCACTTTCACCGCGTAAACAAAAAAAAAAAAGCAGCAGGGTGCATGCACGAGGCGACTAAATGGGATAAGTGAGAGTCGCGGGGCGAGCAGTGGGGGTCTGCTCGCTCAACTACTCCAACGTAAGCGACTACGAGGTGGACGGCAATGCAAGTGGTTGGTCTCCTTCAGTCGTAGACGCAAAAGCGTGCTTTTGAGTTCGGAGGCTTCTCAGCCTCCTCATATGGAGAGGGGCCGCAATGCGGCGTTGCGCAGGGGCGGCTCCGTGCAGCTATCTTCGTGCAACAAGATACCCCGGGGCCGTCCCGTAGGCGCCGAAGAAGGCCACCGCGGGTTTTGGTTGGTATGCCGGTGTAGGGTGTACATAGTGTTAGGGACTCGGTCCAATGCTCGCTCGGATGAAGCTATACTCCCGAGTGTCGATATTGGGCCGTAAGACTGTGTGAAACCAACATAACCGTCCCACTCACCCCCCAGTGGTGGTAGCGATAACGCGTTTTTCCCCGCGAAAAAAAGAGTGCATGCACTGTTGTGTTTCGGTTTGAAGGACATTGTAGCCAGTGTAACTACTGGACATAATGAGACTTAACATCTTATGTCTCAGGATGAGCGCAGTGGAATGCCACACAGTACTTTGTAACTCAAGGTGCTGGATGGCGTTTCTACTGTTTATGGGTGGTCTATCGCTCACCATCAGGCGAACGGCACACTCGTCTCGTCATACAAAGCAATAAAATAAAAAATGTACTGCAAACGTCTTGCAAATAGTTTGATGCTCAAGTATCGAGTTGAATGTACTCCGATGCTATTTAATTTACTTCATGTTCTCGAACAAAATTGCGTTCGTATTTGTATAGCAATCAATTTGTATACCGTCAGTGTTCGAGCTATTTAAATGTATGGTGTTGTTTGCTGATATTGTTTTTCAGGGGTATTTTTCAAAACGAAAGTAAAGAGAAAGGTATGTTTTAATAACGTAATTAAATTTTGTTCATGCGAAAGCAGCAGGGTACATACAACATACTAACATAATAATGTGTAAAATTAAAGTTTTGTTTGTAGTAAATTAATTATGTTGATAATATCGCACGGGGCGTTTCATGAGTTAACATATTCGTAAATCACATTTTCCGTCCTGTCTCCTGTTTGGGGTCGACCCCTATCTTCATCTTGATGAGTTTGTTAATTTCGTCGGCCCATGTGATTTTGTATGGTTCATGTCCAGACTGTAGTTTTATATTATGCTTTTCTGATTTGAGCAATATAATATGTCCAAATTAGTGTTAATTTCGTGGAGATCATTATTAACAATGGTGATTAGACCCACGTGCTCGTTTGCCGCCTAATAAAAAAGAAAAAAAATACGCTCACGTTTTCTTGGCGATTCTGCAGCTGTATAAGGACCTTTAGTGTGCCAACGTTAATAGAGCAATTTGTTAACGTTAAGGAATACTTTGAGGAAATTTCAATTAACTGGTAAAAGGAAATAACGATGTTTACATGGAAAATTTACGCAATATTATTACTTAGTTTCCGCAATTTATAGTTATTTTGACAAGACATATTGTCTAGTTTCCAAAAAGTATTATAAAAATGTTTAACAAGCTTTGTGTACACAATATGAATTGCAATAACACGCATAGCATTTCCAAGTGCAATTATGGAATTAACAACATATTGATTAGAAAAACCCAGTGTTGAACATACTCGTAATGAGTAACGAGTGAGTAGCGCCTGTCAGTCTCACCGTGTGAGCTGTGCCGCGCGCGGTTACTGGAGCAGATGCCGACCTGCCAGCGGATGTCGCGAGTTGTACTAATTTGTACTCCACAAAATATTGCTTCCAATATTCCGTCTCACACATTGCACCGTGCATTTTTTATAATGAATGTTTATTCAACGAAACTAGGTGACGCATACACTAGATATCAATCTGAATCACAAGCCGTCTGATTTGTTTTCTCGCAACAATACGATGAAATTACATTCCATCCAAAACGTGTTGTCATAATCGGAAATAGAACGATACGTGTATTTGTCCAACATACATAATCTTATACAAACACGTTGCCAATTGAATTTTTACCTTGAATAGGCATCCGAGTTATCCAGCGAAGGTCAACACTCAACAGAAAGATATAACAGAAAATTGTACTCGACAAAATTGTTAATGCGGTCAATGTGGATTTTTTTGGGATTACGTAGTATATTATGAATGGAGGAATGGTTTTAATTTAAAATTGGGACGAAACTCGTCAAATGTTTGCGTGGTCTACATAGGGATGTGATATAAGGGATGAACTACTCGGTGACACGTGTTTTGGGTGTTCCTTTTAGGGCCCAGTTCGCTGTGTGAAATAAAATTGTTTGAAATCTCGCATCGAGCAGTTACGAAACAGCTGCTAATGTGAAACATAACGCCAAACACGATGCGAATTGTCAATAACGCAATATAACAATCTAATCACATTCCATTATATCTGTTTACGACCACTCATAACAATATAGCGCTAATGGAAACTTTAATGTCGCACTCACATATTCTACAATTAGTTGTTTGTTTAACTTTATATTTTTTTATCTTGAATCTATAAAATTGGATGTGTTTCAATATTAGTTATTTATCAAACTCCGTCAGAAATAGTATCTCAAAGAACCCTCCCTCTTTCGCAATCGGGTAACAAGCTTTTGAAGGCTCTGACGTGACGTAAATACCAATTAATTCATAATCTTACTATTAACTTATTCATGAGCCACTAAACACAGCGTTCTATAATTTGATGTTGCAATTGGATGGATGTAGTTGTAACTTTTATATTTTCAATATTCGCTAACACAATAAGTTATGTTGGGATGTTAGCGCGCGCCGCCGGTACGTCCACCGGGATCTAATATCTTATTCTATTCGCCTGTCAAGCTAACTGCCCCGATATGAATTCTGGGCGTGAACAAACTTTGTTTAAAAAAATTAACATTAAATATTCCGCTCTTTGTTTTAATTTGCTTCTTATTAATTTTATAGACGCTCCGATGGTTTTTAAACTACTGCGTCTGTGCATATTGTGTGTATATGAAATCCTCCTAGCCAGTTTCGGCCACGGCGGCCAATCTCAACGGAGATCAGCCAGGTACGCAGGAGATATTATAGTGCACAAGCGTGTGCGCAATACACAGGTGCACTCGCTATTCCTTCACTCTCATAGTCCGATGAGACGGCAATCCGACATGACCGGAGAGAGATCAGGCGCAGGACCAACGGCTTTACGTGCTTTATAAGTGCTTTATAATATTGTGTGTATAAGTATTGCGGATACCTGTTTTTTAAGCGATTAGCGTCTAATATACCAATACTCTGTTTATAATATTTCATATACTATTAAAAATCTGATGAAATTGTCAATCGAACGATCGAAGCAATAGTCAATAGTACCTACTATCGCTCACGACAGATACATGTTTAGTTTAAAAATCGTTTTTCCATTTTCAAAATAGGATATGTTCCTTTGAGTTGATTCGTCTGATTAAATTGCCTTTTATTACAATTGAAATGACGCGAACGGTGTCTGAAATAAATTTTGAGAAAATCTCATGAAATTGCGTTTTCGACGATCTTTTTGCCGCTTTTTATGAATAGGATTACGGCCGTCCAAAAATGGTCATTTTGCCACGTGTTTATCATGAGTACCCGTCTGAGCCTTGAGGATTATCCGTTGAAACGGATTTGAGTGTACTTAACTATTTAAAAGGGAGGCGTGAACGATTCACTTTTAATTACCTTTTAATGATTTAATTTAACGTTACTACCGTAGACGATTCTTGCATTTGCAAAAGGAGTACAGTTGGATCTTTGTTGTGATCAATATAATTAAATCAATGTTATAAGTTACTTTGAACAGCATTGTTGATTCCGTCATAGTTGTATTTTGTAGCATTTATATGTGCATACATTTGAACACCACCATCCATTTAGAAAATCCTCAAGGCTTGAGAACAGGATGAGGATGTGACGTCAACGACGCGGGACGGATAAAGAATCACGTCAAATATTTGTACAATCGAAGACTATACGACTCCATCCTGGCTTATGTCGGATTATGTCCCGTCTCGTGACACATAATATAAGCGTGCCTAGTATCATTGATAAAAATATAACCGACTTTTATAACGAACTAGCTTTTGCCCGCGGCTCCGCCCGCATTATAAAGTTAGCCGGGAAAAATGTCCCGGTTTATATTTTCCCGGGCTAAAAAATAGCCTATGTGTTAATCCAGGACATGATCTACCCCTGTGCCAAATTGCATCGAAATCCGTTCAGTAGTTTTTGCGTGAAAGAGGAACAAACATCCATACATCCAAACATCCATACATTCTTACAAACTTTCGCCTTTATAATATTAGTATGATGTATCAAAAACTGAGTTGATCAATTTACTGTATTTCGTCGTTCATAATATTTAAGATGATTTTATGTAAGATGGTGTTCGGAATTAGGTACTTATATTTCGGCACCTGTTTGATTAAGTGAAGTGTTGTCGGAACTCTTACGTTTAACAAGATTATTTACGATTCGTTTATTCCGTATTGAATTATTATATTTCCTGTAAATTTTTTGCACGCGGTTATCACACGCTATACAATATCCATGAATTTTGCAAAGGATTCGGAAAGGAAAGATTTTTCGACTTACGATGTTTCCGCATTTTATTAATGTGACAAAATAAACTTGTGTCTTCATTTTATACTCGCTACCACAGCGTAAGCTTACGTTTACAAAAAGCGGCGATGGCCTAGTTGGGATTCTAACGGACTGCAGAGACGAATGTCCGCAGGTGCAAAACCCAAGGGCACGCACTACGGACTTTTCTAAAGTTATGTGTGTATTCTTATGGAATTAATGGTTGCTTTAACGGTGAAGGAACGCATATGTAAGAGTGGTGTTCACTGGTGGTAGGTCTCTCATATGTAAGAGTCCGTCTGGGTGGGTACCCCCGCAATGTCTATTTCTACCGTCAAGCAGCAGTGTGAATGCACTTTTGTATTTCGGTTTGAAGGACATTGTAGCTAGTGTAACTACTGAACATAATGAGACTTAACATGTCATGTTTCAGAATGACGAGCGCATTGGAATGCCACACAGTACCTTGTAAATCAAGGTGCTGTGTGGTGTTATTAATGTTTATGGGCAGTCGTATCGCTTACCATCAGGCGAACGGAATGCTCGTCTTGTCATTCAATGCCATTAAAAAAAATCGTGAGGAAACCTGCACACCTGACAAGTTCTTTATAAGAATTTCGAAGGTATGTTAAGTCTACCAACCCGCACTAGGTCAGCTTGGTGGACTAAGGCCTAACCCCTCTCAGTAGTAGAGGAGGCCCGTGCTCAGCAGTGGGCAGTATATAATACAGGGCTGGTATTATATTACACAAGGTGAACCTTTGAGATGGGGCAGCAAGGGCTAATATGTTATTTGTAAAATGTTCCGTTCCCGATTACGTTTTTATTAGTTTTTGTAGTTAATCAACCTTTAACACAGTTTTTTTGAAAGCGAATTAGAGTTGCATTTCCTACAAAACGTATGGAGAAAGATTTTTGTGTAGGTACTCTAATGGTCCCATAGAGTCTTTTAATCTATATAATTTTAATAATTTAATCTATAAATTGGCCATTTTCTTGCTGGACTGTACATTTTTTCAAAATTATCTCCAAAATCACATCTCAAAAATCCACCCTGTGTACGGGTAATATACAAAGATGTATATAATATAGGTCACTCCAGACTTTCACATTATAAGGACTTGTCTCTCGGGTAACCAATTTATCTTGGCTCTAAAAGTCTTCTTGTTAAGTAGTGTTTTATGTCCTTGTGTCTGTGGTTTTATTCTGTCGAGAAAAGAATAGTTATAGAAAGGATAACCGTGCCAATGAGTAATCTTTATACATTATAAAAATAAGCTTCTGTCACGACTTAGTGTCTGAAAATAAATGTTATACATAATGTTTTCTTCTATTAACACGCCATTATTCAGTAAATATATAATCCATGTTATAAATTTAGCTTTTTGCCTTTAACTCAGAAATCAGAAATTGTTCCGGAAAACACGTTAATAAATATCTATTTTTATACAAAGGCAAAGTAAAGTAAAATTACAATGTGAAAATTAAAGACGACATTTTCATTAAAATATGCACTGCGCCGCGACGAGCTTTGTGCTCTGTGCATTATAAGTTGCGACTAGCGATATTTTTTTATTAAAAAGTTTTTTAATATCTATTATATTAAAAAACTTTTTAATAAAAAAATAAACCGACTTCAAAACCACTACAAATCAAAAAATAATTAAAATTTTTAGTCGCTTAGTATATACGTATATTTGGAGTCGATGCCTAATTTAAATTGCGAGCTAAGCTAAGGAAATACACAAACAATTATACGAAAACATTGTTCAATTTAAATTATGCACCGACTCCAAATATACGTATATACTAAGCGAATACAAATTTTAATTATTTTTTGATTTGTAGTGGTTTTGAAGTCGGTTTATTTTTTTATTAAAAAGTTTTTATTTATTGCTTTTTTGTTAGTTAATTATAGAATGGTGTAAACAATACATCATAGATATACGATAACAGCATTCACAAGTCATCTGCTGTTAGTTATTAAAGAGTTCCATTGTGTATCTCCGAAGATCTTCGTCAGATTTTCATAAATGATATACTAAAACCTTCCCTGAAAAATATACATTTCAATATCGAAAACCACATTCAAATCGGATCAGTAGTTTTCGAGAAACACGCGGCCATACAAATTTACATACATACATACAAACATACATACATACGGATCGAATACAGAACCTCCTTTTTGAAGTCGGTTAAAAACGTCCTTTAAATACACAAACACGAACCTATGACATGTTATGAGATATATACCTATTCCTAAAAGCTATCAAAACACAATATTTCCATAACGGGTGGTCCCATGAGTGGTTTACATTAAAAGTGGACCGAATGTAGCCCAAAACGGCGTTGTTATATTATTTATCGCTCTTCTGTATTATGTTCTTTCATGTGTAAGTGGATCTCGTCGTAAAATGCGCGTCAAAAGTAATGATTTATGACGTTACGATATTTTTGCAGGTCTGCCTTCGACAACGTCAAGAAAACGAAAGTTGCCATTAAGAAAATATCGCCTTTCGAGCACCAGACCTACTGCCAGAGAACGTTAAGGGAAATCAAAATCCTAACTCGGTTTAAGCATGAAAACGTAAGTTATTTTTTGTGTTTAAGTGATGTACCGAGCGTTCTGAATATAATGATTTGATAGATTTATTTATTTTCAGATAATCGACATTCGAGATATTTTAAGAGCGGAAACTATTGACCAAATGAAGGACGTTTATATCGTTCAGTGCTTAATGGAAACTGACCTTTACAAATTATTGAAAACACAGGTATCCGAACGAACCTATTATCTCTTAATTGGATAATTAATTTATTTAAACCTCCATGGTATTCGTGCAATTTGTAATTTACTAAAATACCATTTCAACTTTTAAAAAGCTTAATAATAAGCTCAAAGCATTAAACTTTTGTACCGTTTTTTATGTAAATTATTGGGTTATGTATCCGAACATTAACCATTGTTTCGTTTCAGAAATTAAGTAACGACCACATTTGTTACTTCTTGTACCAAATTCTGCGAGGATTAAAGTACATCCATTCGGCGAACGTTCTTCACAGAGATTTGAAGCCGTCTAACCTGCTACTCAACACCACGTGTGATTTAAAGGTGTGTATTAATTATCTTTGTAACCAAACAAACACACATCACACGTTTATCCCCGAAGGCTTTGGCTGTGATGCAACTAGGGCGCCCACTATGCCAAGTGTGTTCCTTCCGCTGATGTGATAGGGGGGAGCCTATCACTTTACCCTACCCGGCGCCTCAGAGCGGTGTCTTACCGTGCACGCAATACAACTACGCCACCGAGGCAGTCTTTCATCGTATATCTATACTAATATTTTAAGCTGAAGAGTTTGTTTGTTTGTTTGTTTGAACGCGCTAATATCAGGAACTACTGAACCGATTTTGAAAATTCTTTCACTAATAGGAAGCTACATAACTCCTGAGTGCTAGAGGCTACTTGCTTTTTATCCCGGGAAAATATTTTTGTCCCGGAAAAACTTTTTAACGCGGGCGGAGCCGCTAGCACTACTAGTCTTTGTAATAAATCCTACTAATATTATAAACGCGAAAGGTTTGTAAGTGTGTATGGATGTTTGTTACTCTTTCACGCAAAATCTTTTGAACGGATTTCGATGAAATTTGGCACACGAGTAGATCTTGTCCTGGATTAACACATAGGGTACATTTTATCCCGGGAAAATAAAAAGCGCGACTTTTATCTCGGAAAAACTTTTTAACGCGGTCGAAGCCGCGGGCAAAATCTAGTTATTTATAAGACTTTTGAGGCAATGATAGAAATTTCATAGGTTAGATGTACCCTGTCTGTTTAAGAACGTTCGAGGTTGCGTTAAAGTTAATGGTGGCATGAATTCTGTCGCAAAAGGCTCGTTAAAGTGCGGAGTGGTACTAACAGCCGCCGCATTACGCACTAGAAACATATATAAATATATCCCACAGTTACAACTGCACTGAACATTTTACGTTTAAGGCACCGAGCATCTCTCTGTGATGGCACAGGATAGGGCTGGATGACAGAGTTAAGTTTTTGTTAAGGATTAATCACACATAAACACACACACTTTCGCCTTTTATCACCGAAGGGGTAGGCAGAAGCGCAACTAGTGCACCCTCTTTTCACCGTGCGTATTCCGTTCCATAATGTGATAGGTGGCGCGCCTATCCCCACATCAGGCACAAATTCCAGGCTTCGTAAATTAGAATTAAATCCTTCATTATTTCTGACCTAAGGCCTAAACCCTCAGTCGTAGAGGAGGCCGTTCCCACTGGGACAGTATATTGTAATACAGGGCTGGTATTATTATTACTGTGTATCACTTTCTTTGAAAAATGGCGATAAAAGTAAGCTTGCTACGCACCGTTAGTAAAATTGCTGCTGGTCTAATAACTCTCTCCTTTTCAATGAAAGGTCGGCAATGTATCTATTTTTCAGGCAGTGTGGGTGTTCACGGGCTGGGATCATTTACTGTCGGTTTACCTCCTGTTTGCCGCATCATCATTGACTGACAGATGTAATAGCTAATTCTATACTTTAATAAACGACGATACAAATGCAAATCATGCTTAACTAGTACTGTTCAATACAGGGTAAGTGATAAAACATTCAGGGAAGAGATAAACTGAAAGTTGTGATCATTACTTTACAATTTATGCATCCAATCTCGATTTCGCGGTATTTAACAGCGCGAGTTACGCATTATTGCACTATCGCCGACAAAATGGCATTAAAATATTTTTGTTCGGATAAAAGGTAAAAACAGCTTTCCCATGATATTATATACTTCCTCCAAGTGTCATCCCTAAGCAATATAAAGAGAACTACGGGCCTCAGTATTTAAATTAAAAGACCTCTTCCGACGTCGTTCCGCGTTTCGTAATTAAGGAAAAATATTGCGCACCCGCTAATGCGGTGCGTCGTTCAATAAAGAAAAAATACATGAAAACGGGCGAGGAAACGGCGCGTAGTGAAAATGCTGTGCCTTATGCAACGACCTCATTTGTACTCGTAACTTTTGGCCAAATGCAACGCAGTGACGCGCGACAAACTGCCGTGGTAAGCTTTTACGACGTCATCCGTATCCTCGATCGATACGGCGATAATATCATGCAAGAGAGACCAGCAACGCAATAATGTTAACTTTACCGTCATTTTAATAAAATATGTTCTATGTGATAAGTTAGTGGTGGAAGTGGCAATAGCCTAGTTGGGAATGGATCGTACCTACTGTCGAGACAACGTTCCGCAGGTTCAAAAAACAAGGGCATGCACATTTGACTTTTATAAAAAAAAAATATACATATTCTTTGGGAATTATCGCTTGCTTTAACGGTGAAGGCATTGATGTATTAAAACCCAATACATCAATGGGTGAAGGCAAACATCATCAAGAAACCTGCATATCTAAGAAGTTCTTCTTAAGAATTCCTAAGGTATGTGAAGTCTGCTAGCTCACACTACGTCAGCGTGGTGGTATAAGGCCTAATCCCTCTCATTTGTCAGCAGTAAGACAGTATATAATACAGGGCTTATATTTTTCATTTCATTCGTTGTAATTGTACTTCGCAATATACAAAGTAAAACTAACATAGACGAATGTTATTTCTATACATCTGAACATGTCTGATCAAATGTAAATGTTATTGATATCAAATGGACCATGCTTAAACTACACGAGAATTATTTTATTTGGTAAACGCTTTGATATCAAATTTCGCTTTGTCCCGGGGCAATACGTTTGCAGTATAATTGTTTATGCCACAAGCAGCAGGTGGTCTTACTATGAAGTTATTGTGTACAGCTACAGATTACGTACGTACAAAATATTAATTGTACTGTCTAGGATACTGTGCTATATTATAGAAGACTAGTAGTGCTCGCGGCTCCACCCGCGTGAAAAAGTTTTTCCGGGACAAAAATATTTTCCCGAGATAAAAAGTAGCCTATAGCACTCAGGAGTTATGTAGCTTCCTATTAGTGAAAGACTTTTCAAAATCGGTTCAGTAGTTCCTGAGATTTCTGAGAGACTCTTCAGCTTTATAATATTAGTATAGATTAAATTATTACTTGTAATAGCGTCATTTACACAGAGTGTCTCGAATGCGAGTGGCGAAAAACCGTAAGCGATTATCGTATGCGAGAACTCTCCATGAGATTCTCTTTCGTGGTTGTTTACATTGCGAGCTCTGTACCGATTTTGTACGTGCCTCGCCATTCCAAATTTGAATTGCGAGACTCGTACGATTTGTTTCCTCACGCGGTGTCCGAGAAGAGTTTATGGGGCGATACTTGCTTTCGAGAGACGACATTTGCACTGTTTGTTAACTCTAGGCGATAGATTATCGCATAGCAAGAAACTGCAGCTCGTATGCGAATAATTCTCCTTGTATATCTTCGGCTTTACTCAGAGAAAGACGA
Source organism: Lapara coniferarum (assembly GCA_949316025.1). Taxonomy (NCBI): domain Eukaryota; kingdom Metazoa; phylum Arthropoda; class Insecta; order Lepidoptera; family Sphingidae; genus Lapara; species Lapara coniferarum. Next base: position 28,242,411 of record OX438919.1, read on the forward strand.
GATTATCTTAATATCGACAACTAATACCTACAGCGGTTTTTAAACATTTACATTGTTACTTTGGAGAAGGAAAATTGTGAGTCATGTTCATTAGGCAATAGGTGTAGGTAACAATATGTTGACCTGTTATTTCTGTGGTTTGTGATGGGTGGGTTGATAGCTCGATGAACTTAGTGAGAATGCCGCCTGAATCTTGTCTCAGACCATGCAGTGTTTGTAAAGAGACTTTTGGCTACTTATGGTATAATCTGTTCTTTTATTATAGAGGAAATATTTGTGAGCTTGTAGGTTTGTAGGGGCTAATCTCTGGATCTACTGAACCGATTTTTAAAATTCTTTCACTTATAAGAAGCTACGTTACTCCTTTTTTTTTTTTTTTTTATCGCGGGGAAAAAACGCGTTATCGCTACCACCACTGGGGGGTGAGTGGAACGGTTATGTTGGTTTCACACGGTCTTACGGTCCAATGTCGACACTCGGGAGAATAGCTTCATCCGAGCGAGCATTGGACCGAGTCCCTAACACTATGTACTTCGTGATGTACACCCTACACCGGCATACCAACCAAAACCCGCGGTGGCCTTCTTCGGCGCCTACGGGACGGTCCCGGGGTATCTTGTTGCACAGAGATAGCTGCACGGAAGCGCCCCTGCGCGATGCCGCATTGCGGCCCCTCTCTAAATGAGGAGGCTGAGAAGCCTCCGACCTCAAAAGCACGCTTTGCGTTTACGACTGCAGGAGACCGACCACCCGCATTGTCGTCCATCTCGTAGTCGCTTACATTAGAGTAATTGAGCGGGCAGACCCCCACTGCTCGCCCTGCGACTCTCGCTTACCCCATTTAGTCGCCTCTTACGACAGGCAGGGGATGCCGTGGTGAAATTCTTTAGATGACCCCGTACCACAGGGCACGAGGCGCCGGTCAGTCGTCCACCCGACGCCTCCTTCGTCTCCTCTGGCTACGGGCGGGATCGCTCTGCTCACGATCCCGCTCGGCGCTCTCCTTCCGCGAGATGACGCACTCGCAGAAGGAGGCCATAGCTCGCCATGACCTCCAGCCGCCGACCATGGCGGTCACCACGGCTGGCAGCGAGAGGTCCCCTCCGACGAAAGCTACGTTACTCCTGAGTGCTATACTTTTTATCACGGGAAAATATAATATAATTATCTTAGATACGGGCTACGGCTAAAAATCCTACGTATCCATACACTATTAATGTTAAAGAAAATGTTGAGCATCAAGAAAGTAATAAATGCGTTACTGGCTCGTGGCAAGCATTTCCTCTTTTTATTTTAAATAAGGTATAACTATACAGAGCTTAAGCACAAAGCGCCACAGAAGCAGTGGCAGCCACCACGACTTCCGTTCTCGTTGAGCGGGTGAACGAAGGCGTTAACCACGCTGCGAATCCACACCGCGGGTCGCGCGTGATTGTAGAACCGGCATTAGGATGTTACAGTGAAACTAGATTTTTTCATCATGTAGCATAAGCTTACACATTTTTCTTCTCCAAAGAGTTAAGTAGATAGTAGAGACACAACTGCAACCACATTTTATTTTTCCCAATTAGGAGATGTTATTCATAAATGTTGGTGTGTGTTTAGATTTGCGACTTCGGTCTGGCGCGCGTGGCAGACCCTGACCACGACCACACGGGCTTCCTCACGGAGTACGTGGCCACGCGCTGGTACCGCGCGCCGGAGATCATGCTCAACTCCAAGGTATGCTATATTTATGTTTTAATTGTTTATAGGTTGCGGAGATCACTCACCATCAGGTGACCCCCTCACTCGTTTGAATCAAGGTGAGAATCTAATTCTACTATATAGATGGATGGATGGTGTTACTTAAGACACGATTTCAAATCCACGATTTGCGACAAATCTTCCCTGTGCTGCGCTTTTGTAGAAACTGGTTTTGTAGGTTATCAAGAAAAGAGTCAGTTTTATTTAAAATGTAAATCTGCCGTCTATTACAATTTTATTGAAAACCTTCATAGACATAACTGTTATTTGCTCAAAAACATTTCTATTCAAACCTAAAATCCGTAGTCGGCACTCCGCGCTCCAAGATGACTGTTCTTAGATCGAGGTGATCTCTTATCGTTAGATGACGTAACTTGTCTACCTTTCCCTCCTATATTAAAATTTCTCAAATAATGAACGCAGGGTTCTCAAGGAAGTCCTTAGAACCATATCTCGCATCAAGATACTGTCAGGTGCCAGGCACTTAGCAAATCATCAGCCCGTCGAGAGACGCCCGAATCTGACTAGTAGTGGCTTTAAGGTTTCAGTTTGACTCGACATAACCGGGCTGCGAATTAATTAACTTTTGTTTCTAATTTAATTAAAGTTACATTCCCTAGAATTTGTCGTAAATGTAATTTGTCAGATTTTAGATCTCATTAACAAAGTTTGAACAGTTTATAATTTGTAGAGCTGGAATATTTTATAATATTTATAAAGTCCATATTAAACCCTGTTATTTCCTTACATTGGAAGCTTCAAAAGTTATTTTGTGTTTTGTACACACAGACTATAGTACCTACCTAGGTACATCCTACACATCGATCGCACACATAAAGTGTTGAACAACATCTGGCAAAATAATATTGTCTTGATTTACGACAATCATTATTAATTAATTAAGTACGTTGTGTTAGAGAAGCAGAATTCCAAACACTTTTGTAGATGTTTTACACTTTATTTTTCCTTATCCTTTTATATAACGATCTTATCAATTCCAACTGTACTATAATATCACCTTGGCACAACAATGATTTCTCCACGAGCGCTCAAGTTCGACTGACCAAACGGAGACATCACTGTCTCCCACCTAAACTATGCCGGAAGATCTGAATCGGAAGTAAGACAATTCATAATTAAAAATAACTACTAATACATAACTTTAACCGTCAATTAAAAATATAAAAATTAGAAAAATAATTACGTTTGCAAGACTTGAATTTACAACATAATAAATATCATTTAAAACTATAGTAATTTATTCAACGGAAGTTACTATGCATTAATAACAATCCGGCGTTTCCCTAAAGTAGGCTTACAGTTCGGCCTTCCTGCTCCACGCGAGTCCCTTTCGCGATACTCATATTGTAATTATATCAATGCGCATACATGTAGATTATAATCATTAATAGAAAGATAATATGTTAAGCTTAAGTTCTAATGTTCTTATATTCTAATGTTAACCAATTTAGTCTACATTATCAGTTTCATTGTTAACCTCAGAATGACAACCTGTTTCATTGATGCTTTCATTTTCCGAATCTTCAAGTTCTTTACCACTATCTGATTTATCGTCAAATTCCCTGTCAAAGCTTAACCATGGCTGAATCTTGTCCAACGCTACAATCCCTTCATATCTCCGTCCATTTTTGCGAGATAAGGGAGTGTCCTCTATCACAAATCTATCATGTTCCAGTACTTTTATTATGCGATAAGGACCCTGATACTTTACTACAAGCTTTTGGGATTGACCATTATGTGGTACTTGTCTTTCGATCCTAACCAAATCACCTTCTTTATAGGTTTTACCTTGTTTTCTACTTTTGTTAAATCGTAATATATCTTTCTCTTGTTGTTTTTGCATAAGTTTTGCAGATTCTTCCCTAGCCTTTTCCATTTCATCTGATGACATAGGATGAATCATATCATTTATTACTGAACTTAGTACACCCTGACTTTTATGATTTATATTAAAACCAAATAATAATTGTGATGGAGATTTTTGTGTAGTTTTATGAATATTAGTGTTTAACCCTATCTGTATATCTTGAATATTCTCGTCCCACAGTTTTTCGTCTTTTCCGTGATTGCATGTGGCTAAAGCCTCTGTAATTGTCCTATTAAACCTTTCCACTTGACCATTTGCCCTCGGTGTTGCGACTGCATTTAATATATGTTTAATTCCATATGCTACTGTAAATTCCTTAAATGTTTTGCTAGTAAAACTAGATCCTCTGTCAGAAATTAGGCGAGTTGGTAGCCCGAAAAAACTAATATGCTCTTTTAAAACCTTAATAGTCGTTGTAGATTTCGTGTTCTTAACAGGTGTAATATTTACGAACTTAGTAAATCCGTCGATTATAACTAAAATGTAACAATTCCCAACCTTGCTCTTTATGAAGGGTCCTGAATGGTCTACATGAATTGTGTGAAAAGGTACATTTATCTTTTCAATTGGGTGTAAAGTGCCTTCACGTTTCCCGCCTGGGGCCTTGTGATGGGCGCATTCTAGACAAGCAGCAACGTATTTTTTTACAAAACGTCTCAAGCGACTAAACCAATAGTTTCCCCTTATACGATCTAATGTCTTTTCATAACTGCAATGTCCTACGTCATCGTGGTTTTTCTTAACTATTTGCCAACGCGCCCCTTTTGGTACTACCCATTTTAAATCTTCTCCTACTATCCGATACACCCGGCCATTCTTAAGTTTAAAATGTTTGTGAATATCAGCTACATAAGCTGTGTCATTATCGCTAAGAATACGTTTGATGCGAGCTATTTCTTCATCCGCGGATTGAACGGTGATGATCCAGTCTTGTTCAGGTTCTACTGCTAATATGTCAAGAACGTGAGATTCATTTTTTTCGACATCTATTGGGTTTCGGCTTAACGCGTCTACGTGGGACATCTTCATACCGGGCCTATATTCGATTGTGCAATCGTACTCTTGCAATTGGATCCACCACCGCGCAATTCTGGGGACCAAATCTCGCTTGGTCATTGTTGACCTTAGGGCATTGCAATCAGTCTGTATAATAAATGGAATTCCGATCAAATAAACCCGAAATCTATTTAAAGATGCAATGACAGCAAGGGTCTCCAATTCGAATGAGTGATACCTTTGTTCCTCGTTAGTTGTTTTGCGGCTAAAATAGGATATAGGTTGAAATATACCATTGCTGTTACGCTGGAGCAAGATACCGCCCAACCCGATCTTGCTAGCATCAGTATGGAGCTGGGTCTCTGCTGCAGGATCATATAATGCTAACAATGGTCTTTCCGATAGTAGATTTTTAATACGCTTAAAGGCTTTAACCTGAGTATCGCGCCATGTCCAATCATTGTCTTTTTTTAATAGGTCTGATAATGGGGTTGCAATTAAAGAGTAGCCTTTTATGAATCTCCTAAAGAAACCTGATAAACCCAAGAACTGGCGTAACTCATGTTGATTTTTGGGCTCTGGGAACTTTGAGACCGCATCAGTTTTTATAGAGCCCGGTCGAATACCCTTTGGACTTACCTCAAATCCAAGAAAGTCAATTTTATCAAAGAAGAATCTACACTTACTTAATTTTAAAGTTAATCCACCCATCCTTAATAAATTAAACACTTCTTTTAGTCGATCTAAACCTTCATCAAAATCTTTACAGGGTATCAATATATCATCCATGTAAATTAAGGCGTATTTAATTTTAGCTTCAGAAAGAATTTTATTCATTGTCCGTTGAAATACGGATGGAGCATTAACAAGTCCAAATGGCATGCGGTTATATTCATACTGTCCGTCTTGGGTGACGAATGCAGTCTTAGGCCGTGAACTTTCGGTTAGTGGTATTTGATAGTACCCTGATGCCAAGTCTAAAGAAATAAACATGTTATTTCCCGCAAGAAGGTCTAGTTGATCCTCGATGCGTGGCAAAGGATAGTGGTCCTTTTTAGTTTTACGGTTTAAGGCCCGATAATCCACACAAAGTCTTTTATCTCCAGTTTTCTTTTTTACAATAACTATCGGACTAGCGTAAGGGGAACATGATTCTCTAATAATATCACTATCGATCATTTCTTGAATCATGTTGCGTACTAAGAGTCTTTCGGAATGGGGCATACGATAAGGTCTATAAACGACAGGTTGCGAATCCTCTAGTTCTATTGACATTTCTGCAGCAGTGGTATAACCTAGATCCTTAAGACTGTTGGAGAAACAATCTTTATACTCGGCCAACAACTTTTGGAGGGCAAGATGCTGTTCCTTCTTCATCTTTGGACCACATGTGACTGCCTCATCAACTTCACTAGTACTTACAGTAACTTCACACACATCTAACGCTAACGGTACTGGTATAGATCTTGTCAGAAGGGAGTTTTCTTTAATACTAATTTCAGAGTTGGAAACGTTTTGTATAAGTAAAGCACAACGATTGTTAGCTACACTATACTCCCCGGGTAGCAAAAAGTATTCGCGACCGGCTGGTCCCCTAACAGACCCATTAACAAAGATTTTTCCATTCATCAAAGTATCACTAGTAACAGATACAGCACGACATTGATTAACGGGGATCGTAACTGCATTTTTTGTAAAGAGATGAACCCTTTTATCTTTCTGTATGTGGTGGAATAGGATCCTATCTGGTGTTTTCATAATAACTATGTTTGGATTTTCCGTGAATGAATGTCCCAACAATACAGGATATTTCAATACATAATCTTCAACCACATATACTTCTATGTCGTTCTTTATGTTTTGAACTTCCACGGTTGCAACTAATGAGGCCAATGGTTGAACAAGGTTTGTACCAATACCTCTCAATATGGGAAGCGGTAAATTCCTGTGCAAATCGGTCTTAAGGAGTTTAGCATCGCTTAACCTAATTAAGGAGACTTGGCTACCCAAATCAACGTGACATTTAAAAGGTATGTCATTAATCTTTATGTCTATGATGTATTTATCATTTGCTTTAACATCAACACTAAGTTTCGATACTTGTTTCTCCACTTTTTCGGAGGACACAGTATTATTATTGTATCTAGAAACTTCATTTGATTTTAATCTGTAACAATTACTTGTTTGATGACCGATTCTATCACAATTGCTACACTTAATTAAGGGTTTATCACATTTGAAACTAGGATGTCCTATTTGATTACAGTTAAAACATCTTATGTTAGAATTGTCTTTTAACTTTGGAACGTTAGATTTATTATTTAGAAGAGATGCCTGCTTATCTACTTTATTTCTTCGGAGATTGTCATTACTATCCCTAGCATACCCCACTTTAACTGTTCTGAAATATTTTAGCACTTGTTCTGGTTCAGAGAATTGCGCAGCCTGGGCGCTGACCTTTATGGCACGATCATCAATGCCATGAACCAAACAGTCTACCGCTTGCCTACCATTTAGTTTGCACCGATTCAGAAGATTGATTTTCGCATAATAATAGTGCTCTAACGATTCTCCGTAACGAACTCTCTTATTCAGCATTTCGGTGAGAAGTTCTGCATAGTCTTCACGGCAAGGGAACGACTCCATGAGTTTCTTTTTCCATTCTGGCCAAGTGTACAATACTGTGGGTAGACCTTGATACCATGACTTAGCAACGCCACACAATTTAGGAAGAGAGTAATGTATTAATTCCTTTTCATCCCAACCGTAAATCTCGGCGCATTCCTCGACTTTATTAATCCATGTCAGCATAGTCTGTTCCTTGGTCATAGGATCAAAATCAGGGATTACATTAGAATTGTAAGATAGTTTCGGTCTTTCTGATTTTCTTACATCTTTGATAATTGTCAAAACCTTGTCCAGAATGGAACTTGCGTCCTTATCGTAAACTTTAGTGCGTTTAGGTCTAGATCGAGCCATGGACGACCCGTCAGATGAATCTGACGAGCTGCTATATTGTCTACGCCTACTTCGTACGTATCTCCTATTCCTCATGTCATCAGTCCGTTTGTTACCTATTATCATTTGACAATCAGGAGGGTCTGAGGTAACTCTTCTTTGAGCTGTCCACTCTTGAGTCGTGGCACGACCAGTGAATAGCCCTTTACGTTGAGTATCGTAAATTCCTGATCCTTCACCTTGGTGATAATCCTCAATTGGCTTTGAACCTCGAGTACAATCCGCTTCTGATCCTTCACCTCGATCAGAATCAAATATTGGCCCTTTACCCCGGGCATATGCAATTCCTGATCCTTCACCTCGATCAGAATCAATTATTGGCCCTTTACCTCGGGCATAGGCATTTCCTGATCCTTCACCTCGATCAGAATCAATTATTGGCCCTTTACCTCGGGCATATGCATTTCCTGATCCTTCACCTCGATCAGAATCAATTATGGGCCCTTTACCTCGGGCATATGCAATTCCTGATCCTTCACCTCGATCAGAATCATTTATTGGCCCTTTACCTCGGGCATGTACAATTCCTGACCCTTCACCTCGATCAGAATTGTTAATTTGCCCTTTACCTCGGGCGCCTCCAATCACAGACCCATGACCACGGGTATGATTCTTTTCTAGCCCTTTACCTCGGGCATGCTGCTGATTAGACCCTTGACCTCGGGTTTCACCAGCATCCATGTTTCTGAAACTCACACAAGCAGTTTAGTAAAGTTGTCGTAATATAGCGAAGGGTAAGACCATTAAAAGAAATGAGAAAAAGCAACCATTAAGCAAGCATGTCACAGCTACAACTCTCGAGTTTAGCATGGTAAGTCTCTTTAATTATTTATGGGGCAGTAGATAGTCAACCCAGAGTATGCCACAGAGAATGGAGTATGAAAATAAGATATGCGAAAATTAGCTTGCGTTTTCAAAATCCAATATTTCTAATGTGTTTATTGGTTGAGATAGTAAGAAAACGAGAAGAGGAAAAATAGAAAAAGAAATTAAATAAACGAGAAAAATAAAAGAAAAAAAAAATATATAATATACATATGTATGTGTACACTCATACGTTATAATAAGTATCCTGGGCAGAATTTTTTTATGTTGGGTAGTCAGGCACGTCGGTTATATTTTTTTTTAAATAAAGATAGGTTGTAATTATAAAGATGTACTTACATTGCGTGAGCGTGAAGGAAGTTTTGTATATCCTTTTCGAAATCCCACTTCTGAACTGTTAGAGAAGCAGAATTCCAAACACTTTTGTAGATGTTTTACACTTTATTTTTCCTTATCCTTTTATATAACGATCTTATCAATTCCAACTGTACTATAATATCACCTTGGCACAACAATGATTTCTCCACGAGCGCTCAAGTTCGACTGACCAAACGGAGACATCACTGTCTCCCACCTAAACTATGCCGGAAGATCTGAATCGGAAGTAAGACAATTCATAATTAAAAATAACTACTAATACATAACTTTAACCGTCAATTAAAAATATAAAAATTAGAAAAATAATTACGTTTGCAAGACTTGAATTTACAACATAATAAATATCATTTAAAACTATAGTAATTTATTCAACGGAAGTTACTATGCATTAATAACAATCCGGCGTTTCCCTAAAGTAGGCTTACAGTTGTTAATGTTGCGCGACAAATTGCGATCAATTCGAATGTTGCATTAATTATGATTCAAAGCCGATGTTTCTTAACTCGCACTGCGCGCTGGCATTCGCCATTACGCCCCAGTTATTTATTTGATGTGAAGGTATGTGCTTTCAAGTAACACTCGTTCGCCCGGCGCCTCTGACAGCGTATAATTGCTTTCTTACATTATGAGATTTGTGCGATGGATGTTTGCACATTCTTTCTTGTCAACCTAAAGTCAGGAAATATTGAGTATATACATATAGTATATACATAATTCAGAAGTAAGGGGAACCTACTACATTATTTATCCCATGAAAGTAGTATGATGGTTACAAAAGTGCATAGAATAACACCGCTGGATGATCCGCGTATCGACCGGCGCTCTTAGGTGTCCGGGGCCCAGAGTGTGAAATTGGTTACCGGCCATGGACATGTAGAAAACCAGGCATCCCGTGGAAACTATGCAAATGGAAGTAGTATACAGGTACGAAACCTTCGCTATTTATGTACATGGCACGTACCATACTGTTGCATTAACAGTATGGGACAAGTACACATATTGTTGCATTTCTTGGTCGATCCCTTTTTATGAATAAGTATAAATATGGAGTGAGTCCAATCTTTCTGCAAATATGCCGTGTCCCATACTTGGAAACAGATGACATACAGGGTATCAATTCCCGTCTCCCAAAGACTTAACTACGTCTATTGGTATTTCATTAATTCCGACGGCTTTGTTGCATTTTAGATGTTTAACTGCTCCTCTTACTTCTTCACGCAAAATGCTCGGTTCATATTCACTCAATCTCTGCAGGTCATATATGCAACTTGATGTTGTAGCCTTATTAACGAAGAGGGATTTACAATAATCCTTCCAAACATCCGAAATAGCCCTGATTTTGGTTGTTATTACACCGGCGGAGTTCTCGATGGCCCATGTGACATCTTTCCATGTATTAATTACCATCACGACAACCACGACCATTCTGCCAAGAGTGTCCGACTGAGAAGAAGAATTTAAAGGTGGTTTTGCGTAAAATGAAAGGTAGAGTTGTATATGATTTAACTTAACCGAAGTATTGTGTTATTATACGCGCTCATATTGCTATGTTAAATATGCTTAATAATTTTATTAAATTCACTATAAATTGAAACAGAACAATGCTGTTTAATAACAGGCGTAAACGAAGTTGTGCCACCTAACTGAAATAATTTAAATATGAAATACCTACAACCTAATTATAATAATTACAATGTTAAGAATGTTTCCACATCTGACATCACCTACTTGCGGTTACATTCGTTGAAACTAGAATGTGAATACAAATAATATTTTCAATAAGTATCAGCTCCGAAAATAAACCCTAAGCACGATAATAGGAAAGATCTCGAGTCAATGGCGCGTATTTACGCGGTACAAGATAGCGTGCTATAAACAGAGTTATACGTGTAACGTGGGCAGGTCTCAAGAGCCTCGCGTGTCTCCGCATCGTTATTTACGGTATTCTGATATCCATCCCCCAGCAAGCCTACAATACGCCGAGGAATCTAAGCCATACAGATCACGCTTTGAGCCCGCCCGACGAAACAATGCGTCTATTGCCTACATTCGTCCCCGTATTGTGTCCCAGAGATTAATTTTGTTATTATTCTTTATTGTTTTGTTCATATGCCCTTTTGAATGCTCATTATTATGTTCAGACTTGATTGTCTTGGTCTGCAGTGTAAAAAATACAATAATTACAATATACGTCTTTTTACAGTTTCAAGCCTGTTTCAATATTTCATTATCGACACTTGATACAATACTGTGTTGATTACGCATACTCACGTCTCTTATCCCCGAAGGGGTAGGCAAAGGCGCAACCAGTGCACCCACTTTTCACCGTCCGTATTTCGTCCCATGATGTGATAGGGGGCGAGCCTATCACTTAACATTACTGCCTGACCCGGGGATCGAACCCGAGACCTCAGCATTGCAGTTGTACCGTAATACAACTACGCCACCGAGGCAGAGGCTGTTGATTACAGTCATTGAAATATCTATAAGCAATGTCTTACATAAGGTCTTTGCCGACAGGGTTACACCAAGTCGATAGACATTTGGTCAGTGGGCTGCATCCTTGCGGAGATGTTGTCCAACCGGCCTATCTTCCCCGGTAAGCACTACCTGGACCAGCTGAACCACATCCTAGGCGTGCTCGGCTCTCCTAGCCAGGAGGACCTCGACTGCATCATCAACGAGAAGGTAAGCAGTTAAGCACACAGCAACAATAAAAATATATTATTATTATGGCTCAGTAGTAAAATGTTTGTGAAAAATCAAATACTAAAAATAAAATTGTGCTATTGGTAAAACTACAGCATTCGTATTGCAAAATAATAAAGCAATAACTATTGTACTGAAAAGGAGAAACTATAGATTTTAAAAATGTTTGTCGTACCATCCGGTGACAGTCGGTCGGAATGTTCTAAAGAAAGCTTTGTGTTTCACATATATTCAAGCTCAATCGAAACATTCTTTACGTTATATAACGTTCTAGAACTAAAGCTATAACGTTTTAAATTTTAAACATTTCCTTTCGACGTAGAGTTACAACGTTATATCACGTCATGGGGGAATAATCTATACTAATATTATAAAGCTGAAGAGTTTGTTTGTTTGAACGCGCTAATCTTAGGAACTACTGAAACGATTTTGAAAATTCTTTCACTAATAGAAAGCTACATAACTCCTGAGTTCTATAGGCTACTTTTTATCCCGGGAAAATATTTTTGTCCCGGAAAAACTTTCACGCGGGCGGAGCCGCGAGCACTACTAGTATATTATAAGTTCCGTAATATTTAGATTTGGGTCGCGTATAACTCCGACTATAAAACTTAATGACATTCCTATTGAATGACGTCAATCGTTAGCAACGACTTTATTGTTCGAATTACATAACTGAATAATGAAGATTCAAATAAGGAACATTCACGCGAGAAACTATTGTCAAAGACAAACATAATATTATAATGATGTAAAGATAATATAAATACATAAGAATATAATATAAATATATTCGTACGTGTGGGTGAAAGTTTGTAAATTAAATTTAAAATTGACCAACTAAGCGGCAATCTCACGATGAGGACACTCGTGTAGGGTTACCACATGACAGTCGTTTGCCGCAATTGACAGGCATTTTAATGTCTAGACAGCGTGGGGCGTGTGTCTGAAAAATATCGGTCTCCATCTTAAATAAAAATGAAGTTATTATTGAATATTCGTTATAATAAATATTTATTGTTCTATACTTTTTACATACATAGCTTTTTACTTTAGACAGCAATTTTTTTGGAATATCAGGTATTTAACCCCCAGACGCAAAATAAAGGCTGGTATAAGTTGAAGTATCTGTATAACTGTGGCATCGTAGCTTTTAAACGAAGGGACCGATTTTGATATGGTTTTTAGGAACCCTAGATAGGCATTCCTCCATTTATAATTAACTAGCTATTGCCCGCGGCTCCGCCCGCTTTAAAAAGTTTTTCCGGGATAAAAGTCCCGCTTTATATTTTCCCGGGATAAAAAGTAGCCTATGTGTTAATCCAGGACATGATCTACCCGTGTACCAAATTTCGTCGAAATCCGTTCAGTAGTTTTTGCGTGAAAGAGTAACAAACATCCATACATCCAAACATCCATACATTCTTACAAACTTTCGCCTTTATAATATTAGTAGGATGGTAGCCCTACTTGTGTGTGGAGTCTACACTGTGGACTTACTGAAGTTGATCAGGCCGCGTCGCGCGTTGACGACGAAATTGGTTCGTGTTAAAACTTTTGGTACCTATCGATTCTGTATATTTAGGACTGCTTTCATGACTAACAGATTGCCATTTGAACAAGTTAAAATTTGTCTTACTTAGATTGGATTTCTCTTTTTACCTTCGTTTGTAGATTTACGATACTTTAGTTTTTAAAAGTAAAATGTCTCGTGGGGTTTACAAGTATTTCCTAATTGATACCTTTGTATCTCTCCATTGATTTCTGAATTAAATACGAAGTTTAGCGATAGATTAAATGAGTAGTGGATGAGTGAATAATTTGCCATTGAGGCGTTTTCCTCGCTCCACTTAATGGAAAACTGTGTAGTGGTTCGGGTCCTGGGTCGTTTATTTTTTTTTTTATGGCATTGGATGACGAGACGAGCATGCTGTTCGCCTGATGGTAAGCGATACGACCACCCATAAACAGCAACACCATTCAGCACCTTGAGTTACAAAGTAGGTATTGTGTGGCATTCCACTGCGCTCGTCGTCCTGAGACATAAGATATTAAGTCTCATTATGTTCAGTAGTTACACTGGCTACAATGTCCTTCAAACCGAAACACAACAGTGCATGCACACTGCTGCTTGACGGTAGAAATAGACATTGCGGTGGTACCCACCCAGACGGAATTTTACATACACCAGTAAAATCACACACACTCACGCCTATTATCCCCGAAGGGGTAGGCAGAGGCGCAACTAGTGCACCCACTTTTCGTCATTATTCCGTCCCATGATGTGATAAGGGGCGAGCCTATCGCCATATCGGGCACAAATTCCAGACTCCGGGCTGATACTGAATAGAAAAACTCAATATCACTTTGCCCGACCCGGGGATCGAACCCGAGACCTCAGCTTTGCAGTCGTACTGTAATACAACTACGCCACGGAGGCAGTCGTAACATCGTTCCACCAGTAAAATCTTTGCTCCAATATTCTACTGTTTAATTGGTATAGCTTCCAATTGTCCGAATAAATGCCATATCGAAAACGTAAATAATTATTTTTTAAATTAATTGTAGTGGCTTAATACATCTTGAAAATATAATTAATAGTGTTGCATGATAAAAATCTTCGTCGAAAAGAGCTAGTGTTTTTCTTTTGTTTTCTGTTTACTGATTACCTACTATAGGTAACTCTTAATAAAGCCCATATAAGAAATAATTACACGAACGTGCGTGTAAGATATGTCTTCATTCTGCTGGTTGATTAGGTTGATTATACATTATTACAACTACTACTACTACTACTACTATTAAAAACTATACATACCGTTTCGTGCTTCTGCTGTTCATCTTACTAGTATTATAAATGCGAAAGTTTGTGGAAATGTTTGGATGTTTGTTGAAGTAAATGCAGAAACAAATTAACGGATTTCGATGAAATTGGCACACGATTAGATCATGTCCTAGATTAATATATAAGCTTTTTATCCCGGTAATTTTCTCGCATAGGAAATCCTATTAATATTATAAACGCCAAAGTTCGTAAGTATGGATGTATGGATGTTTGTTATTCTTTCTTTCTCTTTCACACAAAAACTACCGAACGAATTTCGATGCAATTTGCCGCACGGGTAGATTATGTCCTGGATTAACACATTTTATCCCGGCAAGGTATAAAGTGGGACTTTTATCCCGAAAAAACTTTTTGACGCGGGCAGAGCCGCGCGCAACACCTAGTCAAATCTAACCTACTTTAAGCCCTCTCATTTTTAAATAACAGCAACTGTTATAGGTATCCAATAAAGCAAAGACCAGACCAGAGAGAAGAAAGAAATATAGTTTAACACTTGTTCATAATGTTATTTTGTTCCTATAAATACATATTTGGATTTTGCATAAAACTTGGCACTCATTTAGATCTCCATTCTTTTTGCGGCGAAGCCCACAGCCAAGCATAATTTTTGTATTGAACTTTGCTCCCCTTTTTTACATTTATGTTTTTGGCGGTTACATTAATTTGTATTATCTATGGTATAAGTAGAGATGTAATATGCGCATAATAACTAAATTTACAACAATATTCCCCGCCCACGATTTGAGAGATCGATTGAATTGTATCGCAAGTACTTGTATAGGCGCATATTCATGATACAATGGCAATCAGTTTTCGTAATCTAAGACTATGCTCATCGAACTAACAGCGCTATATAATTGTAAATCAATAAGACGACCAATTATCGAATGTAGATATAAGTGATTGTCTCTTGTATGAATAGTATGGTTTGCATATTCAATAAATGATTTTGATTATTGGCAAGTTGAACTTCATAATAGTTTTTAAAGCTACATTATAGATAGCATAGATAGACTTTAGTTTTTCCCGTTTTTACTACAATAATAGAGTAGATAACCGTAGCGCTGTGCTATTACGTTTCTTATGATCAATGACATTGCCAAATGACCAAACACAAACACTTCTTTCTCTTTAGATTCCCTACATCTTTCATGTGTATCTACGATTCTTCTAACATTATAATTTTAAGGAAGCTGTCATTTATGCTATCAACTTTTAATACTATAATCGGGACAATATAAGAGTGTCGGTGTAACAAATTATTGACACTAAATGGAACATTATATGTAGGGAAAGGAAAAAAATCGGTTTCTTCAAATAACCGATTCTTGAGTGATATCTTTATTGTTGATATTTTAATTGCAGGAGTTCATTAGTATTTGTCCATAGAGTTAGATTAAGAAATCTTAAATCGTACGATCAGGAGAGGTTTCTGTTATAGTATTTAATAGGAAAACCTACGTTCAGCAATATATATTATATTTAACAAGTATGTTTGCCCCAGGCGCGCGGGTACCTAGAGTCGCTGCCGTTCAAGCCGCGGGTGCCGTGGTCGGAGCTGTTCCAGGGCGCGGACGCACGCGCACTAGACTTGCTGCACCGCATGCTCACCTTCAACCCTCACAAGCGCATCACCGTTGAGGAGGCGCTTGCACATCCATACCTCGAGCAGTACTACGATCCCAATGATGAGGTAAGTGGTATCCTACTAGAGTGGGATTGCCGTGAGTTTTTGGAGCCAAATCGGCACATTTTGAAATTGATTGTTTCATTCAAGGAATCCGGGAGCTTTTGTAAAGACCTGGTGCTACAGTGCTAAATATGGCAACCCTATGTTAGAGTAAACTATTCATCCCCTAACATGGACGCTTAAGACGATTTTTGGTGATGTAAGCTAGATTTTTACTAATTTCAGTAAAATGGAATGTGAATGATTATGCACATGTATATAAAGAGGTGTTTCGATTTAAAAAAATATAGATAATGTAGCCATTCTGGTTTATAACAAATATAAATAATATAAAAAAATATAAATTATTAAGAACTCTCAATAGAACTGGCTAGTGATATTACACAACTTCTGTACATACATAAATAAGAAAACTCAAAATATTACAGTGAAATGTTGGTTTCAAAGGAATACTAATGAGTCATGACACGAACAACCATAGAAGGTTCCTGATGAACAGGGCACCATATAACTTTTTTAACGAAAATTATTATTTGAGTTGAGTGTGAGAAATAACCATCTTACCGTAATTATGCATAAGGCCTATCGTCAAAAGAGGGTAATTTTAGAAGCCGCCAAAATGTAAATGAGAGCCTAAAGAGATCGGCGATGTGGTCCAAAGGAACTGTTTTGCTTGCGCATAATTAATCTTTAAAAATAACAGGCGAAATTCCAGACTATAACCCTTAATATTAGAGATACAGTGTTGAATTTCACTTAAAATTACATTATCTTAATAAAGCGCATTGACGCTGTGTCTGTCGTTCCGTTCCTTTCCCACTGTTGTGTCTAAAAAACACTGAATTTCTTGGACCTATAATTAATGTATTACTGTTCATACGGTATTAAGGTATTCAATATTCAATTGAAAATGTACTTTGAAAACACAAATATATGGCATAAAATAGTTTAGAAAGATGCTTTACTTTAATTTCTGGGTAGAGACGTTCCGATTACCTATATAAAGAGTCATAGTAGTTCGCTCAGTTTTTAAGTTCAATGCTCATTCATAGAGCGTAACCTTTTTTCATAGCTCTTAACATTTCTAAATATATTCATGAGTGAAAGTTATTTCCATAATTTTCATATTCATGTAGCGCGGGGTCCTTTAAAGGCAACTGTATACATTTTAATGAGCATATTTTCTTAGAGACGGGAGCGTAACAAAAAAACAAAATACTGAGTGATGTGTATTGTCGGCAGCCGGTGGCGGAGGAGCCGTTCCGCTTCGCCATGGAGCTGGACGATCTGCCCAAGGAGACGCTCAAGCAGTACATATTCGAGGAAACGTTACTGTTCAAACAGCTGAACGAAGGCGCGTAAGCATCGCGTCCGCCGCCGAGGGACGTGTGCGAGTCGCCTGTCATAACCTTTAAAACATTCATTAGTCGATAGTTTCGTAATATTTTCAACGATTACGTAATTCCCCTATCCCTTGTCAGTGTTTATCTAATCGAATTTGCTTCAAGATTAGCGGAATATGAGTAATTTTTAATATTTCATGTAGTAATGTTAAGGATGTGCTGCAGATTTTACAACAGACGCTCGCACGCGGACCCACTTCCGGTCTAAATCGTCAGCTTTCACGTTGTCACGTATTCAGTGCATGTAGACGGTTAACCAAAGCGAATAGTTAACCATGATGTTGTATTCATTAAGTATTGACGGAGCGACGGCTCCGGTATTTGTTTTCATTTTAAAATGTATGTGTAAGTGACGAGTTAAAATTCTATGCGTTTTCGTCGAACCAGGTACGCCGTAAGCGCGTAAAGCTTTTAATGAATACGGCCGTACTGTACTGTGCCACGTACTGCTAGATCTATGGACTTGCATATTAGGTGTCCTTGTTCTCGTTTTGAGTCATAATGAGACTTAATTTCGGAACACAATACCGGTGACGACGTTCATTGCTGTATTGTGTTTGACATTCTCGACGTATTATTTAATTAACTATGAATTGTTTATATATAAAAATCATTAACGATACGACTGGGTCAGAAGTTAGAGAAATAAATTAACAGTATAGATTCATTATGTGTAAAGAAGTATAGTACGATAGATAGGTTTTTTCTGAAATTTATAAATGTTAAACATACCTAGTCTTACAATTTCTGATATGGAATGTTCGGGTGCGATCGTCGACGTTTGCGCGAACGTCGTATCAATTTCACAGTATTAGTGGGTTGACGTCGTGATGACGAGGTAATTACTCGCGAATTCACCCCTCGGGCGCAACGCGTTCGCCATCACCCACATGTCAAACGGAAAATATGAATAAGAAACAAGCGGCGTATTTGCAATGTCGAGACGTAATGAGGCGCGAGTAATAGAAATGGCGGGAAGCCGACGAATATCATTTATCCTTGAAGTCGGCTCCGCTCAGGGATGCCAGATAGTGTCTCACTAATACTGGTACAGATGTCACTGAAAGTTGGTATTTGACCAAAAAAAATGGTACACAATAATATACATAAATTGCTACTGTGACATAAAGAATCTGTACAAATTTTTTCCGGTGACCTTTTTTTTTTTTAGGTCCCAAACTACAATTTGTATGCAACTTATAGTGATATATTCTTAAATACAAGAAAAATAACAATTCAGTGAGTGATGTGGAAAGTTGGTACCAACACAACTTTTAGTTTGTACGTGGTACAAGACCCTGAGAACTGGTACGTGTACCAGGAAATTGGTACGTCTGGCATCCCTGGCGGCCGCGCTCGTGTGGGCTTCTACTACATTGTGGTGTGTACCACTCTCTGTTGAGAGTGATCACAGTCACAAGCTGTTGCTTGTCAACACCTGGAGACACCACGGCGCGACGCCAACTGACAGGAGCCTGCATACGATGTAAATATTTCTTACATTTTGAATTAATGTATTTTGAATTGTCACCGATTAATTATAACGTGAAGCACTCTCTTACTTCCGATGTGTTTAATACTCGTAAAGTATTTCCTGTAGACGTTCGAACGGCGCGCGTTGGAAAACTTGAGGCTCGCGATGTTTTGTATAATTGTCAAATTATCGTCTTCCTTATATTTGCATGTTAGCGCACAATACTATTTTAGAATAGTTAATTCTTCATATCAAATGTTTAATGTGGTGTTTATAGATTAAAACGTTGGTATAGTGTGCGGCTATCGTTTTGGTAATGTCAAGTTATTCAGCGTCTGCGCCGGTGCAGTGGCGGGGACGGACTGTGGGGTGACTGTGTGGGTGACGCGTGGGTGACGCATGGGTGACACGAGGGGGCAGGGGGGAGGGAGGAGTGGGGGAGAGTGTTGTAGCGCGCAGGCTCGCGCCACGTGACTCGGTCTAACCTGTTGTTACTTCATATGTCTACGAGATGTTGTTAGCATGTAAGCCGATGTCCCGGTGTCGTATCTAGTGGGGACATTTGATCTATTACTGTACTAAGACTTGAATAACGTTGTTTGTTGAAGGTATCTAGGAGTTCGTAATTCAATTTTAACATTACGTGTTTTCTTTAGACTCAAAAATAATATTGTGACGTTTCGAGATCTCTCGGGTTGGTTGTAAGTGTAAAAGTATACTGAATGTTATCGCTTGTATCAGTTTAAGGCTGCAGTTCAGGTGCAATTTGATGGTGACGATGACTTTTGAAGATTTACAATTTGTGTGTGAAATACATATGTTTGAGGTTTTTGCTACGAAACTGCAGTCTTGGGCCATTTTCATACGTAACATCTCCAACCACAAACAAGTGTTGGGACAGTGTTGTATGAGACACGTGATTGCTCCCGAGTGCCGACCATATATTGCCTTTCACGTCGGTCGAGTATCCGATACCGATCTACTGTGGTTGTGGTTTGAGTGGTACGTGTGGAAGTGCCTTAATATCTCATGCCGCGCTCACCACATTGTCACCACAATATCATCGACGTGTTTATCGAATGTTTTTAGCTCCAACATCGTTAGAACCTTGATTTTGAGTGTAACTAAGGTGACCATTTTTATGACATGTACAGGAAGTGTCCGGTTAAATTTTATTATTTGTGTAAATGGTATGACTTTTTCCGATGACATTGAGCAAAGGAAAAATGTGTTGTGGGTGCAAAAATGTGTCATTGCGGAACGGGACTGTTCCGTTCAAAACGATACATGTGGTCACTTTAGATTAGACACATCTATTGTACAGTTTATTTTAAGTTTTTCATCGCTTATGACAATTGTAATATCAACTGTATGTTTAGATTTTGATCAGCGACTACTTAATAAAAAAAGACAAACGCTTATATTGCGACGTGTTTTCGTATCTTTAAGCTTATGTCTTATGAAGTGGCTTGTTGATTAGTTCGTATTTGTAGTCTTGTACAAGTGGCCAAAATGCTTTGTACGTAAACTGAAGCAAAATGCGATTACTCTGCTGTATTTACTAATACGTGTCATTGAGATATTAAAACTTATTGAACGGATTCAAAAATTATTTGACTAATCCTCACGTCTTCCTACTTAATATTTTAAGTTATATTGGTTGCTTTTAAACCTATCGGTTTAGATGTAATATTTTCAAATACGATACTATTACATAATATAAGTTATCTACTTCCAAAGCTTGCGCAATATCGCCGTACCACTGATCCTAATCTCGGTAAATACAAATATAGTCTCCTACCCGCTTGTGTATACAGGAAGATTGGTAATATGACGTATTCCCGTTAAGAGCATGTAGATTGGGACAAAAGCAATCGATTTTGTTCCATGAAGCCCTATTCGAAACTCAATAGTTTTCGTGAACTTTAATATTTATCGAATTTTAAGATAAAGCATTTCTAAGACCAAATAAAATTCAGTAAAAAAAGTACTGAATGGGATTGGAATATTTTGTTGTTTTCTAGTAAATAACATTCTAGACTTTCATAATAAATAATAAAATCTTTAAAGTTTGAAATGATGGCCTTAAATCTATCAATTACGTATTGTATTTAAAAAAAACTTTTGGCAAAAACTGCCGTTTATTTCAGTAAAACTTTTAATGACGAACTGTACAAAGCACATTAAAAACTTATTTATTTATCCAGCTTTCTAATGAGTTATCAAACATCACAATTAACCTTCTAGAAGTTAAAAAAAAATACAAATGTTTTGGTACTGCTCTGGTACAAATGGTTTTCTATGCATCTTATTAAAGCGTATAAATGTATTATTCTTTCAATAAAATACAATTTTCTTTATTTCCACAAACCTTTCTCGACTTGTAAGCCTCTGTTCCTAATACAAGTAGAATATAGAAAAAGAACAAATATAAAGATTGTCGATTTTGCGGCCCTATCGATATAGCATTTGCGCATCATATTGAAGTCGCAAAATACCATGCCATTTTGCAAACAAAACCAATATTTTATAATCGATTGTCGATTTTGCGGCCGTATCGATATTGCATTTGCGCATCATATCGAAGTCGCAAATTACCATGCCAATTCGCAAACAAAAATATTCGGAAAATGGCATGTCGTGATCGCCTAAACTATATATGTCTACATGATTTAAATCGGTCGTCTTTAAAACATCATAAAATATTCTTCTATTAAGCTTTTTACCTGTAAATTCAACAGCTAAAAGTTAATCACTAAGAGCATACATTTTTTACATTTGCATCCGTGCTCGACGGTCACCAAGCCCGGGTAATCGCGGTAATGTAAGCCGTTCATAACGTATGCGGTGCATACACATTTCCTCAGCCGGCGCGTTTACATAACAGTCGTTATAGTCAGCAGTGCTCGACTTTCATAGACAGCTGAATGAAAAATCCTTTACGCCTTTAAATACTTCCTGAGTACAGACGAATAGTCACGAAAACGATCGTGTAAACAGGTCATTCGCCAATAGTCTAAATGAGGTTGCAACAAACGTCGAAATAGGCAAAAATAACAATAAAAGTTAGTATTCTTTATATTACTAATCGATTTTGGCCACTTGCTTCAAAACTTCTGTATCCGTTCATCCATTCACAGTTTAATTAAAACAATGACAACATTGTCATTACAATCCTAGTTAAACAGTGGATGATTGTCGGCTTTAACTGTAGCTAAGTTAGTACAACACGATACTTCCGTCGGTCGTTCGTCCGAACGTGCCGCCAATCTCAACTCCGTAACATCATTACCACCAACTATTTATTGTTAAAGTATGAGTGTTGCCATATTTTCTTAAGTAATTATGTACAAATTGGATATTGTAAGATCATTTGTTATCTGTCAACAGTTGAATATTACGAAAATAAATCAAATCAAAAGAGGTGCTTGGTTTAATTTGTCGCAACCCCGGCGATTACAACCCTGGAATTCACATTAATTTTTATGTGATTTATAATGCAAAAGGGACTTTACCGCGGTTGGAACGTCGGTAAAGATTGCTTGAATGAAGATTTAAAGATAGCTACTTCGGCCGTTTCACAAAGGCTTTTCGGAACAAAGAAAATTAAGGTTTCAATTAGACTTAATTTCTGCACAATTCTTTTACGGAAACTTGATTCTGGTTTGTAATAAATATTCTATCATCACATTAAACTGGACTGTCCACTTTAATTTGGTGAAATATATTTCCAAACTGTTTTGTTTCTTGTAGTATGCAATCTCACGAAAAATAGTAACGTATTTTTTTTAAAGAAACTATTTATTGAGATGAGATACATACGATCATAATGTTAAGGCCACGACTATAAACTTTAGTACCAACAAAAATGTAGGATCCGAAAATAGAGCATGATGCTAGATTGCGCTCGTCAGCCTGACATATGTTTAATCCTAAGGGCCAGTTTCACAGGATTCAAGTTAATTTAATTTGACAGCGTATTAAAAAGCTAATGTAGATAGTACACGTTTTATTTGGGAGTATAGAGAGTGACTTCTGTATTCGGTCAGCCTATACATTTATCATCAAGCGGTGAAATCGTCCCCAAATATCCCACTGGATTGGGGCCGTTTAAGTTTGTTTTCTTTTATGGCATTGGATGACGAGACGAGCATGCCGTCCGCCTGATGGTAAGCAATACGACCACCCATAAACAGTAGCAACACCATTCAGCACCTTGAGTTACAAAGTAGGTATTGTGTGGCATTCCACTGCGCTCGTCATCTTAGTCATAAGATGTTAAGTCTCATTATGTTCAGTAGTTACACTAGCACCAATGTCCTACAAACCGAAATACAAAAGTGCATGCACACTGCTGCTTGGCGGTAGAATAGACATTGCGGTGGTACCCACCCAGACGGGCTCTTACATATGAGAGACCTACCACCAGTAGTAGGTATTACTTAAGCAGAATTTTAGTATTTTTAAAACTCCTGTCCCTCTTGTTAGCAAAAGTCCGATATGCTCCTAGCTCAACGGAGATCAGTCAGGTACGCAAGAGAAATTATAGTGCACAAGTGTGTGCGTAATATACAGGTGCACTCGCTATCCCTTCATTTCATAGTCTGGTGAGACGGCAATCCGACATGACCGGAGAGAGATCAGGCGCAGGACCAACGGCTTTACGTGCTTTCCGAGGCACGGAGGTTTTACACCGCCAACTGCCGGACTCCGAGCTGCCACTGAGTAATTTTTAAGAGGGAAAAAACCAGTCACAATGTATTTGGCACGACCCGGGATTCAAACTCAAGATCTCATCGCGCAAATCGTACTCATAATGCGTACGCAATACAAATATGCCACCGAGGCAGTCAGCAAAAGTAAGCAAAGTTCTTACCATTCCCCCCCATGCTTACGTAAGAAACAAAAATTTTGTACTTACATAAGTACATCTGTTCATTTCTTTATTGTTATTTATTTATAAAAAAAATGTTGACGTAATCACTGTTAGACCTCTGTTCCTTATTTCATCGAAAATACGCAAAGCATGGACCCCTTCCCTCCCTTTGGTACTTACATAATACATGAAAGGCCCCATTAGTATTAAACTTGTTAAAATTACCTTCAAATTGAAACACAACAAACAGTATCTACACACTTCTAAGTAGCAAACATAAGATGCTGTGGTTTTAGCTGGCTAGATGCATTCCTGCATATAAGAGACTACAAGTCGTAGGTAGGTAGCAGCATCGCACTCTGTACTGCAACGAATAGTTATCCTGTCTAGACGCCTTTGATGAAACTATTTAATATAGCTGTATTATAATACTATAAAGTTCACCACAATATATGTACAGGCAGCCACATAAGTAGCTGACGAAATTCAAATTTTCTAATCGCCTTTACATGTTAAGTTTAATTGAAAGTTTTTTCTCTCTTTGAGTGAAGTAAGGTAAATAGGGTAAATTCCTTTTATTTTTCCGTAGAGAACAAATAATGTAGTAAAAACACAAAAAGTATAGGCGATTTAAAGTTTTTTAATTTGTTCAGCTACTTTGTGACTGACTGTACATATAGCTTACTTATAATACCTACACCAAAGACGATAAACATGAAAATTTAATCAACCCGTATCTTCATTAATGGAATATGAAAAATAAATACCTATAAAACTAAAGTTCGCTTTTTAATTAATTGAGCGCATGTTTGCCGGGTCACACCCCTGGGAGCTGACAGCAAATATTGAACCTGTCTGACTGCGTTTCAAATAAAACTTTGAAATTTTTAATATCATTCGACCTTCTTCAGGTGCAGTTCGATAAAAAAGGGGATGTTATTAAAAACATGAAACCCCACAGCCCAATGAGAAAATAATTGCGAGGACCCTCATCTAAGGGCCCAACAACTATACCGATTCAATGTTTTGGAAAAAATATACGAAACAAATTGGATGGCTTCTATGCGCTCCTTCCACTTTTAATTATCTTTTTGTTTACAGGTAGGTAGGTATGTTTGTTTAGTACATTTTAGAGGTTTCAATATGTTACTAGTAAATACATAAAAGGTAAATGCAAAAGCGAGCTGGCAAAACCTTTTAAACCACGAGGTTGATTGACTATTGCGACCTTTCAAAAGTAAAACCTGCGTGTCATGAAGACTGATGTATTTCAAATGACCTAACTACCCATCAAGTGCGGTTTTGGTTGGTTGGTTAAAAGTAAATAAGTAATTTTTACGCGCTAGTCAGCTCTAATTTACCGATGTTCAACCTTAAGTACCTACGTGCTCCGATGATGCCAAATGTACACTAATTTACTTTAAATACGAAGAATGCAATTCGCTTATTTTTAGGACACATACACAAGAGAATGTAAGCAGACGCTAATACTTACACAACGTACCATGTACTACACACCAATAGCGATACTCGATTCTCGAAGTGGCCGATACTATAAAAATGTTCTAAGATAAGAGCAGCCCTTTGAGAATTTAGAGTAGCCATAATATATTATAAGCAAAAAAATCGAAGGCACGGCCATTCCCACATGGGTTCTCTAACTACATTCCTATTCCTAGAATTTATTATTAAGGGCCCAAAAGTCTTTAAAGTTTTACAGTGTGCGCTTTTGGCTCGTAATGAGTAATGAATGGTCTGAGTAAACTGGCTGGTCACTCGAGCATGGCAATTTTCAGAGTTGCTCGAGGTAATCAGGTGTCTTATTTCGCATGACCGAGATAGGCCATCAATAATACTAAGTCTCCTACAAGAATATGAGTGTAATTGCCTTAAGGCTATTATTACACAAAGTGCGATGAGCGGTCTAGTTTTGATTGTATTATGTTGGGTATTTATTTTATTATGTAATTATCTATGTTAAATTTTTTAATTTAGCATAAATAACTGTGACTTACTATAATACACAGTTTATCTTTATACAGTTTTTTTACTCTATGTAATTTTTTTTATTAAGCATTGTACCTTTCACATATAATGCTTTTAGGAAATAATAGACTTATATACAATTGAATGCGGTAAATGCAAAGAAGGTAAATGTGATCACAATCACGGCCGTCATTCGTGTTTACATTTAGACGTGTCATTAAGCAATGGAAGCATTTGCCGCCAGCCATTGTTAACTAAACTTAAACTTGTGAGAAACAATTGTAACATTAAAATTTCCATTAAAATTCAGCCATGTCTTAAACGTTCCGTAACAATAGATGTTTACCAAAACATAAATATTTTACTAACTTTATGGGTGGGAGAAAAAGCGTATCTAACGGAACACACGATGTTTATGAAAACTTATTTCTCTTCATTATTGCAGAAAGAGAGAGTAAACAGGATTTTCTTGTTATAAAAGTAAATATTGTGTAACGTGGAATTCTCTTTTTCACACTTCGCAGTACACCTTAGCTTTACGAAAGAGGATTTTACGTACATTTTTTGAAAAATTATTCCTTCATTCTATTGTTGCCTACGCTCGCGATAGTCGCCAGTTGCGATGTGTTTACGGATTTATTTCCAACGTGGGTAGCGCAGCATCCTACTAATATTATAAACGTGAACTTTGTAAGTTTGGATGTTTGTTACTCTTTCACGTAAAAACTACTGAACGGATTTCGATGAAATTTGGCACAGCGTAGATTATGTCCTGGATTAACACATAGGCTTCTTTTATCCCGGGAAATATAAAGCGGGACTTTTATCCCGGGAAAACTTATTCACGCGGGCAGAGCCGCGGGCAAACGCTAGTAAATCATAAAGCACTTATGTCGCAGACAAGATTCGTATTACTCCTCACGATCTCAATTTAAAGTTCAGTTGTGATATATTTTTGTGGAAAAGCAACGGTCTGCCTTCGCGACCCTCCGTCTCTTGTATACGAGAATTTGTCTCATAATTTTTCTATTTCTGTCACTAAGCAACAAAGTGCAAGCAGTGTTATGCTGCGGCCTTTAAGGACTTTAAGCAGTGTTTTCCTTTGTTATTATTAGACTTAATGCATACAAACACACACACACACACACACACACTCACGCCTTTTATCCCCGAAGCTGTCGGCAGAGGCGAGACTAAAGCACTCACTTTTCACCGTGTGTATTCTGTCCCATGATGTGAAAAACATACAGTACTGTATAAAATGTAGTACGTAATAAATACATTAAGATGATAAAGATTCTACGAAATTATTTCCCGTAAAAGAAGCCAGTCGATGCGGTCAAGCACACCGCCGCGCGGCAGGTAACAAAAAGGATCCTGTTATATCTCTCTAAGGGCCTCGTACGCCTTTATAAAGTATCAGTAATAATATATGACCCTCCAAATACGTAACTGTCTTAATTTATTAGGTTTAAATGGATATTATTTCATCTTATATAGATAACATGGCCCTCTCATCTCTACTTACACGGGGCAATGTTACAACAGAATATTATGTTACGTTCACAATATAGTGTATAAATCTCTAATAAATTACGGTTCTTACATATTCATTAACAAATCTCACCCGTTTATAACGTTGAATAAAGTTCGTAAACTTCGTTTTATGTAGCGCACCACAAGGCCAAATAACACGCATTACAAAAAATATAATATTTTATTTTCTTCATTGAATCTAGCGGAGCGTAGACAAATAGTTTTCCTTTAAATCTCGTATTACCTCGAGCGTATACTTTCACACTCGGATAGAATTTTCAATATCGCCGTGATCCGATGGCGGTTGCTACGCGCTATTGGCTCCGTAGCCTCGTAGCACTAACGTGCGGCGTAGAGTGTAGAGAGCGGTCGGTTCCCTTATTAGGCGGCTGGCAGACTCGACGTTCTATGTTCATTTAAATTACTTGGCTGGTTCATAATTACTTTAATGTGATAAACAGTAGCATTTTGCAACTTAATTCTCGTTGAAATTAATATTTTAAGTCTAACAGCGCTTGATTATTGGCTAAAATTAAATACAAGTTGGGATAAACACTTTTTCCATTAAAAATAAATGATTAAATGAGCAATTTTAATTACATTCGTGTTGAAAGGGCTAGTAATTAAATTTAACTATTTATATCGTAATTATATTATAAACATAACCATAACGCTCAACTTAATATTATCAGGTTCTCCGAGGAAATAATTATACAATATGTACTTATAAAAAGTTTAAGTAACTAAAGAACTCTTTATTAGGCACTTAAAATATTTCCCTTGCAACCTTTAAAATACAACGTAAACACAAAACCTCACCCTTTAATTTATGCGCATAATTCAGCATTATTTGAAATGGGTTGTTAAACCATTTTTCTGCAAAATGGAAGATTTATTAAATATAAATTGGGAGTTGAAATAATACGGTTAACGTGTTATCTTGTGTAGGACCCTAATGAAGAAGATTAACATGTTCGCTGTTGAACAGATAAAAATCTGGATTCTTTATTCAACATGGCCTCTGTTAATGAAACCTTCCCGACACGCTTTTCATTACACATTTTATTTTACTGGTTCCTTTCGCTTTACGGTTATTATAGATAGATAACACTTTATTTTACACCACTGACATACAAAGAAATTAAAAATCAAACAACGTACTTATTAGCTAGATATAGCTAGTGTAACAATAAGCGTTCTTATCGCTAAGAGCGATCTCTTCCAGTCAACCATACGATTTATTTTACGATTTAATAGTACATAATCTATGTTAAACGTGTCAGTGTTTATAATAAAATAGGCCTCAACAAATGGGTCACTTAATGGTAAGTTGTCTGACGTTAATGAGCACTAGAATCATCTGTTAAATACCGTTCTTTAGAAAATATTTGGAGCTTAGAGTTGTATCATCTCATTTTCATATCCTCGCACGAAACTTTTTTTTTATCCTAGCTAAACTCTTGCTAGCCTGACGAGCGTCGGCTTATGCAAGAACACCGGTCTTTTGGGTGAGTGCAGAAGGCGCTCGCAACCCTTTAAATTTAAGCGACCACGCTGAGGGCGACCCACTAACGGGTCACGAACCTCGGCTCAGGACGGTCACTGAGAGAGGATGAAACATCATCGATTGGGGTAGCACGAAACTGAATATATTTATTTAAGTAAACATTTTTTTGTTGGGCTATCCATTTTGATGAGTTATAAAGATAGTGAATCCTGGAGCTAAACTATTTTGAGGTCGACTCTACTATAAAATAATAACACGACTCTACAAAAAAAATTTCGTTCTTTGTCCTAAAGTTTATACTATTATTTTCCAGTTAGTTATGCACAAAAACGAAAAGAAAATACCTTTTTTCGGTATAAAGTTTGCTTTTGTGATAGTTATAATAATAATACTCATTTTTCAATTTTTTCATAAATTTTAATTGATTTTAATATTTTTAAAAAGACCGCGCGGTGAGAGTGGGGTTTTAACGTTTACATTGTGCCGCTAGATGGCACCCGAGTGATAAACAACCATCAGGTGTTATTTACAAGCCCAGAATAACTTAAAATGTCGTCACGAAAGTGCAAATACGATGCTGATGCATTTTGTTTTATATGTGGTCAATTTATTAAAGTTCGAGACGTGAAATATGAACTAAAGACATCTCACGTTCTCTGTGAAGCCTATGAAGCATATTTTGACTGTCCTGTACGGAATCAAGATAAGCCATGGATAAGCTGAAAACTACGAAAAGTTGGTTGAGGATATGCTTACAAATTTTAAGGCCATGGGCTGCAGGATGTCATTAAAAGTACATATGCTGCATGCTCATTTGGATAAATTTAAAAACAATATGGGGGCCTATTCCGAAGAGCAAGGAGAACGTTTCCATCAGGACATCATGAATTTTGAACAACGCTATCAAGGCCAATACAATGAAAACATGATGGGCGACTATATTTGGGGTTTATTGAGAGAAAGTAGCTATGAACATAAAAGAAAAAGTAAAAGTGGGCACTTTTAAGTTATTTTCCACTTTTCTGTAAGCTAATTTGATAGTAAAACTTAATAAAAATAATAAACATTTTTATTTCAATAGTTTTATTTTCAATCAAAAATTAAAATCCGAGATTTTTAAAAATTTCGTTCAATCAGTCTTCTAAGCACAAAAGCAAAGTTTTTCATGCCATATATTTTTTTTCCGTCTTATTACGACCTAAACTACCGAAATTTAATGCTTTGCAATCAAAGTCAAATTTCATGTTGACCCGTGTAATTGATGTCAATAATAATTGATATTTTATTATTTTCTATATTTATAAATTCTCCTCAATATTTAACATATTCAATAAAATTTTACAAACAATAACCACTCGCCACTCGCATGGCATTTTTAGAGCGAATTGGCATATCATAATTGACTGATTAGAAATATAAGATATTTATGTCTAGCATGATTTATTGATTTTATAACGTTTCTACGTCCCTGTTTATAAGCCTTTTCGTTTCTAAGTTTATTTTGAAATCCAGATATATCAATTACTACATTAACTTTTACAATTACTTAAAACCATATTGTTTATGAATAAATAACAGATGCATTGTAAAAATATTAGAGTCGCCGACAATTAACAACCGCTTAACTCTAAGTGCTATCGATTTCGGACCTTCGTCTTATCAAGCAACGTAGTCACAGGTGCAAATGGCTTCGTTCCATACCTATACATTCAATAATGGCCACACTAAACATAAATCGACGGTCCCATAGAACAAAGTCGTATATATGCAAAATGTTAGTTTTTCAGTAGAGCACTTTGAAAGTCGTTAGTTTGTATTCATGTGCGAATTAGTGCTATTTCCACACATTAGGTTCAAAGTTGTTACTGAACCCTGTAGATAATGTTTCCTTCATGTATAAGTTGTGATTTTCACAATTAAATTAGACTTTCAAAGCGCTCTACTGAAAAACTAACATTTTGTATATACGACTTTGTTCTATGGGACCGTCGAAATAACGATACAATGCTTCGCAACCGTCGAAAGCCTGGCTTTTCAAAACGCAAGCGAATTGCCCTGCAATGCAATACTCATATTTTGTGTAAATATGTACTTTGCATAAGAATGATATGGGTGGAAGCTGCGAGCTCTGACTACGATATTGTGTTGGTAATTTTAGGTTAAGAGTACAATAGCTTCTCTAGTTCACATAGTTGTCATTTGACAGATATCTAGACGTGACACGCGACACCATATTATCTAAATTAAATGTGCATTCGTTGTGCGCATACTTTGATTATAACACAGAAACCAATACACAAAATGGAGCATCTTAATGCTTATTTTAAATCATTAACATAAAATAATTTAAACAAATACTTACTGGATCAGTGAAAAGAGGCTATTCATCGTTTCGTAAGTGAAAAGGAAGGCAAACTTCGAGCTTTTAAAATTTTCATTTGACCTATTTCCAAGCTAAAATGTATCGATGAAACTAGCCTAGAGAGATAAGCTTTGTATAATGCAAAATGAATGGGTGACCGACTAATTACAGGGAACCTCTATTGCAAACAACGGACAATATTTCGTCGGCTGTTCGTTGTTTAAGGTTCGCGTTTCGTAAAGGGATATACCTAATCAAGGTATTTTCATGGTTAACAAGCGGACAAATTTTAATTAGGTGTATATTTAGTGTTTCACAGGCGGTTGTGGCGTAATTTGTATATCGTGGCATAATTAAACGGGTTTATGGACGTGGGTTTTCCAATTCCTTTGTGACGCGTATTGGAACACGGTTTAATGAAAGTACCCCTTGTTTGCAGACGCTCCAACGTGACTTTTTTGTTTTATTTTGCTTTTAATGTGTTCTGCACATGTACCATATCATACCAGCCCTGTATTATATACTGCCCACTTCTGACCTCTTCTACAACTGAGAGGGTTTTAGGCCTTAGTCCACCACGCTGGCCTAGTGCGGGTTGGCAGATTTCACATCTTCTATCTATCTATATGCACATGTGCCTATTTTTTATCCGTGAAAATATTGACATGAAATATTTTTATAATATGACGAGGCAGCCAATAATTAGTAAGATATGATTTAAAATACCTAGATTTAGGTAGTCTAAGAATTACTAAAATAAGATTAGACTTTACCTTGACATTTTAACAATTTTAAAGGTTATTTGAAAGTCTTATTTTTTTATTGTCATCTCTTTATTACTACGGGAAAATACAAATTATAATAATATTGATCATAATTTGTATCTCGTTATACTTTATTTCATATCATTTTATTGAAACGAAAGACTGCCTTGTTGGCATAGTTGTATAACGGTACGGCTGAACGGTAAAAGATAAATAAATTACCGTCGAAAGAAAACGAAACCATTTAACATGTTTAATATACTATAAAAGTCTCACTCAAAGCCGATATAACATATGTAAGCACATGTAAGCTTTTGAACTGTAGCTTCACCTTTCGATTGAATTACCTACATGCCACTTTAATACACGAGAAAATTCATAGTTCTTAAAAGATGTGGCAAATTAATTTTTAAAATATAAACACTACAAAAATATAACTTTTATCAGTTTCAAAGTAGTAAATCAATTTCCTATTTGTTACCACAGACAATATTTAGTAATTATTCGAATAATGGCAGTCCTTCGATCGTTGAATCCATTTTTGTGCGAGTTATTTTATTTCTAGAGTACTAATAAGTGTATTGTTTGGGTAGGATTTCTAATATTTTTCCTTGGGCATTAGAAAATTTAAAACTGCAATGAAAAATCTTGGACGTCTCAAAATAATTAAATAAAGGCATTGAGATGATCGTATATCCAATTTAGCTTCTCGACTCTACTATTCCCATCCACGATTCCACCCAAAGTGTCGTCTAATTATAATTAGACTTTGAATTATGTTGTGCCTATCTCGCGTCCGGTGTCATTTTTATGTTTCTAATAACACTGGTAGTAATTTTTTACACCAGTGCCGGCCTGAAAATACTTACAATAAAATGAGACCATTTTTTGCGATATTATATCGCATAAATAATCACTTACGAATAAAACTCATATTGCTGAGTACTTTTATCCATTCCGAAGGTCATACGATAGAAGTTATGAAAAGAATGTTATATCGTCTGTCTACGAGATCATATTCGTCTCTGGAACATTGGAGAATATTTTTCATGCGTAATTCATATTTTATTGTTCTTAATATACGTAATATTCTTGATTTTTTTGAAGAGATTGATAACTGGTGATGAAAGGTGGATCGCGTACGACAAGAACGGACGTAAAAGGTCGCTGTCAAAGGTCGGTCAGACTTCACAAACTGTGGTAAAACCTGGGTTAATTCGCAATAAGGTGATGCTGTGGGTATGGTGGAATTGGAAGGGCATTGTTCATTATGAACTTTTACCGTCGGGCAGAACCATCAATACGGATCTCTACCGCGAACAACAAAGCAAGCAATTGTATATTTTTAGGAAAACAAAAGGATTTTCTATAGCTACTGGCAGTAAACTTTTTGTACTAATATCTTTCTCGCAACTTGTTTTTTATGAATTGGTTGAATCAATTTGTAATTGAATAATACAATTTAATAAAGTCGATTTCAATTTGCTCGATGCGAATCAAATCTTCGCGACTGGGAGGGTCGCGCGTAGGTATACGTGCTGATTGAACCGATTCGTTTTTAAATTATCACACATATCACAGCCTTTGTGCACACGTAATTGTACAAATGGTTTTACAAATTTTATTGTCATCGCCCACTTTTATTATTTTAGATAAATGTGATTTTTGTACTTACGTCGATGTAATTATAGATGTCCGATATTGTAGCTGATGAAACTACCAAAAATAGGTCAAACAACCCAGTGATAGATGTAGGATAAACTTGTTTCCGTGACGTTTGACAGAATTCACACTCTGCTCAGTTGTTGTGTTATCAATCAAAGAGAAACTAGCGGTTGAAGTGAAGCGGTAAGACAGATGGCTCGTCGCCCACTTATGGATTACCTACCTTACTTAATGGTCCTTGACCAAATTGTTTTTGATACAAGTATTTTAAATCATATGTTATCGAGTATACATAGTATATTCATATATCTGTAATGTATGGAGTAAAATTATACTTATAACTATTAAAACATAAAAAGGTCCAGTAAAATGAAGATCCGTCTGTAATAAAATGAACTTGAATACATTGTTTGAAGTACGAATTATGCAATAAAAAACATATTTTGCATACAAATTCTCAGAATTTTTCAAAGAAATATCGCTATGTGCAGGAATGACCGACATAAAAGCTATCTCTGGTTCCGCTCGGTTAACTGCGTTTGTTAAAGCGTTTGTACAGTCCCATTACTTTTTTTTTTCAATGTGTATTAAGAAAAACTTACTATTATCGTAGTCGTATTATTTGATGCTGCAAGCACGGTATAAAATCTAATATAGGTACACTTATAAATACATGAATTTCTAAAACTATTATTTCCAAATGCTTGAATTTCAAATGAGACTATGTAAAAACAAAAAGTATCTATTTATACCTATATATAGTAAAGCAGTAGAATCGGTGTGTCTGTACATTTAAGGAAATTTGATAAGGAAGGGGGTGATTAAAGAAGAGTAATGAAACACAAATTAGCGATTTTAGCTGAGATGAAAACATTGATTACACCAGTTAACAAAACAAATAAAATTTTCTTGCGATTGGGATTCACTTAATATATTCTTATTCTATAAGCAAACATACTATAAGAAACGAGATTGGACATCGAAAATATTTGCTTTTAAAAAAGTTATAGCGATTTGACCATGTTTTTGCACCCAATTAATGTCGGTCATCGCGCACTGTTGCTGGCGAATGAGAAGAGAGGGGGGTGGTGTTTCTTGAGTCGCTAATAAGTAATATGTGTGCAAACAGTATGCGCTGGCTTATCACAGAGGCATAATGTGTTTTACATATTTCTTACATATATGATGTATCAACCTCTACAAAATGGCTTCGAGAGGTTGTAAACGAGTCGCTGACTCCATCTGCCATATTTGTGGCGAATTTCGTAAAGTAACAGACAAAAAGTATAATTTAAATATAAATTCAAAGATTTGCAAAACTTGATATAGTTTATTTCAATGTATCTGTTAAAAGTCAAGACAAAAAATGGGCTGCAATGTTTCACGTTTTTTTCATCATCGGATGTAAAATGACTCTAAAGATGCACATGTTACATTCTCATTTAGACAACTTTGAGGAAAATATGGGAGCTTATACGGAAGAACAACGGAACGCTTCCATCAAGTCATAATGGAATTTGACAGACGTTACCAAGGCCAGTACACTGAAAGCATGATGAGGGATTAAATTTGAGGGTTGATAAGAGAAACTTAGGTTGAAAATGGCAGGAAAAGCTAAACTGTTCATTTTTAAACATTTAAACTCTATTTTAATACAAATAAACATTAATGTATTAAAGGGTTTTTAATACATCAATGATTAAAAACCCTAATACATCAATTAAAATAAATTGTCGTTCGTTATGTTTAATAAATCTTATTCGAAATGGTTCTATGAACCAAATTGTATGTGGTTAGGTATAATTAGTTGGATTTTTTATTTTTTTCACACATAATCAAATAAAAAACTATTACTTGCCCTTATTCTTGTTTCTAGTCATAAAAGCAATGAAAATAAGGTATACATATCCCATGCGCAAAAATAATGTTGACCGGTTTTATTCATCGTAATTTGCGAATGAGCTCGGTATTTTGTGTGTATTTACATAAATAAAATACAAGTGCAACAGCTGTCCACTCGGACTGCAAGCGATTAAGAAAATTAGTAGAGCGCGTCATCGTGGATGAAATTACCCATAGGTACCTCTACTTGTATAGATAATGCACTAACTATTTAATTTGAGTTTGACAAAAGTAAATCTCGTAAATACATAAAAAACATACATACATATAAACATTGCATGTTAAATAAAAACTTGTAATAGCAAGTTATTTCAGCTTGAAAAAACAATCTTATAGGTGAGCTTATGAGCTTCATAGTGTATAGTTGGTAATATTGTTAAAAATATTATAACATAGAGCGAGCGGCACTAAAGTGGGGTGGAGTAGTCTATAATTTAATAAATTACAATTTAACTTACGTTGTATACTTGTTAGCTCATTTGTTAGATGTTATTATGGTATCTCATATGCTGAGGCGGTTTGGGCACGTGGAGAGGATGGATGAAACACGGATCACAAAAGGTATTTATCGAGCAAATGTGCATGGTATGGCTGAAAGAGGACGCCTGAAGCGAACGTTCTCTGGCCAAATAAATGATCTTCTCCGAAAAGGGCAGGTCAGGAGTAGGTACCCTTAACCGACGAAAATGTATGCAAAGAACTATGAATGAGGAAGAGGCGAAAGAAGTTTGTCAAGGTCGTAGCATGTGGCGCTCAATAATCTCTGCCCACCCATATGGGATAAGAGCGTGAGTGTGTATGTATATATATGTCTCTCATATGTAAGAGTCCGTCTGGGTGGGTACCACCGCAATGTCTATTTCTACCGCCAACCAGCAGTGTGCATGCACTGTTATGTTTCGGTTTCAAGGACATTGTAGCCAGTGTAACTACAGGACATAATATGACTTAACATCTTATGTCTCAGGATGACGAGCGCAGTGGAATGCCACACAGAACTTTGTAACTCAAGGGTACTGGGTAGTGTTTCTACAGCTTATGGGTGGTCGTATCTCTTACCATCACGCGAACGGCAGGCTCGTCTCGTCATACAAAGTCATAACAAAAGCTTGTTTGCAGCACAGCGTCAAGATTGAATTTCCAAGAATTTCTTCTCTCCACACACAAAACTTCACATTGTGGGATCGTGGCCAAATAACATTAAAATTTTTCAAAAATGCAAATAAATCTTTGATAGTAATAGGGGACAATCCAAAAAAACATATTTTTAAGGCGATCCATAAGTTAATGTGCTCTAATTCTTATCCAGAATTTTTGCGAAATTACATTGAGCTTTAGATAGTCACGGCCATGAATCATCACAATTCTCATCGACTTTGTTATCTCGTTATAAGAACCTTGCCGACGTTTTCACTCATTTCATGAAGAATTTATTTTAACCGTCTTAATTCATTATAAATGACGCTTCAAGTTACTACGGAGTCAGCATAGGTATGATAAACGATACATTTTATAATATCTCGGCCACTTATTGTTTACTCACAAACCTATAAGTACATTTAATATAATATAACAGCAGAACCTGGTGTACATAAAAAAAAACGTAAATCAGATTTATTTTTTCATTTTCCGTCTGTTGCGGTTAACGAACAGCTCCGAAGTGACTGAATGGGTTTTCATGTAGTTTTCACGGGTGAACAGAGTATAATCAATATTTTTCTACATACATACATACACTCACGCCTGTTATCCCCAAAGGGGTAGGCAGAGGTGCAACTAGTGCACCCACTTTTCGCCGTCATTCCGTCTCATGATGTGATAGGGGGCGAGCCTATCGCCATAGCGGGCACAAATTCCAGACTCCGGGCTGATACTGAATAGAAAACTCAATATCACTTTGCGCGACCCGGGGATCGAACCCGAGACCTCAGCTTTGCAGTTGTACTGTAATACAACTACGCCACCGAGGCAGTGACGAAACTGACAAATGCTTCAAAGCAACTTCAGCTACGTAAGCAGCAGGTATATGATATTTATGTCTAGAACTATATGCCCTTTACTTAGACACCTTTTGTTTTTGTTTTGCGGATAAAGTGCTTACTTTACCACTATCGCCAAGCCTAAATGGGCGACGGGCTGGGACCAATCAGGAGGGATGGAAAACATCAGGCGACTACCAAGCAGAATCGTTAGCACTATAGACATCCCTACGTATAGCAATAGCTACTAAAACTCTGCGATGACTTTTCGTGACACATTAGGGACTGCTGCAGGATCCTCCGACAAAACGTGCCTAGACGTTTTTCGCAACCGGCCCTGCGCAATACCGCCTAGTGCGGTCTGTCTCCAATTGTGAGGGGCTCAGAAACCCCGCTCACCGAAGAACGCCCTCAGCGACAACGCCAGCGTGAGGCCACCCACGCCATAAGCCGATTTAGCAATTTATGCACTTGTACAAAACATCCAAGTGTATAAATATCTTTACAACTTTCATATTTATAATACTAGAAGGAGTAGGATGAAAACCCAACACAAAGGCGTATTAAAGTGACTGTTATATTTTATATATATAACTTTTATAAAAGCGGACCGAGGTAAATCTCATCTCGACGCTATTTTATTTTGCAGCGCAAATATACTTTGTGGAATTGGTTTATTATTGGAAAATGAGCATCAAATTCATTGCAGTAGGTACCTACCGTTCAAAGAATACCGCTAATAAAATAATGTTCTGAAGCGTTCGATGAAAATGGAAGATAATCATATAATATGTGTTTGTTTCTTGTATAAAATAAATAATAATATATGTGGGTATATTCTTTATAATAATAAAAGTTTGGTAAGTTCAATTTTCAGTTCAAAAATTGGCTAGTGTGAATTTTCCAAGCATGATTAGTTTTGAATTATCTGTTATCTCTTTTCTGTTACAGTCTGAGTAGTTCGTTGGAATTGGATGAAATATTTATACATTTGAGATGGAACAAGCCCTGGATAAACATAGTAGGTAGGTTATCCTTTTATCCCAAAGAGGTGTTCAGTGAACTGTGAACTTAACTCCAGGAATGTGCTTACACGCGTGTGTAGTTTTTAAAAAACTAGATTAATAATAGGGGTAAATACTAGTAATTCTCTTTTACTGCGAAGCATATAAATTCTCCTTAATAGATTATCTTTATTAATAAAATTCCTTGAATTTGGTACAACCCTTGCCTTTGATAAAAACGTCTGGCGGAATACAATACAAACTTCAATCTTCTTATTGTAAAATGTAGAAGGTTGTCTATACAATATTACTTTGATAAAAACGTCTGGCGGAATACAATACAAACTTCAATCTTCTTATTGTAAAATGTAGAAGGTTGTCTATACAATATTACTTTGATAAAAACGTCTGGCGGAATACAATACAAACTTCAATCTTCTTATTGTAAAATGTAGAAGGTTGTCTATACATTATATCAATGTTCACAACATAGTTATATATTATGAAAACCCAATTGTAGCCCCCCAAACTACAGCTATCCAACAATGCTACAGGTTCTAGATTATAACCAAACACAACAAAATTTTGTCTCGTGGCATAATGCTCACACAAGGAAAACATTTTCGGACCACGAAAACTATCAGTTAGAATAGATCTTATTGTTTTTAGGGCTCCGTACCTCGAAAGGAAAAACGAAACCCTTATAGGATCACTTTATTGCCCGTCCGTCTGCCAAGACCCTTTTTCTCAGGAACGCGGGGAGGTTTTAAGCTCAAATGTATATCAAATACTCAGGTCTTCTGTCCCTTGGAGCTGTGAAAAATTCAAAATTTTAAGCCAACACACTCAAACGATACAGCCGTTTATGCCGCAAATTTTCGAAACTCGCAAGAGAATCATAACCTACAGGGTACTTCCATGAGCTCAGAATCTTGATGTTTGGTACGAAGCAACGTCTTATAGCACAGATTAAGGAAAAATTGCGGAAACCGTAAATTATACGGAACCCTCGTTGCGCGAGTCCGACTCGCACTTGGCCGGTTTTTTTTATTCATGCTCCGCTATAGCAAGGAAATCGTAAGAAAGTTTAAGACTAAATAAGAAAAGGACAACTTAATTTATGTTGTAAAAACATCTAATTAAGTACAAAAAGATAAAATAGCAATCTTTATGAAGTTCTTTTTTATTTATTTATGCTTTAAAATAAGTACCAGAGCTGAACTAACTTTTAATAACATAATGCCATAAATACAATTAGATTATACGAAATGTTTTTCGTTGAATGCCCTTAAATTATATTTACTTTCATCACAAAACTGTTTTATGATCAAGTTGGGTTTACTTCTTTTGCTGGCTGTAAAAAATGCTCGAGTTAATTAATATTCTGAACTATGTCTAACAAAGCAGTTAAATGGTTATGCTATGCAATGCAATCAGTCTTGTATTATATACTGCCCACTGCTGAGTACGGGCCTCCTCTACTACTGAGAGGGATAAGGCGTTAAGTCCGTAACGTAATGCTAGCCAGTTTCGGCCACAGCGGCCAATCTCAACGGAGATCAGTCAGGTACGTAGGAGATATTATAGTGCACAAGTGTGTGCGCAATACACAGGTGCATTCGCTATCCCTTCACCCTCATAGTCCGGTGAGACGGAAATCCAGCATTATCGCAGAGAGATCACGCGGAGGACCAACGGCTTGCCGAGGTATTACACCGCCACCTTGGTTCGACCCGGGACCTCAGAGCGAAAATCGCAATCGAGGCAGTCAAGGCCTTAGGTCCACCACGCTGCCCTAGTGTGGGTTGGCAAACTTCACATACCCTCAATATTTTCATGGATAATTCTCAGGTATGTAGGTTTCCTCACGAGGTTTTCCTTCACCGTTAAAGCGAACAATAATAATGATAAACAATACACACGTAACTTCGAAAAGTCAAAGGTGTGTCCCTTGGGTTTGAACCTCCGGACATTGTCTCGGCAGACCATTCCATTCCCAACTAGGTTATCGTCCACAAATAAATGTTTAGTTGCCTACTAACGTCAAGACGTTTTTTAATATTTTATGAAACACAATAAAGTAGGTAGAGGTCCGATTAACATTATTTAATTCGTTTTGTGTACCGACTTTCTGACCTTTATAGGTAGTCATAGATAAACTAAATGAAAGCACTTATATTTGGAGATATATTCTAAAGAGGGAGAAGTAATTGCCTCTTCGTCGAAGCATCTTGTGCGATGCGATTTGCAAGCTTATCATTCATGTGCCATAATGAGAATTTGGACCGGGACTATAGTTTATGTGTGTCTGAGCTTTGGTTTTAGCCCCACAACTGCCTACTTTCTCAGATATCACGTCGAAACCCAACGCAATCTAAAATCAAGCGATGAATTTCATGTCGTCTGACTCTACATGCATTAATTCCTAGAATCAAGTATTTTTAATTAACTGAACTCTATATAAATGTGTGAATAATCATAACACCCAGTTATTTCATCAATGTGTATTGTAACTAACTATTGGGATTACAAACTTAAACCGTTGATGTTTATTTATTTTCGTAGATTCGTACAAAAATAGGAATTAAGATAATTGTATTTGCAAAATCGAATAGACAAAGTAAACGCAATGGTTTCTTTGTATTCTAATGCGCTCTAACATTTAACGTGCTCGACGTGCTCTGTAAAATCTTATGTGTGCCGGCAGAGTAGTCTAATAAGCAACAATGTAAGTACTAACTAGATCTCAACATCGAAAAAACAACTTTATTTTATAAAAAATACCGTTCCTATCGCCTTTGACTTTGAAATTGAAGCCAAGTTCTTTGTGCAACTAGCCTGATTCATCCAAGACACATAAAGTAGAACTAATTATAAAAACTAAACCATTTAGATACAAAATATAAATCGCTTCTTTGCTTCAATAACGTGAAAATAATAATTTTAGAGGAGAGGGTTTCCCACTATTTAAAAACAAAAACTTGTTATGTCGCGTAATGAAAGTTTACTTAACAAAAAATACGTGCCCCAAAGGAACGTCGGCCATGGTTGTAATTATTATTTTTCGGTCGCAGTCAAAAAATGTCTTTAGAGGCTTGGCATTGCACCAGCGAGTACTCCAAGCCTGTTCATGACGAATAACTGCGCATAGTTGGGAGTAAATACTTGCCGTTTGTAGCAATTAAAAACGAAATTTAAATCGTTAAAAAAAATTGTAAAGGGAAACATAATCGGTATAACTCTTGAGAGTTCATACATATACACTCACGCCTGTTATCCCCGAAGGGGTAGGCAGAGGCGCAACTAGTGCACCCACTTTTCGCCGACATTTCGTCCCATGATGTGATAGGGGGCGAGCCTATCGCCATATTGGGCACAAATTCCAGACTCCGGACTGATTCTCAATATCACTTTGCCTGACCCGGGGATCGAACCCGAGACCTCAGCTTTGCAGTCGTACTGTAATACAACTACGCCACCGAGGCAGTCAATAGTCTTGAGAGTTCAATAACGGAATAAATGTGATTCCCGTAACTCAGTATCGTGTTTTATGGCCTTTGATCTGAAAATATCTGCAAAATAGGAAGAAGTTGTTATTACGATCCTGCTATATATACCTAATACTTATTATAAATGATTCATCATTCATCTGATAAGTTAATAAGTTGATAGTTGGGAATGAAACGGTTTGAAATAAAAAGAAATACAAACACACGAAATGAGAACCTCTTCCTTTTTTGAAAGTCGGTTAAAAATTTAATCATTTATTCGAATCCATAAAATATTAAACATTATTTAGATTTGGTCAATTTTTACTCTACCACCAGTTCGGAAAGCAGTTTCCACCAGAGAAGAACGTGCAAGAAACTCTAGGGTTGCTCCTTTCAAAAATAGTTCAATGGTATAAATTAGGTACAGTGCATAATACAAATATACATATACAGATTTTTATTTTGTTTAGAGCAGTTCATATATTAACTTGCGTCATAATAAATTCTCAACTCCCACTCGAGTGTAGTGTACAACCCCCTTAGGAATCACGCAATAATTTTATGATCTATACTTGTCCAATAAAGGTATTAATAACTACTAGTTCTGAGACATAGTAAGCGAAATGGGCAGACCAGCCCACACAAGCAGCACCCGTCCACCAGCCATCGGCCTCCTCAACCATGTTGCAGGGAAGTGGCCGAGCAGGCACACGACGCCGCCGCAGGCATAGACAGTTTGTGTATGTCATACCCAAGCCGTTTACAATTATATTATATTACTACGAAAAAAAACACAAATTATGTAATTTACTCGATTCAATGACGATGATTCCAGAAAAAATCACACAAAATAAAATTGAAATAAAAAATCTTATTCCCCGGCGTTTCTATCTTCTAGGTATTCGGAAATCTTGTAATAAGCTTTATTGCACAACTTTCGATAGGTGCCTGG
Source organism: Lapara coniferarum (assembly GCA_949316025.1). Classification (NCBI taxonomy): domain Eukaryota; kingdom Metazoa; phylum Arthropoda; class Insecta; order Lepidoptera; family Sphingidae; genus Lapara; species Lapara coniferarum. The sequence continues at coordinate 28,285,407 of OX438919.1, forward strand.
AATTTACCCATATTTAAGGTCTTGATCTCAGTTAGGTGCCTGGAATTTACCCATATTTAAGGTCTTGATCTCAGTGGAAATTTTATTATAAAAATGTACCCTTACAAGATTTGCTGATCTTTTGGAGCCTAGTTTTGTGATTAAGTAAATTATCCTTATTTCTAGTATTCAAACTATGGCTATCACAAACTTTTGGGAATTTAGAAATGTTTTTGTGGACGTAAATTAAATTTGCAAAAATGAATTGTGACGCTACTGTTATTATATTTGTTTCTTTGAATTTTTCTCTTAGAGAACATCTAGAACTTAGCGAATATATAGATCTTATCGCTCGCTTTTGGAGAACAAAAATGGTATTAATATCAGCAGCACCACCCTATAGCAAAATTAGCAAAATTCCATAACTCATCAAACTATGTAAGCAAGCAAAATAGACCAATCTAACTGTCACAATGTCGGTCAATTGGCGTATCCCGCTCACTGCAAAAACTGCGGCTCTCAGCTTTTTAGCTAGTTCAGATATGTGAGAACCCCATTGAAGTTTAGAGTCTAATGCTTTACCCAAAAATTTGGTTGTATCCACAAGGCTCAACTCGTCACTATTTATAAAAATGTTAGCGTTAACTGTTTTAACATTAGGTGTGACGAATTCTATGCATTTAGTTTTTTCACTGTTCAATAATAAATTGTTAACGCTGAACCAATGCACTATTTTCGAGAGAGTATTGCTTACATCGTCAAGAATTGGTTGGTATCGTTTTATTTGAAATAGTAAGGATGTATCATCTGCAAACAACACTAACTCACAGCTATACCTTATGAAATAAGGCAAGTCATTTATAAAAACTAGAAAAAGGAAAGGTCCAAGAATTGAACCCTGTGGAACTCCCATTGTAACAATAGAGCCAGGAGATCGTTTTCCATTGACATTAACGCTTTGTACCCTATTTCTTAAGTATCATTTAAATAAATGAAGGGCTAAGCCAGTAACCCCATGATGGCTTAATTTCCTGATAAGAATATCATGGTGAGCACAATCAAAAGCTTTCGATAGATCACAGAAAACTCCTAAAGCATCCTGCGAATCCTCCCAAGCAGTAAATATGTTTTGTATAAGCTCAACCCCAGCATCTGTGGTGGAGCGACCCCTAGTGAATCCAAATTGTTTACCATGAAGTAGATTATCTTTAGCAAAATAAAAATCAATTTGTATAAGAATAAGTTTGTCAAAAATTTTACTTTTAGACGGTAGCACAGACATTGGTCTAAAATTAGTGGGGTCGGGCTGTACTACCAGATTTAAAAAGAGGTATAATTTTACTTAACTTCTTTTTATAAGGAAATATGCCATTCATAATACATGTATTAAAAATTATAGCTAACTGCTGAGCTACTACAGATATTACCGGCTTTAATATTTTTGTAGAGATTCCCCATAAGTCACATGTATTTTTAACGTTGATTAGTTGAAATGTGTTTATTATGTCCAAACTACTAAAACAGTGCAACAAAAATTAATCTTCACATCTAGATACATTTTTTTTTAATAATTTGTTGGCAATAGTGGGAGAGGAGTTTAACTTTTTGGTTATAGAAACTGGTATATCAGTAAAGAAATTTTCAAAAGCCCTAGCTAGCTATGTCTATATCGGAATTAATAATTTGGTTTTTAACATCAAGACTGAACTGCGTTTGCCAAGACAATGTCCGGAGGTTCAAATCCCAAGGAACACCACCTCTGACTTTTGGAAGTTATGTGTGAATTGATTATCAATTTTATTATCGTTCGCTTTAACGGTGAAGGAAAACATCGTGAGGAAACCTACATACCTGAGAATTCTCCATAAGAATTTCGAGGGTATGTGAAGTCTGTGTACCGGCAATAGGCTAGCGTGGTGGACTAAGGCGTAACCCCTCTCAGTAGTAGAGCAGGCCCGTTCTCAGTAGTGGGCAGTATATAATACAGGGCTGGTGTGGTTAATAAGTCTTTAAGCAGGTACTTAGAAAATTGCCATACGCTGACAGAAAGGTGCACAAAACCTAGTAGGTCTTGTTGACCTTCATATAACGTCGAATTAGCATCACAGATTGTATTTTGATAAAGCCGATTAGCAATACAAGCTCCATAAATTGCAATCACGTTCAAAATATTATCATAAATTTGCAACAAATGTAAATTTTATTGTAAGTATAAGTGGACAAACCTTTATACACCATCCTTTATATTACTGTTTGTTCTACTTTCATTATATGAAATCGGGTAGATAAGGTTTATCCTGCAATTTCTTCTACGTAAAATTATTAGCAACATTAAATGGATAAGGTATTTTTATCTTCATCATCATCCGCAATCTCAAGAGCCCTACTGCCTTCACGGTTCCGAAGCTTCAGTTAAGATACTTTGTAAAATTTATTTAAGCTTCCTATAAATTAAGAAAGCCTTGACCAGGTCAGACTTTAAGTACTTCTAATTCCATCCAGAAAAATATTTGTTATGCATCGAAATGACGAAAGGAAGTTGCTCGTCTGATGTTAAGCACTTAATAATAATAATTAAATCAGTAGTAACACCAATCAGCACTACGTTCATTAAATTCTCCATACCTCTGCAGACCGCACTGCACTCGGTTCCCAAATACAATAAAATTTTGTTGTAACAATACTAAGTTCTTACAAAATGATGATCCTAGGAGTTAAAAGTTGGGCTATGTGTTTTCAATACCCGAAAATTTATATCTTATTAAATTCTATAAAATAGAATTGATTCAGTATTATCTAGCGGGCTTAAAAAAATATATCTGTAACGAAATACTTATTTTAGACTTCAAAGGCTCGCAAAAAATCCAATATACCATCACAAAACGACTGTATTAAAATGTTTTATAACCCTACCTGTACCTAAAACAGGGATTAATTCCGACCAAATCATATTTCTCTTTTAAAATTCTGTTTTCAACATGATGAACGGGATTAATCAATTTAAAAAATGGTTTGTTGGGTCTGTGCGAATGGTTGGTATGTAATTTACATTTTTCAACCTCACAATGAGTAGATAAAAATTATTTCATAATTTGTGGTTTGTATGAAAATCTGGTTTTTAATTTTAAGCGACCTATCAACTTTTACCTCAAATACGAAGTGGCCACCATACTTTTTAAATATCGTTGATGTAAGTAATAAGTATATTATACCGGCTTATAAGACTGAGCAATTGAAAGAACGTAGTATTAAAACAAGTCCAATGTCCAAGCCTAACTTAAAAGCATTGTGGTGCGCAACGAATAGTTCAGAGTTTTACACTCAAGAGGACCCACAAATATAGTTTCCCGATTCCGAAGGAACCCTAACTTAGTCCGCAACTTGGACCCCTCAACACAATAACTGGATTATTAAATTAAACTAAGGAGTTTGCGATTCAGTTTGCTCACCTAACTTCTGAGAATACTGTTCCAGCCAGGGAGCAATTTGAATACCAGATGGACAGCAAGAACACACAAATCTTGTCTTAAATTTCAGTGAAGCACTACATATGGCTAGTATCAAAAAAAAGGAGCTCTATATTCTAATTTGAAATAGAAGTTTTAAGGACGATATCCATCAGCCACCTAAACAAAAGCTCACAATATGCAAAATTATGTTCCATTTGTTATGCTTACCGGTTCAGCAGCTTGCATTCATTTAAATAAATTTTTATTAAAAAAATGTGAAAATTCGATCACTAAGGTAAGATCGAGTTCGCATAGAATTTAAGAATACTGAACCAACTTTCATTTTAAATGTATTTCAATAATTGCGACTTCCATTGCCAATAATACTAAACGGAGATATTGAAAGCGCAAAAATTAATTCAATTAGTTAAGTACCTCGCGTCGTACCTTAGACTATTTACCAATGGGCACGATATGGCAATAATGCGCCAACATTTTTTTCTAGCAATCCTGACGGGGGGTGAGATCAACACGGATAGCACACATTTAACAAAAACAAATTCTGTAGAGCACCGCTTAATGTCACTATCGTAGAATGTAATGACAGCGATCGCAAGTCACATAGGTTTTAATTAAAGTTTATGACCAGCTGCGTACGTATGACCAACGAAGGGTTCACCTGGTCATCCCATCTCCTTTGCACTGCTAGATACTCAATGCGTCGTCCTATGACTTGAGTTTATATTAACCAGTTTCAGCTAATTTAATATACATAACCGCGGGTCGATACACGCGGCTGGCACTTGGCAGTCACGTTTGTAAACTAAGCACGCTCCATCATCATGTTCATTACTAGCTTTCCCAGTCGCTGAATATTTATTTATTTACACTTTATACACGGAGTAAAGGCGGACTTAATGCCATAGGAATTCTCTACCAGTCAACCTAAAGTGGTGCAGAGACACAAGAAGGCAGGTGCGTAAATAATGGAGAATTAAGTAAGGAACAAAATGTCATCAAAGTATATATCCTACTGAATAAACCTAGGAATAACAATGAAAAATACTAATAAAACAATACAACAAAATACTAATAAATATACGTATTAATAGATAATAAATAACATATTAATAAATATTATACAATATAATATACTAAATAAGTGATGATAATCACGCCAATTTTGCTGACAATAGTTCTCGGACCTTCTTTTTGAACACATAGCAATTTGTAGATGTTCTCTTTTCCAGGGTGAGTGCATTCCAGAGTATTGTAGTTCGCGTGATAGAAACTTCCTGGAATTAAATTGGAGCCGTCCGATTTCTCAGGTACAATACAAAGTAATCTATGAATATTTTAATATTTTCTAATTTCCATCTAAAGTCATCAAAGATTTATGGGTAATTAGATACGATACCTAACCGATGGACTGTGGAAGCTATAATACAAAAGAAGAAGAAAATGCTAAACATACACATTTAAAATGCTATTAAACTATAGAAGTAAATCTTACCTGGAATGATAAAGACTAATTTGAATATAATACAAATAAAGCAAATAGAGCAAACAGAATTAGCGGGCTTAACGTGACTTTAGGAATAAACGAACACAACAGTAAGCCAAAGGATATCCCGTTTTAATAGCTTTGTGAAGGAATCCTTAAGCAGTTTCGATTTAAATGCTTAATGTGTTCTCTTATCTCACTTCGCTCAGTGAACGGAGCTGAACTGAAGGATTATAATTGTATTTATTAGTGGTATCATAAGATACGATTCGCATTGGCTTATCAACATTATTCACACCCTGCCCTCCAAAGTCTTGAGTCAGTCAAGTCATTTTCATAACAATGACGCGAGAGCTATTTAGCTTTTATTTTAGAACTCTTAATATAAAGCTTATAAGAATAACTATAGCCAAAAGTATTGTTAATGATATTAATATGGATTCATACTTGTTTGTTCAATTAACGCAGAAGTTGGTAATCACACAAGGACTAGCTAAGTGAACACAGGCATGAAGTCAAATCGAAATCTAGCAGCCATGTTACTATAGCTGGGAACACTTCGGGTACATGAACTGTTATGTAATACAGTTTAATGTATTTTTGTCAAAAATTTAAAGATCCCTGTCTAAATAGAACAAAAAAATATTTGATTGCTTATTATTAGTCTTATGCTCTTCTTCTGTCCTTCGTGGTCTTATGTCAATCGATTTATATTTCAATCTATACAATGAATATTTAAACCATGTGAAGCCCCATTTCATTCCCATAGGAAAATAAATCACAATACGATATGGGATCGTTCATAAATAACGATGACAAATTGGTAGAAGCAATTTATCACGTGAAGGCTTGTTCTACTGCAAACATTGATGTATAGGGTTTTTTACATATCAATGACTGCAAAACAATGTTCATTAATAATAAAACCATATTAACTAATTAATAATTACCTTAACCAAACTAAAGGTACATCTCATAATAAGTTATGTAGGCTACATAATAATTATGAATTCTAATTAAACATCTTTGTTAACTTTTAGCTAAATAATTTATTTAAATAAATTTTATTAAAAGCGACTTGACTACCTCGGTGGCGTAGTTGTATTAAGGTACGACTACAATGCTGAGGTCTCGGGTTCGATTCCCGGGTCGGGCAAAGTGATATTGAGTTTTTCTATTCAGTATCAGCTCGGAGTCTGGAATTTGTGCCCGATATGTCGATAGGCTCGCCCCCTATCACATCATGGGACGGAATAACGGCGAAAAGTGGGTGCACTAGTTGCGCCTCTGCTTACCCCTTCGTGGATAACAGACTTGAGTGTATGTGTGTGTGTGTGTGTGTGTGTTATTAAAAGCGAAATGTCACCCACTCACTCACTCACTCATCACGAAATCTCAGAAACTGCAAGAGCTAGGAGTCTCAAAAATTGCATGGGGGTTCCTTTTAGGTCGTAGGTGCTCACTAAGACGGGATTTTGCGAAATTTAACCCCTAAGAGGACAAAAAGCGGTGGCAAAGTTTGTATCTGATAAACTCAAAAACTACCGAACTGATTTCGATAAAATGGTATGGAGTTTGTTCGAGATCCTAGAAAGGTTTTAACCTACTTTTTATCCCGGGGAAAAGTGGGACTTTTATCCAGCAATAACTCTTTCGTGTGGGCGAAGCCGCGGGCAAAAGCTAATTATTTAAATAAAATTATTGTTATAACTTCAAATTCGCAAAATGATGGATGAATGTCGTTGACGTTGACGTAGTTAATCACCACGTTGGAACTAGTTTCGTAATTTAATCAAAACCATGATTCAAGTTTAGAGCACCCACAATGATGAATATAGCTCAGCATACCGCTGGCTTTTAACAAAATGGAGACCTACGTCAGCAAAATATGTTTAGTTGTCTACTTGATTTAATATCGGGTAAAATGGTAACCGATGTTTACTTTTAGGCAGAAGATACATTGTTAGCTACACTATTTTAATATGTAGCGTTAGTTTGTTGTTTAATACACACAGTTGTGGTTGTTTGGCTGTCGGATATTGCGAACAAAGTTAGACGGTTAGTAGGTAAAAGATTGAATTGATTATAAAACTAAAATCACTTAACGATAAACTGTGGATAGTTTATCGTTAAGTGATTTTCATTCATTTTTCATCGAAGGTGTAATCAATATTAACAAAATCTCCATTATCAAAATATACAAATGCTCATGTACCTACTAAACATAATAGTGAATACACCCATGGTAATAAAAAAAATAGAACATACGTAACTTTACTGCTTATGACAAGATATTCAAACTAACAAAGAAAGACCTCAAATAATTATTAGCTTTCAGAATCATTGTTTTTTTTACATCAATGTTCAGAATGCTCAAACAATACTGAATAGGAGCTATTATTGGATGCACCAAAAATTTCTAAGCTTTCTGAATAAAAGACAATTTGCCCCGCATTTTGATTAATAAGGTCCTATTCTATCAGACCTATTCCAATGACACGTATTAAGTACTCATCAAAGCATTTCGTAACAAAGGCTTACTCTTGTTAAAGATCTTTCTATTCGAGAAAATCCACTGTAATATTTATTATCTGTCGGGTCCTTTTGTAGGCTGAAGACGAAGGATTACATGTAATATAATTATGTACTAATGTGTTATTTTTAAAAAACACCATTCAAATCACCATTAAAAGATAAAGTAGAGAGCCAGCATTTGTAATTAAAAAAAAAGAACCTCCTCATGAACTGCTCAAATAAATTCATATTAATTAACATACTCCAATGTACATTTTAATTAAAGATAAGTTTAAAGGTCTCGTCATAAGCATATATACAAGCGTATCATGTAGAGTAGCGCCAGAAGCTAATCCGATACATTAAGTTGCATGTTGCGGACGGCGGCTATAGAGAGAACATGAGTCAGGATTTGCATTTCATATTACGGCGAGGAGCCACGGAGTAAGACGTAACAGAAAATGATTTAACAATTTGCAGTTTTCTCACAAAATATGCAGATATAAAACTTAATATCGCGAGTTGAAAACCAAATGAGCGTAAATACTGTTAACAAAAATACAATTCTTGTCATTGTGTTCAGTTTTAATATTAATCAGGGACAGATCCTAAATATGTCTATATATTATTATGCATATTGTATATGAGTTTTTTCTTTTGAAAAGTAGAGGTAATGTAAACTCCTTACCTTATCTGTTTGGAACTAGCGAATGCAGTTAGTAGGTATTTCGTTTCACTTATACAAAAAGTTTTTTTTTTCACATTTAACGTAAACGAATCATTCGATAAAATTGAGGCCGTAATTGCGATAGGCATAATTAATATTCGCTATTCAAATATCCCCTTTTAGAGCAAACTAAGGTTAATAGTGAATGGAGGTTTGTGAATTAGGATTATTAACATTTTCCACATTTAATTTATTCATTTACAGCGTGAAAGTATGTTTTAATCGATGACGTGCATGTAATGTAAAAAGAACTCAATGGAGCGGATATTTTTTATCTGGAATTTTCAATATTGAATTGTTATTTGGGTATGCTGGTTTTGATCTTGCTTCATCAATAAGCACTATACCTATTATTACAATGATTGCCTTACCCATCAAAGTTTTCAAGACTAATTACATGCATATTTTTACCAATAACTCACTTTATTTCGTTCCTTTGGATACGCTAGCTTTAAAAACTTCCGATTAATCTATTAATCTAATCTTCCGATTCTGATTTTCTTTCACTAATTAGCAACAACATGCCAACATTGTGCCCGAGTCCTTCAGGCTATGTTTTGGAAACAGGGTTTTACGCGGGCGATTCCACGAACAGAAAATACCAGTATCACAATATAAAAGTTTGGTATTACATGTGTTATTATGAGTATTAACAATACATTCTCCTAATTAGTATTAATTACGTTTACACATTCCCCTGTGTATATGATATTGTTTATTAACTATTAATCTCTTCATTTGTCAGTAGGTAATTTACGAATATAGCTTGGAACACCGATAGCTTGTTCTCGTTAAAATACGACTTCCATTAAATAGTAGATTCGGGTATATTTTCTCATAGCGTAATGACTTCTAGATAGGTATTAAATATACTTACTTTAATATTAATAAATACCAGTCATTTATACTGACAAAATATTTCATACTTAGTGGATTCTTAGATTAATTAGACAAGGACATTGAAGCTCCTGTACGGTACGTGCCCAAAAATTTATGTTAAATTGACATTGAGGGTTTTTAATACATCAATGCAAATTGAACAAAATTTTGGTATTAAATATTATCTACTATTGAGTATGAATACCGAAATAGTTATGAAAATAATATATTTTAGGTATCGTGTGTGTAATACAGGGAATATTAATAAAAAAGGTCTTGCTCGCCCGGGTAAAATAATTGTCCCAGAAAAAAATCCCACTAAGTATGTACTTTGCCGAGATAAAAAACTACCCAGTAAATACACTGACTACAATGTCCTTCCAAACACAACAGTATTTGCAGAGATACACAGGCGGACTCTCGCATACCAGGGACCTACCAGACCAACCACTAACAAATACAAATTCATAGTAATTAGCTGCGTTTGTGAAAATTCTTAAACAATTTTTTAATGTACATATTTTTAATATCAAAAAGTGATCAGGCGATTACATAAGCAAAATTTAAACTCGATTCGGCCTCCGCCCCAGAACCCGCTAGATTAATTCAGACGTTAACAAAAAAGGAACAGGAAATATATTCCGAGAGGTTTTTATTTGACTTTTTTACAGATATAATAATTTTGTGGCTTCTTCAAACTTGCTGTTTAAACGAATGAAAACCTACGTAATCGTTCAACTCCAGGTAAAAATTATTTGATATCTTCAACGCATTCATAGTTCATACGTGAATTTGTTAGCTATATTCGATGTTTTTGAGAAATTGAAGTGCTATAAACTCACATTTTCAATGAATCTGAATGAATGAAATGCTACAAATTAATGAAAGTACATAACATTCTTAAATCAGGCGTGTGGTTACAGACTACAAACCATCCTTTCGTAAACCTCGGTCTGAATGAAATCCTCCTAGCCAGTTTCGGCCACGGCGGCCAATCTCAACGGAGATCAGCCAGGTACGCGTACTCGTAATGCGTACGCAATACCACTACGCCACCGAGGCAGTCAAACCTCGGTCTATAACGTCTGTAAGTAGGTAATGGGAAAGAAACATTTAGGTAATGAAATATAACACAAACTTACCTACCTACCTAAGTACTTGTGCAGCCACTTCGCGTTTTAATTAGAAGCAAATCTTAATACTGAATTTAATAATCAGTTTACAATCCATAGGGGATTCATTTTGTATTTGTATTCTCTCACTGAAATATAACCCTTAATTTCCCCAATCAATTTGAATGTAAAGCGATTCTGTTTTAATCAATGTACGTGTTTCACATGTTGAAATCCCGAATAATCTTCTGTGTACCTAGTACCTACCTACATTGAAACATCTACAGATTTACCAACACAAATACACTCACGCTCTTTATTCCCGAAAGGGTAGGCAGAAGGTGCAACTAATGAACCCAATTTTGGCCGTGCGTGTTCCGTCCCATGATGTGATAGGGGGCGAGCCTATCGCCATATCGGCCACAAATTCCAGACTCCGGGCTGATACTGAATAGTAAAACCCAATATCACTTTACCCAATCCGAGAGCCCGAGACCTCAGCATTGCAGTCGTACCGAAACACAAATACGCGACCGAGGCAGTCACCATAGGTTGTAATCGTCAGCGATCTACCAAAATAATTTAGTAATGTGTTAAAGATAACCAAATTGCGCTATTATAAGCATTATCGACCGCATTTGATGAGAACCATCTAAAATTTATTACCTTTTGTTTCCATTGGGATTTCTATCAATTCATACACATGCAAATCCATTTGCCGCTAAGTACTTATGAATAATGCGCTATCTGCATTAATAATGGTTTCCATGCCAGAAATTTGCCAGCTAATGGTAAAACTTAACATATACTTCGACGCTGATTAGGATCTCAAGTCATTGTTTTGAAAAATATTCTGTTCTGACTACCACTAAGTAGGATTTGTGTTTTAAATTATATGAAGTAACTTACTTACTTAATAAATATACCGAACGATTTCATAACTTATACGCGAATAAAAGTTATTTGAAAAAGTAGTATGTCTGAAATAAAACAAATTGTCTTTTGGTTTCTGATTTAAATAAATGTATAACGGGATCCCGAACGTATGCAAGCTTCCAACCATCTTCTCTATTGAAAGAATGTCACTTTCGATTTTATTAGCCTCGCAATCCTAGATAAGAATCGGTGTTCTTTGGCAACGATTAGTCGCTTGTCTAAACTTAAATAATGTTTGGAGCCTTCTTCTCTATGTTCAGCAACTGCAGACTTCGTTTTAATCAGACACAATAGAATCCTACCTATCATATCTTATGAGATTTTGGTCATTATAAACTGTCATTAAATTGTTTTATTTATAAGCAACACCACCAACTCGTTTAATTTTTACATAGGTAATCGACGTGTAAATTTTTCGGTTAGTCAAATAGATCAATGGCAGCTTTGGAACTTTTTCAGAATTATATACAGTATCTCGTAACTTCTAACTTACACTATAGTCTATAGAAATCCACATAATAGTTTAGTAATAAGCATGCCAGTGCTTTGGTTCCCAGTTCGCAATATTCGAGGCTAACGTCGAGAAAGCAATATGGCCACGGAGTGGACTGCACCGCGGACTATTGTGTCCGCTCATTCGTGTCCAAACGTGCTCACGAGTGTAGAGGAATTTATCTTGATTTTTTCCTTACCCATCTATTCTAGTAGCTAACAAAATATTTGATTTTTAACATTGTACCGATTTTACCACGATTCTGTTGATTCTTTCTTTAATAGATTACTTAATTGGATTTCATTATAAAATCTTTGGGGTCATTACTGACTGCCTCGGTGGCGTAGTTGTATTACGCTGCGACTGCAATGCTGAGATGTCGGTTTCGATCCCCAGGTCGGATAAAGTGATACCTAGTGGATTTTTCTATTCAGCATCAGACTGGAATCTGGAAATTGTGCCCTATACGGCGATATGCTCGCCCCCTTTCACATCATGGGACGGAATACGCACGGCGAAAAATGGGTGCATGAGTTGCGCCTCTGCCTACTAAAATCAATGGGGATCCGTATGCTGGCTTTAAAATATAACAATAATTATATCTGTACACTGTATTCCATCGACGGTCCCATAGAACAAAGTCGTATATGCAAAATATTAGCTTTTCAGTAGAGCGCTTTGAAACTCTTAGTTAATTGTGAAAATCACAAGTTATACATGAAGGAACAGCGTGGCGGTTAGGCCTCACGCTGCCTTTGACGCCAAGGGCGTCCTTCGGTGTACGGGTGCTTCAGAGCCCCCCCAACAACAGGAGACGGACCGCAATAGCGGTACGCGCAGGGGCGGTTGCGGACGACAACTTAGACGTGAGTCGGAGGAAGCCCGCAGCCGTCCTTAATGCGCCGAAGATGGCCACCGCGGAGTTTTGGTTGGTATGCCGTGCGGTGTACATAGGTTAGGGACTCGGCCCGGCGGTCGCCCGACGTTTTCCATCTCTCCGGGCGGCTCAACATCGGATCGTAAGACACGGTGAACCCAACATAACCGCTCAGTCGTTCCCGTTGAACACTGGGCGGTAGTAATAATTAACTTTCTCCGCGTAAACAAAAAAAAAATACATGAAGGAAACATTATATTCTAAAGGGTTCAGTAACAACTGTGAACCTAATGTGTGAAAATAGCACTAATCCGCACATGTATACAAACTTACGCCTTTTAGAACGCTCTACTTAAAAGCTAACATTTTGCATATACGACTTTGTTCTATGGGACCGTCGATTATGCATAATAGCTTGTGAATGTTAGAACTGAGACTCAAAAGAAAATACATAGCTACTTTAAATACCTAGTTAAAAAGAAATGAATAACCAACCAACTATGAATGAAATTTTATTACAAAAACTTTTTGTGCAGCTCCATTTTGGTTCGTAATTTACAGCACTTTTCCGCAACTTTGTGGTGAATCGAAGTGAATTGTAAAAGTGGGATAATATAAAGTTCGTATTTGCTAACTTTCATTAAACACCGTCGGCTTGGAAAAGTTCTGGTGGAAAATATTTTTAAAATGTGCACGATTTATTTTATACTGTAATGAACTACGAAGAAATTTCTACATCGGTACTTTAAAACATTCATAAGTTAATTAAAGTTTAAGTTAGTACATAAGTTTAGTCGCCATCTTATTTCAGTGTATGTACAGATTGAACTGGCGAGAGGTCCTTATAATATACACTTACCTTTTGTCTTATCAGATAAATACTACATGTACATAATTTAAAAACAAAAACACCTATACGCAATTAACGCCGAAGGGGTAGATAGAGTGCACCGGGCAACCAAGGCAACCGCTTTTCGCAAGGACGGATCCAGCTTTCAAATTAGGAGGGGGCTCATATAGTCGAGATCTAGTCAGGGCTCATTAGTCACCAAAACCGAGCAAAGGGAGGGTGTGGGGGTCATGATCCCAATGACCACCCTCTGGACCTGCCCTTGGCTTTTCGCCATATCTGTTACCGGTTCTGTTCCATGATGTGATAAGAGGCAAGCCTATCGCCATGTCGGGCACAAATTCCAGTCCCGAGCTGATAGGTACCGAGCGAGAGAACCTAACATCAATTTGCCCGACTCAGTATTCGAACCCGGAAACACAGAGCCATGGCGTATCGCGCACGCGATACACATATACCACAGAGGCAGTTGATACATTGATGGTAAACAAAACCGTAAAATTTGGCTTTCCACGGTCTATGAAAAATTCGGTGAAGCCTATACGCTGTATCGCGCGACTTCAATTTTACTCTTTCGTGTCACGTTCGCCAATCTGAAGGCATTGTTCATCCCCGGATCTAGAGGGGGGCAAACGGGGGCACTCGCACCGGTCGGCAGTTTCAGGGGCGCCAAAATTATATAGTGAATAGAAAATTTACAACATATAGTTTTTTTTTTCTTCGTACATGAACGTTAATCTAAACAATAGTATGTGCATTGTGCATAGATCAACTATGATCGTAGATGTATTTTAATTTTTCCCAAGTAAGTTTATAATTTCACGTCACACAATTGAAAAACTTATTAGGTAAGAGATAGTAACGAGAACAAACACGAAAAATGCTAACCATTATATATTTGGGAGTTTTTTATAGGTTATCTATCTGAAATGCTGGAGGTGCGTCACTATCCAGTTTCTGCCCCGGTTCGAAAAATTCGTAGATTCGGAGCTGGCATTGTTATCTTTACATGTTGTAATTATGAATCTTAATTAATATTTATAGCACAGATGATACTGAATGCCATATAATACGTATCACAATGAAGTTAATTGACTCAGCTACTGAATCATTATAATATTAATAACGGCGGATTAATTTATATTTTAATTAACATAATTCTTAGCTGTTATACAGAAATTGTACATTAAACTAGTATTTGTAAGGTAACTAACTGTTCGGCCTAGATATTTACTTACGAAGCTACGAGGTAACCAAAATAAGATATTTTATTAGTTCTCGTTATTATTATTGTTATAGTGTTATTTATTAAAACCACTGCAAAAAAAAATGATTTCAATAAAGGCCGAGTAACTCTTTAAAAACTGGTCCAAAACCTACAGCCGTAATGTGGATCCATATTATTTTTGAGTAGCTTTAATCTAATACGATCAGTTTTATGATTTACTTTGAAGATAATACAACTTCTAAAGAAATTATCTAAGATTAAAAAAAAGGCCGAGTAACTCTTTAAAAACTGGTCCAAAACCTACAGCCGTAATGTGGATCCATATTATTTTTGAGCAGCTTTAATCTAATACGATCAGTTTTATGATTTACTTTGAAGATAATACAACTTCTAAAGAAATTATCTAAGATTAAAAAAACAGATATAATATAAACCAATGGAGACAAAAAACATCAAACACACGTACAAATATACATAGATAAATCTATAATTAATTGTAAGGAAAACTAGTGTAGTTTGAGCATTGATGTATTAAAAGGGTTTTTAATACATTAATGAGTTTCAGAGATCATTTCTTTCATATGAGATTTAGACTTAAGCTAAGTTTGTTTAGCGTGCTTAATAATATGAGCTCTGTATATAATGTCCCCCTACTGGGCACATGCGTTCTCAAATACTAGGAGAGTTTAGGTCAGTGGCGTAACTATATCATCTGGGGCCCGTGGCAAATTCATTGGATGGAGCCCCAGTAAAAATTGTCACGGCCCATGACATTCAACAAATAAGTTACGTATACCTCCTCCCCCCCGACCCTCATTTTTTTATGTTATATCTGAGCTCGCAGCCTGTCGGGTCGAGGGCCCCTTCGGGTCCGGGGCCCATGGCACCTCTGCCAGCTTGTAGTTACGCCACTGGTGTAGGCCTTACTCGACCACGCTGGCCTAGTGGGGGTGGTGCAGACTTCACATACGTTCCAGATTCTCACAGAGAACTATGTCTGTGACATTTGTCACGGCAGCTTAGCTCGCATCGTGGAGATATTTTTTCACAATTATGTGCAGACCGCAAACTATGTAAACTGATTTATGTTCAATGTGTATTTTTCTTAGCTATGTTCGGAACTAACCTAAACTAAGCTTAGTTTTCGATCTGCAACCAGCGCAAATAATACTCAGCACATATAAGGTGTTGTGCAAATTACACAAAAGTCGGTCATTGCAGTTACTAGGTGAAACTGGACAAATGGACAATTTGGTATGTAGGTACGAATTACCAAGTCAAATGTGCTTTGTGCAGCGACGAGTGCTGTCCGGATGGCCCTGATGAATGAGCGATGAGGCAAGTACTGCAAATAAAATGTCCAATGTTTCGCGGACGCGGTGCCTGTAAAATCAACACCGAAACCAGCTGACGTTTTATGGGCGGTCAACGTGTTTGCATTACATGAATTTGTAATTTTTCTTCTATTGTAAAACTAAACATTTTACAAATGTACATTGTATTTATTCATGGGAAACAAACAATGAAACATTGTTGTTTATTTTGTTATTAATTCGAAAGAATGTATTTGAATATTTGGATGTTTAGCTATAGAGGTTTGAATAATATTTCAAAACGAATTTTTCCACAGTCAGACTTTTATTCCGAGATAAGTCTTCTAGGAGCCGTGAGCTACACCAAGATCTACGTAATTATGGTACAATCTTCTATGCCAGTCAAATAAGGATATGCCAGCAAATTACAATGTCTTCAATTATGTTTAGGCGACAGCAACAAACAAATAGCACTTTTTAGCTCTATTTTTTCCACAATGATTACAAGAAGTTTCTATAGCTGTAGATACCGGTATGTATACAATAAACTTGGCAAACGATCTTATACAAGGAGGGCCTGAGGATACGAAGCTCTACAATTCCCCAAACTTGCCCGCTCGTCGGGAACCAAAACAAGTTTAATTAAGATTGCTGAAATATAAATAAAATTGCGCGGTGAGATTATTTTATACAAAAAACTAAGGTACGGTAGCTACGATCCGTATTTTCATTTTAGTAGCTTCGTATAAATAAGAACTGAATTATAAAATACATGCAGACACTAAAACTTTCTTTTAGAATATCTCAAGACGCAAATTTCCACTAGAACTTTGACTCCACTGTTATAAGTTAGTAGAAACACTATCTACCAATATGTCTGTCTATAAGAAAAACTAGCTCCCATAGCAGTAATAAAGTCGTAAAAACGTTATTGCAGATCGGAGTCTTCCGAGGAGAACCATAAAGGAACTAAGACGACTCCTTAGCGGATAGTGAATGCTGATATTTTACTAGGTAAGTACATTCTTTACCTTCACTTAAGTTATGACTTCGTACCTTGGTATTTTTATAGAAGTTGGGAAATATATAGGTCACCTGATGTGAAGTGATAGGTACCCTTCGTCTATATCACTGGTGATGGGTCTCTCAAATGTAAGAGTCCGTCTAGGTGGGTACCACGGCATCTCTATTTCTACCGCCAAGCAGCAGTGTGCATGCGCTGTTGTGTTTCGGTTTGAAGGACATTGTAGCCAGTGTAACTACGACATAATGAGACTGAGAACGTCTTATGACTCAGGCTGACGAGTGCAGTGGATTGCCAAAGAGTACTTTGTAATTCAAGATGCTGGATGGTGTTGCTACTATTTATGGATCGTAATATCGCTTACCATCCGGCAAACGGCATGCTCGTCTCGTCATTCAATGCAATAAAAAAAAACCAGTACCTAAGTGGCAAAGTGTTAGGTACTGTATAATGGAATGGACTGCGTTACGCAAATGACACCATTATTATGCATTGGATCTTTCGAGTTCTCGCGTTTTGGGAAATTATTTCCCGTCTTGACTGAGGTCACATTTCTCGAGAATTACTCACAATACCTACTAGGGTACCTGCTATGGATGCGCTGCTGAATTTTAAAACGAACTTCAGACGTTTAACGAACAAACAAATGCCTCTAGATACCTAGTTACGATTTACAATTTTTATGAAAAAGGACAGTAGTTTATGGATAGGTACTTAAGATATCGGTTCTCGGAAAGGACGAGACGGTGCAAAGCTATCTCAAAAAGCAAATAGGGTCATTGCTTGAGGACCAACAATCCCTCTTACGGTCGCTCAAGGAAAATTAAACCATAAAAACAATTGCTAGGCCAAGGGTGCGACAGAAAATACAGAAGATCAAAACAAGGTGATCAGATGATATATCGAAGGTTGCAGAAAATGCTTGGATGGAAATAGTAGTATATAATAAGTTCGGAGAAAAAGTCTTTTTGTATATAGTATGTATAAACTTGTAATAAAATACCTTTGGCTATTTGTATCTGTCTGGTTTTGACATCATAAAAAAATTTACATTTCAAAAAAATAAACAAATTAGTAAAATATTGTTTTCAGCTATTTTTCATTTATTTTTCTTTCTTGTTAATAGCTTTATTTTTTGTTAATGACCCTACTGCCAGTAGCCTGATGCGAGTCGTCTTTTCTGGCCACACCGGTCTTTAGGGTGAGTGCAGAAGGCGCTCGCAACTCTTTGAATTAAGTGACCATGCTGAGGGCAACCCACTAACGGGTTACGAGACATCAACGATTAGGGAAAGATTGGTTTTTAGGCCTAATCCTATTAGATTGTGTTGTCATGTCATTGCACGCGGGTCGGAACTGCTAGGGAGGTCGGGGGGGGGGGGGCGACGGGGAACGCGACGAGGTCCTCGACGGCTAGGACGGAACTGCAGTCTTGTGGAGTGTTGGAGTTTTAAGAACTCGTTCTTCGGAACGCGGCCGTCTCCGTTTGGCGCGGTCGAATGGAGGGACTATTTACAAGATAGCAGAAAGTCTTTGAACAAACGGCACATATATATGTGATTAAATGTAAATAAACTTTAAAAAAAGCAGTATTGATATAAAATGCGAAGAAATTTTATCCCCAATCTAATTTTATATATTACAAAAATCAAAAACGATAGACCTACGGATCAAGATTGTATATTTAGAATCAAGATACTTATTAACAACTTTTTTTCGTTTGAAGATAAATTACTTCTGATTGCGTAGTTATTTACAAAATTTTACTTCAATCAATCCGCAATGTAATTACCTACACCTACCTATTAGTATTTTTAATTTGATCTTCCCTAACCAAAAATATTGAAAGCTTTTAGTTTTCTTTCCTCATAACTCACGAGCTTAGTTTGTAACTTTTATGATATATTTTCTGTATCGAAGGTAAAAATCACTACGTTGAATATAGTTATAGCCAAGACATGCTAATGAAACGTGTCAAAACCACAGAGCTACGTCCTAAAATATTTATAGCGCTGTCATGTAGGTAAGTAAAGAAAAAACGAAAACATAAAATGAGAAACGTTCAACGAATACCAAAAACAATAGCAATCTTATCGCAGCGCAGGATTTCAATTTGGCAGAATCTCTTTTATATGCTGACACTTGAATGTCTGCTCTGACAGAACCCTTTGGAATAACGAGAATAACGAATGAATAAAAAGCCGAAAACAAAGGGAACGTAAAACCTTATTATTCGTAACACAATATAATTATGACTGAATTAAACATTGTATATAGGGATGTTATAAATCCCAGTACCTTCGTGGCAAAGCGGGTAATATACTTGCTTCGAAGTAAAAAGCCGCGTATTCGATTCCTACAGTGACAATTTACAGTTCGGGCCAATTAAAATGTATAACATGAGTACTTCCATAAATACTTATTTTGGTATTCGGAAAATTGACATATGGGACCTGGAACCGAGATACTAAGCCAACTAACAAAAATATACATCTACCGTCAACCTAGACATAAGTATAATTTCAATTTTGTGCGATTTTCGGCAAAGTCAATATGGCATTACGATTTACTGACTTTTTACCCCACTGCGAAAGAAGGAGGGTTTAGTCTTTGGAATTTTCTCACTCCGAGATTTTGTTGCTCTACCTATATGACCAACCAAATTATGAGAAGTGAGCGTGTTATGCCTCCGACAGCGTTTGTGAACACCGTCAACTAAGATTATTCAAAACCAAAATAAAACATTCGAATTAAAATCTTGTTTCTATCTTTTCAGTTCTGCAATGAATCTACTAAAGATTGTAGATACCCACAGAACAGGGATTTCTCTTTCCTCCGTGTAGATACCTATTGACGCAGTCGGGGTTTTTTGTTTTTCTTTAAACATTTTTTTTGTTGTAAATAAATGTGAAAGTGAAACAAGTGTAGTTATTAAGATTTTTACCGTGAATATAAAAAAAATAAACATACTTAAACTGCTAATAGATATCGCATCCCGGTAGAAGAGACCTTTACATAATTTCTGGGTTTTGACCCTCTCAAGTTCTCAGGTTACGGGACGTAATAATAAATAATAATTTTTTTATTGAAAATAACAAATTTTTTGTTTATAATTACAATATGAGATACTTACGTAGTTTACTAAGTATTCCCTACTCAAAAAATATACACAGTTGAATTACATGACTCGATTCCCTTAGCAACGAAAACTTTTAACAATCCAATGGTGTCTGTTACAAAAACATAAAATAACTTTGTTTCTCAAAGATAATAACCATGAAGAGTTTTAACGAACATTGCTAATTAAGTCTTAATCTGTTTTGGAAAAAGCGGTAAATTCAATCCTACGTCAAAAACATTTTTCGTTAATTCCCAAACCATTTTCTTTCTACAACTTCGGTTAGTAATATCCACTCAGTGCCGAATCGACGAAAACGAGTGTAATTATTGCCACTTTTTTGACGTTTTTATGGCCCAAATGAGACTGTCATCAAGTGCGTCAGGCATCACGAGAACATTTAATGGAACAGAAAAAGCGCTTCAACCGCTCTTTGATAGGTCATAGGGTTACATAAATTCTACGCTTTTCCCATCCGTGAATATTCATATCTACATTTTTGCAGTCAATCACCTATAGGGAGCGCTCTTCCACTTAATTAACTTTTTCACAAGTTATTTCACTATCGTTCTAGGTAAAAAAAATACATATCTATATTTACGTATTTTATAACAGTAAACATGCGTTATAGCAGTAGGTATTTATGTTAAATGCATTTACAAGACTTCATAGTGGGTGTAAGTGGCGATAACCTAGTGGGGATTGGAACGGACTGTCGATACGAATGTCCGCGGTTCGATACCCAAGGGCACACACCTCTGACTTTTCTAAAAAGATATGTGTGTATTCTTTTTTAAATTATCGCTCGCTTTAACGGTGAAGGAAAACATCGTGAGGAAACCTGCATACCTGAGAAGTTCTGTGAATTTCAAAGGTATGTGTGAAGTCTGCCAACCCGCACTAGGCCAGCGTGGTAGACTAAGGCCTTAACCCTCTCAGTTGTAGAGGAGGCGGCCGTGCTCAGCAGTGGGCAGTAGGTATGTAATACAGGGCTGGTATGGTATGGATAGTGGGTGTACAGAGAACAATTTTACCAAGCAGTTTAAATACATTTTCGGGAAGTTAGCGAATCGTAGGTAGGTACACTATTTGATCAGGAAACTGTAACAAGATCAAGAATGTAGTGTCATTAACTAAACCATAAACAAGCTACAAAATGATCCATCGATGGTTTGTAAAAGCTTAAAACGGCTGTGTTGCAACGAATAATAGCGACCCATTACAACTTTCTCTCTTTGTCCAAGTATAAACTTTATCTACGCGGCTGTCGAGTTTTTCGAACTCCGGCAATATTTCATACATTGTGAGGGAAAATTCATAATACTTTTGTTAAGATAAATTGTTAACAAAAAATCAAATAATTGAATGTAGGTACTTCTGTACTTACATGCATTGACAATGGGTTTTGTTTAAAAAAAGTAAACTTTACAATAAAAAAAATACCAACATTCAAGAAAACGTGTCGCATTAACGACGAAATGTAATTCAAATATTACACACACGGTTCACGGACATAACAATATATTTTTGTATTCTGATTTGTAATATTATTTTTGTACGTGTACAAAAAAAAGCAAATGTCCGCGCTCCGTAGTTATAATTTAGGTATGTGTAATAATGCAACAATGTTACAGCGTTCATTAAAACTTCTTCACACGCGTCAATATGTTTAGGCAAAGTTAAATGAGAAAAGTCCATTGTGGTTATTTATTTTCCTCGCGTTTCTGCCCCATTCCATTACACTCGAGGCTAAATTGGAGAATAAAATTTTAATCACTGGACATTCAGGGAAATTTCGTTTATCAAACAACTGTTCGTTACAGATAGGTCAGAAAAGTAATACTGCAATGTAATCTATTACCTACAGCTGATTATTGTAGCCTACCATCATCAAAAATATTGTAGTTACGCACACTATTTAATATTAATGCATAGATATCTAGTTGTTTAAGGACTGTTCTCTTGTATTAAATATTATTATAAAAAAAATGAAATATCGGTACTTAAGAAAACGGAGGTCTTCAAGCTTACACAATTTAGGCGCAGTTGTTTCATTCTTGGTTAATATAAGTAAAATTGAGGGCCTTATTACACTAGCGAATTACAAGCTAATTCACGGCGAGGCGAGGCGAAGGAGCTCGTGTAGTGCAATAGGACTGTTAACTTCACTCACTGTTAACTTAACTCTGAAACAAAGAGGCATTGTGTCTGTATGTCATCGATTAACTTTTTGACTATCTACAAACGTCACAGCTGTTACCTATAAGGTCAGCGTTTCTTAACCTTTTTCATTCCGCGGGCCCCTAGAAAATTAAGCACAATTTCAAGGACCTCCTTGATAAAAAAACACAGGAATAAGTTTAGGACAAGTTATTTTCGTACTAAAAAATTTAAAAAATACTGTATTGTGAAGGTTGGTGCTGCTTTTTTGCAACTAAATTAGTAATATTTGGGTTGATGTTATAACTAAGTTGTAATCTCAAATCGGATGCCAATTGTAATCTGTTCCTGTATTAGTTTTTGATATATACAAGAGCAGAGATCCTGCTTGCAACCGCACGCTCGTCGTGCTAAGTAAGCGTAGCGACTACGAGACTTGCTGGCATTTATTTATTGATTCAAATATTCATAGATAAGTTGTCGGACCCACATACTCGCGGACCCCTGGGGGTCCGCGGACTACAGGTTAAGAAACACTGCTATAGCTAATATTTTACTAAGTAGACTTTGAGTAGTTGTAAATACTCAAAGACGTAGACGCATAAGTAGGTACTAAAGGAAAATTATAAGTTTACCTACTAAAAGGAGTAAAAATAAGACCTTCGATTGCTAGTCGGCGATTCTTTCATATACCTGATGCCTATGTAAATCGATATGTGGAAATTTCAAAAGGGATGGATTTTCGAGATATTTCTCTTACACTTTTTTTTTGTATTGCTTCTGAATGACGAGCATGCCGCTCGCCTGATGGTAAGCGATACGACCGCCCATAAACATAAACAGTAGCAACACCATACAAGACTTTTAATTAGAAAGTACTGTGTGGCAGTCCACTGCGCTCGTCACTCTGAGACATTAGATGTTAAGTCTCATAATGCTTAGGAATTACGCTGGCTACAATGTCCTTCAAACAAGAACACAACAGTACTTGTATACTGGCTGTTTAGCGACAGAAATAGATACTGCAGTGATACCTAACCAGACGGCCTCTCGCATACGATAGACCTCCCACCAGTGAAAAAAAAGTTTTTGCTAAAATAATCTAGAAAAAGGCAACTCATGCATAATATACATAAAGTAATTTATTTTGAGGCACTGAACCCGTTAAAGAAATCCCTTGCTAAAGCAATAACAAAAGAATTAAATGATTTAATAAAAGTACTCCCTAGCTGAATCTCCGGTAAAGATAAACTAAAAATCTATGAAAATAAAGACAATAGGTATTTAATATTTTCTCTATTTTAGTCTGCAGACGCGCAAAAAACAGCGCTGGAAATTTAACAAAAGATAGTTAATTAGCAAAGTTAAACCTTAAATCCTTTCTATCACACTTACGTCAGCAACTTAATTAGGTACAAAGTCTTAGGTTTACAACTTTTACATTATTTATTTATATTCGTCTATTTCAGTACTTTTGAAAACATCAAACATATTTTGTATAAAATTTACTAATGAGTTAAGTGACGGGCGAATTACTCGTCTGATGAACAGCGACCACGAATTTTCGTGCTTATAGTACCTTATCTAATCCAATAATGCTTGCAGTTTTCTCAAACAACGATCAACCAACGCTTGCAATGAGCAACGTCTAAATCTTTAACATATTGATACCCTTAAATCCAACTAAACAAAAAAAGTCTAAGTAGGTACCTAGCACCGAGAAAATGAAAAACGTGCCCACTATTCTGTCTATAACAAAGAAAATTACATTATCGGGCCGTAAACGATCAACAATTTAGTTCTACGACCTTTTTCACTTGAGTGGATATTGAAATTTACATAAAAGGTTCCATACAGATTCTAAAAAATGATTAACGGTTTGTGCTCAATCGTTCTATTTGAATCTTGTTCAACATACACAGAATAGGCTTTCAGAAGGTAATAAATAATGTTTGCTGTGACAATTTTTACGAGCCAAAACACACGACAGGACATGGAGTACCTACTCTGTTCAACCCTGATTGTGTTGACTTAGCCTCAACTTTCTCCGTACCAATATATACCTAGTATATACATACTTTAGCTTTCAGGAGATAAAACACATGAACGCGGGCTGTCGATATATAGGTGGTCGGTCTCTCATATGTAAGAGTTCGTCTAGGTGCGTACCACCGCAATGTCTATTTCTACCGCCAAGCAGCAGTGTGCGTGCATTGTTGTGTTTCGGTATGAAGGACATTGTAGCCAGTGTAACTACAGGACGTAAAGAGACTTAACATCTTATGTCTCAGGATGACGAGCGCAGTGGAATGCCACACAGTACTTTGTAACAGAAGGTGCTGGATGATCTTGTTACTGTTTATGGGTGGTCGTATCACTTACCATCAGGCGAACGGCATACTCGTTTCGTCATTCAATGCCATACAAAAAAAGGTAGTAGGTATACATAAAACAACAACAGCAATATCTTCTAAGATGTGGTAGGTAGGTATAGTTCGCAGTGTCGAATAAAATACTCTATAATCTATCTTATACGGAAATCTGAATAGTACGTACTATGAAATAGGATACTGAAGAATTCTGTAAGTACCTACGAAATGCAATAAGAAGATAGCAGGAGATATACTTTTTACTCTTTTTCCATACAATGTACCTGACACCTTAGATCGATTTGGAAATCCCACCGAATATTGCTTTTTCAAAAGCAATAGGTAGGGTTAGTGAGGCGCCGCGCCACCGTCAAGCATCAAACAGCTACCACCCTTGTATAAAAACCAGGTAAATATTATTAGGGCACTGCACAGCGGATAGACGCGTAAATATCCGCAATACATTTGTAGAACAACATCGGAAATGAGCTGCCAATATAATATTCTCTAGCTTCGTTCTCTAACAGAATGTATTGAAAAGCGGACGGAAGCACATTATGTGCTATAAATAATAGTATTATGAAAAACATAATATCTAGTTATTTCTACTCTGAAGTCGTTGATTATACTTGTAATCTGATGCAAAAATTCTAAGGTCACAGTTTTAATCGCACAATTTAGAATAGGTATATTTTTTTAGGCATTTTGATATCATCTATCATTCAAATTAGTTACAATGTATAGAACTAAATTAACTGACGACGCTTTCAAAATCCGCTAATCTACGAAACAGCAGTAGTGGGTTTAATCCTCTTAGTAATCATGAAAACAAAGGCGTTTTCCCTTGGGATGTTTATAATCTTTATAGCCCTGGCGATAGAATCCGAAGAGTAGTCCTATTCACTCCTATGTCAATACATAGGAGTGAATAGGACTACTCTTCGAACCTCTGAAGGTTCTTGGAGAATATATATTTAATACCTAGCATTTATTACTATTATCAGTCAGCATCAACTTTACGTGCCATCTATCCCCCGGTGTCTTGCAATATGAACGACGGATAAAACCTATCATTTATTTCAATATCTGCCTCATAAAAAGCCATAAGACTGATCGTAAAAGTCATAACAGTTTTGTTCTAGACAGGTGGGCCTTTTATTATTTACCTCACGGACATAAGTCAGTTACTGACGCGTTTGGATAACACTTAATTGGGAACTATATATTTTCATGTTTGAATTAAATACATTCCTTGGAAAATATCTTAGATGAAATTTTCTAACGAATGAAATTGGGTTTAGCGCGGCGCGGTGGTCATTAGTTAAAATGGTGAAATTAAAATTGTGGATCATTTGAAACTTTATTGCGTAATTAGTAAATGTAAAATTCTTATGCGTATTTTAAACATTATGATTAATTGATTGATTTTTTGATGATTAGGTAATTTCGCCAACGCCAAGAATTAAATTTGCATATGACAAAGTTCACAACATTTTAATTTTGGAAAAAGGCTGATTATATTCCAAATAACAGAAAGTCAGAGTCGAGTAAACTGTAATTATACAGGGGTGGTATGGAGACGCATCACGGCTGGCCGTGACGTCCCTGACCATGACCCACTCATCCAACACTTCCCCGTTACCCGTATGGTGCGTTCAATATCTTCATCCTCGACGCCAAATTAATAAATGAAAACCTATCGACTAGACTAACCTAACAGGAAAAAAAAATGATAGAACCTAACTCTTCGTAAATATCCCTTTACAATCAACTAAATATGCTAAATTTAGGTGACATATTGCATAACAATGCATAACACCATTTGCTAAATTCAGGTTAAATATTGCAACAATTTGCAAGATGCGAGTCATTTTTGTTCAATCATTGAGAATTTTACAGATACATAACTAGCATGGGTGCTTACAATTATTCATTATTTCTTCAAATTTAACCACAGAACACTTTATAGGTACTGTTATGTGATCCTAACCATCTGTCATATTTTACACCGCACAACTTGGACACGGAACACCTAAGTATTTGACTAACGAATACCAATTACTGACTGCCTCAGTGGCGTACTCGTATTAAGGTACGACTGCAATGCTGAGGTCTCGGGTTCGATCCCCGGGTCGGGCAAAGTGATATTGAGTTCTTCTATTCAGTATCAGCTCGGAGTCTGGAATTTGTGCCCGATATGGCGATAGGCTCGCCTCCTATCACATCATGGGACGGAATAATGGCGAAAAGTGGGTGTACCAGTTACGCCTCTGCCTACCCCTTCGGGAATAAAAGGCGTGAGTGTATAATATATAAATCCAACTATTAAATAGAAAATAAATTTGAATTAAGAATAGTGTAAATAGGAAAAAAGTATTTTATTGTTTAAAAATGCGTGTACGCATACATAACTACATAAGTCACGTGTACAAGTTTTGTGGCCCAGATTGTTTTTGTTGTAAGCTAAGGTCCGGATCCCCAAAACCCTCCCCTTATACAGGCTGTCCTAAAATATTGTGTCAAGCGGAAGGCCAAAGATAGAGCAACCTTGGGGCATCCGAATCACTCCCATGTATGTTCCGCGATTTTTCATAGTTTTCGAGTTATAAATATTTTTAAACTGTACCTACTGCACTGTTATGAACAAATAAATATATATTTTTTTAAAGTATAACCTTTTCGAGATTTTTTCTGCAACAAAATTTTCATTAGTTGTCCTTTTTTGTTCAAAATAATCAGCTTCGTAACTTTGATAAAAATTATGAAAATGTTGATGAAAAGTGAAACACTTACGTTCTATGAATTATGACTTAAATCTTTAACTTTAAATTAAAAATTTAAACAGATGATGCCGTGCTTTCAAGGTAAATCTAAAAAAATCTCCAGAATCAATTTCATAATCATCAAAAAACGTAGTCCTTGGCTAAAATCAGCCTTGAGACAGCGAGGTGGAAAATTCTTAAAAATTGTCATCAGATTCCAATTTTTTTTTTGACGTCTCATCATTCCTAAGGTTCATATTAAGCTAGTAAAAGCGTGTTAAAAAGAACGAGCTGTAAGGTTCTAGCCACAATGTTAAAAATATTGTCGATCCATTACTCTATTATACACAGGCACATTATTAGAAGTTCTTCTCTGTCCTTGCAAGATGGGTCCGCTAGAGGTTGAGATTTGAAAAGTATCTAAACATTCAACTGTTATTGAACTTAATTTTGTTGGCGCATCATACGAACGTGAATCTTTTTGTTAATACTTCATAGGTATAGGTAGATAGAATCATGATTGACCTTCATGAACGCTATTTACTTGTCTCACGTTAATTCCCAATAAATGATTAGATAATAGACTACAATCTTAGTTAAATCGTCTAAGAGTGTTTCGCTATAGGTGCATAATATTTTATACATAGGTACAAATATTCATATTTTGAAAATCATTTTCTACTTATTATGTGTATGTACAAAGAAACTTTGGTTCACTCATTAAGTAATTACCATAAAAGTAAGAACTTAACATAGGAAAAATTTAAAATTGTAAATAAGATTATTACGTAGGCTAAACTTTTACAAAGAACCCGATTTACGAGATACAAATGCTCACACCTACGGACCTTTATAAGGTACAAAGCATACCTAGGCATTATCTTGTCCGCAGACTAGGGCTTCGCGATGGCCGCGCCATCGAGCTCTCTGTTCGAAATTTAAAAGCTGTACCTTTTTAATAGAATCAAATTATTTTTCGCAGGGTACCGATGTTCCGCCCTGTGGACTGGGGGCGGTTGGAGAATTCCACCACGGTATCCCCTGCCTGTCGTAAAAGGCGACTAATAGGGGCCACCGGAGGTCGCGGGTGGGCGGAAGGGTCCGTCGAATGGACGGCAGCGTGGCAGATAGGCATCACGCGACCGTTGACGCCGAGTGTCCTTCGGTGCGCGGGGGCTTCTGAGTCACACTTCTGAGTTTATGCTACATCTCTTGTAAAATGAATTGTTAATTGCATTGATAATAGTAATAAAAAAAAAAATTACTATTTTTCGTACTTTATATAGTTGACCAGCTAGTTGCCCAACTAGTGACGATAGTGATATATCATCATAACACTATTACATTTCATATAATATGTATTATGAATAAAATAATGATTTTGAACCTTATGCTAATTTTATTTCAATGCTATTGCTACAAAATAATGATTTGTATGTACATGACTAAAGTGCTATACTAGTCCCTCCCGTTTTCGCCATTCTTCCTTCAACTGAGACCTTTTCTTCTTCTTGTATTCCGCTCTTTTGTATTTCTTCTCTTCGATTTGTTTCTTCTGTGCTGTGACACTATCTTCCCCATTCATAATTTCGTCTAACTTTGTAATTAACAACTCTCGAGCTTTCTTCCTGTTCTCGTCTTGACATCTGCTTGTGTGACATTTAATTACTGTACCTAGAAAGTCATGTATTATATTATTTGCAGTAAAATTTATGTTCTTATTTTGTCAGAGTACACAGTTTTGGGGTAGGTACATTTATGTTGGCAGAGTCAAAATACTAGTGCGTTCCTAAAATCAGTGTGGTTCCTAAATTCTTTTCCAATACCCATTCTGATTGCTAAAGTCTACCTATGCACACCAATAATCTGAATGTGGGTGTATAAGTAACACCAACTTATAACCAACCAATGACAACTAGCTTTTGCTTGCAACTTCTCTTGTATGAATGAGTTTTTCCTGCGTAAAAGTCCCGCTATATATTTTCCCAGGATAAATTGCAGCCTGTGTCCTTTCCAGGGTTTTGAAATTATATCCATACCAAATTTCAACAAAATGTGGTTAGTATTTTTTTTTTGTATATGACATTCAGGCACACAGATGCCACAGGTGACTTTGTTTTATATGTATAGATTACCTGTTGGTATATGCATAAGTACAACACAATTGGAATTTTTGTTGACAGCGGAGCCTCCCGGACCACTTCCTCTGATGAACTGCTCTGACAAATCACATTCATTTATCATAGGTACTTTAGAGTAATCTATAGTATGCTTTAGTGCTGTGAGCATTTGTGGCCGGAAGGGTTTGAAGCTAGATATTATATTCGTAATCATCCTACACAACGGAACCTTTTCGTAGTAACGCTTCACCTTTCTGAAATTTAGAAACAGAATGAGTAAAGCATGAGAATAACAACAATTTTGGCAAATCATTCAAGTTTTCATTGTAGAAGAGGCCCATGCTCAGCAATGGGAAGTATATAATGCAGGGCTGGTATGGTATGGTATTTAAGTTATTGGAAAACTAATAAATGGTTTTAAGGTTTTTAAGGATTGGACATCAGATTAAATGCATTTGCATGTTTGCAACTTTATTGCATAGTTTAGTGTAGTACATAGTAGTATAGTGCATATTTCAGTAGTCAATTGTATGTGTGTTGTACACCCCTGATTAAGTTTCACACAACAATTTTTTTTTTTGGTCTAATACAAACCTCAGTGACATATGTACCAGTATTACTGTGCTACTATCTGGCATCCCTGTTATTTGCTAACAAAATTTTCTATTTACTTACCTGATATGCAAAAAATATATCTTCACCCTTAGTCAATTTTTTGTTGTTTTTGAACTCGGCGGCAATTCTTTTTCTAAAATAAACAGGGTCTGTCAATTTGAGAGACTTGGAATAATGCAATAAAGTCTTGTAAAGTTTTAAAACTTCAGATCTTGACACCTGCATGATAAGACCTTGACACTGTTTAGAGGTGTCCCGTGTTAGGTATAAGAATGTATTTGTTCTTCTTCTTCTTAAATGATACCTACATTTAAATTATTCTTGTTTCAGTAGTATTATAGGTTAGTTTAACTACCAGTAGTATTATAATTTATAACGCACTTTGTTATTTATAAAAATAAACTTCAAATTTTCCGCAGTATTATAATGCTCTTTGCAATTTGTCTCTGGGGCCAGTATTGCCAGATGTTTGACGGTTGAAGTCGCCGAAAATTCATTGTGAAGTAGCCTAAAGTCGCCTCTTCGTATATGGAGAGGTGAAGGAGCAAAAAAAAAAACCTCCCTAATTTCTAATTTATAATTGTCCAACGCGGCGAAAATTCGAAGTAGCCTAAAGTTTGACGAACACAATGCATAAAACACGAACTTCCCGAAGTAGCCTAAATAGGCGACTAATCACCATTCGCGTAGCTTAAACGGCGACCAGTCGCCATTCGAAATTTTTGGTCACCCCGACACTATTCAAGATAGCCTAAATGGCGAAAAATCGCCTAATCTGGCAGCACTGTCCTGGGCTCTATGGCCTCTGCTCTTTGCAGGGTTGCCAGGTGGCGAAGTTTTTTTCTCGTAACAGGGTTGCCAAATATCTCGTACTTACAATACATAATCTCGTAAAAGTAAATTATATAATATTATAACATGTAATTTTTAATTTTCATCATTGCTTTTAATCTCAATAAAATTGTCGGTAGTTATATAAGTGACCTTTTGTATCAATAATAATTATAACAATCAATTTGATGTATGATTTATCATAAGTGCAACCATGTTCGCCTACGTGATGAATAAAGTATTTTATTTAAAAAAATACATTCAGACATGAAAAAATTCTGCATGTGTGAGGTAGCAATGAGCGTTTTGGATTTAAATTCTGAATTCAGAAACGGAATTACCCTAACAAAGCCCCGCCTAAAACAAAAATCAAGGGTAAAACGTAATTCGTATGTGGAAGCACTGATAAAAATGAACAGAAACTGTTTACTGGGAAGTCCCGAATATCCTAATCAGTGATTTATTATGTTTAACCTGAACACAGGGCCGTAGCGAAGGGGGGACATTGTGGTGCCAATGCCCTACCTTAGTAATCAATTAATAATAAGCAAAGCACTAAAGCAGATTATAACGGAAATAAAATGTGGAATATGGATTGACAGATTTAAAGGAATCTTGTTACAACGTGTATATCATGTGTTTCGATCTAGCGGGGCCACGCGAACTAGACAGAAAGAACTAGTGGCAATGCTTTTTTCATTCAATGTACATCACGAATTTATTAACCATATTAACGCGGCGGTATAGCTGAGTTTCACGAATTCACGCCTGCCGCAGCTAACTGGTTGTAGCAACTAGATCTAGAAATTTAATCCATGCAGGATTTTAAGCCATACGCTATGATGATGATGATGATGATGAAAATACAAAGAGCCCTGCTGGGCAGTTAAATTATTGTTTTTGCTGAATTTCTCCTGTTCTGTTTAAAAATCCCTTGGAGTTAATACATGAATCGAGAGGTACATTGGCACAATTTACGATTAGTATAATTTTATGTATTCCGAGCGTAATACGACCGCGGGCCCCGCTGGATGGATGAGGCGATTTATTTTATCAAAATAGTTGAGGTACATTGGTTCTTGTTAATAAATTCGTGAGGTACATTGAACAAACAAAACATTGCGCTTAGTTCTTTCAGTCTAGCTCGCGTGGCCCCGCTAGATCGAAACACACGTATATATTATCCAAAGAATTACATAAGGATTGAGTCACACATGCTCACAAGTCAAGAAAGCCAAAAATAGATTGAGTAACCAAAACAGATTAAGTAAAATTTTTACTTCCGCCCTACCTCTAACCACAGCTGCCCTACCTTAAATTCAAGTCTAGTTACGGCCCTGTCTGAACAAAGTTTTTGCTCCTCAAGCATCAGCCCGGACGAATAGCACGAATCTAATATGTGGCTCAAGGCGTTCAACTCACCTTAGAAATACTTTCAAATTGTGAACTAAGTGTTTCGCGTATGTGTTAGCAAATGTCGCGTTTGGTTGCTAGTAGTCCCTCAACTTCCAAGGGTTTTAGTGAAACGTGCAACATAGATTTAAATTCTATTTCAAAAATAGAAAAACAATTACAAGATAATCCTTACGATATGATTTCTTTAGTGTTCCTATTACACGACGTTCCGGATACAGCGCTACAGAGATTGAAATTGTATCAACGAGTGAGTGAAGTCAGTGGAATAAATATGAATTTGTTGCAAGAATGGTATTGTCATGCCAGTAGCCGACCTGAGTGGCAACATGAATTACTAGAAGCATTATTAATATGTCAATTAAACTCCATTGTAAAGAGCCTCGGTTTCCATATACCCACTATGAGGGTATTTTACCAATCAAGTGATCCTTATGGAAGCAAGTATATTAATCCTGTGAAGAAAGTCCTTTATCATGTCTGTGAAAACATACGTTCTACAAATCTAAAGAAATTGAAAATATCTCTTCTTTCATATGATATTAATGTAATGGAACATACAGCTTGTGAGTTAATCATTTTAGAACTCCTATCCAAAAAAATTATAACAATTAATAACATTGCCCAGAAAAATAAATCAAACCAAGAAGGCTCATGTGACGTAGAAAACCTTGTGAAGATCTTGGACAACTTAAATGGGTTAAAAAAAATTGCTATTCATTTGAGATATTTCCAGAGCAAATCCTACCATCAAGATAACACATCAGATACATATGAATCTACCAGTGGGTGCAGTACACCATCACTTCCAATGCGTCCTTCTGATGCTATTAAATTAAAACAAGACAAAAATTATGAGGTTCAGGATTCAATCATCTCTTTGATTTGATCAATAATATCATGACAGAATGACTAATAACAATTTCAAATGAGATACATTTTCATTGAAATGATGTCACATAAAAAATCCTTTATCAGTTTGTGTGTGTAATAAGGAATCAAGAAGTCTTTCTTTCAAAAAACCTTTGAATATTTCCATTTATAGACAGGAAACAACTTAGTGTGCATTATATGCTTATAAAACATTCAATTATACTCATATGATATGAAGAATAATTAACATGAAATAATAGAATTCACTGAAAAGAAAATGATTGAAAATTGGTTTTACATCTAATTATAGTATTTTTGTTGTGTATACTATCACATGGACTAAGGAACAATGTGTAAGCTGCTTATTCAGTAAAAATAAGAGCAATATTAAATACAAAACCTTCCATATTAGGTGGAAATACTACATTTGAAACTGTAGTAGGTGTCTCGTATGCGAGGCCACACTACTTTGTAATGAAGTAATTATGTATGGTGTTACTACTGTTAATGGGTGGTCGCATTGATAACCATCATGCAAGGGGTATGCTTGTCTCATTGTTCGGTAGCAATAAATATATTTTTTTTTCTAAAAAATGAATATGAAGCCTTCATATATCAGCAGGTTCATTATTTATCTAAACTCTTTGTAATGTGTAACATCAGTGGTGTCTTCATACATCAAAAAGGAAGCAGTGCAGCATGTAACATTGAATATAAATTAACATACCGAAGAGAAAATGACTTCTGAAGAGTTTGTGATCTATAGTTTGCTGAACTGATTTGTTGCTTACTGTATAGTGACATCACACAGTAATGAGACAAATATTATACTATTTTTGCATAAGAACAATGCTAGCAATCTGCACACTGAATTATAGTCTGTGCAGTTTTAATTAAAAGCACTTTAAGAAAAAAAATCGAATGTGATAATTATTACTAGTTGTAAGTATTTACTATACATTCATATATTATATGAATAACAATGCATAATATTCCTACTACCTGTAAAATGGATAAGTAGTTAATTAATAACTCTAATATGAATATCTATCTGTATGATATAAGCAACATTTCTTATAGTACCTATGTTAATTCTGTAATACTTTTGTTTTAACCCGTCAAACCCTGCTTATTATAGATGTATGGGGAAACCGTATATACTCGGACGCCGGCAACTGTAGCGGGGCTTGATGAGTCCATAATAGTAAACGTTTTGTATTTTGCTTGAAAAATAAAATTACAATATTATGAGAATTTTTCTAAGTTTATTGCAACATCTGCATCTGTAAAATCCATTACAACCTGCTCCATATATTTCCTCTCTTCATCAGACTTTAGTTTAGACCAGTTATTAATCAAATATTCCCTTTGATGCTTTTGAATAAATTTGAAACTGTGTTTTAATGTGGCACTGACATGTAGAGTATTCAGCCGCACATCCAGTGTGCCAATTTTTGTAATGAATGGTAAACTACTAGTCACAAACACATGTGGTCCATGTCTTACTCGTAATATAGCTATTCGGGTATATTCATTGCAATATCTTGTCAGCAATCCAGCTCTTATTGCAGCCACTCCATAGTCACCATGTAACTGTTGCACTTTATTCATTACTGTCTCATAAAAAATTTTTGATTTCAATTTTAATGGCGTGTCATCGGACACCCCTGGTGGCGATATTTCAACTGTAACGTACCTAAAAATGCGAATTGGAATTAAATAACATTATTACCAATAATGATAATTATTATACAAACAAACATAATCTCACCTATTTTTAAACCGAACCATTGTTGGCGGTAAGCGGACTATGTATATAAGAAAAAAATGTTATAAACACTAATAAGAAGCAAGATCCGTTGAATTATTAGGTCCAATTCAATACAGTTTTGTATTATTTTGGCCTTTAAGATTTGACCGTAAATGGCTGTTTAGAGTCCACGAGAACATCGCTGCTATTGCAGACTATATTGTATACACTTTTGTAATCCTTTTAGAACATTTTGATAGAGTATTCGGTAGTTGGATGAATCGTGACTGCCTGTTAACTAATAATTCAATCAATTCAATTCAATTTTTAGGCATTAAGTAATAAATAATTGGAAACAGAGTTGAATAAACCAGATGGACATGTGTTTATTCTGATACAGTGTTGCCAGATGTTTGACGGTTGAAGTCGCCTAAAGTCAAGAAAATTCGAAGTAGCCTAAAGTCGCTCACATGTGTGGGGACGCGGAGAGCAAAAAAAAAAAGGTCCCCAGTTTTCAATAATTGTGAGTAAGAGGGATCCTCAATATCCTCAAATTCGACAAAAACAATGCATAAAACACGAACTTTCCAAAGTAGCCTAAATTGGCGACTAATCACCATTCGCGTAGCCTAAACGGCGACCAGTCGCCATTCGCAATTTTGGTCGCCCTGACACTTTTCAAGATAGCCTAAATGGCGAAAAGTCGCCTAATCTGGCAGCACTGTTCTGATAACAAAAATATGCAGATAGCAGTGTTGCCAGATGTTTGACGGTTGCAGTCGCCGAAAATTCATTGTGAAGTAACCTAAAGTCGCCTCTTCGTATATGGAGAGCTGAAGGAGCAAAAAAAAAACCTCCCTAATTTGTAATTTATTAAATTATAAAATGTGGAAGCTGGGCAATGAAATATATGTTGTATAGAATAAGTTAAAATACGTTTTTATTGTAGTATTACATTGAATACATTTTACACTTCTTCTTCTTTTAATTATGGCTTCCACCAATTATCTATCGGTGATTTCGCCAATGTCAAGTAATAATAGCAGATACAAAACAATAAATATAAATTCTTAGAAATAAAAAGTAGTCGCCATGTCGAAAAACACAAGTAAATTCCATTTTACTCTTCTATATTTAAAACATTAAAACAATCGTAAAAGAGACTAACAAAGTTTAGCTGCCAGTAGCAAAGAGTAAAGAGTATTATAAAAAGTGCATACTCTTTACTTCACATCCTCGGATGTTTTAAGAATTTAGCGATAAATTCTTTAGTCCCATTCTGGAACTTAGATCTATCATCCTGGGGCCGAATAACAGTTTGGTAAACATGTCGGCCAATTGTAGTTTGTTGCATTTCATCATGACTATCTGTAACACTGTGTTTGATTTCGCCATGATCATCTGTACCGTCATTGCTATCATTTGTCAGATCTCTATCATTATCATCATCAAGCTCAATCTTCATTTGCTTGTTAGGTGTTTGTTTTAAGAGCCTATGTGAAAAACATATGGAATCGTGATGGGCGTGACTTAGCGTATTTCAAATGCGAGGCGCCGCACGGCCCCGCTGAGATAGATCGCGCGCCTCTGCCCTCGTCGCATCGCGTCGTTGCGACAGGTCGTTGCACTCAAGCCCGCGAAAAGATCGTCATTGCAAATGCATGTCTATGTTGTAAATATTATAGTTATTATAATTTCTAATAAATTTATAACTTATAAAACATAGAATTTATTTTAATTCGTTTATAGAACCGTTATTATGTCACTATTATCTACCTAATTACTTGAACATTATGTAAAATGACATTGTAAGTTATCTAAACTCATCGAAAGTATTATTCACTTATAGTTGACTTTTGTTGACAAGATAAAATTTGGTGTGGTGGTAGGTTCGAGTCTTACCCCTACGTAGGTCTGTATATAGGTAAAAAGCAAAGCAGTATGAAACTTCTATAATATGTTTTAAATTATATTTTGCTTTGCTTTGATTTATTCTTGTGGACTTTCCTAACTTTAGTGGACATAAAATAAATAATAATACAATAAATGGCGTCACTATTTTTCGGCCCGACTCGGGATTCGAACCCGGGACCTCAGCACAATAGGCGTATCGTGTGTGCAACTACGCCTTGGAGGCAGTCAAACATAGCATCACACCTTTTCTCCTCACATTTCGTTAGCTATTTTAGGTCTTATCAAATAGGAGACGAGCTTATTGCCACATACCGGGCCCAATTCAGCAGACCGAGTTGATACTGGACAGAAAAAAATAGTATTTGCCCGACGCAGGATTCGAACCCGAGACCTGAGCGTGGAGGCCGTACCGGGCACGTAATACAACTACGAGTTGCGACATCAAGGTAGTTTCGACAAGTCATTCACGGTGAAACTTCTTCCCTGGAATGTCAGGTCTATTTTACGTAAATGATGCTTCACTCTAGTGCCACCATGCAATTTAAAAATCGAATTTTGTATGTAAAGGATGTTCGAAATTTATGCAATGCAATAAAATTACATAGCTTGATATGAAGATTGATTACATTATTATGGTTGAATAGTCACTATATAGGATATAAATGTTACAAATGTTGAAGGCGGCCGCTACCTATCTAGATAATTTTTATAATTTTTAATTTGAACTGTATGTAATGTGGGGTAAGAAAAATATAGCAAGGTCATTCTTACTACGCGGGTACTTATGCTTATAGAAAATTTGAAATGTTAATTACTTACAATTTTTTAAATATTTTTGATATTTTGTACAGAAGAATAGACTGATGTTTACTGCAACAACTTCTTCAATTCTAAGGCATTTGTTTTTGTTTTGCAATATAACAAAGCTCCGATATCCTTATTGAACTGAATGAAAAATAATGATGGCCATATTTTAAAAGGAGACGGGAAAAACTTCATAGAACTTTGGGCTTAGTGTTACAGAGATAATTTATGCATTATTTTATAGTTATATTAGAACTATTTCCAAATGAGAAAGAAAAATCTGTCTGTCCAATGGGAGTAAAGAAAGAACCGCTGTAGAGTAGAGCTTCTAAATCATTTTTCGGTGAATAACTTTTTTTTACCTGATGACATAAGATGTTCACAGTACCTAACCATTGGATTGCCCTATTGAATAGTGAACAGAGCTAGCTTAGACAATAACCAGAATTGAAAATATCACATGGAATCGACGAGGGCTGATATAAATATATAATGGCTCATTTACACTCTCGCGCGAGTGGTACGCCGAACACAATACGAGCCACGACGCGAGGTGTGAAGCTGGAGTGTTAGTGAGCGCGCCCGGTAATGCTAGAACAAAAAATATCGACCATAGAAACTGACAGTGCAAGAATCTCAACTGACATTCCGCGCCCCTCTTTCGTCGTCTTCACCCCCGCCAAGAACAGTCGCCATTTTGACCATGTGTCACTGTCAAAAAAGGCAAGCGTCGGCCATCACCTCTTTAAATCCACAAATACAGTAATATCCAGTCAATGTAATTTCAACATTTTTAACAATATTACGAAGGTGTTGTGTATCCAAGTGGAATAGTTTACGACAAGACGTTAAATTGCATCAATTTCCCGCAAGGAAAGACATTAAAATCCGGTGGATACAGTGCATAGGTAGTGAAAATGTTTGTGATACAAAGAACATGTATGTTTGCCATAAGCATTTTGAGCAAAGATTTGTTTACCAGGCAACAAAACGCTTGAAGAGTGAAGCCTATCCAAGTTTATTTACAGACTTGGAGATTTCTTCAGGAAATTCGTCATTGGTTTACGAAGAAACAGGTAACTTGTCTTTCAGAACCGAAGATACTTTTAAGATATAGCTTAATTGTTTTAATATTATATGTCTTGTCTTTTCTAGTTCCTCTGAAGTACAGAAATCACGATTATGCACAAAAGCGACACATTGCCCATACATACTCAAAAACTGAAGAAAGTATCCCGTTTAAAGTGGCATGCTCTGAAGTCAATGGTATGTAGTAATTTATGTATATTGTGTAATCTAAATTCTAACACACACACACACTCACGCCTATTATCCCCGAAGGGGTAGACAGAGGTGCCCACTTTTCGCCTTTATTCCGTCCCATGATGTGATAGGGGGCAAGCCTATCGCCATATAAATTCTAAAGTTGCCTGCCATCTGGTGAGCAGCTGGCTTGTCTCTATTAATTAGTCATCAACTTTGCTGTGTGTCTGAAGACAGTCATGGGTAGAATTATAAGCATAAGAATAAGATCTGTCCTAAAGTAATGACAAGGCCAAAAAGTATACTATGTTTATTGATAGATTTGAATAATAATTAGTAAATGTAAGATGTTTTATTGTTTTTTTTCAGTGATTTGTAAGTCAAGACAGTCTGCTGCTGTGACCTCCGGAACTGAGATCCAGGGTACACAAGGTATTTATTTGTTTGAAGTTTGTTGTATTGTGGTCCTACAAAGTCTTTGTTGACTATTTTTTTATGTATAATATTTTGTTTTATTTTCAGCTTCATCATACAAAACTCCAAAAAAGTTGGTCAGAAGGTGATTAATAAAAACATTGGGCACCTTATCTCCACAATGTCAACTAATCTATAATGAATATATAAGAAAGCAAAACGTATAAGTAATTATAAATCCAGAGCGCAGAAGGCATTGGTATTCAGTAAAGAAAAGTCTTTAGAGGGTTTAACTAAAAATATAAATCCTTTAACTAAGAAGGTTCTGTGGAAATTATGCAATAAAAATAAAAAGGCACGTAGATTTACAATGGATAAAATTAATTTAATTTAATTTTATTTTTTTCTTAACTCTGATGTTATTGAAAACTTTTTTGGACTGCCTCGGTGGTGTAGTTGTATTACAGTACGACTGCAAAGCTGAGGTCTCGGGTTCGATCCCCAGGTCGGGCAAAGTGATATTGAGTTTTTCTATTCAGTATCAGCCCGGAGTCTGTAATTTGTGCCCGATATGGCGATAGGCTCGCCCCCTATCACATCATGGGACGGAATGATGGCGAAAAGTGGGTGCACTAGTTGCACCTCTGCCTACCCCTTCGAGGATAACAGGCGTGAATGTATGTATGTATGTATGTTTTTTGGACAAGTACAGGCATACAATTATTATAGATTTAATAATCCGACTGCTCACTCTTATTAACATTTAAAGCTCTATTAATAACAAGATTTATAAGTTTTAATTGTGAAGATTTTGGTATCAATATTTTAAATTTAGAATCCTTGTTTGAAAATGTGAATTCTGCACCAACGATGAACTCTAAATTAGATAGTTCAGATATAACTGAAAATATTGAGTTTAGTAATGAAGAAAATATTCATGAACAAGCCAGACGAGAATAGTTAAATATTCATTCAAAGGCCTACACAGAAGGGTGGGTAACAAGGAAAGTGCTTTCTAAAATTAATAATTGTGCAGAATGTAAAAGCAATCTTTTAAGTGAATAATAATATTCACAATTTCATAGTAGAAAAAGAATATAAAAGTTGTAAGAATGCAAGAAAATTAAGTTATCCCCATGAAAACATTGTTATAAGTTTTGGTAATGTAATTAAAATTACAAACGAATATTTGGAACAACAAGGACATCAAAATAATATTAGTAAAAACATTAAACAAAGTATATGTTCCAAATATTCTTTTGAATTGCCATTCTCACAAAAACTTAGTTCCTGAATATTTGTTAGACATAAGTATTAAACTCTGTATTTTTATTGGTGCAATGTAATAAACAAAATATTAAAAGGGATAGACATCTTAAGGGCCGAAAAATATAAATAAAAAAAATGCAGAAGAAAGCATTGCTTAAATTTAAGAAAAAGTTCAAAAATAAAAATATAAAATAAAAACCTGTTTTATTTCAACATGTAAATTTTTTCCTTAATATTAAATATTTTTTAAGTTAAAAGGAAAGAACCTAATCACTAAATAATCAACAAGGCTGTATGGGCCTGAAAAAATATTCCATCATGGGCTGCATGGTTTTGTTCCTTTGCCTATACTACAAATGTCCGTAAAAAAATAATTAAATGTCATCTGACAAACTTGCAAGTCTCCTTTACGGTTCAAAGATAATGTATCCGACATGGCGGTCTGAACGTAGTTCTTCTGAGTAGTCTGTGTTAGTGAGTCAATAATGTATTTCAATTTGACATTAC
This sequence comes from Lapara coniferarum, assembly GCA_949316025.1. Lineage (NCBI taxonomy): Eukaryota > Metazoa > Arthropoda > Insecta > Lepidoptera > Sphingidae > Lapara > Lapara coniferarum. The sequence goes on from OX438919.1 coordinate 28,326,474, forward strand.
GTCGGGAGCGCTGAACAAAGTTGCCAGTAAAATTAAATAATATCGACCAATATTAAATATCCCAAAAAGTGAAAATGTCTTTTTAGTTTAATTTCTAAAATACCTATAGTTTTTAATTCTTATTCTTTTTCAGCCTTTAAAAGGCTACTATTGCACATAGGTCTCCCCCAAAGAATTATTAATACTATTATGTCAATATTATTCTTGTTATACATGCTTGGTATTCTTTGAGTATGTAACCAACGCTCTAAGTTGGTGCCAGCGCCGTGTGTAATATTACACGAACCACTTGGTGCCACTTTTCACCTTTCTATAACTCAAAACCTATTTAAAGTAAACACATAAAACTGTGTGAGTTTAATTATATCTATAAGGACATCTAGAAGCCCAAATTTCATGAAGCTAGCTCAAACGGTTATAAAGATATGAAGGTCAAAATCGTAAATTTTTGTACTGACTGACAGACTTATAGTATCTAAACCTAACCTACTTCCAGATGACCTAGAAGGATGAAATTTGGAATCCAGCTCGGTAATTATGTGTAAGCGTAAGAAAAAATCTAAAAATAAAAAAAGTTAAAAATACAGGGGTCCACATAAAAAAAAATATTTTTAATGGTAGCGTTGGAACCGTTACAAGCAAATATTTGAAACAATCCCAATATATGTTTTATTATATTTGCTTTATAACAGAAATATAAAGATAAAGTTAAGCCAAAACATTTGTGGTGTCCCCATAAAAAAACACTTGTAATATGCGCTAAACAGCCGGCTAACGGTGTGTCGTCGGCGGCGCGCGGAACCACACAACTCAATACCTACCTACTTTTCTTTACAAAAAGTAATGATATCCCACCAAAAACATAAATGTAAAAGATCTCACATTTGTAAATACCAGCAACTATTATAGGTATTCAATAAAGCAAACAAATAGAATTTAATACTTGTTCATAATGTTATTTTGTTCCTATAAATACATAGTTAGATTTTGCATAAAACTTGGCACACATTTAGATCTCCATTCTTTTTGCGGCGAAGCCCACAGCTAAGCATAATTTTGGTATTGAACTTGGCTATCCTTTTTTACATTTATGTTTTTGGTGGGATATTTTTAAATGGAAGACATAAAAATAGAAGAATATTGATACATGCTTCAAAAGTGTAAGGTCAAGCCCAATTTAGGCCGTCTCCTTTATACCTATTAGAGTTTGTGGCCAGTCATGTCCAGCGGATTTTGATTTTAAAGCCAATAGCCTTTAAAGAAAAATAAATCTAAATGGCGGCCTTTATTTAAAATTCTAACATTACATCTGCCTTTTGTGCACAAAACAATGCCCAGATATCGATTTTGAGTTCGATTGGCCTTAAAACAAAGAAATTCAAAATGGCGGCCACTTTTTTTCAGTTCTGACGGTGGATCTGCCTTTAGTAACTAAAGTGGTACTCAGATACCGATTTTGAGGTCAATTGGCCTTAAAATAAAGAAATTCAAAATGGCGGCCAATTTTTTCAGATCTGACATTGGATCCGTCTTTTGTACCTACAGGCCTGCCCAGATGTCGATTTTGAGATCGAATGGCCTTAAAACAAAGGAATTCAAAATGGCGGTCATTTTTTTCAATTCTAACATTGGATCCATCTTTTGTACCTACAGGCTTGCCCAGATATAGATTTTGAGGTCGATAAGCCTTAAAACAAGGAAATTCAAAATGGCGGCCACTTTTTTCAAGTCTAACATTAGATCCGTCTTTTATACCTAAAGGCCTGCCCAGATATCGATTTTGAGGTCGATTGGTCTTAAAACAAAGAAATTCAAAATGGCGGTCACTTTTTTTAATTCTAACATTGGATCCGTCTTTTGTACCTATAGGCTTGCCCAGATATAGATTTTGAGGTCGATTAGCCTTAAAACAACGAAATTCAAAATGGCGGCCACTTTTTTCAAGTCTAACATTGGATCCGTCTTTTATACCTAAAGGCCTGCCCAGATATCGATTTTGAGGTCGAATGGCCTTAAAACAAAGGAATTCAAAATGGCGGTCACTTTTTTTAATTCTAACATTGGATCCGTCTTTTTTACCTACAGGCTTGCCAAGATATCGATTTTGAGTTCGATTGGCCTTAAAACAAAGAAATTCAAAATGGCGGCCACTTTTTTCAATTCTAAAATTGGATCCGTTTTTTGTACTTAAAGGCCTGCACAGATATCGATTTTGAGGTCGATTAGCCTTACAACAAGGAAACTCAAAATGGCGGCCACTTTTTTCAAGTCTACCATTGGATCCGTCTTTTATACCTAAAGGCCTGCCCAGATATAGATTTTGAGGTCGATTGGCCTTAAAACAAAGAAATTCAAAATGGCCGCCGTGTATACCAATTCTAACATTGGCTCTTAACATTTTAGTTATTATTGATTCATAATGTATAAATAAATGAGTACTACAAAAAATCATACTAAAATAATTTTATGGTGTAAAAATTTGAACAGCCTTTACATGCAAAATACGAATTTTTTAAATGTATGAGCGGCACGCAAACGTCATTTACGCAAAATTGGGCCGGCATTCCAGGGCGTCCCTAGCTATGAATTACCCAATATAAATAATACATACATATACTCTCACGTCTTTTATCCCCGAAGGGGTAGGCAGAGGCGCAACTAGTGCACTCACTTTCCGTCGTGCGTATTCCGTCCTATGATGTGATAGGGGGCAAGCCTATCACCATTTCGGGCTCAAAATCCAGACTTCGGGCTGAAAAGAAAAAAATCCAATATCACTCTGCCCGACTCGGGGATCGAACCCGAGACCTCAGCATTGCAGTCATAACGTAATACAACTACACCACTGAGGCAGAATAAATAACAAAAAAAAAGCAGTGACTATTGTTTTTCAATCAGGGATTCGAACCCGGCACCTCAGCGCACCGATCACTAAATATAACTAAAGCAGGTCTCCGACTAGAAACAATTTACAAAGGTGAAAGGATGTAATAATTACGCTTACTGCCTATCTTATAGACCTAATAGAGCCTATAATTTTATATTGATACACGGACGTGAGCTGGATACACTATAAAACAGAATTTCCAGGGCACCTTCAAATTTGCCGCGCGGTAGCGCGGACCAATCCCTACACTAGACGGCCAATTCGAACTTTGAAGGCGTCCGAAAATTTCGAGCGCACGTCCGTCGTCAGTAAAGATTCCGGACGACTGAAGCCGGCACGGGCCACTCCCATAACAGCGATGGCGTATTTGGACGTCGCGGATGAGAGAAAGTGACGGGAGGCGCACGCGTATGCCGAAATGAAATGGCGTAAGCGCCAAAACAATTTTCTTTTAATTGTGATTATACTATTTAATTCGTTTTAATTGTGTATTGATAAAACTTTGAAAAAATTGTTGTATTGTATTTAAATAAAGTTACGAATGTACATATTCCACCATTTAGAGATAAAGCGTGTTTAAAGAAAATATCAGAGGTAACTTTGAATTTTTTTTCGATCGAGAAAATTTATAGCAATTGTGTTTTGGCTTTGACATATTATTGAGTTATACGTTCAGTTTACACATATCCAAAAATCTAACTTCTGATCTTAGTAGTTTACGAGAAATTTGAATTTGAAAGTCCTTAAAGTTCCTGACATAGGCTCTTAATTGCTTTTGTGTAAACCCTAAATCATTTAATAGTTTAGAGCGTTCAATTGTGTTCTGTTCATTGTAGAACATCGTTTTCATGACTCTAACATCTTTTGATTTCATAATATAATTTTTCGATGGTATGTATATTCTGAATGCTTTAGATGTTTCAGAATAACCCACAAACATTCCAGGTATTGCTTTTGGTGCAAATTTGCGACCTTTAGTACCTTTCAACAAAACGTAAGTCTTACAGCCGAAAACATATAGGTGATTGATGCATGGCTTTCTGCCAACCCATCGTTCAAATGGTGTTTGATGCTGAATGGCGCTGTTAATACTCCTGTTGCATAAGTGGTTAGCAGTGAACACTGCCTCGCCCCAGCATTTAAGTGGTGCCCTTGCATCTATCATTAGAGCTCTCGCTTTTTCTACCAGTGTGCGATTCTTTCTTTCAGCCACTCCATTTTGGTTCGGCGTGTAAGGTGCAGTAAGCCTTCGCTCTATACCACATAATTTTAAGTAAGTGTTGAATTCTTTGTTTATGTACTCAGTACCATTGTCTGATTGTAGGTATTTAATTTTGTTTCCTGTTTGCCTCTCCACTAACTCCTTGTACTGTTTAAATTTAACTAAGACTTCGTTCTTAGTTTTAATGAAGTAAACTCTACTGTAACGGCTATAGTCGTCAATAAATGTGACAAAATATCTGTTACCGCTTAGTGTAGGAGTTCTGATGGGTCCACAGACATCGCTATGAACGATCTCTAGGAGCTGAGATGTTCTATGGTGTTTCTCACGGGGGGCAGGAACTCTGTGTAATTTTGCTTGAATACAAGCATCACACTCATCTAAACTTTCTGAGTTATTAAAGTTTAAGCCAAGAAGTGTGTTGTTTGTGAGCGCAAGTTTTAGATCTTTGGCATTCATGTGTCCAAGCTTTTTGTGCCAATCGTTAATGTTTGGCGAGTTCTTTGAACTAGATCGAACTTCGTCTACCAAATTATTGCGTTCACTATATTTATCAGGTTTGAAGTAATAGAGTCCATCTTTTTGTTTGTATGCATTTAAAGTAATGCCACGTTTAGTGTTACTGACTGTCGCTTTATTCTTAGTAAACAGGACAGAGCAGCCAGCATCAGTCATTTTACCGACGGACATCAAGTTGGTGCAAAGACTAGGTACGTATAACGTGTCTTTCAGGTGTGTAAGTGCTATGCCATTACCATTTTTCGATTCAAAAGAAACAGTACCTTTTCCTTTAATCTCTGCAGTATGTTCTTCAGTTGCGAAATTGAGTGTTCTAGATGTACTCTCTATTGTCTCAAAGAGGTCTCTTTGATAAGTTATATGAGAGGTACAGCCACTGTCTAAAACCCAAACGCTATTTTGAGACTTCTCATTACGTGTAAGAAGACATTGTGTGGCATAATGATTCTTATGAGAACCCTTGTCATGTTTATGAGGTTTCTCATGATTTTTCTTCCAACAATTTGTACATATTTTGTGATTTTTGCATTTAAAGATGTTACCTCTTTGTTTGCAAATTCTGCAGGACGCGTATAGTGCCTCTTCTTTAACAGATAATTCAGGGAAGTCATTATTTTTCATATTTTGGCTATGACGTGCATCAGACTCTTCTATAATTTTGGTTTTAAGCTCATCTGGCTTCGGAAGGGTATCACGCGTTTCAATAGCGACTCTGAAGTTTTCGTATTCAGGTGAAAGACTATACAACATCATGATTGTTAATAAGTCCTCATTGATGACTACGTCCATGTCTGCTAGTTTATCAACTACATCCAAGAAATTATTGATATGACCACGAACATCATGTCCTTCAAGTTTGGTCAGGATTAGTTGTTTTAATAAGGATGCCTTTCGAGCAGGTCCTTTACTAGCGTATATTTGCTTTAACTTATTCCATAATGCTTTAGCAGTTGAGCAATTTTTAATTTGCTTAAGCTCAGAAGGAGCAATTATTAGAATTAATTCAGACCTTGCCTGTCTATCTCCTTCTTTATCTTCCGCTGCAGCATCAGTCTCTATTGTTATATACCACTACGATTTGCCTAGTAAAAATATCATATTCCTCCAATTAATCCATAGTAAACAGATACGAATTAAATCAGTAGTATTAATTTAGTCAACAGGAATTTTATACATTCGTCAACTCATAAATTAAACATAATGCATTAAAAATAGTTATCAATCGTTATGTTTTCAAATTCTCAACGTCCATAAATGAAAAACTCTTATAGTAAGATCAACAAAACATTTACTAACTTTTACAACCCTAACACTTTTGGAATAACATAAAGTAAACAAAATAAACGGAATAAGTAATTAATAATTTACCTTAAATCACTGCCAGGGCACTAAGAGGAGTCCAAATTGCCGGATGCTCCCGATTTTTCCAACCGTTATTTTTCAAAACCTCCCGACCAAGTGCCATAGCAACGTTACATTTTATTTTTCTAGTTTCCGTATTGCCAGTAATCAACAATATTTTAAGGTTTTAGTGACAATTTTATTAAATTATTCATCATTATAAATTAAGACCTAACACTCGACCATCCTGACCATGTGCATGTCCCCATGCACATTGTGGCGCAAAGACGACCTAACACTCGGCCTTTTACATCATACGTATTAGAAATAATATCATTCTGCCAAATATATTTAGCCAGTACAAATTTAAAACAGAGCAGAAGAGACAAAAATAAAATAAAAAAATAAATAAACAATTTGTATAATATTACTCTCGTACGTAATTGTATAATAAAAGTATATGCTTCATTCATACGTAAGTTTTGCGTGACACATGACTATACCTAAACTCTATAAATTCAATAATTATAATTCATCATCGTCCAGTTATAACACTAGTCACGATTCCGTATCATTTGCATTAATAAGCCTCGCATACCTCGTTCACACTTCTTGCTAAGACTTATCAATACTTGCTTGGTGTATCTATACTAGCGATATGAAGTCTCTATTCTCACAACCAATAGTACAGATTAACCATAGTAATTCATCAATATTATTCTGTATTATCACCACATTTCCATATATTAATAAGCCTCGCGTACCTCGTTGACACTTCACGCGCTAAGACTTATCAATACTTAGCTTTTATATTAATACTAATGTTGCGAATCCTCATTTCTCACAAACAGTAGTACAAATTAACCATAGTAATCCATCATAATTCATAACTAAATAATATCCTCATCTTTCCATATATTAATAAGCCTCGCGTACCTCGTTACCACTTCACGCGCTAAGACTTATCAATACTTAGCTTTTGTATTAATACTAATGTTGTGAACCCTCATTACTCACAAACAGTAGTACAAATTAACCATAGTAATCCATCATAATTCATAACTCAATAATATCCTCATCTTTCCATATATTAATAAGCCTCGCGTACCTCGTTACCACTTCACGCGCTAAGACTTATACTTAGTATAATATAATGATAATAATAAAAAATACAAATTAACTTTAGTAATTCTCATTGTATAGTAAATGAACTTCATTAACAATCTCAATTCTTTGAGTTAAACAATGTAAATATTTCATCGTGAAACTTTAATTTAGGTTTATCAAATTACATTTTACAATAGTCATGTTTAATGTTTTAGGTATCATAATAATCACAGTAATGTAATTTTAACTAACTTAACAGGAATAAAAATGTTTAAATATCATTTTCATCATATTCATTATAATCATAACTTAATAACTATATTGGTAATATAATTAATAATAAATTTTTATTCATCATTAAGTATTAATTCATTATTTTGAAGATCATTTATATCGAAGTCCATATTATCACTATCATTATCATTTACTTCTAGAGTAGCCACATGAACTCAAGGCGCCATACTATTGGCAGCAAGTGTCGTTTTACGTTTGTGTTTGGTGCTAGACAAGCCTGGTATTATTCATACCCCATTGAATTGTTCCTACCTTGTTATCCCATTCTTTTTCATTATCATTAAGCTTCTGAACTGTTAATGAACTGAGAATAGTACGATTATATCGTTCAGCCTGGCCATTTGCCCTGGGACAAACTACAGCATTAAGCACGTGCTTGATTCCCTTGTCCAAACAGAAACCCCTTAAATGCATGAGATGTAAAGACGTTCCTCTATCGCCTATAATGCGATCCGGGTTCCGGAAAATGTTAAATATATCCTCTAATATTCGTATCGAGGTTTGGCACTTCGTATTTCGAACTGGTTTAATCCAAACAAACTTCGTGAACGCATCTTCATGTGACATCTTTATTCCTGCGCGATATACTACTGTACAATTGAACTCCTGTAGAAGTAACCACCGCCTTGCTATACACGGAATAAGATCTCGTTTAACAAATGTTGACCGTAGCGCACTGCAATCCCATACAATTTTAAAACGTGGTCTAACAAATACACCCGAAATCTTTTCAAGGAACATACTACCGCTAACGTTTCTAATTCGTATGCATGGAAGTTTTCTCCTCTGGTGATGTCTGACGGCTATAATAAGCTACTGGACTTAGGGGATCACCATCGTGTAGTCTTTAAAATAATATACCTCCAATGCCGCATTTACTGGCATCAGTGTGCAATTCGGTCTGGGATACCGAAACATAAATTGCCAATATGGGCCTATTTACCAACATACTTTTTAAATCTAAAAATGCCTCCTGTTGTTCTGAAAAGGTCTGGCCAACTAATAACGGTACATCCAGGAACACATCCTCAATAGCCTGTCAAGTAACCCTTGCTCTAACACCATCGATGCATAAATCGATTTCGACGCTACCTTCTGAATACCGAACTGTATTGCCAAAACCCTTCAAAGGTAACAATGCGTTTTACAATATTAATCCTAAAGCTTCTATCGTAGTAAACGTAATAAGCGTAACGTCGCTACCAAAATTAATGAAACAATTCATCGATACCCCGTTAACTGTACAATTTTTCATATATTTCGAATTATGACGCGAGCTTAATATTCGCATAGTTTATAGAATAGACTCAGTCTTATTGTGCCCCTGATCAGATTGCGTAACATCATTTTTAAATTCACAATTCTCAATTTTATGTCCAACACGATTACACTTTGTACACTGCAATAAGGGTTTCGGGCATCTGAAATAAGGATGACCCTTTTCTCTACAGTTGTAACAAAAAATGGACCCCGTGTACGATCGACTTGTAAACGTTCTTGTAGGGTTATTAATATTAGTACCATTATACTCAGGCTTTATCCTACTCTTATTACCAAATTGACCAACAGTCTGTGGCGCACTCTGACTAGTCATTAAAAATTGCAAAAGTTGATCGGGCTGAGAACAGCGCAAAGCAATGGCACTAGACTTCATGGTCCTGTCACTCAAACCATGAATCAAACAATCGACAGCGCGTTTGCCGTCAATTTCATATTGATTCAAAAGAGCTAGTTTTTCATAATAATATACCTCCAGTGGCTCATTAAACCTACTTCGCCTTTGAAGCATGTCCTCCAAGGACTGCCCATAGTTTTGTTCGCATGGGAAGGCACTTAATATTTTTTTCTTGCCATTCGGACCAACTAAACAAAATAGAATTTTGACTTTCATACCAAACTTTGGCCAACCCTTGGAGTTTTTGCATTGCAAAATGTATTATAGTTCGGTCGTCCCATCCATAGACAGCGGCACATTCATTTACCTTTTTGATCCAAATGTCAGTTCTTTGACTTTTATTATAGGGATCGAAATCCGGCAAAATATTTTTATGGTTAATATTACTAGTGGAATGTGACAATGAACCCGCTGTCACTGGTGGAGTTTTCAAAGAGTTTACAATATTTAAAATATCTTTAGTAGTAAAATATGGACTACGTGACCTTGATACTCTCGCAGTCTTCCTGTATTTCTCCCCGTTAACTTCGTCGGCCGTACGGTGACGCCGCCGTCGCCTATCACGATCATCTTGTTTGCGTAGATCCAGATCTTGATGTTCACTTCCATGACGGTTCCTGCTAACTCCATGCTGGCGACCACTTCGGCTGGATTCCCGTTGAAGCTCGCGCTCGAAGTGATCGTGTCCAGGGTTGTTGTGACGCACGACACTGCGACTGCGATAACTGCGACTTCTGCTACAACTTCTGCTGCGATGCCTATGACTGCCACTAGCCCGCGAAGTCCTTACGCCTGGCCGCATTTTGTCACGCTCCGGTGTCGTCAATAGGCGCCGAGGTGACATTGTATTATCGCGAGGCATTGCCTGAAACTCGAATGAATAAAGCTTAACTTCCATTCTGTGTTAACTACCAAAGAGGACTACCATAACCTACATTCATTATTTACATAAAAGAAGAACATCATTTTATGTATGTTAAGTAGGTAGTTAACTAGCGGTCAAAATTACTGTATACAAATTACTACGAAGTAAAATATTTACAAGAGAAAACATAATTTTATTTCCGTGCATAATTTTCCCTATTCAAACTAGTCAGTGGGTAGCTTCTAAATATAAAATATGAAAAAGTGAACGTGTCATCCCACTTCTGAAATGTTATATACCACTACGATTTGCCTAGTAAAAATATCATATTCCTCCAATTAATCCATAGTAAACAGACACGAATTAAATCAGTAGTATTAATTTAGTCAACAGGAATTTTATACATTCGTCAACTCATAAATTAAACATAATGCATTAAAAATAGTTATCAATCGTTATGTTTTCAAATTCTCAACGTCCATAAATGAAAAACTCTTATAGTAAGATCAACAAAACATTTACTAACTTTTACAACCCTAACACTTTTGGAATAACATAAAGTAAACAAAATAAACGGAATAAGTAATTAATAATTTACCTTAAATCACTGCCAGGGCACTAAGAGGAGTCCAAATTGCCGGATGCTCCCGATTTTTCCAACCGTTATTTTTCAAAACCTCCCGACCAAGTGCCATAGCAACGTTACATTTTATTTTTCTAGTTTCCGTATTGCCAGTAATCCTACTAATATTATAAAGGCGAAAGTTTGTAAGAATGTATGGATGTTTGGATGTTTAGATGTTTGGATGTTTGGATGTAAGGATGTTTGTTCCTCTTTCACGCAAAAACTACTGAACGGATTTCGATGAAATTTGGCACACGGGTAGATCATGTCCTGGATTAACACATAGGCTACTTTTTATCCCGGGAAAATATAAAGCGGGACTTATATCCCGGAAAAACTTTTTAAAGCGGGCGGAGCCGCGGGCAAAAGCTAGTCAACAATATTTTAAGGTTTTAGTGACAATTTTATTAAATTATTCATCATTATAAATTAAGACCTAACACTATATATTGCCAAAGTTTCCTTTTTACCAATACAGCTTCCGCTTGTATGACCCATGTGTCATAATTTTCTTTTGTGAGGGGATCGATTATTATACTCGACATTTTAAATAAATTTATGCCTCACGCTGCACGCTCTGCTACCATATTAAATTATAAAATGTGGAAGCTGGGCAATGAAATATATGTTGTATAGAATAAGTTTTAATTGTAGTATTACATTGAATACATTTTTTTACACTTCTATATTTAAAAACATTAAAACAATCGTAAAAGAGACTAACAAAGTTTAGCTGCCAGTAGCAAAGAGTAAAGAGTATTATAAAAAGTGCATACTCTTTACTTCACATAATTTATAGTGGTCCAACGCGGCGAAAATTCGAAGTAGCCTAAAGTCCACGCCCACTTGTGTGGGGACGCGAAAAGAAAAAAAAACAAAGGTTTTCAGTTTCCAGTTCCAGTTTTCAATAATTCTGTGTAAGGGGGATCTGAGTACATGTTTTGTACCCTCAAAGCTATAAATATCCTCAAAAACAATGCATAAAACTCGAACTTTCCGAAGTAGCCTAAATTGGCGACTAATCACCATTCGCGTAGCCTAAACGGCGACCAGTCGCCATTCGCAATTTTTGGTCGCCCCGACTCTCTTCAAGATAGCCTTAATGGCGAAAATTCGCCTAATCTGGCAGCACTGCATGATAGTCAGTGTTGCCAACAAGATTTTCAAAAAACCGTCATATTCGTTGTATATATCATATAGCGTTCACATGGGGGAAGGGTGAGTAGCGTGGTTCTTTCCGCCTAAATAACCTACCTTTCCACAAATAAATCACGTATACCACCCCCCCCCCAACCCTAAATATTCTGTTAAATAGTCCATCAGCCGTTAGAATCGATTTTTCCCGTTTTCAAGGTATTCAAATCCGTACATATGACGGGAAATCCGTTAAGTTGGCAATACTGATGATAATTCACAATGATTCATAATTGACAAATAAGGACACAGTGTTACCAACTCCTAAAACTATTTGCCCTTAATGCAAAGTAAATAAAACGCTAAAATAAACACGAAAAACCCTTAATTTGAATTGTCTTACTCTTAATTAGGAAGGGGTATCGAGGAGGGGAGAGGAATCTCCCCATCAGAAGTAGTTAGTTATTTTTTATTTTAACAACATTATATTTGTCTCTGTCTCTTCAATGTTTTTGGCCTATTTAAAAAAAATGGGACAAGTATATGAGTGTGATTTAGGCACTGACGTCTATTATACTATAATAGAAGTCAGTGGATTTAGGTTCCTTTTATGCTTCACTCCTTATTCTATGAAAAAAACCGTCATACATCTGGCAACACTGATTATCAGAGACATAACAATTAATATTTTTAAATTATTATTTATTATGTTTACAATCATTATTCCTAAACTCTAAAGTAATAGTGTTCTGTTTGGTGTTCTGTGTTTACAATCATCCTAAGAGCATTTGGAAGTTAAAACCGATGATGATTGAATAGTTCAACCTCTTAGGTTTAACCAGTTATTTACGAAAAAGAATGTAGGTAACATAGTTACTAATAATTACTGTAAACTTCAGATTCAATTTACTACCAAGGCATTTAAAAACATGGTTACATCAACTTTTGAGTACTTATATAGTATATATTATTGATTTGATTTAGTATTATAGTAAGCCGCAATCAAAGAGTATTATAAACATTGGCCGCGAGTGTTCTAACCTCCTAAAGTAATAGTGCCCTGTGGTTCTAACTTCTAAAGGTCATAATATTATAAAGATGTTCTATTAACCCCTGGAATGCCGGGCTCAGTTTGCGTAAAAAACGCTTGCGTGCCGCCCATACATTTGAAAAAATCGGATTTTAGGTGTAAAGGATGTTCCAATTTATACACCATAAAATTCTTTTGGTACGAATTTTGAAATTATTTATTTACTTATTTATTATGGATCAATGGTCACTAAAATATTTAGAAACATTGTGAGATTTGGCATAGACGGCCGCCATTTTGAATTTCTTCGTTTTAAGGCCAATTGACTTCAAAATCGATATCTGGGCAGGCCTTTAGGTACAGAAGACGGATCCAATGTTAGAATTGAAAAAAGTGGCCGCCATTTTGAATTTCTTTGTTTTAAGGCCAATCGGCCTCAAAATCGATATCTGGGCAGGCCTTTAGGTACAGAAGACGGATCCAATGTTAGAATTGAAAAAAGTGGCCGCCATTTTGAATTTCTTTGTTTTATGGGCCAATCGACCTCAAAATCGATATCTGGGCAAGCCTTTAGGTACAGACGACGGATCCAATGTTAGAATTGAAAAAAGTGGCCGCCATTTTGAATTTATTTGTTTTAAGGCCAATTGACTTCAAAATCGATATCTGGGCAGGCCTTTAGGTATAGAAGACGGATCCAATGTTAGAATTGAAAAAAGTGGCCGCCATTTTGAATTTCTTTGTTTTAAGGCCAATCGACCTCAAAATCGATATCTGGGCAAGCCTTTAGGTACAGAAGACGGATCCAATGTTAGAATTGAAAAAAGTGGCCGCCATTTTGAATTTCTTTGTTTTAAGGCCAATCGACCTCAAAATCAATATCTGGGCAAGCCTTTAGGTACAGAAGACGGATCCAATGTTAGAATGGAAAAAAGTGGCCGCCATTTTGAATTTCTTTGTTTTAAGGCCAATCGGCCTCAAAATCGATATCTGGGCAGGCCTTTAGGTACAGAAGACGTATCCAATGTTAGAATTGAAAAAAGGGGCCGCCATTTTGAATTTCTTTGTTTTAAGGCCAATCGACCTCAAAATCGATATCTGGGCAAGCCTTTAGGTACAGAAGACGGATCCAATGTTAGAATTGAAAAAAGTGGCCGCCATTTTGAATTTCTTTGTTTTAAGGCCAATCGACCACAAAATCGATATCTGGATATGGCTTTAAGTACAAAAGACGGCTCCAATGTTAGAATTGAAAAAGTGGCCGCCATTTTGAATTTCTTTGTTTTAAGGCCAATTGACCTCAAAATCGATATCTGGGCAGGACTGTAGGTACAAAAGACGGATCCAATGTTAGAATTGAAAAAGTGGCCGCCATTTTGAATTTCCTTGTTTTAAGACCAATCGACCTCAAAATAGATACTTGGGCATGCCATCGTTTTTTTTTAACACTAATGGGATTTAAGATAGATATTTGGGCTTGTCTTTAGCCAAACAGAATAAATCGAGGTTGTAATTTTACTAATTTAACAATTTAAATACGCAATCACATCAAAATTAGATACTTTTAAAAATGAATAAGGTAATCAACCTGAGTAGCCTTTTAAGTCTGGTGATGGGGGGTAAATAAATAAAAAGATACAGTAATTTAATGGCCACCAAACAAACATAACGATGTGGGGGAAGAAAAATATAATAAGATAATTTCTACTACGCGGCTAATTATTCTTATAGCAATCGTTGAATTGTTTACGACTCCCTGATTTTTAACCGATTTTGATGCTTTCACAGAAGAATTTACTTTATTTGCTGTTTGCTGCCACGGGACACTTTTTTCTTCTTGAATTCTTTATTTTGCGACATAACAAAGCTGCGTTATTGAAGAGAATTGAATAAGCATTGATGGTGGCCATAATATTTAAAAAATCTATAATTAAAACCTACTATAGTTTGTGGCCATGTCCAGCGGATTTTGATTTTAAAACCAATAGCCCTTAAAACAAGAACATTTAACATGGAATGCAGTTCTTAAAATTCCAACCTCGAGTTATTCTATTTGGCTAAAGACAAGCCCAAATATCTATCTTTCCTCTCGCGGAAAGAGAGTGCCGAGAGGAATCGCCAGCGCAGTGGTGACCCCTCCCGCCGCCAGACGAGACGTAGGAGGCGTCGGGTGGACGACTGACCGACGTCTCCCGCCCTGTGGATTGGGGGCGTTTGGAGAATTCCACCACGGTATCCCCTGCCTGTCGTAAAAGGCGACTAATAGGGGCCTCCGGGGGTCACGGGTGGGCGGGAGGGGCCGTCCACCTATTAGTCTAGCCAACTTCTGTGACCCCCGTGATTGACGGCAGCGTGCCTCACGCTGCCTCGGACGCCAAGGGCGTCCTTCGGTGTACGGGGGTTTCTAAGCCCCCGCAACAACAGGACACGGATCGCAACAGCGGTACGCGCAGGGGCGGTTGCGGACGACAACTTAGACGTGAGTCGGAGGAAGCCCGCAGCCGTCCCTAATGCGCCGAAGATGGCCACCGCGAAAAAAAAAAATATCTATCTGAAATACAATCAGTCTTAAAACAAAGAAGTTCAAAATGGCGACCACTTTTCTTAAGTCTAACATTAAATAATTATGACTTTTACTATCAATGCCATGCCCAGTATCGTGTTTGAGGTCAATTGGCCTTAAAACAAAGAAATTCAAAATGGCGGCCACTTTTTTCAATTCTAGCATTGGATACGTCTTCTGTACCTAAAGGCCTGCCCAGATATCGATTTGGAAGTCAATTGGCCTTAAAACAAAGAAATTCAAAATGGCGGCCACTTTTTTCAATTCTAACATTGGATTAGACATGGGCGCCGCCTAGGAAAAAGCCGGCGGCGGCGTGCTGGTAATTATTGGTCGGCGGCGGCGTAACGCCGGCGGCGTGGATTTTTTTAATGAATATTGAATATATGTATAGGCCACATATAAATTCCTCAGTTAAATGTTCGTAGGTAGTTGGAAGCACTAGCCAATTAACTTATCGGTATAAAAATCCCTTCAGGACTCATGCTCCATCCACCCTGTAGATTGGGGGCGTTTGGAGAATTCCACCACGGTATCCCCTACCAGTCGTAAAAGACTATTACTCAATAGAGGCCACCGGGGATCCCAGGCGGACGGCAGGGGGCTGTCCAACTTTAGTTTTGTGTTTTTTTAGCACATTGTTGCAATCCCTGTGATGGACGGCAGCGTGGCAGGTAGGCCTCACGTTGCCGTTGACGCAGAGGGCGCCCTTCGATGCGCGGGAGCGTCTGAGCCTAACACAATAGCAGACGGGCCACACTAGGCGGTACCGCGCAGGGGCGGTTGCGGACGACAACTTAGACACTTCCGTCAGAGGAAGCCCGTGGCCGTCCCTAATGCGCCGAAGATGGCCACAGCGGAGTTTTGGTTTGTATGCCGTGCGTTGTACATACGTTGGGCGGTCACCTAATGGTTTCATCTCTCCGGGCGGCTCAACGTCGGGTCGTAAGGCACGGTGAACCCAGCTTAACCGCTCAGTCGCCCCCCTTGAAGGATGGGCGGTAGTAAGAAGTCACTTTCTCCGCGAAAAATAATAACAAAAAAGACAAATGCTCCATGGCACTCGCGAGTCTTGTTTCGCGGAGAAGGTGAAATGACCATTAATGCCCTTTGGTGCCACCATCCCGTTATCAAAAATGACTGTGCGGTTACCTATATCATTATCACCGCTTTTACGACCTAGCGTTACGCCACTTATAGAGATGGAAGCATCGGGCGACACACCAAGCTGGACCAAGTCTTTTAGTCTATGAAAACTAGTAGTGACGGCGTTAGGCGTCGGCGACCGCCGACGCCCTCGCGCTTAAGGGGCCTTACAAAAAAAAATATTTAATATTACTTTTTGATAGTGGCGGCCTTAGCCAACGCAGGGCTCCGGGGGTAGATGTTTGCACGTGGCCTTTTTCTTTGTGCCCTTTGTCAACCGAGGGTTCAGCCGCCGTTAGGCCCAGGCGAGAGAAAAGTGGAAAATAAAATGGGCCTCACAAAGCTGATGTCGCCGACGTCCACTTTTGGTCTAGCGCCGCCATTGTAAACTACCACGGCATACTAAATGTGTACAAAAACACTTTGTTGCGTCAGGGACGGCTTCATGATCTCATGGTCATGTGCGCCTAATCATTTTATCCGCAAATCTCCATCGAAAGGACGGGTAATATTCAGTTCTCCACCTCATGCCTCAAATTTCTCTACTTCTGGCGGGAGGAGTCCGACCTTTCGTGTTCCCGCACCATCTCTTTTCATAAGAGGTCTACCTTCGTACTCGTAGGCCATCAAAAATTAAGATCTCTTGCTGTGGTCTTGGTTAGTAACACAGCGACAGCGAGAGGCCTCCTCCATTAAGTGGCACGAAATAGCTATGCTTTCAATTAAGGTTAGCTAAAACTTCGATAAATGTTAGGTTATATATTGGACCGTATATTGCAACCTCAAAGGCCGAGTGGACGGTTATTCGGGAAACCCCAAGATCGCCCGATAACCCCTATTAGTCGGCTGTTATAACAGACCGGGGATGCTGTAGTGGACTTCCCTAAATGCCCCTAATTCACAGGTCAGGACCAGGAGTCTCTAACGTCTCTGATGGCAGAGGGATTGGCCCGCTATCGATCTCTCGTAGCACTCTTTTTCTGATGGAGGACTACTCCGAAAAAGTTAGCCACCACAATCTAGAATCTCTGCCTGTTGACCATGGACTAGTAAAAACAATCACATGCACCTGACCGTTAGACACCTACGATCTGCCACAAATACTCTCCGGAACAATGTACTCCGATGAGTACATTTATCAGTTGATAGTTGAACCATAGTTGCTTCACGCCTTGGTGAAATCAGGGTGGACTACTAAAACATTTGGGCACCGAGGACGGGGTCTCCAGCCTGACACCACATCCTCCATGGCAACTCCGCCGAAAGGGGCCCGCTTGGCCTCTATTTAGGAGCCGGACGCTTCTCGTGTGTGGAAGCTCCCTCGAGCCAGTGGAAGGTGGCCGTAGGACTTTGGGGTCCAGATCCTAGGTTGGTATCTAACCAACAAGTAAGTCACGTACAAGATCGTGTGGTACGCCCTTATTATCTGCTGCGGATTCCACTGGAGAGCATTGCAGAGAGATTCGGAGGTCCAAGGTTTCGGCCGAAAAGGTACTGCTGTAAAAGATCATGGACCACATAACTCCGTGGCATAAGGTTTAGTTAGCGATGCCAGAACCTTTTAGATTAGACAGCTTGAAAGAGCGCAGCCGCGTATGGGCGCGTGAGCACAGAGTCCGTAGCCAAGATGCCTTTTACAATCGTTAACGCTAATAGTCGTTTTTCTGTTATTAACTTTAAAAAACCCAAGTTGGCCAATAACTATGAATAAAATTTTTGAAGAAAAAATATTTTTTTATTCCAAATCCACGCCGGCGCGGCGCCTATGTCTACATCGAACTAAATATGACATTTGAGACCCAATCATTCATAAAATTTTACAATAAAAATTAAAAGTATTCACAAAATCCACGCCGTCCAAGTTAGGCGGCGGCGGCGGCGGCGCGCGGGTCCTGCCCGGCGGCGTAACGCCGGCGCGGCGCCCATGTCTACATTGGATACGTCTTCTGTACCTAAAGGCCTGCCCAGATATCGATTTTGAGGTCAATTGGCCTTAAAACAAAGAAATTCAAAATGGCGGCCACTTTTTTCAATTCTAACATTGGAGCCGTCTTTTGTACTTAAAGCCATGTCCAGATATCGATTTTGAAGTCAATTGGCATTAAAACAAAGAAATTCAAAATGGCGGCCCCTTTTTTCAATTCTAACATTGGATCCGTCTTCTGTACTTAAAGCCATGTCCAGATATCGATTTTGAAGTCAATTGGCCTTAAAACAAAGAAATTCAAAATGGCGGCCACTTTTTTCAATTCTAACATTGGATCCGTCTTCTGTACCTAAAGGCTTGCCCAGATATCGATTTTGAGGTCGTTTGGCCTTAAAACAAAGAAATTCAAAATGGCGGCCACTTTTTTCAAATCTAACATTGGATCCGTCTTTTGTACCTAAAGGCTTGCCCATATATCGATTTTGAGGTCGATTGGCCTTAAAACAAAGAAATTCAAAATGGCGGCCACTTTTTTCAATTCTAACATTGGATCCGTCTTCTATACCTAAAGGCCTGCCCAGATATCGATTTTGAAGTCAATTGGCCTTAAAACAAAGAAATTCAAAATGGCGGCCACTAGTTCAATTCAAACGTTGGATCCGTCTTCTGTACCTAAAGGCCTGCCCAGATATCGATTTTGAGGTCAATTGGCCTTAAAACAAAGAAATTCAAAATGGCGGCCACTTTTTTCAATTCTAACATTGGAGCCGTCTTTTGTACTTAAAGTCATGTCCAGATATCGATTTTGAAGTCAATTGGCATTAAAACAAAGAAATTCAAAATGGCGGCCCCTTTTTTCAATTCTAACATTGGATCCGTCTTCTGTACTTAAAGCCATGTCCAGATATCGATTTTGAAGTCAATTGGCCTTAAAACAAAGAAATTCAAAATGGCGGCCACTTTTTTCAATTCTAACATTGGATCCGTCTTCTGTACCTAAAGGCTTGCCCAGATATCGATTTTGAGGTCGTTTGGCCTTAAAACAAAGAAATTCAAAATGGCGGCCACTTTTTTCAAATCTAACATTGGATCCGTCTTTTGTACCTAAAGGCTTGCCCATATATCGATTTTGAGGTCGATTGGCCTTAAAACAAAGAAATTCAAAATGGCGGCCACTTTTTTCAATTCTAACATTGGATCCGTCTTCTATACCTAAAGGCCTGCCCAGATATCGATTTTGAAGTCAATTGGCCTTAAAACAAAGAAATTCAAAATGGCGGCCACTTTTTTCAATTCAAACGTTGGATCCGTCTTCTGTACCTAAAAGCTTGCCCAGATATCGATTTTGAGGTCGATTGGCCTTAAAACAAAGAAATTCAAAATGGCGGCCACTATTTTCAATTCTAACATTGGATCCGTCTTCTGTACCTAAAGGCCTGCCCAGATATCGATTTTGAGGCCGATTGGCCTTAAAACAAAGAAATTCAAAATGGCGGCCACTTTTTTCCATTCTAACATTGGATCCGTCTTCTGTACCTAAAGGCTTGCCCAGATATCGATTTTGAGGTCGATTGGCCTTAAAACAAAGAAGTTCAAAATGGCGGCCACTTTTCTGAATTCTCATATATGATTAAGATTTGCATCCAATGGAAACAAAAAATAAGCTAAAAAGAAACCACCTGTAGATGTTCAGTTTTCATACATTTTGC
Source organism: Lapara coniferarum (assembly GCA_949316025.1). Taxonomy (NCBI): domain Eukaryota; kingdom Metazoa; phylum Arthropoda; class Insecta; order Lepidoptera; family Sphingidae; genus Lapara; species Lapara coniferarum. The sequence continues at coordinate 28,346,518 of OX438919.1, forward strand.
AGAAATCGGACTGAGCGTGGATCCACGCTCCCGGCAGAGTTTGAACACTTTTTTTGAGCGTGGATCCACGCTCCCGGCACGCGAGGGCTTAATGTCAACAAGGTTATCATTTACCTTTGCGTTCATTTACCGATATACCTAACACCAGCAATCAGCACCTACCAAGAAGCTTATACTGGCATCTACAATTAAAGAGCATGATAATCATTATCTATAATCATTATAATGAAAATCCTCCTAGCCAGTTTCGGCCACGGCGGCCAATCTTAACGGAGATCAGCCAGGTACGCAGGAGATATTACAGTGCACAAGTGTGTGCGCAATACGCAGGTGCACTCGCTATTCCTTCACTCTCATAGTCCGGTGAGACGGCAATCCGACATGACCGGAGAGAGATCAGGCGCAGGACCAACGGCTTTACGTGCTTTCCGAGGCACGGGGGTATCACACCGCCAACTTTCTGACTCCGAGCTGCGACTGAGTAAATTTTAAGATGGAAAAACCCAGTCACAATTTTTTTTTTTGGCTCGACTCGGGATTCGAACCCAGGACCTCAGCGCGCAAATCGTACTCGTAATGCGTACGCAATACCACTACGCCACCGAGGCAGTCAATCATTATAATACTGAAAATCTATAGGTATAATGTTATCTAATGTATAGGTATTAGTCTAAGTGTATAGGTTGTCTGTGCCTAACACTGGCCAAAGTAGATGTATATATTATATATTTATAATGTGATAAATATATTGTTCGCTAATAAACTACGTGAAGGCCATTTTATCTCACATGGTTTCAGATAAACTCAAGTACTTTATTGAATGAATAAGATAAACAGCATGTATAAAAGAGAGCCAATTTGATAACATAAGTTTATTGTACAAAGGTTGAACAATACTTATATAGAATATTTACTCAAGTAATGTTAGTTTTAACTGACAAACACTTAATTGTGTTCCAGGTACAAGATATTGTGAAATGAATAGTGATGTACATTTTGTTGGTGTTGATGTAGGCTCTGGAAGTGTTCGAGCCGCACTTGTGAATAGTAAAGGTCATATTATTAGGACTTCAGTGCAAGAAATAAAAACATGGAAACCCAAAGTTGACTATTATGAACAATCATCAAACAACATCTGGACTTCTTGTCTGAGTGTTATTAAGGTAATTTATTGGCCATATCATAATTTACTCCTATTTCAGTTTCTAATTATGTCATATTCAATACTTAACCTTAGTAATATTTCGAAACAAATTTTAAAACATTTAAACCAGGAATTTAATTAACTCTTTCCTAAAAGAGATTTGTCTAAGTCATAGCATCATTCATAGTTATAAAATAGGATACAAATATATTCTGTCTAATTATACCTTACTTTACCAGGATGTACTTACCAATGTTGATCCCAGTAGTGTCCGTGGCATTGGATTTGATGCAACATGCTCTTTAGTGGCTCTAGACAAGAATGGGAATCCTACAGCAGTCAGCGACTCTGGTAATAATGAACAGAATATTATAATGTGGATGGACCACAGAGCACAGGATGAGGCAGATAATATAAATGAGAAAAATCATGATTTACTCAAATATGTTGGTGGTAAAGTAAGCTTAGAAATGGAAATGCCCAAACTCCTGTGGCTAAAAAGAAATTTGCCAAATAAATGGTCTGAATTTGGGTACTTCTTTGATCTTCCTGATTTTCTCACATGGAAAGCTACAGGGTCAATGAGCAGATCATTGTGTTCCTTAGTTTGTAAATGGAATTATGAATGTTCTATTGATGGAAAACAGGGCTGGAATTTGGAATTTTTGAACGAAATTGGTTTGGAAGATTTAGCAGACAATAATTTCAGTAAAATTGGTGACACTGTACTGTCTCCTGGGGAGCACTGTGGAGGTCTCTTACCCGATGTGGCCGATGTACTTGGATTGCAACCTGGCACACCTGTTGCTGCTTCTATAATAGATGCCCATGCAGGAGGTCTTGGAATGATTGGATCTCATGGTGAAGGCATTGACAAAGAGATGTCCACACGCTTAGGGCTGATTTGTGGCACATCTACATGTCACATGGCTGTAAACAAGAAACCTGTTATGGTACAAGGAGTGTGGGGGCCATATTACAGTGCTATGGTCCCAGAAATGTGGTTAAATGAAGCTGGACAGAGTGCCTCTGGAATGTTGCTTGATCATATTCTGTCCAGTCATCCAGCAGGCATAGAACTTCTGAAAAGAAAATCTACTGGAGAGTAAGTTTCAATATAAACCCATTATCCTATCATCAGACTTCTGGTTGCTGTTGATGAATAAAAGATCAATGCAAGCCAATTTAATTTACTGTCTGATGTGTGACAGACATTTGAGTTATACAATCTTATATAATGCCTTTTATCTGCAGTAAGTTAAAACAATATTTATATTGATTTTAGTGTCAGACAATATTTGAGGAACCTACTTTCAACAATGGCTCATAGAGAAGGATTGACTGATGTTAATTTCTTAACAAAGGATATACACATGCTGCCTGACTTCCATGGAAACAGGTCACCATTGGCCGACCCCACACTGAGAGGCATGATTTCCGGATTGTGTATCGACCACAGTCATGAGAACTTGGCATTGCTCTACCTAGCTACTTTGCAGGCTTTATCGGTAAATAGTAAATACATGCTATATCTTAGAAAAGCTACCTATTTTTGTAACTTATTAGATGATATGTATAACAATTTTTTTTACAGTATGGCACAAGACATATCATTGATGCACTTCTTTTGGCTGGCTATGAACCATTTAAGACTTTATTAATATGTGGAGGATTATCAAAAGATCCACTTTTTGTGCAAACCCAAGCTGATGTTGTAAACTTGCCAATTCTCATGCCACGTCAAAAGGACTCGGTTCTAGTTGGTTCAGCAATATTAGGAGCCTGTGCTTCAAAATACTTCAATACAGTACATGATGCTATTGTAAACATGGGTGGAATTGCTGATGTCATACAACCTACAGAAAACGCAAAATCATTCCATAAGAAAAAGTATAGGGTGTTTCTAAAATTGTTCCAAGATCAAATTAAATACAGGACATTGATGCATTGAAAAATAAACATGATTTTTATTCACCTCGTTACGCACTAACTCCAATATATTCTAAACAGTACCTATATTATAATCAATATTTTTGATTTGTAATGGTTTTTGAAGTCACTTTTATTTTATGCTTGTTGTTAGTTAAAAAAAGATCTAATTGAATCCAACATAAAAAGAATTATTCTTTGATTAAATAATCACTCTTATCCTATTTCGACTTTGAGGGATAGGATGTATTAATAATTGAATTTATTAGTACATCCTATTCCAAACTCCAATAAAAAATATAAATCTATACTGATATTATAAAGCTGAAGAGTTTGTTTGAACGCGCTAATCTCAGGAACTACTGAACCGATTTTGAAATTTCTTTCACTAATAGGAAGCTACATAACTCCTGAGTGCTATAGGCTACTTTTTATCCCGGGAAAATATTTTTGTCCCGGAAAAACTTTTTCAAGCGGGCGGAGCCGCGAGCACTACTATTATATATATTCTTAATCACCGTTAAAAATCCTTCATTTTGATACCACACTCAATGTATTTTGCAAATATTATTTTTTTTTGATTATTTTTTGCCGCCTAAAATCCTCAATTTTGTTTTTTTTTAATTTTGATGTACCCACAAGGTACATGGTGACACTGGGTACTACCCAGTGTCACTCTCGCGGCTAAGACGAATCTATTGACAACACTCACATAAAAATACGACAAGCCGTTTAGGCTCTAGGGCGTGCCAAAGAAATATACATACATACACTCGAAAAACATAACCCTCCTTCTTTCGCAGTCGGGTAAAAAACGTATTTTTTGGTTTAAAATATTGTATTGCCATCGGTCCTTGATAAGTATGCCAAATTTCGATTTGATCCGACGTTTTGAAGTGGGTCAAAATCATGTTGAAAGTGTAAGTTACATATCGATGGGTCCTATGTATAAGGGCCAAAATGCAAAATCACAACTTTACAGGAGAGGCTTACAAAGTTTAAATATGGTATAATTTTAAGATGGATAAACCAAAGTTTATGAAACTTTGCATTCTTACTATAATAGCTATCCTCCTTATTTACACTATAGTGTTTTATTTTTATATATTTTAGTTTTTTTTTTAATTGCACGTTGACCCTTATACGTTAGTTTCTTCTATATTTTTTTACTCTAAAAACCACTTTAAAAAGGCTCATGTGTCAATTGGCCGCTATACGCGTACTACCACACGTACTACGCCGTTTAAAAGAAATATAAATATTTTTAAATATTACACTTCCTATTGCCAAATTCACTAAATTTTTGGCTTCTACTAAACGTGGCATTATAATTGGACGTCATGTTTTACTTATCTAACAAAGAACATAATAACACAATTACAAATTTTTGCACTCTTTACAGCGAAATCGTTGCTCTATTGGACGTATAAGTGTCTAACCAGCTGATTGGCCCGAAAACACAAACAAACACGCGAGAATTCCCCGCGTATAAATCTCAAAGTATCCATTTGGCCCTTGTACATTTAAATTTATGCCATATAGGTCTTTATACTGTGATAAAAAATGGTGTTTCCATGCAGAAATTATTTATTTTTATTAGCTCACATGATTAACTATACCCATAAGATGCGTTTACCACAAAAAAGTGAAAATGGCCAAATTGTTAGTTTGGCCGTTGTACATAGGACCCATCGATATCTACAGACATGCATACATACATACATACGTCTTATTCTTTGTTATGGTAGCAGCTATAGCTACTGAATAGGACTGTTGATAAAGTATCGATATATCGAAATATCAATATTTAGAAACAGAGACAAATAAACAAGATTTAGAAATATCGATATTAATTATTACTAATACCTTTCTGGACGATATATCGATATTGAAATGTAGATATCGACACTCGATATTTTTTTTATTAAATGATTTTATTTTTTCTCCCCAATTATTTAATCCAACTTTTTTTGTTATAATTTCCCTCTACAGGGAAGGCAAAGGGTTCAAGCCCAAGCATAGCCTTTTGCATAGCCTCATCGTAAGTGATACTTTTAGTTGTCTTTTTTTTTAACCTATGTAGGTACTATGTCGTAGTAAAGCAGTGGCAAAAGTGTGTTAAAAAAGCCTTACCCGTTGTCCTAGGTGAGCGATGTGACGCGACACGTAGCGACGCGACGTAATGCGACCAATACTTCATTTCACAATGATTAAGGCGACAATGTAGGCCACAAGTATCTACAAACGACTATTTGATATTATCGCGTCGCGTCGCATTACAGCGTTTGTTGTTCACCTAGGACAACGGTTAAGCTCAGAGTTGCATAGTCGTAACACCTTGCATAGCACGAAGCTCACCCGAATGTGTAGAGGTACCCTAATGAATATAATCTTTATTTTTTACCTGTGCTCAGTGCGGTGCGGACTGCGGTATAGAACTCAGAATAAGGACTATAAGCATCTTTATTCTATGGTACATAAGGTCTAGTTTATTTCAGGGATGCCAGACGTACCAATTTCCTGTTATCAATACCATTTTTTAGGGCCTTGTACCATGTACCAAGTAAAAGTTGTGATGGTACCCAATAATACTAACTTTCAATTTCAGTCACTGAAGCTTATCATTTCATTTCCTTTTTGTACACCACTTACTTCGTAATTTATGGGTCCATTTAAGTCGTATTTTTATTAAGAACATAAATAGTGCTTATACCAAAATCATGATCATGCGATAAGTTTCAATTTGGATAAAACTCGTTTTATTTTAATAGTTGCAATTCATTTATGTTATTGTGTGTGTACCATTTCTTTTGGTCAAATACCAACTTTCAGTTATATCTGTACCAGTATTACTGAGTCACTATCTGGCATCCCTGGTTTGTTTGTCTCTGCTCACTGTTGCTGTAGACCACTGTAGACTCCCAATGTATATAATACTCTTTGCCGTAGACGAGTGGCAACACTATCGTAAGCCACAATTTTTAGGGCGGAGCGGGCCAGAAAGAACATTAATATTTTTAACTAGTTACAAAGCCTTGATGTGCTATAATTTCGCCTAGAAATGGATTTCCTAAATAGTAATATGCATAGGATACGTCGTATGATTAATGTTTTTATGTAAAGTTTTAAAAGCGTTCTAAATTGTCAATATTGACAAGCAGGTATGTATATAAACCTACCAATGTAAAATGTTGGTGGTTTATTGACCCGTAAACGTCATACGGTGGTTTTTCATTTTTCCGTATTACAAATCAATAGCATTGAAAGTTTTCGTAACATTGTAGAATATATTTTACATGTACCTGAGTTTTAGCTTGCATCTTTAATTATAGATCAAAATGTCGAAGCGTGCTGCAGAAGAAAGCGGCAATGGCAGCAGCCAGCCACCAATCAAAAAGGTCCACTTCGAGCCCCATCTCATTGGGCCCGTATCCACTTTAGAGGAAATGGACATAAAAGTACTACAATTTCAAAACAAGAAATTGGCTCAAGTACGTGTTTATAAGTATATTTGTGCTGAGTACGTTTTGTGGCTGTCGAATTCCCAGTTGTATCGCATCATGATCAGCTGTTTATAGCTATTTAGTGTTTGTATCTTTGTAATTCATCACAGTATACGTATTTCTTAGTATTTATGATTAAGTTGATAGTCTCCATTAATATTCATCTTTATTTACTCATCAGTGGAAGTTATGTTGATGTGGTAAACTAATATATTGTTAAAATCATTGTAAGTCCAAGTTAGGGCAAATAAATAAATTTGTTTTACTTATATAATAAGATTAACATTAAATCATTTGCTTATATGATTTACAGTGTATCCTCCAAACAATCAAAACCCATATTTTGCTGTAATTATAATTATTTGTGATGATAAATAACTTATACATATATAGTTACAGTTGAACAAACCAATTCTTGTAATCAGCCAAACATTTAATAATTTTGTTTATAAAATATTTCTTGCTAATGTTGGCATATCATAACCTCATACATGAACTTGAAGGGGTATACTATTATATTGACGGGTCTTATACGGGCTAAGTGCGGAAAAAGGAGCCCCACAACAGTGAACAGTGATATTGATGGGCACTCAGACTATTTCTTTTCATGAAATAAGAATAAGGCGGACTGCCTCGGTGGCGTAGTTGTATTATGGTATGACTGCAATGCTGAGGTGTCGGGTTCGATTCCCAGGTCGGGCAAAGTGATATTGAGTCTTTCTATTCAGTATCAGCTCGGAGTCTGGAATTTGTGCCCGATATGGCGATAGGCTCGCCCACTATCACATCATGGGACGGAATAACGGTGAAAAGTGGGTGCACTAGTTGCACCTCTGCCTACCCCTTCGGGGATAACAGGAGCGAGTGTATATGTAATATGTATGAAATAAGAGGCTTACAGCTGTTGAGATATGATTTCTGTATTCACAAAACATAATTTGTTAGTTTATGGCTTAAATTGGAAATATTTAACCCAAACATGTTTTCTTGCTTTAATATTCGTATCCTACTTTAGAGGCATTGCCTATCAGTATATTTTATACATAAGTAGTACTTCAGTATAACCAGATTTTGTTTCAGATCTATCGAAGTCATGTATAACTAGCATTTGTTTACAGTTCCACCACTGTGTACTTGTCTAGAAAAAAATTACCTTATACTTTAATCTAACACATACTTATAATTCAGATCCAACTATTGTTTTTTGTGAATAAAATTTTTAGAATTTTTTTCCGAACAAATGTTCAGAAAAAAATACGGTGAGGTTAGTTTCATGGACAAAATAAACTGTCACAAGTCTTTCATAACTTTGGTTATTGGTTATGATTTTCATCATACCCAAATGGCCTTAACATGTATGAGTAGTGCTATTTTTAAGGTTATAGAGGTATCCCAAGGTTAGTAACGGCTTCCATGCCTAATCCAATATTATTTGTCAGGCATTTTAAAAAGCTCTACCTTTTGAGCGTTATTACATTTTGCAAATTATGGGTTAATATGGAAAATTAGAACAAGGATATAAAGACGTAATATAAAACCCTCTATGTATTATTATGTATTATTCTTATCGGAAACATTTGTTTTATTTTGGACTGCCATAGTGGCATAGTTGTAGTGTGTGTGGTACAACACCACTCTGGGGTTCCAGGGTTGTTTAAAGTGATATTTGGTTTTTCTGCTCAATATCAGCTCAAAGTATGGGATATGTGCTTGATATGGCGATAGACTTGCCCCCCTATCATAGCGTGGGACTGAACTCGCAGGAAAATACCGAGTGTCCTGAATGCACCTCTGCCTTCCCTGTGTATCCTATGTTAATTGAAAAAATGTTCATTTCCAAGTGTTATTATATTATTTTGGTATATTGTTTACAGAGAATAGAACAACGTCACAGATGCGAGGCGGAGCTGCGTGCACGTATCGAACAACTTGAAAAGAGACAGACCCAGGACGATGCTGTGCTCTGTGTTGTGAATCGGTATTGGAACCTTCTGAATGAAGACATAAGAGTGTTGTTGCAGCGGTTTGATGCAGAGACTGCGGATGAGTCTGAGAACAAAAGTAAATGTTTCTATCTGTTTTAATTTATTTAAAGCTTATATTTTATTAATATATTTTATTTGATTACTCTTTTTATAGTAAGAAATTGCAGTTATCATTTTGGGTTACTTTGTAATAGATAAAAAAGAGTAATTATATTGGGTCTTTACTAAATTTTGTATGTGTTTTAGATGAAAATGAAGCAACTACATCATTCCTCATGCAGTTGTCCACATGGGACAAGGAAGAATTGGACGCACAGCTTGCAAACAGGGTACAAGTCAGCAAACGGGCTGTGGCGAAGGTGTTGCAAGCATTTGATAGATTGCAACAAAGAAATGATAAAATATGGCGTGCTATAAAAGGAGAAGGGGAAGGTTAGTATGGAACATTAATATGACCTGGTTTTAATGTTAAGTTGTTCATGTATGTTCACTAACTGGGGTATGATTGTGTAACTACAGCCATGAAGACCCTTGGCAAATTCATGGAATGGGGCCCCTCGCCAGTGCAAAATTTGGCTGCCTTCTATTTAGAAATCTCCTGAATGGTCATCTTTATCTTGTTTGGAGGGTCCCCTCAGACTGGAGGCTCGTGGTATTTTGCGGACATGCCACACTGTAAACATATATAATGTATATGTCGTATGAACTGCAAACTGTCCTCCAAACCAATGTTTGGTTATGCCATCATCAAAAGTGGGGCATTTTTAGGCTATTACAAGAAGACCATCAAATATTATTATAGCCTCAGAGGGCCCATGCTAGACAGTTAATTACTAAGAAATCTGGTAATAGATCTTTTTATATAGCATGTTGTTGTTTTAGAGGGTGCACCGGCGCCATCACTGGATGAGGTAGTGCGGGCCACTAATGAGGAGGTGACGGCTGAGAACTGTCGACTGCAAGCGCTGTGCACCACACTCCACGAGAGCCATCACGCCATGACCCTACGAGTGGCGCGCCTGCAGGACGCCGTCAACAGCCGCGACACGGAGAACGCGGAGCTCAAGAATCAGATCGACGACTTGCAGTACGAGCTGATGAAAGTGAGACATATTATAACCATGTATATTCAGTCACATGTTTATGGAATCACATAGTGTCTTTATGTAGGATTCCCAGTGGTATGATGTGTGCAATGGATGCATGATGATAAATTGTGATATGTGTAGGTGCGGTCGCGGAACGACAAGCTGGAGAACCACTTGGCAGAGGCGATCGAGAAGCTGAAGAGTTACCACCAGTCGGGCGGTGGGGTGGTGGTGGGGGTGGGGGTGCCGGCGCCTGCGCACGGCGCGGCCAACGCCAAGCTGGAGGACGTCGCCGCCGAGCTGGAGGAGCAGCGCGAGCTCGCCAACAACCGCCTCGCCGAGCTCGACCGTCTGCACCGGCAGCACCGCGACACGCTCAAGGAGGTCGAGAAGCTCAAGATGGACGTCAGTATACACTATATATTACTAGATTTTGCCCACGGCTCCGCCCGCGTTAAAAAGTTTTTTCGGGATAAAAGTCCCGCTTTTTATTTTCCCTGGATAAAATGTAGCCTATGTGCTAATCCAAGACATGATCTACCCATGCAAATTTCATCGAAATCAGTTCAGTAGTTTTTGCGTGAAAGAGTAACAAACATCCATATATCCAGACATCCATACATACTTACAAACTTTCGCCTTTATAATATTAGTAGGATTTTACACCCTATCTAGTGCAGTTAAGACGAGAGACTGAGGACATCGCCGCTTAGGTCAGAAAACCAGCGAGCTTAATAACAATCGGCCAACCAACTTGTTATGCAATCACAAAGCAATCCACCAATAGCAGTATTTCTAGCATCACTTCTTATTGGTCATTGTTCATTAAATATTATAAAAAAAATGCACAGGTTAGGCCCATCACGAGTTAGCGTGTTTTAGTTACGTATAACAAGATAATAGGCTATTTGACAAATTTTTACTTTTTACTTTTATCAAATCTTTACGTGATACGTCATATAAATTCTAACACGGAGAGAATGATTACTATCGGCTCCAAAATCAACAAGTTATAAGCCTTTGATTTTGGTAGAAGGGGTACCAAACCCACCCACTCTTGCACAATGAAATATTTGAAATATGAATTACTGTCATTTCTTAACCAATTTTAATGCAGTTTTCACAGAAGTATCCATATTATTTATAATATTAGTATTCTGTGACGTATGTCGATTCTTTTTCGTACTATTTGCTGTTACATATAGAGTAGTATATGAAATCCAACATAGGAAAATAAAGGTATTTTCCTATGTTTAATGTAATGTATTTTCCTGTGTATAATAAGGATTATTAAAGAAAAAATATTTATGAATACATTTGAATTTTAGATCCGTCAGCTGCCCGAGTCAGTGATAGTGGAGACGACAGAGTACAAATGCCTGCAAAGTCAGTTCTCGGTGCTGTACAACGAGTCGATGCAGATGAAGACGGCGCTGGACGAGACGCGGCTGCAGCTGCAGAACGCCAAGAACCTGCACATGCGACAGATCGAGATGATGGAGGTGAATGGGGATTTTTTTTAGCTCAAGGAAGGCGTGTTCAGCCTAATGTAAGAGGTTGTGTTTGTTGAAGTTTTGGCATCAACCGGATGTGGCTTGACTGACGGAGCAGTTACACAAGGCGAAATAACTACACTGCATGTGATGGTAAGTACAATGCAGCCTAAATATGACGCCGACAGATTTTCATCTCTCGAAGAATGCCAGAATTATGCCGGTTTACTTAACAGAATGTACCTCTCTAGATGACCATGAAATGCCGTTCGTCAGAACTAACCACTATGGCTCGTTTTCAGTATATAGAACTACTGAAGAAGTGTTTATCGCATGGAAATCAATACCAGCAATCTTTGTAACCCACTAAGGCCTCTATTCACAAACATTACTTAGCCAAGTATGGAGCAACACTATGATAATAAGTCTGTTTCTTAATGCTCATGACATGACGGCCATCTCAGTGTGTAGATATAGGAGTACAGTGATCTATACTAATGTTATAAAGAGGAATGTATTGATTGTTTGTTACCATTGAATAGGCTCCGAAACTACTTGACGTATTTATAAAATTCTTTCATCAATATATAGCTACATTATCAGGAAGTAAGATGGGCTATATTTTTATCCCGGGGAAATATAAAGAGGGACTTTTATCCCGGAAAAACTCATTCACGCGGGTGAAACCGCGAGCAGAAGTTGTGAATACAGGTGTAAGTATTGCAGAGCAAATAGGTAACACATTATTATTATATTTATAGAGTGAAGAACTGGCTCGACAAAAAGCCCTCAGAGCAGAAATGATACAGCTAGAGGATGTGTTAGGACAACTCAGGAAGGAATATGAAATGTTACGCATCGAGTTTGAACAGAACCTCGCTGCGAACGAACAGACCGGCCCCATCAACAGGGAAATGAGACATCTGATTACATCGCTACAGAATCACAACCAGCAACTGAAGGGTGAGGTGCACAGATACAAGCGCAAGTATAAGGATACTAGTCAGGAATTGAATAAGGTAAGGATGCGGCATCTAGTATGTAAATGTTAATGTTGAGATGCTTTTTAGCCATTTAATGAATTTGGAAAGGATTGGGGACACATGTAAACATGTCCTGGATTAACTCCTAGGCTTGTTTTAATCCTGGTATAACACTTTTGTAGGATTCACGTCGATTCCATGGCCAGCTTTGGGTTTTGCTAAAATATTCAAAATCGCTCTGGAGCTCACCGTTGACCTAATTTTTATACTGCTTTTATGTCTCATCACAGCAAAACATAACATGATAATATTTCAAAAAGTTTTGCGTGTGTAGTCGCGAAAGGAGTTGGAAGAGGTGAATGCCAGGACGGGCGGCGCCGCCACCAGCGACCAGACTGATGATAAACCGCTCACTGTTAAGAAAGAGGAACCCGACCCGGAGGTATGCACCCTTCCTTTATTAGATTATTCATGGAGTAAAAATTACATTAATTGTTTTATGCTTGTAAAACAGTATGTTAAACTTGATAGATTGAAAATATTGCATGTTTAGGGACCCAGAGACATGCTTCCTACCGGTGTTAGATTGATTACAATAAATTCTGAAATATAGAACCCCACATCCTTTCATGTTTGTAAGACTATATTTAAATAGTATTGCTCGCGGCTGCGCCCGTGCGAATTAGTTTTTCCGAGAGAAAAAGTAGCCTATACCACTCAGCAGTAAAGTGGCTTCCTATTAGTGAAAGAATTTTCAAAATCGGTTCAGTAGTTCCTGAGATTAGCGCTTTCAAATAAACTAACAAACTCTTCAGCTTTATAATATTATAGTATAGATATGGTGGTGAAGGCTTGCTGTGAACTCAAAATATTGTATATGTGTAGGGCGAGGAGGGTCTATGCGGCGATGTGAAGCCAGCGCAGGCCAAGGAGCACGGCCGCGCCAAGATACAGGAGCAGGACCAGATCATCAAGGACCTCAAGCAGCAGCTCAAGTTAGTACAAATAATTATCATTACTCTGTACTCAGTCCTCTAAATTCATCTTTGCAAAATGCTTATTAAATCATATTGATTGAAGATATATTGCATTCTGTGCTTGGAATGGGGTTAAACAGCGTTTTTTTTAATTCGTGGACAGATATTTGGATTTTGTTTTACATCAATAGAAAGGCGGTGAACGAACAGAAAGAGCTGAAGCTACTCCTCGACATGTACAAGGGCGTGAGCAAGGAACAACGCGACAAGGTTCAGCTGATGGCCGCTGAACGGAAGGCGAGGCAGGAACTCGAGGACCATCGGCAGAAGGCCAAGATGGCGCAGGTCAGCGTTAGTATGATTCAAGATTTTAAGCATGTCACTGTCACCCACTAACATAATCTGTAAATGCATATTACAATAATGTACTGTTTCATCATCATCATCATCATTATCAGCCTTTATCAGTCCACTGCTGGACATAGGCCTCCCCTAATGAGCGCCATAGCGCCCTGTCTGTACTGTTTGATAAGTATTTAAACAGAAATTCCTTGACATTTCACTCATCATATAGCTGCAATTACCAATCATTTAATGTCACGAAGGACATAACGCTATAATCTTGCCTATGGCTTGCTAGGAATACTTTGGCTGAACCAGAAAAAATTAATCGCCATTGTTCCATTGTGACCTAGATTCTAATAAAAATAATTGATTGATTGTAAATTTACGTGATAGATAGAGCAGATATTGCCTAGAGCGATAAGACGGCCATTTGTACTGCTTTTTTTATTCTATTATTCTTTTTAAATTGTTATACCAGTGTGCAAAAAAGTGAATAAATAAATAAGTTTTGGTACGTGTGTATATAGGAGAGCAAGCGTGAGCGGCGGCTGGCGGACGAGGACGCGCTGCGCAAGATCAAGCAGCTCGAGGAGCAGAAGTACGAGCTGCAGAAACAGCTGTCCTGCGCCAGGCCCAATGCTGATCCCCTGCACGGATTCTCCAGGCCGTTTGCTGGCTCACCGGTTAGATTGCATTCATTTATGTTAAGCGAGGGTTTAGATTAGCAAGAAAACACACACACACACACACACGCTCACGCCTATTATCCCCGAAGGGGTAGGCAGAGGCGCAACTAGTGCACCCACTTTTCGCCGACATTCCGTCCCATGATGTGATAGGGGGCGAGCCTATCGCCATATCGGGCACAAATTCCAGACTCCGGACTGATACTGAATAGAAAAACTCATCAACTAAAAAATAGAAAATAATTTTTAATAAACTTGAATTGAGAATAGTGTAAATTTTCTTATTTACACTATTCTCAATTCAAGTTTATTAAAAATTATTTTCTATTTTTTAGTTGTATTTTTTATAAGCGTGTTTTTTAATTTTTATAAAGTATTATTTATTTATTTAGTTTGTAAAATAAGACATTTTATTTTTTCAGGAAGAAGAAGCGCTGCTGAATGAGATGGAAGTGACTGGGCAGGCGTTCGAGGACATGCAGGAGCAGAACTCGCGGCTGATACAGCAGCTGCGGGAGAAGGACGACGCCAACTTCAAGCTCATGTCGGAACGGATTAAGGCCAACTCGCTCCACAAGCTGCTGCGCGAGGAGAAACAACTACTGCAAGAGCAGGTCGGCACCACAAGCCTATAAATTCCCGTGTATATCTTATGCACAAACTGTCTAACATTACATTTTGAAACTTTTCACACAAGCGCAGTGTACACTAAAAGAATTGCCGCTTTTTTTGGGTCTCAGTGCAGTCACAGACGTATCTCGTAGCTCGAGGGTGCTGTGGTGAAATCTAAACCCCTGCATGAGATTCACTGTCACCATAATATATCGCCCACACGTCCCTACTTTCTTGTAATTTTGAGATATCTAAATTTAATTCTACAGCCAAACGTATCTTTCTCCTCCTCCTCCTATTGTTACGACCCCATGACTGGAAAATAATATCTGTGTGTGCAGGTGGTGACGCGCGACCAACAGATCGAGTCCATGGGCGCGGTGGCGCGCCGCCTCGAGGAGAAGGAGCGGCTGCTGCAGGCCACGCTCTCCGCCGTCGAGAAGGAGCTGCTCCTCCGCCAGCAGGCCATGGAGATGCACAAGCGCAAGGCCATCGAGTCCGCGCAGTCCGCCGCTGATCTCAAGCTGCATCTCGGTAATTACTGTGAATTAGTTTAGTCTCTCCGCGTGTCCCACAAGGAGAATGATATAACCATAGGCGGTTCGTGCCGCGAAGAAGACAATACGGAAACCGAGTCTAAAATCAAGACAAGGAACCGAAAACTGACTTTACCTGGCATTTGTATTTATGTCAGTTTATGTGCGAGGCCGTTACTAGAGTTTGCGTTACAAAATTAGTTGAGTAAAACAGTCTCGATCTTTGGTCTCTGCCGCGGTTCGAACTATAGGCTAAATTATCTGTGTTTTAACTGGCGCCAATGTCACTATCATTCAAATAGAAAATTGGCTAAACATTAAAAAGTATATCAAGATTCAGTTTCTGCAACTATCCTTACCAGAAATTTCTGGTCACTATTATTAACTCTATTGGATTCTGATGCTAACACTTACAGCTGGTACATGTATTCTTCGCGATACTAGAGAAAAGAAATGTAGTTAAGATGAAACAATTTGTTCACAGAAAAATACCACGCGCAAATGAAGGAAGCACAGCAAGTGGTCGCGGAGAAGACCAGCGCCCTCGAGGCCGAGGCGTACAAAACTAAACGGCTACACGTGAGTTAAATACTTTACCAATTTGTTACTGTAAGGTTTTTATGATAAAGCTGCATCCTTTGTAGTAGTAAGCGCTAGGAAGCAGTATGGAATACTCGGTAACCTGTATACGTCATAATCATCAGCCACATGACGTTCCAAAATTGTCAAATACTTTTCTTTGATCACTTGTTCTCGTGACCTATTTCGTTGTTTGCTGGCTTATACCATGGACTAATAAGAGTATAGACTGACGATCCCCATACATTGAAGCGTTCACCTGAAAAAGTGCAAAATCCCGGCTTATTGCTAGATGGCGCTGATAATTAGCCTGGAAACTTCAACATCTGCCGGGTTTCAAAAATGTCCCGTTAGGTGGCATTGTACCGTAAAACAAAATAGTTTAGCATTAGAATGGACATACAACAGATGGCAGTAAGGCGCTTCACACACTGCCCCGCACCACGCGCGCGGGTGCCGGGCGAGACGCTAGGTATGGGCACAGCGAGTTCTGCTGTGCGTGATTTCTACTAATTTGAATATACAAAAACCAAACAGATAATATCACAGTGGGTAAAATTTCGCATGGTCAATATCTCGGAACCTATTGAGGAGGCTCAGATACTTTTTCACCTAAATCAGGGACGATGTCAGAGCCACAAGCTATTTTATCAAGGTTCACTTGTTTAGCGACAACCGGGGATCAACGTGATTTTGTTGATTTTTTACCATATATTTTGCATGTGCGGTGCATCAGCTTACAAAAGTCAGTTGGTTATGTTAAGTTTACATGATTATTATAGTATTTTTTTTGGCTTTTAGGCTTAAAGGGCAGATCCAATGTTAGAATTGAAAGATGTGGCCGCCATTTAGAATTTCTTTGTTTTAAGGCCAAATGACCACAAAATCGTTAGCTGGGAATATCTTTGGTTACGAGAGACGGATCCAAGGCTAGAATTGATAAAAGTGGCCGCCATTTAGAATTTCTTTGTTTTAAGGCCAAATGACCTCAAAATCGTTAGCTGGGAATATCTTTGGTTACAAAAGATGGATCCAATGTCGGAATTGTAAAAAGAGGCCGCCATTTTGAATTTCTTTGTTTTAAGGCCAATCGACCGCAAAATCGATATCTGGGCATGGCTTTAGACACAAAGGGCAGATCCAATGTTAGAATTGAAAACAGTGGCCACCATTTTGAATTTCTTTGTTTTAAGACTTATTGACCACGAAATTGATAGCTGGGTATATCTTTGATTATAAAAGACAGATCCAATGTCGGAATCAAAAAAGTGGCCGGCATTTTGAATTTCTTCGTTTTAAGGCCAATTGACCTAAAAATCGATATCTAGTAATTTTTTAGCTTTTATCTATAAAAAGCAGATCCAATGTTAGAATTGAAAAGGCACCGCTATTTTGAACTTGTTTTAGGGCCCATTAGCTTTAAAATCAATATTTGGGCATGCCTTTAACCACAATATAATGATTCGTTTTAATTGTGATAAAAATGAGCACCATGTTGGATTAATTATTTGTTTTCAAAGTCTTCCATCAACCATACAGCCTGTAAAGTGTAGAAGTTTCATAGAAGATTGACTTCCAGAAACAGATTTATTTGAAATAGCAACGGTAGCTTACTATTCAATATTTTCAAGTTAGTTGAGACCACAACTGTGAGCTGTTAACACTTCTTCATGTGCATTTTAATAATTTATTATAACCACCCGTTGCAGAAACCAGTGTTATTGTAAAATCAAGCAAACTTCTGACTTTCAGAAGTGTGGGATATTGAAAATTAAAAAAAAAATCTTTCTTGCTTGGCTCACTTCTGTTCATCCCACATTATGTTAATCATTTCAAAGTTATGTCAATAGTTTGACTTTATTCAACTACATTTTACACTATTTTAATGGCTTAGTTTTTAAAAATTAAATGAGAATGAATAATTAGAATAGTAATAGATTGTGTAATAACAGATGCTACATAGCAGCGACACCAAACTGTATCCCCTGAATTTATAACATACATTTTTTGGATTTTCATTTTTTCATTTCATTCATTTCATTTCATTTCATTATAGAAAAAATTGAAATATATTTTCACATCAAAATTAAATACTTTTAAAAATCAATAAGGTAATCAACCTACTTAGCCTTTTAAGTCTGGTGAAAAGGGGTAAGTTAAAAGGGATACAATAATTAAATGGTCACCTAACAAGGCAAAACGATATGGGGGACGAAAAATATGGTAAGATCATTTCTACTACGCGGTTACTTATGCTTATAGCAATATTTCAAATGAAGGTTAACGACTCCCTAATTTTGTTACCAATTTTGATGCTTTCACAGAACCATTTACTTTATTTTCTGTTTGCTGCCACAGGCCACGAAGACTTCGAACTTCGTCTTCTAAAATTCGAAGACAATTTATTTATTTTGCGATATAGCAAAGCTGTGATATCGTTATTGAAGAGAATTGAACAAGCTTTGATGGTGGCCATATTACCTACTATAGTTTATAGTCATGTCCAGCGTATTTTGATTTTAAAACCAATAGCCCTTAAACAAAAAAATTTAACATGAAATGCACTTTTTAAAATTCCAACCTCGATTAATTATTCTATTTGGCTAAAGACAAGCCCAAATATCTATCTAAATCCAATCAGTCTTAAAACAATGAAGTTCAAAATGGCGACCACTTTTCTTATGCTCAAGTATCGATTTTGACGTTAATTGGCCTAAAAATAAAGAAGCCTAAATATTGGCCACTTTTTTCAATTATAATATAGGATATGCCCTTTGTGCCCAAAGCCATTCCCAGAGGTCGATTATGAGGTCGATTGGTCTTAAAACAAATAAATTCAAAATGGCGGCCTCATATTTCAGTTCTGACATCGGATCCGTATTTTTTAACTAAAGATATGCCCAGATATCGACTTTGAGGTCAATTGGCCTTAAAACAAAGAAATTTAAAATGGTGGCCACTTTTTTCAAATCTAGCCTTGGATCCGTCTTTTGTAACCAAAGATATACCCAGCTATCTATTTTGAGGTCAATTGGCCTTAAAACAAAGAAATTCACAATGGTGGCCTCTTTTTACAATTCCGACATTGGATCCATCTTTTGTAACTAAAGATATGCGCAGATATCGATTTTGCGGTCGATTGGCCTTAAAACAAAGAAATTCAAAATGGCGGCCACTTTTATCAATTCTAGCCTTGGATCCGTCTTTTGTAACCAAAGATGTACCCAGATACCGATTTTAAGGTCAATTGGCCTTAAAAGAAAGAAATTCAAAATGGCGGCCACTTTTTCAATTCTAACTTTGGATCTGTCCTTTGTGCTTAAAACCATGTCCAGGTTTCGATTTTGAGGTTGATTGGCCTTAAAACAAAGAAATCCAAAATAGCGGCCACTTTTTCAATACACATTTTTTTTTTAAATATCTAGTATCCTTTTTGGTGTAAAAAGACATCTAGACACGCGGTAGCGTGTCAAGCCAAGTTCAAGCAAAGTAACTGGCTAGCCAGCGCCGAATGTAATATTACACGAACGGAACGTAATTGTGTGTAACCGTAGGAAAAAATCTAAAAATAAAAAAAAGTTTAAAAATAGGGGGAGTCCCTATACAAAAAAAAAAAACATTTTTTTGTAGCGTTGGAACCGTTACAAGCAGATATTTGAAACTATCCCAATATATTATGTATTATTATATTAGCTATATAACAAAAATATAAAAATAAAGTTCAGTCAAAAAAGAAGTGGTGTCCCCATATTAAAAACTTTTAATACGCGCTAAACAACCGGCCAACGATGTGTCGTCGGCGGCGCGTGGCACCACATAACTTAATACCTGCCTAGTTTTCTTTACAAAAAGTAATGATATATTTAAGTGCCAATGCAGTCCATAAATACTCAAAATAATTGTAGTAGTCTGTGAGCTAAACAGTTTATAGCGCCATCTAGGCGTAATAATAACTATCGGATAAACCGATAGTTGTTTATTTTATCCACAGAACAGAGATAGAGATAGAAGTATAAAGTGGGCGTAACCTTTGATACACTAGTTTAGAATGCAGTACAAACTCACTGTTTGAACGGTCTCAGTCGTCATTGCGCATTGTCAAAGGTTTAATGATTGGAAAAAATATTTAAAAATATTAAAATGCCCTATTATGCTATTCTGGAATGCAAAAATAATAGCCGTACCAAAAATGTGTCCCACGGAGGTATTTCGTACCATCGGTAAGTAATATTTTCTGGTATATTGCTATTTAGTTGAAAAATGTATCTTGATTTTCTATGTCAAACATGTCACAAAAATTACAATTTAAAATGTTCCTTATTCTTTTCACTATATGGTTACTTGTCGCAAACGAAAATCAGTTGTTCTAGAATGATTTGTCACCAATTCATAATGTCATCGCTACTCAATTAGTGCATGCGTGGTCGATAAAATATTATCGATAATTATTAATTTTTCACTGAAGCGTTATGTTATGCAGAAAAGTACGAAAAGTTATCTGATGCATGATCCGCTTGTGATGCATAGCTGTGGTCGATATAATAATTAATTAATGAAACAATAATAGATTGTTAATTTTCAGTTTTCCAAAAGATCAATTTATTAAGGAAAGTTGGATCAATGCTACGGGAAGGTTAAATTGGTTTCCTTCCAAGTTTTCCGTAATATGTTCACAACATTTTGTAGAAGATGTGTAATGTAAAAAAAAGGGGAAATCAATATTTTAAAGTGAATGCAGAAGCTCATATAAATATTCTAATTCATCAATCAATAAGTAATTATAAGAAAGCCACACACCATAATATTTATTTTATTGTTTTATTTTACTACATAAATTTATTAAAAAAACTATAGGTTATTATTTAAAAATACCCTTTTTAATCTTATCTTACTTCTTGTCTTATTTTAGTAATATCATAAATGCAAATGTTTGTGGAAATTTTTGGATCTCTGTATGTCGGGATGTTTGTTTGGTTTGTATGTTTCTTAGAAGTAAACTCAGACATTGGGCACACGAGTAGATCATAATACCCTTTTTTTTCGCGGAGAAAGTGACTTATTACTATCACCTAGCCTTTCAAGGGAGGCGACTGAGTGGTTTTGTTCGGTTCACCGTGCCTTACGACCCAGCGTTGAGCCACCGGGCCGAGTCCCTAACCTATGTACAACGCACGGCATGCCAACTAAAACTCTGCGGTGGCCTTCTTCGGCGCATTAGGGACGGCTGCGGGTTTCCCCGGGCTAAAGTGTCTAAGTTGTCGTCCGCAGCCAGATCATAATACCCTGGATTAACACATATAGGCTACTTTTATTCCGGTAATTTGCTCCCATGGGATATAATGGATATTTTTTCTATGCGTCGTACTGCGTTTTAGGGGCTTTTCTAACGGGAAAAGCTTTTTATTGAGACAACACATAGTTTTAAATAATTGTTTTTAATTACATATAAATGTGCCTGTCTGCTTTATAGGTTAAGAATGTTTGATCAGCTATGTTACTTGATATTATATTATGAGTATTACTTGATATCTCATCGTTAATGTTATTTCTTAGGGTTGTGGATTCCAAAGTAAACCTGAAATCATAAATTTAAACGCAGACGTATCTTCTTCAAACGAAGCACAAGAAATTGTTGCCCCCAAAAAGCGTAAAATATTACCGAGTCAGATCCAGGTACAAAATTAAACAACTTTTGCTTGACGAGACGAGCATGTCGCTCAACAAGCGATACGACCACTCATAAACAGCACAAAGCACTATTCAGTTTGGAATCAATGCAGTTACGCCGAGACATTGCCTCACTTAGTGTATTCTATCGTCCGTGTCTAGGTGAGTGCTCTGGACAAAAGTTTAACCTTAGGCCATCCTCACACTTCCTTAGGGGAACCACGCGTGCTGGCTTGCGAAACCACTGCTTAGTGATTTCTTCTATCTCAGCCCATATCAATCGGGTTAAGAAGTTCGTAATTTTGCTATTAAACTGTGGAACAGTTGCCGGGCACGAATGTTTCCAAGTCTTATGATATTGGGTCCTTAAAACGGAACTTGCAGAAGCTATTAGCAGGCCGGCATAATTCTGCTGTCCGTCAAAGGATATTTTCTTGCCTTGCCGGTTGACGTTTTGCTTAGACGTGAAGTCTACTCTTACTCTCTTAACCCCAGCAGTGAAATCACTATGATAAGTATATATACTCATTATAATTTATTGCAAACTAGCTATATAAGCTGTGTAGCTAATATAGTATGTGTAACATACATATCTGCAGTATTGAAATTATAAAGTAGGAATTTAAAATATATACTTAAAATTTAAAATAATTTTTAATTTACTGAGTTAAAATTGTATTCAAGACAGTTCCAACAACTTTTCCAGTACTTATCAAATTAATATTATATAATTTTGTTATAAGTCCATTTCATTTATTAATGTTAGTTATAAAACAAACACCATCGATAGGTTTACAAAAAGGTAACGTATGGGTGCAACACTATTACCGGCATGCGTAGCGTACTAGGTGTCATTCAATAACTTATCTTAAAACAACTGCCATTGAGTTCTTATGAATGCCATTGCGATTATACGCCATCTCGCGTGGACTAGCGGTATGAAATCGAATTAAAATCAAAATTCAGACTGAAGGAATAATGTCGTATGAAGTCATGTGAATTTTTAGAATACGAAGTTTATATAATGGCATTAAGGTTAAATTTAATGCAAATGATTTTGTATTATACGCTTTATCTTTATTGGTGATTTTGGCCAATCATAATGAAGAGATGATAGTATGCGAATATATGCATGTGTGAGTTTGGCGACACTGGTTTTCTTAGTAAATTGATGCTAAACTCTATCCATTCTATCTTTAATTCGTGATTTTATCCATCCTCTCATTTGCGCCATTGAAATAACCATTTCAAATGATTTTATGGATCTTAGTGCCATCTAGTTGAATTCAATGTACTAAACAGCGAAGTACGCTTCAATGTATGGGGATCGTTAGTCTATACTCTTATTAGTCCATGCTTATACTTAGGAAAGATTTCGATATGACCTGTTTACTTATTCGCCATAAAAATGACATTTTTAAACATCAACAGGAGGAACTGGCAATACTTCGGCGTAAGGCGGAGAGGATGAAGAAAATGGAGCAAGCCGGCAGCAGTATGGACGAGGTGCTGCTCGAGGAGATCAGGGAATACAAGGAGACGCTCACGTGCCCTTCTTGCAAGGTTCACATTTACACTTCGTTATATACGTAAACGTTATCTTACTCGATATGAATACGTCACGATTAATATACGAAACGCATAAACTCGTGCCAGCTAAACTGATTGTGGTCATGAAATATGTTAAAGTTGGTGAATTATAGGGAGGCAATATGATGTGTGTGTGTTGCAGGTGAAACGCAAGGACGCGGTGCTGACGAAGTGTTTCCACGTGTTCTGCTGGGACTGTCTCCGCACGCGGTACGAGACGCGCCAGCGCAAGTGTCCCAAGTGCAACGCGGCCTTCGGAGCAAACGACTACCACCGTCTCTACCTCTCCACCTAGGCACCCCACCACACCTTTTTTTTTTGTTATGGCCCTACTGCCAGTAGCCTGACGCGAGTCGGCTTTTCTGGCCACACCGGTCTTTAGGGTGAACGCAGAAGGCACTCACAACCCTTTGAATTAAGTGACCATGCTGAGGGCAACCCACTGGTTACGAACCTCGGCTCAGGACGGCCACTGAGAGAGGATTAGACATCAACGATTAGGGAAAGATTGGTTATTTAGGCCTAATCGTATTAGATAGTGTTGTCATCGGCAAGCGGGCTGGAACTGCTAGGGGGTCCCCACCACACCGAGACCCTTAGATTGTATGGAAATATCGCCGCACTTGGGTGCAATATGGAAGTTCACCAAACTGTGACAAATGGTACGGTCGCTGTGTTTTATCGATATCGATAGCGCGGCCTGGATTTTCGCGTCCCTAGTTAGGTTTAGGTTTCACCGCGGTAGGTCAGGACTCACGATACAGTCTGTATCAGGATCTCAAAATCTAGGTACGCTTCACACCTAATATTTTGTTTGTATTACTGAACAGTTACAAATATGGTACGGGGATCCCACACCATACTTGTGGTCATGACTCCCGTTTATTTTGCTACGACATATCACAATATATAGTTGTTGTATTTGTTATTGGTCCGTTTATCATGCAAGAGTCTATATAGGGTATGTCTGGTTATGAAAAAATCACATTGATGTAAAGCCGACTTGTCAAATGTTACATTGGTGTACAAATGACTATATCGACTGTGAATTGCAGTATTGGATCCGCTGTGCAGTGTCAGTGAATTGGTCTCAATGTTCCACATTACATATGACTTTTACTTAAAAAGTTTAATTTGTCGAATAAATAACTGTTTGAAAGATAATACAATTCATATTTTATTGAATATATAACGAATTTAATGTAAATGCTGCGCTAGTTAATTTGATGTGCGTGTAAAATGATTGCCTGTTGGTTGCCCGTAGCGTAACACGAATGTACAAACAAGAATGTTCGTGATGAGGCACGTTGTTGCAGTGGTTTATTTAGAATCATTTGCAAATACTTTTTCTCATTCCTAATTAGCTTAAAGTAATAATATGACAGCAAATCATCCTTTGTCTAAGTAAGGTAAAGTTGAATGCATTTCGTAGACTTGTATATTGGTTCACTTTTGTATTGTTGTATAATAATTATGTCATGAAATCGAACAAGTCGATGTCAATCTGTATTTTAGTTTAAGATTTATATTGTATAGGTAATGAAACGAACTCGCCAGAGTGAAAATATGAAGTTTTTCTGTCACGCAAATTTTGATAAACTTTGTAAGCAGTGTCTAACCTTAGTGTAGTGGATGTATTAATATTCAATTCAGATTTATAGCACTATTTAAAGGTAAACAGTGGGTTATTTGTAGGTAGTTAAGACGAATGGGGAATTTAGTAAATTATGTAGCTGCGCAGGAGTGCGTGCCCGTACATAAACTTGTTACATTACATTTGATAGTACTACATAATTCATATAATAAGAATATATTTATTATATTATATCTCAATCCTTTTACGCTTCCGTATTGCCACGGGAGGAATTAAAGAATCCTAGACCAATACCTATATTACAAATGTTGTCTGTGTGCATATATTACCATATTCGTGTATTATCTACAAGTAATGTCGCATCGTGGCCTTAGTTTTATTTCTTGTTGATATGTAAACAATAGTTAAAAAACTCTAGTTAAACTTCGGAATTTGCGCGACAAAAAATCAATGTTGTAGGTGACATTAAATATCTTTGTATTCGTTCAGTAGTAAGCTTACAGCCCACTGACTGATGTACTATTTATATATTTTAGGTTAATTTTTTTCACTGGGCTTACAACTTGTTTGGCATGAATGAGATACGTAAGAATACTCCGGGAAGGCTAATGGCAGAACTGTAGTTTGATAGCAATAAAACAATGTATGAGTAACGCGTTATGCCACTGTAATTGTTACTAGATTTGAAGATTTATTGTATTTATCATATTAACAATTAATATTTCATTTAGTTGGTGTTTCACATCGGTTAGATGGAATGTATCTGCTGTAAAATATCAGGGATCAATTTATTTGACAGTATTGAGTTATTTATAAAGTAAATGAAAATATTTCTACTAGGAGCTTTGTTAAGTTTTCATATAATCAATAAGGTACCTTTCGATGGTAGGCGTAGGGAATATCATATTTGACTTACTAAAGTACTAGTTGGACGTGACAGTTCTTCGAATGCTTATCTAACATTGTGTATAGTAAATAATCTAAAACTGAATTGGTAATAGTTGTAAAATATTTTCGTCCCTCGTATCGTATGTTCCTTCGGTATTTTGGGGCGCCTTTACGTGATATCAAATGTTTAAATGCAGATGTGTGCAATAACAATTTCCAAAATAATATTCGGAGAACTCTTCTACAATTTGGTAACAAAGTCGAACTATGTAAAAATAAATTTTTGAAACATATAAATCTAAAATGTAATATTTTAATGAAGTATGTCAAATAAATGTCTCAAATTAAAATTGATTTTATTTCTAACTAGCTTTTGCCCACGGCTTCGCCCGCGTTAATAAGTTTTTCCAGGCTAAAAGTACATACATAAAAACCTTCCCGTTGCATCACTCTATTCAACATATTTATTTGGATAAAGATTAATATTATGACGTTGATACAACTCTTAACAAATAATGCATTAATTTCGACCAAATTTAATAATAATAATAATTAATAATAATTTATTTATTTAGGCAAAGACATGTTACAATTATATATAAGGTCGTTGACTCTCAAACTAGGCATGCCTGTATCTTAAGAGCCTCGGGTGGGTAATCAAAATATGATCTTTGCTGACATAAATGAAGAGTACCTATTATTAACAATTGTTGTTAGTCGATGAATGTTAAATATGGGTAATTTAAAAGAAAGGAAAAAAAGAGGAAAATCAATAAAATTTGTGTGTGTGTGTGTGTGTGTGTGTGTGTGTGTGTGTGTGCGTGTGCGTGTGTGTATGTGTGCGTGAGGGAGTTCAGGCTAGGTATATAATGAAGTTATCAATCTTTCCGTTTCATCGTGGTTGAGCTTTAACAGCCATCCTTTGACTTTTCTTTTGCATGTAGAATAAGTATCAGATACAATATTGCAATGCCTATTTACATTATTGTATATCATTGGATGTATAAAGGCGGGACATCTTTTAGTTAGGCGACTCGAACTGCGAGGCACCGGCATTGTGAAGACACGTTTGGATTTTAGGGATTCAATATCAATGTTGTGTTTCAAAAATTTGTGTGTGTTTAAAGTTGCACCAAGAACGAATAATTGGCGAACACGTAAGACAGGAAATTCTTTGTAGATTGCGTCAGTAGGAAAAAGGAATGGTTTCTTGAGGATCACTTTAATTACCGCCCTTTGGGTTCTTTCAAGTTCAATTATTGCGGTTTTCCCGGCACTGCCCCAGATGGTAATACAGTACTGAATTATTGACTGGCAGATTGCGAAGTATATCGTGCGCTGAATGTGAATTGGGGTACAATCCCGAAGTTTTTTAAATATGTAAATAAGCTTGCGAATGCGATTCGAGATGTAGTGTATATGGTCTTTGAAGGAAAGGTGTTCGTCGATTATTATTCCGAGATATTTGATTTGTCGAGTGCGTTCTAGAGCTTCACAGTTGCAACTCGGCTGGATGTTAAAGTCGTTAAAGGAACAAGAATGAAGCTTCAGTAACGCATGCCGTGTAGGGTTTGAGACGCAAGTTTTATGAAACG
Organism: Lapara coniferarum; assembly: GCA_949316025.1. Taxonomy (NCBI): domain Eukaryota; kingdom Metazoa; phylum Arthropoda; class Insecta; order Lepidoptera; family Sphingidae; genus Lapara; species Lapara coniferarum. The sequence goes on from OX438919.1 coordinate 28,373,712, forward strand.
CAATGTATTTGGATTTTTTAACATTCAGAGTGAGCAGGTTTAGGTTTAGGCTTTGGACCACTTTCGTAAGTGCTATTTCCGCGTAGAGATAAGCTTGTTCCCAGTCCTGCGCGTGGAGTATGATTGCAGTATCATCAGCGTACGATATTATAGAAGCATTATGAAGGGTCAGTTCGAGAATATCATTAATGTATATAACAAATAGCGTGGGACCAAGCAGACTGCCCTGTGGAACGCCAAAATTAGTAGGAAGTCGCTGACTACAGTGATCGCCAACTTTAACGTATTGATAACGACCAGATAAGTAGCTACTAAACCAGTCTAGGGGGATACCTCTTATTCCGACAGCTTCCAGTTTCTTGAGCAGTAATTTAGAGGAGATCGTGTCGAACGCTTTGGCTAGATCCAAGAATATGCCGATGTAGCATTCACCCTTTTCAACAGCTGCAGCGACTTGATTTACCAAGGAAGTGGCTGCATCTTCTGTGGATTTCCCCCGTCGAAAACCATATTGCCTCTCCGATAACAGATTATGTGCTTCGAGGTAGTTGATAAGACGTGTATTGACAACTTTTTCAAGAAGTTTTGACAGAATGCTCAGGAGTGCTATAGGTCTGTAATTTTCTGGTAGATCTGTAGGGCCAGATTTATGTATTGGACTAATAGCAGCTAACTTCCATTGTTCCGGAAACTTTCCATATAGTAAACTAAGATTAATTAGGTGGGTAAGAGGGGGGATTATATATTTTTTAACTTTCTTAATAAGCCGTACAGTGACTTTGTCGGGGCCTGGAGAACTATTGTCACAGAGCTGCGATATAAATTTGTCGATTTCGTTCTTATCAGTTGGCTGCAGGAAGAAGGAGGTAGGGGATGTCTTGGGTGGCCTATGTTTACTGGCTAGAGAGTCTTGTGTCTCAGAAAGATTTACAAGTGTAGGTTCAGCTAGTTTCCTGCCTACGTTGGCGAAGTATGAATTAAGATTGTTCAGTGTATCTTTGTTGTCCTGCGTTCCATCTAATAATTTTGGTGCATCTCTTCTGGAGGATGTAGGATCATAAATAGTTTTGATAACTTTCCATAGTTTTCTTGGATTTTTTTCGTTTTGGCGTATTTGCTGGCTGTTGTACTCATTTTTGAGATTGCGTAGTAGTTTGTTACAGAAGTTACGATATCTCGTATATATTAATCTTTTTGTGGAGTCTTGTTGGTGAGATTTGATTACCATAAAAACGGTTCTAGAGAGTTAATCTTAAAAGATAGACATATACTGTCGCGGACTTTTTTTTAGATCATTTCAAGAGGAATAATTCTTTCATACATATATTTTTGGTATCTTGAACCGTTTTCGCAGCGCACGCAATGGAAGCCCTCAAGGATGAAAAATTTTCCCCGCATTTTTCACATTTTCCATTATTTCTTCGCTCCTAATAGTTGCATCGTGATGTTATATAGCCTATAACCTTCCTCGATAAATGGTCTATTCAACACAAAAAGAATTTTTCAATTCGAACCAGTAGTTCCTGAGATTAGCGCGTTCAAACAAACAAACAAACAAACAAACAAACTCTTCAGCTTTATAATATTAGTATAGATTTGGGTTTAATTATGGAAAGCCTTCAATTTGTTGTTTACGGCTGATTGGAATGATCTCCACTGCTATCTAGTGATTGATAGCGAAAATGGAACAATAAGGGTCCAGTACCACTGGTTTCTAATAAAGTTCCCGTTATAACTGACATATAACGCTATCTTAAGAATAAATCTGACACGTTACTACTACTATATATTTGTTAGAGACCTGTGAAACCACTGTGTGTGGAATACCACACAGTACTTTGTAACTCAAGGTGCTGGATGGTGTTGCTACTGTTTATGGGTGGTCGTATCACTTACCATCAGGCGAACGGAATGCTCGTCTCGTTATTCAGTGACATAAAAGTTATAGTCTATATAAGGGCTAGGGGAAGTTCCGGATAGGCTATCAGGGACTTTATCAGCATCTGATGAGATCGGCCTTAAGAATAGTTTGACGTGCTTGCACTCTTGCAGATGTTTTATTTTGATAAACTTATTTTCGGGTCCTTCCAAAGCGATAAGGATTCGGGCTCTAGAAATAAAACAAATTTTCCATGATTTTCGATATTATTCTATTTACATACTCCTTATGTATTTACATAACGTGATTTTACAATTACAATTGAAAGATACCAAGTACATGCTTAATGCTTATAATAAATTCACTGACGTGGGATGTGGGATGTTAAAATACTTGGTTACCACTATAACGTTACAAGACTAACCGTTAGTACCTACAAGCGATGCGTATGGACGAAGCGAACTGGTTTGTACTATTTACATTTACGACCTCATTCATAATCAGAGAATGTTTTGTCTTCTTCCTTCCAACTCAATTCAAAATTCGTTCGAAGTAGACAAAACATTCGATAATAAAGATTTCCGCTTTTAGTATGGGTGCTGGGGCCTCAGAATCTAACCAGGCTCAAACTTTAGGGATATTAATGGATCTTGGGTCCATTAAAAAATTTTATAAGACCCCTACATTTTTGAGTCGTCAAGCCCCGTTACGGACGCCGGCGTCCGAGGGGTAACCTTTTCTAAAAACGTTCATATCAAGTGTATTTTTTAAAAATTTCAAGCAAGACCTAAAATTCATAATACATAAATCTAAAATTCAAGGTCTTTTAAATTTAGAGATTTATTGTGAAAGGCTAGTTTTTAGGAGTTTCTATCTAAATATATATAAACTGTGTTGGTTTGAATTTGAGGCCCGTTTTTGGATATGTCCTTTGTTTATTAACTGCTTATGAATCAGGTCGTTAAACGTTACAATTGCGATGCTCTAGCCACGTTACGTTATTCTGTAGCGCCAACGTATTCTAACCTCAACACTTACAATAAACGTAAATATAATTTCAGTCTCATTTAAATATTCCCTTTCACTTGAAATTTTGAACATAACAAGCGGAAATTTAATTTATACTCATTTGTTTACATTTAATTGTCATTTAAATACAAAAAAGAATTATAACACGGCAAAGAAAATACACTCGAGCGAACTGTACAGGTAAATAATCATAATCAAATTTGATCAAACATTTTGTATATTGGATTAATACATCGAATTGACTAGATCACAAAAATAAATATTCCTGATTGCATGTCTAATAATGTGTTAATGAAAGCGTTTCGTGTGTACGAGATGACAGACCTTTGTGATCGCAGTGGGCTTAGAATGAGGCAAGACAACACGACACTGTTTCGTTTTATTGTGATTGGTTGAGAAACTAACACGTGACTGACGTATTAGTCTCGGCCAATCACAAACATCAAATTTACACGACATCGTCTTACGAGTTGCGTGTCTTTGCCCCATTCTAAGCCCACAGGTCAGCGTCACGGTAATTACAATAGCACTAATGGCACTAAATACTTCAACAAGCCGAGACGGTACACTTAAAACAGTTCATAGTAATAAATAAATATAGAGTAATTTCTTCATGATTTGGCAACACAGTGTACCACCGTAGTACTTCTCCGTGTGAACTGTCAAAAGCGTGATGTACTCTCGGCCATATCTTAGCAAGTCAAAGGAACAATGACATCTTCATGTCACCAATAATTCTTACTCGAGCTCGTCGAGAACACTACATCATGAAATAGTTTCACGTTCGTAAAGACTTTAATATAATAACATTACCGATAAAGAACTCGATAAAATGGAGACATTCTGGATCCGGCGACGAATACTCCCGCATATATAAATATGCTGAAATTTATTGTTGTAAACAGTTTAAATGCAGTTAGGAATGATAATATTCATACAAGAAGTAACGAAAGAAAGATAAAATATAGTTTTAAAGATAAAAAAAGATACCCAAGTAACATTTGAAAGTTTCCGTACGCGCGAGATCCATCGAATTCAGTTAGTCATACTTACTACCGACAAATGATTTCCGACCACGAGACAATGAACAAACAACGTGACACAACCATCTAACATTATCTACGGAACGGCTCGTCCACACAATTCCATATCGTTTCTTTACTATAACGAAGTGCTACTAGAATTCGGATCGGACGAGTGGCAATACGACGGATTCACACTTAGGCCGAGTGTTTCATAGATGGTCAGGTAAACTTAAGGCTCTTATTACACTGGCGAATTGCAAAAGAATACAGCGAGGCAAAGGCGCTGTGCACTCGTCCAGTGTAATAAGACCGGTAACATTACTTATCCACGGATGTAATAACACTGGATATTCACTTTGCATTTAACAACTATCCAACGAACTGCACAAATGGAATATCCTAACGGATGTTTTAAGTTATGAATGTCACTTTTGTCACATATTTTGGCTTCCATCGATTACACACGGACGGACGGGAGTCGATGGCTTCACTCCACGGCTGTACAGTGATCTGTGGAACTCCGACCGGCGTTGAATTGGAGGCGTTTGAGGTACAGTGGTGACTACGCAGCCGACTGCACTGGACTGCGGGTCGCGTCCACACACTCCTGGAAACAAACCAAAGTTTGTATACAAGAATCTTAGGCTAGGCTACAATATTGAAAACATAGAAAAAACAATTGATGACATCATCTTAACCCTTTAGAAGTTCAATGACGAACATAGGCCTCCCCTAAAGATTTCCAGATGAATCTGTTGGAAGTAGGCTGCATCCAGCAAGTTCGTGCGACCTTTACCAGATCGTCAGTTCGTCTTGATAACAATATACCAAAATATTGACAAGAAAATATTCAAGGATAGACAATTTCAAAATTAAGAAAAATAAAAAAAAAGATTGAAACAAAAATTAAACTACCTCCAAAATATACAGAACAAACTAATGTTTATATGTATTACCTGCTCGATAAATTCTATATTGTCTTGTTCATCGCACTGTTGCGGCTGCTTTTTGAGCGTCTGAAAAGATTTCGCCCGTGTGATTATGAGACTGAAAGGGAAACAAAACCTTATGAATTTATTAAACAATCAGCAAAAATATTTGTAAATTATAGTTGAGGTTACGATGTACCTGGCCTAAATAATATACAGCTGTTTATATTCTAGCAATATATGTTATAATATATTATTCAACAAAATTATATGTACATATAATTATGTATTTACAACGTGCTCCAACGTCGCGAGTCAATGCAAAAGCTGTCATTGTGAAGTCATTATGTTCTCTCTATGTGTATATAAAGAAGGTAATTCTATTTTACTATTATGATTCCGTGCATAGTCAACAGGTAGATAGCATAAAACGTAAACACAAAAATAAACCGATCTAATAGTTTTTTAACAGACGAAAAATTCTAAAAGTGCGAGTAATTTTGTGCCCGTATATAATACAATATTTTCGAACTAAACATTAATTAAAAAAGAAATGTTTACATAATTCAATATGGCTACCATCAACAAACAATAAATTCCAAAATCAAGAATGAATTCATTCGCTATCTTCGTATTGATCCCGAAACGAGCCAATCAGAACGAGTCTTACATAAATATGTCAAAAAACTATCCTGGGAGCTTAGAATGTGAAAAAAACACGATGCGTCTCCGCTTCGTTTTGTTGTGATTGGTTGAGAGACTGACGTATCGGTCTCTCGATCAATCACAAACATCAAAATACCGATACGTCAGTCTCTCAACCAATCACAATAAAACTAAGCGGAGACGCGTCGTGTTTTTTTTTTCACATTCTAAGCCCCTGATTGGTCCATTTTCGCGATCTATCTAAAGTTTTTTAAAATCGACCACAAGTACAGTGTATTGTAACAATTGACATTTTAATGAGAGAACATGAGGACCGGTGCATCTAAAAAGCGTAATGTAAAGCTTTCCAATGCATATTGACCTTGTCGTTTTATTCTTGACTCGAGATCGCCAAGCAGGGCCTGAATGGTGTAAATACCTGTTTCATACGAGTATTGGACGAGTTAAACCGAACTAACTAAATTATTGATGATGTTTCACTCGGTTATTCACATGCGAAGACAATAAGTTATTATGTTACTTATACTATGAAGCAACATTGGGTTTTTATCATTACTTTAATGGTTTTAAATAACATAACATCTTTTCAGTCGTCATCTTTATCAGCGTATCTATGGAGAGGGAGGGAGTTAAGGGGGAGGGGAGGAGTTAGGGCAGCATTTTTTGCTCTTTTAATCTCTGCAAGATTTTTGGATAATTTTTTACTCAAAACTAAGTTATTTTTTTAACTAAATTAACTTTAAACAAGAAATACATTTTATGCTATAAAATATAACATGTACACTCACTTCGACGTTCTGCCTGTAGTGGTCCATCAAGTTCTTACTAGCGTCGAGTTCGGCGAGCTTTTTCAACACCACGTCTGCGGCGTTCTTTTCCGTGCTGTCTATCCTTTCTCTGCAATTAGCACAAATGTATGGGACACGCTGCTAACTACTGCGCAGAGGTGGATGAATTCCACTGAGTTTAGATGATTAGGTAATTTTAGTGTGTTCCGATGTTGAGAGTATCATGTATTGTAAGAAGGATAATAATGTCAAAGTTGGTCAGTAACACGGGTGTGAAGCTGATGTTTGTATACAATATTTCGAGATGAAATAACTAAACAAAAAGTACTGCCTTATTTCAACATAATCTTTTACTCAATTGTTTGAATTTTAACAAACACAATGCTGATAGTTGAAGAGCACTTACATTTTGCTCACTTTTTCAATGTTTTTCTTCCATGAATATTTATAATTTCTTACTCTGCTAATAATCCTCTAAGTATGGACTTGAGTTTCAACTTATTTCACTATTCTCTAGTCACAAAGTATGCGCGCTTTTAACTTATAAAGAAGAACCGCCACTGTTACTACTCTACGAGATGTCATAACAGAAGTTAACTACAGCCACAAGTCGATAGCGTGAACAATACTACTCATCGACATATCGACACTACATGTTGACAGTAGCTCCCTACAGACGCGATATATACACATATATAGGGTGTAAACACCAATACGTGACATCAGCAGATCTACGCAAGAGTTGAAGCGTCAATATCCAGTTAGCTTACGCGATTTTGTTCAACAGCGATGTCGATACCCATGTACCTGGGGAGAGCGCAAACAATCATTTTACAATTCGACGCGTAGGTATGTCCAGTGTCATTGGCTACAGTCGACTGGCGAGGTCGCACCATCAAGGCCGTCTAGAGGCAGTAAACAGGTACGCATGGCTAATTGACATTGTGTGTGTGATTTTGTATGATAGTAAAGAGTGAGTTTGTAGATGTTTGTGTGTGCGGTGTGGTGTGTGAGTGCGTGTGTGTAGTTGTGTGCGAGGGTGTGTGTGTGGTGTGTGAGTGCGTGTGTGTAGGTGTGAGCGTGTGTGTGTAGGTGAGCGCGAGTGTGTAGGTGTGTGCGTGTACCTGAGCGCGTGTGCGAGCCGCGCGGCGTCGGGGTCGTCGCGTCGGTGCGCGGCGGCGGCGGCGGCGAGGCGCAGCGCGTGCAGCAGGTCGGCGAGGCGCGCGTCCAGTGCGAGCGCACGCTGCAGCAGCCACCCGCGCGAGGCGTCCTCCGCCTCTGAGCGTTGCCGCTGTGCGATGGCGGCCGACAGGTTGCGCAGCGACTCGCGCTCAGACGCAGACGCTGACTCGCCCTCTGTATGATTACACCATTCAGAGGACAATACTTTATGTGAGATCCATTCAAATGTACAACGTAAATAGTTTCTTACTGTTACGAATGCTTAAGAATAGTCAATATTTAAACCACTTAAATAATAAATTTAAAAGCAAGCACAATCCAATGAAACAGATATTTGTCAGTATAAAAACCTTTGTCGATATCTCCCGCAAAATCCCGTTCAGGCGAAAGTTCGTCACCGCTCCATGCACCCACACCTTCGGCACCGGACCACCATTCCTCCGCATATTCTGAATCATTTGATTTAAAAATAAATAAATACTACGCGACAACAGTTGTCGTGAGATAAGTAATAAGTTCTAACGTAATTATTTTTCGGTATGGATAAATACATACCTGGATCAGTGACGAGACACGGCTCAGTTTCCGAATCGAGTAGGTCGGCAGAGTTGTCGTTGTCGTCAGAGATGCGTGAGCGGTCGTCGGGCGGCGCGGCGAGGGGGGCGTGGCCCTCCTCCTCTGGCGTGGCTGCCTCGCCGCTGTCGCTGCGGCTGCTGGCGGGGTAAATGTGTTACTTGTGTCAAATGATGTTTATAGTTTCGAGGAAATATTAGTGAGGTATTAAATGTATTTATAGTACGAGTGCGAGCTTTGAGAAATTTTAAGGAATATTGACATGTAGCCCATGTTGTTTCATGCGTGGTCAAGTAAAGTTAACAGCTTTATTACAGTGGACAACTGCACAGCGGTAGCATAGAGTCTTAACTTTACTTGATCACGGAAAAAACAACCCGGTCTTAGCCAACACTATTATGTTATTGATGTTGGCATGGTCAGTGAATTAAACTAAAATATTCTACAATATTTTTGTGTAGACTCGAAAATATAAATTACGGGTTGCGACTAATTTGTAAAATTGAAAGGTTTAAAGTGGAACTGAGTAGTTAATATGGCATCATCATTAGTGTATTCTCGTGCTAAGGTGTGTGGACGCGGGGCGTACTTGTTCCATTGTTCAACCCGTGATTCGTCGGAGTTTGCGCACCGACTATACGCGCGTCGGTTGGTGGTGTGGTGTACCTGTAGATGTCGTTGTGGTAGACGTTGGAGCGCAGCGCGTCGGTCGGCAGCGCGTACGCGGCGGCGACGGCGGCGGTCAGCGTGCGCAGGCGCCGGCCCAGCGCGTCCAGCGCACGCACCGCCCCCGCGCTCCCCGCCGCCGCCCCCGCGCCGCACCGCGCCCGCGCCGCCCAGCCCAGCGCCTCCTGCCGCCGCTGCTCGCACATGCGCACCAGCTGACGGCACTCCGCGCGTCTGACACACACAAATATCATACATTAACATACTTCTTAACTCATCAATCCTCGCTCGATTACATTGGCCGAGGACGTCATCTGTCAACAAGCGAAAATCGACCTCATATGCACAATTTATGTGGGTGCGTATAAGGTCGATTTTCGCTTGTTGACAGATGACGTCTCGGTCCAATGTAACCGAGCGAGGATTGATCGGTTAATATACTTAATTTACGTGTAACAGAAAATATCAAGCTTGGTTGAAAAATAAAACAATTATTCATATTTAAAATATTGGTGTAAACAGAAATTGTTACATAATATACATATACACTCACGCCTGTTATCCCCGAAAGGGTAGGCAGAGGCGCAACTAGTGCACCCACTTTTCGCCGTTATTCCGTCCCATGATGTGATAGGGGGCGAGCCTATCGCCATATCGGGCATAAATTCCAGACTACGAGCTGATACTGAATAGAAAAACTCAATATCACTTTGCCAGCCCGAGGATCGAACCCGAGACCTCAACATTGCAGTTGTACCATAATACAACTACGCCACCGAGGCAGAAATTGTTATGCAATGCAATCGGCTCTGTATTATATATTGCCCACTGCTGAGCACGAGCCTCCTCTACTACTGAGAGGGTTCAGGCCTTAGTCCATCACGCTGACCTAGTGTAGGTTGGCAGACTTCATATACCCTCGAAATTGTTATAAAAAAATCTTGGGTATGTAGGTTTCCTCACGATGTTGTCCTTCACCGTTAAAGCGAACGATATTAATAAACAATACACACGTAACTTCAAAAAATCAGAGGTGTGTACCTTGGATTTTGAACCGTTGGACACTGTCTTGGCAGACCGTCCCATTCCCAACTAGGCTTCTACTTAAATTGTGAAATAGTTGTAAACGTATTGAAATATACCTCTTGTCGAGATCAGCATTAAGCCTAATGAGTTCTGCCTCCGCCTCGCGCAGTGAGTCGCTGAGCGCGCCGGTCTCGGCGGCGAGGAAGTCCTGCATCTCGGCCGCCTCGCGCTCCGCCTCCGCGAGCCGCGCCTCCGCCACCCGCGCCGACTCACGCGCACTGCACGCCTCCTGTACGTGTATAAAATTAAATAAAAAAGCCTTATTATTCCTTGCATTATTACAGAGTTTTCTTATTACTAGTATTTGTATTCTTTGGTTAGTTAAACTTAAGTTAAAATTGTTAGTTTTTTTTTTATGCAAGAACCCCAGATTGGGTAAAGGCCTCCTCTAAAGATGGCCATAAGATGCCCCTGTAGGTATACGACAACAAATATTAACGCTTGCCGCACACGTTCGGTTTCCTAATGAAGAATTCAGATTCGGAAACCTAAATGCTCCGCTTACATAGAAAATGTTCAACAACGCGCACACGTTCCTGAATCTGAATTCCTGATCAGGAAACCTAATTAGGAAACCGAACGTGTGCACTTGGCCTTAAACTCATACATACATCACGCCTTTATCCCAGAAGGCGTAGGCAGAGGTGCCAAGCGGCTGCTATACGTTATGGTTCCATTTATACATACTACATACGCGAATGTAAATAATGGGGGAGAGCACTGTTCATCTGTGCCCATGACTCTTACCGATTACTATACGGGATCATTTTTACATTGCGTTACTAAAGGAAACCACATATCCTACTAATATTATAAAGGCGAAAGTTTGTAAGAATGTATGGATGTAAGGATGTTTGTTCCTCTTTCACGCTAAAACTACTGAACGGATTTCGATGACATTTGGCACACGGGTAGATCATGTCCTGGATTAACACATAGGCTACTTTTTATCCCGGGAAAATATAAACCGGGACTTTAATCCGGGAAATCTTTTTAATGCGGGCGGAGCCGCGGGCAAAAGCTAGTTCGTCTATACTTCTGCTAACATCGTGCTAAAAATCATCACTGAATAATGAATGCTTTCGCCAAATATCCCGGTTGTAGTATTCCATTTTTTTTATCATTTTGTAGTTTAGTGCGAATATCGTGTGTGCGTAAGTGTATTTCTGACTGAAAGTATAGTGTTGCTGCTACGACGAATTCTCCTAGAGCAGTCATAGTGGCATTAGGGCGTGTAAACTTAAAGTTACTGTTTATAGATTTTGTTGATTTTTGTTTTGTTCGACATTTACACTTTTTATTTTACATCTATAGTTAAAATAAGTTAATAGAAAGTGTTATTTTCAACAAGATAAGTATGTGGTTTCATTTATTAACGCAATGTCAAAACGACCCTGTATACTATGGTAATACTAACAGCGTGCAGCGTGTTGCAAGTGTCCCTTAAGGAGTCGATCTCGGTGCGTTGCCGTACGGCGAGGTCTCCCGCCGCGCGGAGCTGCTCCTCTAACGCGCGAAGGCACGCGTCCGCACCGCCGCCACCTCCTAGGTAAATAAAGCGTTCCTTTAGTTATATTACACACACACACATAAACTCACGCCTGTTATCCCCGAAGGGGTAGGCAGAGGCGCAACTAGTGCACCCACTTTTCGCCGTTATTCCGTCCCATGATGTGATAGGGGGCGAGCCTATCATCATATCGGGCACAAATTCCAGACTCCGGGCTGATACTGAATAGAAAAACTCAATATCACTTTGCCCGACCCGGGGATCCAACCCGAGACCTCAGCTTTGCAGTCGTACTGTAATACAACTACGCCACCGAGGCAGTCATATTATTACTTATTAATTAAATTAGATACACATAAAAGTTCAGTTCGGGCAAGCTTGGCATAGCGTAAATATTATACGATTTTCAAAATGTAATTCGTCCAGTAGGTTTTTCTACCCGGCTAAAGAAACGCCATCTTTGGATGAAATAAAAAAAAATATATAATACTTTAAGTTAAGTTTTTTGGTCCCGTTCATAAGTATACCTAACAGCAATCCGCTTTTGTGTTTCAGAATTCATTGTAAATTCCAAAGGGGGATTTGTTACATTTACTAATTTTATCTGAATCAAATGAGAGGCACTCGACTTTCAGCTATTAAGTTGTTTATTACTTACTGGTGGTAGGTCTCTCATGTGTAAAAGTCCGTCTGGGTGGGAACCACCGCAATGTCTATTTCTACCGCCAAGCAGCAGTGTGCATGTACTGTTGTGTTTCGGTTTGAAGGATATTGTAGTCAATGTAACTACTGAACGTAATGAGACTTAACATCTTATGTCTCAGGATGACGAGTGCAGTGGTATGCCACACAATACTTTGTAGCTGAAGGTGCTGTGGGCTTAGAATGTGAAAAAAAAACACGATGCGTCTCCGCTTCGTTTTATTGTGATTGGTTGAGAGACTGACGTATCGGTATTTTGATGTTTGTGAGACAGATACGTCAGTCTCTCAACCAATCACAATAAAACGAAGTGGAGACGCATCGTGTTTTTTTTTTCACATTTTAAGCCCCTGGTGTATTTGTTTACAATAAAATACATATTTTTCTTATTTACACTATTTTCAATTTCAGTTTATTAAAAATTATTTTCTATTTTTTAGTTGGATTTTGTATAAAGCGTGTTTTTTAGTTTTTTTTAAATAAAACTATTATTTCATTTCATTTTTTAGTTCACTAATAAACAAGTAGGATTTTTTTACACATAATTATGAATGAAATGAAAAAAAAACGAGTTAAAAATGTGCGAAGTTATATAGTTTCGCTTGCTTGTAAACCATAGCGCGATCTAATTCTATGCTGGCGGCATCTATTGAAGCACAAGGAAAACTTAAGTATTATTTATTTAGATGGATTTCTATAAAAACTTATTTTTTAGTTTAAAATATTGTATTGCCATCGATTCTTGATAAATGTGCCAAATTTCGATTTAATCCGACGTTTCGAAGTGGGTCAAAGTCATGTTCAAAGTGTAAGTTACTTACGTACATACATACATACGTTTGAAGCTAATAAAAACGTGTTAAAAAGACTAAATTGAGTGTACTGATCGTGTTCATTTCGCGACACATCGCCTGGGATAAAGGGTACTTTCTATTTGTCAATATTCAAACCCATTGTAAGTAAAAAAGGAGAAAGTGGCTTCCAATAACCGCTCCGCCCACATTTATTTTTTTATCTCGTTAACGAAAGTGTTCGCGACACGAAATGATATTACACAAAAGATTTTAATAACTAACATTGGTTGATAAATTTCTTCTCAATTACCGTAAGATCATAATGTATGACAATGCAATTGTAAGTTATCGAAGAGATTCTTTTATTCACAGTGTTTTTAATCGCTACGGATTCGAAACGGATCGATTTAACGGATGATACACATAAACATGGTAAGTGAGATGATAGGTGTAAATGTGACATTGTAACGGAAATAGTCTAATTTATATTTAGTGGCAAATACCGAATTCTTTTCAATGAATACTGAATAGTAAAGTTTCATTGCAGTTTGCCGTGCACAAATAAAAAAAAAAAGACGTAAAAGACATCAAAAACTAGTGCAGTGTAGAGTTTTGGCGGGAACGTGTAAGTGTCATGAGGTGATCTTGTTTTAATTCATAATTTTGGCGATTCTTAGTGTTATGTTGCATAATTATGGTGGTATATTATTATTATCCAATGTAGTTCTATTAAAGTGCTCAAATGAAGTGAATTGAAATAACTGTGCCAATAAAGTGTTTTTTCGTTGCCGCCAAAACCCCTTGATAAAGTCTTGGTAAGGTAGTCACTGCTTTACTACGACATAGTACGTAGGAAAAAAAAGACAACCAAAAATATCACTTAAGACGAGGCTGTATGGGCTTGAACACTTTGCCTTCCATATAAGGGAGAATTATTAAAAAAAAAACTGATGTAGTTACCGTTGCCAGCGCCAGCGCCGGCGAGGTCGAGCAGGCGACGCGAGTTGCGCTCGAGCTCGGCGAGCGCGGCCAGGCGCGCCGCGCGCTCCGCCTGCAGCTGCGTGTCCGACAGCGACCGCCGCGCGCGCTCCTGCGCCGCCTCCGCCTGCGCCGCGCCCAGCGCCGCCGCCAGCCGCGCCGTCTCCGCGTCCCGCGCGCTTGCCTGCACGCCGCGGTGGCACCGCGTCACCTCCACGCGGCTGCACACAACATCACAATATTTCTGATTCTGAATACCACTTATCACTATTCAAAAAACACTAGCTTGCATCCATACACAAATTATTTGAACCGTCACTATCGTCTTAATTTGTATCCGAGTGGATTTATCTGGTACAAGGTTTAATAGATAACTAAGACAGGTATAAGCCATATAAGTTACACCGGCCTCACCTGTCAATGTTGGGCACGACACCGGCAAACGCGGCCTCGATATCCGCCCCGACGAGCACCGTCTGCGAAGTCTTCTCGGCATATATCCGCACTCTCGTTTTGATGGTGGACCGCGAGGACAACGATCGCGACACGGTGGGTCTCCTCGAGGAGGGCGGTGTGACCTCGTGCTTTGGAGAACCCTCGGGATCGGCGTCACGCCTCCGTCGCGGCAGTGTTCCGTACTTATCGGCGGCGACTCGCGCGGCACCGGCGTCGGTGGTCGCTGTCAATCGAGGTCCGTTTGCCGGCCATCTCTTCTCCTCACTCGGTGAGCTGGGCGTGCGGCAACGGGCTGTAGAAGTCTTCGTCGGTTTGGCGCGCAACGCTGGACTTTCACGGACGATATTTGGCAGGTCGGCAGTCGGTCTGATGCGTGGCTTCGGTGTCAGTGGACGTGGTTTCTCGGGCGGAGTGGGTTTCTCTCGGCTGCGAGCTCGTTCACGCGTAGCCAAATTGGGCCCGCGCGGAGCAGTGACCGGTCGAGGCGTAGAGGAACCGACAGGTGAGCAGCGCTTGGGCTCGGCAAGGTTAACGTTAACTCGGCGTCTGGGCCTCGGCGGCGCACCGGCCAGTGACGAACTCTCAGAGCCGCAGCCCGAGCCGCACGATACTACACTAGAGGCGCACGACCTGGATCCACCACCACTGCTGAGCGCTCGCCCACACCCTTCCACTCCACTGTCGCTGCCGGCGGCGCCGAGTACCAGCTCGTCTCCCGCCGGCAGACTGTCCATGTCTCCGAATGATCGGGCGTCGTCATAAATTTCGCAGGGCTCCTGCTCTATAAACTGTTCTTTGCACACTACAACAGGGGGTTGATCTGCCTCTGGCGCGTCTGGAATGACTCCGCTCTCGTCGGTGCAGCTAGTGCCTTGGTCCTTGGTTTCAATGTCATCTTTGTGTACGACGGTACAGTCACTGCTTGTCAGAGCATCGCTTTCAACCTTAGTTTCTTGTTCGGGAACTTTACCGCCATCGTCTTCGGCAACGATCGTCGGTGAATCGGTTTCGGCGGCACAAGTTTTATCTTCTTCTTCCATTTCGAATTAAGTCACATGTTCTGTAATGAAACAATAGTTTTGGTAAGAACAATGAGCGGTGAAACGAGTGTTCTATTGCAAAGGAATCAGTTCGGTGCAGCGATGTTGTGGGTATAATATTCATTGTGCTAGCGGCCCCCGGATCCAGCTGCCGTTGACGCATGCCTGTTGCAATCTCTGGGGAACATGGAGGTATTGTTGCCGGACGCGCCTATTCTGCATAATATCAACCGTAACTGCTATAAACCACACATTATGCAGTATGGTCTATCTATGGCGGGTAAAGTATCATGAAGACGGAAATTGAAACGTTATTGTTAATATCATCTACTTATACATTTTGCAAGCGATTTTTATTGGTGCAAAAAATGATTTCTTTAAAAATAATTATCGCAAACTCAAGTAGCAGAACGAAGGTAAAACGCATAACAATAAGGAAGTTATTGACACGCATCGTTTTCTCCGCGCGACATAGAATCATTTATAAAGACTTCTCGTGGCTAGAAGGCGACTCGCCACCTCGTAGCGATCGTTCATTCAACAATAAAATGTTCCATCTATTGTAAAAAAAATATTTTTCCTATAATACCATTTTTCAGTCACGTTGCAAAGCACCTGTAACTCGAACAATGGGCACTTATATACTTTAGCAACAATCTACAACGATAAATACTTTCATAACCTATTGAAAAACTTCGAGTGCGAATTATCTCGAGTGTGGAATCGATGGAACACACGATAAAACCTCCTTTCAAAGGCATTATACACACGTGGGGTCATCGAACAGAGATTTAGAGAGGGTCATCACTCGGCGGACTATTGAAATAGTTGTCGGCGATTCGACATTACCATTACACACTACACGGGTGAGCACATTTTGTCACGGTTATAAAGCGTGTCCCGCGACGCGCCGTCTGCACTCGCGGCCTCTAATGTACACACGGTTTATTTTTATCGACGGCACAAGAGTGTGGGGCTAGTTAATTAAACCGTTTGCAGAGGTTAGGGCGGAGGTCGACTGTGTGCACCATGCATTACCTTACGCAGCGCCCTTATCGCACCGAAAATAAATAAAATTGAGGATTTTGTTCCTTCAAGCAGCATGAGAAGTAAATTATACTTGCAGGGTTGCGTAGTAAACAATATTTTTAAGTTATAATTATTATAATATTATTTTGTATTTTCACACAGAAATATTAATCTAGATATAATACTTATTATCTGTATGCTAATCACGACTGTGGGAACTAACAAAATCTACTGTCAGATGGCATTGAAAAGGACACAAAGAGCTGCGGACAGTGGCTCCATTAATTGTTTGTGCGTGGGTTTCCACACGGAGTCGTTACCCACAGGCAACGACTTTCATCAAAATTGCTAAACAAATACGTGCTTTACAAACTTTCTCATGTTTAACCATAGAACACGTTGCACATCGTTTTACTTAACATTTTTAATGGGATTCAAACAAGTCATTTGTAATACAAACGTCGTGTCCTCCTGATTTTACTTTTAGGATCCACGCGTTTCTTTGAAGTGTCGGACATAAGAAAGCATCAAATTTATGACGAGATTATCGCGGCTCCATTGAAATTTATAGTTGCATCAAAGAACCTTTGATATGCAACAAATATTTATGATGATCCGAGCCATAAAAAGTGGGAGTTATCTTTATTGTAAGTACTTATAGTTGGTATAATATAACACACGTACATAATTGACAATCTCCAAAATGTAACGGCTCTTGCGCCATACATCACAGAGTCGTGAGATAAATTTCTTCGTCTGACGAGGTCGGATCGGCAAAAATTTTAATCGTGCCTGGGTTTTATGCGATAATATCCTATGTGCCTGCCAAGCAGAGGCTATAATTCTAGTTCCATTGGCACCGACATGTGCATGTACTCGTAGTTGAACATCGTTAATCATCGTTCATTGAACCGTGGTAGGTGGAACAGAAACGGGGTCGCAATTTGATTGAAAGATAAAAATGCACTATTCATTTGTTAATTTACACATTAAGTACGAGTACTTATTTACAATCTTACAGTTCAGAACACACTTAGAGTAGACACGAGTGTCGCTGAGAATGCTCACATTTTATACAGAGGGTGTTCTTACATATTACAGCTTGTCAGTTGTCCATAATCAACCTTTAGGTTTCAAGCTATATACGGCTAATAGCTCATTGTAATAACTTCAATGTCACAGCAAAATAAAGGTCATGTTAACGGATGCTTATTTGGAATAACCTTTTGAGAGTTGTCCAAATTAAGCACTTAGAGAATGTCAAGTCTGCTTAGGCGTCGTCAGCAACTCATAAAGCAGGTCAGTTAGTATGTGAACTTTCTCTGTCTAATAGTTGTTTGAAATAGATGCCGTCGAAATATAAAAGGACATCTCTGCATCGAGTTCCAGCGTCCCATGGCTTCAGGCGATGCATTCAAGATATTTGGCAAGTCTCCATCTGGCGTCATACAGACGATATAGTTGAATCTTTTTACCTAAGCTAACATACAATACATATCAAACGGTTTCAACGTATTCAAAGTCATGTTTTAATCTGCTAACGCTCTTATAACGAGATATGTAGCTTTGCGTAAGTTTAGGCTCCTCACATCTATTACGTTTTTGTGAAACTGAGTCAGTCATTACGCAGGATTTAATAAGTATGTTACAATTTGTAAATACAATTCTGTGACCATTACGTCAAACAGTTACACAAACATTATGGTCATATCACGTCAGTCATTATAAACATATTAATATAGTTCCTTCTGCAGACACTCTGTCTTGTAAAGTATATTAGCATATGTACGTTTATATCATCAATAGTTTATGCATTTTATTCATTCATTAATTCCGATTTGTGCGAAATATTACCTTTACGTGTACGTACTGAAGCTTAAATATATTTCATTAGTACAGATTTTTATGATGGTAAACCCTGCCACTCTCTAGGCGTTGGCGTACAAGTGGGCGAGCACTAAAAGCATATTGTCCATAGTTAAAAGTGTACCAATTAACTCGCGACTGCATGAAAGACGGATATGGACTTTCTTCGGATACGCCGGCGGCCACCAGGCCCTGTGGGCGTGCCTGATTGGCTCGTTGGATTTGCATAATCACTACAACATAATATCCGGATCCTACTTTGTTCATCTATGTTTGTTATGTTATACTGGGGTACTAACAATTTGCTTAACTCTATAGACCTGGTTTTCGATATTTGTGCAATACACACATCGTGTATTATCAAGTGGGTAGATAATTATTTTCAAGTCTAGGTTCCTCGGCCAATTGATTCACAAGTTATACAACTCGAGTGTGAATACATTGTTTTAAATATAAAAAGCATTGTAAATATAAACGTTTCGATTACACGAATTACGCGAATAAAAGATGCAGTGTTGCTTCAAAGATCTTATAAATAAATATTTTCTTTCTTCAAGCTTCACTGTTTGATGCGCAACTTTTTACTTCAACTTTATAAATATTTACATAGTCTGCAGACTTGGCCGGAAGATGGTGTAAATCTTTTTTATATCTGATAGCAGGCGTTTAACCATAAAATCCGAATCGCCACCAAATGGCACAGATTTTCTCTTAGTATGAGTTATAGGCCTACATTAGCTCTACTTTCTAGGTAATACCTTCTGATTTTACATAGCAGATAAGTTGAAACAAAAAAAATGTACTTTCTTCACAAGTTCTTAGTAAATGCTACTCGGCGCATTAGGTTCTAGTGGTGTAACGAATATTCGTATTCGCGAATATTCGCATCTTTTTTCATATTCGCATTCGCAGTAAATTATGGGAATATCTTGCGAATATTTTTAAATATGACATGTGAAAATAATTTATAAAAAAGTTTGAAATAAAAATTAAATTAAAATTTAAATAACCCCCGACACAAAAAATCTCCAAAAAGTTAAATAATAATAGTGTCTTTGTCGTTTAAGTACCTAGTAATATTTTGACCCAACCGTCGTCGCGTCGGGGGACCGCTAAAGAAGTATTGTCATCTCCCTGGTCCGGAGTTCGGTCCCCCGACGTGAGGACGCTTGTGTCAAAATATTAGTAGCTACTTAAACGACAAAGACACTATTATTATTTAACTTTTTGGAGATTTTTTGTGTCGGGGGTTATTTAAATTTTAATTTAATTTTTATTTCAAACTTTTTAAATTACTTTATTCTCCATCATGGGGCCTTGATAATTAACTATCTATCACCTACTCGTTGAGCCCATCCTTATGAGCCCAAACACACTATATCTGCTATAAGTTGCTAAGGAGTTGGGTATCTCGCAGACTACTTGATGCCGCAGCATCAGCTCATGTTTACAAATATATTGAATGTCACAGTACACCAAATTTAAAGTCAATCGGATTTTTTAAGTTGGAAATGAGCTGATAATCCTCAAACGCCTGAACAGATCTTCATAAATTATAGCTAAGAACCATCGCAGCCACATCAGCTTTCAAACAAAAAAAACCGCGTCCAAATCGGTCCATTCGTTTGAGAGCTACGATGCCACAGACAGACATACAGATACACAGATACACAGATACACAGATACACAGATACACAGATACACAGATACACACCCTAAACTTATAACACCCCTCTTTTTTGTCGGGGGTTAAAAATAATACCGTGTAACATATTATGTTCCCAATCTATCTATATATATAAAAATGAATCCCTATTTTCCTTGGTCACGGCATCATGCGTGAACGGCTGGACTGATTTCGTTATTTCTTTTTTTGATGTGTTTGGTATTGTCAGGAGAAAGTTCTTATGAAAGAAAAAAATAAGAAAATTTCGCGGAAAATTAGAAAATTTAAGAATACTTAACCAACCATATTAAAAATATATCTTTAGCGCTTTTGACAATATAAACTTTTTTAATCCAACCTTATGGCGCTTGACATAACAAGAACGCGTGTTGCAAATGTCGTCTAAGAAATTATATATATAATTCTTCTGTGCGTGTGTATGTTGAACTCCTCCTAAACGGCTGGACCGATTGTAATGAAATTTTTGTGGGTCTTCAGGTGGATTCGAGAATGGTTTAGATTAACAATTGGATCCGGTAGGTGGCGCTGTACTCGGAGTACTCTTTTAGGACAGGACAACGTCTGTCGGGGTCGCTAATATAATATAAGTATGTATATTTTTTTATTTTTTTTAGGAAGACAGTGAAGCACATTGGAAGCTTGATTGACAGACAGGGAAATCCTACTGACACGACGTCCGTGCTTACAACGTTGAAAGCATCAAGAAGACGATCGAGCGGAACAAAAGCTCCAAAGTGTTGAGGGCCACTTTGACTATTGGTACATTAAAGGGCTGAGGTGTTTGCACAACAATGCTACCATGTCTATCCAAGTACAAGAACCGAGCACAAAGGCTATTCCACTATACAGAGGCGCGAGACAAGGAGATGTTATGGCTACGAAATTAGTCACTGCCGCGTTGGACATGAAATTAGCTTCAATGACGAGTACATTACTCACCTTTGATTTGTCGCAATATTTTCATCTTGTCCGAAATATTTGAGGACCATAGCGTTATGCTAATCTGCTCAAAGACCTTAACGGAGTTTCCCACCTAGTAGGCCTTAAATGAACAAGACCAAAATCTTGTCCAAAGCTCATTTTGTGCATATGTCAATTAGTGTTGAGAACGCAATTCTCGAAGTAGTCGAAGAATCTGTCTATTTAAGAAAAGTGGTCCATTTAGGCAAGTCCAACTTCAAGAGAGAGGTCAAACCCAGCTCGGTTGAACAGCGTTCGGGAAACTAGGCAAAGTCCTCTCGTTTAAAATACCTCAGTGCTTAAGGCAATAATCTTCAATCAATGAGTGGTGCCAGTGATGACGTACGGCATTGAGACATGGCTTCTGACTATGGGTCACCCAAGACAGATCACGGTCCCATAGCGAGCTATGAAGATGCTCGGTGTTTTTATACGCAATCAAATGGGAAATGAGGAAATTCGTAAGAGAACGAATATCTCTGACATATTTCAAACAGGCCACTCTATCTGGACTTCACGGTGCAGTGGGGTCACTTTGCAGCTATTATAATTTGACGTAAGTCGTAACGTACGATAAAATCTTTTGTTGCCAAATAAAAATCCCATATTCGCATTCACATTCGCAAATATTGGAGACAAATATTCGCATTCACATTAGCGAATATTGGAAATTCGACATTCGTTACATCACTATTAGGTACCGTACAAGCCGACCAAATACAAAAGTCAAATTCCAATTTGTGCTCCCATATAAATGGTTATGAAATGAGTACATACTATCTACATTAGCTGTTTGATACGATAACTACCAATTCAATTTACTTGAAACTTGTAAAAACAGGCCCTAATTCCTGTAAAGTTATATGAGGATGGTCGATTGAACATAAAACTAAACAGTATGGTGAAATCTGTCGTTGACATATTGATATTCCCGGCGTCCAACGAATGTGTCTGCAAACATGCCCCCGCTGATTGACGTCGAGACAAACAGACTGACACTCGGTGATGGTGAATGTATACAGCGCATGTTTTATTTATTTAAAAAACCAACGCCTCCCATTTTGAACCTTAATGAAAAAAATCTGCGCAATATGCACAGACATTCAGAATTACAATGAAAATGGAATGTTAATGAACTGGTCGCATTGTTCACCTTTGTGGACGGTGAAGAACGTTAGGTCAAACACACTAAATATTTCAGTAATACTTCATACGACCTCGTAGACTACACAAGTCATTCTTGGAACGTCTGTCAAAACTTTTAGCAATGTTATTAAATGGTTATCAATCAACAAACCATATAATTAAGAAACTAAAATTACGGTATGGCGTCGTGTTTTGTGCAATAAAAACATCTTACAAAAAGTTCAATACATATTATCCAATTATATGGTATTAATACCAAAATTAATCCATACATCATGCCAAGGGAGTATGAACCTAATAAACCTAAAAGACTATACACTGGCGAAATCATGGTTTGGCTAGTCGTGTAACCAACAATCATCTCTCGATTTTGATTACTGATAGCCTCACAAAGCTGCGTAAGCTGGAACGCGGGTAAAAACTCAGACCTTGTGCAGTACAAAAACGCAATTCAATAGTTCTTTATAAACTTATTGCGAGCTTTGATTTTGTACGTACGATGCATCAGGTATGATGAACATATTTTAATACAATACGCAATTTAAAACTAAATCTATATAACTAGTGTTATAAAGAGAAAATGTTTGTGAGTTTGTATGGGCAACCTATGAAACTACTGAGCCGATACTGAAAATTCTTTCACTAATAGGAAGCTACAGTACTTCTGAGTGTTATAGGCTATTTTTATCGGGAAAATATAAAGCGGTACTTTTACCCCGGAAAAACTATTTCACGCGGGCGGAGCCGCAAGGAATAGCTAGGTTGATAATAAATTTAATAGAAAATCACACAATCCACAAGAAACCTATACTAATATTATAAAGCTGAAGAGTTTGTTTGTTTGTTTGTTTGAACGCGCTAATCTCAGGAACTACTGAACCGATTTTGAAAATTCTTTCACTAATAGGTAGCTAGCTACATAACCCCTGAGTGCTATAGGCTTTTTATCCCGGGAAAATATTTTTGGCCCGGAAACATTTTCACGCGGGCGGCGCCGCGAGCACTACTAGTATAATAATAAACGCCACGAAAGCGTTGCAATAATATAAAATACGAGATTCAAGTAGAAAGTTAAAATAAGACCGAACACTACAGTCGCTGGCTTCAGACGTTTTGCCGGATGGCCGAAGCCGAGCTACTCAAACCAGAAAAAGATGCGCCAACTAGCTCAAGGGCGACTCTGGGTGCCTACCAAGGTTTTAGCAGCCAGTTTCTTGAAATATGTAACGAGTAATTTAATGAGAAAAGGGCTTTTAATTTTAAGATTTTCGCCCCAATTTAATTTTGATTGACTGTGTGATCGTGTGAATATTGGCGTCGAACGACTATGAATATAAAATTATGCTCTTGTACTTTTACCAAAATAAACGTAAGAACTCATCGAATGAAGGCATGTAAACTACCAAGAACTTCAATCTATCATCACCTGAGTTGGTTTGATGTTGTATGTATATACAAAATACCAATAATATACAAAACAACTCTGGATAGTGAGCAACACGTGACTTGACTGTCTAAATATCCTGCTTAACTCACTTTTTGGAATAATCCACAATATATATTCCTGTATTAAATTTCGTAGGCAAACATTGTTATATTAATTATTAGTATAAATATTGTTGTTTGACAGTACCGACGCAAAAAAGGCACTTTTATTTGTTTTTAGCATCTTCTTCATTATACATATTACATCCTAATTTATTTTATGGAACTTGGAAGTACACATCCTTCTATCTTGTGTCAGGGGCGAATAAGGTTGATGCACCGAATCGTGCGGATCGAGTGTAAGTCGGCAAATATGTGGATCTTTAACGGTAAAGACTACAATCATTGATTTTCACTCTCGACAATTTAAAACTTTAAGCCGTGCCTCGGTCCGATTTAAAGCTCGTGTAGCAACATCGTGAATACGTAAGCATATTCAAAATTCGAATGAGTTTTCCTTGTAGCATTGTATTATAAGCATTATAGATAAAGCGATAGATCAAAACGGGCAGTGTGCATAGTTAAGTTAAAAAGTAATACTTATATACTTGTGCATAGTTTATAAAGTGTTTTAACTTTTAACTAACCACCGTTTTGTGAAATTTATAATTTAAGATACAACACTTATCAGTATCACAATTATTTATTAGTGAAGCCCTAAAGATTCAGTGACATTCAGACAGGATGCTTTAAAAAATATGGCATTGTAAATCGACCAGCAAAAATTCCATTAAGAGTCGTACATAAAACATAAACACAACTACAACCATTATTAATAATCTCGTTTGTCCAGCTATTCAGTTTTCCTTGACCACTGGTTAATGACGCGAACGCGGTCTAAACTTGTAATAATTTACTCTAAAGGGTAAACGAATGATTATAATTATCGTTGTGGACGGTTATGTGCCATTTGCTAGTCCCTACTCCCTTGTGATCTCTAAATGTCGTTGGGCTTCTTTAGCGTGATTATTAATGTATTTACACGTTTAAATTAAGGACCAGTTGTTTCAAACCATTTTTGGGAATCCTTTTAGACTTTTGGCACAGCTTTTAGTACTGACAATTTTACCATATTCTGCGTTTAATTTGTAACTTTGTCGGCCAAAGCTTTTTAGGAGAACTAAAGTTTACTGATGGTTTGAGATTGTCACTTCGCGTAAATGTGAAACGGTGTTTGTTACAAAAACAGTACTAGATAATAAAACAAGCTAGAGTGATGTAACGAAAATCTAAGATGATTTAACAGCTAGTTTAGGTGTTGGATAATTTCCACACACAACTACTATCCTACATGTGACGTCACTTTGCCGAGCTAATTATAAAAAAAAAATGATTAAAATTCAACGTTATCTAAAATATCAACGAATTTAATTAACTGTTCGCATAATGAAAATATAGCATTAATAACGCAAAGCAATACTGTTTTTATTCCATAACAATTTGTTGTTTAACTAAACAACAATTTACGCGCTAATAACATAACGGTCTTAACACTCATAACGGTTTTCTCATTATGGACAATTAAATTTTCCAGTGGGTAGGATATCCTGGTACATTATATAGAAATAAGAATCTTTAGATGTGCAAGTATTTCAATATATTTCGCCTAATATGCAGTTCTTAGAGTATATTGTCAGAATATTTTAAATTATATTTGACTTCATGGTTGTTTCTGATTATAATAATGGACCATTACTACAAAGCTTCAAATAGACTTCTATGCAAAATTTTCTTCACTTTTTTTTTTACTTACAAAAGTACCTAACTACAATTGTTTACTTTGAAAGAAATTATGACGTTATAATTAAATAATTCTTATAAGTGGTCATTCTCAAATACTATAACATAAAAATGCAACACAAACAGCTATAATAAAAAACTCAATTATCAAATGACATTTATTTTTATCGTTTGTGCAAAAACAAGTGGTATTTATACCGTTTCAAAGAACATTGTATTTCGAAGGGACGCAACAATAAGGCTGATTGTCGTTAACCCCTTTGCTTTGCCATTAGCGGAACAGACAGGGCGCGACCGGATGTCGAGGGCTTGGTGACTTGCTACCTAGGTTTTATACGTACTAAGAATAAAAACCTGTATGGCTTAGTCATTGCATTTTGCCGCGGTGTCGCTTGTAGTGACAAACTAACTCAAAATATGAATATTTTATTTAGTATCACTTTATACAACATTACTTAATATTATTTTAAGGGTTTAATGCCATAGGCATGACTATAAAGAGAAACAAATATAGCGCACAATAATTTATTTGATTTTAAATTTAAAACTCAGCATGGTTAATCACAGCTTTTAGATAGTTATTATATAAATTATTTCATGCTTAGCTTTTCGGCATTGTTTCAAACCAAGAACGTCTTTATAAAGTCGGACTTCTCAAGATACTTTTTATATTTTAGTTGAATTGATAAATGTAATTAATTACGGATTGACAATTTCTCAAATATACAGACACGCAAGTTGCGTTTGCAGATGTACCTAATTTTATATCATAACACGGAAAACGATAGGATGTATGAACTTTCTACAATTATTTGAAGTATAAATTATTAAATTATAGCTAGGTGCGTGCTAATAGCATATCTGGTTTGTTTAGTGGCTAGTCATTAAATAGCAGTTATTATATTTGTAGACGTGAGAGATAATTTAGTAATTAAATTAGCAAGAAACACATTGGCAACTAAAACGAAGAAAATCTAATAATTTTCCAGTAAAACATTGCCGTTTTTCGATGTTCATACAAATATTAGTTGTATTCGTATATTTTAAGAATAAATCATGCTTCGTCGAGATATTTTTTTCATAAGCAAACTCGATGTATTTTAACCTTATCTCTATTTCGAAACTTTTAGCAGTTTTGCTTCATCGATACAAAAATGTACATTGATGATTAATGTACATATTATGATAAAAAAATTCCCAGGAAATGCTATAAAGATAATGTTCAAAATAAAACATTGATACACATTCTGAAGGACACTTCCCTAATCCCAAAGCATAATTTAAATTTGACATTTGAAAAATATTTGAACGCGCCCTACTTTCGCTTACAAAGGTCCGCCCATGGGAACCGCGCCCTGGACGAAACATAGCAGCCCATGTTAATGACCTCTGTAATTCGATAATGTAATAATAAATCCTGGTCAATGTTTTATGAAAATTTTGGTATTAAATTCCGATGTGCATGTCGAATCGCTATGAGCCATAAAGGTCGTACACCAATGGAATGCCCCTGTCATAACGGGTTCTTTAAGGACGCATGAGGTAACATTTCTGCGTGCCAACATAACGATGACATCTGAGGATTGCTTGTAGTTTTTGACTAGCCTAATGTTTATATGTACTACGTATCTAGTTATCGAGGAGCTAGTTCATTCTAAATTGACATTCCAGACAGCTTTTTTATAGTTTTAATAAATCAAGTTACATCTAAAGGCATGAAAACATTCATTGAGCGTGATGGCGTTGTTATAGCAAACACTATTGTTATTATTCCAATAAACATTTGCCTCCCCCACAGTGGGCACCCTCCGTTTGCTGCGAGATTGGAATGCTAAATTACGGGTGTACCATTGATTTTTGAGCACGCACTGTGCCTCAAACACCGAAATGATCTTTCAAGTTTTGGGAGAAAATGTTGGTGATATAAAACTAGGCTTAATACAAAGAAACATGGCTTATTTGATAGAAATTTATTTGACATACAAGTAAATAAATCTAGCTTTAAATAAGTCAGTACAAAAGAGAAAAAATATTAGAATCAAGTTATTTGCTTGATTGAAGAAATTAAGACTGCAATTGAAGAAATTTCGCTTTTCTATCAGCCCAGTATTTGTATCAGAACTAATAATAGCATATTACTCGTTGTTTTATGCTTATCTCTATTGCCTAGCTTCGTATAGATTGCGATACATGCATGAGTCTTACTTGGAGTCTAGAGTGTCATTTATTTATATTATTCTTTCATTAAAAATCATGTGTAATTGGGAACACACTGATTATAATATAATTAATCAGATTTCTACAGATAAGGATAAGTCTTAATTGGTTATACGATTTATGAGAAACAGTAATCACTTAATCAAAATAAATATTTCTTTGGAAAGTACAGCCAATAAATACATTTTAATTCTCATCATTGGTAATTTAGAAGACACATTGCAATATTATAATATGCATTACATTGATTATATAAAAATACATAAGATTAAATACCTGAAAGTTTATAGAACAGATGCGAGGAGATCGATGCAGTTTACAATAAAAAACTTAACACTTTCTTCTGACAAATAAGTACAGGGCCGAATGAAAACAACTTGAGATTTTTTATCGCCGACACGTCAATATCCGAGACGGGCGCGGATGGAACTACCAAATAAAAGGCCCATCGCGAGGGCGGAGGGGCGCGTCAGAGCGTCACCATGTGGAGCTGTTAACAACCAAACAAATCATGCGAGCCTTTCCCTGTAACATATTTTCTCCAAGCGTGGTGTAGCCGCAACATGACCACATTATAATTGCATGCCTTACTCTAGAACATCAAGTGTGCAGATGTGGATATCTAATGCGTACAAAAACAACATTTGATCAAGACACTGAAGTGCTTGAAGCTCGACGAGGTCAAACCGCGTATGTGTGAAATACTTCTTAATACGGTGGGAATTTATCCTGAGAAATTATTTTAATAAAATCAGACGACTTTCTCAGACAATTATTTGGCTTTTCTAAGTGAAATTTGCACGTGGGCTATTGTTGATAGTATTCAATTTAACAATAACACCCTGTTGCTCGAGATGTAACCTTGCGAATGCCAGGTTATTACGTAAAGAACGATTGTATCAGATCCATAATGTTCTTAAATTGGCAATCCGTTTTGCTTGGTCGAATCAATTGCGTGCAATAGGCAGACCGTTCGGATACGCAGAATCAGCTTGCACTAACCATTGAGTAGATGCAACAAATAGATTTGCCGCTAGATTTCTCATTTGCATGTAATATACGAGTTGTACCATTTTCTGGTTCGTTAAACACAATCATCGACGAAATTACGCCAGCAGACGCGCCAGATCAACCGAGCAGTTCATAATGGATCGTTACGAAGATTAATTATGATGAAAGTAACAAGTCACTTGTAAAATCAAAAGTACACGACCAAACACAATACCGTGACAGTGAGAATGGAATAGCTCCAAACGCTAATTGGCTTTGTCTCTATTAACGCATTAAAACTTAAACATCGACCGTGAACATTATTTTACACGTTTTCATTTTAGTTTTGTTGATCTGTGGATTGATTGAACTTCTTAAAAAAAAATAGTATGACATTCATGGATTTGTGCAGTTCTCCCATAAATTTGTTTTACCGTAACACTGAAATTGAAACATGCCAATCGCATCTATTTTTACCTCATATGAGCAATAAAAGCTGGGCAATTAAGTTGTCCAGACAGCAATATCCTGTCCACTCAAACTCAGGTAAATAAAGTGAATCGTTAATTCAATTTACTTTGCCTATTTGCACCCGGGGGCTATCTCTGCTGATTGGATCAGAGTGGAGTCGACAGCACTTAAGGTTTGTTGATATTCTAATAACAGCCAAATTAGATCACCGCCACTTGCATTGTTACTCTAGAATCAGTAGCTTACTTCTTCACAAGTTTTAATAGAAACTTGAAATATTACAAATAACTTGCATACCGTATCCAGGTACACCTTTGAGTATCTAGCAATGCAAAGGAGATGGGATGACCAGGCGAACCCTTCGTTGGTCATACATGCGCGGCTGGTCATAAACTTTTATTAAAACCTATGTGACTTGCGATCGCTGTCATTACATTCTACGATAATGACATTAAGCGGTGCTCCGCAGAAATTGTGATTTTTGTTGTGTTATTGTGTAAGAAGCGACCTTATATTCAGCCCTGCACGTGTGAATTTTTTTTTTGTTCTTCTTCTTCTTTTCGTTTTGTGGCTTCCACCGTTTATCAGTGATTTCGCCAACGTTAAGTGCCAGACTTTTCTTTTTTTTTTTTGTTAAATGTGTGCTATCCGTGTCTACCTCGCCCCCCCGCAGGATTGGCAAAAAAAATTGATTGCGCATTATTGACATATCGTGTCCATTGGTTAAATTGTCTAAGAGGTACACAGATTAACGTTCGGAATTACAATATACGCAACAGGCGACCGGCGCAATTTCATTGTCGGTTGCATTGACAAACTAGGCCATAACGTTTACTCGAAGGAGATAATTTTCCTCTGAACTTCTCAAGTATCGCACTCGGCATGCGGCCTTGACTTGTACTGGTACTGGCCATATGGTGGTGCAAACGCTTTGCATCTCAACTGGTAAGATGTGCCCTATATGGTTCGTTCGTGACCTTGTGCTATAGACGTGAAATCGAACCAAAAATAGGGTCACAATATAGAAAAACGTGAGCCGTCAATCACTTTTTCAAATGCTAACGGTGAATGCCGGACGAGAGATACATGGACCGATAACATGCAAATGGTGAAGGCCGTGACATCTTGAATTGTTTTTAAACTAGAACAAAACAAAACTGTGTGAAAAGTTGACATATGGAAATACAATCTATTATTCACGACTAGCTTTTGTCCGTGAGCTTTATTTCGAAATAAAAGTATCATCGTGTAGACTACGGGCATAAAGCCTTATGATTATTGCTCCAGAACACGGTTTATTTTTGTGCTAAATTTTATACAAATATCTGTATGCCTTTACATTTAGTATAGCAAACGTCTAAAGATCTGCAATCTGCACTAACCTTTAAAATTATTGTATTAGAAGGCAGATGTTCATGCAGAAAATAACTTTAATTGGAACTTTGAGTTTAAGGCCACAATAATTCCGTTCAATGGGAACAATGGATTCGTATTTTGTATGCAGCCGTGTTGAGATAGCGTGCTGGCGCCGACGCCGCGCCACGCAGATGAGAGAAGGGTTGGTGACATATGTTATGAACTTATGGAAATGTATTAAGCCTGCACTACACTACTCGCGAAGTTGATCGAGGTTGGCCGAATAAGATAGTGTGGAAGGCCACTTCGCTTCGCCTCGTGCAACCTCGCCTCGCCTCGGGCGACTTCCAGTCGTTGTCGGTTTTTGCGCCCGAGTCAAAGGACTCGAAGTGTCCCGAGGTTCGAACACGAAGCGTCTTACTACACTACTCGGCTCACTTCAGTTCGCATCGAGACGTCATGAGCACAGGTTGTATTCAACGTTCCGTAGGTAGTTTACAGAACACGATTAACAGTATTGTTATAATCTTTACTATATAATCTTAACAGTATTGTTATAATCGACTGCCTCGGTGGCGTAGTGGTATTGCGTACGCATTACGAGTACGATTTGCGCGCTGAGGTCCTGGGTTCGAATCCCGGGTCGAGCCAAAAAAAAATTGTGACTGGGTTTTTCCATCTTAAAATTTACTCAGTCGCAGCTCGGAGTCAGGAAGTTGGCGGTGTGATACCCCCGTGCCTCGGAAAGCACGTAAAGCCGTTGGTCCTGCGCCTGATCTCTCTCCGGTCATGTCGGATTGCCGTCTCACCGGACTATGAGAGTGAAGGAATAGCGAGTGCACCTGTGTATTGCGCACACACTTGTGCACTATAATATCTCCTGCGTACCTGGCTGATCTCCGTTGAGATTGGCCGCCGTGGCCGAAACTGGCTAGGAGGATTTCATTTCAATCTTTAAAACTACGCAACGAATTTTGATGCGGTTTTTTTATAAATAGATAGCTAATAGAGTGATTCAACCGGAAGGTTTTTATGTACTTTTAGCTCGAAAGAACTTATTAACGCGGGCGAAGCCACGGGCAAAAGCTGATCTATAATAATATATTGCAATTAAAACAACGATATTCATTTAGAGCTTTGCGGTATAACGTTACAAAAGCCCCTTATTCACTATGGCACCATCTTTACAACGCCCAGCACCATCTATCAAAAAACCTGATTTAAAATTAAAATATTTCTTCAAAAAAAAAAAAAAGCAAGATCCGGGGACAAAATAGCCGATCTAATGTGTTGATCCAGGATTAGGTTTATCCATGTGCCAAATATCATCGAAATCCGTTCAGTAGTTTTGGCATTTACTTCTAAAAAATATCAAAAATATTAGCATCATACTACTGCCTCGATGGCGTAGTTGTATCGTGTACGACTGCAAAGCTGAGGTCTCGGGTTCGATCCCCGGGTCGGGCAAAGTGATATTGAGTTTTTCTATTCAGTATCAGCCCGGAGTCTGGAATTTGTGCCAGATATGGTGATAGGCTCACCACCTATCACATCATGGGACGGAATAACGGCGAAAAGTGGATGCACTACTTGCGCCTCTGCCTACCCCTTCGGGGATAACAGACGTGAGTACGTGTGTGTGTGTGTGTATTAGCATCATGCATCCATTTCTTTTTAATTTTCGTTGAATCTATACTAATATTATAAAGCTGAAGAGTTTGTTTGTTTGTTTGTTTGAACGCGCTAATCTCAGGAACTACTGGTTCGAATTGAAAAATTCTTTTTGTGTTGAATAGCCCATTTACCGAGGAAGGCTATAGGCTATATAACATCACGGTGCAACTATTAGGAGCGAAGAAATAATGGAATATGTGAAAGAAAACGGGGAAAATTATTCATCCTTGAGGGCTTCCATTGCGTACACTGCGAAAACGGTTCAAGATACCAAAAATATATGTATGAAAGAATTATTCCTCTTGAAATGATCTAAAAAAATGTCCGCGACAGTATATATCTATCTTTTAAGATTAACTCACTAGAACCGTTTTTATGGTAATCAAATTTGGTCGAAATTAATGCATTATTTATTAAGAGTTGTATCAACGTCATAATATTAATATTTATCCAAATAAATGTGTTGGATGAGTGATTCAACGGGAAGGTTTTTATGTACTTTTAGCCCGGAAAAACTTAATAACGCGGGCGAAGCCGTGAGCAAAAGCTAGTTATAAATATGCACGTAGCAGCTGCCACTTGAACGTCATCCATGATGCCTATCGTGCGGGCGCCGGGCGACTGAGCTCCTCGCGAGGTTGCACGAGTGTGTAGCCACATAGTTCGGACTTCGGTGAACTTCGACGAGTACTTCGTCGAGGTAACTTTGCGAGTAGTGTAGTGGAGGCTTTATATTTTTAATAACATAACTGAAAATGTGTTTTTAAAGCTCGCTTGATATGAGACGCCACGTTTGCACGTAAAGAGGTCCATCATTCTCCAGAACTTTTGAATTACAAAGTATTGTATAGCATTGCCATAAGTGACATTAGCTCTTGTCGCAATGCCCAGGAATTTAACTACTTATAAATTCCTTCAAATCGGAACATAACTGGGATTGCATATCACTGCTAGACAGTAGAAATAAATAATGCAGTGGTACCTACCCAGACGGACTCTCCCGTGCGCATAATTATCAAACAAGTAAAAACAATCTGCACACACACTCACGCCTGTTATCCCCGAAGGGGTAGGCAGAGGCGCAACTAGTGCACCCACTTTTCGCCGTTATTCTGTCCCATGATGTGATAGGGGGCGAGCCTATCGCCATATCGGGCACAAATTCCAGACTCCGGGCTTATACTGAATAGAAAAACTCAATATCACTTTGCCCGACCCGGTGATCGAACCCGAGCCCTCAGCTTTACAGTCGTACTGTAATGCAACTACGCCACCGAGGCAGACAAACAGTCAAAGTAAAAACAATCTGCTACTTTTAAAATTACCTACATTGCTTTTGACGACAAAAGAAATAAAATTCCACGGATTTAGATTGCAATTGCACTGACTGCAATGCAAACTGATTCACAAAAAATTGCAGTTGTGTTAACTTAGTTGTGCCTCAATAAATGTTCAGCCTCACTGTCATTACAAGACAAAAACGCCCAAGTACAGCCTTGAGTACAGCTGCTCTAGATAGAGCGACATGTGGGCGCAGGAAGTGCAATTGCACGATACAATGTTTTAGGCACCGACGCAATTAACACCCGCATAAAATGAATTATTACAAAAGTTAATTAGCCACCTCGTCTTACATAACACTGAACATCTGTGTTAATGGAACATTTGTATAATAAAGCCCAACAATTTCTTAGTCTAAATGCATTTCCAAAAGGCAACACATTTATGATTTTAAAATTAAAGCTGTAATAAGCAATATCGTGTGGTAATTTTGAAAAAAAAATCGAGACCATGTCATGCGTGTTAATTCCTAGCAGCTTGGTTTTTGGGTTAATTTACAGTTCGTGCAAGTGTTACTGCAGCCGCACTACGAAAACCAAGTGTTTATTCAATATTACAATACCTGTGGCAACAAACACATAATAGTTGTGACTTGTGATTTTTAAGGTAAGTAATATTTAGACTTAATGATTAAGAAATCACTAAGATCAATAATTGTAATATTTTTTTTATCAACATACATTTTTGACACGTGTAGAGTAAAATAGCTACCGCAGAGCGATAACATAAAGTATACATATTAAAGTTACCACTGAAATAATTTTAAACAGTCAAATAAGAATACAATTAAACAGAATGAGTTACGGTCCACGCGAGCGTAACCGGCGCGGCCGCGGCGGAGGGAGGGGCGGGCAGCGGGTGCGCTCCAACGCTATACTTGCTCCAACATGGGACTCAATGCACAAGATACGTAGACTTTAATCTGGTTAAGGCCAGATTGCATCCGTGTCATTGCGTCTAGTGACCTGGCTCGCTCTGGGCTCGGGCCGCATTGATCCTGCAATAAGATCCTCTGTGCATGGCGGCGGAACCGTCGACGCACAGCCACGGATATCGAGTTCAAAACTATACAATTATTGATTCATTCACTACAACGGAACGGTTTGTTTCACACGAGAATACTTAGAGGCACTTGTAAGGTGTCTGGTGATATGAAGACGATCCAACATGCACTAATATGATAAAACCTCAGTACCTATATTTTCAAGTTCAACACAGTTTATTATATTTTGTTAAATTTTCGGACGAAGCTAAGTAATTGGTCTGTTAACACCTTTTGTCATTGTTACTGCTTAGTTAAAAAAATTAAACCATACAACAGACTCTTCCAATCCTTTATTAAAAGCTTTACAGGTGGAGGGTGCTCGTGGATTCCAAAGCGGCTTGCGCAAAGAAGCCCTCGGCGTGCAACTTTGTAAAACAATGGCTTTATCAGGTATATCATTGACAGTGTCAAGTAGCGTTTAATCTCATTTATCAACGCTTGTTGATAAATACTACTTGTCACATGAATGTATAAGCTGACCAAAAGTAAAAATCAGCCAAAGAAATGACAATAAAATGAGAATTTACATTATCTGTTTCATACGATAATTGTAAAATTTTAGGTTGCCTATTTTAATTTTATAGTGACTAACAAAATAAAAATTCATCAGCATACTATTTACTTAAAACACATGGAAGCATCGACTCAATTTCATGAAACGTAAATTATTTAGCTCATAAAACACGCAGGCTGCCGTTTAATCCAGGACTGCAAGCTGCAGATCTGACGATGTCTAATTATATAGCGACGTCCCCATTCGCGCGCCGTGCGTTCCAGACAACTTGCTACTTAGGGAAAACTTATTAATATAGCATATCTGGATTTGTCTTGCAAATGACGCTAAAAATGGCCTTCAGGAATTCGTACTGCGTTGCGATGGTCTTCATTTGCGCAGTAATGAAGTCTAAATACTTTGGATAAAGAAACATATATTGTGAAATATTATATATTATGATTCTATCTATCTTTAAGTCGATGGTAAATATACCAGTTTTTCATACAACAGCATCGTAAGTAGACTGGATAGTTTTTGAAAGAGTGGAACAATATAGACATTAATACAAGTGAGACCTAACTCCTAGGCAATTATGGACGGTTGTTATCGAATTATGAACTACACGACTAAAACTTTGCTATTCCGGGCAAATTGGATAAAGTCAAGAACAAATGAGTTCCTAATGAATGCAGTCTGCAAAACGACAAAAAGTTCCACGATATTAGTTAGACGTGACAGCCTAAGGATTTCTCCTAGCTTTATATATATAGGAAGTTATGAGACCATTATTTGAAGAACATTTTTACTGTTCATGTGTGTAAAATGGGACCCAGTTTCCTTAACATAAATAATAAATTTAGAGCGAGACAAATTGCTTGATCATTCATATACCTCGCGTGGTTTTACTACGAGAACCTTTTTAGATACACACCAAAACTAATAAAATACGGATATTGCATGGCGCTAGATCGAGAATTCGGCTCCAGCGATATTTCATTTCGGCATGTTTGGACGGGACTTTTAAAAGTCGACGTTCAAACATAGATCTGACGTGTCGGTGCATTTCCGCATTGGTAATATATAAGGCGTTGATATTAAGTAAGATTTACGAGGCTTGTTAGCTGCTTCTAATGTTCCAATTATGTTTGTTTCGAGAGCCAACAAATCACTGTAGTGTCATGTTTGTACGTCACCATGAATAGCGAAGTCCAGCGTGTATAGATACGAGTTTCATAATAGGATAATGGAGGCTGGCCAGTATGACGGACGAGTGAAGGCCACTCTCCCAGCCTACTAATACGTAAATGTATACAAACTGCACAATGTGGTTGAACACGACTCGCTAAATAAGCGATTTCCGTCGGCACTCGGCATTCAACGCACCACGACGGTCTTATTCTAGCGACCTTTCGAAATAATATCGTTATCGACATTCTCCCCTCGGTTGGTATAGTGTGATGCAATAAAAGTTAATTAAAACATTTCAGGGGCAAAAGTCATGCCAGCCTACGTCGCCACTGCTGCGATTTAGTTTCATCATTTATCTCAGTGTATTACAGTCTCAGTATTTTGTGAAATTATCTAATAAATAATTTATAGAACATAAATTTCATGAATAATATCAAAATTATGATGTATCTACAATACTCAAATTAGCAACTAAATCGTGAATAACAGGAAATACGTGCGTTATTTATTTATAGCGTTTATATACGACGTTAACAGGCATTATCAAATTATAGTTTGATTAGCAACCAACTTCAACATAATGTTTGGGAAATATATTAAACACGTCGTCAAACTCATACATTAAAAAAACGTGCTCTAAAGCTGTTGCCTTTAAAATTTCAAATAATATTCATCATATGAAAAAGATTCATATTTGTTTAAGCATCTAAATACATTATTCCCTTTACATATCAAACTTATCATAGTAATACAATATGAATGTAAGTATTTTCTTTAACTAAAAATATCCTCCGGGGGTCACGGGTGGGCGGGAGGGGCCGTCCACCTATTAGTCTAGCCAACTTTTGTGACCCCCGTGATGGATGGCAGCGTGCCTCACGCTGCCTCGGACGCCAATGGCGTCCTTCGGTGTACGGGGGCTTCTGAGCCCCCGCAACAACAGGAGACGGACCGCAACAGCGGTACGCGCAGGGGCGGTTGCGGACGACAACAGACGTGAGTCGGAGGAAGCCCGCAGCCGTCCCTAATGCGCCGAAGATGGCCACCGCGGAGTTTTAGTTGGTATGCCGTGCGGTGTACATAGGTTAGGGACTCGTCCCGGCGGTCGCCCGACGTTTTCCATCTCTCCGGGCGGCTCAACGTCGGGTCGTAAGGCACGGTGAACCCAACATAACCGCTCAGTCGTTCCCCTTGAACACTGGGCGGTAGTAATAAGTCACTTTCTCAGCGTAAACAAAAAAAATATCAGAATTCTTTATAAACACATAAAAGCAGTTTGTACAAAATATTTTTTAACAAAGCTAACTAAATTCACAACGGCACAATGCCGGCGCCAACATTCCCAAAATGGCAACATCCTTCGAACGTGAAAACAATAATCGCCATCGTTATGTCGGCCTGTACGAATGCTTTGTACTAGATCTCGTGCACCAACAAGGATCATTATATCAATTGTATGTCGGTCAATACATAATAGCTGGCATAGGGCTCTCCCACCGCGGGTCAACAAACACCGCGTGGGAGTTAGATGGCCAAGTTAGGCGAACCAGTTTGAAAACGCAAACTATTATTAGTATTATAAGGGTCGCAGGCGCAACTGACATCAGCGTATCAGTAGATCGCAACAATCATTATTTGATTTGTTAGTGACAATATAATCACTAAAATAGCGTAGATGTTTGATAACATTACAAATATAATTCACTAAAATCGGTAAAGCCTTTGAATCACTTTCTGTAAATTAAATATATATTATAACTACGCATATTTCAGATAGTTTTTACATTGACCCGTACTAAAACAATTCACATCTTTAGTTTCTGCCGAATTAAAGATGATTAAATCACGTTACATATTGTTTGTAAATATAAAATGTAAAAGTTTACATAATGTATAGCGTTGGCAGTTTGTTTGTTGGCGTCCGAAATAAGACACAGGCCAGCTGTGTCAAGAGCACGTGTGTGTATTGTGTATGTGTTGTGTGCAGCGACCACGAGACGAGCACATGTGCGGTGCGGCTCCAACACCAGAAGGGGGAAGACTGGCACGTAAGAGCCAGGATGTGGACGGGCCATGATCATGTACAGGGTAGTTAGCGAACAAATAAGGCAAGAACCATTATTTTAAAAAGGCAATAATTACTAGCCTATTTTGTGACAAAATTACTATAATATACGCAGTTGTTACCGATGGAATAGAGCATAAATTATAATTTTAAAATCGCAATGACTATGGGCCTGACTAGTCATAAAAAAAAAATCATGCATTATTCGTTCGGAAAATACCACGATAATTATAGTGGCTCTTTCATGCCACTCTTCCTCTTCATGGGGGAAATATCGGTAGAAGCAGCTCTGCATTATCTTTATTGAGATAATTTATCAAAACGGCTAAGAAAGAAATACGTTCTAAATTCTAATGAAGTGATCAACATCTTCCTGTTCGTATCTCACTCAATCTTATTTTATTAGTTCTACTACACTGACAGAATTAATTATTTCCATTAAGAAAGGGAGTAAAATTTAGTTAGAAGATTTAAAATGTAAGTCATGTCTCAGGAGAAAATCTGTGATTTTGACCATTCCGTTTGGCGTCATAAGTTTATACAATAATAGCTCTTAATATTGTTACGTAGTCTATACAATTAATTTGAATAAGGCGTATCAAAACTCAAATAATTATAATGAAAATAGCTAAAATTATCGCTTCATTTAAATACTTCTTCAGGACTATTACTTAAATAATTAAAAAAAGTCTAGCGATATTGAAATCCATAATCTGTTCAAAGCCCGCGACTATCAAATAGACTTTATTCGATAACATGACCTTTTCGTTTCCATGTGCGGTTTACGGTACTCAAAATAGAATATCCGACATGTGAATCATTATCCGACTGTACATATACGGTGTCCTGGTGCAACAGATATGGCAAGGACTCTTCCTCCGAGTTCAATGCCCGTGCTTTTGCATTGCATTGTTACATCGTCTGCATATTGATCACGGCCCCGACACTACGAACCGTATCCCTAGTCCGAAATTACGCGGTATCGTATCGTTAACGTAATAGTTTCGTTTAATTTTATATTATTATTTTTTATACATGTTAATGCCCATCTCCTTTAAGAGAATTAAATAGGGATCTTGAAATTAACAATCGAAGGCAGGGTCGAGGTAGCTCAATTGGAAGAGCACCGGCACGGTACGCCGGAGGTCGTGGGTTCGAGTCCCGCCTTCGACCGTTTCTTTTTCAAGATTCCATAAAAATATAAAATCAGTTTCGTTTAAGTTATTTTTTTATGGGCATTTGTACAGCGCCCCAGTGAGCGTATGCGGAACTAAAATACGACATCGTGAACTTCGCGCGTGTACTCTTCGAATAGTAAATCGTGAAACCATGAATAAGCACGGTGTCAAAAAAATGGAAAATGGAAGCAATTCACCCTTGAAGAATATTTAATGATTTATTTAAATTATCTGTGAGCTCTTTTTATAGATACTATGTGTAGAGTCTAAACTCTCTAGAGTTTAGACTTTTAGAAAACTTAATTCTATGTAATAAGTAAGGAAACTTTTTTGATCAAAAAAATCCAATAAATCGAGGAAATGCCATGCTCGTAAATCTTGTGGGTGAATTGGCCCTGTGTGCTTTTAATCGAGGGCTAGCCGAAATATCCCCGGAGAATTAACGTTAAAGGTCACGAAATAAGTTATATACAATGAGTTATGAGGTAGGACGAGTTTTCGTAACACAGTTGCTGGGTCGCGACAATCCGACGCCTCTTTGGCAAGACACCGCCGCTTAAAGTAAAGTATACATGTCTACAACAGTCGGTGTCGAATTGCGATATGTGAACATTCAGGATAAGAATTACGTACTTCAAAGACTGTATTTTCTTAATATCGGACTCTATTACAACTTGGATTTGGCACCAATTTGTTTATGTAGAAAAATCTAAGCTGGTTATTTCTATAGTTGAATGAGAAGTAGACAGATTCCAAACTCCAGATCCATAGTCATTAGCAATTTCGTAGACTTGTGTCGAGAATTTGTGATTCTTAAAGACTTCAGGCACAGTAAGCTAATTTCGCAATATACGACAAACATATTGGCAGACCCTACACATTAAGTACTCTATATGCCTTGAGGCTCGATATGCTGGAATTGATCCTACGGCTTCTGTTACAAAGCCAACTACTGGTCCGTTACGCCACGGTCATGGTAACCTCGAGGGTTCTTAACCGTATCATGTAGTACAAAACAAATTCTTATGTTGGAATACGAATATAATCTATACTATAATATTATAAAGCTGAAGAGTTTGTTTGTTTGTTTGAACGCGCTAATCTCAGGAACTACTGGTTCGAATTGAAAAATTCTTTTTGTGTTGAATAGACCATTTATCGAGGAAGGCTTTAGGCTATATAACATCACGATGCAACTATTAGGAGCGAACAAATAATGGAAAATGTTAAAGAAACGGGGAAAATTTTTCATCCTTGAGGGCTTCCATTGCGTGCGCTGCGAAAACGGTTCAAGATACCAAAAATACATGTATGAAAGAATTATTCCTCTTGAAATGATCTAAAAAAATGTCCGCGACAGTATATGTCTATCTTTTAAGATTAACTCACTAGAGCCGTTTTTATGGTAATCAAATTTGGTCAAAATTAATGCATTATTTGTTAGGAGTTGTATCAACGTCATAATATTAATCTTTATCCAAATAAATGTGTTGGATAGAGTGAATCAACGGGAAGGTTTTTATGTACTTTTAGCCCGGAAAAACTTATTAACGCGGGCGAAGCCGTGGGCAAAAGCTAGTTACTACATAAATTACATTTATGCAGAATTTTTTTATATTTATTAAATATAATTAAGGGATATCTAAAGATGAGTATTACTCAGGGTTTTACATTGTACAATACTGCAACTGCATTAACAAAACGCTGCGAGATTTTTCAATATCAATTTCTTTAATTTGGCATTTCAAATAAAAGACGCGAGCAGAAAGCCCACATAAAAAAATGTCTGACCGGGTGAAAATAAATAGAAACCCCCGGCGGCGCCTAAAAGTTTTGATACTTATCGAGATCTAATGAGTTTTTTTCTTACAATATATCGTACCTTATTGTGCCCTCTAACCGTTAGGAGAATAAATACGAATTCGATACAAATGAAATTCTTGCAATTTACCAGGAATCCATAAATTATAAGTGCGATACCTCTACAACTGTGTCTTCCATATTGAAACAGACCATCCCGCAGGCCCAACCGTAAACCACTATCGTTTTACGGTTTCTAGCCAATAAACATGTCCGTGCGTCTGGAAAACGAGATGTGCACCAAAATATCCATCAGTAAACAAACAAAAGATCTGTGAACCGACCGTGTGAGGAAACCGCGGCATTATCGAGGAAAGAACTCATTGCTATGCTTTGGCAGGGATCCAGCACAAAATCTGCATTGATCAATATAGAACCATCTGTATTGGTCGATAAGTTCTGCAGACTTTTCGTTAAAATTAATTAAATATTATGCATTACTACGCGGCAGTTAGAGTGAGAAAATATTTAAGATGTTTAGTTTTATTAATAAGATGTAATATAATATATAATAGCATATAAGTTGTGTTTCATGCATTTATATTATTCACGATAGAAAAAACTTACACACACACACCATACTTACACGCTATAATTAGTGTGG
Source organism: Lapara coniferarum (assembly GCA_949316025.1). Taxonomy (NCBI): domain Eukaryota; kingdom Metazoa; phylum Arthropoda; class Insecta; order Lepidoptera; family Sphingidae; genus Lapara; species Lapara coniferarum. The sequence continues at coordinate 28,415,413 of OX438919.1, forward strand.
TATAGATAACTTAAATATTTTAAAAGCTTAAATGTATGTGAAGATTTTAATTGGACGATTGAGAAATTAACCCAAAACTTCGGTATGAAGTCGTTGCATGTAATAAGTAATACAAAAGGTGTAAACATGTTTTTTTAATTATTCACATATTACACACTTGCATAATCAGTTGGTTTAATTTAGCAGCTATAAATCGACGGTCCCTACGTAAAGTAATGAAAGTGAAAAGTGCTTACTTTACGGGAGAGCTATTTGAAGTTTATTTTTGGCATACTTTACCATAAATTATCATAAAAATATAAAAAAAAACATATTTATGCTTGTGTCAAGGTTACAAAATAGTGTATATGCCTATATGCTAAGCTCAAAACAGTAATAATAAAAAAAATCAATTTTGCAGATTCGATACCTTACGTAGGGACCATCGAAATGTTGAACAAACTGTAGACTTTCGAGCTACAATATCCGTAGGCTGTCCGCTGTCACACCACTTCAATAGAAAATAGGCCACCGCGAACTGAGAAAACGAACCTCTATGAAATTGCAAGGAAAATGCTACCCGAGTAATAACACTTTTTATGTAAAATATGGCTATTTTACGAGTGTGTTTTATTCAGCATATATTCTTTGTTTTAAGGACCGTCTACGAAGATAATGAACTGTGGCGCAAAAACCCGTCGCCGAGAGATTTTTTACTTATTTCTCTTCTGTTTAATGAAGTCTAATTAGCAGAGATGTTGTATTACTGTGCACGGTGTTCATTTTGCACCATGGCCGCTACAAAATAGTAATTCTGTGTGTGCAGGATAGCTCACAGGATATCCGTCGTTAAAACTTCTTCCTTCCATAAGTCGTTAAAATATTATTAAGCGTCTTATAAGTACTATTTGTAGTAGATATATTTGAGATATCTTAACAATTGTGTGCAGTTTGACAGAACAGTTTGAATTAAGATTACGTATTTTTTTAACTTATTTCTCATAATAGTTGATTATACAGTTTTAAAGATTATAATTATTTGAGGTCAAAATAAAATGTGTTATCCGACAAATTCTTCCTTAAATTATCGATCGTCCAGTAGTAAATATTTAAAGAACTTAATAACATTTTAAAGAACACAATAAAACCAACAGTGACACCTCACATCTATTGAAAAGTTAATAGACTTCGTTCTATTGTTGATTCAAAACTGCAAAAAAGATCTACATTTTAAACTATATTATATTGTCATATTGAGCCTTTCAACTGATGCGAGTCTACATATTACGTCATCTGGCAGAGGACTATTTTTGGTAAATCATTTTTTGTACCCAAATTAAACAGTCTCTATGAGGAAACAGTCATTATTTTTCCTTAAACATATCATAAAACATGTTCATTGTACATAAGTTTATACACGCATACCTAGCTTTTATAGTATAACAGTCTATGTAGTCTCATCCAGTATCCTACTATTATTATAAACGCGAAAATTTGTAAATATGGACGTATGGATGTTTGTGACTTTTTCACGCAAAAACTATAGAACAGATTTCGATGAAATTCGGCACACGGGTAGATCATGTCCTGGATTAACACATAGGTTTTATCCCGGTAAAATAAAAAGTGGGACTATTATCCCGGAAAAACTTTTAAACGCGGGCGGAGCCGCGAGCAAATAAGCTATAATTTAATAGAATCTAATCTAAGCTCAGATTGCAAGGTCGTCGCTCTAAATACAAAGTAACGGGTTCGATGCCCGACGCCCAGTGTTGTGTTGCCACTCTGCATTTACAAACTTTTTTACGTTACTATAAAAAGAAACAACTATAACATTAATACGCTTCCGTCGAAGTGGAATAAAAATTAGGTTGATATTATAATGGATCTACTATGTCAGATACGTTCACTGTTCGTTTAGTTTTATGGTGCAATTTTCCAAATAGTTTTAATGTACCTACCATGTTACCCATGGGAATGTAAAGGACAGAAATAACAAGTATTTAAAGTTGTATATGTGCTATTCTTTCTATTTTGAAGCAAAAATGTAACCCAAATTCCTGAAACATTAGGCAGATGTGACTGTTTGCCTCGTCTATAATTGCTTCCCGATCCGGTTTCGTAAACAAAACCCTCACTTTCGAAGTTCGAACTGGTCTCAAATCAACCTTCGTATGTTCCTAAGCGCTATGTAATTGCAGTCTCAATTATCTATATTATTAGAATTTATTTAAAAAAAAATACTCACACATCGAATCAAAAATGAAACACGGTGGTCGACAGTTCAAGTCCAAGTGAATCGCAAATGTAATCAATGTCACTGCGCAAATTGATAAGCAAGTTCGTTAAAAACTCGAAGTTCAGTTGGAAAACAATAAAAACACGAAGCGGAATCACAACACACGCGTCCAGCACTGACGCGGGGGTGAACGTGACTGTATGACTGCTGAACCGGCAATGCAACCAAAAGGTGTTAGTCTGTAACTAGTGACATGCTTGCTCACACAAAACTCATTTCAAACACTATTTTGATACAGCATGATTCAGATCAGTAGCAACTCCCTATTCCCTGCGGAACGACTGACATGCAGCATCGATTTATATTTTAACAATAAATCGATAGCAATTTATACGAAAATAATTTCTCGTTTTATATTTTCAATTCATCTTTATTAGAACAGATTTCATATTGAGTTAAGAATGAAATATTAATTTAAAATATCCCAAGCGTCGCTAAGAAAGAAATATTAAAAATGCTTTCAATAAAACGACTACGACCAGCGCAAATGGATCGAAAAGCTATATCAGGCATCGAGATCGTAAAATAACACACAATTATCTCCGAGCAAAGAGTAAGAGCTATAGGATAACCACATACTAGAGCCGGTAAATGAGCGCCATGTTTTCATATATCAAAATAGTTAGGAATCAAGAACAGCTGGCGGTTATTTATCCAGACAGAGCGATAACTGGAGTTACCCCAGGTTTAACATCGTTTGACCACCCGCAACGGACCCGCCATCGATCTGTTTGTAGATAGACAAATATTCGCAATTTATTTTCTCTCTATCCCGTTTAATGTAGATAAGGTGAATTATTTTCATAGCTACAATTTTGATTGATGTATATTATCTGCTATAACTTTTTGCAGCGTTGCTTATACATCAGATATTCTAAAATTAAATATTTATGAACCAAGGTGTAACACAACCAGCAATTTGTTTTGGAAAACTCACTTATAGATTGTTTTCATACAAACCTCACTAACAATAGCTTCAGTACATTGCTCCCTGTAAGATAATTTAGCGCTAAAAGCTTTTGGATGGTCTAATAACTAATAATGAAAACTGTCAACACAACGGACTGATGATAGATGAACTGCTCGGCTTGACTTTGATAGGTAAATTATAGAAAATAAGTTTACCTGACGACAAAGTATAAATCATGAGGATTGAAAAGTCGGCTTTTATCAGTTGTTACGGTGTTATTTATTTCTTGTAGTACATGATGTGATAGGGGGCGAGCCTATCTCCATATCGGGCACAAATTCCAGACTCCGAGCTGATACTGAATAGAAAAACTCAATATCACTTTGCCCGACCCGGGGATCGACCCCGAGACCTCAGCATTACAATCGTACTGTAATACAACTACGCCACCGAGGCAGTCAAAAAACTTTGTAGTTGATCATAATTATACGTCTTTTTATCAAACAGATTTTACTACGGCGACCGTAAATTACTTTAAAATATTCATTTAACTTGATGTTCTATCTAGACAACGGATTCAAGCTGAGGTAGGTAACCTAAGAGTATGTTGCCCTCTTGTCCTTGTATAAAATATCTGTAAATAAGCAAAAACTTACGAACAATGTCAGCTTATTATTAGACGCAAAAAACGTAATTGCCTCATGTCGCAGATTCAAAAAACAGTGTCAAAAAATAAGAGCATAGTACTGCGAGGCAGGACTTATTAAAGTATGAATGTGTGGAAGAGAATAACGAATTCACGCTTGATATTCTGAGTATACAGACGAAAATGTGAAATGAATAAGGACTGTGAGTAACCTACGCCGGCGCCGCGCCGCGAGACGCGAAGCAACTCTGAGCAACACGCCACACGTGGTTCATGACAGGAAATTTCACACACGCTCATAGCACATTGTCGACAAGTAAATAATTTCTAGATAATAAAATTGTGAATTGAAGCTATTAGCAGACCCTCCTTTGCTTTTGGTCAAATGTTAAAGTTTTTGTAATGATTGCAGGGAGATATTGGTTCATTCGGTGCATTAGATAGTGGTCAGCTAAAAAAATAATATGAATATAGAAACAATATTAACAATAAATATACAAGAGAACTAAAATCGCTAATACAATAATTGTTATATCATGACTCTATAGGTGAACTTAGCACCAACGGGTAACTCACGAGTTGATAGGTACAACAGAATACACAAAATTCGTTTACTCGTTCTAGACATCAAGCTCAGAATCTTACCAGTTTCCCAACCTGACTACAGAACGATTATAATAAGAGCTGCGTAAAACATCGAGTAATTTCGTATTAAATCACTCAACCCAAAACTGTCTCCAACTATTCCGATTTCAGTAAACCCGATTGAATCATCAACGCTTTAGGTGTTGAAATATTGATCTCCAAAAGAGACGCAGACAAATTCACTCGTTAATCCTTTGAATTACAACGAAAAGTAATTTCATTACATAAACATTGTGCTAACGTAAGATCGAACAGTGCGCTACCACCGCTGTTACATATCACAATCGGTAACACGATTAACTTACTGTTACTAAACTATGACAAAACTAGCTTTTGCCCGCGGCTCCACCCGCTTTAAAAAGTTTTTCCGGGATAAAAGTCTCGCTTTATATTTTCCCGGGATAAAAAGTAGCCTATGTGTTAATCCAGGACATGATCTACCCGTGTGCCAAATTTCATCGAAATCCGTTCAGTAGTTTTTGCGTGAAAGAGGAACAAACATCCTTACGTCCAAACATCCAAACATCCATACATTCTTACAAACTTTCGCCTTTATAATATTAGTAGGATAAATTAGAGCAACATAGTGTAATATGGACAGATATTTTCAACTAATGGAGCGTAGTTCATTTGGATAGAGCGTAATTTTTTTTTACTATAGTAGTCAATTAGCAAGTCGGTACTTAAGTCTAATATAAAGATGTCTACCAAGTCACTGAAATATTACCTCCCTTTAGAATTTAGTCTATTGTATAAATAACTCATACTTGCAACAACCCTACTTTTCAGTAGCGCTTTTCATTATTCATGCAAGGTGTTTAGTGTTAATTTAGACTAAACAATAAAAATACAACATAAAAGGGATTAATAGACGGTCTCTCCTGAAAACTAGAGATGTTACTTGATTGATTATTGTGCAACTATATTCTGAGACAATGTGATCACGTCTAAACTCAAACCACGTAGCCAACCAAGCTAAATTGGCTAGAAAATCTCCAAGTTATCCCCTGTCAAGGACAATATCGATGCTATAAAAGCACACACACAAACTCACGCCTTGTATCCCCGAAGGGGTAGGCACAGACGCAACTAGTGTACCCACTTTTTGCCGTTATTCCATCCTATGATGTGATAGGGGGCGAGCCTATCACCATATCGGGCATAAATTCCAGACTCCGAGCTGGTACTGAATAGAAAATACTCAATATCACTGCCCGTCCCAGGGATCAAACCCGAGACCTCAACATAACAGTCCTACCATAATACAACTACGCCACCGAGGCAGTAAAAGAAGAAAAACATTGCCGACAATAAGGCATTACCAGGGCTTACAAACACAAAGCCCTAAAAAGAACTAAATGAGGTCGTTCCAGTGATTAAAATGGCGTTTTAAAATAGCAGCGGCTGTTCAGTTTTCGCTTGTCACAATAAAATGGGATAATATTTGAATGGCGTTTTCGGGTGGCGCCGTCGGCGAGTGACCCAGTTTCCAGCCCCTGGCGGAGTCTGCGTACAGCGCTAGAGGTCAACGCTGTACTGTATACGCACTATCCGTCACATGAAAACACGTCACTCGTAATGAGCTATAATACTTGTATGCAAAATAGACGCAAGCGCAATCGCACAAAACCATATAACCTTAATTTGCCCAACAATATAAAGTAAAAATAACAAAGCAACGTGGGAAGGTATTCGATACAAACCACAAAATGCGATATTGTTGTATGCAACTTTATCGGTTTGTTTGCGTCGAAATATGGGACAGCGGATATATTTATATCGACGGGATCCGACTAAAGCTACCTCGTCGGGCTTATGTGAATCGGCGTGGAAGCCGAATAGCTACGGGTTTCGACGATTGTCGTTTGAAACGGGACTTCCGAATAACCACTTAACGTGTACTCGGGGGCATTGTATATAATAAGTAATAGCTATATTGTTGTGCGGTCATCCATTCACGGAACAAGTGCGCTAAACTTTTTCTTCGCTATTGCTTTAATGCCCCTACGCTCTACAGGGAATAGTCGAGTAACTATTCGGAAAAAGAACTACGATTACAATCGTACCATCGATTAATAGTTGGTTTTGTGTTCAGAGTTACGTGGTATCGATTGAGAGGCCCGTAATTGATCGTTCCCACGTGCGACAGAACCGACGCATGTAACAGCCTTATCTACATTGTTGCCTGACAGCCATTGTGTAGGTGAAAGTTCAGATCGAAAAACTTCTCGTCTCGTTCCGTATCTAATAGACGCGTAATGCAGTGTTACGGGGTTTCGTAATCGATTTCGACATACCCCATTATGCATTCTCTTAATTATGTTTAGTTATGTTTTTATTGGCTTACTATTCTTGCATAAGCGCATTAAAAATATAACATTTTCCCAAATATCCGTTTTTGTATTTATTTATAATTAGATAAAATTATAAGCGGCGATAGCCTAGTTGGGAGTGGAACGGACTGCCGAGACGAATGTCCGCAGGTTCAAAACCCAAGGGCACACACCTCTGACTTTTCTAAAAAATTATGTGTGTATTCTTTGTGAATTATTGCTCGCTTTAACGGTGAAGGAAAACATCGTGAGGAAACCTGCATACCTGAGAAGTTCTCTGAATTTCGATGGAATGTGATGTCTACCAACCCGCACTAGGCCTGCGTGGTGGACTAAGGCCTAAAACCTTCTCAGTTGTAGAGGAGGCCCGTGCTCAGCAGTGGGCAGTATATAATAAAGGGCTAGTATGGTTGGTATGGTAGATAAAATTACAGTTTGACTCGTCAAGCCCCGCGACGGACGCCGGCGTCCATATATATAGGGTTTTCCCATACATCTATATATATAAGCGGGGCTTGACGGGTTAAGAAAATATGTGGTGTGAATGGTTTTTCAACATTTTATTCACTGTAAATAAACTTCTCGAACATTTTAAAATCGTCAAAGGTTATAAATATACTGGCCCCAAATCTGTTAATGAAGGGGCCCTAAGAACTTTACCCCCATCACGTAGCAATTTATTAGCCACTCATTTTGACAGGGGTTGAAACTCGAAAATTGGATTTCCCGTACTAGTCCGTACTCGTTACCATGTACAGTAATGAGAAAATGTTAGGTATAGTGTAACATGACATTTAAGTCATACGATAAAAATAAATAATAGTCTAAAAAAACTAAAAAAACACGCTTTATAGAAAATCCTACAAAAAATTTAAAATAAATTTGAATGAAGAATAGTGTAAATAAGTAACAAATAATAGTTTAAAAAACTAAAAAACACGCTTTATAGAAAATCCAACTAAAAAATAGTTTTTTTTAATAAACTTGAATTGAGAATAGTGTAAATAAGAAAAAAAAAAATATTTCAGAGTAAAAAAAAAGCGGGGGGTGCTTTATACGACATTATCAGAATGATAATCCTTCTACTCATATTATCTGTCAATAAAATATTTATAACTATTGACACCATGCAACCCCACGCTTTTTTTTTAACAATAAAATACATTATGTTCTTATTTACACTATTCTCAATTCAAGTTTATTAAAATTATTTTCTATTTTAAGGCCTGTTCTTTTTATTTTTATTTTAAACTATTATTTATTTTTAATTTTTTAGTTTACTAAAATCAGGTAGGATTTTTTTACACATAATGATGAATAAAATGAGTTGCCAGTTTAGTTATTATTCTACTATGGTCCAACGGATGTCACTAAAAAAAATAAAACTATTATTTATTAATTTTTAGTCGGATTTTCTACAAAAGCGTGTTTTTAGGTTTAAAATATTGAATTGTCCTCGGTCCTTGATAAGTATGCCAAATTTCGATTTAATTCGACATTTTGAAGGGGGTAAACATCGTGTACAAAGTTTCTCGGCTCCGTAGAACAAAGTCGTATATGCAAAATGTTAGCTTTTCAGTAGAGCGCTTTGAAAGTCGTTAGTTTGTATTCATGTGCGAATTAGTGCTGTTTTCACACATTAAGTTCAAAGTTGTTACTGAACCCTATAGAATATAATGTTTTGTTCACTATAACTTGTGATTTTCACAATTAACTTAGTCTTTCAAAGCGCTCTACTGAAAAGCTTCATTTTGCATATACGACTTTGTTCTACGGAGCCGTCGATACATACATACGTCTGAAGCTAATGAAAGCGTGTTAAAAAGACATCAACGAAAGAACGAAATGAGTTTTCTATAATACTGTCTGTTTTCGTGTAGATATAATACTTTAATATAAAATTTCTTAAAATATTATTTTCTGAATATATTTATTTACTTGACACTTGTCACAAAACAAAAAATAACACTTCACATATGCGAAACAAATAAACCCACATAATAACCGAAGAAATTAGTGACCTGTTTCACATTTTTAACCATAAGTGGTTTGCCATACTTTTTCTGCCAGTCATTATATTTTACCATACTTTCACTCGCTGCGAATTGGCGAGCAATCAGTGCGTTTGCGGATCAATTAAGCAGAGTGGAGCGGCGTGCGCACATCTTCCTGCCATTGAGGAAGCGAGTACGTGTTCAATTAGTGTTTTTATAGGCTATGCTCTTATCGCTATATCGTAATAAGGAAGCTTTCGTGTGGAAACTCAGTAAAGGGCCTGGACGCGCAACAGGGTTATCCTTATCACCATAGTTGCACAAACAACGATAACATTATTGACCACGCTGACACCAAATATATTCCTGCAAAAGAATCGTGCTGCCCGATCGATTTATGTGCTACAACATTGCGTGTGCTTTAGTCACGATAATTTGTCAAGATGTATTTATGTTGATGTATGCATTTGTGATTTATACACGTTTCACACTTACGATATAATTTGGCATAATTTCACGTCCAATAACTTTATTACAAACATTTGCATTATTTAGCATTAAAGGTAAGAAAAACATTTTTTTGAACAAATATTTTTCCGTCGAATAAATTAATGATAGAAGACTGACATAGAGGATATATAAGGCGAGTGTGGATGGAAGGGCCGGCAGGGGTCGACCGCACCGAACCTTCGAATGTCAGATATCTGACATTCTAAGTAGAGGCCAGGTCAAAAGTACCCTGAACCGGCGGGAGTGCATGAAACGATTGATGAAGGTAGAGGAAGCGAAAGTAGTGTGCCAGAATCGAGCAAAGTGGCGATCCATAGTCTCTGCCTACCCCTATGGGATAGAGGCGTGATACTATGTATGTATGTATGAGTAAATTATAGCCATTGGACAAATACTTTTAGTCTGTCTTAGTTGTCCTCATACAACCTTAGCACGCTGTTTGTATATCAGAGATTATTTTAAAGTTGACCTAATATATTCTGAATCTCGTTCACGCGTATCGAGATGTTATACATTAGCATTAGTCTTAAAATAATACATTTGTGCGTCATTGGTATTATAATACATTTTACCGAAGTAGGGTTGTTAAATTATCTGAAAGTGAAATTGAATGTATTGCGACATAAAAATGAATATTTCATGTCGATATCATCTCATTCCTTTCGTCTGGTAAAATAATGTTGTTATATTCATATTGGCATAAGATATGCTCATGAAAACTTGTAGAGTCCATTGAACTCGTTATGTTTACTACGTGTTATTTTACGTTCGCCTAATTCGCATACATTCGTAGAGAATAACTGTTACAAAGTGTTATGGGAATATCGTACATTTTAAAAGTAATACAGATATTTTTTGTTAAATTGTATATAAAGCTTTCAAATTATTTTTCAAGTAAAAGAAATCCACACAGACAACCTCTGTACTATGACATGTCACAGGTAGAGGGAAGTGAGTTTCCGCCTGGAAATGGCGTGCGTTGTAGATATTCTTTACATGTCAAAGATTTATGTAATTTTATTTCGCTTACATTCCCTACATCTATACTAATATTTAAAGGTGAAGAGTTTGTTTGGTTGAACGCGCTAATCTCAGGAACTAATGAACCGATTTTGAAAATTATTTCACTAATAGGAAGCTACATTACTCCTGAGTGCTATATTTTTTATCCTGGGAATATATTTTTAGGCCTGAAAACTTTCACGCAAGCGCAGCCGCGAGCAATACTACAGTAAAAATATACGTCAAACACGTATCTAGCATATTTGAAAATATTATAATTAGCTATAACATGTACCTATGTATCGCTATAATGCTCTCGATGCTATTCACTCATCGATTCTAGTGCAAATGAATGGTAATTAACGTCTCAACTTGCTATTCATCACTTCAAGGGTTTGGTTTGATTTGTATAACGATAAGTCGATATAATAAAAGCAAGATATCAGACATCGTACGATAAAACTAAAAAGATATAAAAATAGGTATAACCTGACGTTATATTCAATCGATGATTTTTTATTGCGACGAAAACAGTCTGATTCAAAGCTGTAAATTTGTATGCAGTTTATTAAAATTTACAATATTATGATGAGTCTCCAGCAAACCACAAAATCACTAAAAACAAAACAAAAAATTAATCATATCTATATCTACACTGGTTACCAATTTTTGAGTCGGTGCCTAATTATGAATTTTCAAAATCGTATAATAAATGACGGATTTCTGAGATAAAAAAAACATAAACACGTCAAATTGAAAACCTCTTCCATTTTTTAAGTCGGTTGAGAAAGTCAGAACAACGTACGCAGTATACCAATAAACCAGTGTACGTCGCTCTCTCTTTCTTTTGTTCTGTACATATTTTATTTTAATGACCCAGCAACTTCGGACATCCGATCAATCTTCGCATTTCCTAAATACTTAAAATTTATTGGCTAACTTTGCAAAGGAGGAAAGTACATAATAACATTGATGATATGGGATGTACTACTGTCTACAAAGGTTCTCACCTATCATCGTTACGTGTCATTGGGGAACTAGTGTCGCAGGAAGGCACAGGTGAAGAGCTCTCGGTGTGACAAAGGACCGTCGCTAATTATAGCGGCCGACTCCGCGTTCCGCACATATATGCGCTTCCTCCACACACCCACTTGTGTCAAAGAAGACAACAAAACAAAACACTGAAACCTCTTCGCTCGGCCATGTTCTATTTCAGTACGGGAAATCTCAAGTACTTACTACTCATAGACTTATTACAATGATTTATAACCACTTAAAATATGCGCTAAGCCAATCCGGGGGTGATGGTTTCTGTGGAATTTAGAAAACAAACAGTCGTAAGTAGATATTTGCTAAAACTAACACAGATACAAATATTTTAGTGTGAGTGTACTTTTTAAATATAAAGTTGACTCAAGCACTAACTTTTAAAGATAGCTGTGTTTAAATAATTTATTTTCGAAGCTTAGCAACGAGTTACATTAAACTTATAAGCAAATAGATTGTGCTTAACATCTACGCGGCGTTTGGAAGTCACGGAACTGAGCCGAATCCATTGACACCTCGTTTTAAGAGCAAACGACGTGAGAGGCAACGAATGACTCGAGAGTTTGTTTAAGCTATACTATAAGTGGCTGAACGTTGATGAGATTTGGATGTTCTGCAGCAAAAAATAAATCTATGCCAGCTAATATGGGAAGGAAAAATCTGTAGTCACGTGTAAAATTATCTGAAATCGCATGTTGTCAGACCACTGTATGTAGATATTTGTTAGTACTTCAAAAGCCTAGTTTTGATATGGCAGCAAATAAAGAATACATTTATGATGAAATCCAGAAATTAGTTCAGCGCTCAGCCCGCTGTGTTCAAAACTAGAAACACACATCCGCGTAACTTGTACACATTTCGTGACGACATTTATCCGGCGACCGGATTCATCGTATTTATGCCAACACATGCTGTTATTTATGCGTGCGTGATGTGCGATTAATGACGCTAAATACAGAAACGATGTTGAGGATTCACTAAGCGAATGGACAAGCAAGGCTACACCAATTATCTTACAATATAATTCACTTAGAGAACACGAAACAGGTAAATTGTAAAGAAACTTTAAAGTTGTGATTCCGCAGGACGCGGCAGACGGCATTACCATGCAGTATTAAATTGTATGAGACCGATTCCGCACACGACGGCAAATTACGTGCGGCAAGTGACGTCTTGCTAGGGTCTGCCGTTACCGTCTGCCGCATCTTGCGGAATCACAGCTTTAGGGTCATACACAGGCGGCAAACTACTTTAGCACACTGACTACACTTATGTACAAAAACGTCCCGCACTACGCAGCACGGAGCTCAAGTTCTTTGCCGGTTACTATACTAAGAAAAGCGGTTGTTTCTTGAATTTAGTAAATATCAAAGGAGGCATACAGAAGGCCGAAGAACCCGTAAACTTCATAGTTTCCAACAATAAGTCATAAATCAGGTCAACAATGGCTAATAGCGACGACAGGTCTCCATGCAGAAAGGTTACGTCGACAAAGGTTAATATGCCCCTACCCGATGTTCCTGACTTTGTTTGTCAATTTGAACAAAGGTTGACAAATTTAATCTATTTCGATTTCGTCGTGATTCCCACAGAATGACGATGTTAAAAGTTTGTTTTGTATGACAATAGATTTTGCATCTGCATTAATCGTAGCACACAAGAAAACGTACGGCAGTAAAATTAAGAAAATTTTGTGGTAGGTACCTAAATAGGTGCAATGTGTTATTGAGGAATGTCTTTTTTAGTAAGATTACACACTAAGATAAGTTTATTTCTGCCTAAGGAGGAGTTGCGAATAGGAAATACTTAATACACTGTCATGAGGATCTTCGGATAACTGTTAAATCTGAATATCCTTACATTGTTGTTAACTCAATGTAAACATTTATTACAAAAAAGTGGGCATTCATAGTTTTACCTCTATTTCCTAAATATTATCAATTATTATATTATTAAACGAGTGTAGAATACGAATACAATGACAAACCAAAACAAGCATATAATTTAAATAAAAGATAAAAAATAAATAAAAATCAACCAGCTTATAACCACATTTATCATGCTTTATTTCAAGCTCCGATCGTTCCATTTAAAAAAGAACGTAGACTCTGATCAAGCAATTAAAAATGTCTTGTTTTGGGTTAGCTGAAATGTAGCGAGAAGTGATGCTTATTTCGGCATGTGAACTTCTTTCCAGCAACCATGACGGATTGGTGGAACAAACACAATTCCGAAGAATCATAAATTACACGGATGACTCGGAGACACGAAATGTCTGTTTAGAGAAAATGAATTTATTTTGAATGAATGTTCGCGTGTAGTTTGACATCAGCCATTTGCTACCAAGGTTGTCCGTGGAAGGGAGTAAATTGTACTCTTGATTGCATTGCAAAACCAGTTTCGTGGTATCTTTTTGATGTACTCAAACGATTTGATCCGGTGGGCACGTAGACAGAATCGAAAACGAATGCAATAAACCAATTTGCTGCATAAGGATGAAACCTAAATGGCATACGAAACATTTATCTTCGCAGTTTTGTCCCGAAAAAGGAAAACTACAGTATAGACATATTTATAAAATTATCCAATAACATTAGCACATAAACTATATTCGAGGCTGACGTCAACACCGTTCAAAGACAACTCTTGAAAAGGGCGAAACTAAAGAATATTTTGAAAGTGCATAAATTATTATTAATATGAAGAGATCGATAAGTATAAATTTGTTGATTTATGTTTAGGTTTGCGTAGAAAGTGCTTCGCCGTCGACATGGCGCGGCCGGCACTCTTTTCTTCGGTCGCGAGTCGCAACTCACAAGTCACAATGCACGGTGCGCCCACGCACGCCATCTAAGACTGCTCATGCCATAAAAGGAACAATGCTCGGAAAAAAATAATTTATTGTTAAACAACTAATACGTACAAATAATAAATTACAATCAAATTCACTCTATACTTGTAAAACGTACCTGTGCTGTTATTTAGGCAACGGGAATTCCAAATAAAATTGTGAAGTTACATACAGTACAAGTTTAACTTTGCGGACAAATAAATAGATTGCTTCACGAACATCGATAATTATAATTAATCGATCCATCACACAGTAATATGACATTGAGACGGCCTCAAAATAAGAAATACTTTACAAATGAATATGCCTAACGAATCAAAAAAGGTTAAATAAGTGAACCATGTGTTAATGACAACCTCACATTGCTTAATCATTGTTTAAAATACGAACAACGTACTAGTACTAATAACGAATGTTTTCTAGTAACAGAAAATGTTTTTCTAACTAGGTCACATACGAGTTGATTTTATGAGCTCTATGCTGTAGGTACTCTTCTTTATGTGATTTTTTTTTTTGTAACCTTTACCTCCTTTATTATTATTATTTTTCATAACTATGTTGCTTATAATATTTTTTATTGTTTGTTCTAAAACATTGTTACTTGTTTCTATTCGGAGCTGGGCGCTGTTAATTGCGACACAGTTAGATTAACTAACTACTGCAGTTAGCAACTATCTTTTGTACCTTTTCAAGTATGTTTTGTACCAAATAAAGATTATTATAATACGAGTGTGCCATTCATTTTCAGAATACCGGTAACCGGACGGCTTCGTTACTGTCGCGAGCTTTATGTGAACGTACGAACGGTTTGAAAAATTTATCTCCATTAAATATTTACGCAATACAGCTACAGCGAAATAGTAGAAACAGTGCTTTTAAATAACACCATTTTCAGAATAAGAAATCGGCTTCTCGTGGTTCCGTCCGCAAGAACGCCTTTTAACAAAATAATATTTTTGTGGCTTCTTTCGTAATTTTTACTACTCTTTTTATTACCAAACAACTTTAATACACTACTTTATTGCAAAATTGCATCCAGATTAATTAAGCAGTTTATGGGTAAGTAATGTTCAAACAAACTTCTTCATCAACTTTTGAATAATGTTCGGTTAAGATTTAGCGTCTTGTAACAGGAGTTTGAGGTCAAAACTGGCACTAATTGGGTTAGTTTTTGTTTTCATTTATAACAAAACCATTTTCGAGCAGAGAGCGTTACTTTTTTTTGGATACTTATATCATATTAATATTATTTTTATATAATTAAAATACGTAAATAAATACGTGAACAACTGAAAAAGTCATGTTTGGTTGTCAAAACTCGTTATTCGTAAATTTCTACTTTTAGAAAGGCAAAGGTATTCAGTACCATACAGCCTAAAAATGGTTTTTATGACAATTAAGTGGTTGCTATTAGTAAAATCATGCTTGCTGATTATAAGTTCGACATTCTTGAACTTCGCTGTAGTACTGTTTTCGTAAAAATTGAATCAAAAATTTTTTACCTCTAAATGTACGCAAAATAATTGTATGCGTAATTTTTTTCTGGCGCTCGCCGGCCGCTGCCGCGGCACGCTCGCTGCGCTCGCTCGGTTCGCGCGTAGTGTACACGGTTCTAACATAACCTAACCAACTTTAGGATTTCTGTCACATGAATTATCTATTTTTATATATTTATTGTCATAAAAACCATTTTTAGGCTGTATGGTACCGAATACCTTCACCTTTCTAAAAGAGAAAATTTAGGCATAAAGAATTTTGACAACCAAACACTACTTTTTTTCAGTTTCTCGCGTATTTATTCACGCATATTAACCACATGAAATAAAATAAATTTAATATCAGTTTCCAAAAATAAGTTATTATCTTTGCTCGAAAATGGTTTTGTTACAAGTGGAAACAAAAACTAACCCAATTAGTGCCAGTTTTGACCTCAAACTCCTGTTACAAGACGCTAAATCGCA
Organism: Lapara coniferarum; assembly: GCA_949316025.1. Classification (NCBI taxonomy): domain Eukaryota; kingdom Metazoa; phylum Arthropoda; class Insecta; order Lepidoptera; family Sphingidae; genus Lapara; species Lapara coniferarum. The sequence continues at coordinate 28,431,590 of OX438919.1, forward strand.
GCCTAATGTTCATTTAGTACATCGCACCTTTAGAAGGAAAACGACACAATTCAAAAAATAGAAAATTGAGTTGTCATATTTAAATGACTAAAAACTAGTCCCTTATTGATAAAAATATAACAAAAAAGGGACTGATATAACAGCTTCTTCCTTTTCCTACTTGAATATGGCTGTGTTTGAACTATTGTATTGATTACTTCGTTTTAAGTAATTTTATGATGATAACCCAATTTTATATCTTTTTGAATTGTGTCGTTTTCATCCTAAAGATGCGACATGCTAGTCTAACCCCCGAATACTCAAACGCTACTCAACCAACCAAGTCATCTGAGGCCTACTTAATTTTAACAGGCTTCTTATTTTAAATGGCATTCTCAAACGTACCTTAAACGATTTGATGGAAAACTCAGTTGAGGAGCAGTAATTTTGCTACAGATTATAAAAAGTTTGTTTTCGATTACAATTTTAATAAATTTGATATTTATGTGTCGTTTCACGCAGTATAATTTTTAAGATGTTAAAAAATAAATAAATCGAATAACACAATGCGTAGTTTAAGAATGATTTCCAATGTTATATTATGTCTATTATATTTAATTTTCGTGTGTATTTTGTGTACTGTGCTGATGCTACATAGTAAAAATGGTAAGTAGGTACGTTTATAAAACCATCCTAGGTTTTTAATGTGTAGGAATGGCATATTCATTATAAGAAATAATTTATTAATCATTGATGTGATGAGCTTATATTGGCGTTATATTGCCACTTGGCAGTATGGTCAGGGTTGACATTAGCCATTTGGGAAAAAAAATAAAACAACTCAACAACAATAATATTCGTAATTCTTATTTCAGTTTTATCATCAGAAGTAGGCATATTTATAAATGCGGATTCAACCGCCATATTACGCACAATACGATGTACTACCGTTGGTTGTTTCCCGTGAAAAATAACCTCGATGACCTTGGGCTATCGGTTGGATTGTTTGCGTTTCTTTTTGTGTCCGGCTGGATAATGTCCCAATTTAAAGAACATAAATGAAGAACAGTTTCCTTGATTAGTCGGAATCTTCTTTTAAATTCATCATAATTGTATTCTTCGAAAGCGTTTAATTTCTCTCGATTTCTTCCATTGACACTATTTTCCTTCTCAGACAATGATGATAGTGAAGAATAAGATTTATTAAGTCTAAAGAGAATATAATAAGTAGTTATTACGCAATAAAATCATTAAAGATTTGAATATAAAGATTTGAGACTAGTCCGATGCACTCTCAAATTAATCTTGATTAACAGCCATATGAGGAGGCCTTACATAGCTGTCAAACTTTAAGCAGTGTTTGTGAATACCGTTTGAATCAATAAGCAGACCTTAAACTGAGTCGCCTTAAATTTAAGGTTAGGAGATAAGTAACGTTTCAGTATACCAATTTCAACAATAACGAATGCTTAAATCCGTAAGGCCATCTCAAATATTTAAGTAGCGTTTGAGTATTCGGGCGTAAGTGAATCATATGTGTCCGGTGTCGTAACTAAAAGTCCGTTAGTCTTCAATAAATCTTGAATGGTTGTTTATCATATAGACAATAAAGCCCACGGGACAATACAATGGGAATAATGTTTCTAAAGCAACTAAGTTCAGCTTTGATTAATAATATACTTAATCAAAGAAGTACAGTTATTGATTGGAAATCAAGGGTAGTCAACGTTGATCTAAAATCCAGTCTATTTAAACTGTTTCCTTTAAAATAATTCTGAAATTGTGGAAAAAATGTCTTTCCATTTGAAACATATGCATGCTTGACAAAATGCCGCATGTTAGTTTATTAAACACTAGCTTTTGCCCACGGCTTCGCCCGCGTTAATAAGTTTTTCCGGGCTAAAAGTACATACATAAAAACCTTCCCGTTGAATCACTCTATCCAACACATTTATTTGTATAAAGATTAATATTATGACGTTGACACAACTCTTAACAAATAATGCATTAATTTCGACCAAATTTGATTACCATAAAAAGAGAGAGTTTATAGAGATTCGGTTCTAGAGAGTTTATTTTAAAAGATAGACACATACTGTCGCGGACTTTTTTTTAGATCATTTCAAGAGGAATAATTCTTTCATACATATATTTTTGGTATCTTGAACCGTTTTCGCAGCGCACGCAATGGAAGTCCTCAAGGATGAATAATTTTCCCCGCATTTTTCACATTTTCCATTATTTCTTGGCTCCTAATAGTTGCATCGTGATGTTATATAGCCTATAGCCTTCCTCGATAAATGGTCTATTCAACACAAAAAGAATTTTTCAATTCGCACCAGTAGTTCCTGAGATTAGCGCGTTCAAACAAACAAACAAACAAACAAACTCTTCAGCTTTATAATATTAGTATAGATGTTTCACACACTTTAATATTACTAGAGTCGCATATAGGATAATCTGAAAAAGCAGAAAGGTAATATCGTCCACTTTCCATCGCAATATTGTATCATACGCATGATAGCTAGAACCTGATTATAAACACGTTCGCCTTTACTGGTTTTCTTAAACACTGCATAATATATAAACACTGCATATCTTTTCTACACACAGAGTACCTAAGAAACATGATGTAAGTGTAAAAGTGCGGATACTTTGATATTAATTATCACTATCATTAGGTAACTAAGACCACGTTCTGAAAATTTCTGTTATTAAATACGGCTCTGTCCGTTAAAACATTAATGCATTCCTAAGAGCACAATTATTAATGTATATGACAGAGCAGAGGATGTTGTACTCTTTAAAAAGAGGTGACGTCGGCAGATTTATTTCTGAATGCTCCAAACTTATTTCCAGAGCTCCGCACAGTTGAAAGGCTCACAAGAGACTGCCTACTTCAAATGCGAGGCGCCCTATTCATACCAATGATTTGACATTTCGATTGGTTTTTGCATGATTATTATTTCAAAGTACCCGCCGCTCCGACATATATCTATATACATAATAAAGCAATAGAACCGGTATGTCTGTACGTTTAAAGAAATGTGATAAAAAAAGAAGGGACTAAATAAGAATAATGGAACACAAATCAGCGATTTTTGTAATTCTTTTTTGTCTGTATGCTTTTCCGTTTGTTTGTTACTACGTCTCCAAAAGTACTGAACAGATTTCGATGAAATTTGGCACAAGGGTAGATCAGGTCCTGGATTAACACATAAGTAGGCTATTTTTTAACCCGGGAAAATAAAAAGCCGGGCTTTTATTTCGAAAAAACCCTTATACGTGGGCGAAGGCGCGAGTAAAACCTAAGTCAGAATAAGAAAAATAGCAGCCTCAAAATATTCAAAAGCATTCTGACTATTACAGCGATGAAGAAAATTCATCAGCGCGCTATCCGTAAGCAAAAAAAAAAATAATTTAAGTAAAATAATAATTACATGTCTTCCCGCGGCTTATAAATTGTTCAGTATTAAGGAATTTAAGAGAAATGTAGTGATTCATTTATATGTCCAATCTATACTAATATTATAAAGCTGAAGAGTTTGTTTGTTTGTTTGTTTGTTTGAACGCGCTAATCTCAGGAACTACTGGTGCGAATTGAAAAATTCTTTTTGTGTTGAATAGACCATTTATCGAGGAAGGCTATAGGCTATATAACATCACGATGCAACTATTAGGAGCGAAGAAATAATGGAAAATCTGAAAAATGCGGGGAAAATTATTCATCCTTGAGGGCTTCCATTGCGTGCGCTGCGAAAACGGTTCCAGATACCAAAAATATATGTATGAAAGAATTATTCCTCTTGAAATGATCTAAAAAAAAGTCCGCGACAGTATATGTCTATCTTTTAAAGTAAACTCTCTAGAACCGTTTTTATTGTTATCAAATTTTGTCGAAATTAATGCATTATTTGTTAAGAGTTGTATCAACGTCATAATATTAATCTTTATACAAATTAATGTGTTGGATAGAGTGATTCAACGGGAAGGTTTTTATGTATGTACTTTTAGCCCGGAAAAACTTATTAACGCGGGCGAAGCCGTGGGCAAAAGCTAGTAAATAATAAAATGAACGGTGTGTGCGAGCAAGCGGTCGCCATTTAACTATTCACTTGCCGTTTCGGCAACTTGGTTGCGGACGAAATGTGCTCCAATGACGCCTAAAATACGTGCGTTGCGTCATCGAGCCAACTATTGCCCTTAATCACGGGCGGGATACGGAAGTTACACGCTGAATATGTATTTCAAACTTAATATTTAACTTATTTTAGTCAATGCGTGCGAGTCTGCCCGGGTTTACTCACGTTTATACCGGACTATATATGTGCATTTTATGTTCGCACTATAATCTATTCATATAAAAGGCTTTGTCCTGAATGACTGACGGATCAACGCACAGCCTAAACCGCTGATTGTAGAGACATGAAACTTGGAGGATGTGTTCTTTGAGTGGCATAAGCGTTCGATAAGAAAGGATTTTCTAAAATTCTACCCCAAAGGGAATAAAAAATGGGGGCAAAATTTGCATGGGACAACGTGATTCCTTCCAAATACTTCAAATTTCGCATAAACTTTTTTAAAAGAATTGATGGAAGACATGCTTCGTATTTTATTGAAAGTTTGGCGGTGGTGGAAAGTTGTGGCGAAGTTTTTCTGCGATAAACTCAAAAACTATCAAATGGATTTCAATGAAATTTGATATGGAGATAGTTCGAGACCCTGGGAAGGTTTTGGGCTACTTTTTATCCCGGGGAAACGTATAGCGGTACTTTTATCCAGGAAAAGCTCTTTTGTGGAGGCGAAGCCGCGGCCAAAAGCTAGTAATATTATATATTGCCCACGGCTTCGCCCGCGTTAATAAGTTTTTCCGGGCTAAAAGTACATACATAAAAACCTTCCCGTTGCATCACTCTATCCAACACATTTATTTGGATAAAGATTAATATTATGACGTTGATACAACTCTTAACAAATAATGCATTAATTTGGACCAAATTTGATTACCATAAAAACGGTTCTAGAGAGTTAATCTTAAAAGATAGACATATACTGTCGCGGACTTTTTTTTAGATCATTTCAAGAGGAATAATTCTTTCATACATATATTTTTGGTATCTTGAACCGTTTTCGCAGCGCACGCAATGGAAGCCCTCAAGGATGAATAATTTTCCGCATTTTTCACATTTTCCATTATTTCTTCGCTCCTAATAGTTGCATCGTGATGTTATATAGCCTATAGCCTTCCTCGATAAATGGTCTATTCAACACAAAAAGAATTTTTCAATTCGAACCAGTAGTTCCTGAGATTAGCGCGTTCAAACAAACAAACAAACAAACAAACAAACAAACAAACAAACAAACTCTTCAGCTTTATAATATTAGTATAGATTAACGTTATAACGCTTGAACCGTTATAATGTTAGCCTTGATTTACAAGATTTTCGACTTTCTTCAAGTCCATTTTATTGTTATTATTTTTTGTAAGTTTTTAATTTATGTCATTAACCGATTTAATGTCAGTACGTTCCATGGGCATCTCATTACAAACCAGTGCTGCAGTACTGCACAGGTGCTATTGCGGCATGTAGCTGAATGGGAGGCCCATTTTCGGTGCAATAATTGCTATTATAGAAAATATAGATTTGATTTATATAGATTTATGTTTTTATTTCTTCTATGCATTATTGTTTCGACAATAAACTTCTTTCTTTCATTATATAGTTCATATTATGTATTACTTTCTTATTTTGTTATTGGAAGCGATAACTTTTTGCAAGACTGCTAACAGAACTGAACTTATGCATTGCTGATGGGATCCCATGCCAGTCATATAACTTGAATGCTTGACTGCTTAACAAAGCTAGCTTCCAACTTATTCACTTGAAGTAGTAAAATTTAATATATCTATTTAAAAAAAACACAATTTTGAGTTAACGTAGTGCAACAAGATACGCTAGGGCCGTCCCGTATGCGCCGAAGGAGGTCACCGCAGGTTTTGGTTGGCATGCCGGTGTAGGGTGTACATAGTGTTAGGGACTCGGTCCAATGCTCGCTCGGATGATGCTATACTCCCGAGTATATTCTTACGTTAGGCCGTAAAACTGTGCGAAACCAACATAACCGTTCCGCTCACCCCCCAGTGGTGGTAGCGATAACGCGCTTTTCCCCGCGAAAAAAAAGGCTTTGAAAACGTACAGCATTCCATTATAACACTTCTGACAATATAAAGTGTGAATGTTCTGGCATTTAGCTAGTCATATTTACAAACAGTGGAAGAACTTTTTTAACTTAATGGAAATGATGGTTTTCATAAACATGCACACACAACAAATGAAATTGAACAAATAAAAAAAAATAAACAATTACTTTGATGTGTTGCTACTTTGAATTAACAGTAAATGAAGTCAATTGAATAATCGGAGTGCAGCATGTTACAATTACTTACAGTCAATAAATACTACACACAACATTGATGTACTTAAGAACAAGTAATTATTTTTTTCTTACTATGAGTAACTACAGGCCACTGACTGAGTTGTGTTGCACAAAAACAAGTAGAAAAAATGATAATTCCAAGCAGTATTAAACAAATAGATGCCAAGTTTCCAATTTCCATTCAGGGTATTTGACTGAGAGTATTGAGAAAATCTGAATATAAAAGTATTTTTTATAGGATTTATGGGCAAAATAAAATTCAGCAGCCAATAATAGCTTATGTTACATCAAGTAGCGTAAGTAGGACATTAAAAAAATTTATCCTAATTATTGCTATTGAAACAGCAAGAAGATGGAAAAACCCAGTCACAATGTTTTAGGTCCGATCCAGTATTTGAACCCAGGACCTTAGCGCATGAATTTTACTTGTAACACATATGTAATACAACTACGCTATTCAAGCAGTTATAAATCACAAACTAAGTATTATTGCAATATCATAATTTTTCTTGTGGTTTTACATTCTTCATCCTATTGAAAAGTTTAATGACTGTACTTATAGTCTTATAGTGCATTATATTGATCGCATTTCTCCTCATTGGATGGCATAATTCTTTAAATATGTAATATATCAATATGATTTTTAAAAAACATTTTTTAAAGCCCTTTTGAATAAATTTACTCTAAAGATTACAGAAAATAAATCTAAATTACTACCTATGTATCATTTGGAGTGCAGTTGCAGTGGAAAACTGATTTACAAGATATATGCATACATATTATATAAAAAATCCGTGAAAACATATTAGTTTTGCATAAGATTACCATTTACCATTGCATCAACGACAAACAGGACAGCCAGCGAAAAAGAAACGCTGGTTAACTACACAGTAGTTACAACTTACGATTATAATGTTTTCATTATTTAACATAAACCACTTTCCTAAAATATTTAAAGTTCATGAAATTGAATGATTGAAAAATGTGCAAGCCCCGAAGTTAAAATGTTATAATGTTGTGACATAAACAATACAATAAAACATTTTACTTACATGCTTCAGGTTTGGAAATATTTTTATAGCAATTTTACACTGAGAATATAAATTAAGAAAACGTAAACACAGAAAAATATAAAAAACTTTTGAGCGACTACAAACAAATCAATCAAAATATCACCCAAAGAGAATAATCAAAGACTAAAGAGCATTATAATACTATTACTACGGGAAAGAATTTTTTTTTTGTTAATTTATTCATGTCCATGGATACAAAGTCCTTCAGACGCATACTTGTTTCTTTTTTAATTATCCTCAGTACTTACTAACTACTATGTCAAAGTAAAGCAGTGGTTACCTTACCAAGACTTTATCGAAGAGTTTTGGCGGCAACAAAAAAGCACTTGATTAGCACAGTTATTTCAATTCACTTCATTTGAGCCCTTTAATAGAACTATATTGGATAATATACCACCATAATTATGCAACATAACACTAAGTATCACCAAAATAATGAATTAAAACAAGAGCACCTCATGACACTACCAAGTTCCCGCCAAAACTCCTACGGGAAAGAATAATATGCAGTGTTGCCAGATGTATGACAGTCGAAGTCGCCGAAAATTCATTGTGAAGTAGCCTAAAATCGCCTCATCGTAATTATATGGAGAAGAAAAATGCCCTAATTTCAAGACCAAAGAAAAAGGCCCTAATTTCACATGAATGCTGGCCCAACTCGCCAAAAATTCGAAGTAGCCTAAAGTCACCCTTTTGTGTGGGGACGTGAAGAGCTAAAAAAAGGTCCCCAATTATCCTGTGTAAGGTGATGTAAATACACGTTTTCTACCTTTAAAGTTAAAAATATTCTCAAATTCGATGAAATGGAGGGTTACAACACGAACTTTCTGAGGTAGCCTAAACTGGTGACTGGTCTCCATTCGCATAGCCTAAAGGGCCACCGGTAGCCATTCGCAATTTTTGGTCGCCCCGACACCCTCCGACATAGCCTAAATGGCGAAAAGTAGCCTAATCGGGCAACACCGATAATATTCACAATAATTGTGGGGAGTTTTGGCGGGAACTTGGTAGTGTCATGAGGTGCTCTTATTTTAATTCATTATTTTGGTGATACTTAGTGTTATGTTGCATAATTATGGTGGTATATTATCCAATATAGTTATATTAAAGGGCTCAAATGAAGTGAATTGAAATAACTGTGCTACTCAAGTGCTTTTTTGTTGCCGCCAAAACTCCTCGATAAAGTCTTGGTAAGGTAACCACTGCTTTACTTTGACATACAAAGTAGTAGTTAGTAAGTACTGAGGATAATTAAAAAAGAAACAAGTATGCGTCTGAAGGACTTTGTATCCATGGACATGAAGAAATTAACAAAAAAATCACAATAATTGTCACCTATTGGCTATTGCCAGCTCAGAATAATAATGGCTTTAGTTCTGAGATTGCCAGTGTTCAGTGTGATTAAATAAAAGATAACGGTAGATGTACGACAAAGTGCTGCTAAATCAGCATTTTTGATTTGAATGAAATGAAAACACCTTATTGTACACCACGTTAACAAATGATCCTTAATTTCTAAAATTCTAATATTCACGTTTATGAATGCCGATTTTCTGCTAATAAATTAATATAAATTTTCGTACTTTCGCACCCCATTTTTGGATTTTTTAGGTCCCAAGTGTATGTATACAGCACATTTTATGGTTTAATTTTGCTCATTTTGCCTAGCAAAACTGGCACCCTCCCAAAAAACTCTGTTTAATTCGTAAATGTCTAATCAAGCTACCTTTCTGCGAGGACTTCATGAGATTCTGCTAAAACTGCAAACTTAATCTACGTCACAATCTGCTAAGCCCAAAATTGGGAATTAACCTGTCGAGCCCGGAGCGAAAATTTTGTGTACCCTGCTATAAAATTCGACTTTCTTTTAACCCCTGGAATGCCGGGCTCAGTTTGCGTAAAAAACGCTTGCGTGCCGCCCATACATTTGAAAAAATCGGATTTTAGGTGTAAAGGATGTTCCAATTTATACACCATAAAATTCTTTTAGTACGAATTTTGAAATTATTTATTTACTTATTTATTATGGATCAATGGTCACTAAAATATTTAGAAACATTGTGAGATTTGGCATAGACGGCCGCCATTTTGAATATCTTCGTTTTAAGGCCAATTGACTTCAAAATCGATATCTGGGCAGGCCTGTAGGTACAAAATACGGATCCAATGTTAGAGTTGAAAAAAGTGGCCGCCATTTTGAATTTCTTTGTTTTAAGGCCAATCGGCCTCAAAATCGATATCTGGGCAGGCCTTTAGATACAGAAGGCGGATCCAATGTTAGAATTGAAAAAAGTGGCCGCCATTTTGAATTTCTTTGTTTTAAGGCCAATCGACCTCAAAATCGATATCTGGGCAAGCCTTTAGGTACAGAAGACGGATCCAATGTTAGAATTGAAAAAAGTGGCCGCCATTTTGAATTTCTTTGTTTTAAGGCCAATCGACCTCAAAATCGATATCTGGGCAAGCCTTTAGGTACAGAAGGCGGATCCAATGTTAGAATTGAAAAAAGAGGCCGCCATTTTGAATTTCTTTGTTTTAAAGCCAATCGACCTCAAAATCGATATCTGTGCAAGCCTTTAGGTACAGAAGACGGACCCAATGTTAGAATGGAAAAAAGTGGCCGCCATTTTGAATTTCTTTGTTTTAAGGCCAAGTGACCTCAAAATCGATATCTGGGCAAGGCTGTATGTACAAAAGACGGATCCAATGTTAGAATTGAAAAAGTGGCCGCCATTTTGAATTTCTTTGTTTTAAGACCAATCGACCTCAAAATCGATATCTGGGCAGGCCTTTAGGTACAAAAGACGGGTCTAATGTTAGAATTGAAAAAAGTGGCTGCCATTTTGAATTTCTTCGTTTTAAGGCCAATTGACCTCAAAATCGATATCTGGGCAGGACTGTAGGTACAAAAGACGGATACAATGTTAGAATTGAAAAAGTGGCCGCCATTTTGAATTTCTTTGTTTTAAGACCAATCGACCTCAAAATCGATACTTGGGCATGCCATCGTTTTGTTTTAACACTAATGGGATTTAAGATAGATATTTGGGCTTGTCTTTAGCCAAACAGAATAAATCGAGGTTGTAATTTTACTAATTTAACAATTTAAACACGCAATCACATCAAAATTAGATACTTTTAAAAATGAATAATCAACCTGAGTAGCCTTTTAAGTCTGGTGATGGGGGGTAAATAAAGAAAAATATAATGAGATAATTATTCTTATAGCAATCGTTGAATTGTTAACGACTCCCTGATTTTTAACCGATTTTGATGCTTTCACAGAAGAATTTACTTTATTTGCTGTTTGCTGCCACGGGACACTTTTTTCTTCTTCAATTCTTTATTTTGCGACATAACAAAGCTGCGTTATTGAAGAGAATTGAATAAGCATTGATGGTGGCCATAATATTTAAAAAATCTATAATTAAAACCTACTATAGTTTGTGGCCATTTCCAGCGGATTTAGATTTTAAAACCAATAGCCCTTAAAACAAGAACATTTAACATGGAATGCAGTTCTTAAAACTCCGACCTCGAGTTATTCTATTTGGCTAAAGACAAGCCCAAATATTTATCTTTCCTCTCGCGGAAGGAGAGTGCCGAGAGGGATCGCCAGTGCAGTGGTGATCCCTCCCGCCGCCAGACGAGACGTAGGAGGCGTCGGGTGGATGACTGACCGACATCTCCCGCCCTGTGGATTGGGGGCGTTGGAGAATTCCACCACGGTATCCCCTGCCTGTCGTAAAAGGCGACTAATAAAGGCCTCCGTGGGTCACGGGTGGGCGGGAGGGGCCATCGACCTATTAGTCTAGCCAACTTCTGTGACCCCCGTGATGGACGGCAGCGTGCCTCACGCTGCCTCGGACGCCAAGGGCGTCCTTCGGTGTACGGGGGCTTCTGAGCCCCCGCAACAACAGGAGACGGACCGCAGCAGCGGTACGCGTAGGGGCGGTTGCGGACGACAACTTAGACGTGAGTTGGAGGAAGCCCGCAGCCGTCCCTAATGCGACGAAGATGGCCACCGCGGAAAAAAAAAATATCTATCTTAAATACAATCAGTCTTAAAACAAAGAAGTTCAAAATGGCGACCACTTTTCATAAGTCAAGCATTAAATAATTATGACTTTTACTATCAATGCCATGCCCAGTATCGATTTTGAGGTCAATTGGCCTTAAAACAAAGAAATTCAAAATGGCGACCACTTTTTCAATTCTAACATTGGATCTGCCCTTTGTACCTAAAGCCATGCCCAGATATCGATTTTGAGGTCGATTGGCCTTAAAACAAAGAAATTCAAAATGGCGGGCACTTTTTTCAATTCTAACATTGGATCCGTCTTCTGTACCTAAAGGCTTGCCTAGATATCGATTTTGAGGTCGATTGGCCTTAAAACAAAGAAATTCAAAATGGCGGCCACTTTTTTCAATTCTAACATTGGAACCATCTTCTGTACCTAAAGGCCTGCCCAGATGTTGTTTTTGAGGTCGATTGGCCTTAAAACAAAGAAATTCAAAATGGCGGGCACTTTTTTAAATTCTAACATTGGATCCGTCTTCTGTACCTAAAGGCTTGCCCAGATATCGATTTTGAGGTCGATTGGCCTTAAAACAAATAAATTCAAAATGGCGGCCTTTTTTTTCAATTCTAACATTGGATCCGTCTTCTGTACCTAAAGGCCTGCCCAGATATCGATTTTGAGGTCGATTGGCCTTAAAACAAAGAAATTCAAAATGGCGGCCACTTTTTTCAATTCTAACATTGTATCCGTCTTCTGTACCTAAAGGCTTGCCCAGATATCGATTTTGAGGTCGATTGGCCTTAAAACAAAGAAATTCAAAATGGCGGCCACTTTTTTCAATTCTAACATTGGATCCGACTTCTGTACCTAAAGGCCTGCCCAGATATCGATTTTGAGGTCGATTGGCCTTAAAACAAAGAAATTCAAAATGGCGGCCACTTTTTTCAATTCTAACATTGGATCCGTCTTCTGTACCTAAAGGCTTGCCCAGATATCGATTTTGAGGTCGATTGGCCTTAAAACAAAGAAATTCAAAATGGCGGCCACTTTTTTCAATTCTAACATTGGATCCGTCTTCTGTACCTAAAGGCCTGCCCAGATATCGATTTTGAGATCGATTGGCCTTAAAACAAAGAAATTCAAAATGGCGGCCACTTTTTTCAATTCTAACATTGGATCCGTCTTCTGTACCTAAAGGCTTGCCCAGATATCGATTTTGAGGTCGATTGGCCTTAAAATAAAGAAATTCAAAATGGCGGCCACTTTTTCAATTCTAACATTGGATCCGTCTTCTGTACCTAAAGGCTTGCCCAGATATCGATTTTGAGGTCGATTGGCCTTAAAACAAAGAAATTCAAAATGGCGGCCACTTTTTCAATTCTAACATTGGATCCGTCTTCTGTACCTAAAGGCCTGCCCAGATATCGATTTTGAGGTCGATTGGCCTTAAAACAAAGAAATTCAAAATGGCGGCCACTTTTTTCAATTCGAACATTGGATCCGCCTTCTGCACCTAAAGGCTTGCCCAGATATCGATTTTGAGGTCGATTGGCCTTAAAACAAAGAAATTCAAAATGGCGGCCACTTTTTTCAATTCTAACATTGGATCCGTCTTTTGTACTTAAAGCCATGTCCAGGTATCGATTTTGAGGTCAATCGGCCTCAAAACAAAGAAGTTCAAAATGGCGGCCACTTTTCTCAATTCTCATAGATGATTAAGATTTGCATCCAATGGAAACAAAAAATAAGCTAAAAAGAAACCACCTGTAGATGTTCAGTTTTCATACATTTTGCAGAAATCGGCCCGAGCGTGGATCCACGCTCCCGGCAGAGTTTGAACACTTTTTTTGAGCGTGGATCCACGCTCCCGGCACGCGAGGGCTTAAATGATTTTTTTTTTTACAAATTTGGCCATGATGTAATAGGATATATTGTTTATTATAGAGAAATATAAAAAGGAATGCAGAATTAGAGGCATTCTAGTTCTAATTCCAGATAATATCGAAACAAAACGGAATTTGTGGCGAGACTAGTTCCGGTGTGTGATAAGAATTAATTTTTTTTTTAAAGAAAAGTATAATATTAATAAGTCTTTTTAATTGATAAATCAAAGAAAATTGGCTTAATTTCAACGATTATCACGAAATTATTGTTTTTTGTTCAGTTTTGTGACTCCGTTGCTTTTTATTTAATTATTTTTTTAATTTATTCAAAAAACATAAAATAATATTTAATATATAGCTTTGTCGAAAAGTAATACATTAACTGAAAACATATTTGTGACCGTACGGATTTAAAAGGTAAAATATCTTATGATTTCATACCTCAGAGTAAGTATATACCTAGGTATATACTTACTCTGAGTTTCATACATTTAACTCCATAAATTTGAAGGGACAGTGACGAAATGGAAGTTTTAAAAATCAAAGGCTGTGTACACATCTTTTAAAAGTTTCCCGAATAATACACAATATTAAACTTAATAAACAAATAACATCAAAAGATCATTTAAAGACTGTTAGTTCTATTTCTCAAATTCGTACTATTTAAGCTATATTATTAACTATGTACTTACAGAATAAAAACGAAGAATAGCGTCGATAAGAAATAAAACAATAATTTTAAATATTCTTATATTTTTAATATTCTCTTAGCTTCCTTACTTAAAATTAATTCCTTAATTTAAGCCCTCGCGTGCCGGGAGCGTGGATCCACTCACAAAAAAAGTGTTCAAACTCTGCCGGGAGCGTGGATCCACGCTAGGGCCGATTTCTGCAAAATGTATGAAAACTGAACATCTACAGGTTGTTTCTTTTTAGCTTATCTAATCGATCTTATATAAGTATCTAATCGATACTTGGACATGGATTTAAGTACAAAAGACGGCTCCAATGTTAGAATTGAAAAAAGTGGCCGCCATTTTGAATTTCTTTGTTTTAAGGCCAATCGACCTCAAAATCGATATCTGGGCAGGCCTTTAGGTACAGAAGACGGATCCAATGTTAGAATGGAAAAAAGTGGCCGCCATTTTGAATTTCTTTGTTTTAAGGCCAATCGACCTCAAAATTCTCAAAACCTCAAAGCGGCGATAGCCTAGTTGGGAGTGGAACGGACTGCCGATTCAATGTCCACAGGTTCGAAAGCCAAGGGCACACACCTCTGACTTTTCTAAAAAAATTATGTGTGTATACATAGTTAAATTAATCATATTTCAGGTATAAAATGGTATTGAAATGAATATTATTGATAGTGATAATAATATTTATAATGGACAAATTATTGTTGTAGTAGTCCTTGGTCCATGCTTTACTAATACTACTACCAGCCCTGTTACCTGTATCACATACTGCCCACAGCTGAACATGGGCCTCCTCTACTATTAAGAGGGTTTAGGCTTAGTCCACTGCGCTGATATTTTGCGTGTTGGCAGACTTCACATACCTTCAAAATTCTTATAGAGAATTTCTCAGGAATGTAGGTTTCCTCACAATGTTTATCTTCACCATTAAAGCAAGTGATGATTCACAAAGAATACACACAATATAACTTTAGAAAAGTCAGAGAAGCATGCCCTTGAGTTTTAAATGTGTGGGCACTTGTCTCTTGCTTTAGTTGGAACATTAATATGTCCACAGGTTATTATATAATTATAATGGCCTGTGGACTGGCTGGTCCTGTAGTAGTAGTGGAAATTAAACAGAGGCTTACGCAACCAACCAATATTGTCCATCAAAATAATTTCCATACTATGTTACTTAAACATCTATATTATCTCTATTATTATGTAATATAAATCATAATCGTTTTTAAATCAATATTAATTAATTGGATTATACTAAAATATTATGCATTACAAACAAGTTCCTATTAATCTAACTTTTAATAATATAAAATACTAGTAGTGCTCGCGGCTCTGCCCGCGTGAAAAAGTTTTTCTGGGACAAAAATATTTACCCAGGATAAAAAGTAGCCTATAGCACTCAGGAGTTATGTAGCTTCCTATTAGTGAAAGAATTTTTACAAAATCGGTTCAGTAGTTCCCGAGATTAGCGCGTTCAAACAAACAAACAAACTCTTCAGCTTCATAATATTAGTATAAAATATGTTGAGGTTTGTGAATATGTTTGAATGTTTGTTAGAACACAGAAAATAAACAATGACTGGTTGCATGAAATGTTTTCTTGATTTATTATATAGGCTAATTTTTATACCGTAAAGTATACAATAAGTTGAGTAACACTTAATATAATGTACTAGCTTTTGCCCGCGGCTCCGCCCGCATTAAAAAGTTTTTCCGGGATAAAAGTCCCGCTTTATATTTTCCCGGGATAGAAAGTAGCCTATGTGTTAATCCAGGACTTGATCTACCCGTGTGCCAAATTTCAAGGAAATCCGTTCAGTAGTTTTTGCGTGAAAGAGGAACAAACATCCTTACATCCATACATCCAAACATCTAAACATCCAAACATCCATACATTCTTACAAACTTTCGCCTTTATAATATTAGTAGGATATACACACACACACACACACACTCACGCCTTTTATCCCCGAAAGGGTAGGCAGAGGCGCAACTATTGCACACACTTTTCGCCGTTATTCTGTCCCATGATGTGATAGGGAGCGAGCCTATCGCCATATCGGGCACAAATTCCAGACTCCGAGCTGATACTGAATAGAAAAACTCAATATCACTTTGCCAAACCGGGGAATCGAACCCAAGACCTCAGCATTGCAGTTGTACCATAATACAACTACACCACCGAGGCAGGCTTAATATAATATATACAAAGACAAATACTACGTCACTCTGGTACGCGTAAATACAAATTCTTTCTCAAAGTGCTTTTGAATAGAGGTACTTGTGCACGCTGCAACTTAGTGCAAAGATTGGTAACATTGTTATTAACTTGTGTAAAGATTTCATGTAAGTGATTATGTTTGGCTCTTTGACGCAACAATTTACAAAGAGCTTGGATGAATAATGAGCCTGTCTCTTCATGTCTGAAAGCTTCATATTCAGGTGCAGTGGCCCAGTAAATAAGAAAGTCTAATTTTCCCAAGTAGTAATTTGTTTGACTATTGTCAGCAACAATTAATGTAGGATGAGGTGCATCCTCAACTTGGCAAGCTTGTATAATGAAAACCTTTGGTATGCCCCTCAAGTGGCTCATTTCATCTGAATCCAACAGGTTTTGTATATATTCTACTTTAATTTTCACAGAGTCAGCAGCATACACATGGTCCCTCACTCCGTGTGATAGTATACACAACATAAATATACTGTCATTTGATGTGACATATTTATGTATTTTCTTTTTGATGAATTCTATCATTTCATTGTGGTCTAAATCAGAACAACTGTGAACTTGGAAATTTAATGATGTCATGGTACGTTCCAAAGTCCTTTTGTCCACGCTAGATCCTTTTCTTTCTTCTAATGGAACAATTTGTTGGTCATCTTCAATGCTATTTTTAGAGGGATAAAAATTCTCTTGATTTATAATTAAGCACACACCTAGTTGCTCAGGTTTTTTTATCTCATACCTGTCCTGTTTTATTGACATTGTATCAGATTTGAAATTATTTTCAAGTGGTTCTGGCATATTATTGATTATATCAAATAGCTCTGAGAAATCATTAACCCCATAATTCTTGTCATCTTGCTTTAATTTTGTATCATCAGAAGGAGGCACTGAAAGTGATGGCTTGCTGCACTCATTAACAGATACAAATTTATCCACCTCTTCATCATTGAATTTACTTTGAAAATATCTCAAATTAATAGCAATTTTTTTCAACCCATTTAAGTTGTCTAAGATCTTTACAAGGTTTTCCACATTACATGTGCATTTTTGGTTTGGTTTTATTTTTGAAGCAATATTATTAATAGTTATAAATTTTTTGGACAGAAGCTCTAAAAATATAAGCTCACAAGTTGTATATTCCATTACATTAATATCATATGAAAGAAGAGATTTCTTTAATTTCATTAGATTAGCTGAGTTTATGTTTTCACAGGCATGATAAAGGACTTTCTTCACGGGATTAATGTACTTGCTGCCATTAGGATCACTTGATTGGTAAAATACTCTCATAGTGGGTATGTGGAAACCGAGGCTCTTTACAATAGAGTTTAATTGACATATCAATAATGCTTCTAGTAATTCATGTTGCCACTCAGGTCGGCTGCTAGCATGACAGTACCATTCTTGCAACAAATTAATATTGGTTCCACTGACATCACCCGTCACTCGTTGGTACACCATCAATCTCTGTAGCGCTGTATCCGGAACGTCGTATAACAGGAACACTAAAGAAATCATATCGTAAGGATTATCATGTAACTGTTTTTCAATCTTTGAAATCGAATCTAAGTTTATGTTAATCATTTCATTTTCACTCCTAGAGTTAAGGGAACTTCTTGCATCGGAACGCAACATTGTCACGAGTAACTCCAAAATAAACACTAGTTACTCCCAAAGAGAATATAAACACTACCTTAGAGTTACTCCCTTTGTTCTTACAATGAAAGGATGTTAAGAACTTTGTTATCGTTGACACTTGACACTAACACTAATTAATTAACGTAGGTAGTGGTTACATTACTTTGCTAACTAACACACCCATTGTCCTCGTCTCTCTCTAGTATTAACAATAATCTATGCTGATTAATTCAGAGTTTAATTCGGGACTTCCCATTAGAGATGTCGATATTTTTACCGATTCTACCAATTTTTTAACGATTTTCAACAATTCGTTAATATACCCTTTTTCTTTTATATTTTGCGAATCCTTGGTTAACCATATAAAAATGAAAATAATTTAGATGTAAGTATATAAAAAAGGATTGTAACACTCTCTGTTCGAAAATGATTTTGTTATAAGTGAAAACAAAAACTAACCCAATTAGTGCCAGTTTTGACCTCAAACTCCTGTTACAAGACGCTAAATCGCAGCCTTTGGGCGGACAGCAGTACTTTCAAAGGGAGGGCAAATTCTATTTCAAATTTTTACTTTGATGAAATCCTCCCAGCCAGTTTCGGCCACGGCGGCCAATCTCAACGGATATCAGCCAGGTACGCAGGAGATATTATAGTGCACAAGCGTGTGCGCAATACACAGGTGCACTCGCTATTCCTTCACTCTTATAGTCCGATGAGACGGCAATCCGACATGACCGGAGAGAGATCAGGCGCAGGACCAACGGCTTCTCGTGCTTTCCGAGGCACGGGGGTATCACACCGCCAACTTCCTGACTCCGAGCTGCGACTGAGTAATTTTAAAGATGAAAAAACCTAGTCACAATATTTTTGGCTCGACCCGGGATTCCAGGACCTCAGCGCGCAAATCGTACTCGTAACGCATGCGCAATACAACTACGCCACCGAGGGAGTCTTTACTTTGATAACGGGGGGGGGGGGGGAGGTGTACGCGTGACTCTCGTTTCCTGAAATTACCTTCTTTTGGTGGAATAATGGAATGATAGTCCCTAGACTTTAAAACATTTTTTTTTATTGATATTTATGGTTTTTTTTTTCAATATACCGATTTTTTATCCAAATATACCGATTTGACTTGGCAGCTCTACCGATTTTACATTTTGTCGTCCGAGTACTCCGACACCACTGTTTGCCAGGGTGACATTTTATAAGTAGTGTTGGGTAGGACACTATATAAAAAAGAGTTTGTAATAGTGACCTCTTTTTGCACTAAGTCAATACAATGTCCTACTTCAAATGAGGCGAGGCGTAATGAAGCTCGGCGATACCTTTGATGTAATGAGTACAAATATGACATATTTTCATTGAAGAATGACGTACTATTGTAATTTGTAGAATGCCTCTCGCTCCCTCTTTATCCCCGTCCTGTAGTTTTACTGAGACAGATCAGACAGATAGTTAGTAACGCAGTTCTGCGACTACCGCAACATGAAGTAGTACAATATAAAATGGTGCGCTCTTACATTTTGACGTCATGTACGGGTCAAATGTACCGCCTCTTGCATGTCCTACCCAACACTAAATAGAATTCGAAGAGTATATACATTATTGCGATTGCGAAGAATCTGTCTTTGTCTCTTTGAATCTGGCGAAGTATTTCAACTATAAAATACATAATGTTATGTTATACTTTTACTACCACATTGATAACTTAAAGCTTGTGAAACGAAACTAACACATATGACATACGCCTATCACTTATCACCTATGGTTCATTCATTAAATCACGGCTGCAAACGATGGTTAATAGTAAATGAACAGGTCAACTTACGAAGAAAGTAAAGTAATTATTTATACAAAGAAAATGGAAGCAGATTCTACAACTCAAGATAGTAACTCAAAAGAGTTGACTAATGAGCCGCATATTCCATTCACTGTAAGACTAGGGTATGTAAGTTTACTATTTAACAAAAGATTTTATTAATTGCGAGAAAGTCGACCATTTGCCGTATTTTAATCATATAGTTACATATTTTTCAGAAATTTCAAACTATACAAAGACTTGACTGATCAAACTGGTGAAAAAACTTTAGAAATTCAGATAATAGAAAGATTGCAATCATTTGGTTTACTTCCTGTAAACGTGAAATGTCCTTCAAACAAATCTGATTGTAGTGTGATATGGAAGACCGCTAGAGTTATAGACAGGTAAATCAACTATATTCATAAGTAAGTTTGAAAATGAAATAACAAATGGAATCTGTAGTTCTGTACCAAAGATATACAGAAGAATCTGTGTAGTATGACTGACTATATTGACCAATCGCTATGACGAAACTGTAGAATCAGTTTGGTTTCACACAAACTTGTACGTAAGTAAAATTGGATACAATGACCATGCTGCTCATAATGATCATATTTTTAAGGAAATATGCCTGGTTATAGTGACCAATAGTACACTGAAACTTTTACCTATCTTGTGCAATTTGTGAATTGCATATGTATTCAAATCTTTGTGTCGAATTAATGGCATTGTGCCTAAGTGATTTGGGTCCTAAAAATATTATGAAAAAATCCTTATGCTTTGTCTGACGTCTGCTTATTATAACATGATTTTCATGTCCCTTCGATATCATTATAAGTGGATTGAAATATATATTGCTGTTTTTAATAACAACCACTATTGTTATTTTCTACCCAAAGTTTTTTCATCATCGATCAACCATAAAAAAAATAAACCAATGAGAACAAATTTTCTCTGCATGCTTTCAAATTTCTTATAATGATTGGTTCATTTTTGCTGTCAAATTATAATACTGGATTATTTTTTAAAAACGTGGGTTCGATGTGCTGTTATGGTCATCCAATAGAAGAATGTGGAAAGTTTTAAAGTTATATAGTATGATATTCATTCATATAGTATTTTATGTGTAGTCTTGCTATAATATTACACTCTTACCATCTCCTGTTTACCATCAAGTGCTGTGGATACCCCCCCCCCCCAACCTTAGCCTTATCTGTATAAAAAAATTGAACGTTTGTGAAAATGTTTGAAATTTCCTGAATGAACAGAAAATCCTGGAGTCATTTTTATGAAATTTGGCACAAAGATAAAACAAATACTGAATTAACATATAATATTTTAAATTCTGGATAATTTCATTGTGGTATTTTATCCTAGAAAAGATCCTGGGTAGATCCATTGTACGTAAATAAAATCATAATGAGAATAAAATGATTCATTTCATATTGCAGAGCTCAGTGGGTGTGTGAGGTATGCGGGAAACGTCAACCAATCAGAACAGGCTCCTTCTTCTTTAGGCTCCAGTGCTCCATCCTCCAAACACTACAACTCATCCTAGCGTGGTGTGAAGATGCAGATATAAATATAGCTGTACAACGCTTTGGTATGTTTTGATAAGTCAATAATGCCCTGAGATATTTGTAAAAACAATATTGTAAAATATTGTATTTTTTCATGCTGTCTAGTGACATAGTGCGGTGAGTAAACAGTTTACATTTAGAACTGGTGAGAACATAACTGATTTTTGTTTATGCTCATAATGTATGGAACATTCAAGCTTATGTAGTGTAAAATTGTTTTAAGAGGCCGTATATAAAATTTTGACTTTATCAGTCAACTTTTCATCGTGATTTTTTAAATCGAGCTAGCCGCGAAAATAAGTGCGCCACCTTTTACATTGATAATAAAGAAATTGTCGCATTTATTTTTCGTTAGTTAGTTTCAAGCACGATTTTGACTGAAAACTACTACAAGTTTGAGTCTCCGTACAAAAAAAAATCTGAAACAGACGTTGGAACTTGGTGGATATATTGAATTTAAAGAAAGATATGAAAAATCTGGCTCG
This sequence comes from Lapara coniferarum, assembly GCA_949316025.1. NCBI lineage: Eukaryota > Metazoa > Arthropoda > Insecta > Lepidoptera > Sphingidae > Lapara > Lapara coniferarum. Next base: position 28,453,414 of record OX438919.1, read on the forward strand.
TTTAGCCAATTGGTGTTGAAATAGTCTTTCTGGTGACGTATTCTAAATTAACCAGATCAGGTTATTTAAAAAAAAATCACGATGAAAAGTTGACTGAAAAATTAGAAATTTTGTATATGGCCTCTTAATAATAATTTACAAGACTATTTAAAACTGGCTTATATTTATGTTACATTTATTATCTCTAAAAAACTTGTATTATATTTCGAATACAAAATTGATAAAGCATAATTGTTATTAAATTACAGGAGTAAAATATAAGCTAGCCAGTCAGATATTTGACAGGTTAGATGACTTGGTTATTATGGAGCAGAGTAAATGTCTCCTTGGTGGTGAGAATGCGGTGGTGTTGGCAGAGATGTATCCAGATTGCCTTAATAGGTTCTCACCGGACACCACCGATCAGCCTCATGTACACAAGATATTAATGATGGCAGACACTAATGTAAGTTTTGATTTAGCTTTCAATTAATCGTGATGGAGTTATGTTTATGTTCAATTAAATATGTTCTTGACTTTAGTGGTAGTACAATAGCATAGAAAGCGATTTTATACAGAATACTACTCTTTACATGGACCTTAATATTGGTGTTTAATAAAATGTGTGTTCACTCACACTGAGCTACTACTGCCTCGGTGGCGTAGTTGTATTACGGTACGATTGTAATGCTGAGGTCCCGGGTTCAATCCCCGGGTTGGGCAAAGTGCTAATGGATTTTCCTATTCAGTATCAACCCAGAGTCTAGAATTTGTTCCTGATAAGGCGATAGGCTCGCCCCCTATCACATCATAGGAATATGCACACCGAAACCGGGTGCACCAGATGCGTCCTGCCTATCTCGTCGGGGATGAGGTGTGTGTGTGTGTGTGTGTGTGTGTGTGAAGCGCAATTCAATCATAAATGTTTATGTTGGACCATGTATCTATTCTGCCATGTGTTAAAGAACAGTATCGGAAGCTGTAAATAAAATCTGCTCCTTAGTATATCTTCCAAATTTTAATTTACATTCTTTTTACATTTGCAGCATATCCCAACTCACTACCGCCTTCACGTCTTAAAAGAAGATACGAAGAAGACAAAAAGTTTGGATCTTGAGGTGAGAGGATGATATTATTATAGATTAACTTTTTGTTAAGAAATATTTTTTTTATAGTAATGAATGACGAGACGAGCATGCATAAGATGTTAAGTCGCATTATGTCTCAAGATGACGAGCGCAGTGAAATGCCACACACAGTACTTTGTAAGTCAAGGTGCTGTATAGTGTTGCTACTGTTCATGGTGGTCGTATCGCTTACCATCAGGCGAACGGAATGCTCGTCTCGTTATTCAATGCAATAAAAAAAATTATGTGTAAAAGATTCTGTATTTTATAGGCACTCAAATCCGAAGTGGAGCAGACAATCTCTGGTTGTGTACAACCAAATTCGATGGTGGTGACAGGCAACAACTTACCCTTGATTGAAGGGACATCCTCAATACATCAACTGGTGCAGCATTGTGATGCTGATATGCAGCATTTCTGTATGTTGCATTTGTTTTTCATATTATTTTAAACTAGCTTTTGCCCGCGGCTCCGCCCGCTTTAAAAAGTTTCTCCGGGATAAAAGTCCCGCTTTATACTTACCCGGGTTAAAAAGTAGCCTATGTGTTAATCCAGGACATGATCTACCCGTGTGCCAAATTTCACCGAAATCCGTTCAGTAGTGTTTGCGTGAAAGAGTAACAAACATCCAAACATCCATACATTCTTACAAACTTTCGCCTTTATAATATTAGTAGGATTAGTAGGATACACTAAATATAATTTATGTGCAGCAGCAGTTTGGGTACAATTATAATCATAATTAAAATCATTCCTCCATAGTCTGTCAAATTGGATTTGCGTAACACTTATACTTATTATCAAGGTTGACCTATCTTTTGTGTGTGGACTGTGGTATTGACCTATCTTCATTTTAGCTGGTCTATTTTTACAAACCATTTTTCTGCTCTAAAGTGTATTAATTGTACTTCCGTTATTAATAAACTTAAAAGTAAACAAACAGTCAAATCGGTTTATAATGATTACTGCAATACCGCTGAACCGAATTTAATGAAATTTAGGATGTAGATATGGCTGTTTTTGTACCAGAAAGAGCCACTGGAGAATGTCTGCATATGTAACACAATATAATATTCTTCTTCTTTTCGTTTTGTGGCTTCCACCTAGGGCTGCCATCACTTAAATTGCCGACGCCGGATATACACGGCAAAAATCCCGGACATTTGGGTGAAATATGGGTTTTGCCCCGGACACCTCCGAAAAAATATTTTGCCGTGCCTTCTTGAATGCTGGTTATTATGAATGAATTTTTAACTAAGGTTTATTTCAATTTATCGCTAATCTATAAAAAATATTATTTTCCCTGACAACAAGTCGCACCTTTAGGATGAAAACGACACAATTCAAAAAGGCAGAAAATTGAGGTATCGTCATAAAATTACTTAAAACGAAGTTCTCAATACAATAATAGTTCACACACAGCCATATTCAAGCAGGAAAAGGACAAAGCTGTTATATTGGTCCCTTATTAATAATATTTTTACAAATAAAGTACTAGTTTTTAGTCATTTAAAAATGACAACACAATTTTCTATTTTTTAAATTGTGTCGTTTTCGTCCTAAAGGTGCGAAGTGTCCGGTTTTACACGGACACTTTTTAAAACCCCTGCCGGACGGCCCCCGGACGCCCTTCAAACTAGGAGAAATCTGGGGAAATCCGGACGGATAGCAGCCCTACTTCCACCGTTTATCAGTGATTTCGCCAATGTCAAGTGCCAGACTTTCCAGTTTCCGTTGCAATCTTCATTAGATACAAATAAACTTCTTGATTAAAATACTCTGTGTCAGGGATAAATTTCAAGTGTATAAAAAAAAAGACGTGTGGCACTCGGAGACTGCCGCGGTAAAGCTATTGCATAAATTCTAATATTTATAACCTCTTTGAACAGATATAAAATAAAAACTTTTTAAAAATTCTAATTTAGAATCACGTCATCCCGCCACGGGGACGTTCTCATCAACTGCGCGCGTTTGACATTTCGATACGTTTCACTGACCGGAACAATTTTTAAATACACGGTAATTTCGACCTTTTATCGTTTAGCATTCAGCTCATATCCTCTTACATATTGTATTCTTACAAGACTGCGATATTAAATTTACTTATGGAATTTTACACTCTACACGGTTGTGATAGAGTTGAAAATAGTGAGGGGTGGCAGGTTATTTTGGTTACGGAATTTCTGGATTCGGCTCCACGCTCAAGGCCCGCGATAGAAGCTATGCAATAGCTTAAAAATATTACAATATTAACATTATTAATTGCAGTAACAACACGTATATGGCGGCAGGCGGTGACCGTGTGCAGCGCGTCCCGGGACTTGTGTGTGAGCGGTCACACCTCTCCCGTACAGCGGTACCTCCACACCTCTCTCTACCGTCTGCGGTACGGTGATGGGTTCTACCATCACATACTCACCCTCATAGCCCAGCAGTACACGGACAAACAAAATGACTAGACATGTGTCATCAGTGATGTGTGTTGTGTATGTAGTACGATACTGATATTAGTTCAAGAATCCCAGTTCGGGCAAAGTGACATTGGGTTTTTCTGTTTGGTGTCAGCCTGGAGCCATTCGTGCTTTGTATGGCGACAGGCTCGCCCCCTATCGCGTCTTGGGATTTTACAAGCATAAATATTTTTGTGACCGTGAATGAAGTGAACACCTATCTATGAAACGCATAATATTCTGATCTTCCATTGTAATTTCAAACTTACAAACAATATTAGTAATAAGCATGTAATTTCAACTTACTTTTTAAACTTACACTTTATTGGATTATTAAAAGTTTTCTAGATCGTTCATAAATTATGTCGCAGTTATTTTACTTGTGTGAGGTGAAGCTAGATTATTGTTAAAAGTAAACGATTGGAGATCGGTATTCTATGCGAAGTTTGTTAAGTGTATTAAAAATATTGTACCTAGTTTTTAAAATTTACAGTTTATAACCTATAAAACATTTTTTGATGGTTCTTTGATTGATGCGGTAATAATAAGAAAAATTTGCTACGAAAATTATGTGCCTTAAATTTAACAATGTCTTCCGAATTAATTTGATATTTTGTCGACGATATTATTTTCATATTTTGTTTTTTTAAGTTTAAGTGTTCATATGTGTATGTGGATGATTTAAAAATGTTTTTGTTAAGATATTAAAAATTCATAAGTTCCATAGAGTTTGAATAATAAAGATACCAATTACATATTTATATGCGCAAGTGTATAAAATTGTGTTTTTTCTTATAACTATAAGGCTTTGTTTAGAATAGTAAGTTCTTGCAGCAATATGTTGCACAAGAACGACCGTTCGGGGCAATGTCAATAGTTCTATACACATGAGACTTGCCATAAGTCCTAGCTTCAAAATTTGCAGAAGTGACTGCTGGGTAAACATCGCTTTCAGGATTTAATTTCTATAAGTTTTCTTACTAATCTAAACCTTATTTAACATTTAATTAAACTTATAAGTAACGAGGAAATCATGTTTGCAATTTGCAAAATAAATACATATAACTACTAAACTAACAGTCTATATATAGTCTACATCTATACTAATATTATAAAGCTGAAGAGTTTGTTTGTTTGTTTGTTTGTTTGTTTGAACGCGCTAATCTCAGGAACTACTGGTTCGAATTGAAAAATTCTTTTTGTGTTGAATAGACCATTTATCGAGGAAGGCTATAGGCTATATAACATCACGATGCAACTATTAGGAGCGAAGAAATAATGGAAAATGTGAAAAATGCGGGGAAAATTATTCATCCTTGAGAGCTTCCATTGCGTGCGCTGCGAAAACGGTTCAAGATACCAAAAATATATGTATGAAAGAATTATTCCTCTTGAAATGATCTAAAAAAAAGTCCGCGACAGTATCTGTCTATCTTTTAAGATTAACTCACTAGAACCGTTTTTATGGTAATCAAATTTGGTCGAAATTAATGCATTATTTGTTAAGAGTTGTATCAACGTCATAATATTAATCTTTATCCAAATAAATGTGTTGGATAGAGTGATGCAACGGGAAGGTTTTTATGTATGTACTTTTAGCCCGGAAAAACTTATTAACGCGGGCGAAGCCGTGGGCAACAGCTAGTATAGTATAAATAGCCCTAAGGGCTAATCGAAAATCTATCAATCAAGGCAGTTTCACCGGTTCCTTATTAACTATCTGACATATACCGATATTTAAGTTCTAACAAATAAAGGAAATGTCCAAAAACAGGCCTAAAATTCTAACCAACACAATTTATATATATTTGGGCATAGACTATTTGGGTAAACCTGCTAAAAAATAGCCGTTTACAAAAAGACCTCTGATTTTGAGATTTGCTTATAAACTAGGTACAATTAGTATGAACGTTTTTACACTGGCTACAATGTCCTTCAAACCGAAATACAACAGTGCATGCAAACTGTTGCTTGGTGGCAGAAAAAGACATTGCGGTGGTACCCACCCAGGCGGACTTACATATAGAGGCCTACCACCAGTTCACCTTACTAATGTCTATACAATTTCTTTATAGGTACCTACTTTAAGGTCAGTAACTCAATTAAAATAATCTTCTGGTTACTTAAGTGGTTCATTCAGTAGTGATCACATAAAATCCGAAGACTTGTATTTTGTAGATCGATATAACGGCATTACTAGAAAAACGACAGAATAAGTACACATTTTTAATTAGGCGACGGACGGACTGACGTGCTAAACTGAGCGAAAGACTCGGGCGGTGGCCAGGCGACCCCGTTTCCATAGGCTTCCTGTTATACTCGTATTTATCCGGGTAACACGCCGATAAATACATATCTATACTGAATTACTACCTCAAAGTGGATACGGGTACTTATAGGTAAGAAAAAAATCTAGATTTTGTCAAAACAAATTTTGGATTTTATTTTAACTATATTACCATAAGTACTTAATTTTGCCTTTCCGTAGCAACGAGAATATAAACACTACGTTATATTGTTACGTAGTTCGTGTAAATATAATTACACAATAGTCTATAGTGACTAATTAATTATTGAATTCAAATTACAATATGTTACAAAATTTTGAGTACACCTGCGACTCCCGTATGGTCTAGTGGCTAGGATACCTGGCTTTCACCCAGGAGGCTCGGGTTCGATTCCCGGTACGGGAATATATTTTTGGGTCATTTGTTTGTTACCAAAATATTCTTGAAAATCATATTTTTCAAAAAAGTAATTTAAAATTAGAAAGGACGTCATGTCCAAAAACGCGACTAAAATTTTAACCTAGACAATCTATATTTGGATGGAACTCTTAAATACTAGACTTTTAGAATAAATCGTTTAATTTTTAAAGACCTGAGATTTTGAGATTTATGTAATTTTATTTTGCGTAGTCTGTCAAGCCCCGCGACGGACACCGGTGTCCATATATATAGGGTTTTTCCATACATCTATAAAATACATAAACGGGGCACCGTTTTTAAAAAAGTTAGTTACAAATGGAGGGGCCGAAAATTTTTTTTTTATTGATCCAAGATCCATATTTTGCCCCTTTAATATACCTAAAGTTTGAACCTGGTTAGATGTTGAGGCTCAGCACCCTTACAAAAAGCTGTCAACTCGTTTATTTGAAAATAGTAGTGCTTGCGGCTCCGACCGCGTGAAAAGTTTTTCCGGGACAAAAATATTTTCCCGGCCTTTTGTTTTTAAAAATAGCCTATAGCACTCAAGAGTTATGTAGCTTCCTATTGGTGAAAGAATTTTCATAATCAGTTCAGTAGTTCCTGAGATTAGCGCGTTCAAACAAACAAACAAACTCTTCAGCTTTATAATATTAGTATAGATGAGCATAATATAATATTTTATTCAATGAGTAGTGTTTCTAAATATGGATAAATTTCAAACAACTGCGATTGCATTTAAACAATTTTTCGTAAGCTGTAGAGTGTAGGTGTGTACTATGTACAGTCAGCCACATAAGTAGCTGAAAAATTTCAAATCGTCTCTACATTTTTGTTTTCTTACCAATTTTTGTTTTTTGTTCACAAAAATAAAATAAAATAGATTTACCATGCTTCACACAAAGAAAAAAAAATGTTTCAATTAAACTTATCCTGCCTAAACGATTTGGAATTTTGAATTTGTTCAGCTATATATGCGGCTGACTGTACATAGCAGCCACTAAACAGTCTATGTTTTCTTTAGTTGTTAATGATTTTGTTTTGTATGTACTTGATGTTCGCCTAGATTTAATTTTTAATGTTACTTTTTTATTTAATTTTTTGTTTACTTAATTTGTTTGCTTGTAATTTGTTTGTGTCATGGTGTTGTGCGAATAATTTTTTTGTATTTGTATTTGTATGTGGTCGCTGCCCGCTGGTACATGAAATGAAATCCTCCTAGCCAGTTTCGGCCACGGCGGCCAATCTCAACGGAGATCAGCCAGGTACGCAGGAGATATTATAGTGCACAAGTGTGTGCGCAATACACAGGTGCACTGGCTATTCCTTCACTCTCATAGTCCGGTGAGACGGCAATCCGACATGACCGGAGAGAGATCAGGCGCAGGACCAACGGCTTTACGTGCTTTCCGAGGCACGGGGGTATCACACCGCCAACTTCCTGACTCCGAGCTGCGACTGAGTAAATTTTAAGATGGAAAAACCCGTCACAATTTTTTTGGCTCGACCCGGGATTCGAACCCAGGACATCAGCGCGCAAATCGTACTCGTAATCCGTACGCAATACCACTACGCCACCGAGGCAGTCCCGCTGGTACATACAATGTTGTGGAGAGTAGTCCATTCATTATTTATAGATCTCTGATATTTTATATTGAGCGCTAAAAATGAGAAAATACAACTGATGAAAATGACCATAGTCGGTAAGATCACTGTAATTTTACCTCAGTAATTCAGCCTGTATCTTGTTAATTGTAATACACGCATTTGAATCTCATCAACATTCATTTAAAATTTGTAGATGCAAATAAGGTTTCGAATGTTTACATTTGAATTAAACAAAATGATTCTAATGGTTCATCATCATTTAAAGAACGCATATATTTTTGAGTTGGAACAGCTTTCGTTTCGTGTGCTACTTAATTTACCTGTTTTCGATTTGGGTAAATAAATTGACTGTTTAATTCTGCATTCTCGGTTACCAACTGCTAGAATCGAGTATTCCAATTTCTTTTTCGTTTCTTATTTTTTTTGTTTGTGAACGATAAAAAAATATGAACACACGAATTGAGAACCTCCTCCTTTTTTGGAAGTCGGTTAAAATAGATATTTCTTAAAACAAATTGATATTTGATTAGTTTGAAAAGAACAAAGTAGGTGATCTCAGAAAGCGGTTGGATACAATATGTTTATTAGTTATTAGAAAAAGCCAGACCATTAGCGTCAAAATAGAAAGCTGTACCTATCATTGGAGACAAAGTTACTGGCCGCTAGCCGTTAGCGACTCTCTTATTACACACACTTATAACTTAGTTCCAATATAATAATACGATAGATCGAACTCAAATGAAACCTTATCAAGATTAGATATACCTACAAACAATCTTTGAGATGTTAGTTGAAGTGAAAGATCTCAATTAAAATCAAAGATGGAAAGTATGATTAAATTATTAAGGGAAATTATGTATGATAATTAATATGTTAATTTCAATAACAGCTATTGCCTACTTTTGCTGTAATAAAAATCTCAGTTTTTATTTTTAAAACTAGCTTTTTCCCACGGCTTCGCCCGCGTTAATAAGTTTTTCCGGGCTAAAAGTACATAGAAACCTTTCCGTTGAATCACTCTATCCAACACATTTATTTGGATATAGATTAATATTATTTATTTTTATTTTATTTATTTATTTATTTAATTCAGATCACATAATCCATATAAATTATAAATTAAAATCATAATCAATTACTTACAGCTACTACATTTATTATATTTTTACATTTCCTAAAACTACTTTCATCCAATAATTTTGGAAGGGACAGTCAAACCGCTCAGCGATCACGCTTAACATGCCGTTACTACTGTTTCTTAGGCGCTGCAGCATGGAAGAAGATTTTTTGCGAATTATGGCTTGAAAACCATCCGTCCTCGCTTCCGCAAACATACGAGACGCACTGCATCGCCACGGCAGACGCAACAACACCCTAAACGCATTATTATATTGAGTGCGCAGAGCTCTGTAAGCCCGTTTCGTATTTTTTTTTTTTTTTTTATATTTGACACGTCAAATACTTTTTTTTTTTTTTTTTAATTTATGTATTTATTTTGTAAATACAATAATTAGGTATTACATGCATAAAAACCACTGAGGTTTATAGTTATGCATATAATTTACATTATCATAGGGACGAAACTAGGCAAGCGCATCATAAGTTTTTATATAACTCACCCATAGGCTACTCCAGTAGAAGGATTGGCAATAGGCTTTAAAAAGCGTCACCTTCACTGCGTTCGTACATCGAGCAAACCTACGGACGAGCATATTACTACGTACTGCCAGAGCCCTACGCTCCCTTTCAATATCCTTCATATTATGACGTTGATACAACTCTTAACAAATAATGCATTAATTTCGACCAAATTTGATTACTATAAAAACGGTTCTAGTGAGTTAATCTTAAAAGATAGACAGATACTGTCGCGGACATTTTTTTAAATCATTTCAAGAGAAATAATTCTTTCATACATATATTTTTGGTATCTTGAACCGTTTTCGCAGCGCACGCAATGGAAGCCCTCAAGAATGAATAATTTTCCCTGTTTTTTTTTCACATTTTCCATTATTTCTTCGCTCTTAATAGTTGCATCGTGATGTTATATAGCCTAAAGCCTTCTTCGATAAATGGTCTATTCAACACAAAAATATTTTTTCAATTCGTACCAGTAGTTCCTGAGAGTAGCGCGTTCAAACAAACAAACAAACAAACTCTTTAGCTTTATAATATTAGTATAGATTAACTGATTACAGTACCTAGGAGTTTAAAATAGAGTTTTCAAAATATTTTGTATTACTATTGACTTCTTACGCAATCCTTCCATGACATAAAGCTTTTAGGCTTACCTAGTTTTAATTTCATGTTCCTTGTGCCAGTTCGTTCGTGACACAGGTCCAGAGAATCATGTGAATATCACCACTAACGGTCTCCTGCATGATGTTTTGCTAACATTTAGCAACGCTAATATTCTAAAAAATTAAGCAAGTACTTAATTAGTCATGAGATTACAATTTACAACCAAGCAAGACCACGCAAGATAAGCCTATGACAGTATGCAGTGAATCAAAAGCTTCAGAACTTTATCCTAAGTATGTCCCGGTATGTTCCCGTATTCCCTGGTCAAGTTATTTACAGTGCTCTCGTTTTCGTAGTCTAAGCCGATAATTGCGTATTCTGCGAATAAGGGCAAATAAAAATGTTCCGTTGTACCGTTTAACAGAGTCGCTTACAAGTGCGCAGTACAGTTAGTTGAAAGCTCGGCGCATGCGCAGCTACTCAAGACACAGCTTGTTTTGCCCATTGCAGTTACCTATACCACTTTTGCACACATTGTAGTGTGTGACAAATCCTGTATTCATGTTTTAGCACTCTCAAATTAATGTGTATTGGCAAAACATATAAAAATGTTTACTCAAATTTGTTAAACAAACCATAGTTCATTGTAAAATATTAAGACTACCTAGGTAGGTAAGCATGTAAGTAAGGATACTTTTTATATTTTTAGAACAGACCTTTCAGAGCTTTATCTAAGATGGTAAAAAATAAACGTATGTATGCCAAGTAGTAGATTTCCAGGTTTCGCGAACAGGTTACTGGGTCAGCGTGTTGATCAGATTTGACCTCAGGCGTTTGGTGGATATGTTAGCCAAAAATACATTAACACTTGATTTAGCATATGTACATATTTTAGTACGTACCTACCCACAATATAAAATCTTTATAGTCTAATGATATTAATAGGATCACAAGTAGACACCTTTCTTAAAAATATCTGTTAATTGTGATATTTAATCTATCTAATATATAAATTCCAGTTTAGTTGATGCGGTTAGTGGAAGCTTCGCTGGTTGTACCGCTATCTGGAAAATAAATAAAAGATGCAGTGGAGAGCGGCGACATAGCGGGTCCCGCGTTCGTGGCTGAGGCTCAGTGCGTTTGCAGACACCTTCCGGGATGGTCAACTACAGGCGAGTGGTGTGCGAGACGACGGCGCTGGCGGCGCTCGTGGTGGCGACGCTCGCCGCACCTGCGCCTGCGCCCGACTGCGACCACGCTGTGCATTACGACCAGCGTCAAAACGGCACCGACAATATCAGGGTGCACGTCGACGGAGTGGTAGTCGCCGTGATGCCCGCAGAGTCACTCGCCGAATCATTGTTAACGGCTCTACCTGACTTCGCCGACTTATTAGAAGCAGAGGAATTCGAAACACTCAAGCCTAAGCCACCGCAAAGCGAAGTTCTAAGCCCTCCCAGTAATCCACCTGCGCCGACTAAGCCCGAAGAAAAACCACAAGCAATCCCCGATAAAGAAGAGGTCGCATCTGTGCCTGCAAAACCCGCCGAAGCGTCTAGCGTAGAAGCTAGTTCAATTGATACTTCAACATCACAACCGGGAAAAAATCAAAAAAAGGAGCAATATCTCAAGCAGAGAAAAGCTCAGAGGTAATGTCATAATCAAAGTATTTGGGGACCTATTAACGCAAATAATGTCCTATTTTGTGAATTTGTATATTATCAATCTGTATTTCGATATTATGCTACTTATGACTTTGAGTGTAGTGGAATGTTCCTATTTTCAACACATTTCCGCAAAGTAGACCTAAGCTAAAATAGTAATAATGATATCTATTTATAAAAGCTTTCAAAGTTTTTTTTACAAAAATAATAATATTTCCCTATCATTTTCAAATTTTTCTTGTAATAAAATTTATGTTATATTATATTTTTCCACAGAGTAAAGAATTATTTGGCAAGCTTTCTGATGCCGCTGCTTAGAAAAAACCGCCACCACTAAAGCATGATGTAACTGTATGAACAAGGAAGGAGTGATACGAGTCCTACCGATGGTGGCACCTGCCTTAAATATATCAGTAGATAATTATTTATTAAGTAATTATTATAACATGCCTATGAGAGCCAACGAATGCATTTATTTTAGTACAATAAGTTAGTTACATATGTATGTGAATTGTTTCGTTAAAAATAAAATTGTGATTCTTATTGAAAAATCTATAATTTTGTTTAATTTACGACGCAGTTGTGGACCCAAGTAAGTATACAATTTCACATAAGATTTCTTCTCAAGTAATTGTCAGGAGCTTTTATGTTTTGTCCTATTTTGTTTTGTCTAAATCGTCAGCCATAATATATTACGATGCAGTTTTTGAAATCAATTAATTTTATGTATACCTTGTAATTTATTGCAAGAAACATCAAAACTTGCACATTAATTTTGACCTGTTACAAATGAGAAACTAGTAGAGTCAATGTTCAACAAACACTGGCGTTCGAAAATCACTGACCTCTCCATCAAATATGCCGACAACAAACAGAAAATAATAAGAGTTCGCTTTTTTAATTTGTCATTAAAATAAATAGTTGTCATAACTAAAGATTAAACTTTTAATGTAGGCCATGTAGTTAGTAAGTTATAACATTAATATGTGATATTAGTCTTTATTGAAGTACGCGTCGTCAATATGAATAGTAAACACGTCAATGAGTAAACACAAATGATGCCGATTTTTTATAACAGTCATTTGAGTTTGTTAAACGCAAGTATAACAGAAGGGTGTTATTATGCTCGAATGAGTTCGAATGCGAAGTAATATCGAAATAACAACTTTACGATACCTATACCCAAAAACCAGTTTTCAAATTTCTTCTTGGTTTGTTTCGTCTAATGACTTTATCAATTTATTAAGAACTTTCACTGTTAATAAGATTTCTTTTTAAGGAGAAAATTAGACTACCGTTTGCTATAAAAATATGAAGGGTACCACGCTTAAAAAACGAATTTGATGGAATTTTTACTAGCAGGTAAACCATGGCCAGAGAGTGGAGAGTGACAATTATCTACTTTTCATGGCGTGTAATGCGCGGTTCCTGTGGGATCATTTTCCGGGGAAGAATTTTTATATTATCCTTTTTATTTTTATTTATTCCAACCAGCGACCATATAGCCTATTCGCTGATTCCAACATAAAAAGTAAATAACATAGTTTTTATATTAAAGTACCTCATAAACCTTATCTAGATATACCTAGCTCTCTCTATAATAATGTTACATTGTTTTATTTTCCATCTTTTTTTTTATTAGACACTATAGCACCCGACTGCACCTGATGGTAAGTAGAGTGGGGTGTATATAAAGTGTGGACTGACAGCAGATGTTTGTCACACGGCCGTAGACATAACTATGCCGGCTTTGATTAGTGTATTATTAATCAAAGTATGCCGGCCTGTTTGATTTTGATTAAGTTCTCGTAACTATCGTGTATAACCTACTACTATATACTGTACTAGATTTTGCCCGCGGCTCCGCCCGTGTCAAAAAGTTTTTCCGGGATAAAAGTCCCGCTTTTTATTTTCCCAGGATAAAATGTAGCCTATGTGTTAATCCAGGACATGGTCTACCCGTGTGCCAAATTTCATCGAAATCTGTTTAGTAGTTTTTGCGTGAAAGAGTAACAAACATCCATACATCCATACATACTTACAAACTTTCACCTTTATAATATTAGTAGGATTACATTAGTTTAATAAAATAATAAGATGCCCTCTACCACCGCCTAGCAGAAAAAGGTTATTAAGTTTTTTGCCACTACGATTCGGTGTTACTGATATTGCGGAGGGACCAATGGTCTACCTTCAATTACCAAGGTTAACATTTAAAAGATAAGTGATCACGGGAAATGGTGATTACATAGTAATTAGTATCTAGTCTAAGTGATTACTAAACCATGTAAGCTCTGTTTATTATCTGCCAATCAATGAGTCACTGCACTGCTCAAAGTAGGTCTCTCCTAGTGAGCGTCTACCATCTCGGTCCTCAGGAGCCCGCACCCATCCGCTACCCGCCGCCCTTTTTCAGTCATCGGTCCATCGTGCAGCAGGACATCACGTCGGTGGTCGCGGGCGGGCGGCACTGGTTTCCCGCCGTTTGTTATACAGTTAAATTATCTTTTAGTACATAGTGACTGCCTCGGTGACGTAGTTGTATTACGGTACGACTGCAAATCCCCGGGTTGGGCAAAGTGGTTTTAGAAAATCCAATACCTGGAGTCCTGCCTGCCTGCCTGGAGTCTGGAATGTGTGCCCGATATGATTGGGGCGGAATACGCACGGCCAAAAGTGGGCGCACTAGATGCGCCTGTACCTACCTGGGTAAAAGACGTGTGCATGTGTGTGTAATTAATAAATACTGTATTTAAATAAAATATTCCGTGAGGATAATATAACTGACCTAAACGAAACTTTGAAAACACGTAGCGAGGTAGCAGCGCGGCGTAACAGCAAGCAATTTATTTTATAATTTAATCAAATTGAAACATCCAATCTATTAACGAAAGGAGATCCAATCATACGAGAGACGGGCGAATGTCCATACCTAATGACATTCTCGCTCACTTATTATCATTTGTACAGGCAGCCACATAACTATCTGAACAAATTCAAAACTTCAAATCGCCTCTACACTTTTGTGTTCTTTCCAATTCACGTTTCCACTTCACAAAATAAAATTAAAGTGATTTACTTTTTACTTCGCACAAAGAAAAACAATGTTTCAATTAAATTAACGCGTACAGGTGATCTGAAATTTCGAATTTGTTCAGGTACTTATGTTGCTGACTGTAATGACATTCATTGATTTCAGTACAAGAGGTGGAAGAGGAACGGGAAAACTTAACGGGAGTTCTTAATGTAAAATAACTGTACTTAGCTATCCCCCGGTTACCTGTTCAACGATAAATACTGAAATATAATCGTTCGATAAAGATGGACGTGGAGATCATTATTACACGGGAAGCTATCATTACTGAATCACATAGGTATTTAAAGATAGAAATATTAACATTTGTGAAAAGCGTTTAAGTACTGGCAGTAAAATAAACACACGGGTTAAAAAACGAGTGCACTTTTGGCGGGAATTTCTGATAATAAGTAACCTACCTATTTGCATTTCAAAATTTCCGACAAGGGTTTGATCTAAGGTTCAAAAATCTTTAAAACGGAATGTACGTTCTTGTTTTTTTTACAAAGGTTCCCAGAATTGTTTACGTGTATAGGATAGGATTCTAAGTATTTTATCCAAAATCTGCTATTTAAAACTGCATAAAGCTAGTCAATGTAGAGTAACACTTTTTTAACATGTAAATTATGGATATCCTAAATTTTTTAAGTTTTCTTTCCAGATATTGCTAACATTTTATGCCATACCATATATCGGCACTCGCCAGTAGATCCTTGTTCCCTTGTATGGGAGAGTCTCTTTGGTCGCTTTGTCTACAAAGACTCTACTACACACATACACACTCACGCCTGTTATCCCCGAAGGGGTAGGCAGAGGTGCAACTAGTGCACTCACTTTTCGCCATTATTCCGTCCCATAATGTGATAGGGGGCGAGCCTATCGCCATATCGGGCACAAATTCCAGACTCCGAGCTGATACTGAATAGAAAAACTCAATATCACTTTGCCCGACCCGGGGATCGAACCCGAGACCTCAGTATTGCAGTCGTACCATAATACAACTACGCCACCGAGGCAGTCTCTAAATACTCTAACAAGAAAATATACATATTACTGAAATATTACATGAATATTTAATAGTATTATAATAATAATATATAGTCATGTAATATTTCAGTAATATGTATATTTTCTTGTTCCTCAACTTCAAAACTCTTCACAAGACACCGATTGTAGTTATAGAAACATTTTGGACTCTCTAAAATCTGGCGAGGCGATGTGCGTCTTTGTTAGTTATTTAAAAAATGTTGCAAAAGATAAGTATATTTTATTACTTTTCGTAGTAACTACCTACTTAAATGTGCGACGAAAGTAGTCAGATCAATGTTTAGGTTTAGGTATAAACGGCCAACTAACACTTACATGTAAACTCTACTCACCTATATAAGTTGACATGCATAATTGTTATTGAAAATTAGATATAAAAATATTCATCGATATCTCAAACTAAACTGGAACGGAAGTAACCTTTTATCCAGAACATACAGGCTGTAAAGATATACAACAATCATACTAAGATTGTGCTGGGACACGCGGCTATTAGTGAAACTCGGTTATCGTATCGATGACCCGCGGTCACTGTCAGAGACGACACGCCATCGCCACATACATCTTAATTCACGACACGACAAGAATTTATACGGGAACCAATAATTATATTCTTCATCTTACATTAGAAATGGAAATAAGTGAAAACGGTTACATAGATTCCGCGATAGCAAACAGTGCAACTTTCAAGTTTTCGCACGCCTGCGCTCGGCCGCAGCCCCAATGTCAGCATCGGCAAACGTGACCTTTACTGTCTCCGCGACAATAGCAATATCCTCCGACACACCCTCTCGTGACACATTAAGCACTATATTTATGACTCGTAATTACAAAAACTATTTGACACCATTAATACATATGTGAGTGCATATGAATGGATATGTCCAGACCGGAGTAATAAAGGTCCACATATTATTCGTGTCGTGTTAACCGTTACAGTGTGCTCGATTCGAGCGTCAGACTGGTTCGCGGATAGTCGGTAAAAGCGGCGCGGGAGTAGGCGGCCGGCAGTCATCGCATAGGAGATCTCTCAGCCGCACGCATCATGTTCCTTGTAGTAGCGTGTCTGCTCG
This sequence comes from Lapara coniferarum, assembly GCA_949316025.1. Taxonomy (NCBI): domain Eukaryota; kingdom Metazoa; phylum Arthropoda; class Insecta; order Lepidoptera; family Sphingidae; genus Lapara; species Lapara coniferarum. The sequence continues at coordinate 28,470,384 of OX438919.1, forward strand.
CGACTGCGGCCGCTGCGCCGGCCAAATACGATCAACGCCAAGAGGGAGATTTCAACCTCCGCGCCGACGTAGAAAATGTTGTTTTCGTTGTTGCCATTCCGCAAAAAGTCAATATTCCACTGGATCTTCTTGAAGACTTTATGAAAACTGGTAAACGACATGCAACGCAGCCTCAAATACAGGACAGAGCCGATGTTCAACTTATGGAAGCATTTGTAGAGCCGAGCACCCCGTACCGAGTAGAAATTGGATCTGGAAGTCGAAACGCAGAAGGGGATGGGCGAGCAGTGGAAGTTGTCATCGCTGGCAGACGTCGCCTGGACCCTGAGTCTCACTCCGAGAAAGATGAACTGAAGCTCCTGGGCGCGACTGAGCAATGTGGACCAGACAGGGAGCGCGATCCTGTCACCCTTACCTGCCGGATGCGATCACAACCCGAGCCTAGTGCGGAAGTCGAGGCCGAAGAAAGCAAGGCAGAAGACAAAATTCCATCACAACCCACACCCGAAGTGATTCCGTCGTAACTATAGACTCTTGCCTCTTATCATATAAGTTAATTTATTTCTGACTCCTATAATTGCGCAATTATAGCTTGTAATTAAATTATTTAATGTGTACAATACTTTAATTAATAAGTAAAAATTTGAGACTTAACCTTTTGTTTCATTTAAAAAACTGACTCTTAAACATATTTGAATATAAATCATATTATGTAAAACATACCTACCAAGTGTTAGTATCTCAACATTAGGAGATGTAGAAACTGGTTTATTTAAATACTTAACATCGTTCATCTCATAAAATTCGTTTAGTTATACAATTATAGATTGCGTATCAAAATAAAAAAAATTACCTTCGTTATAAAGAAAGTAGGTACCTATTTATAAAATCAATCCTAATTTTGCATTTTTATAAGGATAACGTTTCTAAACTATAGACATCACGTAGGTATCATAATCGTTGCCATTTTCTACTTCTGCTGTTAACTACACTATGAGGAAAAGAAACTAAATATAAACAAAATTTACGTAGGTAAGTACCCTATTTTTAAACTGTAATGCATTCATTGTAAATGAAAAATCCAAAAAATTGTAATCATGTCAAAGCAATCATTTTTTCTTTTCCTCAATAGAATCTACTGAATAAATAAGTGTACTTTTAGAGGTGATGCAACAATTTTGCGTCGATAATGCGATTAATTTTTATGATTCTTTGATAGTAAGAGGTTCCTTGAACGCTTAATAAGTATCCACACGTAGACAATTTCATTGCCTGAGTAAGAAAAGAAATTGTGTATATACCTTGGTTTCAAACACTATTCAATTCATAAAACGGAGTTAAGTCAGAGGTTCTTACGTAGGGATAAATGAAGAAAACCTGAAAAAATTATCATCTTATTTCAAGGCTTCAGTCTACTAATATTCATTTTACATATATAAATAATTGTAAATTGAAATGTTATTGTAAAAAAATAACATTTCAATGGAGAAGTGGGATGCGTTCTAACACCTTTATGCAGGTACCAGTATAATTTTATTGTTTTGTTTGCAAAATAAAGTGAAAGTAAGTATCACAAAGTTCTCATAGCTTAATTATAAAATGTAAATTTATCTCTACGTTGACAAATTTTTTAGAAACGATGGTCAATAGAAAGGATGTCTTAATGATACTTTCTTGATTTTCCTCCTATACTTAAATTACTTATAGGCTAGTGGTGTAACGAATCGTATCTTTTTTTCTTTTAATTTTCGCATTCGTATTCGCAACAAATTATGCGAATATTTTGGCATATTTTGCTTACAATGTGTAAATAATAATTTTGCTAGTATTTAAAGTAATATACATATTAAAAAATGTATATAACATATTTGGACAACAATAAACTTCCAACTTTCAAAACGTATAAGTTAAGTAGTTTAACCCGTCAAGCCCCGCTTATATATAATATAGATGTATGGGGAAACCCTGTATATATGCATTCCGTTCTGAGCAGCCGACCTGAGCGGACCTTTTGTTTGTCGCAGTACCTGCTGCGACATTCCATCGATCCGTCCGGGTACCTGCTCGGTGCGGTCCGCAGCGACCTCGCTGCCGTCAAGGCCAAGCAGGTAGCAAAAGGGCAACCTTTTGCTGCTTGTTAGCCTATTTCGGGCCAAGCCGCGACCTTTTCAGGACAGGGTTTAGCCCAATTTACGTTTCGATCGACATTTGCCCCTTCAGGGAATTGGCTCGGTGGTAAACCTAACGGTGTCAACAAGCCGAGTCAGCGGTGCCCCGGCCACGCGCTGCGCCCCTTCAGGGCAAGGCAAAGCCGGACGGGTGCGGTGAGGAGGCTGTGGAGACACACCACAGTTTCCCCCGCATTTCACCCTCCCAACCCTACCCTTTCCTATAAATCCATCCCGTGTATCGGTTGAGCGTGCGGCCCTCCGGCCAATACCGCTTACGGTACACGGACTGTTAGGAACCCTTTTGCACAATAAGACTGGCAAAAGGGATACAAGCTTAGGGCACACATTATTTTTAAGTACACCCCCCCTCGCCTATACCCGGCGGGTAGGGACACGCACTCACTCACCCCCGGGCGTTCCTACCCGGGGACTTAGTTCAACGCGTCCCATACCGCGTCGCGATCCGCGCTCGTTTTGTGTGAACCCGCCTGGTTTCTTGTGTGTTCTTTACAGGCGGTGCACACCCGGGGTTAGTGAACACACACGCGGCCCCTAAATAATATTTACTGTAGGCTCGGACTCAGCCGCCAATATGGCTGATTCTGGGCCTACGGATTTGGCTCCCGAGCGGCCTGTCGTCGCCGCTCAAACCAATACAACGCCTATTAGTGCTCCTCTTGCAGCGCCCATTATTTCTAGAGAAGAAATAATGAGCATTGTAAGAGAGATGTTCCGGACGGACAACTCGGTCCGTCAGGAAATCTTAACTATGGCTAGGGAAGCCAGGGGGCCGTCTGAGCCCTCAGACACCTCGGAGTCGTCCGAGGCTACGACCTCCACGGAGGCCACCGAAACCTCGGGCGGCTCCGCGGTGTCAGATGAGGACATGGACGTGTCTCCCAGCCCTCCCACAGCCACTAATAACGCCAAAAAACGGCCGATCTCAGCCTTTTCCTCCGCCTGTGAATCCGGGGAGGAGTCGTCTTCGTCGGAACGCGACGAGGACGGCTTCACCACGGTGAAGAACAGCCGGAGGAAGAAGCAGAGAAGCGTCGCTGCTCCCGCACCAGCCTCCCCGTCCGCGCCTTCTGCGCCCTCCGCGCCTTCAGCGCCAACCGCGTCCGCGTCTACGTCGACGCCGCCACCGCCGCCGACTCAACCAAAGGGGCCTAAAAAACCCCCGAGGTTGAATCTACAACTCCCTGCAAATATGTCCATTCGGGACATATTTGAAGAATTGCGCAAACAGCGCATATCTATCTCATCAAACTCGTGTAATAAAATCCACAAACTTCTTGCCCTGCAGCCCGCCTCAATCGCGGACCACAGGGCGCTGACTAAGTTCCTAGACGCCAAACATTGGCACTATTTCACGTATTCCTTGCCAGACGAGCGGCGCTTCCGCTACGTCATTCGCGGTATCCCCGTCCAGATGTCCACTCTGGAGGTCAAAGAAGGCCTCGAAGAGAAAGGCATTGTCGCTCTTGAAGTGCACAGGATGCACAGACAGTCCCGCGCCTCCCGGCCGGGAATTCAATACGAGATGGTTCTTGCCATCCTTCAGTCCCCTTCTGATGTCAAACGTCTGTTTGAGATCAAAGATATCTCGGGGCTAGGCGGCTTCACCGTCGAAGCCCCTCACAAATCCACCCAAATAGGGCAGTGTCACAACTGCCAGAAATACGGCCACAATTCTCGTGGCTGTCGCCTCCCCGCCAGGTGCGTCAAGTGCCTCGGCGAACACGGCACATCCGAGTGCCCCCGTCCCAAGGACCGCTCTCAGTGCACGGAGCCGCCTTCATGCACCAACTGCCGGCAAACCGGCCATCCAGCGAACTATCGCGGATGCCCGCGGGCCCCCAAGAAAATAGCCAAGGCTCCTAAAGCTGCGGCTCCCTCGGCCCCTCAGGCCCCCGCCTTCAAACTGGCACCTACGCCAGTGCGCAACCCATGGTTTCCTCCCATGGCACGCGCTGTTCCCCGCACGCAGGCCCCTAGCGGAGTCACTCCCGCGACCCCGGCCACATCTCAACCTTCCCCTCCCCCTTCTCCCCCGGCTGCGGCCTCTTCTTCAAAGGCAGCCCAGCCCAAACCAAAGCCCACTTCCACCACTCCCCCTCAGTCGGTGACGGTGGCGGCGGCGACAAGCGACGTCTCAGTCGCCTTTTTGTTAGGCTCCCCGGAGATTATGAGTCTCCACGGCCAACTAGCCGAACGTTCCCGCCTTCTTACCCGCTCTGGGTTAGAAGACCCCCGTCTCATCCGCCGGACATCCGCCGATCACCATCATATCGGCCTATCTCTCGCCCACTAAGGAGCTTCACTCCAATGAACTCTCGACCTTATTCGAGATGGGGGACTCCGTCATTTTGGCGGGAGACCTCAATGCCAAGAGCACTCTCTGGAACTGCAACTCGACCAACGCGAGAGGTGCAGCCCTAGAGAGTTGCCTTGACATAATCGATATGAGTTTATTGGTTCCCTCTGAACCAACCCACTACTGCTCAAACGACGACCACCGACCTGACATACTCGACATAGCACTGGTAAGGAACGTAAGCCTTAGCGTGCGTTCCATGCAAGTGTTACAAGAGTTAGACTCTGACCACAGACCTGTGATCCTAGAGCTAGTCCCCGAGCACGGTCCATCAGACACCGGTCCTGACGTTCCGATGAAGGTGAAAACGAATTGGCGCCTCCTAGGTACCAAGCTCGCGGACACCTCATCCACTGATCTTTCCGCGATCCCGACCAACATCGAGACTCCTGAGGAAACGACCAGCGCGATACGCGTCTTCACCAACCACCTACAGAACGTCTTGAGCGAAAGCTCCGAGAAGGTGCCAGAGACTGTCCACAGTCACTGGCAAATTCCCGACGACGTTCGGCGGTGGGTGAGGATGCGTAACGCTACGCTCAGAGCCTCCGCGACGAGACCCACCCCGGAACGACGACGTTTTGCGCGCTACCTCCAACGTGAGGTCAGACGACGCATAAAAGAGGTCGTCGATTCGAGATGGGAAACTCGCCTAGCCGAGATCGAACCGACACACCAAGCCTTCTGGACACTGGTTCGTTCCTTCAGGAGAAACGATGTGGCTTCCATGCCTCCGCTCAATCGTCCCAATCAACGCCCGGCGTTTGATGACGACGAGAAAGCGGAACTGCTGGCCGACAGCCTGGAGTCTCAATGTTCTCTCACCACAGTACCCGTAGACGACGATATTCTTGTTGCGGTTAACACGTTCGTCGAAGATAGGAACGCGGTCTGGCCACCGCCAATCTCTATTTCGCGACCGTTAAACGATAACATCGACCCGGACGTCGACGCGCCGCTCGATCCCCTTGCACCGGTGACGATCGAAGAAGTCATCTCTCTGATCAAGGCACTCAAACGTCGTAAAGCCCCCGGGGGCGACAGGATCTCCAATCGCATGATTAAGATGCTCCCGGAGCATCTAGTCCAAATTCTCACGTCAATTTATATGTTAATGTTCAACTACCATCGTGATGTGGTAGTAGTATATGTAGTCTTAGGGTTTGGTATATAAGTACCTGTGTAAGATGTTTTGTAAATTCAGTTCAACAACAGTATACCTAATAAAGAACCTAATACCAACAACACTTGTTGTTGGCACACATCTACACAGCAATAGGTAGGTATTTTATAAAGCGATAACCTATATGTTAATGCGTAATTTATTTATAAATATAAGTACTTATTTGTAATGAGAGTTCTGAGATGAGTCACATGAAATAATTCTAAGTTCTCTGCAATAAGTCAGGTTTTATATTGCAATCATATAGGAATTATAAAAAATATATTCTGTAAGAGCACCAGTAAGTTCGAACTCAAAAACTGTATACCACATTTTTTTTTATGTTAATGGCCCTGCTGCCAGTAGCCTGACGCGAGTCGGCTTTTCTGCTACACCGGTATCTAGGGTGATGGCAGAAGGCGCTCGCAACCCTTTGAATTAAGTGATCATGCTGAGGGCAACCCACTAACGGGTTACGAACCTCGGCTCAGAACGGCCACTGAGAGAGGATGAGACATCAACGATTAGGGAAAGATTGGTTGTTAGGCCTATTCCTATTAGATTGTGTTGTCATCGGCACGCGGGCCGGAACTGCTAGGAGCGTCGGGGGGCGACGGGGAACGCGGCGAGCTCCTCGACGGCGTGGATGGAACTGCGGGCTTGTGGAGTGTTGAAGTTTCAAGAACTCGTTCTTACGGCGGATGGCCAGAGTGATTTCGTCCTCTGGATCGGTTAATACGGAACGCGGCCGTATCCATTTGGCGCGGTCGAATGGAGGGTCAGGGGCTGTATACCAAAGAACAGTACCTACACTGCGAAGAAAATATGTAAATTTAGTGTATGCATTGCAATGCAATGGGCCCTGTATTATATATTGCCCACTGCTGAGCACGGGCCTCCTCTATTACTGAGAGGGTTTAGGCCTTAGTCTACTACGCTAGCCTATTGTGGGTTGGCAGACTTCACATACACTCGAAATTCTTATAGAAAATTCTCAGGTATGTAGGTTTCCTCACGATGTTTTCCTTCACCGTTAAACCGAACGATAATTGATAAACAATACACACATAGTTTCAAAAAGTCAGAGGTTTGAATCTCCGGACATTGTCTCGGCAGACCATTCCATTCCCAACTTGGGTATTGTCGCTTATCTTATGCTTGTGCGTATTTACTGCTACGTAAATAAGTAGTATAATTTTATCCCACAATAACATAATTTTAGATAGGTAAGATAATTACCTAATCAAAGACCATAGCCCAATTTATAAATGTTATAAATACTGTTATTATAAAATCTAAATCTGTAGGACCTACACAAAAAATATCATAAATCTTGGTTACTTATCGTCATAATTATAGGTTTGTAAGATTATTGGAGGGAGGCACGGACTGGGGGTACGAGACATGTACCTTTTCTCTCTCCAATACCTTCTTTTTTTAAAAGATCTTCAGACGCCAGTATCTGCATAAATAATTCTCATAACAATATTGAAAATATTCACGGTCATGACCATCCCTTCCACCAGACGGCGGCATATTTAGTAATTTAAGTATGTATTTGCATTACCTACTTATATTTTAAAATAATTATCGGCAATTGAAGGATACAACTATTAAGATAGTTATTGAACGAATAAAAGGAATGTAGCTCTCTAAATTGTCTGTATAACTAGTTTATAATGTCCATCTTCCGTCCGTGTACACATTAGTTTATCACATGTTTCGTTTTATGTTCTTAAACATCCATAAATAGGTATTGTAAAATGTAAAATATTAAGGGTTCTCTCTATCTTTAGCGAAAACTTAAAGAAAACTATATTGCACGAAGTTTTTATTTTTATCCAATGAAATTACAAGACGAGAGTCGTACACGCCTGATGATAAAATCACGACTACCCTTAAATAGCTCATGTCCAACCAGAATTAACTCAGGATTCCACTGCTCTCGGCATTTTGCATGAGGTACTGTGAATGCACCATTAGGTATATATATACATAAAACATGCATGATAAATCGCACACACGTTTGTGGTAGAATCCGAATCCAATGGTGAATAAACAACAGGAATGCCACTTACGGTAGTTGGGTCATGTTATGAAACCGCATGCGTGGAACACGTCGCGTCAGTAAACAACACCTTATCGTAACAAAAGTGTTGGCCCACAGGTAAGCCCTTTATTTTTTTTATTGCTTCTTAATGACGAGACGAGCCACTGATGGTAAGCGATACGACCGCCAATAAAAAGTAACAACACGATACAGAACTTTTAAGTAGAAAGTACTGGGGTCTTGGTGGCACTCCACTTCGCTCGTCACCCTGAGACCTAGTATTTTAAGTCTCATAATGCCCAGCAATTAGCTGGCGACTATGGCCTTATGGCCAATACCTTTACCTGCATAGACTTGCATGCGGAAATGTTATATTTTACATTTTATGGCATTTTATTCGTTAGTACCAAAGCAGTATTTAAATACACCTAAAGAATAACTTGATATTATTTCTCTGTTTATTTATTTAAACACAAATTATGCGAGACTAATTCGTATTCATTTCACTAGAGATCCGTAGAAAACTTATTTCAATAAGTATCAAGGTTATGGTCATTCAGCTCAAAAGTACGCACTTTTTTTCTATCGTCTACACACTCAAAAATATAAGGTCCTGATAAACGTTTTAACACTTTATTTAAAGGAAATTTATTCTACTTTCATTATTTAATGAGTTTTTGTACATTGCTTCATCGGTTTTTTTGCAATACATGTTTAAGTGCAGCGGGAGAAATTCGTACTCTTGACCCGTCATGTGGGTAAAACTACGCAGAGATGCGGTTAATAGTTCGCATACTGGGTAAGCTTCGCACGCAGGTAAACTACAGACATATAATTATAAATTGTATAAGTACACATGGTATCATATGAATATGTTTTTAAACTTCCTTTATTCTTGGTACAAATATTGTAAAAATAAACATTAAATCTACACCTATTGTAGGCACCAGGAACATAATTAATTAGACTGTATTTATAACAAACTTTAGTTATTTTTGTAATTTAATGATCACTGTAATTTTAGGAACGCTTGATGTTACTTTTCATTGTAATGAAGTTATAACAGTGTGCGTACTTTTAATCCCGTACTCTTACCCAACAGGGAATATTTTAAACAATCACAAGTTAGTTGAGATACAGTTATTTTATAGGACAGTATTAATAGCTAAAATAAATACTATAATAATCGAGTAAACTTAACATAATCAACGGTCTTTTGTAAACTGATGCACCGTCTATCCATAAACTTTTCCCAGCACAAAATAGTTGATAACTAATCAACAAAATTACGTTGATCGCCGTTTTTCGCTAAACAAGTGAGGCTTGGTAAAATAGCTTGTGGGCTCTGACATCATCCCTGACGCACCCCTAATTTTGCCGAAAAAATGTCTGAGCCCCCTCAATAGGTTCCGAGATATTGACCATGCGAAATTTTACCCACTGCGTGCTGATACCCCGAATGACCCTAATATAAGAAATCGGTATAATTGGATTATAATAAATTATTTTTTGTAGAGAAAAATCTACTTTCACGTCCTTCACCTTTCTTTTTACCTATGGCATAGACAGTTTTACAAAGACAAATGGATTATATCCACATCGTCCATAAAATACTACTAAACATAATTAAAATTTTACCTCGTCTTGAAAGAACCATAGAATATAGATTACCGACGCTCAATTTTATTATTGAATTTGCATACTCGCCGTTGTTTTTATTCCAATTACGCGTTCTGCACTAAAGGCAGAAACACATATTTTACATACAATCCCACATCGTGAAACCACTATATTTGTTGTTTATATTAACTGCCCTACCATTTTGGAAATAAATACCGACGTAATTTACATAAATATTTCAAAATGTCCATGCTTTTGTTCACTAAATGATGTTGGGTAGCTTATATTTTTTCTTTAGTAACCTATGTCTATCATTAGTAAGGTAGGACTCAAGTTTTGTTTATCAGAACTTTGGAAAACTGTAGTGATTACTTGTCAATAGTTTCTGACAGAAGATGCGGTTTCGGCGCTAAACCAGAGTTTCGGTTTCGGCAGAAATCTTGTCGAAACTACAAACGAAATCGAAAGTACACTCGTGATTCGCGTAGTCTTTTTGCATCCCGATCATGATCGGCGAGTCGTAGCGGAATGAAGAGCGTCAGTTAACGACTGCGCTAATACATGCAAACATCACATATCATGCAATTATTTCGATAGTCAAAAAATCTATTTTCATTATAAAATTAGTTCTATTCTTGCTTCTATGTTCAAAGTGGCGCCGTCTCTGTTGTACTCTTAATCGTAATAGCATAATGATTATAATATGCCTATAAGTTCTTCATTCAATTAACATTGCATAGTGACAAAAAGTAATTTTTCCTATCTAAATGGAGCGTGCTGTACGCAAAAAATCAAAAAATTACTTAAATTTCAATTTATGTTTATAGTATATTGCTATTTATTTTCGCACTTAAAATAATCCGGTCGCCCCTCACGAAGGCTGGGCGATAATAATAAAAAGTAGGTATACAGGTATATTTTTTAACTTACTGTATGTTAATCGTTTTAAAAAATGGACCGATATTCGATAAATTACAAGTATTGGTCAACGGTATGCATGCCGTAGGCTAAAATACAAAAAAAAAATACATTGACGTTTCTGGTAGGTAAGTTTTCGGCCGAAACTATAGAATAAAGACTAAAGCAGTCCTTATTCTGAGGCCGAAACCGAACTGACAAAAAACAAAATTCGGTTTCGGTCGGACACTACTCGTCAACAGAACAGAATTACCTAATCGAACACCCGCAATATCGGAGAAATAGCTAATACGACTGTATTGTAAGGACAAGAAATAAGAATTGGGAAGGAAGAAACTTAGTAGAGCCTGAACCTCTCTAATAATGCCATTTTATTCATATGAGATACCTGAACCAATGAACGTTGGAACCAAGTCAGGTCATTGATACTTTAGACAAAATTGTTTCGCTGTGCGCCTCTACTTGTGATGTAACGAATGTCAATGTCACGGCCACCGGCGGTCACGGGCGGGCGGCAGGGGGCTGTTCGTCTTTACTTTTGTGTTTAAATTAGCACATTGTTGTGACCCTCGTGATGGACGGCAGCGTGGCAGGTAGGCCTCATGCTGCCGTAGGCGCTGAGAGCGTCCTTTGGTGCGCGGGGGCTTCTGAGCCCCCCTCCCTCCCGCCACAAAAGGAGACCGCAAATCCGACCGAATAAAAAGTGCAACTGAAGTATTTAAAAGGTATACTGACATTGAAGGAAAAACATCAATAATTTATTATATAATTTTATAAACTAATAACACAGAATAAGTATAGAGAAATATAGTATAAATGAATCCTATCACGTTAAGATCTCGGTAAAATAAATAATTTAAAGTACTCAAGTACGTTTAGAAAGCTGAAAGTGTATTGTTATCAAAACATATAATTTTTATTTTGTATGAATACTATAAATACAAACAAAATTATTATTTATACATTGTAAATGCAATCTGGTGCAGTTTTATAAATTACTGACACATATCATAGCCAAAAATATTCGCACAATTTATTGCGAATGCGAATATTCGTTACACCACTAGTCTTTACCATTCCCATATATACAATGTGGCCAGCCACATAATTAGCTGAACAAATTTAAAACTTCAAATCGCCGCTACACACTTGCCTTTTTATCAGAATTAAATATATGTATGTTAAAATACTTTATAAAATTACTGATGTAATAAAAACTGGCCAAGTCAAATCTAACCTACTTTAAGATCTCACATTTTTAAATAACAGCAATTGTTATAGGTATCCAATAAAGCAAAGAAATATAGTTTAATACTTGTCCATAATCTTATTTTGTTCCTATAAATACATATTTGGATTTGGCATAAAACTTGGCACTTATTTAGATCTCCATTCTTTTTGCGGCGATGCCCACAGCTAAGCATAATTTTTGTATTGTACTTGGCTCTCCTTTTTTACATTTATGTTTTTGGTGGAATTTACTTTACATCACACAAAGAAAAAGTGTGTCAGTTAAACTTAACATAGAGTTGATTTGAAACTTTGAATTGGTTCAGCTATTATGTATCTGACTGTACATACCCAAAACCGTCTCTATAATCGCACCTTTAGAACGAAAACGACATAATTCAAATAATAGAAAATGAGTTGTCATTTTTAAATGATTAAAAACTAGTCTCTCATTTATAAAAATATAATAAAAAAGGGATCCATATAACAGATTTGTCCTATTCCTGCTTGAATATGGCTGTGTTTGATTTATTGTTGTATCGAAAACTTTGTTTTAAGTAATTTTATGACGATAACTCAATTTTCTATCTTTTTGAATTGTGTCGCTTTCATCCTAAAGGTGCGATATGAAGCTTCGTACCTGCCATAGTCAATTTTAACGCATCGATGATTATATCGATCTATTTTCATTATTGCAGAAGTTTGAGTCCCTATATAGAGATTGCCAATGAACTCACAGCCATATGAATTGATAAATTACGAATACATTTCCGTGCCATTAAGATGATGAAATGAAAGCGTATCATTATAAATGCGCTACATATAAAGACGGTTGTGATGTGCATTTGTGTTTGAACCGCGACGGGTCGTGTAGACTGCGCTTTTGGTTAATTATATATTTTTGCCTTCAGAAAACAAGTTTTTGGAACTAGTTATACCATTTGCTATTATTAGAGCTAGAAAACTGGAGCTTAAACTTTGATTCATAGATGTCTTCTGCAATGTAATTCGAGCAAAGTAATTAATCTTTGTCATGGGCTTTAACGCCGTACATAATTTAATATAACGATTCCCTCCATTTAATCACACACGATTAGGCCCTCCAATTAAAAAAGAAAGTTTAGAACTGTTTACTTATTAAATAGCAATAAAAATAATAAGTAAGTACTTAATATTTAATTATAAAGGAAAACACAAAAACGATATATAATTATTAATCAAAGACAAAAACATGATTTTTTGCCGACATTAACAAACTATCATAACGATTGGTATTGGTATTGGTTGTGGGCTCCTTTTCCCGCACTTAGCCCGTAAAAGTATCGGGCCATTGTGCGTGATAGGAATGCCAGCTATAGGACAAGCCAGCCTAACTCCGACCAGAAGCGCAGGATCTTCCTGGTATCTCCACAGGCTTCTCGGAGTGACCCGTGAGTCGAGGATTTCTGCCCGTTGTGCAGCTACACCTTCGCATTCCAGGATGACGTGGGCAGCTGTTGCATCGACCAACAGACATCCCCTACATAGGGGGCGGTCAGTCATACCTAAAACATATAAATGTTTGTTTAGTGGGCAATGTCCAGTGACCAGTGATGGTGCCTACAACTATGCGTAGGGATGCCCTATCCAAAGATAGGAGACGATTAGTGAGACTTCGATCATAACGATGAGAGGGTTCAAAGAACATTCGTTACATTAAGTTAAACATATTATCATAAGCCTTTTTATCGCGGGAAAATATTTTTATCCCGGAATAACTTTTTCACGCGGGCGGAGCCGTGAGCAATATTATTTACTATTATAATCAACAGCGACAATGTTTCTTTTTACATAAAATTTCACCTTTACGCATAGGGCGTTGTGCAATTATAGTTTGATGTTCACAGACAATATATAGAAATTTCTTCGCAGGTATTACATTGGTAAAAATTGCCAGGTAGAGTCTAGTTGTTCCAGAAATTTATGGATAACGTCTAAAAAAATCTCTAGTTTTATAAAAATGTATACAGTTTTTTTATCCTTGAAAGAGTAGGCAATAGTGCAATTATACTATACACCATCGGTATTGGTATTTAACATAGCATAGTATCGGTTACTTTTTATCTCGAGAAACTACATCGTTCCTAATAGACAGCGACACTTTTATTAACTTTATAATTATACTAGCTTTTGCCCGCGGCTCCGCCCGCGTTAGAAAGTTTTTCCGGGATAAAAGTCCCGCTTATATTTTCCCGGGATAAAAAGTAGTCTATGTCTATAATCTACCCGTGTGCCAAATTTCATAAAAGAGTAACAAACATACATCCACACATACATTCTTACAAACTTTCGCGTTTATAATATTAAAGTGGGTAGGTGTTACATATTAAACAGCTGTTTTTTTCGCGTTGATTTTAAATTGTTAATCCAAACTCAAATAACGATTGTCTCTAAAAACATGGACAATCTTGAAATGCACAGACGTCGCCAAATACTGTTGCTGCACGGTGTTCCTGAGGTTAAACATGAAGGCACTGCGGCCTTGGTTGCTGAAACTGTCATCAATCGCCTGAAGATCTCGGATTTCAGTGTCTTGAACATCAAACGGTGCCATCGCATGGGTCGCTTATCTGCACAAGACCGTCCTAGACCAATTCTTCTAAAACTATGTGCTTTCGAGATGCGGAACCAAATCTGGTATGCGAAGACGAAATTACGTGGGTCAGGTATAACGTTGTCCGAGTTTCTGACCAAATCACGGCACGACATATTCATGGCTGCGCGTCGGAAATTTGGTGTGGCGAAGTGCTGGACGCGCGAGGGATCTGTTTTCATCCTTGCATCTGATGGGACGCGCCACCAGGCCGACTGTATGGAAGACATCGACAGGCTTACTGCATCGACCAGTGGAGCACGGAAGCAGGACAGAACGCAAAAAAATACTGCGCCACCTTCGACTAAGACCAGAAGACACGCACCATCTAGTAAAAAGTGAAAACCACTTTTAATTTTATAACTTGTACGTTGTTTACGTCTGTTTCTATGTAATTACCCGCAATTTCTTAATATTGTAGTATTGACTTATTACGTCCCACTAACCAATTAAATTGCGGGTAGTTGATATCTGTAATCTGACATGTGTCAATTGTCAATTTGACACCTACAGTTGTAAATTACATCTGTCATATTGTGTCGTGTGTCAGTTTGACAGTTAAAGTCCCAAACCTTGTTCCGTTGCACTGTATTCATGTTTTTTAGCATTGCCTTTTTTTGTCTTATATTTTGCTGGAATTTATTTTGCAAGTCGTCTCTTCTCAGTATTTTTATTTTAATGCTTGTATATTGCGTTTTATTGTAGGTATATAACACAACCGGCAGTTGGAAAAAAAATATATAGTTTACGCTAAGTCACATTTTTATACATATTATTATCGTCTATCTATTATTTATATTTATATAAGTTATTTACTATAACACAAACTTAATACATTTTAATGTTGCGAACATTGAGTATAGATAGTTCCAAAAGTAGTGAACATTTTACTTCTTTTTCTTCGGTGTCTTCCTGCTCTAGCGATGAGAGTTTTGTCAGTATACCCTCACTCACTGACGTTCTTGATCATCAGTTTACTGACGTCCCTAAAAATTTCAACGTAATTCATTTAAATGCCCAAAGTATTCCGGCTCATTTCTCCGGTATGCTGACGTCCTTTGTCCATCATAACATTCACGCTATCCTAGTTTCTGAATCCTGGCTCAAACCGTGTCTTCCTTCTACTTCTTATTCCTTACCTGGCTTTCGTCTTATCCGTAACGATCGTACCGGCAAGGGGGGTGGCGGTGTGGCAATTTATCTCCGTGCCGACTTAGCCTTTACTATTATCAGCATGTCACCGCAACCACCACCTTCAAATGCTGGAGAACATCTATTTATTGAGGTTCTTCTTCCCCACTCTAAACTATTTCTTGGAGTAGGGATGCCTATCGTCGCCATATTCACGTATCCGTCGAAGAGGAAGATTCAGCTAAAGTCTGGAAATTCCTCAGGTCACTAGGAATTGGCAAATCTCGACAAGATTCAGTTCCAATCAATCTTGATATTAACTCACTAAATCAACATTTTTCTTCTAGTTCTTATATTGATACCTCAATTAAGAACCAAACAATTAATCTTCTCAATTCCTCACCAATTCTTAGTCATGCTCCTTTTGTCTTTAATCAATTTACCGCTCGTGATGTTAAAAATTGCGTACTTGCTGTTACATCAAAGGCTGTCGGTGTTGATGGCATTAGTCGAAATATGATAGTACCCATTCTCGATATCATTTTGCCTATAATTTGTCATATTTTAAACCATTCAATCCAAAATGGAGTTTTTCCTTCCAGCTGGAAAGACGCTCAAATTGTTCCCCTTCCAAAAAAACCGAATCCTCATAATTTTTCCGAATATCGTCCCATATCCATTCTCCCTTTCCTTTCTAAAGTTCTTGAGCGTCTCGTCCATTACCAAATTAGTTCCTACCTTAATAAGCATTCTCTTCTTAATCCTTTCCAATCTGGGTTTCGTCCGGGTCACAGTACAGCGTCTGCTCTCGTTAAGATCACCGACGATATCCGTCACGGTATGGAAAAGGGGCAGGTCACTGTGCTAACTTTACTCGACTTCAGTAATGCCTTCAACACCGTTGATTTTGATATCCTCCTGGCTATCCTCCGCTCTATTATCATATCTCCGACGGTGATTGACTGGTTTCACAGTTATCTGTTCGGTCGCCGGCAGCGGGTTCGTATTGAGGATACTTTTTCCTCATGGTGTGATGCAATAGCCGGTGTACCGCAAGGCGGCGTCTTGTCTCCTCTACTTTTTTCCTTGTTTATTAATTCTGTATCCCATCATATCTTCTCTTCCTACCACCTGTACGCAGACGATCTCCAAATCTACAATCAAGCCCCAATCAGTGAATTGAAAGGCGCTATCGTGGCTTTAAACTCTGACCTTGCCCGTATAACTGATTGGAGTGCTCGCTATGGCCTAAAGGTAAATCCAGCTAAAACACAAGCTATCATCATAGGTAGTCCTCGGCAAATTCATAAAATAGATTGGTCGGTACTTCCTACTTTAGTTTTTAATGGCGTTAAGGTACCCTTTTGTGAGACCGTGAAGAATCTTGGGGTGACACTTGATCGTTGTTTATCCTGGGGCCCTCAGCTCGCAGTTATAAATAAAAAGTTATTCGCGTCGGCTGCTTCCTTACGAAAACTTCGTAATTTTTTGCCCACTGCTACTAAAATTACGTTAGCACAATCCCTCTTATTACCTATACTTGATTATGCTGACGTCTGCTATCCTGATCTCACTCAGGTTCAGCTTGATAAACTTGAGCGACTTCAAAATTTCTGCATAAGATTCATATTTGGCTTACGTAAATATGACCACGTTTCTGAATTTCGTTCCAAGCTCAAGTGGCTCCCTATTCGCCTTCGCCGGAATACTCACATTCTCTCTTTACTTTACAATATCCTATTCAATCCATCTTCTCCGCGCTATCTTTCCGAACGCTTTATTTTTCTTCATAATTCTCACTCTCTTACACTAAGGTCGTCAGATAACTTGGTTCTCAAGACCCCCCTGCACGGTAGTAGTTTCGTTGACAATTCCTTTATTGTCCAAGCTGTTCGTCTTTGGAACGCACTGCCGGTGCCTATACGACGAGCTCCATCGCTGAGCAGCTTCAAGAGACAAGTGCTCACATTATATCTTAATGCAACATAAATAGTTATTTGTATTTTAATTCATATTATTTTATGCACATATTTTGTTTGTATGTATTTGTATTGCTGTTAATATTTGTATATGTACCTATATATACTATACTAGCTTTTGCCCACGGCTTCGCCCGCGTTAATAAGTTTTTCCGGGCTAAAAGTACATACATAAAAACCTTCCCGTTGAATCGCTCTATCCAACACATTTATTTGTATAAAGATTAATATTATGACGGTGATACAACTCTTAACAAATAATGCATTCATTTCGACCAAATTTGATTACCATAAAAACGGTTCTAGAGAGTTAATTTTAAAAGATAGACATATACTGCCGCGGACTTTTTTTTAGATCATTTCAAGAGGAATAATTCTTTCATACATATATTTTTGGTATCATGAACGGTTTTCGCAGCGCACGCAATGGAAGCCCTCAAGGATGAATAATTTTCCCCGCATTTTTCACATTTTCCATTATTTCTTCGCTCCTAATAGTTGCATCGTGGTGTTATATAGCCTTCCTCGATAAATGGTCTATTCAACACAAAAATAATTTTTCAATTCGCACCAGTAGTTCCTGAGATTAGCGCGTTCAAACAAACAAACAAACTCTTCAGCTTTATAATATTAGTATAGATGTATTTTATTTATTTAAATATAAACACACCCACACTCCAACTTCTCCGCAGATAGATTCCTTTCTATGGTTGTCTGGAAGAGATCGCTTTTAGCGATAACACCGCCTATTGTTACACTAGCTGTAGTTAATAAGTATGTTTGTGTTTTTCTTATACTTGTGTGGTGTTCAATAAAGAGTTATCTATCTATCTATCTATTAGTAGGATACGCATAAACCTTCCTCTTGAATCACACCGACCATTGTTGAAAACGAATGAAAATCCGTTCGATAGTGTTTGAGTTTATCGCGTTCAAGAGACAAACAGATGCGATAGGGGACTTTGTTTTATTGATTTAAGGACATATCAATAAAATTAAAAAGATACAAGACTGCCTCGGTGGTGTAGTGGTGTTACGGTACGACTGCAATGCTGTGGTCTCGGGTTCGATCCCCGGGTCGGGCAAAGTGATATTGAGTTTTTCTATTCAGTATCCGCTTGGAGTCTGGAATTTGTGCCCGATATGGCGATAGGCTCGCCCCCTATCACATCATGGGACGGAATAATGGCGAAAAGTGGGTGCACTAGTTGCGCCTCTGCCTTCCCTTTCGGGAATAAAAAGCGTGAGTGTATATGTATATTAAAAGATAAAAAACTGCGAGAAAAAAATCCGAGTTAAAAGTTCCGGTTTATGTTTTTTCGGGATAAGCAGTAGCCTGTTTCCTGCTCTGGGTCACAAACTATCTCCATACCTATTTGTTTACGGACTCACCCACAAACAAATATATACCGGGATTAAAATTCCGGTTTAGGTTTTCCCGGGATAAGAAGTAGCCTAGGTCCTTTCCAGGGTCTTAAACTATGTCCTTTCCAAATTTCATCAAAATCGGTTCAGGGTTTTGGCCGTGACGGCTCCACTCGCGAGACCAAAAAAAATCCGGGATAAAATTCCCGGTTTATGTTTTACCGGGATAAAAGTAGTCATGACCTCCTCTGGATCTCAAACTATCTCCATACTTACTTTCTTGCGGTTCAACTCGCAGAAAAAGATTTTCCGGGATAAAAGTCCCGGTTTATTTATTCCCGGCATAAGAAGTAGCCTAGATCCTTCCCAGGGTCTTAAACTTTCTCTCTACCAAATTTCATCGAAATCGGTTTAGTGGTTTGCCCGTGACGGCTCCATTCGCGAGAACAAAAATCCGGGATAAAATTCCCGTTTTTTTTTTCGGGAGAAAAGTAGCCCAGGTCCTACTCTGGAGCTCAAACTATCTCTATAATAAATTGCTCGCGGTTTCAACCAAGATTGTTTTTATCCGGGATAAAAGTCCCGGTTTATGTTTTCCCGGGATAAAAAGTAGCCTATGTCCTTTCTCAGGCTCCAGACTATCTGTGTACCAAATTTCATTTAAATCGGTTCAGTAGTTTTGGCGTGAAAGCGCAACAGACAGACAGACAGACAGACAGAGTTACTTTCGTATTTATAATACACTCATTTGCAAAAAAAACGGGCGGTTTGGATTTAAATTCTTTTTTAAAAAAATACGGTACCAAAATGATTTCAATCATTTGTACATGTTACTGGCCGGTTTTAAAAATGCCGTGGTGTTTAAAACAGTACGTCTAAATTAAAATTTTCGTTTGATGCTCGTTTTTACAGAAAACCACTTTTTATCCTACATTTTTGGTGCGAAGTTCCAAAAGATAATATCGGTTTTCATAACTTTTAGTAAATTTTTATGAATTTATTTCATATTCTTAATTGTCAAAGCTTCATTTATTGCTGTTTAGCTGTCTCAATAATGTTAGAGGAAGTGGTAAAAGCTACCAAAATTATTGCGCTGCTCGAAGAGGGCTGCAGCCAATGCTTCGTGGCTCAGAGGCTAAGTGTGAGTCGCTCGACGGTTCAAAGGACCTGGCAGCGGTATCAAGACACCGGTTCCGTCGAGAGAAGGCCTGGTTCTGGAAGAAAACCATGTACCCAACCACGGGATGATCGTTTTCTTGTGAGTCGCGCATTGAGAAATCGCAAGTCTTCGTATGTGGACCTTAAGAACAACCTCGAAGAAGTAAGAAATGTGCATATTAGTCTATGGACGGTCAGGAGGAGGCTGCTCGCGGCCTATTGGCCGTATATTTACGCAGTCATCGCCCGGCCCGCGGCCCTAAGTTACTCCGTGAGCACAGAGTTGCCAGGATTAGGTTTGCTCGAAATTGTGAGTCATGGACTCAAGAAGACTGGAATAGGGTATTGTTCTCCGATGAAGCCAGGATATCTCTGTTCGGTGAAGATCGACGTCGGCGAGTGCTACGAAGACGAGGAGAACGCTTAGCAGAGGCTTGTTTTGAAGAAATCACACCTTATGGTGGGGGCTCTATTATGTTTTGGGCAGGAATAAATTCAGTAGATCGTACAGAGTTAGTCTTCATTGAAAACGGCTCACTGCTGGACATCGATACATAACGGAAGTTCTTATTCCTCATGCACAACCCGCATTGGCCGCTTTAGGGGAAGACTCAATTTTTATGGACGACAACGCTCGCGCCCACCGGTCTGGCGATGTGGAAGCGTATGTGCAAGAGGTCGGCATTCGTCGTTTGGATTGGCCAGCTCGAAGTCCCGACCTCAATCCTATAGAGCATGTCTGGGACGTTCTGAAACGACGCGTGAGATCAGTACAACCGGCTCCGCAAACCATCAGAGAGCTGAAGAATGTAATTACCGCGGAGTGGGAACGTATTCCGCAAGCAAGTATCCGGGATATCCTCGCTAGCATACCCAGCCGAATTCAAGCTGTGATTTCAGCTAGAGGGGGTCACACTCGATACTAAACATTTATCTGCTTTTACTTTATTAAAGAAAAAACAAACAAAAATCTTTGTTAACTTTTACTTCACGAGCATATGCACTACTAGCGAGCATACACTACTAGTGAACTTTAGCATTAAAACCCATAAATTTTATCAAAATTTTATGACAATACTGACGAAAACGATTATTTGCTTATTAATTTACATAATTGTGAAAGTAAAACTACCTATAATTATCAAACAAACCAATAGTAACATTTGAAATGGTTCATTGCTTAGGTGCCCGTTTTTTTTGCAAATGAGTTTATTAGTAAGGAGTAAGGATATATATAATATTATGTAAATTTTTTTGTGTTTTCCAAATGTATCACGAATCATAAAAAATATTATGGCCACCTACTTAAACTAGGTATTAAAAAAATTAGACAAGTTTCTTTGTAAATTTTACATTTTAATGTTAAATGAACCTCTAAATATTTTTTGCAGTGATACTTCTTTAGGCGCGTTATGAAAAATAATCAGAGGATGCGCGCACATCACTGTAACGAAAATGGTTGAAGCTGTTCAATGCTGCAGTTATATTATTATCCGTTTTGTTTTTGTATATTCAAATTCGAAGAAATCACGCACCACACAGCAGAACTCGGTGTGCCCATACACTGGCCCATGCCCATACCTTGCGTCTGGCCCCGCACCCGCGCGCGTGGAGCGGGGCAGTGTGTGAAACGCCTAGACGATTTTATTTTCCCATTGATTGATATTGAAAAATCCCCGTCACGATATAGATATATAGTAGCGGGTTGAATGCGGAATATTTTTTTTTTTTAAGCCGATAAATTTTTTTTTTTTTTTAGTTTAATGGATAACTGCAAATCATCGATATCTTGATGCCCAGATTTTTATTTTGCGCTATCTATCGTTCAATAGCTGAAGTATGAACAGTTAGTAAATTTTAATGAATTTCACGTAGGTGTTTTGCTATTTCACAGTAGATTGAGTTACTGGCGCACAGGCTCAAAATTTTTGTATGAAAATTTTCCCATTGTCCGCACAGCCCTCTATATAATCTTACAAATCTTTGAATAAAAGTAAACTAGCGACTAACGTCTTAGCAACAGTAATAATACCTACTGATAGTGATTTACTGATTGTTTTTGTCGAATGTTCTAGATAGCGTATTATCTTTATACGCAATAAGCCACTGTGAAGGTGGTATTGGAATTATTGTGTAAAATTAACTTATCATAATCTTAAGTGATAAAATAATCTACGCGTAGTGATGTAAACATTATAATAAAATAATGGGCCAGGAAAAAAATAGTAGGTACACGTATACAATTGTAATAAAATCTTTTTGGCTGTATTATTTGTATCTGGCTGGTTTTGATGATATTAAAAAGTTACATTTCAAGAAAGAAATTAGTAAAAAAAAAAATCTTTCTGCCGTGGGATCTGGAGGCCAAATCCCTTTCCAAGGCCTTACATTGGGGTGCGAAGTCAGGAAACCTCCACGTGGTGCACCCTGGGCAACGGAGCGTCGGTCGAGTTGATCGGCGCAACGGCCAATATCCTGACAACAGTGGTCTCGGCGGTCGCCGCCGCTTTTTGCGGTGGCTGCCGCATTTTTAGATGGTGGGCCCGTTTATTCGGGCGGCTCCCGGTTCATCCGGGAGTGTCGACGGGCTCGGTGTGCGCTAACACCGCCCCGAGCAGGCAGCGGGGGGAACCTTCCTCTCCGCTGTCACCGTTGCAGATCGTAATCTAGTATGGAGGTCCGTGGACATGTCTCGCGCTCCTGCTGGACCGAGGGTCTTGGCTTAATCGCCCGGACCACGAGGGAGAAAACCTCTATAAAAAGTTCCCCGAATCCCAAGCGGCGGCGCACCGCGAGGGGATGCATGGCCGATGGGTAGTTCGGTCACTAGTGCGACCCCCGCCAGAGTACCGGCCGACCCTCTTGGCGGGTTACGCTAGGCTTACCCAGGTACAGGGGGCACTGCCTGGGTGGACTCTTATTTCCCCCATACTCGTGGGATTAGTCATGGATAAACTACAACCAAAAATAACTTTGACGAAGTTGCCTACTCCAGTTCCGGCCGGAGAGGCGGAGATCGGTGGGCGAAAGCCCGCCGATGGTGTTAAAAGAGTCGGTGCGGGCAAGAAGCCCATAGGCTCCGACTCAAAATCGAGCGGGAGCGTTTCCTCCGTTCGGAGCCGCAGGCTCTGGAGAAAACGCTCAGAGCTGCATAACAGCAGCAGGTCGTCCCTCGGGAGCGACACTGAGGAGCCGGTCCCGAAGTCGCAAGCGACAACCGGACGCGGCAGGGGAGGACCATCCTTGGTCGACGATTCCGTCGACCAAAGGAAAAAAGCCAAGGCGCGCGATCTCCTGCAGCGCAGGGAGGCCCGCCAAAGGGCGAGGAGGGAAGAGAGCGGTGAGGGCATGGTCCTTCGCTCCGCCGCTAAACCGAAGGTGCCCGCCGAGGCGGTAGTAGCCGAGGAACCGGCTCCGAGCGTTCGCCCTAAAGGCGACGCTAAGAAGTGGCGGGACAGGTGCGCCAAGCTGGAGGAGGCGGTGAAGGAGCTGAAACGTGAAAACGCTTCTCTCCTTCGCCGTCTGGAGGAGCTGGCAGCAGTGGAGGCCAAGTGGCAGGCCAGAATGGAGTCGGTGCTCCTAGGGCCGGCCCAGAGGCCTCCGCTGGCCCACGAGAGACGGTCCACCCCCGGGGACATACCACTCCCCGTCCAGGGTGGTTTCGTTGGGGGAGCTCCCCAGCCTTCCTCTAAGGGGAAGGGGAGAGGGAAGGGGAAAGGAGCAGTGCAGCCTGCTCCTCTCAAGGCTCCTGCCATTGTGGCCGGGCCCTCCACCTCTGCTGCCGTGGCGGTCGCTGGGCCGTCTGGGGTGCCCAAGAAGGGGTGAGGGAAAGGTGGTCCTCCTGCTCCCCCCGTCGCGAAGTCCGCTCCGAGGGAGCCCCGCCCACTGCCACCGGCCCCAGCGTCCATGGACGCTGAATGGACGGTCCATTGGTGGTGGGTAAGAAGAAGCGGGGGAAGCACACCCCCGCCGCGGCGCCTGCAGGGAACCCCCAGCAGAGGAGGCAGAGGCGTAAGGAGCCCAAGCTGCGTCAGCCACGCTCGGCAGCCATAGTGCTGTCGCTGACGCCAGCGGCGGTGGCCAAAGGGCTCACTTACGCCAAAGTGCTGACGGATGCCCAGAACGGAGTAGACCTCGCCGGCCTCGACATCGACAGGTTAAGGCCCAAGGTGGCAGCCACGGGTGCCATGTTGTACGAGGTGCCCGGGGCTGAGTCGGAGCGAAAGGCGGACTCCCTCGCCGCAAGGCTGAGGGAATGCTTTGGCGGGTCGGACGATGTTCAAATCTCCCGGCCCACCAAATGCACGGAGCTGCGGCTGTCGGAGCTAGATCCCGCAGCCACGTCCGAGACGGTCGCGGCGGCCCTTTGCCTTGCTGGCGAGTGTGCTGCGGACGCAGTAAAGGTGGGCCAAATCCGGCCCGATCGCTCCGGCCTGGGCTCCGTCTGGGCCAAGGTGCCGACCAGGGCGGCACAAAAAATAAAGGCGGGCCGCCTGAAGGTGGGGTGGACTGTGGCCCGGGTGACCGTGCTCGGGGCGCGCCCGATGCGCTGTTACCGTTGTTTGGAGCACGGTCACACGCAGAGTACCTGCGTCGGAGGACCGGACCGCAGCGATTTGTGCTATCGCTGCGGTAAACCAGGCCACAAAGCCCGTGAATGCGAGGCCGCGCCGAACTGCGCAGTCTGCGCGGCCGCAGGGAGGCCCGCCAAACATCCGGTGGGCGGGAAGGCGTGTCCCGCCCCCTCCCGTCGCGATAGGCGTCGCGACGGAATACGAAGTGTTGCTGCCGCTGGGGCTTCGACCCAGCCGCAGGCAGCGAGCCCACCGCAAGGGGCCGCGATGGACGTGGTAGAGATCGCCCAATAATGGATTTAAATTTCCTCCAGGCGAACATCAACCACTGTGCCAGTGCCCAGGACCTGTTGTCCCAAAGCCTGGCGCAGTGGTCGGTGCAAGTGGCCGTGGTCGCTGAGCCGTATTTTGTCCCCCCCCCGGGATAACTGGGCGGGGGACCTTGACGGCTTGGTGGCCATCATCAGCCGGGGCGCCGCTGGCTCCCCACCCTTCGAAAAAGTAGCGAAGGACAGGGGATGCGTGGCGGTTCTGCTGGGAGACATTTGGATAGTAGGAGTGTACTTTTCTCCCAGCAGACCCCTCGTCGAATTTGAGTCTTTCCTCGTTCGGCTGGGGGCCTTGGTGGAACAAGGCCAACCTCACCCGGCGGTCGTCGCCGGCGACTTCAACGCCAAGTCCGTGGCTTAGGGCTCGCCGGCGACGAGCGGTCGTGGTCGGGTCCTGGAGGAATGGGCGATCTCTGTCGACCTGGTCGTCCTGAACAGGGGGTCGGTGGACACGTGCGTACGGCACAACGGCGGGTCTATTGTAGACCTGTCGTTTGCGAGTGCCGCCGTCGCACGCCGTGTCCGGGACTGGAGAGTCCTCGTGGGCGTGGAGACGTTGTCGGACCATCGTTACATCAGGTTCGGCGTCTCCGCGTCCCCGAGTGTCCAGTCCGGTGGTGTACCGAGTGCCCCAAATCAGGACGGCCCGCGGTGGGCGCTTCGTCGCCTCGATGGGGAGGCCCTAGTGCTGGCCGCTCTGGTCATGTCGTGGCTCCCCGTGCCGGACGGGCCGGTACGGGTTGAGCAGGAGGCGGAGTGGTTCGGGGTGGCAATGTCGGGTGTCTGCGACGCCGGCATGCCCCGAGCTCTCCGCCGTTCGCCGGTGCGACAGGTGTACTGGTGGTCGGCGGAGCTAGCGCAGTTGCGCGCGTCGTGCGTTGCTGCGCGCCGCCGATACGCCAGGCATCGTCGTCGCCGGCTAAGAGACGAGAATCACGCAGACCAGGAGCGGCAGCTCTATGGCCTCTACAAAGAGGCAAAGAGAGCGCTGCGGGTGGCCATTCATGGGGCCAAGGTCGCGGCACGTAAGGCGTTCGTGGGGACTCTCGACAGGGACCCGTGGGGGCGCCCTTACCGTATGGTGATGAAGAAGCTTCGCCCAGCGGCGCCCCCGCTGTCGCAGAGTCTCCGGCCAGAATTACTGGCCAACGTCGTCGCGGCCTTGTTCCCGGCCACCGTGGAGTTCACTCCTCCACCGATGGCGCCACCGGATGTGGCGTCATCGTCGTGTGAGAATCCGGCAAGGGATATCCTGGAGGTTTCGCCCGCTGAAATGCGGGCGGCAGTGCTTCGGCTGCGGAGCAAAAACACGGCCCCAGGGCTCGATGGCATCCCCGGGAAAGCCTGGGTGCTAGCCATTGAGTACCTGGGCCCGAGGCTCCGCAGCTTATTCACCGCCTGCCTGGAGCAGGGCGTCTACCCGGTGCGTTGGAAAACCGGGAAGCTCGTCCTGCTGAAGAAGGGGGGACGACCCGCAGAGTCGCCGTCGGCCTACCGGCCCATCGTGTTGCTCGACGAGGTGGCAAAGCTCTTCGAGCGCATCATTCATACCCGCCTCGTCGAGCACCTTGAAGGTGTCGGACCAAATCTGGCCGACGAGCAGTTTGGATTTAGGAGGGGACGTTTCACTGTCCACGCGATTCTGCGGGTGAAGGCACAGGCGGAGGATGCAGTGGCTAGGGGCGAAGTTGTAATTGCGGTGTCGTTAGATATCTCTAACGCATTCAACTCGCTGCCCTGGCCCTGCATCCACGAGGCACTGCGGTACCACGTGGTGCCGCCCTACCTCCGGCGTCTGGTGCACGCGTACCTGTCTGACAGGCACGTGGTGTATCCGGGCGCCGATGGGTGGCACCGAAGAGCGATGTCGTGCGGTGTTCCACAGGGCTCGGTTTTGGGCCCTCTCCTGTGGAACATCGGGTACGACTGGGTGCTCCGTGGTTCCAATCTCCGGGGCGTCGGCGTGACTTGTTACGCCGACGATACGTTAGTCACAGCGACTGCTGGGACCTTCCGGGACGCCGCAACTCTGGCGGCGGCGGGCACCGGCCAAGTAGTTGATAGAATTCAACGTTTAGGGTTGAAGGTGGCCCTCGAGAAAACCGAGGCCGTGTGTTTTCACGGACCTCGGAGAGGGCCACCGGCCGGTGCCGGCATCGTCGTTGGGGGGGGTGCGGATACCCATCGGCTCTAGCATGAAGTATCTAGGTTTAGTCCTAGATAGCCGATGGCGATTCCGCACCCACTTTAAGGAGTTGAGGACGAAATTGTCCCGGGCAGCGGGCGCTCTTTCCCGCCTGCTGCCCAACCTGGAAGGTCCTGGCTTCCCTTGCCGGAGGCTGTATCACGGAGTCGTGCGGTCCATAGCCCTTTACGGCAGCCCCGTCTGGGCTGACTCCCTGGGCCGCCCCTGCGTCGCCCTTCTGCGCGCCCCGCAGAGAGCTTTAGCGCAGCGGGCGGTCAGGGCGTACCACACGGTCTCTTTCGAGGCGGCTTGCCTATTGGCCGGATTTCTGCCCTGGGACCTGGACGCCAAATCCCTTGCCGATGTATTCCATTGGCGGGAGGAGGCGTTCAGTCGCGGGGAGCGTCCGGCCCTGAAGGAGGTGGAGGCCAAGAGGGCCGCCTTACGGCGAGCCGCCGTGGAGGAGTGGCGTCTCAGGCTGGAGGCCCCGTCGTGGGGGCACAGGGTCGTAGAGGCAGTGCGTCCTGTCTTTGCCGAATGGCTGGACAGGCGCCACGGAGCGGCAACATACCGCCTGACGCAGGTGCTCACCGGGCATGGCTGCTTCGGTGAGTTCCTGTTTCGGGTGGTACGGATAGAGGAGTCGGCCGTGTGTCACTATTGTGACAACTGCCCAATGGACACGGCCCAACATACGTTGGAGTGTGGTCCAGCCTGGGATGAGGAGCGCAGCGCTCTCAGAACAGTCGTCGGAGAAGACCTCTCGCTGCCGGCCGTGGTCGCTTCCATGGTCGGCGGCCGGGAGGCCTGGCAGGCGGTGGCCCACTTCTGCGAGGCGGTCCTCTCGCGGAAGGAGAGTGCCGAGAGGGATCGCCAGCGCAGTGGTGATCCCTCCCGCCGCCAGATGAGACGTAGGAGGCGTCGGGTGGACGACTGACCGACGTCTCCCACCCTGTGGATTGGGGGCGTTGGAAGAATTCCACCACGGTATCCCCTGCGTGACGACAACTTAGACGTGAGTCAGAGGAAGCCCGCAGCCGTCCCTAATGAGCCGAAGACGGCCATTAAAAAAAAAAAAAAAAAAGACCTTACATTGGTGGGAGGAGGTGTCCAGTCGCAGGCAGCATCCAGCCCTGAAGGAGGTGGAGGCCATGAGGGTCTCCCTACGGCGAGCCTGGCTGGAGGCGGGAGGCCCCGTCAGCGGGGCTCAGGGTCGTCGCGGCGCGGCAGTGCGTCCTGCCTTTGCCGAATGGCTGAACAGGCACAACGTACTGCTTGACACAGTTGCACCGGGCATGGCTGCTTCTTTACGCAGTATCAGGTTAACATCAAAAGAGGACTGCCAAAACTACTTGTCGCATTTTTTTTATCAGAGGTTCCAAATTTTCTACAACAACGGAATCGTGACACTACTTACAAGATGTCAGAAAGTCATCGTACAAAATGGCACATATATACCGGGTGGAAGGGAAACGCTCTCTACGCCGGAACGGTAAGAGAGAAGAACCATAACATTAACGAAAAACTATATTCATTTGCAAAGCTAAGCGATAATACCTACTTACGATTTTAGTATTTCCGTAATTCATGCGCACGCAATGTAAAGCGTACAAAAAACTGGGCGGCCGCCGCGCTGCGCCGGCACCGGCCCGCGGTCGTTAACCCGTCAGCTGATGTACGTGTTTCATTACAATTTTTTTTTAAATATTGACCTTTTTTACTATGTTTTTCAGAATAATAGTTTGATTTATCTATCCATACGTGAAGCTGTACAGAAATTTGAGAAAATCCTACTAAAATTGTAACAATGCGATCGCGATTTTTTTTAGTGCCATCACGTCAGGAATCACCAATACTATCACCTGTATTCGTTTCCGAGAGCGTTTCCCTTCCACCCGGTATACCGGGTGGAAGGGAAACGCTCTCTATACTGGAACGGTAATAGAGAAGAACCATAACATTAACGAAAAACTATATTCATTTGCAAAGCTAAGCGACAATACTTACGATTTTAGTATCTCCGTAATTCATGCGCGCGCAATGTAAAGCGTACAACAAACTGGGCGGCCGCCGCCCTGCGCCGACACCGACCCGCGGTCGTTAACCCGTCAGCTGATGTACGTGTTTCATTACGATTTTTTTGAAATATTGACCTTTTTTACTATGTTTTTCAGAATAATAGTTTGATTTATCTATCCATAGGTGAAGCTGTACAGAAATTTGAGAAAATCCTACTAAAATTGTAACAATGCGATCGCGATTTTTTTAGTGCCATCACGTCAGGAATCACCAATACTATCACCTGTATTCGTTTCCGAGAGCGTTTCCCTTCCACCCGGTATACTGTAACTCAATCCAAATAAACTTAAAAAAAAGTCTTGACTTTTCATATAAAATGCCAAGAAACTTTTTACTCAACTGAATACTAGAAGTGAGTAATTATTTTTAACGTCTTTCAAAAATCGGTTTAAACATATACCTAGGATTCACGCGAATGTTAGACATTGAAATGAAACTGTTATCTAAGAGTAAATTAAAACTATTAAGCAGTAAAGACGTTACCAATTAGAATTTTATCACTTACAAAAACGTCTGAATTTCACTTTGTTTGATTAGTTTGCAAATATCATATAACTAACTTTACTGTAATAAATCTAAGTTAAAGCTTTCCTAAAGTAAATTGAATAAGGTAGGTACTAAGTTTAAAACAGCATTATCTAAGGGCGCCCACTGCTGGTTGCATTGTCGCCATTCCTACACTGCCCTGATTATCAAACGTTACAAGCCTTGTATTCCAAGCGTTTTCTTTTGTAAATTAGTGCATTTTACAAAAATGCGTTCATCAAAACTACATGGGCAAACTACAAGCTACAAATGATATCACTTGTATTACAAGTTCTTTTTCACAGTTGTATTTGTAGTTTTGTTTACCGTAAATGCCTTTGTAGCTTATTACTTGTTTTAAAAAAGTTGGAGAGTTTGAGAAAACACAGCAAAATGCCCTTTTATCAAATTCATACATACAAGTCTTGAAGCTCACAAGTTACATGTTACCAATTTTTTTACAAGCTCTTGTAAAAAGCATTTTTCAAAATACGTGTCTACAAGATCACAAGTTTCAAGAATATTTATACAAGATTATGTAAATTACATTTATCAAATAATTTCACAAGACTTGTAGATTTGTATATACTTGTATTTTAATTTACAAAACTTTTTATGTTTTCTCAATTGAAAAAAAATCTATCGTAAAATATCGCCTATTTGCTTCAACCATGTGCTTAAATATGGAATCTTGTAGACGTATGAGGCTATTGACGAACACACACTCTCACGCCCGTTATCCTCGAAGGGGTAGGCAGAAGTGCAACTACAGCACCTACTTTTCGCGTGCCTAACGCCATATCGGGACAAATTCCAAACTCAATCGTCAGTCAATCGTCTTACTTAGTAAATGATATTTGGATACTGATTGTATACATATATAATTATAAACACTACAGATGCTAGAGTCTATACATTCTACACTTACGGAAAACTTAACAATGTCAATTTCTATTTATACCGTCAAGCAGCAGTGTACATGCACTGTTGTGTTTCGGTTTGAAGGACATTGTAGGCAGTGTAACATCTTATGTCTCAGGATGACGAGCGCAGTGGAATGCCACACACTTAGACTAATAGCCACACATTACTTTGTAACTCAAGGTGCTGGATGGTGTTGGTATTGTTTATGGTGGTCGTATCGCTTACCATCAGGCGAACGGCATACTCGTCTCTTTATTCTATTTAATAAACAAAGGGTAAACGTTTCCAGACTTGTTCTTGGCCGTTTTTCAATACAGAAGTTTCGACATTTCTGCGATAGAAAGTCAATATATTATTATAAAGCCTTATTTATTTGCATCTAAATATTTGTTTAATACGCAGCTTATTAATACTTTTGCTGAAACTATCTCGTTCAAGTCAAATTAACTGCGAGCTGTTATAAGGTTTAGTGTGTCTCGAAGACCACGAGTGGACCCCACGTGCTCGCAACCACATTTTTATTAAGCTCATGATGTCGCAGATGCTGGCAGATAATAAAAGTGTATTATATTATGAATTACAAAGTCACAATTATGTTTATTCTTTTGCAGATAAGATACCTTGCAACTCACGATGGAAGATACTGATTAGTTATTTACTGATTTTGGTACAGTGAAGTCGATATTGTGTTTGTGTGTTCGTACCGGGTGGGCGAAAATTGGTTTCCAAGTACCTACGCTTCAATAAGATGGCATACAAAATTAAAGACTTCCCTTTTGAAATCCGAGATTTGGATTCAAAAGAATCGGAAGAACTTGTAAAAGCAATTAATGGTATGATTCACATTAATTTTCCTATGAATCCTTATCTATTTTAAATTTATATTTAATATCTAAAATATTTTCAAGGGTCTATGAATAAAGGTATTCGCATTGGCCCCAAGGGCTATTATGCGCCAAAGGAGTATGAGAAACATGCAGCCAGTATCTACAACATGCCGCTACGACCCAGTGACATAGTCGTGACCACATATCAACGATCAGGTTTATTATTTTACATTTTCTCGCAGTCCTTTCAGTATAATAATTTTAGTTTAACGGGAAAAACATTTTATTAGGATAATGATGAGTACCAAAGAGCATTATAATACTACGGAAAATGAGTACGCTGTCAATAAATACAGCCGATATATTTTGTGTTCTAGGTATTTTTGTTTGATTTTGGCTCTGTTCCATTCGATAACGATGGTACTTATTACGTTATCTCACTATACTAAGTATTTATATTTAAATATTACTGGAGCTAATTTTACTTATTTATTTTTTTAAATTGTAACTTCGACAGGGTTCCGATTTATTGTAAATTCTTATGATATATCGGCAATAATAATCAGTAAATAATGAGCATAATAATCTTTAGGCACCACAATGATGCAAGAATTGGTGTGGCTGTTAGTAAAGGATTTCGATTACGAAACGGCCAAATCAACCCTGCTTACAGAGAGATATCAATTTCTAGAGTAAGTAATGAAATGTTAACTGTGATACGTCGCCACCTGCATATTCATTCTTCACAATATCCGCATAAGCTGACAGTATAGACTTTAAAACAAAGTTGCAATCAGCCCTGTATTATATATTGCCCACTGCTGAGCACGGGCCTCCTCTACTACTGAGAGGGTTCAGGCCTTAGTCCATCACGCTGGCCTAATGCGGGTTGGCAGACTTCACATACTCTCGAAATTCTTATAGAGAATTCTTAGGTATGCAGGTTTCCTCACGATGTTTTCCTTCACCGTTAAAGCGAACGATAATTGATAAACAATACACACATAACTTCGAAAGACAGAGGTGTAAAACGAAGTTAGTGAGTACCAAACCAATTGAGTTATATGGGATTATTTTTCTCGTCAATTTTCATTTAAGATAACCTAATGGGCTTATGGTGGTGTTGCCCACCATTTTACACTCATTGTCGGCAACGTCAACAGACAATGGAGGCGTCTGTAAACAAATAGCAGATACAAAGTGAATTACAGCCATCATAGGTAAACACTAGACGCCATAATATAAGTGTAAAAACACAACACGATTTGTAGACGGCTGGATTAAAAAAACCTCATTTACGACATATTAAGAACGCACATACATACTTTCATTATCATGCCTGCCATGCTATTAAGGGGAGGGTCTATTGCTATTAACCAGATATTGCCAGACTCAGCTCCGGGGTGATAGTTGATACTGAATAAAACAATCACTTTACTCAATATCACTTAGCCTGACCCAGGGTCCGAACCCGAGACCTCAGCGCGATAGTCGTACAGTGCAAGCAATACAACTACTTCAAATTGAATAATATTTTGTAATTGATTGATAACTAGCAAACAATGGTAAATTATTTGGTTAATGATTAAGTAGTATGTTTCTTTTATTCCAGAATACCAATGTTCTTTGACGATGAGACAAAAGAAGCGTCCGTAAAACATTTTAGTGGCGACAATGTTAAGGAAATCATGAAATTATTAGAGATGTTACCAGTTGAAATTCTAGCCAAAAGTCCTGACCCCCGCTTCATCAAAACACATTTGCCTCTGTCATTAATGCCTCCCAATATGCTGGATACTACGAAAGTGGTGTACGTAGCGCGGGATCCACGAGATGTCGTTGTGTCTTCTTATCATCACGGGAAATTATTTGTTTCAGTAGGGTTACAGTCAGATTTTAAGCAATTCTGGAACCTTTTCATTAATGGTTTATGTAAGTAAGGCATAAGGCAATCCGAAGTTCATTCCATAATTTTATATTTTTGTCATCAATTAGTTTGAGATTCCAAGGCCGCCAGACTACTTATTTTCTGAGAAAAAATGTGTAAGATAAAGTAGTGTTAGTATATAGGTACTAGGTACCTTTACTGTTTGAATATAATCAATACTGTAAGACAATCCATATTGGAGGAAACATCTCCGTCTACATGAAAAAATATTAAACATAGTGAATGTTTTTCAGTTACTTTCACGCCATATTTTGAACATGTTAAAGAGGCTTGGGAAAAGAGACACCATCCGAATTTGCTGTTCTTGTTTTATGAAGATCTTATAAAGGTAAATATTCACAAGATTTTAAAAGTGTTGAATACAAATTTCTTGTAAGTAACAAGTTATAAAAACAAGTACCTATAATATTATCTCCAGGACCTTCCCACATATATACGTCGTATAGCAAAATTCCTTGGCAAAGAGCCATCAGAAGAACAAATTAAAGGTCTCTGCGATCATATGAACATTGAGCGATTCAAAAACAACAAGGCAGTTAATATGGAAGAGATGCGATTCATGGGGTTGCTTCAAGAAGGAGAGCAATTCATTAGGAAAGGTCTGTAAAATTAAAGTTCTTGAGGCCCAAATACTTCCCTTCCCTAAATATCTATTCTTTTCTTCCAAAAGCAACGCAACGATGGTAATCCTGATATTGAATGCGTTCGTACTTCATGGGTTGTAAAGATAATTTATTATCAGGTGGCACACTAAATCTTTACGGACCTTAGCTATAAAAACAAGTAAATAAAAATCCTTGTAATGTTTCAGAGCCTGTGCAGAACGTGTAAGGGACCAGTGTCGGTATTGTTTATGTATATATGTGAATACATCATATAAATCTATTCTCTTTCCATGTGTCAGTCACAGCATTAGACAAGCGGCAGCACACTATGCTGCGAGCATATCCAGGATTGACAGGCTTTGTTATAGAAAAATATGATATTCGGTAACATGGTTCCTTCGGTGATTGTACAGGCTTCACGTTTTCAGATATTTTTATTGGACTTGGTTTCGTCTCTTTATTCAAGTTATAGATAATGGGTTTACAATGAGTATTAGTAAATTGAATTTAAAAACTATGGTTAGCTCATTCAATCTTAAAAAAGAATATATAAGGACAGGTAATCATAATTTAAAATATTTCTTGGCTCACAAATTTTCTTAGTCTTGTTTTAAATACCTCTATTGATTCACATTCCTTTAGTTCATTTTGTAGATTGTTGTATAATTGTGCACCCACAAACATTACATTTCTCTTGCCATAGTTGGTTCTGTGCTGTCTTCATTTGATTTTATTAGTGTTTCTTAAATTGTGATGGAATATTCTTTTTGTCAATTGAATATCCGATTGTATTTTATTACTTAATATTTTTTTTTTTTACTAGAATGCAAGTTGTATATGTGTATAATTGTTTTAGGTTGAGTATATTTGTTTTAAAATATAGAATCTGTGTGTCAGTCATTTTATTCAATTTCAAAAGTGTTTTTATTATTTTATTTCGTGATATTTGCAGCTCCCTCAGGTTTGTTGCAGCAGCTGAACCCCACGCTTCTATGAAATACTCTAGATGTGATTTGATTAATGAATTGTATATGGAAATAAATACTTTTCGTGGCATACATCCTTCTGATTTACGCAGAATTCCATTAAGTGGTGAATTTTTGGATTTAAGTAATTGTATATGTCCCCTCCAGCAAAGTCTATCATCTAGTTATCCAGGTTGGGTCCAAAATAAAATAGACAAGTGTCATCTGCGTACATAGTTATGTGTCCTGTCAATCCTATTTTACTTAGGTTATTCACATTTATTAAGAAAAGTAATTGTCCCAACACAGACCCCTGAGGGACACCACAAGACAATTTTTATAGACTGTGTTGATATTCAACCATTCTTACCATCTGAAATTGCTGTGACTTTATTACATGTTTATTTAGATTTATTTAGAGGTAACTTGTTACTTTTTTCAGGCAAATCGGGCGGTTGGCGCGATTACTTTGACGAAGAAATGATCAAACAAGCAGAGAATTGGATAATCGAAAACCTGCGAAACACTGACTTGCGGTTCCCCAGCATGCAGGACGTACAGATCTAGTACATCATCATACCCGAACTGAATTGCTGTATAATATAAATTAATAAAATTTAAGTACCTACCTGTAATTCTAACAAAGTATTTTTTCTAAGTTCCTTTTTGTAGAAATTAATGATAAATTGGGCAAACGTAATGGTTAGCGATACGACTACCTAATATCAGTAGTAACACAACCCCAACTTGCTATGCAAGCTATAATAATAATAATAATCTTTATTGTCACAAAAAATAATTATTACAAAACTGTTTAAAGCGGTCACTGCACTAGGTTCCAGGCCCGTATCGCAGTAAACCAAATAAGATTTAACGAAAATACATTTCTGTTTGGCGACCATTCGGCTCACATCTCTTAATAGTTGTTTCTAAATAAATGTAAGCTTATTAACTATACTTATATGTGATCTAAGTGTGTGTGTGTGTGTATATGAGTGCGTGTGTGTGGGTGTGTGTGTCATACTCTCTATACAAGACCCGTAAGAATATTCTCAGTATCTTGGTAATTTAGGTCGTGCAACCATTTTCCAATGTATATCTTGCTTCCTTACAAGTCAATAACTTTATAGACAAATTTTATTATAGATGAAAGAATGCATGTAGTTTGGTAGGCGTCTAGCAAAACTCAAGTTGATGAATGGCAAGGGAATTCTGTATGATGTGCGACGAGAATATAGATTGTCAAATTCTTCCGAA
Source organism: Lapara coniferarum (assembly GCA_949316025.1). Classification (NCBI taxonomy): domain Eukaryota; kingdom Metazoa; phylum Arthropoda; class Insecta; order Lepidoptera; family Sphingidae; genus Lapara; species Lapara coniferarum. The sequence goes on from OX438919.1 coordinate 28,506,395, forward strand.
TTTATAATGTGCTTATGAGTTGAAATAACTACTTTAGAATGAACAATTGGCGAACCCTTAAAACATTACAGTGAGAAATCTAAAGGGTTTTAGTAACATTACTTTTAATACAGCCCGTTGAACTCTCTCCAGTTCTAAAGCTCTACGTTGCATTGCACTGCGGTCGCCATAAGAGATGTTAAATCTTATAATGATCTGCAATTCCACATTGTATATATGCACTGTTGTGAAATAGAACAGTGTATGCACAATGTCGATTTAAAGTGACTGCTTGCTATTGCATTTCATGTAGTGAGTTATATTTGCAGAAGTTTAAACAACACCATGGGCGTATATAAGAGCCCCCCCTCCCCTTAGCTTACAATAAACCACGCTACGCCACTGACCGCTGACATTTTGGGAATCCGCACCCCCCCCCCCCTCCCTCTTAGCTTCTAAAATACGGTGTCATGCAAGGCAAGAACCTACGCCACTAAAATATCATAGGACCGGACAGTGGTTCGTTCCCATACAAGAGGTCGGACATAGGGTATTGAAAAAATTTAAGTCGTAATTTCAAATAACTGAATATGCCATTCGATTTATATATTGAAGAGAAACAAATTCTAGCAGCATGAGTTATAAGGCTACACTTACACTGTGGTAAAATTGAATAAAACTGTTCATAATGTATGGGAAGTAACTTTTAAATGTGAATATCTTTTGATTTTGGCCTATTTTCGGTCTCAATTTTTTATGGCTGTATCTTATCATTATTTGACACATTTTTCCTCGAGACATATAGGGCTACTTTTGTGCCGTTTTTGAGATATTAAATAAAGTATAGAAAATAGGAAAAAAATAGTCTAAGTAAATATTAATTATATATGTTTATTATAGTTATTTCGTATCATACGAAATAACTATAATAAACATTAAAATTATAAAAAAAATTGTGAAGATCTATGAAAAAAAATGAGAGTTGTTAAGGGACACCCGGATGGAACGAAGTTCTTTTCGATTAATTCATGAAGATATTGTAATAAAATTATATTTCTTTTAAGTTATAATACTAATTGTATATTTCATTAAAACGTTATCACATCAATTAAAACATTTTCATCTACCTACACAATAGATATGTCATCGAATCGCGATCATCACCTAAGCAAGCATTGACATTAAAATTAACATACAACTAACGAAAAAAAACTACTCTAAAAAGCATCTAAATTGTCTTTTTTTATTAAAATTTCATACATATTATATTCGTTCCAAAACTACTCTAAAAAGCATTTAAATTGTCTTTTTTTATTTTAATTTCGAATGTCACTTTTACGGCCAGTTTTTAATTTTTTCCGTCTAGCTCCCTTTCACAACGCGCGATAAGGAACTTCGTTCCAAAAACAATTTACAAAATTATGATTCGTCCTAGTTATCATCATCCGAGGTGTTATTACTATAATCTATGTAGTAGTAAGTATGTATATCCTAAACTCAAACCACTATTTATGTACTCCCAGATATCATAAGCTAGGCACCGCTAATCGCCGCTCATGAAATTTCTGATCTGTGCAAAGCTCGCCCTACAGAGATGAATTATTTGGAGACAGTGAGAGCAAAACCAGTGCAAGAAGAACTCTATGAATAAAGTTCACTGCGCGCATGGTTTAGGTCCATGGAGTGTTTGTTGCATATTTCATATAAAATTTTAATTAAATCATAGCAGGCAAGAGGTAAAGAATTGCAGCAGAAGACAAAAGAAAGAAAAGAAGTGATACAGGAGACTTTTCGTACAGGAACTGGCTTACTACTGGATGTAGTCAAGCAAGGAAGTGGTAACACAAATACCGGTAATGCGGCTCGGAGATTCTTTGCTGATACAGATACAACAGCCCGAATCACAGAATTAGACAAAGGATTAATCCAAAGGATAGTTGTTATACTACAATGCATTTCTTCGGGTTAGAAATTTTTTATTATTATTATTATGTTGTATCTTTCCTGCGGGAAATCACGGCACGAAGACCGGTCCTTTTGGAAGGCTTGCGTGGGGATATGGATCCAACACGTAGAGGCCCCTTTAAGATACATTACTCTAGTTGGGATGTGTACGCCTTACGGGTACTCTCTCTGTCTGTACTTAAGGAGGAAATACAGCCAAAGACAGCGCCCGTAAGGCGTAAGGACTATTGCAGAGAAGATGGGAATTATACTGGGTCTATGGATGGGATCTAGATGGACTGGTTGCTGGGCTATTGATTGAGACAACGGGACGCCTGCCAAGTAAAATGTCTCAATCATGTGTATTCAAGGCAGACGGTGACTTGCCCCCCACTAGATGGGCATCCCAAAAAGTGGCGTATGCCAAGGACGCAACATCGGTGTGGGTGGCTAAAGGGTGTCGAGAGGTGTGCACCGATTTCACCATCGCGGGTTGCTAACGCGTACCGGAATGGGTTTCCTCGCTATTATGCAGATTGAGCACTTCCACCCTGGAGCTCAGGTTCTTAGCTCTTGCGATTTCCACCCCTAGCCGGCCAGTTAAGGCAAGCCAAGGGTCAGGGGGTCTCATTTAGCCCCCACGGAATCAGGGTACGCGGTGTCGCCACTCACCGACGGCTCGCCACAAAGCCGCCCCTGCGGGCTTATTACTATTATTATCTGCAATCAGCCTTACTTACGGCTTTAATCAGATCGTATGTTTAGCATTTATGTATTTTGAGAGTGCACATCCTGGGACGAATCATCTCTTATTTTCTTCACCGCGGTGTTCAGATTGAGGCAAGTCGCATTCTTTTTAGCCGAAATATGCTGTCATTTGCATTTGTGAGGTTTGTAGCCAGGTGATTTATGTGTCTTGCTAGTTTCTGTTTATAGGCCTCAGTAGACCTTTCTATCTCTTCCTTGACTGTCGGGACTTTCAAATAGTCATGCACTTCCGTGTTCCGTACGTACCATGGCGCATTGCTCAAGATCTTCAGTATTTTATTTTGGCAGCGCTGGAGGATTTCAACATTTGAGTGACTCGCTGAACCCCAGAGTTCAACGCCATATATCCAAATTGGTTTTATTGTAAATGAGTAGTTTATTTTCCAGACTTAGTGTTGATTGCCTACCTATTAGCCAGTATATCTCCCCAAGCTTTTTGTTTGCTTGTTCCTTTTTGGCCTTTATGTGATTTTGCCAGGTGAGCCTTGTGTCTAGGTGCATACCTAAGTATTTAACTGTCGTATGTTGTGTCAGCACAGTTCCGTCGAGGGCAACAGGTGAGCAGTAGAGGTGATCTAATCATCACTAATGATCCAATGATCTAATGGTCAGAACTTCTTAAGAAACTCAATAAAGAGGGGAAACCCTGAAAAGGATCAAAGCGATACCAAATAATAAAATACCTTTTCTTTACTACCTTATCTTCAGTTCAATTACATATTTTTAAAATTTCATTATTACTTCGTTAGGGAGAAAAAAATAAAACCAGAAAACACGTGCTGACGACATTTAACGGCTGAATGAGGTACTTACCTTTGCCTCGATAGTGATTTTATGGAGGTGATATTTTTTTATATTTGAGTCAACAATATCATAATACCTCACCGCTTCTATTTTATTAGAAGTTTTGCCGGATTATAGTAAAACAAAGACATCACTATTCAACTGTATAATTGACGTCATTTTACATTCTACCGCGCTAAATGGCGACGGCCGCGTTCCGTTTTAACCGATCCAGAGGACAAAATCACTCTAGCCATCCGACGTAAGAACGAGTTCTTGAAACTCCAACACTCCACAAGACTACAGTTTCATCCTCGCCGCGTTCCCCGTCGCCTCCCGACCCTAGCAATTCTGGCCCGCGTGCCGATGACAATGAAATTAATTAATAGGATTAGGCGTAAATAACCAATCTTTCCCTAATTGTTGATGTCTCATCCTCTCTCAGTGGGTTGCCCTCAGCATGGTCACTTAATTCAAAGGGTCGCGAGCGACTTCTGCGTTCACCCTAAAGACCGGTATAGCCAGAAAAGCCGACTCGCGTTAAGCTACTGGCAGTAGGGCCGTTAACAAAAAAAATATGTCATTTAGTGCTTACGTCTGTTGAGGATAAGACGAAATTAAAAGTTAAAATTATTAAAGAAATGATGATGATGATGAATGATGATCTTCTCTCTTTCAAAAATATTCCGTATTTTTGAAAGAGAAAAGATACGGGCGTATAAGTCCTTACTATAGATCTATTTTTATCTAAAATAATAATATAAGCATGTACAACCGAAAATAATATATTCCTAATATTGGCAACACAATATCAAAGCATGCAGAAGTACCAATTAAATAAGTTAATTTTAGACATAAATAAATTTTAGAACATGGACATCAAACTTTGGGGTAACAATTTTCCTTTTGTTTGCAACATTTTGATATAATGTCGTCTGTAAAAATTATGGTTGATTGTTTTTGCTTTGTCGATTATTTTATGTCCAAATATTAGATTAAACGTCATATTTATATATGAAATGTTATGTTACAATGTTTCTTATGATTATCCGAGGTACTGTGACATCCGTTAATTGCACAAACCGTCATATTAAAATAAAATATCGAGAGCTGCTGGCGCTACGTTTCGACTTCGTGCACTGACGCGGGCTATTCGGAAACTAGGCCAAATGGCTTAGTATTACTTGACTCACTAAGCGTGCCTGTTCGCGGGTTCTATGTATTATTCTAAGGTACTTGGCATGATATGTGAAGTTCCTTTAAACACACTTGGTTCAGATTCCTGTAATAAATAAATATGACATAACTCACGGGGCTTACCCAAACAGTGTTCAAAGTGCGTATTTAGTTATTATCTTAAAATATCGCACCTTTAGAACGAAAACGACACTATTCAAAAAGATAGAAAATTGGGTTATCGTCATAAAATTACTTAAAATGAAATTCTCAGTTCAATAATAGTTCAAACACAACCATATTCGAGCAGAAAAATGACAATAAGTATATCAGTCCCTTTTTTATTATATTTTTATAAATAAGGAACTAGTTCTTAGTCATTTAAATATGACAACTCAATTTTCTATTTTTTGAATTGTGTCGTTTTCATCCTAAAGGTGCGATATGTCAATTACCATACCTGCTTAGGTAAAAACAATTTAGGTAGCACTCCTTGATGCAATTTTCTAAAACCATTTTTAGTTTTATAGAAATCATTTTCATTAAAATGAATTGAGCATATTTTCGAATATTTCGTTGGTGTCCAGCGGTTAGGTCTATTTATGAATCGTATCCTGGATGCATTTCTAATTTCTGTGTTTACATGGAATCTAAAATGATAACAAATAAATCAATAACACGAAAAAAGGAAATTACAGATAACACGAAGTGAATAAAAATAATATATTCGATTTTAGGTGTCGCTGGCAATTTTTGTTATGAATTAATTATTTCCGACTACTTACCGACAGATGGGACTTTTTAATATATTTTTTTTACATTTCATGTAACTGAGTAATAAATCTTTGAAATAATCACTAGATTAACGGGCAAAATAAACTAAATTTACTAGCTTCTGCCGAAAATTCGTATGATATGCGTTTATAACGTCACTATCAAGATATCAGTGAGAAATCAATAGAATTAAACTTTTCGACGACAGATGTCTCTGGGTAATAAAACAAGAAAATGTGTTCTGTAAAGCCCCGCGACGGACACCGGTGTCCATAATAATATATTATATAGGGTTTTTCCATAAATCGTGAGGCCTAACCGCCACGCTGCCGTCCTTCGCGGGGGTCACAAAAGTTGGCTAAACTAATAGGTGGACAGCCCCTTCCGCCCACCCGCGACTCCCGGTGGCCCCTATTAGTCGCCTTTTACGACGGGCAGGGTATACCGTGGTGGAATTCACCAAACGCCCACAGGGCGGAAGACGTCGGTCAGTTGTCCACCCGACGCCTCTTACGTCTCGTCTGGCTGCGGGAGGGAACACCACTGCGCTGGTGATCCCTCTCAGCACTCTCCTTCCGCGAGAGGACCACCTCGCAGAAGTGGGCCGCCGCCTGCCAGGCCTCCCGGCCGCCGACTATGGAAGCGACCACGGCCTGCAGCGAGAAGCCTTCTCCGACGACTGGTCTAAGAGCGCTGCGTTCCTCGTCCCAGGCGGGACAAAACTCCAATGTGTGTTGGGCCGTGTCCAGCGGGCAGTTGTCACAATAGTGACACACGGCCGACTCCTCCTTCCCTACTAACCGAAACACGAACTCACGGAAGCAGCCATGCCCGGTGAGCTCCGTGGCGCCTGTCCAGCCAATCGGCAAAGACATGACGTACTGCCTCAAGGACCCTGTGCCATACGACGGGACCTCTAACCTGAGACACCACTCCTCCACGGCGGCTTGCTGTAGGGAGGCTCTCTTGGCATTCACCTCCTTCAGGGCCGGACGTTGCCCGCGACTGAACGCCTCCTCCCGCCAATGAAATGCATCGGCAAGGGATTTGGCGTCCAGGTCCCAGGGCAAAAATCCAGCCAATAAACAAGCCGCCTTGAAAGAGACCGTGCGGTACGCCCTGACCGCCTGCTGCGCCAAAGCTCTCTAAGGAGCGCGCAGGAGGGCGACGCAGGGGCGGTTCAGGGAGTCAGCCCAAACGGGGCTGCCATAAAGGGCCATGGACCGCACGAGTTGCTTTACGGCATCTCCGCTCTTCTTCTGTTCTTCGTGGTTAGAACTCTTTGAATAAAACTAACCTAGCGACTAACGTCTTAGCAACAGTAATAATACTGATAGTGATTTACTGATTATTTTTGTCGAATGTTCTAGATAGCATATCTTTATACGCAATAAGCCACTGTGTGCTATTGGAGTTATTGTGTAATATTAACTTATCATAATCTTAAGTGATAAAGTAATTCCACCAAAAACATAAATGTAAAAAAGGAGAACAAAGTTCAACACAAAAATTACGCTTAGCTGTGGGCTTCGCCGCAAAAAGAATGGAGGTCTAAGTGAGCGCCAAGTTCTATACAAAATCCGAATATATATTTATAGGAACAAAATAACATTATAAACAAGGATTAAACTCTATTTCTTTGCTATATTGGATACCTATATGCTATATAAAAAAACAAAGGATCAATGGTCGGTCACGCTTCATAGACTGTGGCAAAAACTGGATTAACTCGCAATGAGGTAATGCTGTGTGTATGGTGGAATTGGAAGGGCATTGTTCATTAGGTATGAGATTTATCGTCAGACAGAACCATCGAATCCGATCTCTACTGCCAACAACTAATGAGATTAAAGCAAGATGTTCAGACAAAGCGGCCACAATTTATCAATTTGGTGGTCTTTCATCGCATCGCAATCTTTCATTACCGCTATACATATATTTAGCCACTCAGCAAAAATTAAGAGAGTTTGGTTGGGAGGTATGAATGTATCCACCATATAGCCCGGACCTTGCACCTTCGGATTTCCACCTGTCTCGGTCTGTTCAAAATTCTTTACACAGTATCAGGTTAACATCGAAAGAGGACTGCCAAAACTACTTGTTGCGTTTTTTTTATCAGAAGTTCCAAAATTTCTACAGCAACGGGATCGTGACACTACCTACAAGATGGCATAAAGTCATCGAACAAATGGCACATATATACCGTAACTAAATGCAAATAAACTTAAAAAAGAAGTCTTGAGTTTTCATATAAAACGAGAAGATACTTTTTACTCAACCTAATACTAGAAGTGAGCATTGATGTATTAAAAATAATACATCAATGGATGTGAGTATTTATTTTTAATGTCTTTCAAAAATCGGTATAAGTATATATCTAGGATCTATGATGATGACTTACACTCACGCGAATGATAGACATTGAATTAAAACTATTAAGCAGTAAAGACGTTAACAATTAGAGTTTTATCACTTAATAAAAACGTCTCAATTTCACTTTGTTTGATTCATTTGCAAGTATCATATAACTAACTCTACTGTAATAAATTTAAGTTAAAGCTTTCCTTAAAATAAATTGAATAAGATACTAAGTATAAAACAGCATTATCTTAGAGCGCCCACTGCTGGTTGCATTGTCGCCATTCCTACACTGCCCTGATTATCAAACGTTACAAGCCTTGTATTACAAGCGTTTTCTCTTGTAAATTAGTGCATTTTTCAAAAATACGTTCATCAAACTACATTGGCAAACTACAAGCTACAAATGATATCACTTTTATTACAAGTTCTTTTTCATAGTTGTATTTGTGGTTTTGCTGACTATAAATGCCTTTGTAGCTTATTACTTGTTTTAAAAAAGTTGGAGAGTTTGAGAAAACAGGGCAAAATGCCCTTTCATCAAATGATACAAATCTTAAAGCTCACATGTTACATGTTACCAATTTTTTTTTACAAGTTCTTGTAAAAAGCGTTTATCAAAATACGTGTCTACAAGATCGCAAGTTTTTTTTTCTCTTTATTTAATTTGGGGACTTTTCTCCAACATGGATATGCCAGTCCCATCATAACTTAACCTTAAATTACAAAATCTACTTAAATATCGGAACGTTGCCATGAAGCCAATTCAAATAATAGTTTAGCTTCACTGGATAGCGGGTTTGCCAAAATGCTTTGAAGTGCACCAACATCCATGAAATTAATTTCCCGCATTTTGGCCATGACTTCATACCTTACATTTTGATTCCTGACACACTCCATCAACAAATGTATAACATCATCAATCACATTGCAGGTTTCGCAAAGGGGTGAACTGACTTTGCCCATAAGATGACCAAACTAGTCACAAGTTACAAGAATATTCATACAAGATTATGTAAATTACATAATCAAATAATTTCACAAGACTTCTAGGTTTGTATATACTTGTAATTTGAATTTACAAAACTTTTTATGTTTTCTCAATTGTAAAAAATCTATCGTAAAATATCGCCTATTTGCTTCAACAATGTGCTTAAATATGGAATCTTGTAGACGTATGAGGCTATTGACGAACACACACACACACTCACGCCCGTTATCCTCGAAGGGGTAGGCAGAAGTGCAACTACAGCACCCACTTTTCGCCGTGTGTATTTCGTCCTATAATGTGATAGGGGGCGAGCCTAACGCCATATCGGGACAAATTCCAAACTCAATCGTCAGTCAATCGTCTTATTTATTAAATGATATTTGGATACTATTGTATACATATAATATAATTATAGACACTACAGATGCATTCTACAATTACGGAAAACTTAACAACATTGTCAATGTCTATTTATACCGCCAAGCAGCAGTGTGCATGCACTGTTGTGTTTCAGTTTGAAGGACATTGTAGTCAGTGTAACATCTTATGTCTCAGGATGACGAGCGCAGTGGAATGCCACACAGTACTTTGTAACTCAAGGTTTTGTTTATGATGGTCGTATCGCTTACCATCAGGCGAACGGCATGCTCGTCTCGTTATTTTATTTAATAAAAAAAAGGGCAAACATTTCCAGACTTGTTCTTGGCCGTTTTTCAATACAGAAGTTTCGACATTTCTGCGATAAAAAGTCAATATATTATAATAAAGCCTTATTTATTTGCATCTAAATATTTGCTTAATACGCAGCTTATTAACACTTTTGCTGAAACTATCTCGTTCAAGCCAAATTAACTGCGAGCTGTTATAAGGTTTAGTGTGTCTCGAAGACCATGAGTGGACCCCACGTACTCGCAACCACATTCTTATTAAGCTCATGATGTCGCAGATGCTAGCAGATAATAAAAGTGTATGAAATTATAAATTACAAAGTCACAATTATGCTTTTTCTTTTGATGATAAGACGCCTTGCAACTCTCGGTGGAAGATACTGATTAGTTATATACTGATTTTGGTGCAGTGAAGTCGATATTGTGTTTGTGTGTTCGTACCGGGTGGGCGACAATTGGTTTCCAAGTACCTTTTTTTTTGTTTCCAAGTATCTACGCTTCCATAAGATGGCATACAAAATTAAAGACTTTCCTATTGAAATCCGAGATATGGATTCAAAAGAATCGGAAGAACTTGTAAAAGCATTTAATGGTATGATTTAAATTAATTTTCCTATGTATCCTTATCTATTTTAAATTTATATTTAATATCGAAAATATTTTCAAGGGCCTATGAATAAATCTATTCGCATTGGCCCCAAGGGCTATTGTATTCCAAAGGAGTATGAGAAACATGCAGCCAGTATCTACAACATGCCGCTACGACCCAGTGATATAGTCGTGACCACATATCAACGATCAGGTTTATTATTTTACATATTAAAAATGTTATAATTTACAAGACTGCCTCGGTGGCGTGGTTGTATTACAGTACGATTGCAATGCTTAGGTCTCGGGTTCGATCCCCGGGTCGGGCAAAGTGATATTGAGTTTTTCTAATCAGTATCAGCTCGGAGGCTGGAATTTGTGCCCGATATGGCGATAGGCTCGCCCCCTATCACATCATGGGACGGAATAACGGCGAAAAGTGGGTGCACTAGTTCCGCCTCTGCCTACCCCTTCAGGGATAACAGGCGTGAGTGTATATGTATGTATGTATTTACAAGCTTTTCTCGCAGTCCTTTTAGTATAATAATTTTAGTTTAACGGCAAAACATTTTTTTAGGATAATGATGACTACGTTGTCAATACAGCCGATATATTTTGTGTTCTTGGTATTTTTGTTTGATTTTGGATCTATTCCATTCGATAACGATGGCACTTATTACGTTATCTCATTATACTAAGTATTTATATTTAAATATTACTGGAGCTAATTTACTTATTTATTTTTTTAAATTGGAACTACGACAGGGTTCCGATTTATTGTAAATTTTTATGATATATCGGCAATAATAAAATAAATCAGTAAATAATGAGCATAATGATCTTTAGGCACCACAATGATGCAAGAATTGGTGTGGCTGTTAGTAAAGGATTTCGATTACGAAACGGCCAAATCAACCCTGCTTACAGAGAGATATCAATTTGTAGAGTAAGTAATGAAATGTTAACTGTGATACGTCGCCACCTGCATATTCATTCTTCACAATATCCGCATAAGCTGACAGTATAGACTTTAAAACAAAGTTGCAATCAGCCCTGTATTATATATTCCCCACTGCTGAGCACGGGCGTCCTCTGCTACTGAGAGGGTTCAGGCCTTAGTCCACCACGTTGGCCTAATGCGGGTTGACAGACTTCACATACTCTCGAATTTCTTATAGAGAATTCTTACGTATGCAGGTTTCCTCACGATGTTTTCCTTCACCGTTAAAGCGAACGATAATTGATAAACAATACACACATACATACATATACAATACACACGTAACTTCGAAAGGCAGAGGTGTAAAACGAAGTTAGTGAGTAGCAAACCAATTGAGTTATATGCTCAGAGTAAGTATAACTACGGTACTTATACATACTCTAAGGTTATGTGGTATTATTTTTCTCGTAAATTTTAATTTAAGATAATTTGATGGGCTGATTGTGGTGTTGCCCACCATTTTACACTTATTGTCGCCAACGTCAACAGACAATGAAGGCGTCTGTAAACAAATAGCAGATACAAAATGAATTACAGCCATCATAGGTAAACACTAGACGCCATAATATAAGTGTAAAAACACGACACGATTTGTCGACACGATTCGAAGGCTGAATTAAAAAAAACATCATTTACGACATATTAAAAACACATATACATACTTTCATTACCATGCCTGCCATGCTCTTAAGGGGAGGGTCTATTGCTATTAACCTGATATTGCCAGACTCAGCTCCGGGTTGATAGTTTATACTGAATAAAACAATCACTTTGCTCAATATCACTTAGCCCGACCCAGGGTCCGAACCCGAGACCTCAGCGCGATAGTCGTACAGTGCAAGCAATACAACTACTTCAAATTGAATAATATTTTGTAATTGATTGATAACTAGCAAACAATGGTAAATTATTTGGTTAATGATTAAGTAGTATGTTTCTTTTATTCCAGAATACCAATGTTCTTTGACGATGAGACAAAAGAAGCGTCCGTAAAACATTTTAGTGGCGACAATGTTAAGGAAATCATGAAATTATTAGAGATGTTACCAGTTGAAATTCTAGCCAAAAGTCCTGACCCCCGCTTCATCAAAACACATTTGCCTTTGTCATTAATGCCTCCCAATATGCTGGATACTACGAAAGTGGTGTACGTAGCGCGGGATCCACGAGATGTCGTTGTGTCTTCATACCATCACGGGAAATTATTTGTTCAAGTAGGGTTACAGTCAGATTTCAAGCAATTCTGGAACCTATTCATTAATCGTTTATGTAAGTAAGACATAAGGCAATCCGAATTTCATTCCATAATTTTATATTTTTTTCGTCACTTAGTTTGAGATTCCAAGACCGCCAGACTACTTATTTTCTGGGAAAAAATGTGCAAGATAAAGTAGTGCTAGTATGTAGGTACCTTTACTGTTTGAATATAATCAATACTGTAAGACAATCCCCATTGGGGGGAAAATCTCCGTATAAATGAAAATATATTAAACATAATTAATGTTTTTCAGATTGTTTCACACCGTATTTCGAACATGTTAAAGAGGCTTGGGAAAAGAGACACCATCCGAATTTGCTGTTCTTATTTTATGAAGATATTATAAAGGTAAATTTTCACAAGATTTTAAAAGTCTTGAATACAAATTTCTTGTAACTAGGTACCTAGTTTATAACAATAAGTACCTATAATATTATCTCCAGGACCTTCCCACACATATACCTCGTATAGCAAAATTCCTTGGCAAAGAGCCATCAGAAGAACAAATTAAAGGTCTCTGCGATCATATGAACATTGAGCGATTCATAAACAACAAGGCAGTTAATATGGAAGAGATGCGATTCATGGGGTTGCTTCAAGAAGGAGAGCAATTCATTAGGAAAGGTCTGTAAAATTAAAGTTCTTGAGGCCCAAATACTTCCCTTCCCTAAATATCTATTCTTTTCTTCCAAAAGCAACGCAACGATGGTAATCCTGATATTGAATGCGTTCGTACTTCATGGGTTGTAAAGATAATTTATTATCAGGTGGCACACTAAATCTTTACGGACCTTAGCTATAAAAACAAGTATATGAATCATATCGAAGGCGTTATATCTGCCACTTCTCGCAGGGTTGGAATCCTGAATAATTGTATATGTCCCCTCCAGTAAAGCCTATATTCTAGTTGCAGGTCTAGGTATCTTTGATTATGTGAGCGCTGTATAATTGTATTGCGAATAGACAGTGACTTATAATTAGGATTTTTTTTTGTTCTTTGCGTGAAATATCATAAAGGTCTTTTTTGCATTTACTGTTAGTAGATTACTATGATACTAGGTACAAAATTCAAATAAGTCATGTTGTGCACTCTCTAACAAGTTATCCAGGTTGGGTCCAAAATAAAATAGACAAGTGTCATCTGCGTACATAGTTATGTGTCCTGTCAATCCTATTTTACTTAGGTTATTCACATATATTAAGAAAAGTAATGGTCCCAATACAGACTCCTGACGGACCCCACAAGACAATTTTTACCCGACTGCGAAAGATGGAGGGTAAAAATGGGTAAAATGGTAGACTGTTTTGATATTCAACCATTCTTACCACCTGAAATCGCTTTGATAGACTTCGTTACATGTTTATTTAGGGGTAACTTGTTACTTTTTTCAGGCAAATCGGGCGGTTGGCGCGATTACTTTGACGAGGAAATGATCAAACAAGCAGATAATTGGATAGTCGAAAACCTGCGAAACACCGACTTGCGGTTCCCCAGCATGCAGGACGTACAGATCTAGTACACCATCATACCCGGACTGAACTGATGTATAATACAAATTAATAAAATAAAAGTACCTGTTAATTTAACATAAATTATTTTTTCTAAGTTCCTTTTTGTAGAAATTAATGATACCTAAGGCTAAACGTAATGGTTAGCGATACGACTACTTAATATTATCAATAGCAACTCGACCCCAACTTCGATATGCAAACTTTACGTTGCATTGCAGTGCGCTCGTCTTAAGACATGTTAAATTTTATAATGATCTGCAATTCCACATGGTACACGCATTGTTGTGAAGAACACCATTGCGTGCACAATGTTGATTTAAAGTGACTGTTTGCTATTGCATTTCATGTAGTGGGTTACATTTTCAGAAATTTGAACAACACCTTTACCTTTCTAATTTCTATCTTTTGTTGTTAATTTAATTAATCGAGATATTAGAGAGCCTAGATTTATAAGGGAAGCTATTATTAGTAGACAAAAAATATTTTTAAAACTTTTTAGGAAAACCTTTAATTTTTCTGATAGTAGGTTACTTTCTTATGGGAACGCCTGTGTGATGTCCTCGCAATGCGAAGCTGAATTTCAAGAAGTAGGAGCTTGTAGGGTTAGGATTTGTAAGTTGTAGAGCTAGGGTCTGGGTTCTTTTTAACAGTTACAATGTTTAAACTGTGAGTCTTATCTGCTTTACCTAACTCACTCCCATTAAATATTTTGGCGTGATGATAAATTTCATATTCTTTATTCCCAATATTACTGAGCAATATGATCAGCATCCTTTAATATATCAAACAGAACACGAACAGAAAATGGCGGAGGAATTGTTAATACATTTTGATCGACTTTGTGTTGTTTAGGTAACATTAATCAACGTTCCCGACGCTTGCTGCATCAAATGACAGATTGCATCTGTTTTTTTCTGCCTCCTAAGTCCTAAGCTACCGCATCCTGAGAAAACGTTGTTTAAATTCCCGAGAGCCTTTTCACGTTACAGTTGTCGAATACCCCTTAGCAGTTGAGCGTAGCAATCATCTTAAATTCGTACCCACTGCGTATTGCGATTATGATATGCCCAGAGATGGGATTTATCTAGATACAAGTATCTGAAATACAGATACAAGATGCAAAATACGTATTTAGTATCTTGTATCTAAATACTTTTTAATTTTTATTTTGTATCTTGTATTTAGATACATTTTTTTAGTATCTTAGTATTTTATAAATACTTTATTTGTTAAAATACTTTTACTTATTACCTATGCATTTTTTTACATTAAAGTCTCATTTAAGGCTATATGCACGTTGCAAGTTTCTTGCCTGTTGCATACAATTAAATTGAAGCAATATATGACTTGCATGGTTTAAATAAACAACATTCTTGATTTGTTTGTGTAAAAAGCACATGCTATAACTGCTTAACCAAACATTATATTCAACTGGGTTCTCTCTTCTTTTGAAAACATGAGGGCACTGAGTCTTATAATTTTAATTTTCAGTATCCCATAAACACTCCTGAATGCGATAAATCTCAATGAACTTGATTAAATCAGCAGAACCTAATTTTAATACTTTTTACTCATATTATTTAATAAACTCAGTAGCTTCTAAAATCTAAAACGTTCAACATTTGAATGAAAAATTCGCCAACGCAAATACATGCAATACTTGAAGCAACCCACCAAGAAAGGTTACACATACACATACAAGCCTGTGTGATTATTGCTTACAAGTCGATACTTGTAAGCAATAATCATCAGCCTATATTTTAGGCCACTGCTGGTCATAGGCCTCCTCCAATGCGCGCCATTTTACCCGGTCTTCGCATCCAGTTTCTACCCGGGACCTTCCGCAAATGGTCACTCCATGTGGCTTGAGGGCGTCCTACACTACGCTTGCCGACTCGCGGTCTCCATTCAAGAACTCGTTTACCCCAGCGATTGTTGGTTCGTAGCAATAATCAGCTATACATAATTGTATTGGTGTAAACAAGACTTCTGCAATTATTTATTGTCAAGACTTTCATTCAATAATTGAATTATATTTTTTTTACTTATATCCATGTGCAAACAGTTGCTTATAATTCTTGAAGGTCAATTATTGTGCATAATGTTTTGCATTGAATTATTGCTCTTGTATCTACTAGAAAATGGAATCATGTGAATGGGCCATTAGATAAATCAATTATTGCTAGCAATTATCTTACGCAATAATTGCCAGCAACATTAGTTTGTTGAATATCTGTCAAAAGACTCTCATACATACACCAACGCGGGTGAAATTTATCGCGTTTTTTTAATTTATATTTTCTCCCGACGTTTCGAAAGCTTTTCAGCAGTTCGTGGTCACGGGGCGGACTGAGGTGTAGGTGGTCCGAAAAGTTAATGTTACAAATCTACCTTCAATTTACAATTATACAATATTAAGGTGTTAGTCATTGTTTGCAGTTAAACTTGAGTTGACTTGTTGACTGCCGCGGTGGCGTAGTTGTATTACAGTACGACTGCAAAGCTGAGGTCTCGGGTTCGATCCCCGAGTCGGGCAAAGTGGTATTGAGTTTTTCTATTCAGTATCAGCTCGGAGTCTGGAATTCGTACCGATATGGCAATAGGCTCGCCCCCTATCACATCATGGGACGGATTATGGCGAAAAGTGGGTGCACTGGTTGCGCCTCTGCCTACCCCCTCGGGGATAACAGGCGTGAGTGTATATATATGTATATGTATGTAAAATCCGTAAAATAGTTTTATTTACATGACTAATATTCGCGTAAACATAAGAAATCATTATATTAAATGTAGCAACACCAATCAACACCTTGACTTACAAATACTTTGTTACAAATACCACTGCACTCGTCATCCTAAGGCATAAGATGGTAAGTATCATTATGTCCAGTAGTTACACTGGCTCCTGGCTACAATGTCCTGCAAACCGAAACACAATGCAGTGCAAGCACACTGCTACTTGGCGGTAGAAAAGTCATCGTACAGCATTATAACGCCAGTTTTGATCCAATCTAAGGAGAGAAACTAGTACATAATATATAAATACTAGTACACCCATAATATCTGCACATGGTTTTGAATAAATTTTATTTCAGTCGCGTATGATATTGAAAAAAGCAACCTCTGCAAAGGCCATACTGTTTACCATCAGATTATCAGCTTCGTATATATCATACAGAAAATAACAGTTTAGTTATTCTTAACCTGTCAAACCCCACTTATATATATAGACGTATGGGCAACCCTATATACTCGGACGCCGGCGTCCGTAGCGGGGCTTGACGAGTCAAATACGGAGGTTTAAGCCCTCGCGTGCCGGGAGCGTGGATCCACGCTCTAAAAAAGTGTTCAAACTCTGCCGGGAGCGTGGATCCACGCTCGGGCTGATTTCTGCAAAATGTATGAAAACTGAACATCTACAGGTGGTTTCTTTTTAGCTTATTTTTTGTTTCCATTGGATGCAAATCTTGATCATATATGAGAATTGAGAAAAGTGGCCGCCATTTTGAACTTCTTTGTTTTGAGGCCGATTGACCTCAAAATCGATATCTGGGCAGGCCTTTAGGTACAGAAGACGGATCCAATGTTGGAATTGAAAAAAGTGGCCGCCATTTTGAATTTCTTTGTTTTAAGGCCAATCGACCTCAAAATCGATATCTGGGCAGGCCTTTAGGTATAGAAGACGGATCCAATGTTGGAATTGAAAAAAGTGGCCGCCATTTTGAATTTCTTTGTTTTAAGGCCAATCGACCTCAAAATCGATATCTGGGCAAGCCTTTAGGTACAGAAGACGGATCCAATGTTAGAATGGAAAAAAGTGGCCGCCATTTTGAATTTCTTTGTTTTAAGGCCAATCGACCTCAAAATCGATATCTGGGCAGGCCTTTAGGTACAGAAGATGGTTCCAATATTAGAATTGAAAAAAGTTGCCGCCATTTTGAATTTCTTTGTTTTAAGGCCAATCGACCTCAAAATCAATATCTGCGCAAGCCTTTAGGTACAGAAGACGGATCCAATGTTAGAATGGAAAAAAGTGGCCGCCATTTTGAATTTCTTTGTTTTAAGGCCAATCGACCTCAAATTCGATATCTGGGCAGGCCTTTAGGTACAGAAGATGGTTCCAATGTTAGAATTGAAAAAAGTGGCCGCCATTTTGAATTTCTTTGTTTTAAGGCCAATCGACCTCAAAATCGATATCTGGGCAAGCCTTTAGGTACAGAAGACGGATCCAATGTTAAAATGGAAAAAAGTGGCCGCCATTTTGAATTTCTTTGTTTTAAAGCCAATCGACCTCAAAATTGATATCTGGGCAAGCCTTTAGGTACAGAAGACGGATCCAATGTTAGAATTGAAAAAAGTGGCCGCCATTTTGAATTTATTTGTTTTAAGGCCAATCGACCTCAAAATCGATATCTGGGCAAGCCTTTAGGTACAGAAGATGGATCCAATGTTAGAATGGAAAAAAGTGGCCGCCATTTTGAATTTCTTTGTTTTAAGGCCAATCGACCTCAAAATCGATATCTGGGCAGGCCTTTAGGTACAGAAGATGGTTCCAATGTTAGAATTGAAAAAAAGTGGCCGCCATTTTGAATTTCTTTGTTTTAAGGCCAATCGACCTCAAAATCGATATCTGGGCAAGCCTTTAGGTACAGAAGACGGATCCAATGTTAAAATGGAAAAAAGTGGCCGCCAATTTGAATTTCTTTGTTTTAAAGCCAATCGACCTCAAAAT
The DNA here is from genome assembly GCA_949316025.1 of Lapara coniferarum. Classification (NCBI taxonomy): domain Eukaryota; kingdom Metazoa; phylum Arthropoda; class Insecta; order Lepidoptera; family Sphingidae; genus Lapara; species Lapara coniferarum. The sequence continues at coordinate 28,524,926 of OX438919.1, forward strand.
CGATATCTGGGCAAGCCTTTAGGTACAGAAGATGGACCCAATGTTAGGATTGAAAAAAGTGGCCGCCGTTTTGAATTTCTTTGTTTTAAGGCCAATCGACCTCAAAATCGATATCTGGGCAAGCCTTTAGGTACAGAAGACGGATCCAATGTTGGAATTGAAAAAAGTGGCCGCCATTTTGAATTTCTTTGTTTTAAGGCCAATTGACCTCAAAATCGATACTGGGCATGGCATTGATAGTAAAAGTCATAATTATTTAATGTTAGACTTAAGAAAAGTGGTCGCCATTTTGAACTTCTTTGTTTTAAGATTGATTGTATTTAAGATAGATAATTTTTTTTTCCGCGGTGGCCATCTTCGGCGCATTAGGGACGGCTGCGGGCTTCCTCCAACTCACGTCTAAGTTGTCGTCCGCAACCGCCCCTGCGCGTACCACTGTTGCGGTCCGTCTCCTGTTGTTGCGGGGGCTCAGAAGCCCCCGTACACCGAAAGACGCCCTTGGCGTCCGAGGCAGCGTGAGGCACGCTGCCGTCCATCACGGGGGTCACAGAAGTTGGCTAGACTAATAGGTGGAGGCCCCTATTAGTCGCCTTTTACGACAGGCATGGGATACCGTGGTGGAATTCTCCAAAGCCCCCAATCCACAGGGCGGGAGATGTCGGTCAGTCGTCCACCCGACGCCTCCTACGTCTCGTCTGGCGGCGGGAGGGATCACCACTGCGCTGGCGATCTCTCTCGGCACTCTCCTTCCGCGAGAGGAAAGATAGATATTAGTGGGCTTGTCTTTAGCCAAATAGAATAACTCGAGGTTGGAATTTTAAGAACTGCATTCCATGTTAAATGTTCTTGTTTTAAGGGCTATTGGTTTTAAAATCAAAATCCGCTGGACATGGCCACAAACTATAGTAGGTTTTAATTATAGATTTTTTAAATATTATGGCCACCATCAATGCTTATTCAATTCTCTTCAATAACGCAGCTTTGTTATGTCGCAAAATAAAGAATTGAAGAAGAAAAAAGTGTCCCGTGGCAGCAAACAGCAAATAAAGTAAATTCTTCTGTGAAAGTATCAAAATCGGTTAAAAATCAGGGAGTCGTTAACAATTCAACGATTGCTATAAGAATAATTAGCCGCGTAGTAGAAATTATCTTATTATATTTTTCTTTATTTACCCCCCATCACCAGACTTAAAAGGCTACTCAGGTTGATTACCTTATTCATTTTTAAAAGTATCTAATTTTGATGTGATTGCGTATTTAAATTGTTAAATTAGTAAAATTACAACCTCGATTTATTCTGTTTGGCTAAAGACAAGCCCAAATATCTATCTTAAATCCCATTAGTGTTAAAACAAAACGATGGCATGCCCAAGTATCGATTTTGAGGTCGATTGGTCTTAAAACAAAGAAATTCAAAACGGCGGCCACTTTTTCAATTCTAACATTGGATCCGTCTTTTGTACCTAAAGGCCTACCCAGATATCGATTTTAAGGTCAATTGGCCTTAAAACGAAGAAATTCAAAATGGCAGCCACTTTTTTCAATTCCAACATTGGATCCGTCTTCTGTACCTAAAGGCCTGCCCAGATATCGATTTTGAGGTCGATTGGCCTTAAAACAAAGAAATTCAAAATGGTGGCCACTTTTTTCAATTCTAACATTAGATACGTCTTCTGTACCTAAAGGCCTGCCGAGATATCGATTTTGAGGTCGATTGGCCTTAAAACAAAGAAATTCAAAATGGCGGCCACTTTTTTCAACTCTGACATTGGATCCGTCTTCTGTACCTAAAGGCTTGCCCAGATATCGATTTTGAGGTCGATTGGCCTTAAAACAAAGAAATTCAAAATGGCGGCCGTCTATGCCAAATCTCACAATGTTTCTAAATATTTTAGTGACCATTGATCCATAATAAATAAGTAAATAAATAATTTCAAAATTCGTACTAAAAGAATTTTATGGTGTATAAATTGGAACATTCTTTACACCTAAAATCCGATTTTTTCAAATGTATGGGCGGCACGCAAGCGTTTTTTACGCAAACTGAGCCCGGCATTCCAGGGGTTAAAAAGATGGTTGGTTGAAATAATAAAATGTAGGTCACATTGGAAAATCGGGTACAAGCGTCGACTAAATCAGTTTCGCAAAGCAATTAACAGTAAGTGCAGGCAACGTTCATTGTTATTGCAAAAAATATACTACTACGATAAGGAAATAAGGTAATAACTGTAAGACTTAACCTTGATACTTAAATAACTCAAATTATAATAACCACGTTACTAATTGAAAATTATAAATACGCCCAAACACCTGATGGTGGTACATTGAACAATCACTCGTGTAACACAAATTGGTCGTTTCCATTCTACAGCATTGTTATTTGCAGTTGCAGTTGTAATCTTATTTCCAGGTAAATATTCTTATTATCTAATATTGCCCACGGCTTCGCCCGCGTTAAAAAGTTTTTCCGGGCTAAAAGTACATAAAAACCTTCCCGTTGAATCACTCTATCCAACACATTTATTTGGATAAAGATTACCTAATATTATGACGTTGATACAACTCTTAACAAATAATGCATTAATTTCGACCAAATTTGATTACCATAAAAACGGTTCTAGTTTGTTAATCTTAAAAGATAGACACACGCTGTCGCGGACATTTTTTTAGATAATATCAAGAGGAATAATTCTTTCATACATATATTTTTGGTATCTTGAACCGTTTTCGCAGCGCACGCAATGGAAGCCCTCAAGGATGAATAATTTTCCCCGTTTTTTTCACATTCTCCATTATTTCTTCGCTCCTAATAGTTGCATTGTGGTGTTATATAGCCTAAAGTCTTTCGCGATAAATGGTCTATTCAACACAAATAGAATTTTTCAATTCGAACCAGTAGTTCCTGAGATTAGCGCGTGCAAACAAACAAACTCTTCAGCTTTATAATATTAGTATAGACTAGTTTCTTTACATTATTGTACGTAAATTAAATATAAAATACGTAGTAGATTTCATAATCAGTTTAAATTATGACTCTAAAAGTAGTGAGTACCCTAAGCCGACCTAAACATTTACTTAATTATATTCAATGGAATGCAATGGGTTGCGTATGGATAGAAAATACTAATTCAATACGGCAACCATGTTATGAATTAAAGTTGATGATAAATACACATATTCATTTTACATAAGTACGTAATAAAATTTGTGAAATCAATGTCTCAGTACTTATATAGCAATAAATTATTGTTTAGTATCTATGTTTATACTAATATTATGAAGAGAAAAAGATAAGAAAATTAAGTTTGTAGGTTTGTATGGGCCGGGCTACTGAACCGATTTCGAAAATTCTTTCACTAATAGGAAGCTACATTACTCCTGAGTGCTATAGGCAACTTTTTATCTCGGGAATATATTTATCCTGGTAAAACATTTTCACGCGGGCAGAGCTGCGCGCAATAGCTAACATAAGTTCACCTGTCATATAAAATTCTTTGCCTATATAGCAAATATTAGCTCGCTTTCGAACCATAATAATTGTATGTAGGTCAACTCGTAATAAATATCTCTCTTATAGTAAATTTTTGTTTTCTTCTGATCCTATTGAAGAGAAATGGATTTTCAATTGCGATTTTAATCAAGTGATCATAGTCAAATATGAGATATATTGTAATAATTAATGGCATAATAACTAAATTAGCTAGACCTTAAGACACAGGGAAATGAGCATTCTTATCTGCGAGTGAGGTCCATAACTATGTTTAAGAACACAGTCAACAGATTATTGTTGATGTTTTATTTTGTTGACTGTATATCGTTGCAAATACTTTGTATAGTGTTTGCATTAAGTTCTCGCACACCGGTTTAAAACGTCTCTCAGAGCGCGCGCACTTTCACTCGTGCGTTCGTTTGTGGATTTCAAATCATTTCTTTTGTGTTTTAGTGAGAAATGGATAGCCAAAATAATAACTTTCCTTTGGAAATCAAGGACGTGGATCATGAACTGGCAAAGAAAATGATGCAATTGTTTACAGGTGAGTTACGTGGTTTATTTCTCATTATTGAATACTATGTGCACCTTTAACATTAATTGTTAGGATTTTGTATAATGTTATAATTGAGGAGGTACTTATCTAAGAAATCTTCATATTGTATTTACAAACTTATGATGAGAGGGCAAAAATACCGTACATTGTTTATGTATCCTAATTCCAAACTGATTTAATTGTGAATACCAAACATAAAGAAATAATAAAGCAGATGAGTTTCTAAGCAGATAATTAATCTTTGGAAATACTAATCTGAATATAATTGTTTAAGAATTAAGACACGTACCTACCCCGGTCCTCGTAACATTTATTTTTAAGTTACGTTTTTACCTTATAAGTCAGGCAGGTATAAAACTAATTATAGCCATAAGGTTTTATCGTCAAAGTATTCATGTGTATCGGGAAGTATCATTTATGTTTTGATAATATTTCTCAGTTAGATTCAGTTTAAGGATGTAGGTATGTACAATACAAACACTTCATAATAAACAAGTGTCAATATACGATTAGACTCGTATCGGAATGACAATGTAACTAGTTAACTAGGTAATTGCAAGATGTTGTTTACTCTTCTGGCTATGAACATTTAGTTTATAGATACTCTCATTTTCTAGTATCTGGTTCTGGTATAAAGGAAAGGATATTAAGGACTGCGGCCGATTTTACCTAAAACATAATCAAGCCTAACTACAAATCTTGTATCATTGTTTTGAGAGACTGTTGTCCCATAACATCAAATACCAAGCATATACCTATTACTTACCTTGTACCTACTTGTGGCCCGTAATTTTAGTCTATGTGGCAGGAATCTAACCCGTAGCTTTGCCGGTGCTTCTTGCTTCATATAAAATTCTTCTCGATGACTGCCATTAGGTAATTAACCATTTGTTTATACACCTTAAAGAATTACAAAGGGAAAAATTATAGAACTTAACTGCAATAGAGGGGTCATTTTACGGATGTATGCTTTGGCGTAATGATCAACCTAAACAAGTTGATACTAAACTTTTTTTTTTTAAATTTAATTTTTGATTCTTAATATTCAACCTAAAGAGCTTGGTATTCCATAGTACACACCTCTTTAGGCTGAAAATTAAGTATAACTATTTACTAAGTAAGTAGTACGTACTTCATAGTTATCACTAAAGTCTACAAATTTTTTGTTATCTAGTAAAATTTGGTTTTCACTGAGCAAGTAGCATACCAATCAACAACTTTTACTCTTGTACTTTCGAATACCGGCGTATTAAACGCCCCTGTAAATGTATAATGCACTTAGCAATCTGAATTTATAGGATTTACGTTACAAAATATTTTGTAGGATGTTTTTTAAGTCCTGCAGCACTTGTACCTACTTCAATAATTATTAACTTTAACTACATACATACATATAGATATTCACTCACGTCTTTTATCCCTGAACGCGTAGGCAGAGGCGCAACTAGTGCACCCACTTTTCGCCATGCATGTTTCGTCCCATGATGTGATAGGGGCCAGCCTATCGCCATATCGGGCACAAATTCCAGACTCCGGGCTGATACACAGTAGAAAAAGCCAATATCACTTTGCCCGGCCTAGGGATCGAACCCGAGACCTTGACATTGCAGTCGTACCGTAATACAACTACGCCACCAAGGCAGCCTTTAACTACATAATAACTTTACTCAGTTATTTTCCTACCTCTATATAACAAGAATTAAAATGTTCTTCGATTTAATTGATAGTTAACACAATGTAAATATTACCTTTGATATTTCCCATATATGGATAATGCCACCCACGATGACGCGCTCTATCATTTTTTGAGCGGGAATTTTGCGGGTTAACAGGACTTTAGTTATTAGTTGTAGTATGTAAATGCACTTGTGGGTCATAATTGTATATTTACAAAACTAAAATATGAGCAAGAGATTACACACATGAACTCTAAGCGATTAGAAAAATCGATAGAGCGCGTCATCGTGGATGGCATTATCTACAATTATAATTAGCGTGAGGGGTACAGCTTTAACACATATCATCTGTTATTTTTGAATTGTGTTAAGTAGGTCTAGATACCTAGGACATAATAAACTAACTAATAAAATATATAGGTATTCTACTTTTACAAATATCAGAACACCGGAGTCTGAAACTATGATCTTATACTTTCCATTTTTCTGGGCTCAGGGGTGAATGACATTTAAAGTGATAATGAAATGGAGCAATGACTACTGATTACATCTCAAAAGAAACGAACCTAATTTGACTGTCTCTGCAGTTGTCATTATATTTTATAATAAAGCCAATATAAACCACTAAATTACTTCTTTAGTTGAAACATAAATGGTAGGTATAAGTAGGTATGTACCTAACTACCATGTGGTGGCTAAGACTGAATGATATTTATTTATTTATTTATTTATTTATTGGTTTTTTAAGGGAAACAAACAAGCAAATAACAAATACATAGCATAAAACAAATTAGATAGTACATAACTCAATTAAGTTTCCACAATTAAATTATCCTAAATGCTATACCAAACAACTTTAATAGAGGTTTTTTTTGTATTAATGGAGATCTGTACTATATTAATACGTGAAGAAAATAGTTTGTCCCCCTTTTTTAAGCACATGGTGGCAGGTCTCTCATACACAAGAGTCCGTCAGGGTGGGTACCACCGCAATGACTATTTCTACCGCCAAGCAATAGCGTGCATGTGCACTGTTGTGTTTCGGTTTGAAGGACATTATAGCCAGTGTAACTACTGAGCATAATGAGACTTAATATCTTATGTCTCAGGATGCCAAGCGTAGTGGAATGCCACACAGTACTTTGTAAGTCAAGATGCTTCATAGTGTTACTTCTGTTTATGGGCCGTTGTATCGCTTACCATCAGGCGAACGGTATGCTCGTCTCGTCATTCAATGCCATAAAAAAAAAATGCGCGCACGGCGGAGTAAGATTTGGCATAGGTAAAAGTTTATATAGATGAGGGCTGGAAAAAAATGTGTATGTGTTACAATTGTATTAAGTATTAACTTCGACGGACGAATTTCGACCACTGGCTACTTATATGAAACCTATTTTCACGCTTCGCATAGTTGCGTCTTCTATGAGAATCAATCTTCAGCCAGGCCTTTAGTTTCCTTAAAATATATATTTGTGAATGTAATGTCTAAACTTAATGAACGCAGGTAGCTATTTAACATTTAATATCCGAACGAAATCCCAAAAGGAGGACTGTAAGCAAGCGCAAGGAATGCATTAGAAGCAATGATGTTCAAACAAAAGGTTGCGTTATAAATAGTCTGCAAATATGGCACACTAAACTTGACCTAATTAGCACAATCGGCCTTAGTTTCGTGTCAGAAGCTTCCTGCATTATATACGGCCCACTGTTGAGTATGGGCCTCCTCTACTACTGAGAGGGGTTAGGCCTTAGTCCACCATACTGGCCTAGTGCGAGTTGTAAGACTTCACATACCCTCGAGATTATTGTAAAGAATTCTCAGGTATGTAGGTTTCTTCACGACGTTTTCTTTCATCGTTAAAGCGAATGATATATAATTGATAAAAAATACTTCCTTCTCTAAAAGAAAGTAAGAAAAGCTATGATACGCAAGACTATGTAAAACTTAATTTGTAACCATTTTTTTATCAGGTATAATCTAAGTAACTAGATATCTATAGCAAAAAATTTAGGCTAGCTCAGTGCTGAGGTCTATTATTTATATTTTCCTTTAAAACAAAACGTTGTTCTAGCAACTACAATTATCCTTTCTTTTTATGCCCGAATAACGAATTTCGGCCTTGTGACGAACTTTTCCAGCGTTGCACAGCCAGAGAATGGAACTACCCATTTTTTACGGCGGAAATATCGACAAGGTTTCTTGAAACCAGGAAATTAGTTCTCCTGCACGTCTGCACAGGCTATATAACAATTATATTACAGCTATCAAGGTCTATTACAAAACTATCGATTCGACACATTAATCAAACTACAATATCGAAAGAAGTGACATTGAATAAACTTACGTTTTTAAATTATTATTTTTTTGTCATAAAACAATTTTTATAGGCACATACTATCACTGAAGCCAATTAAAATCATTTATCTAAATAAAGGCCACCGACAAAGTTCGCTTCAGCCATTCCATTTTCATGCGTCTATTGCGAGAACTAAAACCTTTAGTACTAAGTAGGTCTATAAACAATTTTAGTGAAGCAACAACTTTTTTTTTATCGAAGGCTTGACAAAGTGGCTTCACTGCATCTGATGATAAATGTAGTGAAGCTCAAAAAGTAATGTCGACCGGCAAGAGATAAACATCCCTGGTCGGTCTTGCTTAATTGCTTCTTCACGCTCCGCTTGAAGGACCCTAAGTCGTAGGAAGGAGGGAACACGTACACGTACTTAGGGAACTGAAGTTTATACCTTCATAGTAAAAAGGATGAACCTACTACGGGTCCCTACATATTAAATTCTTGATTGCTGCATTTTACAGTACTTACGATAGAGACTTGATGGAGTATTGTAGTACTATTCAGTATTCTGTGGTATTACGATGTAGCGCGCTTCATATAAGTAACTACTAAGTACTTATGAAATGTTTCGTTACAGGTGAACACACTGGATTCGTCCGCGTCGGGCCCAGTGGATACTTCTTGCCAAACAAATACAAGCTGGAAGCCAGCAGAATTTATAATATGCCTTTGAGACCTGATGACGTTTTCGTGGCTAGCTATCCACGCTCAGGTGCTGCATATTTAATCATACTTAGGATATACACAAATTGCATTTAGATATAACATACAGTGCTGTTAAAATTAATGCTTGGTTGGTTATCATTCACCAACTTTTTATAAAAAAAAATGCATTTCTATAGGTACTACGTGGACTCAAGAATTAGTTTGGATGATAGCAAATGATTTGGACTATAAAAAATCATACACGATTCCACTCACAGAAAGATATCCATTTTTAGAGTAAGTTTATTACGATGATAAATTATACGTACTTAGGTATAGGAAAAGGAAACATCTTAATACAGCCGTTTTACAGATTTTCAGTATTCGTTCATCCAGTTATGATGAAAAGATTTAGAGCAGAGAACAGTGACAGCGAACGCAAATTAGAACTTCTTGAACAAGTGACTGAAGCAGGGACAAAACAATTGGCTGAAACACCTTCGCCCCGATTTGTTAAAACTCATCTGCCTCTCTCTTTATTACCGCCGGATTTACTGGATACAGCCAAAGTTGTGTACGTGGCACGTGACCCAAGAGACATAGTAGTTTCCTTTTACCATCTTAACAGACTTATGAGGACGCAAGGATATGTCGGCGACTTTAAAACTTATTGGTATTACTTCGTAAATGATTTGCGTAAGTAGTTCTAACATAATCGTGTTAATATTTACCTACAATGTCTTGTACTTATAGTAAATATAATCATTTACATTATACATACATATATACATATACACTCACGCCTTTTATACCCGAAGGAGTAGGCAGAGGCGCAACTAGTGCGCCCACTTTTCGCCATTATTCCGTCCCATGATGTGATAGGGGGCGAGCCTATCGCCATATCGAGCAGAAATTCCAGACTCCGAGCTGATACTGAATAGAAAAACTCATTATCACTTTGTCCGACCCGGGGATCGAACCCGAGATCTCAGCATTGCAGTCGTACCGTAATACAACTACGCCACCGAGGCAATCCCGAGCATATAATCATTTATAACAATTATTGTAGGTAAGTACTGATACATAATTTGCAAATATTTACTACATACGTGTTTATTTTCTTTCCAGATCATTGGACGCCGTATTTTGCACACTTGAAAGAAGCGTGGGCTAAAAGGCACCATCCAAATCTGCTATTCCTGTTCTACGAAGAACTTTCTAAAGTAAGATTGTATTTACCGAAGACTTAGTTTGAATCTAGAATCGACGATCAAAGTAATGCGATCGCGTCCAAAGGGCATAAGATTAGGTATTTGTATTCTTTCCATAGATTATTTTACATTTTATTCTTGAACAACCTACACAGTTTCATTAATGGTTTCTTATGACTAAGTGTTTTATGCATTGATGGGGTTTTATGTCGTTAAATAAGACTGAAGGACCTTTTCTGACACACGCACACACACACACGCACACACACACACACACACACACACACGCACACACGCACGCACACACACACGCACGCACACACACACACACGCACGCACACACACACACACGCACACACACAAGCGCGCGCGCGCACATGCACTGACGCCTTTTATTCCCCTAGGGGTAGGCACAGGCGCAGCTAGAGCACCCATTTTTCGCCGTCCTATGATGTGCTAGTGAGCGAGCCTATCGCCACATCGGGCACAAATTCCAGACTCCGGCCTGATGCTGATTAGAAAAACCCAATATAATTTTGCGCGACCCGGGGATCCACCCCGAGACCTCGGCATTGCAGTCGTACCATAATACAACTACACCACCGAGGCAGTCCTTTTCTTTTTATGAATAAAACGTACATAAGCGTTTATTAGGTATTTACGTATTTGCATATAACATATTGTGTCCCTGAGGTTAAAGTTTCCTATGTCGGTTCTAATTAGGATTTACCAGCGGCCGTGCGTCGTGTTGCTGAATTCTTCAACAAGCAGTTCTCAGAGGATGATGTCGCTCAGCTGTGTGATCATCTCAGTATCGAAAGTTTCAAGAACAACAAGTCTGTCAACTACGACGTCATGAAAGAACTTGGCATTCTTATACCTGGTGAACAATCTTTCATAAGGAAAGGTACTTATTTCGAGCGATCAATTACTTATTTATTTAAGCAATCCATACGGCTGTACACCGTTACATTAAGCAGTTGAATATTAGCTTCAAGACAATAATATACCATCTTGTGAATTAAGAACCTCTCAAAGTATATCGCGCCTGGTGGCTCCGAGTTAGGGCTCTTACACATAAACACGACACGACGTCGCGCCGTTCCACGACGCGATGCCGTTTCACGATGCGACGTCGCATCGTAGAAATCTACGACGAACAACGTAAAAATTCACGACACGACGTCGCAACGCGCCACGCAAAACTGTCAAAGTCAAATCTAACCTACTTTAAGATCTCACATTTTTAAATAACAGCAACTGTTATAGTTATCCAATAAAGCAAAGAAATATAGTTTAATACTTGTTCATATTGTTATTTTGTTCCTATAAATACATATTTAGATTTTGTATAAAACTTGGTAATCATTTAGATCTCCATTCTTTTTGCGGCGAAGCCCACAGCTAAGCATAATTTTTGTATTGAACTTGGCTCTCTTTGTTTACATTTATGTTTTTGGTGGGATATCATTACATTTGGAAAGAAAACTAGGCAGATATTGAGTTACTAGATTTTGCCCGCGACTCCGCCCGCGTTAAAAAGTATTTCCGGGATAAAAGTGCCGCTTTTCATTTTCCCGGGATAAAATGTAGCCTATGTGTTAATCCAGGACATGATCTACCCGTGTGCCACATTTCATCGAAATCCGTTCATTGGTTTTTGCGTGAAAGAGTAACAAACATCCATACATCTATACGGATGTATATTGAAAAATGAAATCCTCCTAGCCAGTTTCGGCCACGGCGGCCAATCTCAACGGAGATCAGCCAGGCACGCAGGAGATATTATAGTGCACAAGTGTGTGCGCAATACACAGGTGCACTCGCTATTCCTTCACTCTCATAGTCCGGTGAGACGGCAATCCGACATGACCGGAGAGAGATCAGGCGCAGGACCAACGGCTTTACGTGCTTTCCGAGGCACGGGGGTATCACACCGCCAACTTCCTGACTCCGAGCTGCGACTGAGTAAATTTTAAGATGGAAAAACCCAGTCACAATTTTTTTGGCTCGACCCGGGATTCGAACCCAGGACCAGGATGTATATTATATATATTATAAAGGCGAAAGTTTGTAAGTATGTATGGATATACATACTTACAAACTTTCGCCTTTATTAGTAGGATGTGGTGCCACGCGCCGCCGAAGTTACACCGTTGGCCGGTTGACAAGTTTTTTGTATGGGGGACACCATAAATTTTTGGACTTAACTTTATTTTTATATTTCTGTTATATAGCAAACTAGCTTTTGCCCGCGGCTCCGCCCGCATTAAAAAGTTTTTCCGGGATAAAAGTCCCGGTTTATATTTTCCCGGAATAAAAAGTAGCCTATGTGTTAATCCAGGACATGATCTACCCGTGTGCCAAATTGCATCGAAATCCGTTCAGTAGTTTTTGCGTGAAAGAGGAACAAACATCCTTACATCCATACATCCAAACATCCATACATTCTTACAAACTTTCGCCTTTATAATATTAGTAGGATATAATAACACATATATTGGGATTGTTTCAAATATTTGCTTGTAACGGGTCCAACGCTATCATTAGAAATATATTTTTTTTGTATGGGGAGCCCCTATTTTATAACTTTTTTTATTTTTATTTTTTTTCCCACGCTTACACACAATTACCGAGCTGGATTCCAAATTTCATCCTTCTAGGTCATCTGGAAGTAGGTTAGGTTTAGATACTATATGTCAGTCAGTCAATCAGTACTAAAATTTACGACTTTTTGACCTTCATATCTTTATAACCTTTTGAACTAGTTTCATGAAATCCGGGCTTCTACATGTCCTGATGGATATAATTAAACACACGTTTTACACAAGTTTTATGTGTTTACGTTAAATAGGTTTCGAGTTATAGAAGGGTCAAAAGTGGCACCAAGTGGTTCGTGTAATATTACACTCCGCGCTGGCTAGCCAGTTCCTTTGCTTGACACGCTGTCGCGTGTCTAGATTAGTAGGTTTAAATTAGAATTTCAACAAAATAATAATTTTTGATATGTTTATTTATTTTGCATTATAGGTAAAGCTGGGGGCTGGCGAGATTACTTTGATGAAGAAATGACCAAGCAAGCGGAGCTTTGGATCGCAGAAAATCTACGTGACACAGACATGCGTTTTCCACATTTAGAAAATCAAGAGTTGAAATAAAAAAAAATAAAAAAACAAAAAAATGGTGATAAACATTTATTCCAATAATATGCTCTATATTTTAATATTTCTTTGTAACACCATATTTTAGTTTACATCGATACAATGTGAACTTTTATAAGAACTAGAGAATAAGTAAACAATTAAATCTTAAATTTGCGTTTGAATCACTCCAGCGGAGCTCATCACGACTTTACAATTTCTGCATAAATAAAACAATACGTCAGTCCTTCCTCACATTTTATTTAAATAATAATACGGTTATACAAAGAAAATAAATTAAAAGCCAGATTTGATCAATCATTCGTTGGTAATATAAAATTCTAAAACAGACTTATAGTAATGGATAATAAAGGTCCGCGCGAGTTCGGGAGGCGAGCGCGCCGTTAGTCGGGCTCGCCGCCGCGACGCCGAAAACGGACGCCTTCCGCGCCTCCCCGTGCCTCCCCGCTCCACAAAAGCGACTCTATCATATAAAACTGGGATCTCTCCCGCACCTAACGACTCGTCGCCGCGAGCGACTTTAAAACTATCGTACAATTACAGAAAATCACAAAATTCAAGCGGAAATACTAGGAATCGGAATCCGTGTGGACGCGACGCATTCACGCGATCACGTCTGGCAGCAAAGCGTTGTCGGGCGCGGGCGGGCTCGCCGGCGACTTCACTGGAGACTCCGCGCCACCGTTGGGCAGAGCCTTCACCGCCTGCTCCTTCTGATGCGAGTCCGTCGGCTTCCTCGGCACTGACTTCATAACAGCATTCTTAGCCCCCGTTGCGGTCTGCAAATCAAGTTCCAAATGAAAAGCTGGTCAACATTATTTATATAATAAGTGAATAGTTTACACGAAATAGTATTGTCTCACCTTAGTTAAGGCAGTCCTTGGAGGCGCGGTTTTGGCCGTAATGCGTTTATTTGCGAGATCCTTGCTTTGTTTGTCGAGAGGAGCAGTTGCTCGAGGAGCAGGCTTGGCAGCGGCAGTCCTAAAATAAAATTATAACATGAATTTAAATATTGATATTTACGATTTATCATTCGATTCACAGATATTGTTTTTGCCTTGGGCATTATTCTTATGATAGTTGTGGAATTTATTCCATCGTAAACGATCATAATAAGAATGATGTAATAAAGACTTCTACACTAATATTACAAAGAGATTTTTATTTTTGTATGTTTGTAACGAATAAACCCAAAAACTACTGGACCGATTTTGAATATTCACCAATATAAAGCTACATTACCAGTGAGTGACATGGGCTACTTTTCATCTCAGTAAAATGGCACTGTTATTCCGGAAAAACTCATTCACGCGGGCGGAGCCGCGATCAGCAACAGTCTCGACTTTTATAAATACTGCCATGAAGTCGATATTGTTTATTGGCAACTTGAACTTACTTGGCAGGCGCCGCGGCCGGTGCGCGCGGGGCGGGGCGCGCGGCGGCGGGGCGCGGTGCCGGCTTGGCGGCCGGCTTAGTGTCCTTGACGTCACCATTGGTCAGCGGCTTATCCGCGGGCTTGAGCTTCGGTTTAGCGAGAGCTGGCTTGGCGGCGGCGGGCGCGGCGCGTGCGAGCGCTGGCCGGGGAGCCGGCGCCGTCTTGGGCGCGGGCTTGGTCGCCGCGGGTCGCGGTGCCGCCGCTGGTTTGGGAGCAGCGCGCGCGACAGTGGGAGCTTCGCGAACGGCTGGTTTTGTGGTTGGTGACCCCGGTTTTGCAGCACTGGTGCGACTCGCTGCAACTGCAGCTGGCGTCGTTGGTTTCGAGGCAGTTGTCGTAGACTTCGTGGCGGAGGGCACCTGTTTCGTGGCCGACGTCGTTCGGCTGGCAGGTGTAGCAGATTTCGTCGCCGGTTTAGAAGCGGGTGTCGTAGTCTTGGAGGTCGCGGTGGCCACTTTTGTCGCCGGTGTCAAAGTTTTTGTGGCGGTGGTTGGAGTTTTCGCAGCGGTCGGGCGAGATGGGGCGGTCGCCGGTCGTCCGGCTTCAGTTTTTTTGGCTGCGGTAGTGGGTGTTCGAGGCGTCGTGGACCCTTTTGGTGCAACTTTAGTCGTTCGCGTATCAGATTTCACTGTCGGTGTAGTAGGAGACTTCTTGGCTGGTGCAGATGTTTTAGTTTTAGCAGCCACTACAGCGCCGGCGACAGCTGCTCCGGCAACAGCGACTGCCGCGGCTGCGAGTGTTGGGGCGGCTGGGTCGGCGGCCAGCGGCGCCTCGCTGACGGCGGGCGGCGCAGGCTCCACTGCAGGAGTTGGTGGTGGTGTCGTCGCAGCGGGGGGATGGACGGTTTCGTCTAGATGAATTTCGCTTGTGACAGGTACACATATTTCCTGCGCATGTGATTCCGGAATGCCAATATCTATGTCTGTGACGAGCTCCGACCGTGAAAGCTGGCCGTGATCAATAGGCTCGTCGGGCACCACGTCCGGCGCGGGCGCGCTTGACGTCTCCAGCACAGGAGAATGCGCTACAAAAGCGGATTCAACTTGATCAGTTTGTGAAATAAATTCATTGGTTAAATTCGTGAGCTGCGCAGGTACCTGATCTAACTTAGGTTGGTCTACCAGTTCTAACGTTTCAACAGTAATGGGCGACTCCACTGGTGCGGAAGCCACTTCGACCGACTCTTCAGCTAAAATTACATGTTCTGTTGGTACTGGGGAAGTCTCGATGATGGATAAGGGCTCCACTGGTAAGGAAGCTTCGACCGGCACAGGGGACTCAGCCGGAATAGGCGACTTAGCAGGAGCAGGGCACTCGACCGGAATTGGCGACTCTGCAGGGGCAGGGCATTCGACTGGAATGGGCGATTTGGACGGGACTGAAGACTCTACTGGAAGGGGCGATTCGGTCGGGATAAGAGACTCCTGTGGAATGGGCGATTTGGCCGGAATGGGAGACTCTCTAGGAATGGGTGACATAGCCGGAATGGGAGAGTCTGTCGGCACTGGAGATTCTGTCACGATCATAGTTTCAGTTAAAGCACTATTGTCTACAGAAAACGTAGACTCGTCTCGGATTTCACACTCAACTGGTATAGGTGATACCGTCGGGGCAGGTGATTCTGCAGGAACCGGCGATTCGGCCAGGATAGGTGACTCTCTTGGAAGAGGTACTTCAGCAGGTAATGGCGATTTATTTCGTAGTTCCATGGATATTTCATCTGCAACGATGTCATCAAGTGCCTCTTGAATATCATGCATAGTAGAAGACATTTCAGTAATATTTATTTCTTCATGTACTAATGTGGGTTCTGAAACATCTGCAGGCAGAGACGAACCTTTAGGCAAACATAATTCGTTTTGCACTTCGTGTTCTTCAGGAACAGGCGATTTAGCGGGGATCGATGTTTCAGTAGGCAATAAACTTTCCGTTATTGGTACCTGTGTTAATGGCTGGGATTGCACCACAGTTACATCATCTATCAATATATTGTCTTCAGAATTTAGATCCAGGGTGTTAACTGGTGTTTCATTAGTTTCAAACACTGTTTGAACTGGCGAGGGAGATTGTGCTTTTGAAAACTCACTCTCTACTTCATTAAAGCCACTAGGCAGTGGTGATTTTGGACAAATTAAGATTTCATCATTGTAGGTAGCTTCTTCTGGCATAGGCAAGTGATGAGATGTTATGTCTTCCATTGGTAATGGGGATGCACCAGAAGCAGGAACTTCATTTGATTGAAGAGCATGGTCATCAGGCAATGGCGACTCTGTAGGCAATGGAGACTGGCTTGGAGTAGATTCTTTCAAAACCAGCGATTCTTCTTGTGCCAATGATTCAGATTGGATAATTTCTTGCGATTCGCAGATCTCCTCCGACATAAACTGCTCATCGACATACGTATTTTCACTGGAAACTGTATTTATTTGCACTTCTGGAATATCAGCAACCATTTCTTTATCTGATTCTCCAATCAACTCTTCAACTTCATCATTCATATCATCCGGTATATCAATGTGCTGGTGAATATCAACTTCAAGGTTTTCTTGTACATCTTGTTTCAATGAAGAAGAAGATGAAATTATTTCTTGAGACTTTCCAACTTCTGTGTGATGAGTATTAGAAGGAATGTCTAATGGAGCTCCAAATTGACTATCTTTGTGATCAACTGTAAAAGCATCATCTACCGATTTAACACTCTGAACAGATGGGGCTTGCTCTGCTTCAAACTGCTCATGTATTTCTTCTTTAAATTGACTCTGTACTTCTTCTGTGCAAGATTCAATTTTGGACTCCATTTCATCCTGTAAAATTTCATCTTGTGGTGTGATGAGCCTGGTGTCTTTCTCACTTTCTGAAGGATCCTGATTGTCGTCATTTGTAAACCCAAGTTCGGAACTCTTTCCATCAGGTATTTCAGGAATTTGTTCAAATAATAATTTATGAGATTCAGGGGTATCTGTTTGCAAAACTGTTTCCTGAGTAATATTACTGCTTTCAAATTCCATGTTAGATAAGGACTGGATATTATTCGAACTAGTAATATTGTAGTCTACAAAATTTTCTTCTACTCCAAGATTGCACAAATTGTTTGAAAAGGCGTCTGTCTTGTCATTTAAAATAATTATGTCATTGTTGGGCTCAAGCATATTTGTTTCTGTATCGTACAAGACTCGATTTTGAACAGGATTAAGATTTTCTTTATCAATTTCTTTCACATTTTCACATACACCATTTTGTTGAATGTCCTCATCATCACTATCAGGTAGTGGCTGAACAGCATTAAGATCAACATGTGAGTCATTTTTGGAAAGTCTTTCGCATGTGTCATCATCTTTCTCTTGATAAAAGCTCATGCTCATTGGGTCCCTCTCCTTATTTTTCAGTCTTTCAAATAATTCATCATTACCCTCATCATCAAAAGGATTTGATTCAGTGTGTGTTTGGAATACCTGAAAATCATTAATATTATATAGAAACAAATTAATCACTAGAAATAGTTGTGTTACATCAATTCCAACAATAGAACAAATCATACACAAACCTGGATGTTACAGAAATCCGTTGTGTCTTTCTGTATTCTTTCAAAGTCTTGTATAAGTCCCACATCCTTGACTTTGTCAGGTTCAATGCCCACATTGAATCCAAAGCCCAAACTGTCCATGTTGCACCTGTCATCATTACCATTGAATGGTTCCTTAACAGCTTCATCTACTGATACATTCTGGAAAAATAAAAGACAATATTACTTAATTACTATAGTCTAGCATGTATGTGATTATCATTTATTTTATATATGTAGTGACTAGTGATGCAACAAATCTTCACTTCAGCTAGCAATAGCATATTTATAAGTAAAAATATATTAGAATTGTTTTAAGGGGTAACATGGCATTAGATTGATGTTTGAGTTTAAGTTTAAATTGGGTTTAAGTAAATAAAATATATAATCACAATTCCATGTATACATTCAAATAATTCAGTAAATTTTTAAATTTGGTTAATTAATCTATATATATAAAAGAAAGTGGTGTTAGTTACACCACTTATAACTCAAGAACGGCTGAACGGATTTAGCTGAAAATTGGTGGAGAGGTACCTTAGAACCAGGAAACGGATATAGGATACTTTTTATTCCGGGAAAATATAAACGGGGACTTTTATCCCGGATAATCGTTTTCTGTCAGTGGAACCGCAAGAAAACAAGTATAGAGATATTTCGAGATCCAGTTGAGGACATAATTACTCTTATCCCGGAAAAAGATAAACCGGGAATTACATCCCGGATTTTATTTTCCCGCGAGTGGAGCCGCCACGACTAAACCGCTGAACCGATGGCGATGCAATTTGGCAGGGAGATAGCTTAAAACTCTGGGAAGAATCTAGGCTACTTCATATCCCGGGAAAATATAAACCGGGACCTTAATCCCGGAAAATCGTTTTCTGCCAGTGGAACCGTATGAAAATAAGTATGGAGATAGTCTGTGATTCAAAGGAGGACATAGGCTACTATTATCCCGGAAAACAGACACCGGGAATTTTATGCCGGAATTTTTTTTTTCGCGTTTTTTTTATTTTTAAGGATATGACCCTACATCTCTATTTATTTTAAAACAAAGGCCCCTATCGCTTCTGTCTCTTCGACGCGATAAACTCAAACACTGCTTAGCGGATTTTCATACGTTTTTCATCAATTGACGTTGTGATTCAAGAGGAATAATTGATAATATTTTGTACGACAGAAAAATAAATGTAGGTATACAGTATTATGCTTTGCTACCTGTGCTAAGCCAGGGCGGGCCGCTAGTTAAATCATAAAAGTTACAAAAATATTTAATTAATTTTTACATTTCTGAAATTTATTCGGCAACTATTTATTTTTTACTTGTTAATTCCATATTGTCTGCTGACTGCTGTCAAAAAATTATTTGTAAGGCTACAGTGGAACATAAAGGGAAATTATTGAAAACAAATTTTACTTAATCTCACAACAGTCTTTTCTTCCTCTCCCATCTCCCTTTTGTGTAAAATGATCTCAAATATTGAAAATATTTGTCTAATGCAATACATAACAAATCAATACTATTTTGATAAACTACACTAAAATCTAATCAAAGAGACACACCTAGCGAAATTTTACAAATATGGAGAACAAGTATAAAGTTAAAGAGGATTGTCAAGATCGTAGCATGTGGCGCTCAATAGTCTCTGCCTACCCCTATGGGATAAGGGTGTGAGTGTGTATGTATGTATATATATAAGTATAAAGTATTCCAGCAAAAACATAGAAATTTGTTGCATCACAATCAATAATGTTATCAACATACTCAAAATAAAAATTGCATGAAACTTACATGATGGCCATTTAGTTGATCACAATTGTCTAAATCTAGAAGTTCTGCTGGCCTGATATCGGCTTCGGTTTCAAACTGTGCTACATCAGGGAGCTCTATATCGTCCATGGGGAGTGGCTTGCGTGGAGACTCAGCTAGCAGGACGTCAGCACCGGCCACAGAGCCCGGCACAAACACTGGTGCCTCAGGGTTCAATGGTGAGCTATTCATGTCTACTGAGCTGCTTTCCCAAGCGGACTGTAATACATTTTATTGTTTTGTATAAGAATATTATTCGCAGTTTCTGATCATATTTTTCACCTTAATGACATGTTATAATTATAGATGTGGTTAATTACTATGTGTTTATATTGGTATTACAGGTTTTCAATTTGTAAAGAAGGATAAATAAATATTAGTTATTTAATGGTTTTACCGAGTCATAATTGTAAATATTAATTTTATTATATTATCTGTGCTGAGATTTTTAAAACCCTAAGTGTACTCTATTAGGATTTTAAATTAGTAAACAGCTAGTTATTTTAAAAGATGATATTTCAATGGTAGTCCAGTTTTTTTGGTTGTCGAAAAGGGTGCATAGATACATACCTAACTTAGTTTACCATAATCATGACGTCCAAATTGCAATGTTACGAGTGTACAAATGGATCAAGACCCAAAACTGAGAGTTGCTGAAATAGTTGTGTACATTTATCTACTAGAGGCAACATATTATATTGTCAATATTTTAAGTATTATTTTACGTTATTATTAGATATATTTGGTTTTTGTTTTTGTGTAAATTCCTGTAAATTTATTTATACAATTTGGAATACCCAACGCCGGCCTCAAAACTGCATTTACGTAAATACGCGAGATATGACCGTTTGGAATTCTGACTCACGCGAATTGAAGGCCAATGGAGTGGTTAGGGGGGTTATTTTAAAAGAAGTATGCATTGTAACAGGTAACTAATGCGCCCTTTCCGTTATACCTTCCTAACATACGTTTAGTCTCGTCATATCTAACTATATATGAAAATTTAAACTGATTATTATACAACAGTGCTTTCAGATTTTTCGTATGTAAAATTAACAAGTAAGGAAAAATTATAAATTAATTGCTTGCTCACATTGTCCTGGCAAGGTGTCTCCGAGTGAGGCGGCTCGTCCGGCCCGTCACTGGGGTTTTGCTCGTCGCGTTCGCCTTCACCTTTGTAGTAGTTCCACTCGTCTTCAGACTCCTCGCCGCTCTCAGCTACATTATCCACCAGAGCGCCGTCGACGTGGCCCTCTTCCACTGCACATATCACCACACATACATAAATACCACGGCTCGTTCGATCGTGCTACGCGGAACACCTGGCGATCACACAACTTGGGCGTCCCCCTCGCAGACGTCGATATCAACAGGTGACACACCCTTATCAGAAAAAACTCATACGCTCGATACAACGCAACAAAAACAAAGAGTTATGTGGAAGCAATAAATTATACCGGCTAATCATCTATCACGCTCGGGCTGCGAGTACCTATAAGTTTTACCGGTCGCAAATTCAAACTTACGAGCCATTCACGGACGCCATTTCGAGAACGGATTTCAAAGACACGCCCGGTGGCGACTCGAACGTTGGAAAGAAGTTAACAGAACCTGAGAGAATCCTTCGTTTGCCTGCGACGACATAGGGATGCGTCTGACGACGGTCCGTTCTATTTCCAGAACACCGCTATGCATGAATCAACACAGAAATAACCTTTCACAAACCGTTCGGTATGTGAAAATAATCAACAACATTCGCTAAAATGCACATACCGTGAACGAAATTTTCACTATACAGATTATTATCTTGACCGTCGGTGTAATATTTGAGCCGTAAAATGTAGACAAAGCCCCGAATACAATAGCGAAGCGAGTGCAGAGAGTAGCACAGATCGGTCGACGTTCAATGAGCGACTGCGAGAGGATCGCGCGGGACGAGCGGGACGGCGGCGTCGAGGGAGCGCGGCCGGCGGCGCGCCGCCACTGTGTCGGGCACGGGCACGCGCGTTTAGGGGTGTCCCTGCCATTTATATTATAAAATATTTAAAATATTCCTTATGATAACTTATCAACAAAATCGTATCTTTATACAAAATACCTAAGTAGGTAGGTATAATGGTATTTGAGATAGTTTAACACTAACTTATCATGTATTCATTGATGTTTTTAATAACATGACCTCTACACAAAACAATCGGATTGTGTGTAGTCAATGACCTGCAGGTACTGTAGACAGGTAGCTAAATAACTGAAAAAACTAACTTTTCGCTATGTCGGTACAGAATAAAAGACAAAAAAGAAATTTGATGAGTTACTAAGTACTATTATTGTAAAGTATAAAGAAAAAAATATCAGGAATGTACACGAACATTTATATTTATACAAGAATGGACGTAAGCCTTGTTCGTAGCGGGAATACGGAATGTGAATATTTAACAACACAGTCATGATACTAAATTCACAATCAAAAAAGAATTGGCATAGCTAAGCTGTCAGTAGTATTCACATTTAACATTCTATCGAAAATATTTTAAAATAAACGGTAACCAGCACATTCTATAAGATGCACAATATGACATCAAAAATGCCACGCTGTGTACCTATAGTACATCTTACCTATAATTTGTGAGAGATTACGTGGTATTTCACTTTGTCTGTAACTATTTTTGTCTGAGCTACATTGTTGACCGAAATTAAATAAAGAAATATCTTAGCAAACAAACAGCACATTCCACTAAATTCAGTCGGTAATTAGGTAAGTACCTTATTTTCCTGAAAATAAAATGTAAACACGACACTATTTTAAGTAAAATCACAAAATGTTGTTAATACGTTTTTTAATACAATTCCTAGTTACTTTTGTCTTTAATTTATTTGTAGGTTCCACTTCATTGGTTCTAATAAATAAACGTAAGTGAAGTCAATCATGCCTATCAACATGACACAGAGCTTTTTTGTTTGTAAATACTGATTATATAATATACTAGCTTTTGCCCACGGCTTCGCCCGCGTTAATAAGTTTTTCCGGGATAAAAGTACATAAAAACCTTCCCGTTGAATCACTCTATCCAACACATTTATTTGGATAAAGATTAATATTATGACGATGATACAACTCTTAACAAAAAATGCATTAATTTCGACCAAATTTGATTACCATAAAAACGGTTCTAGTGAGTTAATCTTAAAAGATAGAAATATACTGTCGCGGACATTTTTTTAGATCATTTTAAGAGGAATAATTCTTTCATACATATATTTTTGGTATCTTGAACCGTTTTCGCAGCGCACGCAATGGAAGCCCTCAAGGATGAATAATTTTCCCCGCTTTTTTCACATTTTCCATTATTTCTTCGCACCTAATAGTTGCATCGTGATGTTATATAACCTAAAGCCTTCCTCGATAAATGGTCTATTCAATACAAAATAATTTTTCAATTCGAACCAGTAGTTCCTGAGATTAGCGCGTTCAAACAAACAAACAAACTCTTCAGCTTTATAATATTAGAATAGACTAGCTGTTGCCCGCGGCTCCGCCCGCGTTAAAAAGTTTTTCCAGGATAAAAGTCCCGCTTTATATTTTCCCGGGATAAAACGTAGCCTAAGTTACTCCTTATTGCATCAGCTACCTGCCAATAAAAGTCCCGTCAAAATCGGTCCAGCCGTTTCAGAGATTAGCCGGAACAAACAGACAGACAGAAAGACAGACAGACAAAAATTGTAAAAAATGTTATTTTGGTGCATGTATCGTATATGTACTCATATACATGTAGTAAAAAACGGTTATTTCAATATTACAAACAGACACTCCAATTTTATTTATATGTATAGATTTTAAGCAAGTCTTCTGGTTGGTTCACGTCACGGGCTTGCTAAAGCGGATAAGTTCTGCACATGCGTTTCCGTCACTATCGACCGATAATAAAAGACTCAGGTATTTTACCATGGGATTAAACCATGACATGTACGAATTTGCAGGCGAAAGTTTATTACTATATCCGATAAAAGAAGGTCAATACGTAGATAACAAGCGAACGTGCGTTATAAATAATCACCGTTAAACAATTGAAACAAAGTCGGTTAAAGCCGTTGCTTTATGTGTTATCGAAAAATGGAATCATTCATGTGGTTATGCTTTCAACATTCCTACTCTTTTGTCAATATTCATTTAAGAGTTAATCTCTATAACTAAAGACCAATATTACATCGTTGGTTTATTTTAAACACATTATCTTATAGCGTCGTCGCTATTCCAGGTTTGTATACAACTACCTCTAATTTTCCAATAGAACTTAAAACGGTAGTCACGAGGAATTTACGAATATTCTTCATGCTGCATTTGGTAGCAAACTGCATGGATGTATCCCAAAATAATATTACCATCTATATACATATTTTACTGAAGTGATTGGAGTACCTGTATGAGCTGGCGGCGTCGGTGGCGCCGGCTCGTGGTTCCTGGCGTCTGCGTCAATGTCGTCAGCGTCAACGGCGGTCTCCGGGCCGAGGTCCTCGCTGTCGCTGTCGAAGTTATCGACGCCATTGTCACCGGCGTCAGCGTCAGCGTCGTTACAGTCGCCAGCGATGGCTGTGGCAGCGGCGGCGGTGGCAGCGTCTACTTGCCGCTTGCACGCCTCCGTATCCACCGCGAATGGCGGCGGATTCGCCAAAGCGTTGTCCAGCCTGATAAGAATATTACATTACCGGTATTTTCTTGCGGTTTTATGTCGGACAGCGTATATTTCCAGGATAAAAATTGAATATATTTTATTAAACCTAAAGGCTTTAAACATGTAATAACTTTTGAACTATCGGTGTATGGTGTTTTTAGCATGCTACGCTTCTATTATTATTTAACTACTACTACCGTAAATGAATAGTTTTAATTTACGATCTAGGTAGATATTAAGTATACCTAGTTAAAAAAAAATAAGATTTTCGTTAAGACTGACATTATAAAAACTTTTTAATAAAAAATAAACCGACTTCAAAACCACTCCAAATCAAAAAATAATTAAAATATGTATTCGCTTAGTATATATTGTATATATATTTGGAGTCAATGCCTAATTTAAATTGCCAGCTAAGGTAAGGAAATAAAAGGCGAACAGAAAAAAATAGGCGAACTGATGACCTGTCTGCGCGACTGCGTACATCCCCACAAAACATACATACATTCAAGGTAAGGAAATACACAAACAAATATGCGAAAACATTGTTCTATTTAAATCAGGGCACCGACTCCAAATATACATATATACTAAGCGAATACAAATTTTAATTATTTTTTGACTTGTAGTGGTTTTGAAGTCGGTTTATTTTTTATTAAACAGTTTTTATTTATTGCTTTTTTGTTACTTAATTATAGAATGGTGAAAACAATATATCATAGATTGCAGCATTCGCGAGTCATCTGCTGTTAGTTATTGAAGAGTTCCATTGTGTATCTCCGAAGATCTTCATCAGATCTTCATAAATTATACACTAAAACCTTCCCTGAAATACATACATTTCAATATCGAAAACCACATCCAAATCGGATCAGTAGTTTTTGAGAAACGCGCGGCCATACAAATTAACATACATACATACGGATCGAATACAGAACCTCCTTTTTGAAGTCGGTTAAAAAAAATTTATGATGAAACTAATGTACCTATGTAGTTTTAATTTGGTACAAAAAAATATATTTTTATAACAGAAAATGTTAATAACACTGGCATAATTTTAAATATTACCATATAATTATTGAAAAAACTACTTTCGATTTCAAATAGATATCTTAAAAAAATATTGTAAAGCCACCATGCTCAAGGTCGTTCAGCACAAAGTTATTTCGCATTATTTGGCATTATGTTATGAAAACCGGTTAACCGTTGGAAAGATATTTAAATGTAGACATAAAAACGTGGTGCGATAAACGTACGACAACCACTTTTTAAAATAACGCTTACGAATAACATTAGTCGTTTAAAATTACGTCATATTGTATAGCATGAGTAAGTTACATGGAACATTATCAAATTATTGAAACAATATCATGACACAATATTTATAAATAACTAGCTTTTGCCCGCGGCTCCGCCCGCGTTAAAAAGGTTTCCGGGATAAAAGTCCCGCTTTATAATTTCCCGGGATAAAAAGTAGCCTATGTGTCAATACAGGACATGGTCTACCCGTGTGCCAAATTTCATCGCAATACCTTCAGTAGTTTTTGCGTGAAAGAGTAACAAACAACCATACATCCATACATCCTTTCTTACAAACTTTCGCGTTTATAAAACTCCAGCTGACAGTCGAGTGTTTTTTTACCAATATCTAGATATAAAGGTGACTTTATTATACTCAGAACCTAGCAAACATGTACAACGCAGAAATTAAAACGAAATCATGTCAATTGTAAGATTTATGCTCAAATATCGATTTATTTACATGGTCTTTACTATTATCTTTATACTCACTTGTCAGTGGCATAGATCATTCAATCAATGAAATCTACTAATGCCTTTAAAATCACTTCATCGTTTTCCAGGACCACCCAATCTATACTTTCTAGAGACACATTTAAATACATATTTTCGTTGTTCTAGATATTAATTATTGTCTGCCTCGGTGGCGTAATTGTATTACGGTACGACTACAATGCTGAAGTACCGGGATCGATCCCTGGGTCGTGAAAAGTGATATTGGATTTTTCTATTCAGTATCAGCCCGGAGTCTGGAATTTGTGTCCGATATGACGATAGGCTCGCCCTCTATCACATCATGAGACGGAATACGCAAGCCGAAAAGTAGGTGCATTATTAATTGCGCCTCTGCCTACTCCTTCGGGGATAAAAGGCGTGAGTGTGTGTGTGTGTGTGTGTGTGGTTCTATTAACTGAAAACTGACCTTCGCGGAGACTTAAACCGATTTAGGGATGATTCATGCAAGACTTCTTCGGGATCGAGCCAAGTTTAGGCCTCGCCTAATCGACCCTGTATTTCCGCTCAGTGTTCCGTAAAGCATTCCTTAGGGTCGTATCCTACTAAACTTGATTTGAATTGTGCTGTACGTAAAAGTTGTTTTTTATAACTATATATATGTATACAAATAAAGTATGAGAAGGAAACACGGTATGACGATACTTATACATCAGCAAATAACTTATAAGATTGTAATTTTCATATCTTCATAAACATTGCATTAATAGTTTATTATTTTTTGAGAAATTCCCTTACTTATTTCAAGCTACCTTTCAGAAATTATGAAAATTTCAACTATAACAAACAAACAAAAACTTCACAGTTTTCTGTATAGGTGCCTACTGTGTAAAGTTCAGCATTCATAATATGTCACATAGAAAAACATTGAGAGTAGGTTGTTTTGTGACCATAGGGCCCGTCATCTTTCAAGCGGCGACTTGGTTTCAGTGTCGCAGGTCATTGCATACACTCTGGTAAGAAACCATTGACTATATGTTCTGATACGTTTCCCACAAAACGTGCCTCGGAAAGCACGTAAAGCCGTTGGTCCTGCGCCTGATCTCTCTCCGGTCATGTCGGATTACCGTTTCACCGGACTATGAGAGTGAAGGAATAGCGAGTGCACCTGTGTATTGCGCACACACTTGTGCACTATAATATCTCCTGCGCACCTGGCTGATCTCCGTCGAGATTGGCCGCCGTGGCCGAAACTGGCTAAGAGGATTGCAATGCAAAGAATTTTCTTATCTCAGCTTATTAGTTTGTAAAGGAATTGATTGCTTGTTACTTTAAACTCTTTGAAAAGGTAAGTTATCACTGATATAAACACGGGTCTTTTGTATGCGACATTTTGTTTTTTTTTTATTGCATCTAATGACAAGACGAGTATGCCGTTCGCCTGATGGTAAGCGATACAACCACCCATAAACAGTAGCAACACTATCCAGCACCTTGAGTTACAAAGTACTGTGTGGCATTCCACTGAGCTCGTCATCCTGAGACATAAGATGTTAAGTCTCATTATGTCCAGTAGTTACACTGGCTACAATGTCCTTCAAACTGAAACGCAACAGTGCATACCCACTGCTGCTTGGCGGTAGAAATTGACATTGCGGTGGTACCTACCCAGACGGACTCTTACATATGAGAGACCTACCATCAGTAATTTCTGTATTTATAAAACACAAAAATATTTATCCTGCTAGAAAATGTGTAGGAATAAATATGTTGTCTCTTACCCAAGGTCCATGGGCGGGCAGTTGTCTGCGACAATGTCACGCGGGTCCTTCAGGAACACCACGATTATGGAGATATTGTCTGCGGAACCCTGCCGCTTTGCTTGCACGATAAGGCGCTTCGTCACTGCCTTCAAGTCATCTGTCAAAGAATATAAAACATTATACTATTACAGCTATTACAAATCATAATAACATCTCTCGTCACTCGGCGCTGTCTCTGGATCCCACTTCACTCATCATCAGGTGCGGCTGCGGGGTCCCTTTGCCGAGCCAGTTTAAAAAAACCTTTAAAAATAAAGTCACTGACACAAGACTGCCTCGGTGGCGTAGTTGTATTATGGTACGACTGCAATACTGAGGAGGTCTCGGGTTTGATCCCCGGGTCAGGAAAAGTTATATTGAGTTTTTCTATTCAGTATCAGCTCGGAGTCTGGAATTTGAGCCCGATATGGCGATAGGCTCGCCTCCTATCACATCATGGGACGGAATAATGGCGAAAAGTGGGTACACTAGTTGCGACCCTGCCTACTCCTTCGGGGATAAATGGCGTGAGTGTATATGTATAATGTATAGATATACTAGAACACTCTTTCTTTATGTCATCATCACACATGCGCGCCTTCATCCCCGAAGGGGTAGGCAGAGGCGCAACTAGTGCACCTACTTTTTGCTAAGTGAATTTCGTCCCATGATCTAATGGGGAGAAGTCTCGCTCTTTTTTTAATGTATGATTGATGCTTTAAGAACTTTGCCTGCGACCGTTGTAGGGACTTTCGATTATTTATACTTAAGTTATAACATTAAAAGTCCAGTTTCACCGGTTCCTGATAAAGTTCCAGATAACTATATGACATACAACGCTATCTTACAAATAAATCTGACACATTAGTAGTGATTATTTTGCGATATCATTATAGACTTGTGAAATAAAAAAATGTATTTTACATGGCGGAGAAGTTTTAAAGCAATCTAATTACCTCACAACTAGATACAATCTTAAGTATAGGTTTCTACCTAATGACATAACTTCAAGATAAGTGCAATTAAAATGTTTAGACAATGGTCCGCCGGCCGGCCCTGTTTCTTCAGAGCCCATTACCCTTAAAATATCTGTGTGACATCTAGTGCACAGCACACGGTGTTGCAAAGTCTATTATGTGTGTAATTTGTTGCGGCACAATACTGAACAGTACTGACGGATATGGAGTAACGTTGTTTATGTTTCGATTTGCCACAGCGCCGGTTGTATGTAAGGATGTCCTTGTTCTGTCTCAAGTCTGAGGGGCCGTGAGTCACCGGCCGCGGCACCGCTATTGTGCCCCACAATTTGCGTACGTGATAAGACTCGGTTATATGAAATTGCTATACCGAATGTCTTTCCAAACAGTACGAAAATACCACCCGTACTGTGCCCACATGACCTTGCATTTCTTATAACCCAGGGACACGAGTAAAATGTCATATTCGCACCTATTTTGACTATATCATAGAGCAATCGTCGGGTGTGACTCGTGAGCTAATATTACATGTCTGCGGCAAATTAATTAGGTGTGGCATACACATTTGTAATTAACATAGAAAAGTCAACCATACCCTTTACGTGCAACGTTATCTATAATTATGAGAACAGCGTGTGTTTGCAGTCACAATAATTTAATTAAACCAAATAAGGTCGTCAACGCTTTCATAGCCAGGTCTTTTGTCGGACACGCCCTGTCCTGCGCAGGGCGTGCCGGACCGGTATTTAAGCTCGCGGTACATTCGGTGTCTGTGCTGGTTTATAACGAGCCGAACATTGCCACGTAGTCTAAGCACACGCCTTGACTTTGCTCGCTATTTCAGGGCGCGGTCGTCGTCGCCGCCCCTACTTTTTACCCTGTTTGGCCTGGCTCTCGGCCAACCGCGCCCCGTCTACTTTCGGATGTAACCCTATAGACAGGTATTAATTTGATTTATGTTTCTAATGCAATTACAGGACGAAGATTCTAAGATCTATTCTCGATACAGCTGCTGTCCTTTGAAAACTTCGATCTGTAATATTAACTGCGAAACCCTTATTGTACCTACATATTGCAGTAGCTTTTGTCACCAATGTTATTAAATATAGGCATGTAAATGAACAAACCAGTATAGAAACAGTAGCGTCAAAGGACAAGAAACTTCACGTAATTAAATTCACAACCAAGTAGGTACCTTAGTTAAAAGTAACACCGTCGATCGGTCGCCTTTCCAAACAGACATGGCGGAAGTGACAGAGGCCAGCAAATAGGTTTGTAGTTGTTGTAAGTGCAGCTGGCCATCGTGGCCACAAGTGGTTACTAACGGTGACGCGGATGGAATGTACATTGACCATTGTTGCATGCGATACAGCAAAAATGAACCACGCTCCATTGCCGGTCCCTCGGCGCGACCGCGAACCACCTGCTTTCTGCACGCCGACTATTTGTTCAAGCAACTACGAGCGAATGCAGTTTCTTTAATAATTTCAAAAGACACCTGGCCATGTATCGTGCGATATGAATGTTTAGTTATATTCAAATACCAAGGCATTGTATTCGCGGCGAGGGTGCATTAGGTTTCCTTTCTCATACATATTAATATTATGACTGGGTAATTGTAGTAGGTCAGAAATCGAATCTACAGAGTGCAGGCGGGGGGAAGGAGTGAAGGCGACAAGGGAGGCACAGGAGGCCGGATTAAGTGCAATTTTCCAGCAAGTTCGTCCGGCCTGACAGACAGTGTACACAGAGCCGCTGCAGACTAGACGGCAGGTAAATACTCATTGCAACATACCATTATCTACGAGATACTACACCCACAAAAGTATTGTATATTATATTTCTACACTAGCTTTTGCTCGCGGCTCCGCCCGCGTGAATGAGTTTTTCCGGGATAAAAGTCCCGCTTTATATTTTCCCGGGATAAAAAGTGGCCTATGTGTTAATCCAGGACATGATCTACCCGTGTACCAAATTTCATCGAAATCCGTTCAGTAGTTTTTGCGTGAAAGAGTAACAAACATCTATACATCCAGACATTCTTACAAACTTTCGCCTTTATAATATTAGTAGGATAGAATAAATGTTATTTTATTCAAGGTCTATAACGATGAATAATAAAACGTAGAAATAAAAACTTTGATACCATGCCTATATTCTGCGTGAAACTATTTTCTAAATCAATATTCAAAAATTGGGTGATTTAGGAAAATGAATAAGCTATACGATTACAATAAAGGGTCATAAAATCTGAAATTCTCGAGAGAATACAGCATT
Organism: Lapara coniferarum; assembly: GCA_949316025.1. Classification (NCBI taxonomy): domain Eukaryota; kingdom Metazoa; phylum Arthropoda; class Insecta; order Lepidoptera; family Sphingidae; genus Lapara; species Lapara coniferarum. The sequence goes on from OX438919.1 coordinate 28,556,304, forward strand.
GAATAATTGAAAAACTTGAGACAGCGCTTACGTAAGGTATAAAAATAAAATAAAGGCAACCGAGCTGAATCTGTGTGGAACGTGCTATAAGCAGCTGCACCATAAGGTATGTTGGGATAGGACCGGGTGAGTCGGTATGGGGAGGTAACCTCCCTTTCAACATGGCCGACTTCAGTCAGTTTACAGGAAATACTTCCATACATACCGGGAAATAGGATGCAAAATGCGATAAATCGCTGCGACTTTTCTATATGTTAGCTGTCTATAAAATACGTTGCTACACACAGACTATCCTTAAAAATATTCCAGCTCCATCCCAGTATTGATTGAAACTTACAAAATGTCTGGCGCTAGTGCGCCTATTTATACTCAATGTGCGGATTTTACAACTTAAACTATGAACTATAGTTTAAATATTTGTACGAGGCCTTAATTAAGTGTATAGTACGTTTAGATGACACTGTCGAGTCTCGTTAGGTGTGAAAATTGATAATTGCCACAAAATACCGTCCTACCTCTCGCACAGATCATGACACGAGAACGCGTGGAACGGCCCAGTATGCACACCGCACATTGTGCAAGCGGGAACAGAACCCCAGTTGGCAGACACCAAGTCTGCGGTTTAAATGTACGCCGAGAAGCCTGTACTCATTATTGCATCACTATTTATAGTGCCTTTGTATAAGACGCTCCAGATGAGGTCTGTTTTAGATACCAAACAGCTGTGAAACTAATATCAATCTCATATCCAACGTGCAGTATTTGCATTCACTCAATCGTCTGAAGCGTTAATTAAACGTATGAGTAAATAAAACAGGCGAGTGGGAACCGAGGGGAGATAGTATATTTACAGGCGCATTATGTTATGGAAACAAACTAGACAGTACTCAGGCGAGATGTACAAGGACGGCTTGGCCGCTCCAGCCGCGCGAGTCGACGCGCAGGCGACGCGACAGACGACAAACATCAAACTACTTCCAGCTAAAAGCTTTTCCGATAGCGTCAACATTATGCCGTAACGAAATACGATCCGGCCATTTCATGGTTTTATACCTACGCGTTTGTAAAAGTGCCCATCAATTGATTTTCCGTCGGGTTAATGGAATTTAGGGAAATAAAGTACATCATTTTTTAATGATTTAATTAAAGTTTCCTTTAATAATCCCCTGTGATGACATTTCTTTTCACTAAATAACATACCAATGGTCTAAAAAGTTATTTAAGTATAGGACATGGATATCAAGATTGGGCCTGTATAACAAGCAGCCCGATGATCTTTGTTTGTGTTTTTTTTTCTGTGCAGTATTTTCAGTGTCACTTTGTTTTAGATACCAGGCTTTGTTTGGCTTCAGTAGATATTATTTATATAACGACTTATATTTTCGCTTTCCGATATAAATAATAGTCGGAATATAACTAATTTATAACATTGTTTCTAGAATAATATACTTACCCATTGCCAAGTTACCGGTACCTAATGGATAGTTTGAGTTAGGCATATTATCCTAAATTATAAATTAAAGTATATTTATGGTGAATACAGAAGCATTGTTTACAATAACAGCCATCAACTAAAATGTTCACACGAATACGTGACTATAATTAGCTGCCATATGTTAGTATCAACTAAATTATCTCGATACACCCTACATTTTAGCATCATCCTATAATAAGCGGCGAGTCTAATCAACGAATTAATCGCTATTTTATAGAAACTCGTTTAATTGTTAATGCGCACAGCGAAGCGTAATGAAATTGAGTGGGAACTTTCATGCACGCTCCGCGTTCATCAGCGGACCGGTAATTGGTTTGCGAGCGGGCGAATATGGCTCGGAACTAGTAGGAAGTGCACCACTGTGTATACTGTACAGCATACGGAGCGCCACCGGGAATCCTTCTAATTAAGGGAGTCAGTCGGCAGTCGCCGAGCGTCGCTGGCTTATGGCAGGAAGCGCCCGCCCGCGCCGCGCTCAGTCCCGAGCGCCATCCCCAATGATTTCATAATTGGAAGGCTGCCCGTTGGACCCTGTGTTGCATTCGCGCTATCTGTGCCGCTTTGTGGCGCGTTCGCTGCACTGGCACTTTGACTGAGCAAATTTTTAATTGCCGCGCCATTGTGTACGAACATGAAATGCAAAACTAGTTTTATATTCAAACTTATCCAATTAATTTTAACAGCAGAAGGTTTGCTACAGTAGATCGCCACGACAGATTATAATAATACAATTTTCCATTGCCGGTATTACCATCACTAATATATTAATTTCATGGTACCTAACATATGATGCCAGTGTGTCAGAGGATATTTACATTAACATGTTGCATAAATTCACACGCAAATAGACCTTAATTCTGAACCAGCAAAATAAATGTGTAGCGCGTGAAAGATGAGCATACGGCCAATTGTTGAATGCACTTTCCGGCAAGCACCATAATTACTGCAAGTTGGTACAAAAGTTGTTGCACCGATTTATTACCTGAATGCGGCCTCTTAAGCGACTTAAATAAACGTGCCATTTTAAAGGGAGCTGAACTGGTTGTTCCGCCAGGCAATGCTCAGTTTGGCATTTAATTTGCTGTAAGCGACAAATGACGCCTGCAGTCCGCATCAGTATGCATGACGATCAATCCTACGCACCAAATACCTACCCAACGTTTGTCCTGTGCGACAGCAGTAACAAATTATTCCAGAACACTATAAAAGTAACACTGATGTTAGCTGATGAGAATCTTTTTAATTTTATTCCCTAGTTCGTTTGTTAGGAGACATATGTCACTGTATAGTGGTATTGTCTCGAATGTTTTAATAAAAATGTAATCGAGATAAATTAAAACGATAAGTGTAGGTATTGTTCTACAAATCATGATTAAAGCGCCAGTCTAATTTAAGATTAGTATTGTTTCGGCAAGGAGATTTTACGGACCGGCATTCTAATACTAAGAAATACATTATCACCTGCCCGAATGGTAACTGGGTTTTAAAGGTGCAGATTTCTCAATAGAATATTCGCATTCATTTCTAAATATCAGCTTGTATTTAGAAGCAATGAAATTCGTTTTACAATAATTATTTCATTGCAACACGTTAAGGAAAGACGATTTCAGTATTTTCATAAAGATTTCATCGCATAACTGATGTACAGTGTCAAAAGTCAACTTAGTTTTAAGAGGATTTCAGCTTTTAACAAGAGCACTGAGTAATAAAACCAGCGACGCTCCAACTAACACAAGCGCAATTAGGCCATCATTTACATAACCGAAACTTCGCATTTGGAGTAAGTAGTTAGATAAAATAATAGCAACGACTCGGTTCGCGTTTTACCATCCGCCAAGTGTCAATGATCCCGCCAACAACTCCGCTTTTGCACGCCACGTACGGAACAATCAGAATATTCACATGTCATGTCATCTGGCCGTCATTTCGACGTTCCGATCATTTCACCGCGATACATGATCATGTCCGAGGAAGTCCGCGCTCACGATCGATTTGGTGAAAATTGCACTAGTCTATTCTCTAATCACGAACGCAGCGGCCGCGCGGCCATCGACCTCACGATTAACTAAAATATTCCACAATTAGAGATGGTTAAAGTACTATTTGAAAACAAATGGCTTTTTGAAATGCTTGTGTCATTCACAAACTGGTGCATACAAATTGGTGAATGTACACATTGAATAATAATGTTATGATTTAAATTAAACACAAACTTATGTATAAATCGTAGGTACTGTGTTAAGGAAAATTAAACATATTTTCTATTTGTATGGATACAATTTCTTGACGCAATAATATTCTCTCATTTATTTCAAACTAAACTAGGTTAGATGTAATTATATGATACAATCTTGTTGGGATTTAAGTAGGAAAAAACAATACGCTCGAACACGTGAAGACGGTCACTCGTCCGTCCAATTGTACCGGCGAGGTTATCTCTGTTTGTCATGCATGATTCATACAGCGGTCACACGTACACATATCCTGCTCAACCCGTAAGGTACCTACGCGACGTCTACTATCCGAGCGGAGAGCTAAGTGAAAACCGCAATGTTAAATGTTACGTTTCCAATTAAAATTGATTGATTTTGAAATCGTTGCGAGCGAGCCAAGTGAACGGAGCCCACGGAACGTATAAATATGCAAGTGCAGTTCAATAAACGTTCCGAGCAGCCAGTCCGGTAGGTGTTAATGCAAAACCCTTGTACAGTCGCAAATATTTGTGAGGGCGGAGGCGCGCCAGTCGCGGGAGGATCCAGTGGCCGTTGATGAGGTGAAAACGGACAGACGAGTCAGTTTCAGATGTTAACTGTTCGATTTATAGTTTTATAATTCATTCGTCATTTAAAAACAAATTGGCACTGCAATACATTTTGGGTGTAGGTACAAATGATAGTCATTTATCAGTTTAATTATCGCAAACATGTTTTTCAATTCGAAGAATGAACACAAACCGCACATAAAAATGCAGCGGTACATTTGACACGTGAGAAATTAGATTACTTTCATGTGACTGCAATTCAAGTGATCGTGTGAGCAATTAATTTACCAACTGCCTAGAAATAAGTATATCAAAATCAATCTTCCACGAACTATTTCAAGCCGGTCTCTTGTCCTTTACCTTGGAGCCAGGATAGTCTTTACCCGATAGTTTTATTAAACGCTTGTTTATAAACTGAGTACATTTTCCTGTAGGTGTACCGTGTAGCCTGTATATTGAGTTGGCCGGGCCGCCGTAATCAGCCGTCCTGTGCCGGTAATTGCATTGCCAATACTCAGTGCATGCGCCGAGCTCCGGCAGCCGGCGTCACCACATCTGCTTGACCCATCACCCGGTACGTCGGCGACGCAATTATTTGCCATTTCCGAATCGTAACTGCATTATAAGAATTATACGACGCGATAGTAGCAAAATATATTCTTACATATATGTTTATACATATAATTTTATTTTGTATCTTGTATATTTGCCATTTCCGAATCGTAACTGCATTATAAGAATTATACGACGCGATAGTAGCAAAATATATTTTTACATATATGTTTATACATATAATTTTATGTTGTATCTTGTATTATAACAAGGCTGGATGGAATTATAATTAGGGAATAGACAAACTTTAAAAAATTAGGAACAATAAGACTGTTTTACCGTTACTAGACAATAAGGAGAATGTTATAATTCGGTTTCTTTTACTAAATATGCAAAGAAACTTTGCTTATTTTTATATAGGTATATAATTCTTCTGTGCGTGTGTATGTCACTAAACTCCTAAACGGCAGGACCGATTTTAATGATTTTTTTGTGTGTCTTCAGGTGGATTCGACAATGGTTTGGATTAGTAATTGGATCCGATAGGTGGCGCTATACTCGGGTTCTAGGATTTTATTTCCTTTTTAGGGCAGGCCAACGTCTGTCGGGGCCGCTAGTATACTTGTAAATATTAAGCCAAACAGGTACCCGTGATGGTAAACGCTCATAAGTAAAGCTCTATGTAGCAATACATTATGCTGCGCTAACATTTTTTATCACTAACACAACAGTGGCACATTTCTGTTTGACCTTAGAAAAATATTCATATTTATCACTACCTATGGCGTCAGCTGATTGTACTAAATCTGACCCCAATGTTTTGTGCTTAGATGACGCGGTCGCGTTGTTTGAATGCAAGCGGTAAAAGCTTGCATATATTTTACATATTTGTATCTATGTATATATGCACGAAGGCACTAAATTAAATGAGCATAAATTTTGTTCAATTTTACAAATGTTTAATATTTTTCAGTTTTGAACCCACTGCGAAATTTTATTATATTTTTACCCAATTCGAGCCAATCATACGTTCATAACAGACAGAAAGGGTGATTTAAAGGGGTGGCGAGAATTTCAATATCCAAAAAATTGATTGACAACGCTATATGAGCGAACGAACTACCGCACCACCTCCGTTGAACTGGTCTATACATTGTCTACGTCAGGGATGACGAATCAATGGAACACGAAATTGGGCATACCAATGATTGAATCAACAAAATAGCAAATCTATAAGGCCAGAAAAGCGCACCTGAATAGCTAAGGCCCTGGATTGCACATTACTGGCCACATTTTTTCATACTTAGCACGTTAACCAATAAAGGTTTGTCATTCCTGCTCTACGTATTTCGTATAGACAACACTGCCTACAATGTATGTAGCTCTACCGCATTAAGCAGCTTAACCAGTCCAGAAATATGCTAGTCGCGTCTTTCTTGTTTCACCTGTAGAGCAAGCAGTAGTATTGTTTTTTTCCAAAAGCAAGCTAAAAATAACGCTTGAATAATAGATGGTTATCTTATGCCTAAGTTCTGACTAAAGACATTAATATTGTGAAGATGTTTGGATGTTCTTTACAAGTAAACACATAAACTGCTGAACGGATTAGAATGAAATAACATACACACAGATTGATCTTTTTTCTGGATTAACATATAAGGGGTTATTTTATCAAGAAAAACTCGGACTTTTATTCATGGAAAGTTATTTCGCGTGGGTTAGAGATAGAGATTAGATGGATATAATATCTAGTGTCTGCTATTTACTATCTAAATAAAATATACATACCAACTTGTACACAGAAACGGATCGAGTAAGACGAACTGTCAAGTACGACGATGTACAAAGGAAACTTTAACTCAACGCCGAGATACCAATAGTTTATAATGCATCTAAAATAAGAACAGCGTTACTTGATAGAAGTTACCATGTTGACGAGTAAGGAACACTCGTTGAACGTAAACAAATATGCTCTCGAAATAAACCGGAGTCCGTTGTAGATGGTCATCGGGATTTAATTGATGTTTTATTTTCCGATATCAATTAAGCATTTACCATTAAATTAAAAAAAAATTACAATGGAAAAACAAACTTCAAAATGGGTTAAAGTTTACAAGATATAATAAAAAAAATACTGCGACTGGGATTTAGATATGAAATGAACGTAAATTAAAAGCATATGGAAGCGTATCTGTTATTTGAGTATGACATAATTGGATGTTTCCACCCTTTATAGTAATGAAGGGTGGAGACATGCAACATAAATTAATTTGCTGCCAATTCCTATACAACAGTAGGTCCATACCAAACGTATGTGTATAATTAATTAAACTCTTTTTAATTAAGTTAATAACTTCATTTTACAATACATATTTCATTTCTTTCCATATGAAAGAACATACATATTTTGATGTATGTTGTGTTCATTTAAAATTTAGATGGCTTTTTTACATTTGTGTATACGTATATTTTGGAAAGTCGACTACGGCGAAAAAATTTTGGAGACAAATCGGGGATCATACATAGAGCTCATGCTCAAAATTAATATTTTTGCGGCAAAATCAATGCATGCTTCTTGCAATCTTACAGCGGCGATGTGTTGCGGTTAACGACCCGTTCAGTTAAAAATATTCTCCACGTCTCCCTCCCACGCCGGGTCAAGGATATTACACTACATGATTATTACCGGACGTTCGCACAAGGTATTGCTTCCAGTACAGCGCCGGCTCACCGTACACCTTATCACAAGTTATAATTACGAAACACATCGCTATGTAAACTGCGATGCGACGCGAACGCCGTACTGCTCATAATCACTTGAATGTACCCGTAAATACGCTTATTTTATATCGAAGCCGTCCTTTTTTAAATGATACCATGTCTAATTGCACACCCGACTCTAAAAAGGCATGTCCAAAACGACCTAAAAACTAGCATTTTACAATAAATTGCTTAATTTTATGGGCCTCCGATTTTGAGATTTATGTAATTTTATTTTGTTTAAAAATTACACTTCATATGAATGTTTTTAAAAAAGTTAGTTATGAATGGGGGGGGGTCCAAAAAAAGTTTTTAATGGATCCATGTTCCATGTTTTTCCCCTTTAATATCCCTAAAGTTTGAGCCTGGTTAGATTTTAATTCCAGCACTCATACAAAAAGCGGACATCTTTAATCAAAACTATCACCCATTATATTATACATGTAACCAACAAATATTTGTACAGAACAACTATGCCATTACACATTAGAAAGCTAATAATTGTTTGTGTAGAGAAGAAAATTGAAAACAATGTATCATTGAAATATTTCAGTTGCCGCTAGTGGGCTTAAAGTTAACATCGACTCACGAGTCGAGGAAAGTTATCGTTTCGTGAATCTGCAAGACTCTTCATCACGACATAAATCGTGAGAGAAAGACACAAGCTGCAGATAAACAAACAAGCTGTGCTGTGTTCCCGGTGATTAAGCGTACAACATGCTACTTTTACGTTTAAATTGCTCGTGTGATACTTTAGCACATACACGCACATATATTGTGTGTGTGATTGTGTACGGTTCCCGTGATAAATGGTTTTTGAGACTTATGGGCTGACGCACAAAAATATCTTTGTATCTGTTGCATTTCATAAATCTGCAAAAGTGTCACTTGAACGATATACGAGTTTGCGGATACGTGTTGCAGCGCGGAGGGCTTGCGGGAGTGCGGGCGCCGCCTTCACCTTCTTTACATACAATCGTAGAGTGCGGCGCGGCGGTAGAGCAGCACACAGGCGCACAAGCCAACGCTCAAGGCACAGCACAATAGCCCGCAGCGTCCCACATCGCGATTGTCTGACTCAGCGGCGAACCGGCGCCGGAGACGCATACGGGCTTGTTTACACATGAACCGATTAATAACAATTACTAACGCCACCCATCCAAAAGGATTCGTATTTATGCGAAGAGATATTGCAAACGTTGAAAACGTTATATTGCCTATGCACGATATTGAAACAGTTTGCGTCAAAATTTTATTGCAACATAAGAGCTTTATGAAAAGGAATACACACGACGTGTTTTGTAATTACATACGTTAGTTTGCGGTTTGATGAATCCTTGTTAATTTACGCCTACATAGACGTTCAAAGGATGCCTTTTAATTGTCAGGTTAGCTTGTTGGTATAATATCGACGTATGAATTCTAACCACATTTTATATTCGACCCAGTGAAGCACGAATGTGTATCAAATGAGCCATGATGGAATGAAGTGGCTGCGAGTACTAAAAGCACGCAGGCCGTTAGGTTGCTCAACACAATGTTTTTGCCCAAAGCGACGTTGTTGCGTAGCCAGCTGGCGGTGACTCGTCTGGTTTTGAAGCAACAAATAAAAAACTTAAACGCTGATGTGACCGAACGAATTCCATCAAGAGATTACGATAACAATAATAACGTCTTAAAAATAAACAATAAAAAAAATACAACTGCTGGTTTATTATAGTGCGTAGTTATTATAAAATCGCAGAATGTTACTTAATCAATGCAAGCGCAAGAACGGAAGTAAGGCAATCCACATCTAGAAACCGCCGTCGCCGTATCCTGTGACAGACGTGCTCATTTACTAACAGAGTACAGAAGCCTGCTTTCAGCCACAATTAATGCATGTACTCACTACAAATATAGCAATCAAAACAATCATTATCTTATCTTGGCATTTGTGCAAAGATGTTTAAAAAGATAAAATTTGCATCAATAAAACACAGTATAATAATATACATACATATACATATACACTCACGCTTTTTATCCCCGAAGGGGTAGGCAGAGGTGCAATTGGTGCACCCACTTTTCGCCGGGTATATTCCGTCCCATGATGTGATAGGGGGCGAGCCTATCACCATATCGGGCACAAATTCTAGACTCCCGGCTGTTATTGAATAGAAAAACCCAATATCACTTTGCTCGACCCGGGAACAAACCCGAGACCTCAGCATTGCAGTCGTACCCTAATACAACTACGCCACCGATGCCGTATCTATACTAATATTATAAAGCTGAAGAGTTTGTTTGTTTGTTTGAACGCGCTAATCTCAGGAACTACTGGTTCGAATTGAAAAATTCTTTTTGTGTTGAATGGACCATCTATCGAGGAAGGCTTTAGGCTATATAACATCACGATGCAACTGTTAGGAGCGAAGAAATAATGGAAAATGTGAAAAAAGCGGGGAAAATTATTCATCCTTGAGGGCTTCCATTGCGTGCGCTGCGAAAACGGTTCAAGATACCAAAAATATATGTATGAAAGAATTATTCCTCTTGAAATGATCTTAAAAAACGTCCGCGACAGTATATGTCTATCTTTTAAGATTAACTCACTAGAACCGTTTTTATGGTAATCAAATTTGGTCGAAGTTAATGCATTATTTGTTAAGAGTTGTATCAACGTCATAGTCATAGAGTGATTCAACGGGAAGATTTTTATGTACTTTTAGCCCGAAAAAACTTATTAACACGGGCGAAGCCGTGGGCATAATATATAATATACAGTAGGTAAATATCATACATGTAACTAGTAAGTAGTAGAGCTATGCTGAAGCCAGTTTTGTCTTTAATCCGAAATGGCCAATTCAGCCTGGGTAATAGTTCAATTTCGTAAAGAACCAACTCTATTCTTTTTCTTGATCAATAAGACTACCAGATCTTATTTCCCGTTGTCTTTCTGTTCTGTAGAAGTTAAAAAAATAATTTTACTTATCTACTTCTACACAAGACTACATAGATCTATTAGAAACCATCTTTTATCGCGTAACAGTGGACCAGTATAATCATGAGATCAAGGCATCAGGAACGAATGTGAGAATCCGTGGAATGTTTTGATAACAACGGCCGTGCGACGGAAACCATTAGCCGTGAGATAAAAGATGGTGCACACGCCAGCACGTGTAATGGACTATAAATGTACACGGAACTTCTGTTACAGATTCAGATGCTAGTAATACAAGATAACTACTCCTTGCCTACTTATATTTTGGTGCTATGAATCTTTATTACAAGTACTTATATCAAGCTTATTGATATTTTTCCATAATTGATGTATCAAGACCACTACTCATTGCAGTTTCTATTGAAGGTTCTGGCTTTAATTCCCAGGTCGGCCAAAACTGTGAGGTTTTCTAACACGATTTTCTCGGGAAACTAGTTTTTGCTCGAGACTTCGCCCGCATGTTTCTTACCCTAATTTAACTTGGTATAAAAGTAATGAGAAGAAAGTAAAATATATGAGGTACATCCCATTATACTAACGTACAGGGATTGGAATTGGACAGGGTAGCTTACCATGTGTGTATTTACGCTCGGTTCGACAAATACAAAGATTGCCTTCTACAAAAACTCACAAACTTTACCTGTTTATAATAGTAGTAGATAATATGCATAATGCGTTGTTCGTAATTGCATTATGTCTCAGCGCTGGCATGCGATGCAGTTAGTTAATTTACCAGCTCGGCACATGAATGCGTTTTTTGCGTGCCGCGTTAGAGGCCGAGGCCGAGAGAAATCGAAACAATAACACGGTCAATCTACACATAAATACGTGAATACGCATATAATACGTATTGTAATGCACATGTTACAATACTATTTTATTATAGATTTGAAACTACGATTTAAATGTGAACGTTACTACGACTTTTTCAAACAAAAATACATATTATTATATCTAAAAACAAAAACGTAGTGTTTCTATAGAGTTAGCTAATAATAACGTTTATTATGCTTCTTATCTGTTTACAAAGCAACGCTAGATAAGAAAAAATGTTAGGCAAAAACTATCATCGTTTATTGAACACAAATAATATATTTGTCAAGACTGAACAGCGAAAAGCTTTAGCAGTACATTTTGCAATGATATTTATCTTACAATATAGCAACATAGCTAGATAATTGGCTGCACTGTCCTGCTTATACGGAAGAAAAGAGAAATGTTCTTATAACAAGTGGGAGTGGCGGTGGGTGCAACCTCCGTTAAGCCTCGTCTACTCGTGGTGAATCACTGAAGGAATAATATCAATTCGTATTATTGGGTACCTAAACAACATTTTTTATTATAGCTTTGTTCTTTTTTACATGAGAATAAAGACTGCCTTACACTTCACTACATAGTATAAAACAAAGTCGCTTCCCGCTATCTGTCCCTATGTATGCTTAGATCTTTAAAACTACGCAACGGATTTTGATGCGGTTTTTTTTAATAGGTAGAGTGATTCCAGAGGAAGGTTTATCTGTATGATTTATCCCGGGGAAATATAAAGCGGGACTTTTATCATGGAAAAACTCATTCACGCGGGCGAAGCCGCTAGCAGAAGTCTAGTTCTATATAAAATTCACTGTCCTAAGAAAATATAATATAAACACTGGCGCGTAACATAAATCATACATTTCACTCGAGTGAACTGATCACATTGACATCCATGGTTAATTGAGCGTATCTTTATAAACTTCATTAAGAGAGAAACATATTTGTAAGACGATAGCGCCAGTAACTATTAGATTACTAAAGAAAGTGTTCCCTCACACAATATAAGAGTACGCGTAGATAGCTTCGGATATTGAAAGTGTAGTTTTAAATAAAGTACCACGGGCCGCGGCATCTCCAGCGACGAAGTGCATTGACAGAATTATCGGAGCGTTCGCGGTGTGGGGAAGTGGTTATTTCTGTACATTTAGCGAGAACTGTCGTTAACATCCAAGATATTATGGCCGGCATAACTTGCGGAACGTCAGCCGCGCGGCGGACAGCGGGCAACGCTCCAGATGGTTACCATGCGACCATCACTACCACCTTTCACGTGCGCCTCCAACGCGATGCACATTGTACTTTTAGTTTCTATTATAAGGCACAATTTACAGTGTTTTGAGAGACGCTTCTCATACTCTTGTACAGATTGACATTACATGATAGACGCTTCAGATACTTTCTATCGCGGTATAGTAGATAATATCGCTACAAAAAACTTGCTCAAACTTACATGTAATCTGCATGCTACATCTTGCTTCATATACTTAATGAGAAGCAGCGCTCCCCAGGACATCAAAGAGGGTTTATGACTCACTTTGAACGTTTAGAAATAGACTTCTCATAAACATTTGACGATTATGCCTTTTTGTTACGTGTATCAAATGCCTGCCATACCAACATCCTGCAATCTGAAACAATATGAGTGGTGCACTCGAGTGGTGACTACGTTTAGTGCTTAAAAATCATCAAAAAAATTATCTGGATTCTCTGTATATTTTACCCAACTTTTATTACTTACAAGATTTACATCAACATTGAAGTTGTCTCATAAATAAACGACAAGTCATTGCAATTACGAAAATTTCACTGACGATGTATATAGGTAGGTAAACGGTGGCGTGTCCATTGCGAAATCAGTACGCAACGCTGAACGGACAAAAACTTTCTGCCAAAAGCTGTTCAACTGGTAGTGCCCTATCTGGAATATCATTACCTTCTTAGGCCCTGTGATACATCAGCCGACTGCTTGGAAATACATACGCGAGAAAGTATTCAGAACGACTGAAAACCTATAGCGACAACATAAGGCACTCCAAACATCAAAAGAATTTATGCGCATATTGATTCGATTTGTACGGATTGTAACCGAGAAATCGTCGAAAGCCTCAACAACACAACACTGGAGTACTTGGCGAAAAATACGAGGTAATGGTACGCAATCGGAAGAGTTACGTGAAGACAACATTGAAGCGTATACGAGACTAGTTCTTGCTATGTAACATGTTAACGCGAGCACGAGGAGGGCCAACACAAATGGAGCGTGCCTCAATGCTCGCTTCTACTTGAGTACAAATGCTTGGAATGAAAAAAGAACGCAGCTATCATGGAAGAATGCGCCGCCGCTCGACAACGGCGACGCGCATGTCCTATGCAGATATCTCCATTACTACCATAAATTTTAAAACCCATTACAACACATTCCACGCATACACATATACGCGTGGTATTTGAAAATAATACTTGCATACGACTGAAGAATATAGGGTGTATAAATGCATATAAAACACGCGTCTCTCATTGCTTTTCACTGCGGTTGTGAAGTATAACGTGCGGGGTGATGTCATGTTTAATTACAAATTAAAGGAATGGTACTGTGAGAGGCAACACTGAACACTAGTTTATGCGAAGTATTAAACGCAAAATATAAGTCCATTAAGTTCAGGATCCACCGGTTTACGCTGCCACATATATCCATTCTCGAGCCGAGGTTGACCGGCCGAGAGCGTGAGAATACATGCAATATTGCGAACATTTTCAAGTGTTTGCTTTCTATCTACTCGCATAATTCAAAGATCTAATGTAGTTTACAAACAGTATTTTTCCCACCAACGTTAACAAACTAAAGTTGCGGATGAATCATTGTGCCACGCGTCTCAATTTGTTGATTCACCGACGCTGAATGATGCATTGTTCTTGCTAAATTATTAAGGATAAACATGCAATTGTAGCTTCTAGGCTGAAGGAAAAATATTCTAATAATAAGTACATTGAAATGAGTACTTATTTAGCGAATAAATGCGTTTATATTGGTGTTAGTGAATCAGCACGAGCCGTGGACCGCGAGCTGGGCGCAGGGTCAGGATGATGGCTCGCCGTGTAGGCGTGGAGCTAACTTGTAACAGGAACCTGTTTGGGTCATGCAACTCATGCCTTTCTATTTAAATCTCAAGCCTTTTCTGCAATCGACCAAACATAGGCATAAGTCAAACACGAAACGACCTTCGGATATTTATAGGCGATTATTGTACCCTCTGTTTTATTGTCAGCAAACTCTGAAAGCCGTAATGACACTTCCTACAATCACTTAATAGAAATCGAATAAGACAATGATCCGATTACAAATAATCACTTTATCTTAGTCATTGCTGTGATAATTGATACAATACGAGTCCATAAGTCGATAAATAGAGTATTATATTACAAGCTATAACAAAAGGTTCTGTATAAAACTAACAAATCGACATAATAATTAAGGTGGTGCACTGAAAGCGTCGCGGGGAGATATTCGCGGAGCGGCCTACGCGCAGCTTTATGGCGAACTCGGGCTCGTGTGGGCGGACAGGCCGACTTATCCCGCGCTCTAGAACTTGCTGCAACGAACTGCACAACGCCGATACCATTGCTTACAATCAACCAGTACCAGCTTGCAAATATTACTTTGCACTTAAATAACGATACAGCACTGACATTAATTGACTGTCTGATACAAACATGCTTTAGAAATCACGATTAAATTGGTGAGAAAAAAATACGGTTATTTAAGATGTCAAAATATTTGAATGCACGATAAAATATGGCAGCAGTTTGATGTTACGTGGGAGAATCGGAATTGACACATTCCGTCTCTCATTCCGCGCCGTTAAGCAGCAGGCGTTATTAAGTACTCTATTGTTCTTCGGAAAAGCTTTATTGCTCCACTGTGTCGAAACAGTGATGGAGTGTCATGTGGAGGCGTTTTTAGTATTTGTATACCTTTCCCCATTTGATCGATATCAGCAGCCGTTTCCAAATGATTTTATCTAAACAAAGCTTTTAATGTAAATGATTACTTTAAGATTTATTTGGTGTAAGGGTTCTTTGCTGTCTTGTTTTGTGAATATGGATATTATAAGATTATAAGACACTGTAATCATTTATAGTATGTATAAATTATGACATAGGTTTTGTTTCCTTAATCTTTTGCGATGTTCTTCATGACGTTAATTTAATAACTTAAACTAATACTGGTGGTATATCTCTTATATGTAAAGTGTTCGTCTGGGTGGGTACCACCGCAATGTCTATTTCTACCGACAAGCAGCAGTGTGCAGGCGCTGTTGTGTTTCTGTTTGAAGGTCAATGTAGCCAGCGTAGCTACTGGACATAATGAGACTTAACACCTTATGTCTCAGGATGGCGAGCTCAATAGAATACCACACAGTACTTTGTAACTCAAGGTGCTGAATGGTGTTGCTGTTTATGGGTGGTTGTAACGCTTACCATCAGGCGATCGGCATAATCGTCTTGTCATTCGATGCAATAAAAAATAAAAAACTTAATGAATATATTGCTTTTTTTTGTTTCAAAAATATCATAACTCACGATAATTTTATGAATCAACTACATGACAACACGACAATAATATCATTGTCCATTTCCAGTACTTAAATAACGTGAACATACATTCCCGTTATTAGAGCGCGCGTACATTTATGTAACGCGTGTCTGTTCAGCCGCATTATTGTGCACGTCTACCATTTCCAGGATCCGTTTTTAGAACATGACATGAAATACCAACGCGCGTACACAATTATATTGGCTCCTAAAAACGTTACATTCCAGCGTCGGGCTGCGGTGGAGAGTGGCGACCGCTCGCAGCATCCACGCGCGATGTAACCTACTCGATGTTATAGCCGAGCTATCAATACACTACGTGCTTTTTATCGGGACAAAACTAAGTTAATTACTCTCATCTGTACCTACAGAAAGGGATTTGATTTATTATTGAAAAAAATCAAAGTCGTAGATGTACCTAAATAATTAGCAATCAATTTATATCAATCGGCATTTACGGAGTAAACATTCAGTTTGGTAGTTTCGTGTTAAACATCGTACACAATAATATAATCTATATTAACTGCGTGATATAAAACTTTTCAACAAAAAATAAACCGACTTCAAAACCACTGCAAACCAAAAAAAAATTCGCTTAGTATATATTTGGAGTCGATGCCTTATAATGTCGACGTATATAACAAGCGAATATAAAGTTGAATTATTTTTTGGTTCGCAGTGGTTTTGAAGTCGGTTTATTATTTATTAAAAAGTTTTTATTTATGGCTTTTTTGTTAGTTAATTATAGAATAGTGTAAACAATACATCATAGATATACGATTGCAGCATTCGCGAGTCATCTGCTGTTAGTTATTGAAGAGCTCCATTGTGTATCTCCGAAGGTCTTCATCAGATCGTCATAAATTATATACTAAAAACTTCCCTGAAACAATACATTTGAACATCGAAAACCACATCCAAATCGGATCAGTAGTTTTTGAGAAACTCGCGGCCATACAAATTTACATACATACATATAAACATACATACATAGATACGGATCGAATACAGAACCAACTTTTTGAAATCGGTTAAAAATAAAGATATATAGTATTGCATCTGGCAACATAAAGTGAAACAATAAAATATACTTACAAGTTACAATCAATCCACTTTTTTATTACAATCAAAAACACAGTCGTGATGGCATTTACAACAGAGAAGGGCCCCCTTTCACACGGCGCATACCATTTAATACACTTGAAAAGTCGGCGTCAACCACAGTGCCTCAATTACAATTCAAAATGTTTTTATGTGTACTTTAGGAGTACTTGTCGGATACTCAACGCACCCACTGCCACTGAAATAAATTCGTGACAACATACATTCTTTTCGTTTCAATATACATATAAACAGACCATAAGAAACGTTCCAAAGAATTGTGATTCATGATCAACAACTACATATCATTCTGAATCACACCAATATCAGTTAAGACTTGTAATATTTACAAAAAATATAAATGACATTTCTGACTGCAGTTTTGTCTTAACTAAATTCCCTACTCCATGTTACATGCGAGTTTTAACAAGCAATTTATATGTTTACACAATAACAATGGTCTGCTATCACATTTTTAAATCTAGCCTTGAAAGTTAACAAGAAACCATTCGATTCTGTAAGAAAAACTGTACTGTCTAGAAGATTTATAAGCAATTATATTAAGCAGTCGACTGATAATAAGCTTTTTGTCTTACTTTTTACTATATCTAGTGACCTCATTAGTTAACAGATTGAAAACAATTTCCTCAGTTCAATCATGATTTTAACGTGCAACTGCATCGAAATAACAATTGAGGTTGACCTTCGACTATTGCAAAAACTGATTTTGGTTGACAATGGCTCATAGTGTGTCAGCCGTTCGGCAGGGGGCCAGGGGCGCCAACAAGGGCGTCAGAGCTTCCGCCTCAGACAGTCTTGAAATAAATAGTCCAAGTTCATTTAACGCGGCATACTTTAAATGTTTGTACTACATATCAATTTCCACGGTCTCGATTTGTGAGTCTGTTTAATTCTAATCCGACTGCGAGAGGGCTGTAGCACGTGGCACGTTTCTTCTGAGCTGTCGCCGTTCGCGCCGCTCGCTGCCGTAATTGCAGCCATTAAGATGAGTCACGCTTAGCGACGAGCCTAAGCTCCGCCTGCCTTATCAATTGCGATCGTCGGACTCCACGTCTCTTCAGAGCTCTTTCACCACTCCCTTAAACTTCATAAACGCTACTCGAAAAGGTAACAATGGCCCTTCAGACTTGGCGTAGAATAACATCAAACATTTATTTGTGACCAAAATTGAGAAGAGTATAAGGTGGTTTGAGACATTTGGAAGGGATGGATAGGTAGTAGGAGACTGACAAATAGGATCTTTAAGGCGAGTGTGAATGAAAGCGCCGGCAGGGGTCGACTGTACCGAACCTTCGAATGTCAAATATTTGACATTCTGAGTAAACGCCATGTCAAAAGTACCCTGAACCGGCGGGAGATCATGAAAAGATGGATGAAGGTACAGGAAGCGAAAGTAGTGTGCCAGAATCGAGCAAAGTGGCAATAAATAATCTTTGTCTACCCCTATGGGATCGAGGCGTGTATGTATTTATTTGTGCAACACAACAACAATTTTACCAATTGTTGTTGTGTATTTTTTTTATAGAACATGGACAAAAAGATAGACACATGGGAGACCTTGAAGGGCACCTGCTAAATAGGCGGCGCGGTGCGTCGATGCGGCCGCGCCAGAGAAAGCGTCGGCCGTTGTCGTTTCCGCGCGAAGGCTTCTGGTAATGGCGGGTCGGTGGAAGCCACGCTCCCCACGAGTGACGTCAGTACGGCTAATTAGCAGGCATACGCGCGCTGCACGCTCGCACCGCACTGCTTCGCAAAGCCCACAGGAAATCGCCGCTTACATCATCTTTCTACGTGACCCGCACTCTTTTATTATTTACATCCCAATATTGTAGCCATGTATAACATGACTGTTTCGGTGACGTAGTTGTATTATAGTACGACTGCAAAGCTGAGGTCTCGGGTTCGATCCCCGGGTCGGGCAAAGTGATATTGAGTTTTTATATTCAGTATCAGCTCGGAGTCTGGAATTTGTGCCCGATATGTCGATAGGCTCGCCCCCTATCACATCATGGGACGGAATAATGGCGAAAAGTGGGTGCACTAGTTGCGCTTCTGCCTACCCCTTCGGGGATAACAGGCGTGAGTGTATATGTATGTATGACAAACAAAATATTAGACTTCCAACTATGCTATCTTTTGAAGTTGTCATTTGATCAATTAGAGTAGTTTGATGTTAAATATAAACTACGAAGATGCCCATTTGTATCACAGTGTAATGTACAAAACGACTGACAGAACATAAGCGCGGCGGCTTGCGGACGGCGGCGAGCCGGGGAATGTCTCGTTCGACAGATTTTGTGATGATATCTCAAGCATATGTTTGCAATTTTCCATACAATACAAATACATATTTGTACCATTTGTCCAAACATTTGATATTAGAATTAGACAGCCCAAATTCTATCCTATATTCAGATACGAAAGGGAGTATTATAAACATGATCTTAATTATACAAGTAAATATCAATGTAACCAGTTACCCGGTTACCGCCGCGCCTAGACTTAATTGATTTACCGGTACCCTGACACGTAATTTAAGTGCGTCTATTAAATTAACATCTGAGAAAGGCAATCTTTGCCCAGATCACAAATTGGCTTTGCTAGCCCCATAAGTTTCAATCGGATCCTGTGTTTTGTCATGATGATCTGGTATATCAATCTCCGTCAAGCTTTTGAAGTGCCGCCCCGTCCGTTATTGGCCGGCCTACTATCAATCTTGTCGCTTCTCTTTCTAATAGTGTCTTATGTGTCACGCCAAAATGAAACCTCTGCTCTTTGATAAAAGCCAATGCACAAGAGTCAGAATATATACATTTTTTAATTTCCGTCACATCTCCTTTTCGGATTGAATATGACCCAAAAAAAACAACTGGAGGAGTGCACCGACAGAAAGCTGGGCGTTGGGAAACATCTTCTAAATAAGGCGCGTTTATAAATAACCCGTAACGGTGTAAGAATGGAGATTTCAAGAGAAATAAACTCGCGGGCGTGGAGGGCTGAGGGCAGGAGAAACAGAATAAAATAACGTGTGACATATGACAGAGCACTAATTTAAATCCCATGCGTGGAGTCGCGGGCGGCGGGTGGCGGTCGTGTAAATTAAGCCGCTCCCGACTCCCATGTGCCAAATGTAAATACTGTTATGGACGAGCACGCCCAACGCACGGCGACCATGCGACACTTCTCGTATTATAATAAACCAACACATGAATATTAATACTCATAATTTTAAAAGCACGTAATTTGTCCCCTATAAAGTCACGCCAAAGGACGAAATCGAGGTATGACATCATTAAAACACAAACGTTAAATTTTTACCCACAATAGAAATACGAATGACTAAAATAACATACGGTCGCTGAAAATAATGAAAGCATAAAGATGACAAATTTTAAATAAATTGAAAACCCAGACTTAAAATAACTAAATTACCTATATACCTAAGACTCTACGTAGAGTTTAGAACCTACTTTACTAATATTATAAAAATCTACATAATATTATAACTTTTTAGCACCAATATTGTATTGTATAACTTTGAAAAACTTTTTATAAAAAAAAGGCAGTGTATGTAATCATGTTACGTCATAATAATTTCAGCCCCGCCATCTGGCGCACGGCAAATGAAGAGGCCATGAAAGAACCGCGGCGAGGGTTGGTTCAGGGATTCTAGTGTTTTAGCTAAGGTCTGCTGCACCACATTCATTTTTAATCACCACTTCGAACCTCAAAATCTGAAGCAATTTCCTCCGCTTAGTTTATTTTTTAACACTGCACTGAAACAACAGACGGATTTTACGTTTCATCCAACTTTGTAAAAGGTTTGTTTACGGACCATGCCAAATTATAAATAGATACAAATGATGCATACAAATGCATTATCTATTACAATACGCAATAGCTTTAATAGCAGTTATCCAAGTTGTTTTATTTTGACTTCTACCAATGAACAAATAGTTAATTTTAAACTCCGTTTTTAAAGCTTCCTTATACCTTTATGAACTTTAAATAATTTCATAATTTACACGTTCCACAGGCCCGGCTAGACTGTACTGTGAAACGTGAAACTTGCATAAAGGAAATACAAGTGTAGTATAAATTCAAACATAAAATTTCTATATATAGTAAATCAAAACGTGTTATTCTTGAGGCAGGGCGGTCGCGATCCGGCTCCTCCACACAGTCGTATATCGTGTCGGGACGGGAATAGAAAAATAATATATGGCAAGATTTATATTAACCGACTGAGACAACGATGAAACGTTGTTAAGGAGAGACGAGAGCGTTTATTTTAGAACTGACGCCGTGAGTACATAGATCGATAATCACAAAAAAGGAATGAATGTTAAATATAATCTTCCTGTAGGTACTAAACATGTATAAAGTTATAAGTACTCTTACATTATGGGTCCTTAGTAACACTCATTAGAACATCAATCACCCTACCCAAATAGAAATAGACTGTTACGAAATAACTTGCATGACGTACTCACAAAGTGAAATTGTGCACATATTTTTAATTTCATTTAAATTAACATTATTATGCATTAATTCAAAACGTAGCTTATGAAACACAAAGTAAATATTCATGTAGAAATATTTTCACCTTTCAGTATAAATTTATACGCACTTAAATTACGGAGGTATATCGTGGACGCAATTAAAATCTGTTCAGTACATTAATGAGCCGAGTTTTCTTCTAGCACTGGACTGCGCCAGCTCCGTCGGTAACCATAAAACCAATTAATGTAAAACGGTAGCGCTTTAACAGTTACTTTCCACTTTTATGAATGTAGTCGAGAAAGCTCAGTCATTTCGCTCATTGTTTATCGATGACTCGAGATTGTACTTGTGTAACAAGCTCCTTCTATTAGACTATTGATGTGAACCGCCGCACTCGACCGCAAGTAACACTTACTGTGAACAGCATGAATCACATCCGACCGTCTGTGCGTTGTCTGAAGATGTTTTAATTTTTTTTTTAGAGTGCTGAAGTAACAAATCTCAGAAGGCAATGATCGATAGAAATAGGAGTTCGCGTCGGGGGACATTTCCTCACGTAACGCGTCGATTGCCAGCCTTCTTCATTCAGGGAACAGTGGATGATACGTGCGTACAATCCGTAATCAGTGTACGAGGGCAACTTACATTTCAATGAAACGACAGTGTATGCAAATACGAACTTGCTATGGCTAACTTGATATAACAAAATAAATAAACAATACAGAATCTAGATAACCAATGATATCTTAAGCAAAGGGTAAAAAAAACTGACCACAACGCCAAGCAAAAAATCCGGAAGGCGACCATTTTCTTAGAAAGGCCTACAAATTGAAGTATAAAACAATAAATGCACATAATATCTTGATTAGATAGAAAATAGCAGTACCTATTGAACGTAAACCGGAACACCGAAACCATAAAACGAATGATAAAACTCTCCATTCACCGTAGTCCGTACAAGAAAATGGCATTACCATTGCCGTATTTAAAGATACATAATACATGAATTAATAAGAGTAAAGTTATTAAGTAAAGTGTATGTAGGGAAATACAAAAAAACGAAAGCGCCTAAGTAATTAACTATTTTTAGATGGTTGGCTTAAATTAGAAACGTGGGTAGGTGCGGAGCGCGAATCATTTCGCGTGACGCTCACAACTAACACACTCCCCGATACAGGGCATAGTAAAAGTCGTAACATGCGCCGATTACAGTTATTACAATCGATATTTAATATTGATAACGTCAAGTATGCTGATGAACCCCGGTATCATAACTCAAAATTATTAGTTTCGGAAAGTATTCAATGAAAGGTATAGCAACAATGTTTTTTAAATAAAAAATATATCTATGACACCAGACATGATTTTCTTCAATCATTTGTCAAGAATTAATGAGAGTGGGTTTGTAGTTCACACCATCGTATTCGGTCCTATGCAGATGAATGCAGTAACTTTTGTTGCATCTACCGCAATCACGAAACCAAGCAGGTGGCCTGTTTATTTGCTCTTCGATGGAATCGTTTTATGAGATTCGCTTTGTCCATCTGTTTGCATCTTTCCTGGCCAAGTATCAAACCATTTCCATTTTGGTTCGAAGATTTGCGTTTATATTTAGCCTTTGTATAATCTCACAATTAGAAGTTAGGGACACAATCTACCAGACGGATGCCTAGTATTGTTATTTTCACGGCCATTTGGACCATCAGCATTTTTTAAAGCATGCTCCCTTAAAAGACCAATTTTTTTTTATTTTATGACGCGGGTTTATCTGCCTGTAGCCTGACTAGGGTCCGCTTTTCTGGCCACACCGGATTTTTGTGTGAACGCTTTAGGTGCTCGCAATCCTTTAAGTGGCCATGCTGAGGTCAACCCACTAACGGGTTACGAACCTCGGCTCAGGGCGGTCACTGGGAGAAGATGAGATATAAACAATTAGTGAGATGATTGGTGTTTTAACCTAATCCTTTACATTGCTTTCGTCGGCACGCGGGTCTGAACTGTCAGGGGGAAAGCCTGAAGTAGGTAATTTCATTTATAGGCGATTATGCTTATTACCAACAGATCTTATCGTGAGTGCATGGGTATAATATACATATAGCGCTTATTTCTCCAGCGGGTTACGTAGACTCAAGCACGGCCCAGTGTTTGTTTCTGTCAAAGACCTTAAGTAAAGTCAGACAAACAGTTGGATTGTATTCCTTGCATCTCTCCATCAGTTTTATTTAACAGTATGTATATCATCTATGGTCAAAGATCGTTATTTAATTATTTCAGCGAAAAATTTGTCGTTCTTTAACGTATTTAAAAGACAGCTAAGATATAAATAAGAAATTGCGTACATACATCTTGTGAAACAAACACCGTTAAAACTTTCTAGAGCATTTACGTATAGCATTTACCGCAGACTGTGCTCACATAAATACGTACGTTTTAACGGCGGCATTGTATGTTAAATCTTTCGGTTTAATTAAAGCGGTCATTGAGGCTAGAGCTCGTACATCTTATTGCTCACTTCCCCCGCATTACCAAGTGATGACACACGCCATTTGGATACTCCACAGAACAGAGATAGAGATAGAACTATAATGTGGGCGTAACCTTTCACCCTCTAGTTAGCTAGGCAGCACTAACTCCCGTTTGAGCGGTCTCAGTCGTCATTACGCATTGTCAAAGCTTTAATAACTAGAAAAAAGAGTTAAAAATATTAAAATGCCCTATTGTGCTATTCTGGAATGTAGAAATCATAGCTGTAGCAAAAATGTGTCCCACAGAGGTATTTCATACCGTCGGTAAGTAATATTTTCTGGATTATTGCTTCTTTAGCTGAAAAATGTATATTGATTTTCTATGTCAAATATGGCACAAAAATTACAAGTTAAAGTGTTTCTTATTTCTTTCATCATAAGGTGAATTTTCGAAAACGAAAATAAGTTGTTCTAGAATGATTTGTCACCAATTCACAGTGTCACCGCTACTCAATTAGTGCATGCATGGTCGATAAAATGTTATCGATAATTATCAATTTTTCACTAAAGCGCTATGTTGTAGCATAAAAACTTTCAAACCCCATACTCTAATTATTTTCGTAAAACATGAACGGATTGAAGGTTGTATGGTTGTGTACCTTGGCCTACAAGTCGTGTGTTGTAAAACAAGTGCGAGTAGTGTTGTCAGTTTTCCAACTGCTTGTTTTTTTTGCATACAATAATAAATGCTACATACGTATTAAAAACTATGATTGCGTGTGCAGTATTTGTAATAAAATTACTTTGATTTAAAACGTAAATTTGAGAATTGTGAGTAGTCTGGTTCTAATTTTGGTTATATCAATTTCAGTTCATCTCTGGTTGGGATTGCAACCCTACCGGTGAACGACATCTCTTCGACCTCTTGAGCGGCAGCACCAAGCGTGTGAGCACGTAATTTCGTCGCCGGCTCGTATGTGCCCATAAATTACGAAGGCTTGGCCAAGGGCCCCGCGGAGTGTTCGCCATGATCAGCTGTACCTGTAGCCGCTTAGCCGTCCTATACGTATCAGTGACCCCGTGACGGTGAAGAGCGTTTTGTTCTAGTGCACGATGAACATATCAGGAATCCTTCAAGGAAGTTGACAGAATACTCGCCGGCCTGCCGATTTTGCGGGTTCTCTATTCATTCCCGGGAGTTTTACCTCAGGCACAATTTTCATTCACTTTGTCTATCGCGGGTAGAGTTAAAACTGCCTGCATCACCAGAGAGTAGGATATCTTCCCCAGCTGCATGAAGCCTCAGTGATTCATGACTCTGCATTAGAGGATCGACGACACACTCTTATAGGTATTTTTCGAAATTAAACAACAAAAGTATTTAAATTACGAAAAAAGTATGTAACAAAACCGGGTTCCGGCTAATAAGGTAAGGTGGGAGAACTTACCTTATTAGCCGGAACCCGGTTTTGTTGTATTTCTGTCTTGAGCTAAGTTTAGCCGATAAGTAAATAAATATAATATCAACTTCAAAGGTCTGTATTGTTTTATTTAACCCACTGTTATAGTAGCAGATACATATTATATAGCTAACGATGTTATACAGAAAAATATAAAAAGTATAACTGAATACAAGTTTAACCTTTGCTCATCCTCACACTCCCTGAGGTGAAGCACGTGCTGACTGCTGGCTTGCGAAACCATTGCTTAGTGTATTCTTCTATCTCAAACCGTAACAAAATGTTAAGAAGTTCGTAATTGTGCTATTAAACTGTGGAACAAACTTCAATGTCTTTTGTCCGGCCTACTAGGCCGGCATAATTGTGCCAACCGTTAAAAAATATTTTCTTCCCTTACCGGTTGACAGTGGACGATAGCCTAGTTGGGAATGGAACAGTCTACCGAGACAATGTCCGGAGGTTCGAAACCCAAGGCCTCTGACTTTTCAAAGTTACGTGTGTATTATTTATCAATTATCGTTCACTTTAACGGTGAAGGAAAAAATCGTGAGGAAACCTGTTAACCTGAGAATCCTCCATAAGAATTTCGAGGGTGTGTGAAGTCTGCCAACCCGCACTAGGCTAGCGTGGTGCACTAAGGCCTTAAACCCTTTCAAGAGTAGAGGAGGCCCGTGCTCAGCAGTGAGCATTATATAATACAGGGCTGGTATTATTACCGGTTGACATTTTCCTTAAACTTTACTCTATTTAACTCCGGCAGTGAAATTACTATAATATGTATAAATACTCATTATAATTTATTGCAAACTAGCTATACTGTAATACTGTGTAGGTAATATATTATGTAATTTAACATACATGTTTGCAGAATTGAAATTTTAAATTAAGAATTTGAACTTTATACCTAAAATTAAATTTTAATTTCGTCATCATCATCATCATCAGCCCGTTGCAGTCCACTGCTGGACATAGGCCTCTCCCAAGATACGCCACAGAGCCCGGTCTGCTGCTTTATGCATCTAGTTGCTGCCGGCCCTCTTGTGCAAGTCATCCCACCATCTGGCTAGAGGGCGTCCCACGCTACGTTTACCAAGGCGCGGTCTCCACTCCAGAACACGCTTACTCCAGCGGTTATCTGTTCTGCGACATATGTGGCCAGCCCATTGCCACTTTAACCTACTAACTCTCAGAGCTATGTCGGTCACTTTGGTTCGTTCCGAATTTTGTCCTTCAGAGAGACTCCGAGCATCGCTCTTTCCATAGCACGTTGAGCTACTTTAAGCTTATGGATTAGCCCCACAGTCAGTGTCCACGTCTCGGCTCCGTACGTCATTACGGGGAGGTTGCACTGGTTGAAAATTTTCGTCTTCAGGCTCTGTGGTATATCCGACGAAAATATGTGGTACAACTTCCTAATTAATTTTTTATTTACTGAGTGAAAATTTTATTGAAGATATTTCCAACATCTTTTCCGGCGCTTATCAAAATAATATTATATATTTTTGTAATAAGGCAATTTCATTAATTAATGTTATTTATAATTTTTAGTCATAAAATAAAAAACATCGATAGGTTTACAAAAAGGTATCATATGGGTGCGACACTATTAACGCATGCTTAGCGTACTGGGTGTCAATCAATAACTTTTCTTAAAACGACAGCCATAGAGATCTTATGAATGCCATCGCCATTATATGCCATCTAGCGTGGAGTAGCAGAATGAAATCGAATTAAAATCAAAATTCAGGCTGACGGAATAATATCGTATGAATGTATGTGAATATTTAAAATTGAAGTTTATGCAATGGCATTAAGGTTAAATTTAATGCAAATGATTTTGTATTATACGTTTTATGTTTATTGCTGATTTTGGCCAATCATAATGAAAAGTTGATAGTATGTGAATATACGCATGTGTGAGTTTGGCGACACTGGTTTTCTTAGTAAATTGATGCTAAACTCTATTCTATCTTTAATTCGTGGGATACTCAGAGCTAGTTAACAAAATGCTTCATCAAAATCCACCAATGGCGAAATGCTTTACAAAAACATGTCTTGACACGAATAACTAACAGCTATTTTAGTTTTCATCTAGTCACAGTTAAATTTGGCTATGTGATAATTGAAGCTTAGCCTGTATTCAAAACAAGCCTACTATTATAAATGAAGCACGCATGTATATAATATACAAGTCCACTGACGCAAAAGTTATTTGCAATATATATAGAGGTGTGTGAGTAGTTCACGCGTGTTATGAGTAAACGAACGTCGCTTCGCGTCGGCAACTCATTTATTATTTTAGTAAAAGGTAAGTCGTCAGGCGTTAGGATTGTGGGTATATTTTCACACTTATTAAACTAGTGCACACAACTCCCGCGAGAAATAACCGGATTCAGGTGGGGTGCCGAATGTGATGGGGTCGGTGTAATACACCGCGAACACAAAAGCGGCTTCGATTCCTATTTATTTTAATGTGTTTTAGTTAAAAAGAGGCGAACGTACTTGGAATATAAACATTTTGTGTCTTAAAAGGTTTCTATGGTATCTCATTTGAATAATAAATTAATAATTATTGAAGTAATTCATCTGTATCTTTGAATATTAAATATCTCATTTGTGTGGTTTTGTATAATTTGAAGTATGCATTGGTGTCAACAAATACCTAGTGCCTTTTGATACTTGGTATCTACAAGTGAGCTATGGCCAACCCCTTTTTATTTAGTGGGGTAATAAAAGCTTGTATCAATAACAAAGGCCAGTTTAGGCAATAGGGTAGTTTCCTATGCTTGATTTTGTAAATTATTTTATACTAGCTTTTTGCCCGCGGCTCCGCCCGCGTTAAACAAGTTTTTCCGGGATAAAAGTCCCGCTGTATGTTTTCCCGGGATAAAAAGTAGCCTATGTCTTAATCCAGGACATGATCTACCCGTGTGCCAAATTCCATCGAAATGCGTTCAGTAGTTTTTGCGTGAAAGAGGAACAAACATCCATACATCCAGACATTCTTACAAACTTTCGCCTTTATAATATTAGTAGGATAGTAGGATGTAACAGAAAATAATACGAAAAATAAATTCTTCTGTGAAATCAACATCAAAATTGGTTGAAAAATAAAGCAGTTATTTATATTTGAAATGTTGTGAGCAAAAGTGGGAACGTGGAGGGAATATCGCGCTATCTCTTTCGCACGCACGCAGCGTTATAGTCGGCGACTCTTGGTGACGTCACAGTGTAATATTACGGTTATTTGACAACTACCCCTTCCACCTAATTTCAAAGCTTTATAACTTACTGATTATTGTCCCAATTTTGAAAATTATTATACGGTAAAATTTTGGATGGCATACATTTTTGATAAATTTATTAGAAAAAAGCAGTCAAATACCCTATTTATCTTAGCTTGGGTAGCGAAAAATACTAAAAATTATCCTTGCAGTATCATTCCGTATAACATGTTTTGCAGCTTGACGTGAAGTTAGAAATAAAAGATAATAAATTATTACTCAACATTCACCAATTATTTTGTAATTTTATTCAAATTTGGATAAATTTTATTGCCAATGACTAAATCGCTTCTTAGTGTAATGGCCATGCAACGAATTCTATTGTATTGAAAATTATATGTATTACTCAATAAAGTTATAACACAAGATATCTTAAATTTATTCCTCTTGTTATTTATGAATACGAGAAGATATTTAAATACACACAATAAGTGTAAACTGCATGTTAGTTGAAGAGTTCATCTCGGAGCTTGTAAAATTGGCGTTTCGATTAGTATCAACAAAACCTTGCAATCACCGGATTCACTTGAAACGGGAACGCGGAAAAGGCTACATGATGCCTTTCAGTTGCAGGTTACCCTAGGTCGGGGTCGGCGTTCAGGTAGTATGATACAATAACTTATTCATGATTGTAGGTACTATGTAGGCATGGCGAGCGCGCCGGCCGACGAGCGCTCGAGGGTTGAAGCAGGGCAACGACCGCACCGAGACATGACGTCATTCGCCCCTCAGCTGGATATGACGTCATCACGACACCCTCAAACACAACTCAAGTCAAAACATAAAGAGCCCTAGCCACCAAAACTTAAGATTCAATCTTTTGTTGACGAGACAATGTGGTTACCACATGTCCCACATATGATATTAAAACATTTGATATCGTGTGGTTATTCGGTCATTTGACGTAAATGAACACTTGTTTCTCGATGAGAACTATATTGGGATCAATTTCGGCAGCTGACGAAATAGACCTAGTTTCAAATACTTGAACATTACTAGCACAACAATGACAAGGCTTTTTCAATGTGATGAAAGGTGCCAGCTATTAGAATACCGCACTGAGCCGGACGCACGTTACTGCTGTTAATCTACGACATATAAACATAATGGCAAGAGTAGATTTTATTGTTTTGAAACAGTAAAGTAAAACGCAATAATATACTGTGCGAGTGATTAATTGACCGCGTTGGTAAAACAAAACGCATTAAGAGAAGATCAAGAGCCATAGAAAGTACCGTAGCGGTGAGTAGCGGGATTGCCGTGATTTCTCATTACATGACGACGGCTGAGCCGCCAGACGCGACTGCGGCGCGAGCGGCGGCCACTAACTCTCAAAATTGTGCTGTCGGCTCTCGCGCAGCGCAACAATATTTCATGTGCAACTGTACTTAATGACGGTACCAACGGTAATAGTCTGAGAATCCAGCTCGAGAACAAACTACACAACAGCCCGATACTAGATTAGAGCGAACAGATACCCTAAACAATGACTGCAGCAACTATAATATGCAAATAGAGCACACGTTGCAAAAACCATAAACCGAGGAGCGTTCGCATGAGTCGCGTTTTTATGAAAGTTTACCAGCAGCCAGCAGCCCCACCGATGCCTCGAGACGCGAGCATTGATTCACGGATGACTAACACTAGCTTTTTGCAACATTTATAAATAACTTTACAATAAACACAAAAAAAAAACAAAATATGTACGACGGTCAATCACTTAATGGAGTTTGCTTTTCGACACGAGGCAATGTTACGTTTTGCATTTTTATGCAGTTTACTATTTAGACGACCACCATTCATAAATGACCAGAATCACGTACTAACTCTTTAATAGCAAAACGTTCTGGGACAATAGTACAAAAAGTATAGGAAAGCGCTAACAAGTCATTTTAGAAAACGGTACAATATAATATTATACTAGTTTTCTTATATAATTGATAGCCATATAACCATTGCGATCACATGTCTAAATTGATTTCACGTATTATTAAAACTAAATTCTTCTGAAGATTGATCTCAGTTACAGACAGTTGAATAGGTATCGCCCTCTTCTTGTCTATTCATTCAAGTAACGTTAAGCATAAAAATATTCATGTGCAATATATTAAGCCAAATTGATGAGAAACAGATTTTTAATCAAAGTTGTCCGAGGCTGTAATAATACGGTGTGCAGTGCAGCTGTTGCGAAAAGCTCACGGACAACTTGCGCCGTGGCTATATAAGTACATCTGCGACGATACTGTATGTTTTATTAAATGTAAAAAAAAACAAAGCAAGCACCTCAGCTGCTGCTGATATTTCAATAATTTTGACACCAACATAGACATATATCAGTGTTTTATAATTTATCAATTGAATTATAAAGCATTTCGATAACCTGTTGCGGCCAAGTGAAGTATAAGAGTTCAGGAGTGTGTAATCGTCTGAATTCAATCGAGAATATACTATTCATCGAAAGTGACATCATTTGAGCATATCGATGAATATTATTCACAAATTTACCAAGATTACTAATAAGTATTAGTAATTTAATGATAGCCACGGTTCGTAATTTAAAAGGAGCCTAAGTTATTTGCCTACCATCGTCGATTTTTTTTGTTATGTGTAGGGCCTTATGCCCCACTCTCGTACCCCTAACTATCGTTACAGACGTTTCGTGCTTCTGTGTCTTTCTTATCTCCTATCTACTCCTATTTATTTATGAGAAATCCTAAGCTGCTTCATTGGGAGAACTTACGCGGCCTGCTATGCGTAGCTCAGTTCTTATACTTAGGGGTTTATTTTCATTTATTTTAATTTACATTTCTTTAATGTATTGTAATTTTTAAGTCTTAAAACGCATTACCGTCAATATCAAGGAAATAAAATTAGAATCAAGTCAAAAATTGCATTCGTGAAGTAAGAATCCTCTTATCGATATTACACATAATAATCACTGTCATTTATATCAATTATCTCGTTCAAGCCAAGATAATGATGCAGGCTCTTCACAATCTGAACCATAATTCACGCAACCCATGTAATATAGACCTTTACGGAGAGACCTTGCCATCTCTTTTGTGATGGAACTATGTCTAGATGTTTAGAATTACTATTAGTATATTTGAGAGAATTGAATATTTTCATATTTTCACGATTTTCTAAATACCTCGCATGTCTCAAATCGTTACGCGGTAGTCATTGTAACGCGCAAACCTTTCCTCAATTTCAACTATGCATGTTTACATACGTCAGAATCGATAATTGCACACACTTTTACTCTGTTCTTATGAAGGAGAAAACGTCGAAACGATAATTTGATTTTGATAAATGTATATAGGTACTTTTTATTGAACAGGGTATGCTTTATTTATATGCAGTAAGACTTAAAATATTATCCACTTTCCTAGTTAGGAAACTGTTAGAAAGGAAGTAACAAAATGATACCTTCTTAGTGCCTTTGTAGGGCATCAACAGCAAAAAAACAATGGAGTACTTATACACCTACGTATAAAGTAATGTATATTCTTTTGTGCTCTTATACATAATCAACTCCTATGCCAAATACATTTCTTATGCTGCGTAGGTCGGAATCTTATACATGTATCAGTTAAGGCTTTAAACCGTGAAGCGCTGTACAATGATTTTATTCAACTCGGGATCGTATAAAGTACAATAGATATAAATTTGCATTACAAGACATATAAAATCTCATCCGAGCGACTGTTATTTATTACTTGGTAAAACGAGCGCAAAATAGCATCTAAGGCCATCGTGCAATAATCCCATTTCCACGGTAGAGGTTCGTAGACCTCCGAGTTCCGACGGCACGCAGCGTCCGGCCCGTTTGGAACATGGTCCGACGGAGTTAAGTCGCGCTCGCCCGCGCCTGTGGCGCTCGCCTCTTGTCGCCCAACAAGGATCACCTTCATTAATTTAATTGAAACTTGCATTGGTCGTCACCACCCCATTTGCATTTATGGAATATATGTGCCGCTTGGGAATTATAATGAATTAACTTTCAGCTGTTAATAATACCTTTTACTTATAATTAATTTGTCAATACTCTTGAGTATAATTACACTGACGGGACCCGCCATAGAACTGACAATCAGAGTGATTAATTGATATTATTATAGGAAATTAAAACTTATACAGGTGTATAATTACGATGAATCATAGTTTTTTAAATGGGAAAAGGAACGCAAATGAACATTTGAAATTGTCTCTTTTAATAATTAAATGGGTTTTGGTGCAGTCATTAATGCACATTGTAATGAAATCACAGAAAAATATTAATTCATTACCTACCGAAATGAACAATAAACAATATAAATATACTCAAACAGAGTTATAGGTCCATTCATTAGTCACCAAGCACACAAGTATTTTTCATTAAATATGCAACACAAAGAGGTTATGTGGAAAAGCCGGCCGGCCAGCTTTGTGAGTACATAAGCGGTACGCATATATAGTCTAGGTGCGGCTCGGCGCCGGCCGGCACTTGCCGCCCGCGTACACGCTGTATATAAACGCAGTGCAGGGACTCACACGTGTGCAGCACGCAGGGGTGCGAGCGCCGCTGGTCCTGGGCGGGCGGCGGAGTCACTCACTGAACAGAGCGCGGGTTCGCAATAAGCGATATCGCGGTGGCCGTTCGCGCGGCCGGTGTCTCGGGGACTGGCGAGTGGAGCCCGGTGCAGCGCCCGAGCGCACCCCGCGAGCACCGCCGACCGCGCGCCCCGCACACGCCCCGCTGACGCCCGCGCAATGCGCCCTCCAGATGTTGCCGGCTGTCGCCATTCGCAGAAACCTCCAGAATCCGCACCGATGTAGCTTCACGAGCGCAATTCGCTTTCAGCCGCAACCATTCAGGCACATTCAAATGCAACGCCCACAATCACGTTTTTGTGTGATGAGCGTTTCAGTAAATTAATGTCAGCATTAAATGAATCGGCGATAGCGCAGATAGTATTAGAAGAGTGGTGGACGACGATGAGCCGACGACCCCGCTGTGGCCACGCTCCACCGCGCCGTGCGCCGCCTCGCCGAAACTTCGCACTTCACTTTTCCACTAGGAACAGTTCAAAGGCGCACCAGCCGTGAAATTACCGCAAAAGTGACGTAACGACCAGCAGTCAGTCAAACCCTTGATTATAAATTCAATTAAAAAATATAAAGCTGATCTTATAACGAGTTCAAAAATAATTATTTTCATAAATAGGAGCTCTATAATTATATTCAAAAAAGCAACTGAACAACTCATTCACTAAATATAGTCCCAAAGCGTTCAACTCTTGTTAATCAAACCATAAACGCTCGAAGTTGATCACTTGACGTCAAAAGTTACAAACGGTCATTGATACTTCAACATTTTTTAAAAGATAAAACTTCGTGTTTAGCTGAAGTTAAATTACAGGCAGCTATAATGGAGCAATAGCCTTTCTAACACAGCCTTGCTTTCGCCGAATCCAAAAACGTAAATGGTAATAGTTTGTTGCACAAGCATAAAATTTCATTTTGATACGGGTGATTGCTTGATTAGACACAAGTAGCACCATTTTGCTAAAAACCGGACTCCTTGAAACCACACAAACAATGTTTTGAATCGTTGATATATAATCGATATTATTTTGATATTGGAAACTTTGTAAATTATTACGTAAATCAACTTTGTGGTTGACACCACCCATAGATATCGTTGAAGTCTAATAGAGACCAAACTTAAAGTTTGAAAATGTAGAGTTGTTTTCACTCCACAAACACACAACTTATCAAAGACAATAGGCAAACTTAACCACGCAAGTGGAATCATGATGAATAGTTAGATAATACATTGTGCACACTTGTAGAATGTATTGAAGAATCATGAACAATTCGTGGATAGTCCATTGCGGTGAACAATGGAGACATTACGAGACGTTCGCATAAGGTGAAGTTTAGTCCACGCCAAATCGTGTTGAATCCCAATGAGGCGGCATATCTCGCGGGCACGGGGCTGACACGGCCCCACGCCTCATAAATGTCTAGTACGAAATATTGCGCCGAACTTATGACTCATTCGGGCTAACGAATGTTGTTACTTCACACACTGCCATGTTGTACTTACAATTCGAGTTTTTGTGCGAAATGTACAGATGGCATCACATTGAAAAAATACACGCTGAATTCAAAGAAAACGCGACAAGTTTTGTAAAGATGCTTTGGAAGATACGAAATAAACATTAACCTATATATTATTATATTTTCTCTTTTAAAAAGTTTGACTGCCTCGGTGGCGTAGTTGTATTATGGTACAACTGCAATGCTGAGGTCTCGGGTTCGATCCCCGGGTCGGGCAAAGTGATATTGAGTTTTTCTATTCAGTATCAGCTCGGAGTCTGGAATTTGTGCCCGATATGGCGATAGGCTCGCCCCCTATCACATCATGGGACGGAATAATGGCGAAAAGTGGGTGCACTAGTTTCGCCTCTGCCTACCCCTTCGGGGATAACAGGCGTGAGTGTGTGTGTGTGTTTAAAAAGTTTACAACTAACATGTCTACATTAAAATGTCAAGCATGATTAAAATTCTATGAATAATAAAGTTATTATTGCCTTATTGCTTTACTGAACGGGATGTGCTGTGAAATTATAGAGGCACCAGGTACTTTCCACAGTTTCATTATTAGGATATGAGAGTTTTTCGGCGTTTATTTCAGACTTCCGATGAAACTAAGCTCCATAAACCGTGGGAGCACAAGTCACGCCTCCACTTACGCCATCGCGTAGACATGCGCTAATGTACAAATAATTATAATTGTAGACGCACTAAAACACACCATTTATGAACAAAGTGATCCGTCATTACTTTAGGCAATGACATAAGTATTGGATATATCAATACCGTTCACAGTTAGCTAGCGGATGTCACGGCGTCTTTATTTAATGGCGATAGCCTCTGTCGCCAATTACGGAGCCATTACTCATGCGTGGCGCATTTATTAATAAATATAGATAACGA
Source organism: Lapara coniferarum (assembly GCA_949316025.1). NCBI lineage: Eukaryota > Metazoa > Arthropoda > Insecta > Lepidoptera > Sphingidae > Lapara > Lapara coniferarum. The sequence goes on from OX438919.1 coordinate 28,592,079, forward strand.
AATATTAAGCTATAAGTGCACACATGCATCGGGTATAGATAGGATATTGTGGTAATAAATATACCAGCTATAATACCTATCTAAATAATGTGTTATTTAATTGAAAGTTCCATTGAAATCTATAAGTATTGCTGATATTGTATCAACTTTAAATACTATATTATGCTGGTTGTGGTGGAAAGGTCTACATTTTCTTCTACTGTATTCTATTAACATCTAATTTAGGACGATTTTCTTTTTCAAAAACATTTATCGTATAAGCTTACATAAATAACTTTTTATTTAAAGGTTTTCCTTTCGCGGTTGGTAATATTTCACCCATTTTGGTCAACAGAAAGTGTACGCTCGATGTGGTTAATATACCTATGCATGCAAAATATCCTTCTCCGCTGCCCAATGTAACACATTCAAGATAAAAATATCGCAAATAGAGACAACTCAACTATAAATTGTCACATAATATTATAACGCGTAGTCCATTTACAAATTAAGAACAAAATGTAATAAAATGTTACTGAATAAATATTGAGGCATAGAAGGTATCACAATGGACTTTTCCTTTTAGCCCCTATTGTCCTAAGCCGATTTGTACACAATCTGTTCATCCTTGGATTGGAGGCCGGGTGTAAAAATTTTGTGCGTCCATTGAACTTTGTATTTGAATAAATAACACTGTTTATTGTATTAATGCGTCATGCAAATTGTCGCTTCGCGGTCGCTTGCGCAGATGTGCCATCAAGAATACAAGAGTTTTCAAAACTGTGGTTAGATTTAATCTGGCTTAAATTTTAATGCCACATGTTTTAGGCTATAGCTATACTCTTTATAGCTCAATCAAATACTTCATCGCAACATTAATTTAATTCTAAATAAAGTCTTCTAAATAACACGATAAAAAAGGTAAAGAACGTAGCAGTTTCTTATGAAACGATTCTACATTTTTATACGTGCCGATTGCTCTAATGGTGATTGACAGTTCCCGTGATTTTTTTTATAATAGCGTGCTGTGTACTCGGTGTAACTTACGTACGTGTATAAACGTTAAATTAATTATTTGCCGTCCCAAAGGATAGAGTGATCTAATCCTGTTTAACCATCTGGTTATCCACACGATGCGTCATCTTTAAGACAAACGATGTTTCTCGTTTGTATAAAGGATACTTTTTAACAGCCATTGCGTTCAATTATTACAATACACATAGCTAGATGCATTTAGGATCGATAAGGAGCGATTAAGATTATCTGGAGTTCGCATTGTCCTACGGCCACTCTAAGAATACTGTGTAGGTACATAGTGGATCTAACGCGCACTACTGCAATAAATAAGGCGCAAAAATAAAGCAAAATCAAGTCCCAAAATATTATATACAACATCACGCCTTTTTTCCCGTTTCAGGGGTAGGCAGGCGTGTATCACATCCTCATCCAGCTATGTAAGGTCCCACGTAATAGAGCGCGGAGCTATTGTTATTAAATGAGTACATTTCCAGACACGCACCGGGCTAGTACTGAGTAGAAAAACCCAATATCACTTTGCCCGACCCGGGAATCAAACCTGAGACCTCAGTACTGCAGTCGTATCGTAAAACAACTACGCCACCGAGGCAGTCTACCAAGTCGGGAATTGGTAGACTGTGTGTGGCCTGTGGTAGTGGTGGTGGTGGTGGTGTCCGACTAAATCATATTTTCGACGTAAATGAATTATAAATCGCCAAATATATAATTAATTTACGTCGAAAATATTATTTAGTCGAAATAACATTACGATAGAGAACAATGAAGAATGGCAAACACAGACCAAAATCAAACAGCGACAAACAAATATGTATGTCGCCGCACAATCCTCTATGCAAATATACGCGGCAAAAAATATATAGCGGATTTAAAATTCTAAAATTAACTTCCCTATATGGAAACAGATTCGTTGCAAGCGTGTGCCAAGTTATTCAACCTTTACCATTAGCATTAATAACAGTATGTTTTATATTTAAGTAAACCAGGAAGTGTAATTAGATTTGTAAGCTTAAAATTGGTGGTAGAAAACGGCGACAGTTTATAAGAGAGATTTAAAGTATGGCTCCCATATGTACCGACGAGTATCGCAGCATGATATAGTTCTATAACGGAAGGCAACCCACAGAGTAAACCAACAAAACTCTAGTTCCTAGTAATACGGTGTAGAATACTAATCGTCTGCCTCGGTGGCGTAGTTGTATTATGGCACGACTGCAGTGCTGAAGTCTCGGGTTTGATGCCCGGGTCGGGCAGATTGCTGTTGGGTTTTTCTACTCAGTATCAGGCCAGAGTCTGGATTTTTTTTATTGTCTAGCCAATACATTAAAGTTATAACTTAAAAAAAAAACGGAACAATCATAGCTTTTTGAAAAACCAAAGAAATACTAAGAAATCAAGAAAACCCAACTGCAACTCTAGTGACCTTAGATACCTAAGTTGGACGTGCTCAGCGGTTGCATGAACGTAAAATAGAGAATACCTTCTGAGAAATTAAATTTACCGATAACGTAACTGTACATATTTAAATTAAAAGCCAGCGTAAACACATTTATGGCGCATCTGTTTCGGAAATATAAAAGTTTCCTAACACTATTTTAGCAGTAACAAAGAGGAAATGATATTTTATGTTTATAAATATCTGGAATATACATTTTTAGAAGTTGCCTAAAATATGCGTCGTCCATAAGGCTCATAAACTCGCTATTATGAAATGTCACATCATTACACTAAATTTACTTGTCCTACTATCCTATTCATTATGGATATTAATCTAAGTGCAAGATTTCCTGTTTTGCGTGTGCCAGATAAGCACGTAGGACGTGGACACTACATTCAGATATGAATCAGAAATGAAACGAATTGCGCCTCCGCAGCCGGCTCATGCACCGGCGCGCCGCCCAAGTCGACTAATACCTATACAATGTACATCTAGTCGTGCCTACCTTAAATATTTAATAGGTGAGAACATACTGTAGAAATATTCATAATAATAACTGCGACGGTTTAGGCCTAGTTTTTATACGTCCTGATAACACTTAACGTGCATGTATGAATTCAATTAGATAGTTTCGCTATATTGTGTCGTGACAAACGGCGGCGCGTCGGCAATTTGTTGCCGATGTCAGTGCGATAGAATTAATTTGCAATGTATAATCGCGGCGCGATAACATCGGCGATAACACACCGTGAACTGCGCCAGCGCCAGACGCCCGCCCACTTTCTCCCGCGACTCTTAGCCGAGCTTACGTTACATTTCAACACATGTCGTTAACCTTTATACAATTCAGTTTACATTATCTGCTACAACACAACCGAGTGCTAAACAACGCTGCGCAGGCCACGTGCCGGCCGGCCCGAGTTACCTGCGCGTGTTTAAAAGTTATATCACTAGTTTCCTGGTTTAATCAGTTAAAAACAACCAGACCATGTCATATTGTAATGTTGCAGCGATGCAACGTTACATACATTATATTATATGAAAATATTTCTATAACCCAACCTGATGCAATAACTCTACAGGCAAACTGTTTCATAAAGCACATTCACAACAAACGGAAGCTATTATAGAGATACTGTTATGAGGGACATGTGAAGTTCGCCTCGGCGCGGTTTCCTGCAAGCTGTACCGTAGCGAAACATATTGGGGACGCTTTTCCAGTTTCTAAAGCACAGGTGGAAGTACCAACTAAAATGGTATGACAAAATTAAAGCTAACTTACTAAAGACAAAACATTTTCATTGTGTTTTACAAAAATAAATAAACGGCTAACGAAAGTTTGAAACAAGTGTTAGCGTTGCGGCGTTTAAAAAAAACATAATAGTTTACACTGATAATCGCCATAAATTTTAAATGTCAATATACAATACTGTTAGCGTTGAACGTAATATTTACATAAATCAAATGTAATAACATGTAACTTTTGTTACTGTTGATATGTGAAATAAAGAAGCGTGGTGCCACCCACGTGGGCCGTAATTGCGCGGACGCGACCGTGTGCCCACTATCCCTGTTCAGCTACTTCTGGACTACGTCCAATACACGATTTATGACGGGATATATTTAAAATACACTATGCGCATAAATAACACGTCATCAGATCTACGTATATAATAATAGAGCATTTTTATTCTGAGAATTCAAAATGATGCAGACCGCGAATTTGGGCTTAAAGAGGCCTGCATAAATTACACTCGCGTAATCTCCCCTATTCGATTGAAAGGATTATGGTGTTCTTTATCAGCCCTCGCGAAAAGGGCTGGTGTAAGAGACGACACAAAAGAGACAAATTGTGGAAGTTAACTCGGTCCTCCGAATCAACGTTAAATAATGAGCAGCAGCTGACTATTGGAAAATACTTCCTGTTTCATACCCTTTTTTTATACGTCCATGTTTCATATGACATGTTTGCAAAAAGATATACGCTATTTGTATCTAAATGGCCTAGAGACTTTTGCACGCATATAATATCCTTTTAATCGAAAACAAAACAAAAAGCAATAAAACGTTATCGCGTTGAAAGTTATCGAAATATTCAGAACAATAACGACTACTTACTCAAAGGAAACCATTGTAGTTTATAAAGTATACCTTTGTTTTTGTGGCCCGATTAAAATGTCACTTGACAAATAAGTAAACTCATGTCATAAAACAACTTTCACCCATTTTCAAACACAGATGATCTAAAGTATACCTTGCATATTTGTGAAAATGTAAGAATTTATAGAGCCAAGAGCCTCGCACAAGACTGTAGACTGCCATCGTTTGCGAAATTAATCCCAGTTTCCAAAGCGTCCTCCAGTTGGCCACGGAGGAACTTTAAATATAAGATAAAACCATTGTAATGATTTCTAAAAAATATTATTTCCGGCAGCGTCGGCCGTCTACCTGCAAGGTGGACAATCGACTTGATGAAGGTCGCAGGACCACGCTGGATGCAGGCCGCTTTTGATAGGTCCGTTTGGAATTCATTAGGGAAGGCCTATGTTCAGCAGTGGGCATCATGTGGTTGATGATGATTGTTTTTCCTTACAAGACTATTGTAATACAAGGAGTCCAGAGAAAAAAAAACCCTTTTACAGTTTTATAAGGGTATTTCACTGCATTTCATCCGAGGTCATCAATTACGCCTGGACAACTAAAGGTACCTTTGGCCAGGAATTTAAAATTCAATTATACATAGTTACAAAGGAACTCAATACTTTTCTACACTGAAAATATTTTTTTAAAAATCAAACGAACGTCGTTAGTTTGTCGTTGTGTGCTTTTTATTACATCCTACTAATATTATAAAGGCGAAAGTTTGTAAGAATGTATGGATGTTTGGATGTATGGATGTAAGGCTGTTTGTTCCTCTTTCACGCAAAAACTACTTAACGGATTTCGATGAAATTTGGCACACGGGTAGATCATGTCCTGGATTAACACATAGGCTACTTTTTATCCCGGGAAAATATAAAGCGGGACTTTTATCCCGGAAAAACTTTTTAATGCGGGCGGAGCCGCGGGCAATAGCTAGTTATTCAATATGTAGTTATTGAGAAACTATGTCAACATAAGATATAAATCTATAATAGCATAAGTCAAGCAAAGTTTTTGCTAAGATATTGTATCATATTGTGCCTTAACTTTCCGAATATAACAAAGACTTTGCAAACTAAGTTTGGGGTTTTCTTTTGGAAAAGATAAATTGCGAGATAAGAGTACCTATCGCTACGTATCTAGCAAGATAAATAAGGGCGTAATTTCGAGATCACGAGTTCAGGGGGTTTTGCGAGCAGGGGTGAAGCAATAAATATAACGATGTGAAAGCGCCGGCCTGGCTCCGAGAACCTAACGAGCGCATCCCCCCGACGCAAAGTCTATACTTCTATTAGGAAACCACTCCCTCGCCGTAGCCCGTACCACACTGAGGAGACAAGTCGCGCGGAAATATGAAATTGCACTCACGGAATTTCCTTGCATTCACACAGTGGTAGTCGAGTTTCTTTTAGCCTTAGGCGCGACTTTAGGAACTAGGTGGATAGATAAAAAGTAAAAAATATACTTAACATGCTAAAAATAGCATTTAATAAAGTGCATTAAACGATCTTATAAAAAATACGAATGCATACCGATGCACAAATGTATACTGTAATTTTTTTTTGTCCCTGACTAAACTCTTGTTAGCCTGACGAGGGTCGGCTTATACAAGAACACCGGTCTTTTGGGTGAGTGCAGACGGCGCTCGCAACCCTTAAATTTAAGCGACAACGCTGAGGGCGACCCACTAACGGGTCACGAACCTTGGCTCAGGGCGGCCACTGAGAGGATAAGACATGATCGTTTAGGGAAACATGGTTTTAACCTAATCCTAATCGTGCGTGCGTAGTAGTCTTCGGCACGCGGGCCGGAACTGCTAAGAGAGGTCAGGGTGACGGCGAACGCGACGAGGTCCTCGACGGCGAGGACGGTACAGCGGTCTTGTAGAGTGTAGGAGCTTTAGATGCTCGGTCTTTTCGCGTAAAGCCAGAGTGATTTCGTCCTCTGGATCTGACAGAACTGAACGCGGTCGTCTCCATTTGGTGCGATCAAATGGAGTATATATAGACGCTTTACGGATAAGCGTGTTTGGATGGTTTACCGCCCTGTCGAAATAGCGTCTACTAAAGTCAACACAAATGTCGAAGTGCACAAAACGATGGAGTGGCATAAGGTGTACCGGGTGCAAGTGATAAGACATGGCATTAGCCAATCAAGGCATGCACGCAGCGCGTCGGTGACCGCATGTTTACAATGCAAATTCATGGAGCACCGGCCGTGCAGGCGCGCACTAATCGCCCGACATGTCATGTGGAGCGCGACTACAACTATACTTTCTTAGGGTAACTCGTGTACATTCAGCAATCTGGTTGCTCGTTACAGCCGTAGTAGAAAAAAATGTTAATCTAACATAAAGTAAAAATCTCGTGTCGCGGTTTGTTGCTAAACTCCTCTGAAACGCCTCGACCGATTTTCATGAAATTTTGTGTGCATATCGGGTAGGCCTGAGAATCGGTAAACCTCTATTTTTTATCCCCCTAAGTGATAAGGGCCCAACCCAAAAAAAGTTAAAACTACTTAATGGATTTCGATGAAATTTGGCATACAGATAATGTCCTGGATTTACACATAGGCTACTTTTTATCCCGGGAAAATATAAAGAGGGACTTTTATCCCGGAATAACTTTTAAACGCGGGGGAGCCGCGGGCAAAAACTTGACTAGCTTTCTATAAATTAATAAATAGCGATATTGAATTGGCGATCGGCAGCCGTAGCATAGGAACTAACTTCGATCAATACTAAATAAAACCTTCTGAACATAGGTTACTGATAAGTTAACATTATCCACGATAGCATAACTTCTCGTAAGTAATTAGCGAACAAGAAAACCTACGTTTGATTGTAAACTATCAGACTCCAACAAATTATGATTAGTTAGTAGTTAGTAGAGCAGGATGTTATAGAATGGCAATATTTATTGGTATCCCTTGATCTGAGTACTCGACGCGTATCGAGCGCATTCCGATCAAAGGCACCGGGCGTTTATCGCGCAGAGGGCCCTCGACAGGCTCTACAATCTCCGGGCTTCGCATGCTAATAAGCTCGCAATACTTGATACACTGCTTGTTTCCCAGCTAGGACTCAACTCACATTAATGAATATACATTCACATTTTGAAACAATCATTTTGATCGGCTTACAATCGAATAATTTCACGCGGTTATCTTTTAGTACTGCTTAATTGGTCAAATACATTCCAGTCTTCATTAGACGTAGCTACTCGTTGTAATTAACATATAATAATTACCTAATTACTTGAATAACACTTCCGCAAGTTTCATGAATACTTTTGCATCATATGTTAACACTAATATGTAATTTATTGAAGGTATAACGAAGAAGGCAATACAAACACGTGTTGGATTGCCTAGCGGGCAGCACGATCGTCCCGCAGTGGCGGCTAGAGTCACACATAGCACATTAGTACGGTGATGCGATAAGCAATGAATGAAAGTTGGCAGATAACGCGCGGTGTCCAACAGAGTCAAGGTCACAAAAACGCGTTTGTTGTTACTAGCGGTGCCAACTAATGTGGCCACGTCCAGTTTAACGCGCTGCATGCACTTGTCATGTGCATACAATATCCAGACACAGGGTCATATCATCACACGATGTAAGAACATTAATCATGCAGATGAATTCTCTACTATTAAATCGATTAATAAACTTGGCGTATTAATATTGTGCTTAATTTCAGACAATCATTTATGTTATTATGCTCCGAGCTTACTATGGAACTACTTTTGAACGTATAGTATAATTTGCAAACATAAATCCACCTCGTTTTCCTAAAACTAAGGCATAAAAGCAGCGTCGCATAAATTCTTTTAAAACTATTTTAATTCGTAATAATTCACGTACTTAAATGTAAACTAATCGGCATTACACCGAAGTAACTCCACACTCACAGCCCCTCTACAATGTAAGCGGAATGTTCTTGGTACATCACCAGACAGTGGGGTATGCGCGCCTGCCACCGCAACTTCGCGCGGAACTTATCGGCCGATGGAATTTCGATCGATCAAAGATAACAAAAAACATTGCTTTACTATTTGTGGACTACCATGTACTCATTAAACACAAGTAACAAGACAGATTTTTGATATTTCATTGTTTTTATTCAAAAAACTAAGATTCATTGAGTAACTAGTCAACAACCGATTTATACGAACATTCTAGAGAATATAAACTGCAAGGGATATTAGGACTATGTGAAGGAAATATAAAATATAATCAAAAACGCACTTGCGAATATAAACCGTACGTGATCGACATACGAAATTGATTTAAAACGCGTAAGATTTACAAATCGCATGAGTCAGTCGCCCAACAAGATAATAACTTGTGTCAATATACGAGCTACGGCGAGACGCACGACAGCCTGCCGGACTTAACGCGAGTAACAAATAGTCGAGAAAGTGTTATGTAAGAGGACACCTGACCGATGACACACAACCATTTCACCTGGCCGAACAAACACTTGAGCGGAAATGGTCCTTATAACCCCTGTTTAGAGACGATATTAACACATCAAGGATGTCGATGTATAATCCAGAATGGCCCCCGGGCGCATTAGTGACGACTGAGAACCCTTGTTTGAATACTGGCTCTCGACATTTTAACATTTTAAATCACATAATCCAATGAAACGGGCCTAGGTTCGTTAGAGCATGAGGCTACAAGCGGACTAGCAGGATTAAAGAGATTAAAGAATTTATATTCTAAATTAATTTTAAATGAATTTAACGTTTAACACCTGAAATTTTCACAAAAGGTGGGAATTAATGTTTTGAGTTTGTCAGCTTTTAGTTGAAATGTTGAGTTAATTTTCTGTTTGGGATAATCATTGCGAGGCGAAGAGTGTCGCGCCTAGTCTAATGCCTTGGTTTTCTGTTATTTGCTCTATGATATAATAAAAATGTTTTGTTTATTTAAAATTAACACAAGCTACAATTAGAAAGGCTTCACAGTATAGTAACGTGAGCGGACGCGGCGCGGCGTCGGCGCGGTGTCGCCGGCGACAGAGGGCAACAAAGTATCAATTTCTCCACTTCCCCATTTCCGACACAATTACGACACAACATTGTGGGGCTGTGGCGTTGTGGCGGCCTCACCGCAGTCCTATTGAAATCAATGCACTACGCAAATGACAAATCTAGTTAGGGTTGTCTGCATTGATTTCTTTGCAATGTTTTAGTAGAGGTGAAGAAAACGGTTAATTGGGATGCTGCCTTATTTACTCAATAGTTTGTTTATTTTTTTTCATATTATTATACATATCTGAATATCGTGTAATGTGACAATCGTAATTTGCCGCAATAACTGTCTTTTTAAGTGTTTTATTTTAGCGTAAACAACCTAACATTATTATGCAGCACCACTGAACAGAATAACAATTGACAGCAACTTTCACTAGAAGTTGACATTCATAAATTAATATACGTCAGTCAGATGTCAGCGTCTGACAATAGAAGGGGATTTACTGCGGCGCGTCCACAGGGCGTGCGGCCGGCGAGTGGCGGCCGGCGGATACATCAGGCGCAATGTGTCAACACCCAGGATTACAATATCCGCAACGGCATTAGCGCATTTGTTTCTAATGTATATTGCAACTACAGTACGCATTTCATGTACCTAAAGTAAGCGCGAACAAAATGGAAACACCATCCCACGTATCGCACAGCTTTATCTTACAATGTCGCAAATAAAAACCCTTAACATTTACAAAACAGGAAAAACTCTTTTGAAACGTGAAAGCTGTTGTCGCCGAGTGTTAGGTGGTATTAAAGACACTTTAGAGAAATTGCATTGCGTCAGACTCAACAATGTGTACCACCCAGACTCGGCGGAGTATCGTCGCTCAAAGGCCTGCGCCGACACACAGTGGTTCGTTCCCATACAAGAGGTCGGACATAGGGTACTAAAAAAAATTATGTCGTAATTTCAAATAACTGAATATGAGGAAAAAGTATTTAATATCTCAACCCATTTTCTATACTTTATTTAATATCTCAAAAACGGCACAAAAGTAGCACTATGTGTCTTGGGGAAAAATGTGGCAAATAATGATAAGATACTCCCATAAAAAATTCAGACCGAAAATGGGCCAAAATCAAAAGATATTCATATTTAAAAGTTACTTCCCATACATTAAAAACAGTTTTATTCAATTTTACCACAGTGTAAGTGTAGCCTTATAACTCATGACGCTAGAATTTGTTTGTCTTCAATATATAAATCGAATGACATATTCAGTTATTTGAAATTACGACATAAATTTTTTTAGTACCCTATGTCCGACCTCTTGTATGGGAACAAACCACTGTGCGACAGGTTGAACAGGGGTGCATTCCGGTATGAGACCTCGTACTACGTCATAATCATATGATCCGCATGACATTATCTTTCGCACTAGGCGCGTGCCAATCAACGGCGGTCACAATGACTTTATTTCATTAATAATAACATCAAATTACCAACTTAAATAAATGCCGTGTCAAGCGAGAGGGATAAATCTAAACATTTAATGATTAAATTAACAAAGTACATTAGTGCTTATTGACGTGTAAAAACGATATTTAATTTTATGTTACTATAGTAAGGATCCTTTTACTCTTTTATTCGTTTTTGACAGCCGTGACCCTCTACCACACCTCGTCACTTCCCCTTGTTTTTACAGCTGTGTTTAACAGTTTAAAGAACAATGACTCTATTACTTTGATTGTACTATCGCCTTACATTGAAGCTTTTGTAAAGCTCTTAGGATTAACATATGAAAGACGTCGACTTTACATATTTGAAGATCTTAATCGAAACATATTCATAATGTAAATAAACATCGGTGTTGATCATGTACGACGCACTGCAATTTAGTCTGTTTGTCTGGCAGGCGCACTGAGTCACGCATCGTGTAATAAACTACAAGGTCAACGTGGCGCGGACTGAGCCGCGAGCGACGGATATTAGCCGGCAGCCTGTTTACTACAAGGGGCCCGTGCAACTACTACCTCAAATAGTAACCCAATCGATTGTATTTTATACTCGAGTAGTCAAAAAAACAACAAAAGTTCTATCAAAATATAAACATCGCACGCAGTAGAGGCATATGTTTTTTTTAATTGTTTTGGCAGCTTTTATTTTTCATACAGCAAGTATTTCAACTATTACATTTTTGTTTTTATTAAAAATGTTCCCGCGGCTCCGCCACCGTTACCGAGCTTTTCCGGGATAAAAATCCCGCTTTATATTTTCCCGGGATAAAAAGTAGCCTATGTGTTAATACAGGACATGATCTACCCGTGTACTAAATTTCATCGAAATCCGTTCAGTGGTTTTTGCGTGATAGAGTAACAAAGACCCATACATCCATACTTACAAATTTTCGCGTTTATAATGCTCGTAAGATTATCTACTTACCATATTTTAGAACACAAATTATATGTTTTTTTAAATTTTTACTGGACACAACCTAGCTATTGATTGAACATCTGAACTCTTATAAAACGAATTCTACCTTATTTAATATGCAGGTTGTAAACTGTATACGTGCAATACTGATATATCTACAGCATCTACAGCTAATTTCCAAAAGACCTTTGATTACATTTCTCAGGTTTTTTCCTCCTCCACGACATAGACGGGTGATTGTGTTACGTTTTTTGCATAATCAAAGCACGTTTTAATGAAGAATACAGATTCTTTTAATGACAAAAAACACTATTTCCCTCGAAATTGCTTGCAAAAAATATAATTTAATCGTAAAAATAAAACATAGCTTGTCAAATGGTTGCACGAAAAAAGTGGCTCGTTTTAATTTCATGAACCGACAACTCAATTAGTTCATACAAATGTAGATAATTGAGCCAGACTGCATTCCACTCGCAACACCAATTAACACCACAAACGTCAGCGTAGATAACTTTACGAAATACTCCCGTGTCGTAACATTACACATTGGTGCTTTATTTTAAGCATATATTAAAATAATATTTATGTGAGTGCGCTTTATCGCGGAAATGGCATTGAGTAATAAAAGTAATTACTGCACCGCACTCAAATAGAGCGAGGTAGTAAACATTATCGCCGTTTGCATATTCCACAAAAACTTAACAGCGTATATTCATGATAATGTTACTTGTGGACACAAAAATATAATTATTATTAACGTACTTGTGCAACCTACATCAACGTACATTAAAAATAATATTAAATTATACTGTCCTTACAGTTAACATTAAAGAGCGACAAAAAAACAGACGGGTCGTAGTATACTACATCAGTATCCGAATTCGATCAATAATTACTTTTCAAAGTAAACACATCAAATCTTAATACACATAACATCACTATTGTCAAAACCTGACATAAAATCATTTTTCACAAAAGTAGAGTAATTTTGGTACTTACTGGGGTCCGCGGCCAGCTGTCTGTATACTGCAAGGGCGATGTCGTCTTCGCTGACGAAGTCCCACAGTCCGTCGCATGCCACCACCACAAAGTCCTCATCACCGTCCAGATCGACGGTGGCGATCTCGGGCCGCGCGGTCACGTACGGCTTGTACTGTGCGTCACCTATGGCAGATATATTTAAATGATGAACAGATTAAGACTGACTAGCATATCGCTTAGATGAGAGTGAGCTTCACTCATAGAAACTACGCCCAATGACTACTTGGTAGTGTAATCAATTATTCATTAGATATTAAGCTTCACAAAACTAAGGAATACTGCTGAGAACGCTATCCCTCGAACATGACCCGTAATAGTGCTGCTTGACAGCAGAAATTGCTTGAAAAAGCACTGCCATGTAGTAGCTGGCCCTAGTACGATAATGAAGCTTGTACAATATAATGAAAAACGAGCGACATTTGGATAAGATATTCCCATCAAAAGGGATGTTAATGTAAAAATAGAGAACAGTATCATTCACAATAATTATCTATTTATATACGTATAAAACCAAACCAAAAGCGGTGTTTTCACAAAAACTATTCGAGTAAAAAATGTCGTAGAAATTATAATTAATGAAGCGTAAAAAAGCGGAAAGAAATACAAGAATTAATCTGAATACCTATATCCGTTTGAAGAGCGGACATAAATACACAAATAAATAAAAGTGTGTTAAAAATAAATGAACTGTCCACATGCGATATACTTCCGTCAAACATTATAAAAAAACATCGCGTGGACAGGAAGCTTGTGGATTTTTTGCGATTAAAAATAGCAAAAAATTAATGACTTCATTATGACGAATAATATTCTAAACGCATGAAAGGTATATTTCGGCAGAACGTGATATGCCAGCCGAGACGAAACGATTAAGTATGGGAACCTTTATCCCATAGTATAATTTAAATTACAATAGTAGCTTTTGCTGGTGGCTCCGCTTGCGTTAAAATATTTCTCGGGGTAAAGAATATTTTCAAGTGAAAAAGACCGTCGGTGCTCAGAGGGCACTTTCATAATCGGATTAGTTATTTTACAGATTACTAGCATATATCTCAACTTAGAACATCTTTATAACATTAGTATTGATATTCTAGCTGTGGTTAGCATTCATCGGGGTAAAATTTCATTTTGATACCTTATTACCTCACCGTCGTATTTCGTGAGTTTTTATCATGTGTTAAGCTGTGAGGCAACAATACAATATACATTGGCCTCGTTACAATGGCTTCCTATGGCAGTAAAATTAACTCGGTCGAACGTTCCCATATTTTTTATACAAAACTGACCGCAGTAAATCTCTAAAACGTATAATAGAAATCGGTTTATTTTCATTGCAATTAAATAACGAGACGAGCATACCGCTTACCTGATGGTAAGCCTTAAGACATTCATAAACAGTAGCAACACCGCACAGAACTTTGAATTACAAAGTACTGAGTGGTACTCCTGTGCATTTGTCGCCAAGACATAAGATGAAGCCTCATAATGTTCTTCCAACCGGAACACAACAGCGCTTGCACACTGGTACATGGTGATGGTAGAAAGAGACATGTGCGTTGGTAGTTGGTACCTATTCAGACGTGCTCTCCTCGCATACGAGAAAACTACCAATAAGATGCACTTAAAATTTATATGTATTTAGATGTAGTAAAACGCACATTTCTAAACGCAAGTCAGTCCTTGGCATTGATAATATTATAATTATAGAAATGTACGGTCATTGCAGTCTAAAAGTAGAGAAATGAATCATAATATGCCCTTGGTCTTTTAGATTTCATATCCACCGGGCAGTGACTCAGTGGATTGCTTTAGTGTCCTTTTATTGGCAAATAAAATTCTTACATGATTTGACATAGTCATAATTCAATTAATGTTTTGTAAATAAAACGGCGGTTCAAGGAAATGCAATATAAATAATAAATATAGAACTCCACTATTTTCGCTTGGCATTTTTGTTTGTAGCATGAATAAACCCAACTCGACCAATCATCGTGGATGATACTAGTCTCAGAGAAAACCAACGTGAGGTTGCATCTTTGCAGTTGCGTTTCGTAGCCAATGAGACTGCCAAAAGCCCAACACTTCCATCTTCTTGATTTCTACTGGTTATCTTTAAAAGTTGGTAATGCATTTATTCATCTTACACAGTGATTCGTAACCGTTCCTTTCCTTACATTCTGCTGTAAAATATGCAAATTGTTTCGTAGTATCGTTTGTAAAAGCAATACATTTGCAAGTACCATTACACCATAAAGATTACGGGATATTCACACCGCAATAACTTAAAGCATCCGAGGGGGAGCGATCCAACTTAATCTTGGTTGGAAAACAAAATCGATGCATTCCCGTGAGCTTATAGTTGGGGCAAGCGGACCATCGGGCCGTTGTGCGGGGACCTAGAGCTGTGAGAAAACGTCAACATTATTTTGTTACTGTCCCGCCGCTGCCGTCACCCTCCGATATTTCGATATGGCGTGAGACATGTAGGCGTATCGATAAAATCGCTGACATTTTTGGGTGTTATTTCAGAGTTGTAATATTTGCCAAAAAAATAAACAGTTTTATTCATTAAACATCTACTTACTGTATTGTCTCTCATTTGCAATACAGCTTTAACACCAATATTATAGTACGACAAAAGAACCGTGATATTATCAAATGACTCATATGTGCAATTGCAGCAAAGTGATAGCAGTATAAAATTGCGCACAGAATGACTCTATAGAATGAATGATTATCGATAGACATGATCGATATCAAAATGAATTCGCGTCACTATATTGCACCGGACGAGTGTCCAAGTGATCGATATTAGTGCGTGGCGGCGAGCAGTGGGGTTGTAGCAACAGGAGGGCTCGGCTCGGGAGGGCTCGGAGGGCGCCGCGAAGGGTGACGCGACACGCGACACTATGGCGCCCGCCCGCCACACACTCAACTTGTTAATGAATGCACTGCCTCCATTGTTTCGACGTTTGTACGTGAGACACTAATATTCATTGTCAAGATTATTAATAGCACTGACAATGGCTGTATACTGATCAACAAGTATTGCTGAATATTGTACGGCCTACATCAATAGAATCTTGGACTTTTTATAATACATATCGACAAGCTTGTAAATATGTCCAACTACATCTGAGCATACATGATACATATTAACACAAAAACTCACGGACTTATTACCATAAACTGAACAGGGACATCCTTAGACTATCTTCATTTCGTCGAAGTTAAATCCGTCTCATAGTGCGATGGGGCGAATCTGTCGCTATACAGGACCCATTTTTTTTTTCGGCCGGAAAAAATGCGTTATCGCTACCATCACTGGGCAACTCAGATAAAATGTTTTTAGGGAATCGAAGTTAGAACATCTATTTCACAAACTAACTCAGTTTTATGAAAAAAAAAACCTTCAACACATCTAATCGTACTCATCGAATCAACCTTCACTCGTAGCACCATACTAAAACGAACAGCAAAACCTCATAAAATTACAAAACGTCATATCACAGCATGGCATCCAGCCCTCTGAAGGGCAGGATACTACTGACGATTTAATGGTTGGCACACGACTGTAATGACGCCGGCTGACGGCTCCGCGTGAAAAATGACTACGCGCACCCGCAATAACAATATAACGACCGATTAACTCCCATGTTAAACGCCCTGCCGAGCTCAAGATGGTGGCTTGAGCCCTTTTCTAACATCTTAGATGTCTAATTGTAGAAAATTCTATCTAAATGAACAAGTAAAGCCACGCTGTTAACTAACCCCATGACTTTCATAACGAATGATAGGGTGGGGGCCCGCCTTTTGGTATCAAGGTCAAGTATTCGATTGGGCCACACAATGTCATGCTTGGAATGGGGAATGTTGTAGTTTTAACTCCCTTGCAGTGACCGAGCGTTTTGCATTCATAGATTATATTATTTCGCTGATTTATTCAAAGAAATCACGTTACGCTTTAGAAACGTGGGGTCAGAAAAACACCACGTCATTTAGGAACAAATTAATATGTCAATATTAGTTTATGTTCTCTTTAAAGCCGATTAGATCTTTGGTTAAAAATATCTGTAGAGTGTAGGTACATATTTGTTATTTCTTAGCTCTTAAAATATTAATTATTTTCTTAAAAATAGGTACCTACATTTGCACGTGTATTAAATGCATTCAAAATTCATATACAATGTGTTAAATTCGAAAGGCAGATTTAGTGCTTTATATTTCTAGTATTATACAGGGTCATTTTGACATTGCGTTAATAAATGAAACCACATACTTATCTCGTTGAAAATAACACTTTCCATTAAGTTATTTTAATCATAGATGTAAAATAAAATAAATTAATTTACGAACAAAATAAATATCATTAAAAGGTAACTTTAAGTTTACACGCCCTAATTTCACTATGACTGCTCTAGGATAATTCGTCGCAGCAGCAACATTACACTTTCAGTCAGAAATACACTTACGCACACACCATATACTACAAAATTTTTGGCAAAAGTATTCATTATTCATTGATAATTTTTAGCACGATGTTAGCAGAGATATAGGCGAATATGTGGTTTCATTTAGTAACGCAATGAAAAACTGTCCTGTATAATGTATGTGTTTACACATTTTGTTTGGTTTGTACCATTTAACTGGGTCAAATGAATGTAAGTCAACAACAAATAATGGTCCGGTGGCAACATACATTTTCAGTTGTTTGAAACTTTTTAAACCTGTACAAGTTGTAAAAGTTTATGGCCACCATTAAAGTAAATCTCGAACAGCGGCCGGTACGTTAACGTGTGATAATACTACGGTTCTGTGTGATGCGCAATTTTTCAGGCAAATATACATTTCACAGCTTTTATAATTGCTTTAGCATGTGTTACGTCTCACATATTTCATGCTGTTAAATATCGCATGAAACCCGATGAGCAAAGTTTATAAATATACAATTGGATATTAATATTTCATTTGGATATTAATATTTCATTGCAAGTGCCAATGTTGACATTAGTTTCGTTTTCCGGGTAACAAGGAAACTGCAATTTCAGGAAAAAATTTACTGCAAAGCATTACTTTAGGACAGCACGTGGCCGGAAAACTAAAGAAGAAGAAAGAAGGACTACATGCTCAAATTGTTATTATTCGGTGGCATTGGGAAATACTTAAATGTTGAAAGAATCATGGCAAGTTTTTACCTGAGTGTTTCAGTTAGCGTCTAAGATTAAGATATGTAAAAACAAATATAATTTAAATATGTTATATTTTCCACAGTTTTAGCTTTACTGTTAAAAGCCACAAAATTATGTTTATAATTAAAAGTAAATCAATTGTACTTCCGGTTTCGTTACTTCTGATCTGTAGTGACATAAAAAGTGTTGCCACCTAAGAATAAAAGTGGCAGAACACGGTAGATATTACATTATATTTTTATATCAAAGAAGTGATAATAATATGTAACGATCATTCTTGAATACTAATACTGTATTAAAATAAACACCGAATGGATTTTTTGCCATTCTGTGTTGAGTTAGCGTAAAAGATTGTCCCATTTCTCACGCTAGAAAGTAATTATAAAAGAAGTAATAGCAACCCTGCCGATGACAGTGAGCGTCTTATTATGACATTTTGAATTCGGTTTATTTACATCAGTGCCAGTGGTCTCGAACCTACAGATTTTTTGGTATTTCTACCGATTTTGGGCCAGTCCTACCGAAATGACTATATTTTTCAACGATTTTTTGAAAGCTAGAAGATTCTCCCGATTTTCAGCGATTCGAAGATTAAAATCCCCTTTTTCTTTCATATTTTACGATTACTTGGTTAAATATGTTGCTGTTTGGGGCGGCGGGGGACAGCATTTTTACATTCATGAGGGGGGGGGGGTGTATGCGTGACTCTCGTTTGTTAAAATTACCTTCTTTTGGAACAATAATAGTCCCTAGACTTTAAAATTAAGAGGGTTTTCATTGAATATTGCTTGTTTTTTTGCATATACCGAGTTTTGCTCCAATATACCGATTTTTCTTGGCAACTCCACCGATTTCACATATTGTCGTCCGAGACCACTATAAATACAGCCTATATCTGCTATCATATCTCATTGTCAGATAAGTGATAACCTTTAACTATGACTTTTGTTTTAATTTTCCCTTTTTATTGGGAAGGCAAAGAGTTCAAGCAACTGGATGCATAAAGCAGCAGACCAGGCTCTGTGGCGTATCTTGGGAGAGGCCTATGTCCAGCGGTGGACTGCAACAGGCTGATGATGATGAAAAGGTTCAAACCCATACCTACAGCCTCGTCTTATGTGATATGTTTGTTTCTTTTTTTTACTATGTACTATGTCGTAGTAAAGCAGTTAACAAAACCTTACCAAGACTTTATCGAGCAGTTTTGGCGGCAACGAAAAAACACTTGATTGGCACAGTTAATTCAATTCATTTCATTTGAGCCCTTTAATAGAATTATATTGGATAATATACCTCCATAATTATGCAATATAACACTAAGTATCACCAAAATAATGAATTAAAACAAGAGCATCTCATGACACTTTAAAGTTCCCGCCAAAACTCTCTACGAAAATGTTAAATAACTCATAACTTTTTTTTGTGGCTTCTGAATAAAAAAATCTTTTGGATTGGGTTCAGGATAAGTATATTCTATCGTTATAACATTTTTTCATTCCTAGACGCGCCAAATTGATATCAGGTAAAACGTTGTATGGAACTTGCCATGATTCTTTGCATTCAAGAAACTATTGCGCGACTATTCGCTCATTTTAGTGGTAAGTGATAGATTACGCGCGAGCAACATGCCCGTTTTTCTACCCATAATTTAAAATCATCCTTATGCAATTTGGATAGAGTTAAAAATAAAACTTTTTTTTTTGCAGTTAAATGTACACACTTGCTCGCGTTTTCGAGGAGCTTGAGCAATAAGGAACGCGCACCGCTGACGTACACTAAGAACATAATTCTACACAGCAATAATATTTGCAATAAAGGTCGTAATTTATTTGCATGATTAGAAAAATGCTATAACAGCCTCATACTAAAGCATTTTTATTTTATTTTATTTTAGTACTGGTTTTTGCCTACATTAAGGTTCTTTTCGCATAAAAAATATAATCGAAATATGAATCGGGATAAAAAGTTGCCTATGTGCTAATCAAGGGATTGCTCCATTTATTTGCTAAATTGAAACCAACACTGTAGAGCTAAATTTGTTGTTTTCTTTTAACGAGATTTACATGTATATTCTACACATGTATATTCTACCTTGGATTCCCACAGGTAGGAAAGCATAATATTATATACCCACATTTATTTTTCTGTCGTACAAAATATTTTTAAATTATACGCATAAACCTTCCTCTTGAATCACACCGTCCATTGGTGAAATACGTATGAAAATCCGTTCGGTAGTACACACACACTAGACATGGGCGCCGCGCCGGCGTTACGCCGCCGGGCAGGACCCGCGCGCCGCCGCCGCCGCCGCCTAACTTGGACGGCGTGGATTTTGTGAATACTTTTAATTTTTATTGTCAAATTTTATGAATGATTGGGTCTCAAATGTCATATTTAATTCGATGTAGACATAGGCGCCGCGCCGGCGTGGATTTGGAATAAAAAAAAAATATCTTCAAAAATTTTATTCGTAGTTATTGGCCGACTTGGGTTTTTTAAAGTTAATAACAGAAAAACGACTGTTAGCGTTAACGATTCTAAAAGGCATCATCTTTCAAGCTGTCTAACCTAAAAGGTCCTGGCATCGCTAACTAAACTTTACGCCACGGAGTTATGTGGTCCATGATCTTTTATAGCAGTACCTTTTCGGCCGAAACCTTGGACCTGCGAATCTCTCTGCAATGCTCAACAGTGGAATCCGCAGCAGATAATAAGGTCGTACCACACGATCTTGTACGTGACTTACTTGTTGGTTAGATACCGGCCTAGGATCTGGGCCCCAAAGCCCTACGGCTACCTTCCACTGGCTCGAGGGAGCTTCCACACACGAGCAGCGTCTGGCTCCTAAATAAAGGCCAAGCGGGCACCTTTCGGCGGAGTTGCCATGGAGGATGTGGTCTCAGGCTGGAGACCCTGTCCTCGGTGCCCAAATGTTTTAGTAGTCCACCCTGATTTCACCAAGGCGTGAAGCACCTATGGTCCAACTATCAACTGATAAATGCACTCATCGGAGAACATTGTTTCGGAGAGTTTCTGTGGCAGATCAAATCAAATCAAATCATTTATTGAGTAATTAGGCCCCTAAGGGCGCTTTTACACGTAATTTTTTACAATACTTTTTTATCAACTAGAAGATTCTACCGGTGCTTCGGGAAAGCCCACTGACCTGAGAAGAAGCACCAAGAAACTCAGCGTAGGTCTTTCGTCATCTTATTTTTTATTTTTTTAAATAGAACATATTTTACAATACAAAATTAATTTTAAACGTGGATATTAGATGCGAAATTACCGGAGAGTACTTAAGACAAGCAACCACCTATATGTTTAATTTTAAGTAAACAATAAAGTCAACCACCAATCAGAGCAGACCAGTCCACACAAGCAGCACCCGTTCACGAGTATGACGCATGTGCCAGCCATCGGCCTCCTCAACCATGTTGCAGGGAAGTGGCCAACCCGGCACACGACGCCGCCGCAGGTACAGACTTTAAAGCGAGCAAGAATACTCAGACTGTGGCTAACCAAGACAAAACAGATACAACAAAGGTGTATATCAAAAAAGTAACGTAATATATTAAAAATATAATCTTAGGACTATCCGGGACGGTCGCTCATATCCATTTGTCACAAATTACTTAATCGTCGGTCATGTCTTTTTCTTGTGATAAATGCCCAACGACGGTGTCTTACGGTCAGGTGCATGTGATCGTTTTTACTGGTCCATGGTCAACAGGTGGAGGTTTTAGATTGCAGTGGCTAACTTTTTCGGAGTAGTCCTTCATCAGAAAGAGAGTGCTACGAGAGATCGATAGCGGGCCAATCCCTCTGCCATCAGAGACGTTAGAGACTCCTGGTCCTGACATGTGAATTGGGGGCGTTTAGGGAAGTCCACTACGGCATCCCCGATCTGTTGTAAAAGCCGACTAATAGGGGCTATCGGGCGATCTTGGGGTCTCTCGAATAATCGTCCACTCGGCCTTTGAGGTTGCAATATACGGTCCAATATATAACCTAACTTTTATCGGAGTTTTAGCTAAACTTAATTGAGAGCATAGCGATTTCGTGTCATTTAAAGGAGGAGCCCTCTCGCTGTCGCTGTGTTACTAACCAAGACTACAGCAAAGGATCTTAATTTTTGATGGCCTACGAGTACGAAGGTAGACCTCTTATGAAAAGAGATGGTGCGGGAACACGAACGGTCGGACTCCTCCCGTCAGAAGTAAAGAAATTTGAGGCATGAGGTAGAGAACTAAATATTACCCGTCCTTTCGATGGAGATTTGCGGATAAAATGATTAGGCGCACATGACCATGAGATCATGAAGCCGTCCCTGACGCAACAAAGTGCTTTGTATACATTTAATATGCCGTGGTAGTTTACGATGGTGGACGTCGGCAACATCAGCTTTGTGAGGCCCCTTTTATTTTCCACTTTTCCCTCGCCCGGGCCTAGCGGCGGCTGAACTCGGTTGACAAAGGGCACAAAGAAAAAGGCCAAGTGCAAACATCTGCCCCCGGAGCCCTGCGTTGGCTAAGGCCGCCACTATCAAAAAGTAATATTAAATATTTTTTTTGTAAGGCCCCTTAAGCGCGAGGTCGGCGGCCGTCGCCGACGCCTAACGCCGTCACTACTAGTTTTCATAGACTAAAAGACTTGGTCCAGCTTGGTGTGTCGCCCGATGCTTCCATCTCTATATGTGGCGTAACGCTAGGTCGTAAAAGCGGTGATAATGATATAACCGCGCAGTCATTTTTGATAACGGGATAGTGGCCCTAAAGGACATTAATGGTCATTTCACCTTCTCCGCGAAACAAGATAAAGACTCGCGAGTGCCATGGAGCATTTGTCTTTTTTTGTTATTATTTTTCGCGGAGAAAGTGACTTCTTACTATCACCCATCCTTCAAGGGGGGCGACTGAGCGGTTATGCTGGGTTCACCGTGCCTTACGACCCGACGTTAAGCCGCCCGGAGATATGAACCCATTAGGTGACCGCCCAACGTATGTACAACGCACGGCATACAAACCAAAACTCCGCTGTGGGCATCTTCGGTGCATTAGGGACGGCCGCGGGCTTCCTCTGACGGAAGTGTCTAAGTATCGTCTGCAACCGCCCCTCCGCAGTGCCGCCTAGTGCGGCCCGTCTGCTGTTGTGTTGGGCTCAGACGCTCCCGCGCACCGAAGGACGCCCTCTGCGTCAACGGCAACGTGAGGCCAACCAGCCACGCTGCCGTCCATCACAGGGATTGCAACAATGTGCTAAAAAAACACAAAACTAAAGACGGACAGCCCCCTGCCGTCCGCCTGGGACCCCGGTGGCCTCTATTGCCTAATAGTATTTTACGACAGGTAGGGGATACCGTGGTGGAATTCTCCAAATGCCCCCAATCCACAGGGTGGATGGAGCATGGGTCCGGAAGGGATTATTATACCGATAAGTTAATTGGCTAGTGCTTCCAACTACCTACGAACATGTAACTGAGGAATTTATATGTGGCCTATACATATATTCAATATTCATTTAAAAAATCCACGCCGCCGGCGTTACGCCGCCGCCGACCAAAAATTACCAGCACGCCGCCGCCGGCTTTTTCCTATGCGGCGCCCATATCTAACACACACACATCCTCACGCCTGTTATCGCCGAAGTGGTAGGCAGAGACGCAACTAGTGCACCCACTTTTCGCCGATATTCCGTCCCATGATGTGATAGGGGGCGAGCCTATCGCCATGTCTGGCTCAAATTCCAGACTCCGAGTTGATATTGAATAGAAAAACTCAATATCACTTTGCCCGACCCGGGAATCGAACCCGAGACCTCAGCATGGCAGTCGTACCATAATACAACTACGCCACCGAGTCAGTCTTAGCCGTAGTGTTCCGTTCCGTTCGGTAGTGTTTGAGTTCATAGCGTTCAACTTTCAAGAGACAAACAGGTGCGATAAGGGGCTTTGTTTTATAATAAGTAGTGATGTAAGGACATATCCTTAAAAATAAAGTATGCTGTCCTTGCCTGGATCTTAAACGATTGTCCGGGATAAAACTTCCACTTTATATTTTCCGGGGGAAAATGAAACAAAGTTCTTCCCTGGGTCTCAACTATCTCCATACTTATATGCTCGAGGTTTCACTCGCGAGAAAGAAAATCCGGAATAAAATTCCCGGTTTATATTTTTCCGGGATAAGCAGTATGCACACAGCCTATGTCTTTTCCTGGTTCTCAAACATCTCCATAGTTATTTATTTGCGGTTCAACCCGCAAGAAAATATTTTCCGGGATAAGTCCCGATTTATTTTTCCCGGGATAAGAAGAAGCCTAGGTCCTTTCCAAGGCCTTAAACTATCTCCCTACTAAATTGCATCGCAATCGGTTCAGTTGGCTGTGAAGGCGCCACTCGCGAGAAAATAAAATCCAGGATTCTGGCGGTTCCACTCGCAGAAAACGATTTTCCGGGATAAAAGTCCCGATTTATATTTTCCCGGGATAAGAAATCCTCCCTAGGTCCTTTCCAGGATCTTAAGCTATCTCCCTACCAAATTTCATTGAAATCGGTTCAGTGGGTTAGCCGTGGCGGCTTGCGAGAAAAAAATCCGAGACAAAAGTCCCGGTTTGAACTATTCCGGGATAGAAAGTAGCCTATGTTAATACTATATTATGAGTTTTTATACATGTTCAAATTCAAATTCAAAGTTTATTGCACTCCACAATTGTTTATACATAAAGATGGTACAATGGAATGCATACGTGACAATCGTGGACCCTGTCGGGCACGGCAAAATTGGAAGAGAGGGTGAAACTATATTATTAAGAATTTATATGTTAAGGGCCATGTAGTGCCTGGACAATGTTTTAATTTTTATGGAAACATTGAAAAAGAAACAGTAGCAAGCAGGATTTGAACCCGCGACCTCCAGCGTACCGTGCCGGTGCTCTCCAAAATGAACTACCTCGACGTACCTTCGGCTGTTCAATTTCAAGTTCCCTATTTTATCTCTTTAAAGGAGGTGAGAGAGTCCGTCTGGATGGGTACCACCCTATTAACTACAGCTAGTGTAACAATAGGCAGTCTTATAGCTAAAACTTGTCTCTTGCAGACAACCATAGGATGGAATCTTTTCTGCGTAGAAGTTGGAGTGTGGGTGAGTTTATATTTAAATAAATAAAATACAAGTTTTAATATAATGTTATTTTTTTTATCGTTTTTTATTATTTTTTAAGTGTTTTCCCTGAAATTGATGATAAGGGTAGTGCAGTTTAAGTAAAACGTCGACCAACTACAAACGACATGTCTCATCAGGGTTACCATATAAAATGCAATGCGATTTGTTTGAAATGAATATATTATGAGAAAACAAGCCATATTCGGAATATTGCTTACACTGATTTATATTCAAAACGTGACGAAAGAGAAACAGTCAATACTATATTAGGAAGGAAATAAATACCCCATAAACGAAATTATCGAAAAATGACATGCAACCTATACGAGGTTATTGATAAATGATGATAACTCGTATGTATCGCAAAATAACTGTTGACGATCCGATCTATGCAAACAGACACTATGATGTACAACCCTAAGATAAGCATGTTAAATTAGGTACTCACCAATAGCTCTCGAGACGGCCAGTTGTCCGTTGACACGCCACGTGCCCCAATACATCACCGTTCCACCAGATGACTCTATTCGAACTCTTTCGTCCTGCAAATTGATGACCATTTAAACATACGCCGCATTTCATTTGTCAATTGATAATACTAGAATATGCGACGGCACTAAATTCTATCAACATCAAGATTGATGCTTATTCGGAAAAAAAAATCTTTGAGATATACATTTCAAACACACACAAAAAATAGCACAAATATGCATTAACTGCTTTCATATTATTCTACGTAATATGTAAGCCGCAGTTAATAAAATTGGGGTATTTTAGTCAATATTTGATACAATGAATTCAATATGGTCCCGATCTTAAAATTCAACCGCTTACTTGTGGTAAAACTGTGTCGTGGCTAGTTTTATCTATAGCATAAATAGACCAGTGGGGCTAGGACGTGAAAAAAAACAGGATGCGTCTCCGTTTCGTTTTATTGTGATTGGTCGAGAGACTGACGTATCGGTCTCTCGATCAATCACAAACATCAAAATACCGATACGTCAGTCACTCAACCAATCACAATAAAACGAAGCGGAGACGCATCGTGTTTTCCGTTTCACGTCCTAGCCCCACAGCTCCATTCTGAGAACCGTCACTTTTCTATCGTCTTTCGTATGGTAGCTAAAATTACCGATGGCCCTATAAATCTTTCCATCAAATAGGTAGTAACTTATTCAAAAGTCAACAATGTAACCACTATTTATCTGGCATTATATATGTCCCGCGTAAAGAATAAAGTTGTATTGGTCCAAATGGATACGTTTCCGCATCCCTAATACAACGGATGGATGTATGAAAACGCGGTTCCGATTCGGACATGTATTGGCGCCAGAGTAATCAATACAATAGGAAGTTTCGCGGGAAGAAATATACATGCACGGGTAGATGGAGTGACTCTCGGAATTAGTAGCACGCACCACGCACCGATGTGTATGATTCACATAGTCTCAATAAAATTATTCGGCGGATCCAGTTCCAGGAAGTAGGCCCGCGGAGTTGAATTCGGACCCGGAACCGATTCATAGTGGAGTAAAGACGTGTAAGCGTGCGGGTTACCTGACGGCCCGGCTTGTGCGGGTTCACGAGCTGCATGAGGCGCATGCGCTTGGCGAGCAGCGCCTGTGAGTCGCCGGCCCAGCCCGCCAGCAGCCGCCGCGCGCGCACCGTCACGCACACTGCCGTGCTGCCGCCGCACGCGCGCTACACACACACAAACACACATACAGTCCGCGTGTTAACTGTATGACGTACGTACGATTCTTGAAATGTTCTCCATCTAAATGAGGGCTTAATGTATTGTATAGTGCGGGCAAAATCCGAGGAATCGAGGCGTGCGGGGAAGTCAGGCGCGGCGCGCACCACGATTCCTCGGATTTTGCCCGCACTATACAATACATTAAGCCCTCATTTAGATGGAGAACATTTCAAGAATCGTACGTACGTCATACAGTTAACTTACGTCATTTATAATCTTGACAATGGACAATCTGTGACTCTTGCTTGATACAAACAGTGTAGGTAAATAAATCAAACAAATCTTCCTAATAAGGAGCCATTCATTTATTCCGTTAGACGATTTAGGGGGTGAGGGGGGTCACCATGTCTTATTTTTTCTTACAAGGGGGTGGGAGGGAGTCTCGATAGTTCTTACGTAAGATCACAAAAATGCGCAAAGTTAAAATCACACTTTGAAAAAGCGCGGGCAAACGCGCGAGTGCCGAGGTTCGCTCAGATGCGTATCGACTATCGATAAACGATTTCCAAAGTACAAATATACATTACAAAAATTGGTTACTTAGAAAAAAAAGACGTGTGGCACTCGGAGACTGCCGCGATAAAGCTATTGCATAAATTCTAATATTTATAACCTCTTTGAACAGATATAAAATAAAATATTCATCGATAGATGGGAAAACTAAAAAAAAATATGAAAGACGGGCACAATGGAATAGTATCCAGAGCCGTAATATTTAAATAATAACCTCTTTGAACAGATATAAAATAAAAGAACAGGCCGTAAAAGTGACAATCGAAATTTAAATAAAACATCAACTGCACGCGTTTGACATTTCGATACGTTTCACTGACTGGAACAATTTTTAAATACACGGTAATTTCGACCTTTTATCGTTTAACATTCAGCTCATATCCTCTTACATATTGTATTCTTACAAGACAGCGATATTAAATTTACTTATGGAATTTTACACTCTGCATGGTTGTGATAGAGTTGAAAAAATTAATTACAAGACTGCGATATTAAATTTACTTATGAAATTATACACCCTACATGGTTGTGATAGAGTTGAAAATGGTGAGGGGTGTTAGGTTATTTCATTACGGAATTTCTGGATTCGGTCTCCACGCTCAAGGCCCGCGATAGAAGCTATGCAATAGCTTAATAAACATTAAAACAAAGCAAACGTGTATTCTTTTATTCCTTTAGATTCTTACGTAATAAATATAAAACGGGGAGGACGGAGTCGGCCTATTTTTTTCTTCTTTAGGGCTGGGGGTAAAAAAACTAGCGAAAATAGTCTTACGTAATTAATGAATGGACCCTAAGTGAATGCTTTACTAAATATCAAACTTCAACTTCCTATAGGGTCCCAATGATGCATATATCTCTTATCGAAGTATAACACCTATACATACATACATACATATACACTCACGCCTGTTATCCCTTAAGGGGTAGGCAGAGGCGCAACTAGTGCACCCACTTTTCGCTGTCATTCCATCCCATGATGTGATGGGGGCGAGCCTATCGCCATATCGGGCACAAATTCCAGACTCCGAGCTGATACTGAATAGAAAAACACAATATCACTTTGCCCGACCCGGGGATCGAACCCGAGACCTCAGCTTTCCAGTCGTACTGTAATACCACTACGCCACCGAGGCAGTCATATATGGCAGGAGGCATTATAACACCTATTTACCTCTTGATTACTTTTCCTGATGAACTCTGCGTCTGTCCGTAGGAAGGCGTCGCGCATCGCTCTCCTCAGGTCGGTGGTGAAGTGCGAGCTCTCCACTAAGTACTGGTGCAGATGCGCCGCGCAGTACGTGGCCGCCGCCGAGCCCGCGTGTCCGTCGTACACCGCGTAGAAACTCGTCGGCTCTGTCGTCTGCAACACCAATGGGTAATATTCCTCTGATATCATACATACCGTGGTGAATCCCACATGTCGCACCTTTAGAACGAAAACGACACAATACAAAAAAATCGATTGAGTTATCTTGATAAAATGACTTAAAAAGAAGTTCTCAATACAACAATAGTTCAAACACAACCATATTCAAGCGGGAAAAGGACCGAACTGTTATATCAGGCCTTTTAAAATTATGTTTTTATAAAAAAGTAAGAGTTTTAAGTCATTTTATGATTATAACACAATTTTCGATGGTTTTTAATTGTGTCGTTTTCGTTCTAAAGGTGCGATGTGTAAAACACGCTATAGCATAAGAGAAATAATAAATGTTACCATTTATAAATCCAAAAACAATACATATCATACATGCGAATGTTTGTGAATATGTTTGAATGTTTGTTAGAAGTAAACTCAAAAACCACTAAGAGGATTTGGGTGAAATTTGGAATTCTTTTCCTAGATTAAAATATAGGCTACTTTATACCCTGAACATTTGCTTGGTATACTTTATACCTAGGATTTTAAAATCAGTTTTTGTTAAATAGTAGGCGCTGGCGTACCTATGGTGCTATGGCTAATGGAGCACCACAGTGATACAGAGTCTATTGTGTCGGGAAAGACTGTCAAAAAATGCATGCCATTACCGATCCTGGCTTACAAGATACTGATAATGGAAGATTATATAAAGTGCGATAGAACTCAAGTCCCTCTTAACCCGTCAAACCTCGCTTATATAATAAATGTATGGGGAAACCCTATATACTCGGACGCCGGCGTCCGAGCGCTTGACGAGTCAAAGGACCTGCGTAGACCGCTAATAAAATAAAAAATAAACTTTATCCTGATCTCATAGCACTCAAGACGGATATAGTCTTTTTTAAGATTTCCGATTGTAGTATTTTCCTGGTGCGGTGTTCATTACTGAGGTGAATGAGTCAGCGAATTAAGTGGCATGTACAAACGCTGAGTTCTTCAACTTTCTCTACACTTGTAGGAAAAGTGTTTCATTCTTTAAAAAATAGACATGAAGTACGTTGTTTCGTACAATTAGTGAAATTTCCGGAGGCCCAACAAATCTTTTCCTCGTTCCATCGTTGAGGACACACTCTTAATTCCTCTGACTGCGTGGGTGTGCCTGAGCGGTAATAATCACTCACAATCAAGTGACTCACCCGCTCGCTGACGTACTAAAAATCATTCATAATACCACTATATGCAGAATACTCCAGCTAGTCCCAAAAAATAGACACATATATGAACCCATTTTTAAATAATTCGTTTTTCGAATCTGCTTATTTCGCCCTTTAACAAATTTACTATGTAGGTATGGTAGTATGCCATATTATAGTATGCGTAGTCACGGTCATCGTGGAAATGAAGGAAATTACACAATAAACACAATTGGTGTAAAACTCTATAGCATGTGTTGAAATGTATAACACGTAGATCCCATGGCTGTGATAATTAAACAATTTAAGTTGCCGCTAGAGACAACTAAAAGCGATACAAATCATAGCATTCTCATACAAATCAGAGCATGAGCAAGAATCATAGAAATAGATTTTGTATATGCATAAATATGTGGAAATTATTCATATATGTAGGTGTACTGTAATCAGAACATGTGTGCATTTGCATAAGAGTTACATCATTGCATCGAAATTGCAAAGCTGATGTGATGACGGTGACGCAAGCCCAAACATTTGTCATGCCAGGTGATTTTCTTATAACATATAGGCACAGTGTTCCTCCTCGATAATTTTGACGCAGATCCTATGTAAATAGAACGGATTACGCAATTCCATAAAAAATTTAAAAAATAATGCATCAGGTACTTATGGCCTTTATTTATTTACTTTATTATGTAACGCCTAATGCAGAATGGATTTTATTTTAGAGTCAGTTATCAGTATCAAAACTAGATACCTACTGAAATCAATAATTAATAAATCTCTCAAAAATGATAATCACCTCGATACCAAACAGGGCCTCTAAGTTTCCAATCTCGACATGTCGGTCCTCCATGACTCGTCTGGAATTTTTGGTCGCGCATGACACTGTCGTGAGGTCCCTCTGCGCGAGCGGCGGGGGCGGGGGCAGTGTGTCCAAGCGGGCATTGTCCAAATAACGTAAGCACACGTTGTTCACGCGCGCCGTCACTGCTTGCATCAATCTGAGGGCTATGTACACTGAAATGAGAAAAAAAAATATTTGTTAAAAAAGCAACTATATATCTGTAGCTAAGAAAAGTTTGTTACTCAGAATATATACTGAATCGTTAGACAAATTTATCATAATCGGTTCAATAGGAACGACGCTAAAGTGGAACATAAAATGGATACATTACATAGGGTGTTAAAATCATTACCTTAGAAACAGGGGGAACAAAATGTAATGGTGTCTGCATTGGAGTGTATCAAGCGTGGGTCATAACGAAAGCTTGTTGCTGGAAAGATTTGGCTTCAAATTACAACCGGCCTGTCTGGTGCAAGAAAGACGCGGACTGGACAAATCATGTAAAAAACACTCATAGCGTGTTGCCCAACCTCGAAATCGAACCCACGTCTACAGCCAAAATAAACATGAATAACAACATAATTAAGATAAACGTTGTTAGTCGCGATGAGCAAAGGTGCCGTGGATAATGACGTGCTTAATTTTATTAAAGTAATCAGCTATTTTGCCACCTGAAAGGTCATCAAGAATATTTCCCTACCTAATGATAAGCTTACGTATACCGCTTAAATGTGGCTCATTTCCGTTTCAACCTCACTGCATAATCTCATTTGACATCTAGCGCTATACACAGACTGATGCGATA
The DNA here is from genome assembly GCA_949316025.1 of Lapara coniferarum. Taxonomy (NCBI): domain Eukaryota; kingdom Metazoa; phylum Arthropoda; class Insecta; order Lepidoptera; family Sphingidae; genus Lapara; species Lapara coniferarum. Next base: position 28,623,951 of record OX438919.1, read on the forward strand.
CCATATGGCAAACTTGAACAACGGTGAAATGATTTCTTACGTTCACGCGAATGTTAGGCATTAAAAAAAGACGCGATAAAATCCGTAATAGTCATTGATGTATTAGGGTTTTTCAATACATCAATGGTAATAGTAGTTTTATTTCAACTAAACTAAGGTGGGTTAAAACAGGTGAACACCTATTTTAACATCATATTTATTGTTTAATTTTTATACATGATAAGGAGTAGTATCGTATTCTTATAGTGTTGATAAACCTGGCTTGATAAACTATAGAATAAAGCGATATCATTGTTTTCGTACAAAACCCTTCTATTGATTATGAGTGAAAGCATTGTCTTATTAACTGTTTAAAATCTGATTAGAATAAGTTTTTGAGTAACATACATACAAAATTACTTGTGCCGCCATTAAATCCATTATACAAGGTTGATTAAACGGTGAGGCTTTATTTCTAGCTACATATGTAATGTACCATATACAAGCTCTACACCAAATTTCAGTTCAATAGGAGGAATAGTTTAGCCACAGTATAGATTTTTCGTGTTTGCAAAACTACATCGGGATGTATATCTGCCCTAACAGCTGACCGAGAGTCTAAACATAGTTATCTAAGATCATGTAAGGTGCGTGACCTTAAATATCAACAAAATTAGGAGACGTTGTCCCTCTATCAGCCAATAATCACGTCAAAGTGAGTCTTAATCTTAGTGCAATAAGAACGAAAACACAATAACATTACATCATAACTTTGTAACACAAACAAAGAAGCGATTAATACATAGACCTGGGTCATTCAAATCTTCAAAAATTCAAAGAACTGTTTTAGTTTTTTTTAGTGTGTCGCCGTAATTGCTCCGGGGCATGAGACGCCTTGCGAAAGCGCCCTGAGCCGCTTCCTAGGTACAATCTTATTATTGCTTACGCGCCATTTTGACAATATCCAAATATTGCTTTTTGATTATGTGATAGGACACTAATGTAAATGTATTAAAAAGTGATAGTGTTTGTTTATTTCTTTGTGTGACACGAGCACCGATCTTTTGTATGTTTGTGTTTGGTTTCTGTAACTTTGTGACAGCGAAAAATTTTAAATTTGTACTTGAGACCCACCCGCTTATGCGCCGAGCTACCTATCTATTTGTATTTGCCGGTCGGCTCATCGGCGACATGAAAGATAACAGAATGCGACGTTGCTGTTTTGTCACACAGATGACCGCAGGTTAGTGTAAATATTTATAAATGGTGTTTACGTATTAAATTGATAGAACTTGTTAGAAAAAAGTGATTTTCTATTTTTATCTTTATCGAGTTTTTGACCGTTTCGAATTATTTCCGAGCCGATATGGAGTACTCTGTCCATTTTAGTGCCCCTGGATCATAGCAACCTTGTATAAAATTCATTTAAAACAGCGACGTTTATAACTGTGTAATTTATTAAATCTCCATGCTTTCTTCATTAAGAATAATAAACAAAATAAAATATGATAACTTCAGACTTAAAAGACATACGTATTTAAAGAATTTGATAGGATAATATATCCCCTATAACACAAAACACATATATATTCTGTAAAAACGTAACTACCCATCCTGCCATTACCTAGTAGTCTATAATCTATAAAACCTAAGTGCAGTGAAGACACTTTGTCGAGCCATCGATAAAAAAAGCCAATGAATCATAGGCTTTTAATATTGCCGAAATGTATAAAATCGACTGTAGTATTCCATTTTATACTTCAATAATAATATAAAAATAATCAACATCACTATAGTGATTGTGATGAGTTGAGAGGTCAGTAAACCTGACGAACACGCGACACTCGTCAGTAATCAACAATCAGCGGTCACGTGAGACTTAACGCATCTTATCACAACAAATGCCTGCAAACCAATCATATTGTACTTCGAGACTCATAATGACCTATTACATGAAACCTAACTGATTTATTAGCATTCGTACTACCTATAATTAAAATTAATCTTAACTTCTAGATAAAAATCCAAAACAGGTAGCAGTAGAATAGTAATTATTGCTCTTTATGTGCATAAAAAAGTTTATGGCTGCTATAAGTGACTTCAATTTGCTATGACGTGACATACAAATAACGTTTTGCAATCAATTGCAATATTAAGAGGTTTAATAAAAATCTATGCGAGGACTTTGTGAAAATTATGCTTATATACACTAGTATATAAGTGATTTATTTTACATTTATTTAAATACTAGCTTTTGCTCGTGGCTCCGCCCGCGTGGTAAATTTTTTCCGGGATAAAAGTCCCGCTTTATATTTTCCAGGGATAAAAAGTAGCCTATGTCCTCTCTAGGGTCTCAAACTATCTCCATATTAAATTTCAACGAAATCCGTTCAGTAATTTCGGAGATGTGCAGTAACAAATAAACAGAAAAAGAGACAGTAAGAAAAGAGTTATAAAAATCGCTGATTTGTTTTCTATTACTCTTCTTTAGTTATCCCCTTTCTTTTTTGTTACATTTCTTTAAATGTACAGACACACCGGTTCTACTGCTTTATTATTAGTATAGATTATGTTTATTCACCCAATTCCCTTACTAGAGTTTCTCAAGCGAGGACCACGGCAATAATTTCTAATTAGCGAGAATACGATAACACATTGTCATGTTTTAAATGATAATGTATTATTTGGCTAAAGAATAAAGATAAATTTCATAACGTATTGAATCAATATTGTTCCGAAATAGTGACACATGGATTAAGTTCCCATGTCTTTACGCAACAAAATGTATTAAGTATGTACTTTCCAAAATTAAAACTTTGTACAGACTCAATAATGTACATATTTTAGAATGCTTGTATCACAATTTGAATTCTTCGGTCTAGTTATATCAGCCATACAGAGAAAACCTATTCCAACATATCGTAACTCAATTGAACCGTTTACTACATAAAGCCTGGTGTTCGAGTGGGCACGATGATGTACACAACGGCCAGCGAGGATGATGTAACTGAACAAACAGGCTGAGATTGCATGATATCATATCTCTGCAGACTATTTCGCCCGTAACAAATGTAATAGTGTTACGAAAAACGCGGCCGCTTGGTACCTCCTGCTCACTACCGCATGTCATGTCTACCAGCGTGTGTTTATGAAGGTTTTGATGCGACATAATTATGGCTTTATCGTAACACAAATAAAGGGACTGTGCAATTAAAGACGGTAGTAAAAGATTTAATGAATTTTGTGATTCCTGTATTTGACATTGGAAAATGGAATATTGAATTCTTTGATCAAATCTTTGGGATACCATTTCTAATCATAACTGGCTGATTATCCTACTAATATTATAAAGGCGAAAGTTTGTAAGAATGTCTGGATGTATGGATGTTTGTTCCTCTTTCACGCAAAAAGTACTGAACGAATTTCGATGAAATTTGGCACACGGGTAGATCATGTCTTGGATTAACACATAGGCTACTTTTTATCCCGGGAAAACGTAAAGCGGGACTTTTATCCCGGAAAAGCTTTTTAAGGCGGGCGGAGCCGCGGGCAAAAGCTAGTATATCATAATTTTCATAATTGTATTAAAAAGGCTTTAGACTTTTGTTCAGGTAATGAGTTATCAATATAATTTTTTTTTTTTTTAATTCATATGATAGAGTTTGAGAGACACTGGCATATTGTGACAGCGTAGTGACAGCGAAATCATACAATGAATGGCGAACGACACGAGACCACCGCAATCATTTAACAAGCAATAAAAGTGCGTGCGTCAACGATCCAATTGCTAATGTCAATCAATAAAATTATTTTTTATACGGGGTCGCAAACCATATCATTAATTGAAATATAATACGTCGCCTATAAAGTTTCTGTAAAAACTGAGATTTCGGTATCAAACGGCATCAAACTTTTTTACATCAACCCACTTGACATTGGAAAATCACCGTTGAAGCGGTGGAGCGATTTTTAAAAGGAGAAGAAGAACATCAAACTTTCATAGGGGCTAAATTGGTGAAACGTTAATAAGTAACAATCGTTAAATAAATAATATGTAACATGATTTTGTTTTATGTACTAAACACTTTCCTTGTTACTAAAATAGTACGCTTATGGGAGTTTTACATATTGAAGGTTTATCAAACACAATAATATTTTTATTTTTATTAATAAGCCTAAAAGACTCAATCTATATAATAACGCCCGAAGAGTAACAGCTCATAATATATGTAGTACATAAAACATTGGAATTCGGAAACAATATCTCGTCGAACAAAATCAATAACCCTACGTGGTTTTGGCTAGCAACAGTATGGTATGAAATAACACTTGAGCGATAAGTTCTGTTTACTTACCTGATTCGTCGGATTTGTATCCGAACTCGTTGGGTTGCTTCTTCGATGCTGCTCGCACCTCGTCAAGTATTATCCGCCGCAGCGGCGTCATCAGCGTTTGTGGGCATTGTCTGAAATAAAATATAAGCCCTATTAGCATGGATATTAGTTATATATTATGTACTTATATTTTACTTAAGGTATTTATAGTATGATAAAAGATGTAATTAGCTTTTGTCCGCCCTGTGGATTGGGGGCGTTTGGAGAATTCCACCACGGTATCCCCTGCCTGTTGTAAAAGGCGACTAATAGGGGCCTCCGGGGGTCACGGGTGGGCGGGAGGTGCCGCCCACCTATTAGTCTAGCCAACTTCTGTGACCCCCGTGATGTACGGCAGCGTGTCTCACGCTGCCTCGGACACCAGGGGCGTTCCTCGGTGTGCGGGGGCTTCTGAGCCCCCGCAACAACAACAGGAAAAGGACCGCAACAGCGGTACGCGCACGGGCGGTTGCGGACGACAACTTAGATGTGAGTCGGAGGAAGCCCGCAGCCGTCCCTAATGCGCCGAAGATGGCCATATAAAAAAAAAATTTGCTTTTGTATTAAAAAGAAGTTTAATGTCCTTACGAGGTAATTTTGGAAAATAAAATAGATTTATAAAAATAATTAAAATCTGATTTCATACCTTCATTACTTTCAGTGCAACATTTAAAAACATCCAATAGATTACCTGGACGCTAGAGTACATTAAGTAGGTTTGAGGTTTTTTACGTGAAAGCTCCCATGATCCAAAAAAGCTAAAAGAAGCTCCTATTCATATAGAGGTTAAAATCGACGTTCTAAAGTATAAAAGGTAAACCAACTGGGTCAACAGAGCTTTGTAAAGACTGTTTACGCATTCCACGAGTGAATTTCAATTACTTGCAGCTTATCTCTGAAGTACAGTTTATTTCCGACCTAGTACAGTAATAATATACAAAATATCATGTAGAATAAAGCTTTATTTATATATTAATGAAACCGTTACGAAGATTTGATTAATAATTGATCCGTCTACATTAAGCTTAATGCTTTAATGCAAATAAAATCTTTCGTTTTCAATAACAACAAAAGGCGTTAAATATTTAAAACTCATTCCCAGATAGGGTTTTTATATATGATTAATTTTCATAATTTGAAATATTGTGAACATGTTACACAGACTACTTTAAATTTTGTTCGATTGTGCGTATGGAAAAGTTTGCTTTGCACAATAATCAAATAATTATTTTCGAGAAGTTTCCTCTTTAAGCCCATACTAATATTACAAATGCAAAACTAATTTTGTCTGGCTGTCTATTACGCCTTCACGGCTAAATTAATGAACTTACTGTGATGAAATCTAGTACAGAGTAAGCTTGAACCATAGAGAAGGATATAGGCAAGCAACAGAAAACTACATAACAGGACTAAAAATATTTCCGCGCGGATGAAACTGCGAACAACACCTCGTATCTTATATTGACACAAATTTTAGTAAGCTTCAAGTGGTCGGACAGCTGCAGTAAAGACCTCTAACCGGGATTGGTAGTTTTTTAATTGAATGTGACTATGAACGTTGAACATTCACCTAACTAAATGTTATAGGGCAGTAATGATTATGAGTCATGCAGAACCATCTTCGTGAAAAGAGGCATGTATCTAATATTTGTATTAAAAAAAAAATATATTATGTGGCATACTAGCAAATTCAAATAGGGTTTTATCAGCACGGATCGGCGCGCGGACGCATAGTAGTAACTACAATACTAAAGGTTCCTAAGGCATATCTTTTTTATATTATTCTTAACACATATTAGGACATACGTAGGTACTCCAAAAGCTTAAATAACAATAATAAATGGTGGTTTTTGGTCATTGATGTTTAGTTCAAATATTAACATTGACAAAGCCAGTGTCAGTGAAGTCATAGAATCCAGTCCTTCGAAATAGAATACTGTAATCTTCACCACTATGAACCCTAAACAACTTCTTTAGAACCAAAAATTAATGAAGTCTGAAATCACCGGTGTTTTTAACAGCAGCATTAATTTTACTTATACTCCTACATATAAATTGTAATCCATGGAATATTTTCATTCCTATGTAGTTCGTGCTCAATAACATAAAAACTTACAAGGACGTATTTCTAAAAGATAATCCAGCGAGGGAGAAGATACTCTTACAGAGCGCTTGACGACGAGTTTAGCATCGATCGTATCTGAAATAATAAGGCTCTCAGAGCTATGGTGAGAGGGTCGCCTTATACGTGCACATAAAAACCGGGAGATCACAAAAAGAACACTTGAAAATCGCCGTACTTTTGCCAGCTCCTATGTTGGTTTTTTAAGGCAGTTTAATTTTTGTTTGTACGAACTAAGAAATACATTTTGCATGTGTAACGGTGTAGTAGATAAACTAGTGGGTAAATTTCTAATATTTTACGTAAAAATATTTGATCCTTGTATCTAGACCAAATAATGTATATTTGAAGAAAACAAGGCACAAAACAATTTAAACAGCAATTAAAAGTTTATACGTGGACGTTTTTCCATTCTCTATACTATACTATGTAAATTTATGAGCATTATTGGGCTACATTTAAAATAAGGTAACATAAATAATTTGGTACTGACTAAGTTAGAAAATATGACCTTCAACTCCAATTTATTTTTACAGACGAAATACAAATAGACGAATTTACATTTATTTTAAATACCGAGAAAAAAAGTCCGCCGAGTCACATACATACACTGCCTTGTACTTGCTGAAATGTTAAAGAAGCAATTATATAACCTCGCACATAGCTACAATAACATGGAATGGTCCTAATTTCTTAGTAAGTAAAATACCACCTACTCTATCGCGAAATCTCGGCAGCGATAAAACCTACAAACTTATTTTACAAGTAAGAATTTAATGAGTATAATAAAAAAAATTAAGCGTCCCTTGCCAAAAACATCTAACATAGGGTTTTAAAGGGAATTTTATACGGGCAAAACTTTGATTATGAGTTAAAAAAGCTGATGTAGGATATAATTATCCTACGCAAAGAAATTAATTTTCCCCAATGATTAAAGGAAAAAACTAAGCGGACGTTCACATTTAGTTTGTAATGAAACATATGTTGAATTCTTTAGCTTTCGGCAGTCGGATAGTTGTAAAACAAAATGCGGACGTGCACGTCTGTCTGTCTGTACGATATATAAAGAGGTCACTGCTCCCGCTCTGGAAAAGAAAGCACACGTCTATGGTGATATTGACACGAGTATTTCGAACATCCTTATTTTACTTATAGTCAAATATTATACTTCTGGTCTCTTGAACCTGTTAATGAGATAAATGCATTTCCCAAGATAGTTCAATGCGAAGTTCTAGATAAAGTACGCTAATGAGAGGCAAATTGCATGCATGCGCTGTAAACACACCCACAGCTTACTAGATAAAGCAGATTAGAGCTCGTTACTGCATGAACAGGTACAGGGGGTAATTAACTGTGAATATTGGAGCAGTGCACAATGTCGCCAGAGCATTGACTCCTGCCGCCATTACTATCAGGAGCATCCGTATCGTCCCACACGATTTCTCGCGCCAATTTACACTTCCACCGTGCCATCCTACGACCTCAACCCACAGACCTTAAAGGATTGTTTCAATTCCAAAGAAAAATAGAAAGTTTATAGTGCGAGTGTGCGTTGTATCCCACAGACTCCAATGCAATCATAGATGACTGCATGAAATGACCTCAGCCATCGCACACTGCCAAGTTTCGCAAGTCTATTTTGAGATTGTTTGATCGTAAGATATTGGTGCAATCGACACTATCACGACGCATTTGTATGTCCGTGGGTAGTTAAAAATTCCACTGCGCAGTCTTGTAATGTGATAAAAAATGTTCGCAATATCGTGCGCAAAAAAATATAATTTAAATAGTACTAATTACAATATGTTTTCTGAATATAAATTACCGTATATTGTATATAATACAAAAAGCGGCGATAGCCTAGTTGGGAGTGGAACGGACTGCCGAGACGAATGTTCAAAACCCAAGGACACACACCTCTGATTTTTCTAAAAAGGTATGTGTGTATTCTTTGAGAATCATCGCTCGCTTTAACGGCGAAGGAACACATCGTGAGGAAACCTGCATAACTGAGAAGTTCTCTGTATTTCGAAGGTATGTGAAGTCTACTCACTCGCACTAGGCCAGCGTGGTAGAGTATGGCATTAACCCTCTCAGTTTTAGAGGAGGCCCGTGCTCAGCAGTGGGCAGTATATAATACAGGGCTGGTATGGTATTGTGTATAATATGTGTGATGTGGTAATTATTTAACGCGTAATTCGTTGATTGCATTTAAGCATGCGTATAATTGCGATTGAATCTGCGTAGTTATTTATATTTCAAAAACGTATTTTGCTAGGAATAATTAAATAAGTACATATTATCGTTGTATATATAATTCTTCTGTGTGTGTGTGTGTGTGTGTGTGTGTGTGTGTGTGTGTGTCACTGAGCTCCTCCTAAACGGCTGGACCGATTTTAATGAATCTTTTTATGTGTCTTCCGGTGGATTCGAGAATGGTGGTTTAAGGGAAATCGTAGATGGTGTAACGAAGCATTTAGCTCGTTATCAACAGCAACAAGTTAAATAAATAGGTTTAATCAATTAATAAAATGCTACAAAATACGGAATTATCAGCGATATAAGATTTTATATAACACATCAAGTGCAACAGGCATCGTCAATTGGCATCGTAGAAATTTACGCTCTCTTGCAACGTGTAAAATAAATAGAGCGTTTTAAAAAAGGTAACATGTTAAAAATTTAAAGTGGCAGCCGTTAGCGAGTTCCAAGTCCAGTAACGAAATAAAACAATGAATGAACAAATAAATAAAGATCGATAAGCTGGCACCAGACTGGCTAACAGTCTAGGTTGTTTAAAATAAACAAACACCATGTACATGCGGTGTAGCGCGTAATGCCCCACACATTATGAAGCACGCAATACATATTTCCTAAATATAATACCTATATTATGTTAACTTTAGCTATTAGATACCAGGGATTTTAAACGTTTTCAACTAATTTGGTAACATTGCAGTTACCACATTCGGTGCGATTGTAAACTCTTTACAGTCTAGTTATTTTGAAGAGTGAAACACCAGTTGAGCCAAAATGCTGTAGTTAGCGAATCGTTATTTTAAGTGTTTGAAAAAGGATAAATTAATATGTAGCACGTAGCCAATTTAAAACTATGGGGAAGTTTTGGACGGTCGCTTTTGCAGATGTCTACTTTAGTGGCACCACATCTATTTATAGTATCGTGCAACTTAAAAAACCGGTTCTATCAGTAACTAGACGTTCGTATTTTAGTCCTGGAATTCCGTGTTAGCATAATTATTATTATCTTAAAATGAATTTTATGAAAGAATTTGCAAACACTTTTTGTAATAAAACAAAGTCAATTACTACATACATTTTGGTTTTAAGCGTTAAATAATAAAATAAAATACTTAAGCTAATTTCTATTAACTAAGTGAATATTTTACATGATCTATATTTTACTATAGGCTTATATAGGTAAAAACAAAATTATTGCACGATTCATGTGTATATTTCATTTTAATAGAGCATTAATAAAAATAGCTCGTCTCTCACATGGGGAAAAGGTCTATTAAACAAGTGTGTATGTGTTTAAAATAACCAGGTCGGAAAAAATTACACTTAGATAACACACACACACTCACGCCTGCTATATCCCCGAAGGGGTGGGCAGAGGCGCAACTAGTGCACCCACTTTTCGCCGTTATTCCGTCCCAAGATGTGATAGGGGGCGAGCCTATCGCCATATCGGGCACAAATTCCAGACTCTGGGCTGATACTGAATAGAAAAACTCAATATCACTTTGCCCGACCCGGGGATCGAACTCGAGACCTCAGCTTTGCAATCTTACTGTAATACAACTGCGCCACCGAGGCAGTCACTAGATAAATTAACAGTAATTTTAAAGGCCAAGCCTAACTTACTAAGTACGTGTTTGTAATAGTGACGTGCAGGATGAGTAACAACAGTGATCCTAAAGAATTAAAAATCAGTCCCAACCACACAACGTAACAATTAATATTCCATTAGCGATACGAGATATAAACGCCCTTTAGACAGACCGATCACCTAAGTTTATGTCGAAAGGTCGGTAAGTGATTGTACAAATCCGTCTACATGTATAATCTAGGAGAATTAAAGGTGACTCAAAACGCGTATCATTCCCTAAGGGTCAATGCCCATTGGAACTGCAATTCATGAACATTTACCCCCTAAACAATAAACGTTAATAACCACTGTTCTACCGACTTCTTCTTTTCGTAGAATAAAAGTCAAAAGGGAAAATAATGGCTGATTACAAAAATCTATCTCAATTTTAATCTTCGATCCGCTCGCGATGGTGAATCAAAGTAAGTTATGTATTTGTATTCATGTCAAATTACTTTATTCTAATTGGTCCTTTTTCATGATTGATCGAAAACAGGAATTGGGATGGTTCATTGAATCGGCGGTAAATTAATAATTGCTAAAATCAATGTATTAAAAGTTTTATTGCACACTTTGGTATGGATTTATATATGGAGTTAAGTACGAAAGAACAGTATATTAAATATTAGGAAATAGTATGTTGAGAGATTTATATTTGAGCAAGAACATGTGCCTAATCTAGGCATATATACTCCTGTTTTGGGTCCAATATCAAAAAGAAAACAAAGAATACCTATGACTATGCTTATACTCTCTAGTGTCTACCTGTCTATTGCTGTAATAGTTAGTGCTCTATGTTTTGAAGTGTATGATAATAGGTAGCAAGGTGAAGCGATTACAGATTTATATAATATGGTTTAATAGTGAACATATCTTATATCAGTGTGGTTACTTTGCAGTGCTAAAATAAAAACAAAATAAAAATAAAGCTAAAATATGTAACTGAAACCTTGGTGGCCGAAATCCATGCAATCACATCACAGAATTTTAAGGTTTTTAACATTCAAAACCCAAGAACATGAACCTCTGACTATTCTAAAAAGTTTTGTGTGTATTCTTTGTAAATTATCACTTGTTTTACCGATGAAGGAAAAACATTGTAAGGAAACCTGCATAGCTGAGAATTTCAAATGTATGTGAATATAATTTTCAAAGGTATGTGAAGTCTGCTAACCTGCACTAGGCCATCATGGTGGACTAATGCCTAAGCCCCCTCAGTTAAAATAATTAACTTACTTTAAAAAAATATATATGTTACAAGATATGTAAGTCAAATCTCGATTAGAGCTCATTATATTCTATGTTATACTTTATCAGAATTTATGAGTTTATTTAAAATCATAAAGAATTATACTTTTATGGCTCATTGCATAATGTATTTTCATCATATTGTGCATTGTTCACACAATACATAAACAGCTATAACAGGATAGTACATGTATACAATATGTATGTCCAACACATACAAACCATAAAAACATACATACTTTACAACATAATTTTATGATGTACTAGCTTTTCCCCATTTCTTTCACATTTTCCATTATTTCTTCGCTCCTAATAGTTGCATCGTGATGTTATATAGCCTAAAGCCTTCCTCGATAAATGGTCTATTCAACACAAAAATAATTTTTCAATTCGAACCAGTAGTTCTTGAGATTAGCATGTTCAAACAAACAAACTCTTCAGCTTTATAATATTAGTAAAGATTTAAGAGAATAATGATGATAGTCTTAGAGTATCTATAAGTACCTATAGAGCAGTAATATCGCAGCGTGCGCCCACTACCCAGCGTAGGCAGGTGAACTATGGTACATATTGTTGTTAAAAAATTTTGGTTCTACAAAATATGGCCTTGTGAGTAATTTTAAGCGTATTGCGTTAATATAGATAAAAGCTATGCTGCAAATTAGTGGAGTGCCATGTGGAATGATTTATAAACACTGTACCTCAAGAGTTTTTACAAGCAATAAGAACCAAGAATATTAATGGATATCCATTATAATTGAACCAATGAATATAAACCGAGCATCTCATCATGAATTTCTTAGCTAGTCTCCCCAAGCCTAAAACAGTCACATCTAGTTTTTGAAATATTTATTACCAATGTTACAAACTGCTAACTTATACTGTCAAGACCCGCGATAGAAGCTATGCAATAGCTTAAAAATATCATCGTAATCGGTCAATTTTTAGGAACAGTAATTATTTCTTTCATTTCATAAACTAAAACGCAATTATTAATTGGATTAAAAATCACACACAGACAAAAACAGTTACCTAAGCTACATTATATTAAGCATCGCCTTCGATAGTAATAAATGCGTATGCATATGAAAATATTACATCGATTCTGGTATCGACGCGTAACTTCCTATCGAAAAAGCGGGACGTGGGGCAGTGCGGAGAGTGCAAGTGTTCGCCTCCCATTTAATTTTACCTAAAAATATACTGAAATATGGCTTGCCTGTGAAACGTGATATTAGAATTCTGTTTAGTGTGTTTCCGAGTGTTGTTTTTACAACATTCCGCAGAACATTTAACCATTTTGCAGTATTAATAATCAGATATTCACATAGATCTCACTCGCGTGTGCTCACACCGTTCCTACTCGAGTGACTACAAGCGCTTGCGGCCGGCATAGGACGATGTTCCCACCCGTGCCTATTGTTCCCACTTGCATATACTTACTCTAAGATGATAGTTATATAAACATGAAAATGAACAGTTTAGGGTAAAAACACTGATTTAATATAGTAAAACTTGATACAAGTATAACATGAACTCTGAGGATAGACCTAGACATTGTTAAAATGAACTCACAATAAATTATAAATGAACAGTGATACACATTAAACTGCACATACACATTAAACTGCAGTTTCTGCAATCAAATAGGGAATAAAAATAACATTTGACTACACCCTTCCCCGTTCCTAGTATATGGTATTTGTCCTGCATGATAAGATCAACTGTAATGCTTAAAATTAATGATGGGTTTTGAGTACCCTCAAAAATTTGTACATCTAAACTTTTATAATTTACATGTGCATTGTGTGGAATTACTTAGGAGTATGTTGTGAATGGATTTTTTTGTATATAACTATAAATTTATACATTAAAACTATTCATACATTATATATACAAGTATTCAATACAAAATATGTAGTGTGATTATGCACATAAAGTACTTCTCATTGAGAAGTTCCTTTTTAAATCAAAGTCTGGAGGCTAGGAGACATAAATGAGTCATAAAAAACATTTTGAATATTTTTTTCTTTGTAAACATTCTTATCACAAATAGAAAGAATAGCAACAATTCATAATGCACCTGGCTTATCGCTTATCAACTCAATGTGTGTTAACAAATAACTTGTTTAATGCGAGACACACATTGCAAAATACCTGTTTGATACATTTACTACACTTACTTTTCTGTTAAATATTGAGTCGTCCAATAAAGCACTTCGCCAGGCAGTTCAGCTTCGGTGATGGTATAACCAGCTATGTGAACCGGTAGCTGGTCCTCGGGATTCACCGTGGCTGCAAAGTTCTCGAAAAACACTCGATACGATGTCAAATAATCTTCTTTATCACCCATATTCAAACTTTAGTTATCTCTTAGCAATTTTTTAGGAATATCGTGTGAATAATCAATGACCAATACTTTTTTAAACGATTAGAACCAAACTATCATAAATGTAGCACTTTTAGGAAATTATCTTAATAATTAAGCACTTTTTCACTTAAAATTAAAATTAAATCACATAATCTTAACAACTAAAACCCACTTTTAATTGTTAAAAATTTTATAAAAATCAAAACATAAAGAATACATCGCCCTCAATGATAAACCAACTCTTGTCATTGCTTGTCATGTCTGATGTCAGTTTTTTTTTTTTTTTTTTTGTTAATTTATTCATGTCCATGGATACAAAGTCCTTCGGACGCATACTTGTTTCTTTTTTAATTATCCTCAGTACTAACTACTAGTCAAAGTAAAGCAGTGGTAACCTTACCAAGACTTTATCGAGGAGTTTTGGCGGCAACAAAAAAGCACTTGATTAGCACAGTTATTTCAATTCACTTCATTTGAGCCCTTTAATAGAACTATATTGGATAATATACCACCATAATTATGCAACATAACACTAAGTATCACCAAAATAATGAATTAAAACAAGAGCACCTCATGACACTACCAAGTTCCCGCCAAAAAACCCGTCTGATGTCAGACAGTAGCTGAGTTGCCAAGCAATAAAATTTAAGCACCCTACAGACGTAGATATTGTAACGTATTATAACTTTTCTTTACCCAAACAGGGCGATGTTTTGTAAGGTATGATAATAATCAAATTTAAGCAATAGCTTGATCTACGTTACGACTTTTTTAACAGCTACAGTATATGAACTATGGAAAAAAATATAAACATATGATTTATACACAGGATTTATAAAGTCTTGGACCTGGATTACGAAACAACTATTATTTTATTAACGTTCATACATAAGTACCTTTTATTGATTGCTAGAAGATCTATAATCTTTATTAAACTATGCTCAAAGATTTTTTCATTAACATAAGCAATATTTTAAAATTTGATTTGAAAATTGTTACAAGACAAAACATGTTCCCATTACAAAAAAAATCAGTGCGTGTACGTATGTACGCGCGTGAGAAGTTATATTTCTTCTACTTCTAGGAGCTCAAAATAGGGACCTCTTTTCTTAAGTCTAATATCAGATCTGTCTTTTACTATCAATGGCATGCCCAAGTATCGATTTTGACGTCAGTTAACCTTAAAACAATGAAATTCAAAATGGCGGCCACTTTTTTCAATTATAACATTGGATCTGCCCTTTGTACCTAAGGCCATACTCAGATATCGATTTTGAGGTCGATTGGCCTTAAAACAAAGAAATTCATAATGGCGGCCACTTTTTCATTTCTAACATTAGATCTGCCCTTTGTGCCTAAAGCCATGCTCAGATATCGTTTTGAGGTCGATTGGCCTTAAAGTAATAAATTCAAAATGGCGGCCACTTTTTTGAAATCTAACATTAAATCTGCCCTGTGTACCTATAGCCATGCTCAGATATAGATTTTGAGGTCAATTGGCCTTAAAACAAAGAAATTCAAAATGGCGGCCACTCTTTCAATTCTAGCATTGGATCGGCCCTTTGTGCCCAATGCCATGCTTAGATATCGATTATGAGGTCGATTGGCCTTAAAACAAAGAAATGCAAAATGGCAGCCACTTTTTTCATTTCTAGCATCGTAAAATTTCACTCCCATCAATTTTTCATAACGCACCTAAAGAAGTATAACTTTAAAAATCCTTTATTTCAAGATAACACATTTTCTTTGATGTAGCAGAACTGCATGTACCTTGCTGTCAATATAACGCCATTGGAACTTAAAGTTGAAACGCACTATAGTGACTAAACTGTTCCTGCCAACCACCAAAGAGAACCACTACGTTAATAGGGTAGTTTCCTATGTTTCATCTTGTACATTATTTTAGATGTAGCCGAAAACGATACGAAAAAGAAATTCTTCTGTGAAAACAGCATCAAAATCGATTGAAAAATAAAGCAGTTGTTGAAATACTCTTGAGAGCAAAAGTGGGGGCATGGTGGGGATATCGCGCTATCTCTTTCGCACGTACACAGCGTTATGGCCGACGGCGCTTGATGACGTCACAGGCTAGGATTGCTCTTGACAGCTACCCCTTCTACCAAATTTCAAAGCTTTATAACTTACTTACTATTGCGCCAATTTAGAAAATTCTTTTTCCATTAGATTTTGGATAGCATACATTTTTCATAATTGTATTTTTAAAAAAGTTGTCAACTACCCTATTGTGATTGTCATTTGTCAAACGATTTAGGGTGGATTCAAGGGTGGATTGCAGAAAAGAACTTTAACAACTGAGAATAATAATTGCTTTAGTTATTGATTCTCCTATTCATAAAATACAATTTTTTTTATGTCTGACAGTGCCTAAAGCAACATCCCAAAATTCACTGCCAGCTCTTGGGATATAACATCCTATGCACTATTTCAATATAAATGCTCTGTTACATACTTATAATCCAAGACCCCAGAGTGATAAGACATAACTTAGAGGCTCTCAGCAGTGTCTCATGTGCTTTGAATACCTACGTACTTTGTGTGGTTCGCCCTGCGACCCTTGGGCAGGTACCAAATGAGAAAGGTAACTAAAAATAAGTTACTTACAGTCTGGCAAAATAGAGTTGAAAATAAATGAAGGCGCCACTGCGTTTGATATGGCAACACATATACTATGACGCAAACTGCCTTGATTCATTTATTTAATTACTAGCTTTTGCCCACGGCTTCGCCCGCGTTAATAAGTTTTTCCGGGCTAAAAGTACATACATAAAAACCTTCCCGTTGAATCACTCTATCCAACACATTTATTTGGATAAAGATTAATATTAGTCACGTTGATACAACTCTTAACAAATAATGCATTAATTTCGACCAAATTTGATTACCATAAAAACGGTTCTAGTGAGTTAATCTTAAAAGATAGACACATACTCTCGCGGACATTTTTTTAGATCATTTCAAGAGGAATAATTCTTTCATACATATATTTTTGGTATCTTGAACCGTTTTCGCAGCGCACGCAATGAAAGCCCTCAAGGATGAATAATTTTCCCCGCTTTTTTCACATTTTCCATTATTTCTTCGTTAATCGTTATGCGTTATTTGATAAGCGGCTACGCTATATTCGCCCAAATATTTGTCATGTGAGTGAACAACAAACATGCTATCCACACTTGCCGGCCTGCCAAACATGCCAAATATATTCGTATGTGGCTTGTGAACAAAACTGAATGAGTGAACGAAGTGTGGGCAGTCAACACGCATATTCGGCTTATTCGTGTCCTTTGAAGTGTGTCAAAAAACCGATAAGTGAACGGATAAGCTTATTTGCTATTCGCGCTTATGCGTTATTCGTGCGAATAAAGCAAATATAGACGAATGAGCCCTCCACACTTCGTCACATGCGGGAGAATAACGCGCATAACAAATAGCACATAGCGAAGTGTGGTGCCGCCATGACAGTTTTGACATTTACTTTAGGGTTACCAAACATACCAGATTTAGTTTAGTTCCATTTTAATTAATTTCTACTCTTTTATGCCTGACTGTAACTTATATTAGGGTGGCTGATTTATATATAAGTGTAGTGTGTAGAATATTACTCCGAAGTACTATCAAGAGTATCAGACACTTTCTATGGACCAGAACGTTTTATCAGACGCTTTTAATAAAATAAATTGCTGGTAACCAAAGAGCTGGTAACTCAGGTAAGTAGCGAGCGTCAGCGATGCCAGATGATGCCAGAAGATGCCAGATATACGAGAAATCTCGTAACTTTACGAGATTTGCAGTCGCTGTACGAGATGCAAGAAATCTCGTACACTTTTTTACGAGATTTGTAGCATTGTTGACTGCCTGCGTCATGCATGTAAACAAAAAGCATAAAAGAATATCCATACCATAAACGATCGACTCGGCACATCACTATTTTCATTACCCATTACCAGTGTTGCCAACCCTACTGTTTTAACAGTAGATTTACTGTTTTTGCTTTTTCATCCCTGTTTTTTGTTTAGAGTCGAATCTTTACTGTTTTATGTTTTAAAGATTTTTACTAGTTTTTACATGCATTTTCACTGTTTTTGTGCGCAGGTTAGTACTACATAAAATGGTGCAGTTTTTTTTGGTCGATACCTATGAACTTGCCCTACTTCTCCGATGTGACTGAAGGAAAAATCGAAATCGAGGACCTTTTTTTTAGCTCCTCGGTCAAAATCCCCCACAGATAACTATATATTAGTCAGAGACAGATAGGACACTGGGGTTGGGCAAAAAGTTTGGTACTATCTCCGTATGGCGCTAGTGTCGCAGATATAAGGATAGGTAGGTAGGCACCTATAGGTGTATGTACCAACTACTATTATTTTTGTTAATTCTTATTTAGGGAGTTTGGTCAAAAATGAAACAAAGATTAATAATTGTTTATTTCTATTCCTTAACTTATGTGATTTAAATTTATTATATGCCATTATTGGAGGACCGCTAATTTTTAACACATACTTTTCTTCAGTAATTCATGTCGTAAACGATAGTCCGTTGGTACGTGATTAATTACGGAACGATCTGGTATGATTTGTAACTCAACTCAAACTAGATAGCGAGTAATACACAAATAAACACTGGCCACTTTCGCTGAAACAACCACGCAGTAAGTCGCAGTAACTGACAGTCTAAATGCACAAATAACCTTAAATTAGTCAGAATGACGTTATCCAAGATGGCTGTCCGAACGATACTAGCGCCATGTGGACATCGTGGAACTATAGTGTCATAGGCCTGAAATCCCCGATCTACTGTTTTCTCCTGTTTTTTATAAGTCATCTGTTGTTTTTTGGTTTCTTGGAGTTGGCAACAGTGCCCATTACTAAAATACTTATTATAACTTTCCAATTTCCATCAAGCTCTCTAGTTCCTCTAGAGCACAAATCTAATGGCCGCACCACACTTCGTTATGTGTTACTAGCTTTTGCCCGCGGCTACGCCCGCGTTAAAAAGATTTTCCGGGATAAAAGTCCCGCTTTATGTTTTCCCGGGATAAAAAGTAGCCTATGTGTTAATCCGGGACATGATCTACCCGTGTGCCAAATTTCATCGAAATCCGTTCAGTGGTTTTTGCGTGAAAAAGGAACAAAAATCCATACATCCAAACATCCATACATTCTTACAAACTTTCGCCTTTATAATATTAGTAGGGTTTGATAAGCGGCTACGCTATATTCGCCCAAATATTTGTTATGTGAGTGAACAACAAACGTGCCATCCACACTTGGTGCCAGCGTGCCAAACATGCCAAATATATTCGTATGTGGCTTGTGAACAAAACTGAATGAGTGAACGAAGTGTGGGCAGTCGACACACTGCGACACACATATTCGTTTTATTCGTGTCCTTTGTAGGGTGCGTTCCACTAAGCGTTAACAACGCCCAATATACTCTTTTGGCCGTTCCACATGGCGACTACGATCGTTGTGGTCGCGGCGAAAACGTCATTAATGACGTCATAACTCACGCTCATAAGACGCCCACAACGACCCATCTCTGGAGGTGGGTCGAAGTGAGCGTTGAGAAAAATAGCAAAGATGTCAAAACTAAAAGGTCGAAGTTTTCTATTTTCATGATTATAATTTTCTAAAATTGTATTCCATTCTTCATCTGAACTGGATGAACTAGTACTTTCGATAGTATTATTGCATGCACGCATCATAAAATAACCTAGTGTTGTCGCTAAAGACATTTTGAATCTATTTGAATGTAAAATAATTGAATACTTCATTGAAATCTATACTAATATTATAAAGCTGAAGAGTTTGTTTGTTTGTTTGTTTGTTTGTTTGTTTGTTTGTTTGAACGCGCTAATCTCAGGAACTACTGGTGCGAATTGAAAAATTCTTTTTGTGTTGAATAGACCATTTATCGAGGAAGGCTTTAGGCTATATAACATCACGATGCAACTATTAGGAGCGAAGAAATAATGGAAAATGTGAAAAATGCGGGGAAAATTATTCATCCTTGAGGGCTTCCATTGCGTGCGCTGCGAAAACGGTTCAAGATACCAAAAATATATGTATGAAAGAATTATTCCTCTTGAAATGATCTAAAATAAAGTCCGCGACAGTATATGTCTGTCTTTTAAGATTAACTCTCTAGAACCGTTTTTATGGTAATCAAATTTGGTCGAAATTAATGCATTATTTGTTAAGAGTTGTATCAATGTCATAATATTAATCTTTATACAAATAAATGTGTTGGATAGAGTGATTCAACGGGAAGGTTTTTATGTATGTACTTTTAGCCCGGAAAAACTTATTAACGCGGGCGAAGCCGTGGGCAAAAGCTATTACATATAAAAATTGAATTATATATTTATTTTTCGACATCAACCAACTTCTCTTATAATTATTAAAATTTACACTTAAAACTCATTAAAACTTAATAATGGTAGCCGAACCTATTAAAGCTTTTGCTTTATTTTTTCTAGCTCGCCATTTGTATTATTTCCTCAACGCCCAAAACGCTCCACAATCCATTCCACTTGGGTTTACGATAACAACGATCAGGACTAAGTGGAACGGGAAAACTCGTGGTCGTAAGCGTGGTCGTCGTGAGTGCTTAGTGGAACGTAGCCGTAGTGTGTCAAAAAAACGACAAGTTTTCCGTAGTATTATAATGCTCTTTGCGACAAGTGAACGGATAAGCTTATTTGCTGTTCGCGCTTATGCGTTATGCGTGCGAATAAAGCAAATCAAAGAGCATTATAATACTACGGAAATAGAGAACCCACTCATTCCTTTTTAATGCCAATCGTCAATTGTCAAATTACGGCACGTTAACAATACGAAACACTAGATGCCACTGGTGACGTTTTATCGCTAAAAAAATCCTGCAGGTGGCACTATAATATCGCACGCCTAGATCAATACTGAATTATCTCGAAGAAATCTGTGAATCGTGTTTTTTATGTAAATCGGCAAAATTTGTCGATTTACACAACACAAAAGACACGATTCACAGATTTTTCGAGATAATTCAGTAATGATCTGGGCGTGCGATGTATTGTGTAATGTTTTAGTTTGTAGTGATTGTTAATATACTGCAACATAAGGGTTCTAAAAGTACATATAAAGACGGTAAGCTTAATTCTCCAGAACATTGTTTCACAAACATTTCAATATCTGTCGTTGCAACGTAATGTTTTAGACCCTTATTTAACAGTACATAACAATCACCAATCACTTACTATTGATATCTGATTATAATAATTATAGGGTGGCTAATTAGTAAAACCTTAATAATCAGAATATGGATTTATTATAATAAGATTTAAGTACGTACTTAAAGTAAGAAGTATTTTACAACACTTATTACAATAACTACATCTAATATTATAAAATTACATTTTGAAATTTAAAGATTTCAAAATGTAATTTTATAATATTTAAGATTAACAATTTGGTCTCATAATGTAATTATGCAGCTATAAATATTGTATCAACATAACATTGAATAGCTTGTTACTAGCTATAATAATTTATACCTACTAATATTATCAAGAGGAAAGATTTGTATTATTGTATGTGTGTAACGAATAAACTCAAAAACTACTGGACTGATTTTAACAGTTCTTTCACCAATATAAAGCTATATTACATTACATTAGGTATCAGCGAGTAACATGAAGTACTTTTTATCCCGGAAATACTTATTCAACCGGGCGGAGCCGCGAGCAATAATTATATAAAGTAATAAGTAGTAAGTAATATAAATATGGAATTTCTCTCATGGATAATCGTGTTTAATTTTATTTTTTTGGCAGATTAACCTGCTTACATAAATATTACATTCAAATTTAAGCTAAAATTAAATCTGATTAATAATAACTAACACATTCCATCTATTTAAAACAAACCGATCTCGATAATTAATCTACAATTAATTATCAAGTGAGAACGTTAAAATAATTGCACTATCTTTTGATCTATTAGATATAAGTATGAACATTATTAAACACTGCAAAAAATTCGCTGAAACTAACGGATTTGGAACACTTTTGTTATACTAAATCTAATTGTAATATACATTTTGATGAGGAGCAAATTTTTATGATTCAGGATACCTCCAAATGGTGGGAATAAGAATAATAAATTCATATTTACTTGTATTGCAACGAAACTATTATTTCATTTATCAGGGTGTTTCACTGTCACCGATTATCACAAATGGATGAACCGTTGTTTACAATAAAAATAGCATATTCCAAAAATATCTAATATCGGCATCTCAAATTCTGCATAATTATTTTAATCGTAATAATATGTAATAAATATAAGGTTGAATTTGTTAGAGCGTTACTGAAATACTAAATATATTCATCATTAATGCGTCGAGAGTTTAATAGTTGCCTATATTAAAACTAAATTACATAGTACAGTTAACGGCATTTTCCCTTTTCAGGGGTAGGCCGAGGTGTATCACATCCACATTTCGCCATCTATATTAGGTCCCATGTGATAGGGGGCGGTTCTATTGCCATTTACAGGACACATTTCCGGAATCCCGGACTGATACCGAGTACAAAAACCCAATACCACTTTATTAGACCTGGGAATCGAACCCGTGACCTCAGCACTGCAGTCGTTCCGAAATACAACTACGCCACCGAGGCAGCCACAAAAACAAAACAACTAACCATAGTAATTCAACTAAATTAATAGAAAATAAGAACAACTCTTTGGAAAGTGGTTATTAGATTCGACGTTATAATATAATATATGCAGAGTCATATAAAAAATATTTAAGAGATGTGTGAGTAGTTTGTGCTTAAAAAAGAACTTAACTTCTATTAAATATTGCCTCACGATGTAGTATTCTATAAGAAACTACAAAAAACACAACAAATCGAGTACCTACAATACATGCTTGCATAATATTACAAATTGAAAAATAAACGAAGTATAGACGATTTTTAAAGGCCATAAAAATTATATTTGTCTTTATTGACTGAAAAAGTCTTTAAAATGCTATGTCCTCCTATTCAAATTATACTAATTGCCTATTGATATGAAGAACGATATTTTGCGTAGGTAAATCCAATTAATCCATGAAACAAACCACGTGACCTTTAAGTTTTTGACTTAATGAAAAATATATTTAGATCGATTTCACAGTCCCATTGTATTCACAGAAAAAGGAACTACAAAGATTAACAAAAAACAAAAACACATTCCAATGTGCGCTGATTTATAATAATTTGATGTAAAAAATATTTAATGCATCTAACAATTAATTTAACAATAAATTATAAGACAAGATTATAAATCATAATGTTAAGAACTGCTTTAAACAGGTCTATGAAGCTATGGATTAAACATAAAAAAGTACAATAGGCATGTGTTACTACTAGTCGTCAATCAAAGTGTATAACAGAGTAGTTTGTAATCTAAAGTAAATATTCACAGAACAAAAGTAGCATTCGAACAATGAATGTATTAAAAGCTTAATAATTTCGGCTTTATATACATAATATTACCTTTTTAACTAATTGCATTGATGAAATAATTTAAATACAGTTCGAATTCCAACATACAATAAATACGAAATTAATTATATTAAATCAAATCAAAAAGATAAAGCGCAGGTAAGTTATACAAAAAAGGCGCTTGCAATATAAATATAAAAAAAGAATTACAGGGTATTAAATAAAAAACAAACCAACTGAAAAATGGTAATAGCGAATCGGATCAAAATCATCCATTTCAATTTTTTTGTGGAGTTATGTTGAAAGTCCTCTTAAGGTATCACTAAATTAAGTTATTGCAACGAATCTATTGGGTCTACAGTAATCATACTTTTAAGACATTTATACTATAAGTACCTATATTAGAATAAGATATTCTGCTACAAGCCTAACATGATTTGGATGGTTAATTTTCATGATTACAGGTAGTGTCTTCAAAACACAGGTTATACAAAAAATCTGTGATTTTAGAAGTTATACTTCTTTAGGCGCGTTATGAAAAGATGATGAGAGTAAATTTTAAGATGCGCGCGCATCATGTAATACATTTAGACTAATAGTAACACAAAAGTCACAGGTTGGGCGCGCGCATCACTGTAATTTAGTTTTAATACTATTAACAGACTTAAATAAAGGAGGTTCTTAATATCCTCACGTTATTCTATAAGGAACTTTACCTTAGAGGATAGAGTAGGGCTTCTAGTGTGGCGGGTCTACTGTACTGTGCACCTGACAACCCCACACCCCTTTCACCCCCTGAAAAACCAAACCACATTTGACCCTTATTGACCCCCCAACCCAAATTGATCCCCCCTTGCCTATCAAACACATTTTTAACCCCCTTGACCCTAACCTAATTTGACCCCTCTTGACTCCGCAAACACATTTCAACCCCCTTGACCCCCAATATAAATAGACCACCCACACCCATTTTCGACCCTTAACCCCCTAATATAACATAATTAATACTAAATACTATTATTAAATTATTTAATGATGACAAAGAAGTATAACTTCTCACACGCGTACATAAGTACACGCACCCTTTTCTTTTTCTCTCTTAGAGCCGTTTGAATTTCCTCTTTTACGTAACCTACAGATTTCACTGCGTAACTTCTTTATATTTTTTTGGAATAAACCTGAGTGTTGTGAACTGCGTTTCATCTGAGTCTGCTCGTGAGACTATATGAGTGTTCTTTATTTATTTCAGCCCCATCTGAAAAAATAAAAATAGTTATGAGAAAATAAAACTAACAACATACATACATACATGCATATACACTCACGCCTGTTATCCCCGAAGGGGTAGGCAGAGGCGCAACTAGTGCACCCACTTCTCGCCGTTATTCCGTCCCATGATGTGATAGGGGGCGAGCCTATCGCCATATCGGTAACAAATTCCAGACTCCGAGCTGATACTGAATAGAAAAACTCAATATCACTTTGCCCGACCCGGGGATCGAACCCGAGACCTAAGCATTGCAGTCGTACCATAATACAACTACGCCACCGAGGCAGTCAGATAATTTATTTTATTTGTTAAAACTAACAAATAACATAAATTATCTGGACTTTACGTACAATATACAGTGTGACTGGTAATATGACTTATTCCCGTTAAGAACATGTAGATTCGGTCAAAAGAAATCGATTTTGCTTCATGAAGCCCTATCGGGAATTCAATACTTTTCGAGCAATTCAAGATTTATTGAATTTTAATTATTTGAATTTTAAGATATACCTACATATGCATATACACTGACGGACCCATAAACTGCATCAATGTTGAAGACGCCTTTGAAATAAACATTTTAACCAAGTATTCAAACTTTTTCTACAAATTTAAATTGAAACCTATAGTTTGGTTCGTTAACTTCATAACAGCATAGTATGAACAAGTATGAAGTATCATATTATTATCCTTAAGTGTGTGTTTGTATAATGGAAAGGACCAATTATTTTTTTTAACAAAAACGATAAATGTAACAAAATTTGGTTCTGGTTGGTTTGTTTAAAAATTGGTATTTAAATAAAAAAAAATTGAAGCACAGGTTTTTTTTCTTTTAATAAGGTGTATTGCTTCCACGTGCATTAATTACAGATTCTAATCGGTTCTGCATATATCTGATTAGGGTCATTAAACGGTCTTACGGGATATTGTTCCATTCTTGTGAAATCGCTGTTCTTAGTGCTGCCACTGTTGTGGGCACAGGATTTTTCGCGTATACCGCTTTTTATAGTGTCCCTTTTTGTGGGACATTACAGCTGTATTAATATGTTATATGTAAATATCAGTCATTTTAAGACATAACGTAGTAACCCATAATATGTGACATAACATTAAGAGCCTATGTGAATAACATATGGAATCGTGATGGGCGTGACTTAGCGTATTTCAAATGCGAGGCGCCGCACGGCCCCGCTGAGATAGATCGCGCGCCACGGCCCTCGTCGCATCGCGTCGTTGCACTCAAGCCCGCGAAAAGATCGTCATTGCAAATGCATGTCTGTGTTGTAAATATTATAGTTATTATAATTTCTAATAAATTTATAACTTATAAAACATAGAATTTATTTTAATTCGTTTATAGAACCATTATTATGTCACTATTATCTACCTAATTACTTGAACATTATGTAAAATGACATTGTAAGTTATCTAAACTCATCGAAAGTATTATTCACTTATAGTTGACTTTTGTTGACAAGATAAAATTTGGTGTGGTGGTAGGTTCGAGTCTTACCCCTACGTAGGTCTGTATGTAGGTAAAAAGCAAAGCAGTATGAAACTTCTATAATATGTTTTAAATTATATTTTGCTTTGTTTTGATTTATTCTTGTGGACTTTCCTAACTTTGGTGGACATAAAATAAATAATAATACAATAAATGGTGTCACTATTTTTCGGCCCGACTCGGGATTCGCACCCGGGACCTCAGCACAATAGGCGTATCGTGTGTGCAACTACGCCTTGGAGGCAGTCAAACATAGCATCATACCTTTACTCCTCACATTTCGTTAGCTATTTTAGGTCTTATCAAATAGGAGACGAGCTTATTGCCACATACCGGGCCCAATTCAACAGATCGAGCTGATACTGGACAGAAAAAAATTGTATTTGCCCGACGCGGGATTTGAACCCGAGACCTGAGCGTGGAGGCCGTACCGGGCACGTAATACAACTACGAGTTGCGACATCAAGGTAGTTTCGACAAGTCATTCACGATGAAACTTCTTCCCTGGAATGTCAGGTCTATTTTACGTAAATGATGCTTCACTCTAGTGCCACCATGCAATTTAAAAATCGAATTTTGTATGTAAAGGATGTTCGAAATTTATGCAATGCAATAAAATTACATAGCTTGATATGAAGATTGATTACATTATTATGGTTGAATAGTCACTATATAGGATATAAATGTTACAAATGTTGAAGGCGGCCGCTACCTATCTAGATAATTTTTATAATTTTTAATTTGAACTGTATGTAATGTGGGGTAAGAAGCTAAGCTCCGATATCCTTATTGAACTGAATGAAAAATAATGATGGCCATATTTTAAAAGGAGACGGGAAAAACTTCATAGAACTTTGGGCTTAGTGTTACAGAGATAATTTATGCATTATTTTATAGTTATATTAGAACTATTTCCAAATGAGAAAGAAAAATCTGTCTGTCCAATGGGAGTAAAGAAAGAACCGCTGTAGAGTAGAGCTTCTAAATCATTTTTCGGTGAATAACTTTTTTTTACCTGATGACATAAGATGTTCGCAGTACCTAACCATTGGATTGCCCTATTGAATAGTGAACAGAGCTAGCTTAGACAATAACCAGAATTGAACATATCACATGGAATCGACGAGGACTGATATAAATATATAATGGCTCATTTACACTCTCGCGCGAGTGGTACGCCGAACACAATACGAGCCACGAGGCGAGGTGTGAAGCTAGAGTGTTAGTGAGTCAATAATGTATTTCAATTTGACATTACGTCGGGAGCGCTGAACAAAGTTGCCAGTAAAATTAAATAATATCGACCAATTTTAAATATCCCAAAAAAGTGAAAATGTCTTTTTAGTTTAATTTCTAAAATACCTATAGTTTTTAATTCTTATTCTTTTTCAGTCTTTAAAAGGCTACTATTGCATATAGGTCTCCCCCAAAGAATTATTAATACTATTATGTCAATATTATTCTTGTTATACATGCTTGGTATTCTTTGAGTATGTAACCAACGCTCTAAGTTGGTGCCAGCGCCGTGTGTAATATTACACGAACCACTTGGTGCCACTTTTCACCTTTCTATAACTCAAAACCTATTTAAAGTAAACACATAAAACTGTGTGAGTTTAATTATATCTATAAGGACATCTAGAAGCCCAAATTTCATGAAGCTAGCTCAAACGGTTATAAAGATATGAAGGTCAAAATCGTAAATTTTTGTACTGACTGACAGACTTATAGTATCTAAACCTAACCTACTTCCAGATGACCTAGAAGGATGAAATTTGGAATCCAGCTCGGTAATTATGTGTAAGCGTAAGAAAAAATCTAAAAATAAAAAAAGTTAAAAATACAGGGGTCCACATAAAAAAATATATATTTTTAATGGTAGCGTTGGAACCGTTACAAGCAAATATTTGAAACAATCCCAATATATGTTTTATTATATTTGCTTTAATAAAAAAAACACTTGTAATACGCGCTAAACAGCCGGCCAACGGTGTGTCGTCGGCGGCGCGCGGCACCACACAACTCAATACCTACCTAGTTTTCTTTACAAAAAGTAATGATATCCCACCAAAAACATAAATGTAAAAGATATCACATTTGTAAATACCAGCAACTATTATAGGTATTCAATAAAGCAAACAAATAGAATTTAATACTTGTTCATAATGTTATTTTGTTCCTATAAATATATATTTTGCATAAAACTTGGCACACATTTAGATCTCCATTTTTTTTGCGGCGAAGCCCACAGCTAAGCATAATTTTTGTATTGAACTTGGCTATCCTTTTTTACATTTATGTTTTTGGTGGGATATTTTTAAATGGAAGACATAAAAATAGAAGAATATTGATACATGCTTCAAAAGTGTAAGGTCAAGCCCAATTTCGGCCGTCTCCTTTATACCTATTAGTTTGTGGCCAGTCATGTCCAGCGGATTTTGATTTTAAAGCCAATAGCCTTTAAAGAAAAATAAATCTAAATGGCGGCCTTTATTTAAAATTCTAACATTACATCTGCCTTTTGTGCACAAAACAATGCCCAGATATCGATTTTGAGTTCGATTGGCCTTAATACAAAAAACTTCAAAATGGTGGCTACTTTTTTCAATTCTGACATTGGATCACTCTTTTGTTAATAATGTTACACCCAGATATCGATTTTGCGGTCGATTAACCTTAAAACAAAGAAATTCAAAATGGCGGCCACTTTTTTCAGATCTGACATTGGATCCGTCTTTTGTACCTACACGCTTGCCCAGATATAGATTTTGAGGTCGATTAGCCTTAAAACAAGGAAATTCAAAATGGCGGCCACTTTTTTCAAGTTTAACATTGGATCCGTCTTTTGTACCTACAGGCCTGCCCAGATGTCGATTTTGAGATCGAATGGCCTTAAAACAAAGGAATTCAAAATGGCGGTCATTTTTTTCAATTCTAACATTGGATCCGTCTTTTGTACCTACAGGCTTGCCCAGATATAGATTTTGAGGTCGATAAGCCTTAAAACAAGGAAATTCAAAATGGCGGCCACTTTTTTCAAGTCTAACATTGGATCCGTCTTTTATACCTAAAGGCCTGCCCAGATATCGATTTTGAGGTCGATTGGTCTTAAAACAAAGAAATTCAAAATGGCGGCCACTTTTTTCAATTCTAACATTGGATCCGTCTTTTGTACCTACAGGCTTGCCCAGATATCGATTTTGAGGTCGAATGTCCTTAAAACACAGGAATTCAAAATGGCGGTCACTTTTTTTAATTCTAACATTGGATCCGTCTTTTTTACCTACAGGCTTGCCAAGATATCGATTTTGAGTTCGATTGGCCTTAAAACAAAGAAATTCAAAATGGCGGCTACTTTTTTCAATTCTAAAATTGGATCCGTCTTTTGTACTTAAAGACCTGCACAGATATCGATTTTGAGGTCGATTGGCCTTACAACAAGGAAATTCAAAATGGCGGCCACTTTTTTCAAGTCTAACAATGGATCCGTCTTTTATACCTAAAGGCCTGCCCAGATATAGATTTTAAGGTCGATTGGCCTTAAAACAAAGAAATTCAAAATGGCCGCCGTGTATACCAATTCTAACATTGGCTCTTAACATTTTAGTTATTATTGATTCATAATGTATAAATAAATGAGTACTACAAAAAATCATACTAAAATAATTTTATGGTGTAAAAATTTGAACAGCCTTTACATGCAAAATACGAATTTTTTAAATGTATGAGCGGCACGCAAGCGTCATTTACGCAAAATTGGGCCGCCATTCCAGGGCGACCCTAGCTATGAATTACCCAATATAAATAATACATACATATACTCTCACGTCTTTTATCCCCGAAGGGGTAGGCAGAGGCGCAACTAGTGCACTCACTTTCCGTCGTGCGTATTCCGTCCTATGATGTGATAGGGGGCGAGCCTATCACCATTTCGGGCTCAAAATCCAGACTTCGGGCTGAAAAGAAAAAAATCCAATATCACTCTGCCCGACTCGGGAATCGAACCCGAGACCTCAGCATTGCAGTCATAACGTAATACAACTACACCACTGAGGCAGAATAAATAACAAAAAAAAAGCAGTGACTATTGTTTTTCAATCAGGGATTCGAACCCGGCACCTCAGCGTACCGATCACTAAATATAACTAAAGCAGGTCTCCGACTAGAAACAATTTACAAAGGTGAAAGGATGTAATAATTACGCTTGCTGCCTATCTTATAGACCTAATAGAGCCTATAATTTTATATTGATACACGGACGTGAGCTGGATACACTATAAAACAGAATTTCCAGGGCACCTTCAAATTTGCCGCGCGGTAGCGCGGACCAATCCCTACACTAGACGGCCAATTCGAACTTTGAAGGCGTCCGAAAATTTCGAGCGCACGTCCGTCGTCAGTAAAGATTCCGGACGACTGAAGCCGGCACGGGCCACTCCCATAACAGCGATGGCGTATTTGGACGTCGCGGATGAGAGAAAGTGACGGGAGGCGCACGCGTATGCCGAAATAAAATGGCGTAAGCGCCAAAACAATTTTCTTTTAATTGTGATTATACTATTTAATTCGTTTTAATTGTGTATTGATAAAACTTTGAAAAAATTGTTGTATTGTATTTAAATAAAGTTACGAATGTACATATTCCACCATTTAGAGATAAAGCGTGTTTAAAGAAAATATCAGAGGTAACTTTGAATTTTTTTTCGATCGAGAAAATTTATAGCAATTGTGTTTTGGCTTTGACATATTATTGAGTTATACGTTCAATTTACACATATCCAAAAATCTAACTTCTGATCTTAGTAGTTTACGAGAAATTTGAATTTGAAAGTCCTTAAAGTTCCTGACATAGGCTCTTAATGTCTCAGAGTGACGAGGGCAGTGTAATACCACGCAGTGATTCGTAATTCAAAGTTTCGGTGGTTTGAGTAGTTGTGTTATTTACCAACAGGCAACCAGCTTGGACATTTTGTCATTTATATGAATAAAAAGTATAATAAGTAATGAAATATTATACGTACTTACAATATTAGCGACTGGATGGTTAATCGAGCTTGAGGCATCCTCAGACACCGAGCAAGTGTTTTAAAATTGTTCTGGAACGCAATTAAATTTTTATTTAGGGTGAATATTGCCTATGTCGTTTTATTGTTCAAGCTTACTCTATACCAAGTATTTGTGAGTCTATGGAGAATAGACACACGTACAAAAAGTCGTATATTCAAATTAAAATCATTTATTCAGTAATTAGGCCTCTAAGCGCACATTTACACGTCTTTTTGAAAATAAAAATTAAATAAACTAAATGATTCTACCAGTGCTTCGGAAAAGCCCACTGACCTGAGAAGAAGCACCAAGAAACTCAGCGTAGGTCTTTCATATATTTTTTAAAGTATATGTACAGGGTGTCCAGTATTTAATAGATAACCTTGAAATGTCTTATAGTAGAACTTATTGCCGTTTAGAAAAAAATACGAAATAAAATATATTATGAGTAGTACCTGAGATATGAACTTTTCTAAAAAAAAGTCGCAATTTTTTTGACTTATTTTACTTTCTTGTACACTACGACCAGAATTAAGGAAATCCATAGTTTTTTTGTTATTTTATTATTATACACTAACTAGGCTAATAAAGAGATCCTACTATCCTACTAATTTTATAAAGGCGAAAGTTTGTAAGAATGTATGGATGTTTGTTCCTCTTTCACGCAAAAACTACTGAACGGATTTCGATGAAATTTGGCACACGGGTAGGTCATGTCCTGGATTAACACATAGGCTACTTTTTATCCCGGGAAAATATAAACCGGGACTTTTATCCCGGAAAAACTTTTTAAGGCGGGCGGAGCCGCGGGCAAAAGCTAGTAGTCAATAGTTTGACTAGTTATTGCACTTTTAAAAAAAACATGCAAGTACAAAATTGTAATCGCAATTGTATTACGGCATAGCTGCGATGGTCTTGGGTTCGCTCTCCAGGTCGGGAAAAGTGATATTGAGTTTTAAATTAAGTATCAGCTCGAAGTCTGGAACTTGTGCCCGATATGGCGATAGGATCGCCCCTATCATATCATGGGATGGAATACACTCAGCAAAAAGTGGGTACATTAGTTGCGCCTCTGCCTTCGGGGATAAAAGGCGTGAGTATGTGTGTGCGTCATAATTGTTTTCACCTAAAAACTTCCAAATCAATCACAAAATATTAACCTTACCCATCATAAGTACATAATAATATGGAAAAATCGCTTACCTAAATCCAATGTTGGGACTTCGTTTTTGTAAGGCGTCTACTGGGTAATATATACTTAGGCTCAAAGTGTCTGTAGCGTAATCGAACATTTTTTAAATATATTATTCTCCTTTTCAACGCATTTCCACCAAGAACTTTTGCCCACTGCATATACCCGTCATTTTGATGACTTTCCGATCTAAAAGTAAGCGCACTGGGAAAGTGGTAAGGCGCACCTGGAAAACAAAATGATATAAGTACACTTATTATGTATCTGAAAAATAATATAATAAAACTTGCCATTATATATTATCTAAGTACTATTACACTGATGAGTGTTGGAAACTAGCCATCTCTTCTAAAAACATACATCACCCTATTTATCCCCAAAGCGATAGGCAGGGTTGCAGAGGTGCAACCAGAACACTCACTTTAATACCGTGTGTGTTCCATCTTATCGTGTAATAGTAGGCGAGCCTATGGCTACCTCGGGTACAAATTCCCGACTCCGGGCTGACAGTAGAAAAACTCAATATCACTTTGCCCGACCCGGGATTCGAACCCAGGATCTGAAAGCAGTGGTCGATACTGACATGCTATACAACTACGCCAACAAGGCAATCCACTCCTCGACAAAGCACAGTCACCCTTGTACACCACACTGAACTAGAGTGGGTGGGCAGACTTAACATATACTCCGCGCCAGATAACGTAACATTAAAGCACATTGACCTTCATTCATTTAATGAGGTATGACAAACCTTTGGCACAGTTAAAATATAATTATTTATAAACACATTTCAAAAAGAACGTTACAATTGACAGCTAAGCCAAGGAAATAAAAGTCGGTTAAAAAATTAAATATTAATACTGCCGTGATAAGCAACGTTCTGGCTGAATACTTCATAACTGGATTAATAATAACCGAGAACATGTGTCACACCACTAAATACCACACAATACCTAAACTAGACAGCAATAAGGTTCAATTTTTACTGGGCGACATTGACTGGTCCCTGGCGCTCACCTACGATGATCCTAATGTTATATTAGAAATTAAGTCAATTTAATTCAGTATATGATAAATGTAAGTATAATGGTAATATAAACATAAATAAACGAAGGTCATTTAAATGGGTTCATAACAGAATGGTATATTTGTGTGACAAGAAGAATCAATTACTCAAAATCTGGACAGTGACTAAGTTTTGGCGAAAGTATTCGTTATTCATTGATGATTTTTGGCACAATGTTAGCAGAGGCATAGACGAATATGTGGTTTTATTTAGTAACGCAATGTAAAAATGACCCTGTATATACATGTATGTATATACATATAGAAGCAATGTCAAAATTATTTGTACCTCTTGTGATAAACCTTTTCTAAATGAGATAACATATACAAACAAACCTGAGCTAACCATGAAACTCAATAAGGCTAAGAATGATACTATTATGACCATAATTAAACACATGAATGATAAAAAAGTCCAGGTTTTCATGGTATTCGTCCTTGTGATATTAAGAAGTATGCAGAAATTCCTGTTATTACACATCTAATAAACTCGTTGCTAAGGGTAGTTAACCAGATGAGTATTGGGAGATTTTCCGGCATAAAAGTACCGCTTTGTATTTCCCCGGGATAAATTATACATACAAAACTTCTTCTTGAATCACTCTATCTATTAAAAAAAAACCGCATCAAAATCCGTTGCGTAGTTTTAAAGATCTAACCATACTTACGCACAGACAGCGGGAAGCGACTTTGTTTTATACTATGTAGTGATGAAAAATAACTTTTTTCAATTCTAACATTGGATCCGTCTTTTGTACCTACAGGCCTGCCCAGATATCGATTTTGAGGTCGATTGGCCTTAAAACAAAGAAGGACAAAATGGCGACCACTTTTCTTAAGTCTAACATTAGACCTGACTTTTACCATCAATGGCAAGCCCAGTATCGATTTTGAGGTCAATTCGCCTAAACACAAAGAAATTAAAAATGGCGGACACTTTTTTCAATTCTAACATTGGATCCGTCTTTTGTATTTAAAGGCCTGCCCAGATATCGATTTTGAGGTCGATTGGCCTTAAAACTAAGAAATTCAAAATGGCGGCCACTTTTTTGAATTCTAACATTCGATCCATCTTTTGTACCTAAAGGCCTGCCCAGATATCAATTTTGAGGTCGATTGGCCTTAAAACAAAGAAGTTCAAAATGGCGGCCACTTTTTTCAATTCTAACATTGGATCCGTCTTTTGCACCTACAAGCCTGCCCAGATACCGATTTTGAGGTCGATTGGCCTTAAAACAAAGAAATTCAAAATGGCGGCCACTTTTTTTTTAATTCTAACATTGGATCCGTCTTCAGTACCTAAAGGCCTGCCCAGATATCGATTTTGAGGTCGATTGGCCTTAAAACAAAGAAATTCAAAATGGCGGCCGCTTTTCTCAATTCTAATATATAATTTAGATTTGCATCCAATGGAAACCCAAAAATAAGCTAAAAAGAAACAACCTGTAGATGTTCAGTTTTCATACATTTTGCAGAAATCGGCCCGAGCGTGGATCCACGCTCCCGGCAGAGTTTGAACACTTTTTTTGAGCGTGGATCCACGCTCCCGGCACGCGAGGGCTTCATAAAATTATAGAAAGATGCTTAGGAAATTAAATTAGTAAATATTTGATCAATAATAACATTATCCATGACCATCAACGTGGATTTCGGAAGAATAAAAATATATCACAATTATTCTGCATATTTACAAATGAAGTTCATACACACTTGAATAACAAAAAAGATGTGATTGCTTTATTCAATGATTTTAGTAAAGCCTGCGACAACACCCTAAGATACCCTATATATAAAAATCTCACGTGGTATATAAGGCGCTCTCTTAGATTTATCGAAAACTATCACCTTAACTGCCAAACTACAGTAAAAATCAATAATAATAATATCAAAACTTACGAGAGACATATTACATTACTAGAAAAAATGGTTTCACTCACATATTCTTGGTCAGAATCGCTGACCAGTTTCGACCTATTAAGTAGGTCATCTTCATAGGCGAGTGCTGAGAGGACGTCGCGTCGCGGAGGCCTCTTGATCACTGCCAAACGGATTCCGAAGATGTCGCAGCTGCTAGACATCATCATCAGAGAAAGTTAATAATGCTTATAGCAATTTCGTTCTCACTGAAGAAGGTACGGCTAATAATTTCACCAATTGAATATCTACTGTATAGTCACGACATGTGCAACATATTTAGTGAGGGTTTTGTATACCAATTTGCTGATGACACTTGTCTGGTTGTTGCTGACAAAATATTCTTATTGCCCAAAATGCTATGCAAATGAATTTTAAGCCCTCACGTGCCGGGAGCGTGGACCCACGCTCAAAAAAAGTGTTCAAACTCTGCTGGGAGCGTGGATCCACGCTCGGGCAGATTTCTGCAAAATGTATGAAAACTGAACATCTACAGGTTGTTTCTTTTTAGCTTATTTTTGGGTTTCCATTGTATGCAAATCTTAATTATATATTAGAATTGAAAAAAGTGGCCGCCATTTTGAATTTCTTTGTTTTAAGGCCAATCGACCTCAAAATTGATATCTGGGTAGGCCTGTAGGTACAAAAGACGAATCGAATGTTAGAATTGAAAAAAGTGGCCGCCATTTTGAACTTCTTTGTTTTAAGGCCAATCGACCCCAAAATCGATATCTAGGCAAGCCTTTAGGTACTAAAGGCGGATCCAATGTTAGAATTGAAAAAGTGGCCACTTTTTTCGTCTCAGATTTTGGGGTCGATTGGCTTTAAAACAAAGAAGTTCAAAATGGCGGCCACTTTTTTCAACTCTAACATTCGATCTGTCTTTTGTACCTACAGGCCTCCCCAGATATCGATTTTGAGGTCGATTGGCCTTAAAACAAAGAAATTCAAAATGGCGGCCACTTTTTTCAATTCTGTCATTAGATCCGTCTTTTGTACCTAAAGGCCTGCCCAGATATCGATTTTGAGGTCGATTGGCCTTAAAACAAAGAAATTCAAGATGGCGGCCATTTCTTTCCATTCTGACATTGGATCCATCTTTTGTGCCTAAAGGCCTGCCCAGATATCGATTTTGAGGTCGATGGGCCTTAAAACAAAGAAATTCAAAATGGCGCCCACTTTTTTCAATTCTAACATTCGATCCGTCTTTTGTACCTACAGGCCTGCCCAGATATCGATTTTGAGCTCGATTGGCCTTAAAACAAAGAAATTCAAAATGGCGGCCATTTTTCTCAATTCAAGCATTGGATCCGTCTTTTGTAACCAAAGATATACCCAGATTTCGATTTTGAGGTCAATCGGCTTCAAAACAAAGAAATTCAAAATGGTGGCCGTCTATGCCAAATCTTCCAATGTTTCTGAATATTTTAGTGACCATTGATCCTCAATAAATAAGTAAATAAATAATTAAAAAAAAAGGTCTAAAAGAATTTTATGGTGTATAAATTAGAACATCCTTTACATTGAAAATCCGATTTTTTCAAATGTATGGGCGGCACGCACGCGTCTTTTACGCAAACCGAGCCCGGCATTCCAGGGGTTAATACTCTATGCAAGTGGGCACATGATGTGGGCCTAACTATTAATTAGTAGTTTTAGACCGCGGCTCTGCCCGCGTTTCGATTTTCCAGGATAAAAGACGCGCTTTTTATTGTCCCGGGATAAACTGCAGCCTATGTATTAATCCAGAACAATATCTACCCGTGTGCCAAATTTCATCGCAATCCGTTCAGCAGTTTTTGAGTGAAAGAGTAACATCCATACATCCATACATACTTACAAACTTTCGCCTTTATAATATTAGTAGAATTCAAAATTTATTCACATCCACTCACCACACCTTAAATCAGAAATTATGCCAACTATCCAGGCTCATACCCACCAATGCATCCACCATCAAAGTAATTAATACTTATAATTGTAAACTAAACTGGAGACCATACATTGAATATGTATGTAATGGATTAAGATCCATTGTAGCTAAACTATCCCTACTTAAATGAAAATTACCTTTTAGCACACTGAGAATGTTGTATAATGTGTTGGCTGACTCTGTCATAAGCTATGGTCTCAGTAGTTATGTTAGAACATACAAGACTTATATAGACGAGATTTATAGATTACAAGTAACACTTTTAAAAACAATTGTACCCTTAAATATTAAACGCAAGTGTAGTAAATGTAACTCTGAATAATTTAAATACTATAGAATTGTAGACATATAATAAAATAAAAATGTTTATAATATGTAGGCTCTGATAACTTGCTTAAAACCTAGAACAAGAAATACCTCTAATTTGCGCAACCTATCGTATTTTTCCTAAATATACATTACCTCCATGTACTAAAAATTATGGAAAACGTACCGACGGATATATGTTACCATCACTTTTAAATGAGTTAAATAATGAAATACATGACAAACTGTTCATTAAACCGAATAAATGTAAAGTGATTCTTAAACCTTTCGATGGGATCAAATGTGTAGCTCTAGTGTTATAAATTAGTTTTTGCGTGTAATTGTGTATTTATAAGCGAGTCAATTTGTAACCGCGATACAATATAAACCATCTTAGGTTTTCTTTCACTGATATTCCTTTGGTACCTACACTTTCGTTTTGTTTTAATTTCGATAACTGTTAGTGAATATTTGAAATAAGACTTACCGTCCACAGCACAGCGAAAATAACTTTCGCCATTTTACAAACACGCGTGCAATACGACATCCGTGTATCCGTAAAACAATCAAATCGAAACCAAGTCCGAGCCAGGGGTCAAACTTTCCGGAGTATTATAATGCTCTTTGGGTCAAACAAAATTACAAGATCACACAATATACAAACGGCCACAAATCGCAAATAGAAATTGAAAACATGGCCACCGGATGACGGATCACGAAAATAAGGCTGTGTTACCACTTCACTTAAAATAATATTCCCCACGAAAAATATATAATTTAGTTACTAAGAAACATAACTTAAATTTTAAAATTCTGTAATTATATTTCAGTATATAATTTATGTAGAAAATAGTTTAATTATAAAATATAATCATGTATGTGTCACATGTCAAGTGGTATAAAATAATAAAATTACACACTTTTGTGCCATTCATAAAAATGTGGCAAACTTACTAAACATACTTCAAACATCGTGACATTTGACTTCATACATATCGTTCAGAAATTGGGTTCAGTTCAGTTTTAATATGATTTTTGTAGATTTCTAGACTTCGTTACAGTCTTTTTGGATCTAACTAGAAATCTAGCACCGCCCATCTTCTAATATATAAAACAAAATGAGAACGAACGAAGGAACGAGTGAACGAAGGTACGAAATCACAGAGTGACACCCCCCTGAAGCAAATATAGACGAATGAGCCTTCCACACTTCGTCATATGCGGGGCAATAACGCGCATAACAAATAACACATAGCGAAGTGTGGTGCCGCCATCAAATCCCATGCCGAATCAAAAAACATTTGAAAAACAAACCTGGTTCATCGGGTCTACTCAAGGATTTTACCTACCCCGGACTAGCTGGCAATAGTACATAGTGTAAATTAAGGGTTTTTATAAATGTACGTTATAATATTATATAATTTACTTTTACAAGATTATGTATTAAAAGTACGAGATACTTGGCAGCCCTGTTGCGAGAAAAAAAATTCGCCACCTGGCTCACCTGCAAAGAGCATTATAATACTACGGAAACTCACCTGGCTCACCTGGCAAGCCTGACGAGCGTGTTTTAAACAATATTATTATTTGTCTCTGAATATTACAGTCTTAGAATAATAACATATTATTCTATGATTACAGTAATATAAAATATTACTAGCGAAGAGCATTAGCATTATAATACTACGGGAAACCTATAGTTACCATATTGAAAGTTATTGTGATGTGTTCATTTTTTTAATATAAATCAAATAAATCGGTTGTTTACTTTTAAATACATAGCGACTAGCAAAGAATTTATCTCATTCGTTAGGTAAGTATAGGAATTAGTGTTTTAAGTTTGGAGGCATACAAACACGTCATTTAGCTATGGATTGTTAGTTGTTTGTAGTAGCCTAGTAGGTAACAGGTGCTTGACCAATGACCACTTGCAATACATTTTTATCGGTAAATTTAGCTATTGAGACCTTTCATGATTCCTTTATAAAAATGTTCCTCCGTATCTAATAGAAGCGAAAGATAATTTGACGACACGATCGTTGATTAACATCTTGATACATTGATTATTCTTTTGATATTTTATTTTATCACACAGTTTTTGTTAATCGGATAATTTGCACATAATGCCTAAACCGAAAGGAGATTATAATGCTTTTTGGCTTTGGCTCCCAAAAATATTATCTTGCATTATTAGCTATCAGTTTTAATACCAATACGTGTTTGATAATATGTTGATAAGATTTATGAAAATCTCACCACTAATTCAATGATTTCCTATTAGCCATTTTGTCATTACTCTAGTTTAACAGGCTTTTACAGATACCTGAAGTTGAAATGCCGTCAATTGTAGGAAAATATCAACACTACAAAAATGAAAATATTGATGACTATTTTACTGCAGTGGGTATGTATTTTATTTTTTCTTAAACAGATGTTAAAGATGCTAAAGCAGATGTTAAAGAGCACCTGCATGAATACTGCGTAATAATTTTATGAACTGAAATACAAGTTTTTTTATTGTTATTTTCCTTCTTTTGAAATGATTTTGTAGATTGAGATTTTATCAAACTACATAACAATTACTAAAGTATGTATCACAATATCTTTTTATTTGTAGGTGTGCCATACATGGGCCGTAAAATGATGTCCATGTCCTCTCCCTTGATGGAAATTACTATGAATGGAGACACCATGACTATAAAGAATTCATCATTGCTAAGGACTATTGAGTACACATTCAAATTTGGTGAAGAATATGAAGAAAAAATGCCAAACACTGTTATTAAGGTAAGATGACATTTATATCCTCTTCTTACAGCTATCCATTTATTAGCATTCATTAGCAATCCTTTAATAATATTCTGAGATTGTCAACTTATTTGGGAAAATTTTAAATTAATTCATCTTTATTAACATAAGTATTGAATTTCTCAGATTACTAGGTTCTGTTTTTTTTTAAAAAGATCTGGATTACAAGGGGCAGCAGTATCCTATCATCCTACGAATTTGGCAATATGACAGTCTTGCAAAACATTTTTCAGATTACCACACATCTATTGAATGTAGTATATACATTCACACAGAATGGTTTAAGGTTGAATTCAGTGCTATAGGCTACTTTTTATCCCGGTAAAAAATTTAAAACCCAGAAAACTATGTTTTATAATTTTAGACATAAAACATCTAAAGTAAGACAATATTACACAAAAATAAAAGCAAAATATTTTTTCAGAGCGTAACAACCAAGATAAACGATAATGAGATTGAAACAAAATCTACAATACCCGAAGGTAATGCTAAATGTGGACGACATTACCTTTTTACTGATGATGAGTGTGTTGTGGTAAGTTATTATAAATGAATACAGAAAACATAGATATTATGTTGCCTTTGAGCATTAACCACTTGTCACATGCCAGAGTGTAAAATAAATATAATACATTTATATTATATAATCAGAAGCTACTTATTGATGTTTTCCTGATGGCCATGGTATAAGGTAATAATATACCTAGTGTTTTATATTGTATTCTTACAATTTATGTAAATTTAAAAGTTATAATATTTTTTTAGACATTAACTCACGAGAAGGCTGTTCCTGGAAAGCGTTACTTCCGCAGGGTTCCTTAAACAATGCAATAATCACTAATCACATAGAGGAATAGTGAGTTGTTGTAGGTATGGTGTAATGGAATTATTTTTACACTTTACAACCTGTTTAATTAATGAAGAGGTTTCAAAAAGGCAAATTCTATTTTAAGTTATACTTCTTTAGGCGCGTTATGAAATAATGAAGAGCGAAATTTTAAAATGTGCGCGCATCATGTAACAAAAAGTCACAGGTTATACGCACGCATCACTGTACTTTAGTTTCAATACTATTAACCGACTTTAATAAAGGAGGTTCTTAATATCATCACTTTATTCTATCAGGTACTTTATTTTATCAGGAATTTTTCTTAGAGGATAGGGTAGGGCTTCTAGTGTGGCGGGTCTACTGTACTGTGCACCTGTCACCCCCACACCCCCTTAACCCCCTGACTAATGACTTCTCAAACCAAATTTGACACTCTTGACCCCCCAAACCCATTTTTACCCCCTTGACCCCCAACCCAATTTGACCTCCTTGTCCCCCAAACCCATTTTAACCTCCCTTGACCCCAAACCCATTTTAACCCTCATTGACCCCCCAACCCAATTTGATTTCCTTTCACCCCCCAAACACATTTTAACCCCCTTTTATCCCCCAACCCAAATTGACCCCTTAAACACCCCCCCCCCCCCCCACCCTTTGTTGACCCCTGACCCCTTTGACACCCACACCCGTTTTCGACCCTTGACCTCCCTAGTTAACCATAATGAATACTAAGTATTGTTTACTGATGCCAAAGAAGTATAACTTCTCACGCGCGTACATAAGTACACGCACACTTTTTTTTTTCTTGGTCACATAATATTCCACACTTGAAACAGGGGATAAAATATATCTTGGCCTTGTTGGGACCTATTCTTTAATGGAACGGGCGGATTATCAATTTAATTGGTATGTTGACTGTGAAGTGAATTAGTACTTAGTACTTGTAGTATATACTTATACTTATTTTAAAGGTTTTAATTTATACATTAAAATATTGTTATATTTTGATATTCTTCATAATTTTTTTAAAATTGTATTTTATATACAAGTGCATTCCAGTTTCAAGTTGTAAAATATATTTTTTTTATTAAAAGTACCTTTTATTCAAAATTCCCTGCATGTGTTTCTTGTTATACGATTTTTTATTATATCTACACACAAATGTTTTAGCGATCTAAATACCACAATCATCCTGCATGCAGGATATAAAAGTATTTATGAACATATTATACACTGAAAATTATTATGCCTAAGTACTGCAAAATAAGTCTTAACACAAATTACCATTAATGGTTTCTATGAAATATCTACTTCGTTGACTATGTGAACATATTGTCATTCTTGCACATATTATAATCGCAAATTTGGCAAGATTATGTAAGTTATATATATAACCAAACTGCGATCTTATCAGGTGCGTGGTTTATCTTAAATATATAAAAGAAGCTGCAAGCATCTTCTACATTACAATTTACATTAGATTATTTCATTTAGCCATATACTCGCTATAGCCGTTTCATAAAATGCAGTCTGTTGTTGGGAAATATCAACATTACAGAAATGAAAATATTGAGGATTACTTCAGTGCTGTTGGTAAGTTTTTGCTATTAATTTTTGCTGCGAAACAAAACATAGTTTTATAATCAATGACGTCATTGTTTATAATGATTATAATTATTTTAGTCTATATCATAGTCTAAAATATATTTATTATAGGCGTTCCTTATCTGGGTCGAAAGATGATTGCTGTGTCATCGCCGCTGATGGAAATCACTTATGATGGTGAAACAATGACCATTAAAAATACTTCTCTATTGCGAACAATGGAAAGTACATTTAAAATTGGTCTCGAGTACGACGAACATATGCCAGCTAAAACCATAAAAGTAAGACTTTTTACTCTCAGTCTATTCAAGTACCTACTATCACACTCTCATCTACAACGGCAATCTATATCAGTAGGTATATTCAGAGGTTAAACTTTGTTACGTGGAAATCAGTTTTCTTATTTTTCTGAGG
The DNA here is from genome assembly GCA_949316025.1 of Lapara coniferarum. NCBI lineage: Eukaryota > Metazoa > Arthropoda > Insecta > Lepidoptera > Sphingidae > Lapara > Lapara coniferarum. The sequence continues at coordinate 28,667,312 of OX438919.1, forward strand.
CTTAATAAATTAGGGAGTAACTTTATTTTGAGGCTAAGCAGGTATATATTGAAACTACCCTTTGGCCACGGCTTCGCCCCCGTTTATAAGTTTTTCCGGGCTAAAAGTACATACATAAAAACCTTCCCGTTGAATCGCTCTATGACTATGACGTTGATACAACTCTTAACAAATAATGTATTAATTTCGACCAAATTTGTTTACCATAAAAACATTTCTAGTGAGTTAATCTTAAAAGATAGACATTGGACATTTTTTTAGATCATTTCAAGAGGAATAATTCTTTCATACATATATTTTTGGTATCTTGAACCGTTTTCGCAGCGCACGCAATGGAAGCCCTCAAGGATGAATAATTTTCCCCGTTTTTTTCACATTTCCCATTATTTCTTCGCTCCTAATAGTTGCATCGTGATGTTATATAGCCTAAAGCCTTCCTCGATAAATGGTCTATTCAACACAAAAATAATTTTTCAATTCGAACCAGTAGTTCCTGAGATTAGCGCGTTCAAACAAACAAACTCTTCAGCTTTATAATATTAGTATAGATATGTATCTGTTGGAAATCATTGATATTCTTTATGTAAATCCTAATTTATTTTTAGAGTATAACTACATTTATAAATGATAACGAAATGGAAACAAAGTCAGTAATACCAGATACAAATGAAAATTGCTCCAGATATTATTTATTTACTGACGAAGAATGTATAATCGTAAGTTGTTACAAGCTTTTTTATAATAATTCTTGACAGGTATTCGAAATATATATAATGTACCAGAAAAGCAGGTGAGTTCTGCTCGCAAGGAGTATACAATCCAAGCCTGTACAGTATTTATAGAGACAACTAAAGACTATTATTATTATAAAGTACCGATTATACCTTTTTTTCAATCTCCAACAATGCACGCTAGTCGCTAGCATAATATGTCATCGTAGGATACATCAGTAAGTTACTCTTGTGTATAATATAATACCTAAAGAATCTTTTCGAGGTAAAATACAAAAACGAGATCATGAGTTCTGCGTTGATTAAAATGTTACATCATTAAATTGTTTCAGACCTTAGCTCATGATAAAGCTAAGACTGCAGGAAAGCGTTATTTTAGAAGATTGGCGTAATTAGTTTACTAAATAATGACATTTATGGCAAGAATAAACTATTCGAACAATGAATTTCTTTTATTGTTTGCACCATTAATGAACACGGTCAGATGACAAATTACGAGTAACCACAGACTACTTAACTATATACTTATGCTAGAAATACTACGTATCGAGTAATTACCTGAAATTTCGTACACTCTAAATTATGTAAATTATAGATGAAAACAAAAAAAATGTAAAGCGGAACTTCATTTTGAATACGTGATATTACGCCGGTCTGTATCAGATAATATGTTCCATGCTTCGTCCTGCATGCAGGACATAGGTAAACATTAAATATTTTTTTATCTCTGTTACAGCCACACGATATGCTTGGCGTGTTGCGTATCGTATGACGTTTTAAAATCCTACAAAGAGAAAATAATAGCCACTGTACATGAACACGACGATATATCGTTTTCACATGAAAAAAGAGATAGAAAATTGATGGTGTCTTTTTTGATTTGTGACGCATTACATTTTACAATCATTATCGATTTCGGATCCCGTTGTTTTGAATGTTTCTGATTGTTCGGTTTTTAGAGTTGAATTCGCTAGGAAATTTTGCAATAATTTTGGAAAAGTTCACAGCTTAGAATTTACTAAAATGGTCGAGCACAGTTCACATCATGATCAGGTAATATATTTTCATTCTTAACGTTGCTAATTAGATTATATCCAAAAACTTGATTTTCTGTCCACAGTCTAGTTTCGGCGAATAAGATCCCGTCGAAACCGAATAATGGAACACTATAAAGTCTTTAACAAATTATTTAATGCATTTGAATCGTGTGGGTAGATGCCAAATTCATTTCATGCTTTCAGGAACAACAAATAAAAAAGTTGAAGCGATTATTAGAAGGCTGGCGTGTAGCCCTCCTGCCGCTAAAGTCCGTGATTCTATGGGAACAACAATGGCATCCTTGTGCTATAATGGGTGTCCTATCCGTTTTCTATCTACTTATATGGTTAATGGACTTGAACACACTGGCATCATTCGCCATCATGGGCCTCGTATTAAATTTCATAGACTTCATCGTTCCTGTGATATGTAACTCTTTATATGGGCCCAGCTCCTGGACAGGACAACAGGAAAAAGTATTTGAAGAAATATGTAAAGACCTTGTTGCACATTATAACAAGGTCATATATAAAATAAGTTCATTCTATGCTTTGAGGGAGACAAGTCCTTTCATGGTAAGTTCCCCACTGTCATATATATATATATATATATAGAGATCTCTTGACGGTAAATGTTGATCAGAGGCGACTTCACGCGAGCACTTTGTTGATCCAAAATTCTATGTTGATCCGCCGGCTTTTGTTGATCCAATATGCATTTCTGGTAACTAATGTGGCTCCAACCAGATCAACATCTACACTCACGGGACTGCTTGCTAACGTTTGCCGAAGTTGATCCGATATACAAATCCACCTTGCGATAGTTACGGAAAATGTTGATCCGATTTGAATGAGCCAATCAGAGCACAGCAAACAGTCAGATTCAGATCGGATTGGCTGAGAGCAGCCGCGACGTTTTATACACATCCAATTAATTATATTTTATTCATAGTATCAACATGTTACTAATACGGTGTCACTGTGCCCAATTTGTAATCACACTAATATTATAATATTATAATGGCAAAAGTTTGTCAGAAAATGTGTGTACATGTTTGTTACGTCTTCATGCTCAAACGGCTGGACCAATTTTGATGAAATTTGATATAGCCGTAGTTGACACCCTGAATTAGTACATAGACTAACTTTTATTCTGAAAAGTATTCCTGCTGGAATTTAAGCCGCGACTAACACCGCGGAGCGCAACTAGTCAAAGTATAAAAAAAGTGATGCTATCTAAAGTGTCGTAGATTGTTTTATACTCCATGTGAAAGAGATAATTTATCTATATTTTTTTACTGTATTTGTGTGTGTTTTTACTGTGTGATACAGGACTCTTACATTCCTTTAAAAGCTATTCAACTTCGTTCTGCTCCAGGGTACAACGCCCGAGGCATGGAACAGGAGTGTGGTGGTATTGTTCTAAAAGAAACGGTGATAACGCCTTTTTTAAGAATTACAGACCCATCTTCTTGAGCCATTTTTACAAGCTGTTCTCAAAAGTCATCACGAATCGTCTCAAGCGCTGGCTAGATGACTTCCAGCCTCCCGAAAAAGCCGGATTCCGTAAAGATTATAGTACAATAGACCACATCCATACGCTGCGGCAAGTTATACAAAAAACTGGGGAGTATAACTTGCTACTTTGCTTAGCGTTCATGGACTATGAGAAAGCCTTAGATTCGATCGAGACCTGGGCTCTGCTGCAGTCTCTACAGCGGTGGCACATTGATCATCGGTACATCGAAGTGTTGAGGTGCTTGTATAAAACGCCACCATGTAGGTCCGAGTACAAGAACAGAGTTCGAAAGCTATTCCACTACACAGAGGCGTGAGACGGAGATGTTATCTCTCCGAAACTGTTCACTGCCGCGTTGGAAGATGCTTACTAGCTCTTGGACTGGAAAGGACTCGGCATCAACATCGATGGCGAATACATCACTCACCTTTGTTTTGCCGATGACATCGGTGTACTGGCAGAATCGCGGGAGGGTCTGACCACAATGCTCAACCGAGTTTCTCAACTGGTGGGTCTCAGGATGAACATGGACAAGACCGAGATCATGTCGAATGTTCATGTTGTGCCAACCCCGATTATCGTTGGGAGCTCAATTCTCGAAGTTGTAGACGAGTACGTCTATTTAGGTCAAGTAGTCCAACTCGGTAAGTCCAAATTTGAGAAAGAGATCAATCGGCGAATCCAGCTCGGATGGGCAGCGTTCGGGAAACTAAGCAAGGTCTTCTCGTCCAAAATACCTCAGTGCATGAAGACAAAAGTCTTCAATCAATGTGTGTTACCTACCTGTAATGACATACGGCACTGAGACGTGGCCTCTGACTATGGGCCGCCTAAGACGGCTCACGGTCACTCAGTGAGCTATGGAAAGGGCTTTGCTAGGTGTTTCTCTACGCGATCGAATCAGAAATGAGGAGGTCCGTAGAAGAACGAAAGTCACTGACATAGCCCAACGGATAAGCAAGCTGAAGTGGCAATGGGCAGGGAACATAGTTCGAAGAACTGACGGCAGATGGGACAAAAAAGTTTTCGAGTGGAGACCACGTACTGGCTAGCGTAGCTTCAGCCGTCCATCTGCAAGATGGACCGATGACTTGTTAAAGGCTGCAGGAACGCGCTGGATGCAGGCCGCTTTTGATAGGTCCATCTGGAAATCTTTGGGGGAGGCCTATGTTTAGCAGTGGACGCCATACGGCTGATAATAATGATGACGATACCGGATGATAGACCTCGATGATTGTTCTGTGGAATTGGACTCACAAATTTGCTGCATGAGAATGGACGTTTCATTTTTGTCTCCCACGAAAAGTCGCCCCTTTCTAACACACTAAGTTGTTTTAGTTACCATCCGCTTTAGACTTGAAAATGTGTTAAATGCTCATAAAACATTTTTGCAAAAGAGAAAATGCTTAATTATAAATGTGTTACCTTTTTTTTCTTTGTTTTCGCGGAGAAAGTGACTTATTACTACCGCTCAGCCTTTAAGGGGGGCGACTGAGCGGTTATGTTGGGTTCACCGTACCTTACGACCCAGCGTTGAGCCGCCGGGCCGAGTCCCTAACCTATGTACACCGCTCGGCATACCGACTAAAACTCTGCGGTTGCCTTCTTCGGCGCATTAGGGATGGCTGCGGGTTTCCCCAGACTAAGAGTGTCTGAGTTGTCGTTCGCAGCCGCCCCTGCGCGGTGCCGTCTAATACAGCCCGTCTCCTGCTGGGGGGGGGGGGGGCTCAGAAGCCCCCGCGCACCGAAGGACGCCCTCGGCGTCAACGGCAGCATGAGGCCTACCTGCCACACTGCCGTCCATCACGGGGGTCGCAGCAATGTGCTAAAAACATTGACAACGCAACTAAACAACAACAACGCACAAAACTAAAGACGGACAGCCGACAGGACGACCCCCGGTGGCCCCTATTAGTCGCCTTTTACGAGAGGCAGGGGATACCGTGGTGGAATTTCCCAAACGCCCCCAATCCACAGGGCGGAAGACGCCGGTTAGTCGTCCACCCGGCGCCTCCTACGTCTCGTTTGGCGGCGGGACGGATCACCGCGCCTCCGATCCCTCTCGGCACTCTCCTGCTGCAAGAGGACCATCTCACAGAAGTGCGCCACCACACGCCAAGACCTCCGGCTATCGACCATGGAAGCGACCACGACCGGCAGCGTGAGGTCTCCTCCGACGACTGCTCTGAGAGCTAGTATTATACTAAACTTAACCTTATAAGATACTGAAATCTCAATGTTAAGAAGTTCAAAATAGCGACCTCTTTTCTTAAGTCTAATATTAGATTTGTCTTTTACTATCAATGGCATGCCCAAGTATCGATTTTGACGTCAATTGTCCTTAAAACAAAGAAATTCAAAATGGCGGCCACTTTTTTCAATTATAACATTGGATCTGCCCTTTGTACCTAAGGCCATGCTCAGGTATCGATTTCGAGGTCGATTGGCCTTAAAAATAAGAAATTCAAAATGGCAGCCACTTTGTTCATTTCTAAAATTGGATCTGCCCTTTGTATTTAAAGCCATTCCCATATATTGATTTTGAGGTCGGTTGGCCTTAAAACAAAGAAATTCACAATGGTGGTCACTTGTTTGAAATCTAACATTTAATCTGCTGTTTATGATAATTCTCCCGTGAGAAAATCTTGTCACACATGCGCGCGCATCGTAAAACTTCACTCCCATAAATTTTTCATAACGCGCCTAAAAAAGTATAACTTCAAAAACAGTAGAATCAGGAATTTTGCAGCTTTGTGTTTCAGTACCTATTCGTCAATTTTGGCTCCGGATCAACTTAGTCAAAGTAAATGTCGCATATAAGTTAAATATATTCTGGATCAAAGTAATCACATTCAGTATCATTTTTTTGACCGTTAATGGATCCACAAATGTTGGTCAAAACGTCGACGAGTATGTTGGAAATCTGTAAGTGCAGATCCACCGACGTCACACGCGCATCAAACACGGATCAAAGTATATCAGTTTGCGACACTCGGAGCTGAGCAAACACGTGAAATAGGTGGATCAACATTTGTTCTAACTTCACACTGGAGCAACATTTACCGTAAATCCGTCATTATATATATATATATATATATATATATATATATACAGTGTCATTTCAACATTGCGTTACTAAATGAAACCACATATTCAGCGTGACCTCTGCTAACATCGTGCAAAATATTATCCATGGGTAACGCATACTTTCGCCAATAATCCCGATTATAGTTTTATAGTTTTTTGATCACGCTGTGTTTTAGCGCGCTTGACTTTATTCAGTGAATCACGTTACAGCTGACGATGTTATTACAAAACCTATAGGATTAAGAAGGGCAACTCACAAATTCACTTGCAATACATTCACTCACATAGCTGCAGCAGTACCGCTTGAGACGTGGAATTTGAAATAAAATAATTAAATTGCTAAATTGCTACTAGAGCAGTCCCTACTCCCTAACTAATACGTTATAAATATCAACATGAAATAAAAAATTGTCATGTTATTGTATGAAAAGGAACTAATTATTTTTTAAGTGTTATGCTGTAAAGAAAAGTATTAATTCTTTAATAATAAACTTTGTTTTCGTTAATAAATAAGTTAACCTACCGAAATAGGTAGGTACTAAACAACTCGCATGCGGGTTATTAAAAAAAGTTACAGGATTTTAATCTATTGATATCATATTTTTTAGATTCCGTATGATATTTCAACGTTCATTTTAATTTTAACATCAACATTTCTGGACGTCATGCCTAAAATAGGTTTACGTAAATACTTTATACTACCAAAGGCCTTATTATGCCTTCTGTACCTTCTAATCTCTAGCTACATTTTGTATCGCGTCAGAGTCGTTGATCTTGTTACTAACACATTGAAACTAACGTGCAGATACCAACATGTTATGTCTCTTTCGCACGCCATTCATTACAAACACGCACTCAAACACGCTGTGTTGCCAGTATAAACATTTTAACCGACAAGTTTGCTAAAATGACACAGCTTTTCAAAGAATCGGATATTAGTTTATTTATTACATGGATTTCTAACACACTTAAATAAGTGTATTAAATAATAAAATAACTAGGGTAATTATGCTAATGAAAAGTCTACTTAACCTCTTGCGTACATAGCGCTGGCCACACTGGCGCAAGCGCAATTTTTCGCGTGTCTGTCAACACGCGAAAATCGACCTACACGCACACACATAAGGCGCGTCAACACGCACACATATCGAGTTTGACAAGCTGTCAGACCGGCCCGATTGGGCCGGTCGGGGCTCGAGAGGTTAAACGAATACGCAGCAATATCTTTGTATTGTAAAATAACATTACTTTAAGCAATAAAGCATACCAGAGCTCTAACATCAATTAATTTCAATATGCATTGTGGTACGGTTTAAATAGCATAGAACAATGTAAAACTAAAATTGCAAGATATTGCAGAATAAGGTAATAGTACCAAAGCTTGGTATCCCTGTGGGAGCACGTGTAACACGAACATCAGCTGGCGGGGCCAACGATCGCGCGCGCCAGCGGGCGCACGGCGCACTTGTCGGCATGTTCTTTGTATAGGGCTGCCATTACCTAAATTGCCGACGCCGGACAAACACGGCAAGAATCCCGGAAATTTGGGCGAAATATGGGTTTATTCCCGGACACCTCTGACAGAGTACCCCAGTATCTCCGCACCGCAATAACAATCGCAATTTTTAATTGTTCCTGCCTGAGTAATAATACCTAAAACTGGCGTTGTTTACTAACCACTTATAAAGTGACTCGACCAAGTGCATAAAAATCCTTCTAAATACCTATGTTTTACCTACTTACAATAATGTTGGTCATTAGTCAATTGAATATCCTGATTATCTTAAATTAAGTTCAGTCATTACTCACTATTGTAAGCTTTAGTTAAATATTAGTATTTTCCAATACGTAGCTTCCAATACGTACGTAAATGTTACTTATTCTTGACAAAAGTGTGCGTGTATTCTATGAAGTGGTAAAAATTAAACGTTTTTTACCCTACTAGTAAATTACGACAATTCCAGGTAATAGCAATAAATAAGTACAAGTGATATTTATCAAAATATGTAACGTGTCGAAATACATCGAGATTCGCGGTCCGGGATTCGTGAACTTCATGCGTATGGCCCCGCACTGGCTCCTTCAGGCGCATGCGCCGCGGGAAAGCGGGGGACGGCGCGCGCGCCGCTTGCCAGTCGCCACTCGGCCACGGTACTCGGCACTCGTCATTTTGCTAGCGGCCACTCGCCCGGCAGCAACACGACGTGGCGTATGTTGATTTATGTACCGAATGTTAGGCCGATGCGCCCTATGTACTTACTCGTAACTATTGTAATTTTATTATTATATCGTTTTGTATCGATCCGAGTGACCTTGCCTTTGACATCGCTTCGGAAGACGCGAGCCATGTGTAGGTTTTTAGTTTCGGCTTTTATGCGCACACGATCAAATCTTCTCTAATTGTAATTATTATTCTATTGTGTTAATTTTTAAGTTTCTGTTGTGGTAAACTATGATTTACATTTACAAAGCTCGTGAATAAAGTGTTAATGTTTCCGAGAAGGTCGTTGAAATGTCTTTTGTACTTTAGGGATTACTGAGTAAATGTTCAAAATTCCAATTTTCCAGAACCTCGTTGACACTCGTATCATAACGGTAGCATCATAGTCGGTTTCACGAAATCGATCGACGAATTTGACGGCTTGAGCGTGCGATTCTTGCTGATGTATCGTGTGATAGTTCTTAGGTTAGATAGAATCTTAGGGTTGTGAGGCTTTTTGATGAGCTACGTGCGGTGTACGGACTGTGACCATTATCGAAGATGCCGCAATGATTTCAGTCTTCTGAAGGAGACATAACTGGCTCTGACAGAATCTAGTAAGTGACTGTTGTTTAGATTGACCTATGTGACCTGACACACAAGCATTGGTAATAATAGCGACCTCATCTTTTCGGTTTGGAATAAAGCTTCTTGGTTACGATGGCGCGATGTGACAGCTTATCGTTGCGCTCCGTGTGTGCATCTCTTGTTCGCGTGTGCGTGAGCATATTATCAATGAAACACACAACCTCAGTGCGATGTTGACGCTCCGACGATTTCTCGTTTACTAGTAGTGGCAATAGGATGTCTAAAATTAAAAGACCTTTTTTGTTATTTATTTTGTTTGAAAAATGTACTTCTTTATTTTACACTTATGGTTAAATTAATTAACTGCATGGTGTTTCTTTCAAATTGATTTTATCGCAGTTAAATTTATGTATTCGGTTACAAAATGACCCTGTATATCAATCAATCAATTAGCCTGTTGCCGTCCACTCCTGAATCTAGGCCTCCCCAGTGAGCGTTAACCATCCATCCATCAACTTTCATACAAAAATTATATTAGTTTTGATTACATAAGTATGTTAGTCTAGAGAAGATTTCGCCACTTGCTGATAAATGCTACTCATCATATAAATGTACTAGTAGTGCTTGTGGCTCCGCCCGCGTGAAAAAGTTTTTCTGGGACAAAAATATTTTGCCAGGATAAAAAGTAGCCTATAGCACTCAGGAGATATGTAGTTTCCTATTAGTGAAAGAATTTTCAAAAACGGTTCAGTAGTTTCTGAGATTAGCACGTTCAAACAAACAAACTCTTCAGCTTTATAATATTAGTATGGATAAGCTGACCAAACACAAACATCACATTTTAATCTATGCGCCCAAATTAATATTAAAATAATGAGTATTATCTACATAATCTATACAACTAACTTAAAAACTTTGAAAGTGGCTCATAACCTTCTTAAAAATACCAGCTTATATATGGAACACATTTGTGTGACCAATTATTTCTCTATAATTTAATAATGATGTGATCAGTATTAGAACTTTTGCAATATTGTTTTAAATAATAGGGTAGTTTCCTATGTTTGATTTTGTACATTGTTTTATACCGGGTGGAAGGGAAACGCTCTCTATACCGGAACGGTAAGAGAGAAGAATTATAACATTAACGAAAAACTATATTCATTTGCAAAGCTAAGTGATAATACTTACAATTTTAGTATTTCCGTAATTCATGCGCGCGCAATGTAAAGCGTACAAAAAACTGGGTAGGGTACAAACTACAAAGCAAACGCCGACAAGGCGGCGGCCGCCGCGTTGCGCCGGCCACGCGGTCGTTAACCCGTCAGCTGATGTACGTGTTTCATTACGATTTTTTTGAAATATTGACCTTTTTTACTATGTTTTTCAGAATAATAGTTTGATTTATCTATCCATACGTGAAGCTGTACAGAAATTTGAGAAAATCCTACTAAAATTGTAACAATGCGATCGCGATTTTTTTAGTGCCATCACGTCAGGAATCACCAATACTATCACCTGTATTCGTTTCCGAGAGCGTTTCCCTTCCACCCGGTATGTAGCAGAAAACAATACGAAAATTAAATTCTTCTGTAAAATCGGAATCAAAATTGGTTGACAACTAAAGCAGTTATTCATATTTGAAATATTGTTATGAGCAAAAGTGGGAGCGTACTGGGGATATCACATCATCTTTTTCGCACGCACGCAATGTTATGACAACATTCTGCTGTTTCCGTTATCTGACAGATGCCCCTTCCACCAAACATCAAAGCTTTATAACTCATTTACTATTGCTTGTATTTTAAAAATTCTTTTTCCCCTATATTTCAGAAGACATAAATTTTTGATAAATGTATTTAAAAAAAATAGTCAACTACCCTATTAATATATTGTATTTTTGCTTGCATACAATTCAACTAACAAGATGTATTCCAAATTATGTTTGTCAACAGTACTACATGATCTCCATCAGTATGTTATGTACAATGGCATGGATTGCATCCTCCATCAATAACATATTCCTGCTATACATCCTGTCCACTGTGATGCTCCTGTGGCCTGGCATCCAGCACCGAGGGATCTTCAACACATTGCTGTCTATGATCCACATGGCACCTAAAATGTCGTACATCAAGTCAGACTAATGCAGTTTGCATTTCTTGTCATAATTGGTCTGGTCATAATATTTTAAGTTTAAGCTTAGCTTATTTTATATGAGCTTTAAATTAATGTGATGTGTGATATTATTACCATGGTATAATGGCCTTAAGTGGCTATTTTTATCGCTTTGTTAGGTAGCTTCATAGACTAGGGTCCAGGATGGACACATTTGTTGATTCCTTTGAACAAGAAGAAAACCTTTAAACTTACAGATGCCTTATAAGATTTTCTTTTTCATTATTACAAGAGAGTTATCTTTGTTTGGTTTGTTATCATGTTGTATTTATGGAAATATGTTTATATATTAGTGTGATTATTTATGATTGTTTGTTTAACTTCAATACTTTTTCATCCCCCCCCCCCCACTCATAAAATGAAATCTGAAACAAACTACAAATATCTTGAAAATTATAGAATATTTACAACCAGTTTGTAAGTATGCATACATAAAAAATGCAATGGTGAGGAAATGAAATGAGCAAAATCAATAAGTATTCAACACATTGATCTCATAAGTTTTTATTGTAGTGCATAGTGTGTACTTCATTTCTTTTATTGTCTATATATTAATATTTGAAATAAGAGATGTTTATTTACATTCTAGATGGAGCAATATTGATTAATTAAGCATTTCTTTTTTTGTTAATGCACATTCATCATTGGCAAGAGTAAGTGCTTAGTAAATATAACAACAAAACTTGTTTTGGTTAAGTAGAAGGCTGTAAACAGGACTTGAATAAATGTTTTTTCTTTTTATGATCTTTGTTATTTTATTTTAAACAGTGCATCCAATATGTGCTATATTACCATGGGTACCACTATTAATTTGCCAGTTCATCTAAATTAAATATCAAATTATTATATACTAGCTTTTGCCTGCGGCTCCGCCAGCATTAAAAAGTTTCTCCAGGATAAAAGTCCGGGTTTATATTTCCCCGGGATAAAAAGTAGCCTATGTGTATTAGTCTAAGCCTATGTGTTAATCCAGAATGTGATCTACCCGTATGCCAAATTTCATCGAAATCCGTTCTGTGGTTTTTGCGTGAAAGAGGAACAAACACCCAGACATCCATACATTCTTACAAACTTTCGCCTCTATAATATTATAGTAGGACGAATTACGATTTATATATCAGGATTTGTCTCTACAATCACTCGTAAACTTAGTTCATTTGGTTTCATTGGATATCTTTAATTAATAATATACCATGGTTAACACTATTGTTTTGCCAGTTTACCAAAATTAAAAATCAAATTATATACGAATTACGACTTACATATCGGGATTTGTTATGCTTTGAAAATTAACGTTGCAAAAAGAAAAATCTGATTAATTTTAAGGACAAAGTCAATTTTGTACAAAAATATAAAAGTAGCATTTATATGCAATTATATGCTCATACGACTTATCACAGAACAGACTTTCTTTTTGTGGGATTTTTGTATACAAAATACAAAAATGTAGCCACACATAATATGTAGGAAAATTATTAGTCTAAGAGGAAAATAAGATAAGTACAATTTTACACATATCAATTTTAATATTGTGCTAAAGTAGAATTTCAGTGATGAATAATTTTAAATAAACGGAAAAATGGTAATGAAGAGCTTTGAGTATTTTTAATTTAAATTCAATTTGGAATGACCGTGAGAAAACTAGAGATATTTTTTTTATTTTGTTTTGACCATTTATCTTATATGTATGCAAAAATACTTATACTTATTTAATATTACCTATTCTGAAATAAAAGGAGTTACAAGTTTGTGCATATTAAAATTGTTTATTAGTGAAGATAAGTCCATCTAGCTAGGATTCATTTTTAGAAAAAGTGGTTTTATCAGCGTTTTCAGTAACTTAATCGATAATGAACTGAAAAATATGACTCTTCCTGGCATCTATTGGCGATTAATAATACAATTTTTTTTATTGGGAACAACTAACTGCTTTAAAGACACAACAACACTAAAAGTACTCCAGTAGATGGCGTTGGCAACACTAAGCCAATGTGTATTTGGTTTGAAGTTAGACCAAGAAAATCAATTGTTTACTTATAAAAATATTAATAATGTTTTATTAGTATGTAATTCGTATTTAAATATAATTTCTAAAAATTATTTCCAAAAAATAATAATAATACCGAGCAAGGCGTACGTGCGGTATGTAATATTGAAACATAAAAAATCAAGCAACTAAGGTTGCCATCCTTTCTTGTGTAAATGTAAGAGCTTTTAATGTAGGATAAATAAAGCAACAAAAAACACAGAAAACATTGTTTTTATAGATATTTAATGGAATCCTTTATTTGAATACCGTTATCAAATACTGCTTTAGAGGACGCGTCCAAATATACTGAGCACCTCGCGGTGCGCTGGGCGTGTGCAGCTCACGCCAAATCTACACAGTTCCTTCCTTAAACGCTTAACAGCCTTAGAGTATTTAACATTCCACCTCAAAGCTTACAGCCGATTTTAATAAACGACCACAATCGATGCCTTTGGAGCAATTGAAAAATCGACGTAACTATTAGAACAAAGTTAGTTTCACACGTTAACAGATTTCTTGTTTTGGTTAATTTTGGGACGAATCGGAAATTATCGATTGGTATCATTTATTGAAATGGGCTTTTAGTTGTAAGACTACTTCTGGTAATTTATACCAACATCAGAGCAGCTAGAATGCCTTTCGCAGCCTCATGCACTCTCAGATTTGGAAGCGCCCTACTAGCAGAGGTGACATCCCGATAATATGCAATATTGGGTAATGGAATACTCGGCAAGTAGGTATGTACATAGATATTTATTACAGATGCTTGAAAAGCTTATTTAGGCCACTACAGACAATTACTTTTATATAGGTATGTAACTATTGTAGACATCTACTAGTAGGTAATTAATGTTTCGTTCATATCCATAGGAAACCTCTCATATAATATATGCATCACAATTGAGTCTACATTAATAACGTATAAAACATTTAAACTTTAATGATAACTAATTATAACATCTAACAAAATATGTTTTGAATGATCTTTCAAACAGTAGTTACATGACGTTAAATAACATCAGCTATTTTGAATCCTGGCTTCACACTGGTGTTCTTAGCTTTGGTGAGAGTGGGCACGGGCGGCTCGGTACCACACGAGTGCAAGTTATTGTTGGACTTGCTGTCGGAGGGACCCGCCCTCAAACAATCTTCTGACACTAAAGTGGTTGTAAACCGACTGCCCGACACTGTTTGTGTATTCAAATTACTTTTTTGTGCACTGCTATCACTATATCTTCTGCTACCGTTGTTGAGAATATCATTTCTCCTATGTTTACTTTTACCAGAGTCTTTGTTCTGTAAATTCAAAGAATCCAAATTGGACTGACACGGAGATTCGCCTTTCGAACACTTATGTTTAGAGTCGATGTCAACGTTAAAGTTTTTACTACTAGACGGTATGTCCTTGTAAAGGTTTTCTTTAGTCTGTTGCAGGTTGAGACCGTAGAAGTCTGCAGATATTTTGCTCGTCGAAGGTTGACAGTTGTCGGGCCTCAGAGTTGAATAGCCACTGTGTGATTGCGGGCTGAGATCGTTTTTGATTATCTTCACGGGGGACCCGCATGGATCTACTGACAGTGTGTCTTCGTCGTCTTCCCCTTCCGCACTCTGTTGAACAAACATAAAATATTATCATTAGGCTATATTAGACTAGCAGTTCATCTGCTGTTATTTAAAAAATAATAGTAGGACGTAGATATATCTTTATATAAACAACAGTATACCAGCAGATCATGGTCTGTGATAGATCCTGCGGTGGCTTCGTTGCTGTTGAACTCCAACTCTGAGGCGAGGGACACTGGGGTTATGTCGCCGCTAATAGACGAACCTGAAAAAAACAATTTACACATTCAAATATGAAAGGGTGGTGTAACAATCAATGTATATGAAATGCAGGTTTGTGTTAGTAACTAATGAAATAGACATTTGCTTATACCGTCACATTTTGTTAAAAATATAATAATATATAATAATACCAGCCCTGTATTATTTTACTGCCCACTGCTGAGCACGGACCTCCTCTACTGAGGGGGTTTAGGCCTTAGTCCACTACGCTGGCCTAATGCGGGTTAATAGACGGTCGGTAGGTCGGTGGTTAAAAATATTTTTATTTAATTTAAGCAATGGATATAAACAGCGAATCCATGCTGCATTATATTTGCTTTGTATTGCATTAACATGCAAAAAAATTCACGGCGCGTGCTGTTCATGCGGACATGCAAAAGTTGATTAGTGAAACGAGTGCAATGTAGCAAATGCATAAGTAGCATTTTTATTGTTCCTTGCTAACCTATTTCTATATTAAAGCCTGCCTTGACAAGCGACGATATTGTGCAACGTTATTGTATATTTTATTTAGATTTAGACATTTTTTTAAAATTTAGTACTCGACGTCTATAAGCGTACACTTAAGTTCGAGGACAGAGTACGAAAACCGGATAAGTAGCTAAAATTACTATTTGTGCTCTTAGATATTTAACATTAGGAGTTGGAATGTAAATTAAAACCTATTTTACAAGATGCAATAACCACTTTTTTTTATTCGTTTATTATTTAACTCGTCAAATTAATTTTACATTGTCATCTTAATTTTACTTAGTGCACATACTACTAATATAAACGCGAACGTTTTGTAAGTATGGAAGTTTGTTACTCTTTCACGCGAAAACTACTGAACGGATTTCTATGAAACTTGGGGCACGGGTAGATCATGTCCTGGATTAACACATACGCTACTTTTTTTATCCTGAGAAAATATAAAGCAGGACTTTTATCTCGGAAAACCTTTTTAAAGCGGGCGGAGCCACGGGTAAATACTTTATAACACCCAGATATCGCAAAATACAATCGTGACCTGAAGCAAGAAATCACCAAGTGTTAGATATTTTTTTGTTTCACAAACCCATACACTCCGATAATTATTAGTCCATTACACTAGGACTTCTCGTCACTATAGGTAATTTAATCTATACACTTAAAAATCATTTAAATTTTCAGCGTAATCTGATTAAAAAATAATGTTTTTTTATACTTATTTATTAAGCTTTCGTACTCGAGCCTCGATATAACAACATTCACGCACAGAACTATTCTACTTCAATAGTGCACGTGTATTTAAACCATAACCGAAAGCAATTTTGACAACAAAGTGATTTAGTAAAGCAAATAAATGTAAATAGCCAATTTTAATACAATTCAGTTTTAAAATACGTTCATAGTCTGTAACTTGGTACGCATCGAGTCTATTTGTAACGAGTGCATTCGTTTATACCGTCACGGCGACGTGCGTAATACGAATGTGTATAACTGGACCTTGTTAAGCAAAAAATATTCAAGCAACATTTTATATGAAATTGAGTTAAACACATAGCCATAATCTCCTAATAAGTTTCATATGTGCACTAAAGATCCAAGTAGTTTGATGATATTGATGCGCTAGTACTAGCCGATAAACAGCGCCATCTATTGGCGAGAAGCGAACTATCTGACTGTGGAAGGTTCGGCGATGGAATATTCTCGAAAGATCTCGGTTTTAATTATCTCGAACCCCGAGCACGTAACAATATTTTGATTTATTTTCTCCTAGTAAAAAGATACCACTCATCAACCAAATATTTTAGAAGTATTTTGAATAAAAGATCCACAGTATGTTTTCAGTAATTACAGAAATCCTTCATATGAAAATGCATTATATTTTACGTTCAAAATAACGTACATGTCATGTTTTATTACTCAACTGCTTAGTTTAATATGAACTGCAGTACCATTTTCAAACTTTAAACTGCATTTACTAAAATGTATGAAAACGTCAGTTTCATCTTTTTGCTAACAGGGTCCAAGTAACATACGCGTTACAAATACCCACAATATGTCGCACCTTTAGAACGAAAACGACACAATTAAAAAAAAATGAAAATTGAGTTGTCATATTTAAATGACTAAAAACTAGTCCCTTATTTATAAAAATATAATAACAAAGGGACCGATATAACAGCTTTGTCCTTTTCCTGCTTGAATATGGCTGTGTTTGAAGTATTGTTGTATTGAGTACTTCGTTTTAAGATATTTTATGATGATAACCCTATTTTTTATCTTTTTGAATTGTGTCCTTTTCATCCTAAAGGTGCGATGTAACCACGGTAACGCGAGCACTGTCGTACGCTTATAGGTCTTGAGTATTTCCATAATGGTCGGTAGGTTGTAAGGTGTATAGATGTCGAGGCGAGTACCTGCTCGGTTGTTGTGCGGCATGTATGGATGCAGGCTCGAGTCCAACGCACACAAGGTCGCCGCCTCGCCGTCCCACTGAGGGAGCTTGCTTGGCACATTTTTACTCCAATTGCTACTGGAATCCATAATGTTTCAGTGTACCAGCCGTCGGCTAGTTGTAACATGATTATCCCCACATTTATGCGGAAATGGCCCAATTTTTTTTTATGATTGAAACATTTCCGCAGACCATTGTGATGAAACAAGCATGATATAAACATTTATGTAACAAAATGTATCTGTAATTCGGCCCAGAATTTTAATTCAACGACAAATGAATACTGAGAACCGTCATGTTATTAGTGCGACAGGTATTTATATCAGTGACCAACAAATAAAAACAAAAAATAAAACTAAAAACCAAGCAACATTAGCATTTCTAGTGACAAGTGTCTGTCGGCTTTTCACAAACTGGCTGAATGAGTAGACCAAACTGTAGAACTTACTGAAAAGAGAAGAGTATCAATCACGCTTACGAGAGTATATTAAATAGTTCGGAAGACACATTCAAGCTAGTCAGAGGTCTATATCTAACGCTATACAGGGTGTGTTCGTGTGGTCGCGCATACCTCTCTGAAGAGTTTTTGTGTTCGGAGTTGGAAGCGTAATTGGAGTTGGGCGATGAGGGCCCTGCGGAGGAGAGGCCGCTGGGCAGCTCGCCGGATGAGGACATCAGAGATGATGGTCCGCTCCACCCCACGCCTGTACATGTTACAAAAACGGTTATTTTATACAGACAAAACTTGTTTATTGAACTGAACACTACACGCAATAATATAACATTCAGATAATGTGTCCTTCAGTACCCACTAAAGGACACGTTTAACTGAACATGAAGGTGTAATTGGCGTTGTTATGCTTCGCCCACAGTTTATCTCATCAAATACAAAGTGTGTGCCCTCTTTTTCTTTAATGAAAAATTCCTACCAATACTATATTATGATTTTTGTACATGTTAAGGGCTATGTAGAGCCTGGACAATGACTTTATTTTGAATGGAAAAATTTAAAAAGAAACAGTTGAAAACAGGATTTGAACCCGCGACCTCCAGCGTACCGTGCCGGTGCTCTGCCAACTGAGCTATCTCGACCTTACCTTCGGCTGTTCAATTTCAAGTTCCCTGTTTTTATCTCTTCCAAAGAGATGCCTAGTGATATTTCGACTGTGTCTTTTTCAATGTTTCCATTAAAAATATAATCATAACTTCCCACCAATGTTAAAACGAATGCTTTGGAGATCCAGAAGCAGTTTGTAACGATACTGACTGTTGGTGGGCGAGGGTTGTTTGTGGGTCGGCAGCAGCACGGGCGCCGCCGTCACTCGCTCCAGGAACGCGTCCAGCTGCCGCAGCGACAGCGCGTTGTGCAGCGTCTCCAGCGGACGGATGGCCGGCACGCCGCCGAACCCTTCCAGCGCCGCTGCAGGAACAACACCACACACTTACCTATACTCCGTCGGTTTAGGTATTTAACTAAATGTAAACATATTGAAAAGGTATTTTACAAGCCCATTTCTCAGTTCAAAATATATTGTCACGAAAATAAACATCTTCATAACCTCCACAACACTTGGCACTGTTATTCCTGGTTATTAAACTTTTTTGGTTATTGTATAGTTATAAGTATAAATTAATACGTGCAAACACAATTAACTAATAAAAATTAGAAAACTTTTATATAGGATCTCGATCTGTCAACTGTAAAAGATCTAATACGACAGGCACGCTAAACATTTTCCAGTGGATCGTAATAGATAACACTACAAAATTTGAAAGTGTGAATGTCACGTGGCACACCATTATAACTGACTGACATTCAATTTAATCGATTAAATAGACAACAATTATCGATAAATTTTCGTATTGTAGAAATTTGTTTATTTATTATATATTTTGCTTTGTTTCTGATAGTTAGATGTTTTTAGCAATTTGTTTTGTTTCTAAAGTGAAAGTAATCATTTTAATCCTTATTGTACGCCATAGTTTCATTGAAGCAGCAGTCTTCGTAAACACTTTCGTAAGAAAAGGTTGTTTACATTTAGTTAAATACCTAAACCGACAGAGTATAACTCTCACTTGAGATTGAAATTAAACTATTTTAACGGATTTTATCGCGGTTTTTTATTTTATTTTTCTCCCGACGTTTCGAAGGCTTTTCAGCACTTCGTGGTCACGGGGGGGGGGGTGGTTGGCAATTTCCAGTCCGTACTGGTTTGCATAATGATTCCTTATGTTTACGCGAATGTTAGACATTGAAATTAAACTATTTTAACGGATTTTATCGCGGTTTTTTATTTTATTTTTCTCCCGACGTTTCGAAGGCTTTTCAGCACTTCGTGGTCACGGGGGGAGAAAAATAAAATAAAAAACCGCGATAAAATCCGTTAAAATAGTTTAATTTCAATGTCTAACATTCTCACTTGAGAGTTTAGTCGGACTTAGCGCCCTGAAGGAAACCACTGTCTCCAAATTTGGCATACTGGAAATGTCCTGTATATTCAGGTAAATTTCGTTTATATAATTACTATGAAACAGTATCAGTAATTACTAAATAACAGCGGGACTAAATATATCGTATTATAAAAATTGATTTGATTAGTAATAAATAATCTAATGTTGACTCACCGTTACTGGCAGAGGCGGAGGGTATCATGACTCTCAGGTTGGGCGCGGAGCTGGAGCCGGAGATGACGGCGGTGCTGAAGAGGCCCGCGGCGCCGGGCAGCTTGCCTCTCGCGAGCCCCAGCATCTTGAGGTAGCTCATCTGGCCGGCGATGCTGTGCCGCTGGCGTCGCCCTGCGGCCCACACGCTACAACCGCCGTCCAGCCGCGGCCACGAGGCACCGCGGCTCCCGAATGTGATGGCGGACAGCGGCAGCTCGTTAGTGGAGGACTCGACGCCGTCCACGTTAATGAGAGGGGTTAGGGGGTCGTCGCTCGGGCTCGGGCTCGAGGTGAGGCCGGACGGCGTCGTCACCGTTAGTGAGGGCAGGACGGCCGGCCGCCAGTCTGCTCGGCCACGCCGGGTTAGTGCCGTGTTACGGAGTTACGCGACAGTGGGACAGTTACGGAACGGTTAGGGGGCGGTTACGTGATGTGCGAGCGAGAGTTAGGACACAGGGTGATAGAAAGAAAAGAAATTAATATTTATAAATTAAATAAATATAAAACAATATAAAAGATAGACAAAGGTATTGTGCGTCGAAGCGTGCTCGTATGATGATAAGTTGTGGTAAAAAGATCGCGTTCGACATCGCACTAAGATGGATACCCCACGAGGAGACCGTGCGGCTGTTTGACGACTGTCCCGCGGCTTTCGGGAAACGTAAGCCTCGTAGTCTGCGGTTTCTCCAGCGCCCACATACACATATGTGGCCGTAGGAGAAAGTTATGACCGAAATTTACGTTTGCATTCAACCTTAAACTCTAATCAAGTTATTACTTATACATATTTTGTTAACAATGGCATGCACGTGGCAAACAATAGTCAAACGCACACACAAACACACGCAAGAGGCGCGACAATGCAACGCAAACACACACAAGATCGCCGGCCAGAATGAGCTCAAGGGTGGCGCGGGGCGCCGCCGCGGACCTTCCTCTACAACTCCAAAGAAAACTCATAAACCGCACACACATCACAGGAAACACATGAAATACATACGAAACACGCGTCTCAACCGATAACATGTTGCATGTATCAACATAATCCATGAGGTGATCATCAACATATTGTATACAACTAATTAAATAAAACAGTTGCTTTGCAAAACATAAATTGTGTCAGTACATTTATAATCATGCAAGCGTGCGCCGCTTACCTGAGTGCGGCAGCTTAATATCGACATTCAACACAAGTGCGTCTCTGGAACCGTATCTACGTGAAAGTGAAGACCACATCCTGACCTCACAGCTGTGACCATTATCAACGTAACATGCGTAGTCATTTATACTTTCAATAATTGTAATTACATGTGAAAATTTCAAACATACTCATTTTGGTATTATCATTGAGTATGAACTATGAACATATAGCTGTATCATTGAAATCATCGATGAAATTACCGATAATGGTCTGGTATTTTGATATTTAATACAAATAAACATAAATACCCTTCCAGGATTTTGGGTTTCTTGCTCTGAAATAGTTACTTAGCAATCAACTTATTTTTCTAGGGCTAGGTCGACATTGGCTATGTCCGTCGAAGGATAGCATCAACCAATCGATTCAATCAATCCGCAGCATTACTCTTAGCTCTTCATCCAAGCGAATCGTTACTTTTCGGCAACCATAACCAGCGTCAATTTTCCATTTACCCCTCCGACGGTAAACGTCACCAGCTAACTGATTCGGATCCTAACGCATGCGCAGGTCCTGGACGTATGAAATGCACTGACCTTGTTTGTCGACGACCTGCAAGCTCTGGTACCGCAGACAGGCGGCGGGCGGCAACTCGTCGCGCAGCTCCGACACTACATGCGCACGCGCATCATTTTTATACATTGCACTACGACTTCACACGTCAACTCCAACAGATGTCATTCACTAATCAATACTGAACATTGGTCATTTATGATTTTCTGCGCTCTTTAAAGAACCAATAAGACTTGCATTCATTAATGTAAATTTAAGACTTTCTGATATGCGGCATTTATTGGAGATGACCTGTTACATCATATCACAGCATCACAACATTCATTAAGTAAAATTGCTCACGCTCAAACATTTTACTGTAACAGATTACAAGCAAAATTCAGGCAAATTAATCACTAATGTTAGCCCTAGTAACGCGTGATGAAAAAAAACCTAAGGGTCTAAGTAAAATGTACTGCTGACAGGAAAGTAAAAATAAACAAAAATTTAAAACCAACTTTTGGAACCCCCTTAATGTTTGTTCTTGGTGATTGTATTAAGACCATCAGTTAGGCAGCTCTAACATTATTCAGATTCAATTTAACAATAGAATATTAATCCTGTAATAGTCATTTTCATTAATAAACATGCATAGAGTTTGATGTTTTTTTTTCTTTAAATAAATGTATCGATTCTAGTTAAAATTAATGGTGTTAAAAGTGAGCTTCAAAGCTTTATAATTTATCATCGGTCATAATTAATATCATAACGTACAAAATAGCCTCCTCAAAACGTGTTGATTTAAGACGATAATATTAGTGATAGTTTGGTTATCGACATGTCGCACCTTTAGAACTAAAACGACACAATTATAAAAATAGAAAATTGAGTTGTCATTTTTAAATGACTAAAAACTAGTCCCTTATTTGTAAAAATATAATAAAAAATGTACCGATATAACAGTTTTGTTCTTTTCCTGCCGGAATATGGTTGTGTTTGAACTATTATTGTATTGAGAACTTCGTTTTAAGTAATTTTATGACCATAACTCAAAATTCTATCTTTTTGAATTGTGTCGTTTTCATCCTAAAAGTGCGATGTATGTACAGTGTAGACATTATAGTGGTGGGTAGTTATTGCCAGTGGTGTCATGCGGCGGTGATGGTGGTGGTGGTGCGTACCAGTGTCGTGCGCCTGCTTGTGCTGGTCGTATGAGCGGGCTCTGGGCGGAGGCTCCTCGGGCTCCTTGCTGCTCGGCTCTGAGCTCTACACAAACACAACTCCGTACAATACGTTTGTACTTGTATATAAAACTGGCACTCGCCAAATATCCAGATATACAATACGTTAATCTGGCTATTTGACGAGTGCTTTACCTAAAACATGTCGAAAATGTAGCATTAACCAGCTATGTTTGTTCAAATACTGAGAACAGTTTCATTGATGATTATTTCTACTGCCAAGCAACAAAATGTAAGCCCTTAATTAATCTTACACTATATAATTAACTTCTGGTTGACGTTGTTCATATAGACTGATGTAAGCCTCACCATCTAAACGAGTGACTTGCCTATCTCATCTATGTACAAAAATAAAAAAATATTGTAGCTTTGTTCATAGACTTAATAACAAGTACAGTCAGCGGCAAAGTATCTGTACAAAATCAAAATTTCAACTCGCCTATATACGCGTTAAGTTAAACGGAAACATTTTTTTTCTTCGTTTGAAGTAAATTAAATCTCTTTTATTATATTTCTGTGAAGCAAAAAAAAATGATTATTAATAATAAAAAATGATTAGTAAGAATACAAAAGTATGTAGGCAATTATAAATTTAGAATTTGTTCAGGTAGTTACAGTAAGTATGTAGGCGATTTGAAATATAGAAATCGCTTCTTTGTTTCAATAACGTGATATCTTGAAAATAATAATTTTATAGGAGAGGGTTTCCCACCATTTAAAATAATAAAGTGTTAAAGGGAAATTATTTTTACGTGTGGCACTCGGAGACTGCCGCGGTAAAGCTATTGCATAAATTCTAATATTTATAACCTCTTTGAACAGATATAAAATAAAATATTCATCGATAGATGGCAAACATAAAAAAATTAGGAAAGACGGGATCAATGGACTAGTATCCAGAGCCGTAATATTTAAATAAACACCTCTTTGAACATAAATAAAATAAAAACGATTTAAAAATTCAAAGTTAGAATCACGTCATCCCGCCGCGTTTGACATTTCGATACGTTTCACTGTCTGGAACAATTTTTAAATACACGGTAATTTCGACCTTTTATCGTTTAACATTCAGCTCATATCCTCTTACATATTGTATTCTTACAAGACTGCGATATTAAATTCACTTATGGAATTTTACACTCTACATGGTTGTGATAGAGTTGAAAATAAAATATCACCGCTGTACCAGTCGGAGTGAGGGGTGACAGGTTTTTTCGTTACGGAATTTCTGGATTCGGTCTCCACGCTCAAGGCCCGCGATAGAAGCTATGCAATAGCTTAAAAATATGATTTCATTATTTGGACTTATCACGTTATTGAAGCAAAGAGGCGAATTTGTTCATGTAGTTACGGTGGTGAGTGTACCTGTCCGTCGTCCCTGTTGTCGTGGTCGGCGTGCCCGCGGGCTCGCAGCTCGGCGGTGAGCCTGGCGGCCAGCGACGACGCCTCGTGCCCGCTCACCGTGTAGTGCAGGTTACTGCAATATCACAACTTTATGTTTTTTTTTAATAAAAACCAGTTACAAAATAGATACGTTTTATAAACTAGCTTTTGCCCGCGTTGAAAAGTTTTTCCGGGATAAAAGTCCCGCTTTTTAATTTCCCGGGATAAAATGTAGCCTATGTGTTAATCCAGGACATGATCTACCCGTGTGCCAAGTTTCATCAAAATCCGTTTCGTAGTTTATGCGTGAAAGAGTAACAAACATCCATACATACTTACAAACTTTCGCGTTTATAATATTAGTAGGATTTAACAAAATATTTAGGTAACTAGTTATAATGAAAATGTAACCCACTACACTAGTCCCATCCTAAATTGAAATAAAACAAAAATGTTAATATCATAATCTATATTTTATGTTCTAACTAGATCTTGCCCGCAGCTCCGCCCGCGTTAATAAGTTTTGCGGAATAAAAGTACACATAAACCTTCCTCTTGAATCACTCTATCTATTAAAAAAAACCGCATCAAAATCCGTTGCGTAGTTTTAAAGATCCAAGCATACATAGGGACATGAGGACATAGGGACAGACAGCGGGAAGCGTCTTTGTTTTATACTAGTGATGTAGTGATTATAATCTATATGTTATGTTCGACTGCCTCGGTGGCGTAGTTGTATTACGGTACGACTGCAATGCCGAGGTATTGGGTTTGATCCCCGGGTCGGGCAAATTTATATTGGGTTTTTCTATTCAGTATCAGCTCGGAGTCTGGAATTTGTGCCCGATATGGCGACAGGCTCGCCCCCTATCACATCATGGGACGGAATACGCACGGCGAAAAGTGGGTGTACTAGTTGCGCCTCTGCCTACCCCTTCGGGGATAAAAGGCGTATCAGTATGAGTATTTACGTTATAATTTTAACGGCTATATACAGTCCACGCGTGAACTCCTTGAAATTATAAGAAATATTGACATCATAACTCGTTACAATGACTTAATCGATATTATATTATCGATTATCTAGATAAAGTCAGACGGCGAAAGTGTGCCTTGCTTTTTGAGATGAATTCGATGCTAAACAATAAATATTTGCGCAATATATTGATATCAAAGTGATATTGAGTTTTCGTATTCAGTAGCTTATGTAGTAGCTTATGTAACTGATCTGACTTTGTAAGCAAAAGACTTGAAAAAAAAAAAATATGTAAAGATTCAATGGACAAATGATGACAAAAAAGTAAGCCCGGAGTTTCTTTCTGCCTTTCTTCTTCGGGTAGTCATCGCTTAGGTAGCTAGTGATAGGCTGGTAGGTTAGCTAGGCTAGGGCCTGTAGTGTCCTCACCGGTGAGGATCGCGACGCGTTCCTCCCATAATTTTTGTAATAATAATGATCTCTTTTTTTTTTCTTTATATCCCCTTTCCTGCCAGCCCGAGCTGGCTTTTTAAATTCTAATTTTCATCATTCTTTTTAATCTCAATAAAATTGTCGGTAGTTATATAAGTGACCTTTTGTATCAATAATAATTATTGCAATTAATTTAATGTATGACTTATCATAAGTGCAACCATGTTCGCCTACGTGACGAATAAAGTATTTTATTTATTTTATTTATAGTATCAGCTCGGAGTCTGGAATTTGTGCCCGATATGGCGATAGGCTCGCCCCCTATCACATCATGGGACGGAATAATGGCGAAAAGTGGGTGCACTAGTTGCGCCTCTGCCTACCCCTTCGGGGATAACAGGTGTGAGTGTATATGTATGTATGTATGTATTGATATAAACAAAAACTCACCAAATAGGTATTGGATCCGATGCTTTTAATTTTGACTTAGAAGTTTTCTTTGGTGAGAAAGTATTGTCCAGTTCATCGAGAGTGTCCTAAAAATAATCGTTTGTAATCAAACAATTTTTATTCTAGACTGAAAATCTTTCACTGACAGACCTCAAGATATAAGGATGAAGGGTACAAACGGTACTTGCACAAGGAATTTAACAACTTAACTAATTAACACATAATTATTTACATTTTGTGAATAAAGTCCTTGTTTGATTTGATAATTATCTATTTATATCAACATTGTGTAAATCAATTACAGGCAAAGCTGTTTGTCTTACCGGTTGCAAAGTCTCCTGGCTTGCCATATTGTCCTCTTCGCCCTCTTCCTCAATGCATTTCACTTCGTCTGACGAGCTCTGTACAAGGTAAAAATATTTTACTCCTACCAAGATGAAATTCAAAGGATACATTTTTTTATTGTAATTAAATGACGAGACGAGCATGCCGTTCGTCTGATAAGCGACACGAGCGCCTATAAACAGTAGTAACGCTGCACATAACTTTGAACTACAAAGTATTGCGTGACACTCCACTGCGTTCGTCACCCTGAGACTGTGGGTAGGACTCTCATATGTAAAAGTCCGTCTGGATGGGTACCACCGCTATGTCTATTTCTACCGTCACGCAGCAGTGTTGCACTGTTGTGTTTCGGTTTGAAGGAAAGGAAGCAAGTGTAACTACTGGACATAGTGAGACTTAACATTTTGTAACTCAAGGTGCTGGATGGTGTTTCTACTGTTTATGGGTGGTCATATCGCTTACCATCAGACGAACAGCACGCTCGTCTCGTCATTCGATGCCTTAAAAAAAACACGAGATGTTAGTCACATAATGCCTAGTAATTACACTGGCTACAATGTCCTTCAAATCGGAACACAACAGTGCATGTACACTGCTGCTTGGCGATAGAAATAAACATTGCGAGGGTACCAACACAGGCGGCCCCTAGAATACGAGAGACCTACCACCAGTAAAGTGATTGAATCCAAAGACTATTTATAGCCAATTGGGATCATTGTCCATCATTCAAATCATTGTCCAGGCACTACCTGGCCCTTAACATGTATAAAAAAATCATAATATACAATTGGCATAAATTTAGACACCGACCGATGCAACGACTCGCGATGGATATAATATGTCGCATCGCAAGCATGATCCTTTAGAACCAATTTGTAGTTGCTATTCTATTTTAGAACCAATAAGGTAATATAATCCATACGGAGTTATTAGTGGTGGAGTGGTTTCGGCTGTGGGGCCTGAAGCCAGGTCCGGGAGGCAAGTTCTTCTGCACGCAGCAGTTCACGCCCGGGCTGAAGTGCAGCTCCACGTGGAACCTACAACAATAGGAAAATATTACAGTTATGTCATTGACAGAGGGGGAATTTCTTTGGAAGTAGACGCTATAATATTTGCCAATACTATTTGGCCAGAGTAACAACCCTAGATTGAAAAATTTCTAAAAACTTCTTAAAATAACTTAGACAAGGCTCAAGAGCTTCTCAGTCCTAAATACAGTCCGTAGATATCAATCTTTTTGACCATTAAAATATTTGTTGATAATTGAGATTTACCTCTCTTCGGAAAACGGGTCCTTGGTGGGGTCCTCGTACAGCATCACTACGATCTGCGACATGTAGTTCAGCTCCGATACCATCGACACATACTCCATAGCTCGCCGCCATTGCTCATCTTTCACTACCTATTAAAATTATTGGTGTTATTCAAAAGTTTTAAATGTTTTTCAAAAAATCGTATTTGTGATTTTTATCGTTTTAAAAATTGATTATTTTGGGCAAAGTATGGATATACAAACAAGTTTTTTAAAGTGAAAGAAGTAAATGCTTCGGCGTAATAATTATGTTCAAAACAAATGCAGTTAACGTTAAACCATTCTTTATTGTTTTTATTTTACATTGAATGAAGAGACGCGCATGCCGTTCGCCCGATACCCACCCATAAACAATAGCAACACCATTCAACACCTTGCGTTACAAAGTAGTTTTAACGATTCATTTTTTTAGTTTTTTTAGTTTGTCGTATGTATCCACTATCTGTTTAAGTATGATTTTTTTGTGGAAACTTAATTGGATTAAGTGTTAGTTATGAATGATTGTGTAATTTGTATATTATTCTGTTTGTTTCCTTAATAAAAATAAAAAGTAATGTGTGGTATTCCACTCCGCTCGTCATTCTGAGACATAAGATGTTAGGTTTCATTATGTCCTGTAGTTACACTGGCCACAATGTCCTTCAAACCGAAACACAGCAGTGCATGCACACTGCTGCTTGGCGGTAGAATTAGACATTGCGGTGGTACCCACCCAGACGGACTCTTACACATGAGAGACCTACCACCAGTAATATTATAATCGCCCCTTGCACTAAACAGTGGTGTTATAAAAAAAAGAGACTGGGTCTTTACAAAAATAACATTACATTTCATATTTATGTCAATAAATTTACTAAATCAATTTTTACTAGATATATGCGCGTGTGAATGTATTTGTAGTGTAGTGTTGTGTAGTGTAGTGTAGTGTAGTGTTGTGTAATGTGGTTTGGTGTAGTGTAGTGTAGTGTTGTGTAGTGTGGTGTAGTGTAGTGTAGTGTGGTGTAGTAGTTACGTCGAGCAGTCCGCCAAAGCGCAGCACGGTGAGGAGCGAGTGTACGTGCGACTCGCTCGTGAAGTACAGGCGCGTGCGCACGTGCCGCCCCGGACTCGACACGCCGTGGCTGTATCTACATACACACACAGATCGTTGGCCATACATGCGCAGGAGGTCATAAACTTTTATTAAAACCTATGTGACTTGCGATCGCTGTCATTACATTCTACGATAATGGCATTAAGCGGTGCTTCACAGAAATGTGATTTTTGTCGTGTTATTGTGTAAAAAGCTACCTGCTATTGAGCCCTGCACGTGATTTTTTTTGTAAAATGTGTGCTATCCATGTTTACCCCGCCCCCATCAGGGTTGACAGAAAAAAATATTTGCGCATTATTGCCATATCGTATAAATACTCTGAGTCCTTGAGTCAATACAGTCAAAACACACTTTCTCAACAAATTACGTTTTATCATAAAAACTATCACATTTTTATCTATCATATCGCTGAAGTATCTATCACAAACTTAATTTTAGCTATTCGTCATAATCTCTATATCTGCATGCAGATAGTCTCATTAGCAGTACAAATGTATAAACATGATAGATCCGCTTTTTATCGATTAACCCGTCAAGCCCCGCTTATATATATAGATGTATGGAAAAGCCCTATATATATGGACACCGGTGTCCGTCGCGGGGCTTGACAGACTACATACTATATTATGCACTAATTAAAAATTACTGTTTTGTCCTTTAAAAATAGCTTGAATACATTATCCTATTTCGTCTTCATTAAATAAAAAATTAAGAAACAGTTGTATTATATTGGTAACATTTGATTAAAATAATATTACACTGAAATACCTTGGATTTAGCCTATTAACAGTCTCCTCTCCAGACTCCTCTATGTTCCTCTGTAGGTCTGCTCTTATTTTCTTCAGGAGCGGTGTGCAAATACCTTGCCCAATTGTCAGTTTTTCTTGCATTGTTAAACCATACTCCTGAAAATGAAAAAATATGTTATATTCATTCCAATAATTACTTATCTTCTGTAATATAAATGTATATGAGCTTATATACATGGTGTTTATAAAAAGGTAGATCTAGAAGTCAATAACATGTTTCTTGATAACACAAATACACACACACATACATACACATACACTCACGCCTGTTATCCCCGAAGGGGTAGACAGAGGCGCAACTAGTGCACCCACTTTTCGCCGTTATTCCGTCCCATGATGTGATAGGGGGCGAGCCTATCGCCATATCGGGCACAAATTCCAGACTCCGAGCTGATACTGAATAGAAAAACTCAATATCACTTTGCCCGACCCGGGAATCGAACCCGAGACATCAGCATTGTAGTCGTACCTTAATACAACTACGCCACCGAGGCAGTCGGCAGATAACACAAATAACGATTCTTTTTTTTTTCTCTTTATTTAATTTGGGGACTTTTCTCCAACATGGATATGCCAGTCCCATCATAACTTAACCTTAAATTACAAAATCTACTTAAATATCTAACTATATTTTATTCGGAATGTCGCCATGAAGCCAATTCAAATAATAGTTTAGCTTCACTGGATAGCTAACAATTCTTTAAAGTGCAAACACATTCAACACTCGTACCTTTTAAAATAAAATAATGTAGGTACTTACTTGCGGTATAACAATATCGGCCAAATATTTGGCATATATGTACAACTCTTCGGCCAAATCGAACTGTAGCGTGTGTTGGTTGTGTTGCAGATCGTACTTTATGCAGTCGTAGATGTCTGGGATCTTTGATATGTCATACGTCTTGTTTTTTGTGCAGAAGTCCTTTTCTATCTTACCCCATCGCCTCCCCATTAGTTCCCAAGTTTCACCATGGTATAATATTGTATCTGGAAAGTTCCAAAAATAACATAATTATGTAATTTATTCAAAAGCAGTAAAATTAAACAGTTTCAAATCTTTTGCCAAAAAACACATTATTATAAAAATGCAACGGAGAGATTTAATTAGTTGGTGTAGGTATTATACCTTTTTTGTAACACCCTATATAACTTCGACTGCGTCGGTGGCGTAGTTGTATTGAGTTTCCTATTCAGTATCAGCTCGGAGTCTGGAATTTATGCCCGATATGGCGATAGGCCCCTATCACATCATGGGACGGAATAACGGCCAAAAGTGGGTACACTAGTTGCGCCTTTGCCTATCCCTTCGGAGATAAAAGGCGTGTGTGTGTGTCTATATAACTTCCAATAATTTTTTGTACAAAGCTAACAATTGAAATTATTGGCACTTGGTTTTTTTCTATTAAATTGTCAAGCTTAGGTAAATGTATTGTTAAGGTTTGATTGTGGCAGTATGTGGCGGTTAGCTGTGAACGGGAGCAGGGTATGTTACCTTTAGTCTTGGGGTCGTCCTTCTTGTTGGTGACGATGCGCACGAGATGGTGTATGAGCGCGTGCACATGCGCACAACACCGCACGGGGTTCTTCACGAACTCCATGGCGGCGCTGATGCTGAGCG
Source organism: Lapara coniferarum (assembly GCA_949316025.1). Taxonomy (NCBI): domain Eukaryota; kingdom Metazoa; phylum Arthropoda; class Insecta; order Lepidoptera; family Sphingidae; genus Lapara; species Lapara coniferarum. The sequence goes on from OX438919.1 coordinate 28,698,961, forward strand.
ACCCGCACGGGTTGATGCGTCTCAGCTCCTCCTCCGTGAACTCGCGGTCCACCTGCATCGCCTCGTGGAGCCGCGCCTTCGCCCTGACCACATAACGTACTTACATCATAACCTTAAGTAAGGCTCAAAGCAAACAATATAGCTGATACTAAACCATTAATCCATGCCTTTGGGCATGATACCGGTGAAGCGGGCCGACCCAAGGTGAAACTGACGGTGCCATGCAAACTGGGATTAAGGGTGAAATAGTTCCAATAAAGGCGAACTGATCACCCACCTGCGCGACTGCATACGTCCCCACAACACATACATACAAAACATTAATCCAAAACAAATCAGCAGGTTAGTCATTGGAGGGGGGGGGGGTCTTACAAAACCTATCTAAAGAACAGCGTATGACTAAAAAAACATCGCCTAAAATTAACCGTATCTTTCACTCACATGTTTTGCACCTTCGAAGAATCACAATCATTATCGAGCAAGCCATTGGTGTTTGCAGACTTGACCATCTGCACCAGTATGGGGGTGAGCTCTCCTTCTAGCGCGAGCAAACCCTTGGCGAAGGCGGCGGCCGTCATCTGCACGCGACCCTCGTCCGACGCGTAGATCTTCAAGTCGTGACGGAACGTTGAATGCAGACGCAGAAGCCCAAGACCCTGGGTTCCTGCCTCGCCTGTACCACACCAGAAAATACTTAGTAAGTATCCCTTAAAATGTTAATAAGAATACACACAATAAAAGGTTAGTCGATAAAAACATGAAAATCAACTGCGAATAATGGATCGCGCAATATTATGCTCCTGATAAGCCGGTGTATTTTCGAGTAACAACCTTTTAGTGTATTATGAACATCTAGGGCCTTAGTAATAATCGCTGTACCATTCTGTCATAGTTATAAACTGTTTGCGAATAAGGTCGTGAATAACTATCACAGACGTAAACAACGTTTATCAGTAAGGCGGCTTCTATTGAATACAGAATTAGTATGGTTATAGGAGTTTAACTGTAGATTTACCTTGTACATCTCGCAATAAAATAAGCTTGGAGTTAAGAGACATTTTACATCGCGAGAACTCTGTTGTGTTTTAGAAGTACTGCGGAGAAGTGACTGCATTTAACAAGTCATAATTAGCGTAAGAAAGTTCAGCCAAATTGACCTCCTGAGTCCATTTTTATAAACAAAATTATTAGACACTGGCTAGCTGTTTTGAATTTATTCAATGACATCACTAGTCAGATTAATTATAACTTAAGTTTCATATCGTCGATGAAGTACCAATACCTCCTAAGTCTTGAGAATCTAATTTTACACCAGAAGAAAAAAACTGTTAAATGCATACGAACGAATGAATTCTGTCACTAAGTAGATGTTTTCACATAGCTCAAGAAGCTTACTGGTAAAGAAATTACGGATAGAAGTTAATTCAATCCATGCGAATATGAGTTTTATGTCTATTGCAATAAAAAAGAAATTTTGGACTAAATTGTCAGTTAGGAGGTATTGGTACTTCATCGACGATATAAAATTCTATAGAGCACACAAAACTCAAACTCGCTTCTATCATCCGAGTTATAACGAATCACAAACTGGATCTCAGGAGTCCAAGAGCCCTGGGGCCAGGCAGGCGTGGTGTGAGTGGGGGTGGGGGGTGCACACTGACCGGGAATGTGTCGCCCCTGTCCGCCGGGGTACATACAGCGGAACATGCGGCCGAGCTCCTCCGCCTGGATGCGTCCCGCGGGCGTGAGCTCTCCGCCCCACTTCAGGATCAGCACCAGCGACGGCTCGCCCGCGTTCTCTACTGCAATACAACACTTATATAACGCCTGTGGAAAACTTGTTGGAAACGCTGTAGGTCTATACTGGGATGAAATAGGGTAGTTGACTACTTTTGATGTGAAACATCGATAGCCGCACGTAAAACCGATTTCTGGCGTGGCGACGCATGCCGTGGCGACGCGTCGCCACGCTACATGATGGTATATATATACAGTCTATATGCAGTAGTGGAAATTATAGTGAAACATTCATTATTGATATTTATAATTTACGATCTTTAGTAATATATTGAAATAACTAGCTAAGATTCTTGAGTTTACTAATATATTAAAGCCAATTTAAATTTTTCTGTATATTTTAATAACATATTTTTATAAATATTTCAGAACCCAACAATCATCACAGGGGTCACAAAATATTATTATTGAAACTGGACATCACCAAGATCAGTTAAACGTGCCGTAAAAATAATATTTTATTTTATCATTATGACATATTTAGTTCCTATCACAATCTGTTCATTTCTGCATATTACTTTTACAAAATAATGTCAATGTTTCACATCTGTCAGGCGTCCCGTGACGGCTTACAAGTTTTTTTTTTTGTATTAGTAATGTATTTAACTTTTATCAAAAATGTACGTCTTCTAAATTCAAGAGGAAAAACATTTTTTAAAATACAAGCTTTAATAAACGAGTTCTAAGCTTTAAAATTTGGTGGAAGGGACATCTGTCAGATAACGGAAACAGCAGAATGTGACGTGTCGCCAGCCATAACGCTGCGTGCGTGCGAAACAGATGAAGCGATATCCCCACTACGTCCCCACTTTTGCTCACAACAATATTTCAAATATAAATATCTGCTTTAGTTGTCAACCAGTTTTGATTCTGATTTTACAGAAGAATTTCGTTTTCGTATTATGTTCTGTTACATATAAAATAATGTACAAAATCAAACATAGGAAACTACTCTATTGATATAACACGCCATGAACTGATAATCATAGGTGTATATAAGGAGGGATCCGGACCCCCCCTTTACTTACAATAAACCACGCTATGCCATTGACCGTTGACATTTTGGAGATTCGGACCCTCCCCCCTTAGCTTCTAAAATACGGTGTTATGCAAGGCAAGAACCCACGCCACTAAAATGTTTATATCGTAGGACCGCCCATGTAGAAGCTATATCTACGCCCATACTGACAATCAAACTCAATCATGCGCCACAAGTTGTATTGAGACGTTGACTGAAGCGCATAAAGTATTAATACGTAGGTGAGTTTTAAAGGTTTATCTATGAACAACATGCCTAGAGGGTGGGGTCGGTGCGCCGCAACGCACAAAGCCACTTCTCAGTGGGGCTACGATGTGAAAAAAAAATACGATGCGTCTCCGTTTCGTTTTATTGTGATTGGTTGAGCGACTGACGTACCGGTATTTCGATGTTTGTGATTGATCGAAAGACCGACACGTCAGTCTCTCAACCATTCACAATAAAACCAAGCGGAGACGCATTGTGTGTTTTTTTTTAACATCCTAACCCCACAGTGCAATAACTTCACGGTTCGGCCCTAAAGGGTGCGTTCAAATTTAACTAATGGATTTTGCGAACTTTACACATATTTGGACGCATTTTTGAAGATTTTTTTTATCATGGCGTGCAGCAACATACCAGAGACTTTCGATTCGATGCGACACCTACAGCGCTTCCAACGATATTTTGCATGTATTTTTTTTTAAATAAAACATTTAAGGATTAAGGATGTGCAAAATACTTAACTATATATACTACACCAGGCTATATTTTACACTATAAATCTTGGATATTTCTAATGTAAAAAATAGCCTAGAATACTATATTACATTTTATTACAATTTTAAATGATTTCTTTAGTAAATTAACTACGTTGTAATTAACACTATCTAAATATATTTACATTATAATAAATTCAAACCAAACACGTGAAACAAAAACACTACGATTATTTTATTAATTATTTTCACTCACTCAACTAACAGCTTGTCCTGTATAAGCTTTATAACTAAAAGCATGAATACAACAAAATCAGCACGCTTATAACGTCAGCCTTGCGTCAAGCCATGAATATTGAAACAGGCTGGGATGCAATCAAACGAAAATGCATTGTAATTTGAACCTAAATAATTTACCTATAAATAGCTGTGCAATCGTCTAAACAATGCAATGTGAACTGTTTTACTCCACTACATAACTTTACTTAGTAAATAATCCAACCGGACAAATTCCAACTATCGATAATTCGGTATTCGGTCATATCGATAACAATGGTCACCACAGAGTACTCTAGGTACGTAGGCACAATATTTACATTGGCCTAGACACAGTGCATTGTCCAACGTGGTGGTTGAGGGTGGGGTTGGTGGGGGTGGTGGGGGGTGTAGCGTGGTGAGGCAGACCGTGTGGCTGGTGTGGGCGGGCGTTACCGTCGTCCGAGCTGGAGCCCCGGGGCCGGCCGCGCGGCTGGTACTTCATCTGCACCTTGCGGTTGATGCCCGAGAAGTGACCGTACCTGACCACAGAGACACGCACATGGATCAAATTCAACTACAAACAAAACACACATCATCATTTTTTTTATTTACATACATATACACTCACGCCTGTTATCCCCGAAGGGGTAAGCAGAGACGCAACTAGTGCACCCACTTTTCGCCATTATTCCGTCCCATGATGTGATAGGGGGCGAGCCTATCGCCATATCGGGCACAAATTCCAGACTCCGAGCTGATACTGAATAGAAAAACTCAAAATCACTTTGCCCGATACGGGGATCGAACCCGAGACCTCAGCTTTGCAGTCGTACTGTAATACAACTATTTATTTAAAAAAAAACACCCCAGTAGCACATGCATTCGCGTGATTACAGGATTACATTTTAAAAAACAAAAATCCTGATGCACCTGCTTATCGAAGGCGTGTACAGCATTCACAGATCACTACATTAAACAATTTTGTATAAACTACAGTATTTCTATCATCGTCAAGTGTGTTCCGATCCATGATGTGATATGTCTATTGTGTATTGGCATTTTGGCCGCAAATTTCGTCCACTTTGTCAGATCCGGGATTCAAACCCAGGACCACGGAGTAGAGGTCTTACTGCGCACGTAATACAATTATGACAAATTACTACTCAAAAACTCTTTCGTACTTAAGAGTCTGTGTAGGCGACAACACTTTGTTGATTTTTATCGTCACAACTAACTGCAGTTTACAAACACTATATATTAACAAGCCATTATGGTACACGCTTTTCATGATTATCTGCATCATCTTTGTAATACTCACATCTCAAGAACGCTCTTGAGTTGCTCCAGCTTGCCTTGCTTCTCCTCTATCTCGGGGTCGGCGTGTCGCGTGTGGATGTCGGAGAGCAGCGCACGCGCAATGTCCAGGATCTCCTGCAGCTGCTTCGGCTTCTTCAACTTCACGTGGCCGCGCTTGTACCCGTCATACTTCTCGAATATTTCGAAGAACCTGCACAAATATCACATGATTAATAACACACATTCTGATCATATGATGTGCTATCTGTTGCATAAGGACAGCAATATACCCTGACAATAGTCTTCCATACAAAAAAAATCTTAACCTAAGGTGATAACGCTCACCTCGGATGCCGCACCTCGACCTTCATCTTCTGCTTGGGCGTCCTGTCGCCGTGCCTGATGACCGCCACCACACACCGCAACTCCATCATCTTGCCGAAGGTGGTGGGCACGATGGGCGGGTCGTCCAGCTGGAACGGCACCGACCACGGGATGTGCAGCGTGGGCGCCAGCTCCCGCAGGATCATGTTGCCCAGGATCTTGGCGCAGTCGTCGTAGTACTTGTTCGAGTTCTTCACGAATGAGAAACCGTTCACGTCGCACACAAACGATTTGCCGTTCGCTCTGGAAATGCGAGTGTTTTCATGTGCGCTAGACGTTAAACGAAAAAGCGTCTCGAGGGTCGATAATACTTATCAAAATGCTTATTATGACATAATTTAATCAATGGCTGACAGCGTATCATGATCGCTTGCGCCGGGTTCTGGCTACGGTGCTGAATGTTACAAGTATTAGGCCCCAATTGATTTACCTTCGGACCTGTATGTTTACATTGTTAATCCTCTCAGCAGAAAGAGATCCGTGCCCAACAACGAATCATTATAATACAAGACTGGAATATTATTTTTTCGTATAAAATACCTCACAAATTACCTCAACAAATCGAACCCGCAGACGGTCTGTTTGAACGCCAGACACACCTTCCTGGAGATGAGTTTCTCCTGGTTGGAGAGTATGACGGGGTAGCGGATCTCCTTGCCCTCGGAGTCGCGCTCCACCTTGCCGTCGAGCGCGGGGCTCTTGCGTGCCTCCGCGTGCGCGTAGTCCGGCCCCACTGTGTACACCTTCACGTCCGTGCCTGTGGGACACGAGACTGGTAGGTCTCTCATATGTTGCAGGGGCGGCTGCGGACGACAACTTAAACACTCTTAGTCTGGGGAAACCCGCAGCCGTCCCTAATGCGCCGAAGAAGGCCACCGCGGAGTTTTAGTTGGTATGCCGTGCGGTGTACATAGGTTAGGGACTCGGCCCGGCGGTTGAACGCTGGGTCGTAAGGCACGGTGAACCCAACATAACCGCTCAGTCGCCCCCCTTGAAGGGTGGGCGGTAGTAATAAGTCACTTTCATCGCGAAAACAAAAAAAAAAAAGGTCTCATATGTTGCGGACAACAACTTAGACGTGAGTCGGAGGAGGCCCGCAGCTGTCCCTAATGCGCCGAAGATGGCCACCGCGGAGTTTTGGTTGGTATGCCGTGCGTTGTACATAGGTTAGGGACTCGGCCCGGCGGTCGCCTGACGTTTTCCATCTCTCCGGGCGGCTCAACGTCGGGTCGTAAGGCACGGTGAATCCAACATAACCGCTCAGTCGTTCCCCTTGAACGCTGGGCGGTAGTAATAATTCACTTTCTCCGCGTAAACAAAAAAAAGGTCTCTCATATGTAAGAGTCCGTCTGGGTGGGTTCCATCGCAATGTCCATATCTACCGCCAGGGAGCAATTTGCATGCATTGTTGTTTCGGTTTGAAGGACATTGTAGCCAGTAGACGTAATGAGACTTAACATCATATGTCTCAAGATGATGAGCGCAGTTGAATGCTACACAATACTTTGTACCTCAAGGTGCTGGATGGTGTTGCTACTATTTATGAGTGGTCGTATCGCTTACCATCAGGCAAATGGCATGCTCGTCTCATCATTTAAAGCAATAAATAAAACACATGAACCTTAGTGTGTTTAAGTTGTTTGCCTACTATTATATCCCGATATATGATAAAAATATATGTGGCTTGTCGGTTTATTGGACAAAAATTAAATACTTTTCTTTGGCCCTACCGAGTGTCATATACGATATCTCACACACAAAAAAAAAATCAACAACGATTCCAATATTTCAAATGTAGATAATATAAACGTCACTTACCATCGGTGGGCATGAAATCTTCATAAATAAAAGAACCAGTCTTACGCACGCGCGACTCCGGCGAGTATATACTGCTGCGGCTGCCGATCTGCAAAATGTCCGTGAACATGAACACGCAATGATCTCGACATTGTTATTGGTTCGATGGCCTTCGTTAGGACTTATATTAGTTATCTTCTACCATAACTATGATTTTTAATTAAGTACCGTAAAATAATATAGCACTGTTAGGTATATACGCTAGCTGTATTCACATCAAGTAGATGTCAATAATTGATAAGTAGTCTTAAGAAGGATATTTTTCATATTTGTTTTGTATAAAATTGTACATCAGTTTTGTGAATCGCAATAAAAAAAATAAAAAAAAAACATCTACTTACCACATGAAAAGGAGAACCTTTTTCCTAAAAAGTACAGGTAAAACGGTTGGTATGAAGCATCAGTAGGTATTTGTTCTATGTTACCTTTCTGAAGAGTCGCTGGCTCCCTCCACCGGCGGAGGTTGGGTAGTATATGTATATGTTGTGGTCTTCCGCGGAGACTGGCTTTTCCACAAAAGGCTTGTTGAAAACAACTCCATTCACCTCCACATGATCCTCGGATTCAACTAGTTCATGATCTAAAAAAATGCATACAATTAACAATAAGATATTTCATACGCAAATGTATATAAAACATGTAATCGATATGTAGAGTTGTTTACTATGTGATCACAGCAACAAACATGAAACTTGGCAAATGTACAAAATGCAAAACTTGGAACAGAGTAGGTAGATTTGATGCAAAATTAAAAAGCGGCGATAGGTTCCGTCAAAACCCACGGGCACGCACATCACCTTTATAACCGACTACAGAAAAAGGAGGTTCTGTATTTGACCCATATGTATGTAAGTTTGTATGTCCGCGTTTTCTCAAAGATCAGTAGAATCGGATTTAGATGGAGTTTTCGGTATTCAAATATATATTTTTCAGGGAAGGTTTTATTTAGAGTTATGTGTGTATTTGTAAATTATCGCTTGCTTTACTTGTTTAATATTCTTCTTGTCAGTCATACACTCCTGGCGGAGTGGTCGAGATTATGGATCGTCCAAAAATTTGGTTGCGGCTCTAGCGAGACTTCTCCATCTCTACTTATGGCCCTACGTGTGCAGTAAGGAAGCAGTTCATGGACGATTTAATGACGTCTGTCCATCTTGTGGGTATTCGGCCGCGAGGACGTCGACCTTCTACTCTTCCCAGTACCAGTAATCGTTCCAGAGAGCTTTCGTTTCAGATGACATGCCCATACATCTTCAAGATTTGTATTTGCACAATAGACGAAAGTCTCTGTTTGATGCGAAGCTCATTCAGGATAGATCCGTTAGTTCAGTGAGCAGTCCATTTAATTCTTAGCATGCGCCTCCAGCACCACATTTACAACAACAACAATTATTTGCACAAACACCATAACAACAAAGAAATTAACATACGAAAATAAAAAAAAAAACAAATATACAAATAAAAAAAATCAAAAGAAAAAAAATAATAATAAAAAAAATACAAAAGAAACGCGTGTGTCGCGCCGAACGTCATGGTGTGAGTGCAAAACGGGCCTCATTCAGCACAAGCCGCGGACGAGCCATGACGCTGGTCTTCCATGGGCCCGACGCTGGGTTGTGAACGCACGGACGTGTAGCAAGTTGCAACTCAAGTAATTATGTCATTTATATTTGAATGAAAATATAGCCATTTCAAGAGCATTAATCTTTTTACGGCATTTTTGTTGGATGTCCATGTTTCATCTCCATACAAGAAAATAGGAAATACTAAGCATCTCATTAAGCGATCATTAACTTGCTTATTACGGTGAAGGAAAATATCGTGGAGAAACCTGCATACCTGAAAAGTTCTCTATAAGAATTTCGAAGGCTGCCAACCCGCACTAGGCCTGCGTGGTAGGCCTTAGTCTAATAAATCCTCTCAGAAGTAGAGGAGGCCCATGCTGTGCCGCCACAGCAGTGAGCAGTATATCATACAAGGCTGATATTATTATAGAAGAGTTTCAGTAAATGAAACATTAATGTGTTTAAAAGATAAATACTTAGGTGAAACATAGAGTTCCATTAATATTCAAACATGAAATTCTGAGAAAAAATATAATAGAATACACAACAAAATTCATTAGTATTATGTAAATAAAGCAAGCGAGAGCAAGTTTTATGAAAAAAACATTCGTCTCGGTGTATTATATTTTAAACGGCACGAGACGACAGACTTATAAGAATGAAAACAGAAAAAACTTTGGCACAACATTGCTGGTTACATTATTTAGTTACACTTACGTTTTGGGTCGGGCGAATCTCTGTCCAAAACTGCGTACCTCGGTATTTCTATGCCCTCGCCTTCCAGTATTGCATAGACCCTTCTCCTATCCTGCAATCATTTTATTCATCCAAAGTACAAAACTTATCTGAGCTTGGTGAAAGTTGTAAGATTATATAAAATTAAAATTGTAATGTTTGTATGAAACATACCTGTATATCATATTGCATATGAAGATTATTTATAACGTAGGGCTTCCTTAGCTTCTCGTATTGAATGGCTTTGTCTAATGGGAAACCTTTTGAATGAAAGGAGATTAAGCAATCACAGATCGGCCACTCCTCCACCGGTTGCTGCAAGTTAACATTCAATTTTTAACCCAACGTAGAGCGAGATAACTAAAAGTTTCCATACTAACGCGTTGCGCATCAATTCTCGGTAGATTTTATAATGACGGTTCCACACGCTATACGTTGCGTTGCGAAGGACGAAATTGCTACATAAAATCGAAAACCTAGACTATTGAATCGATTTTTAAATAAAACTGTACAATAAAGTTTTTTTTTTGCATGTTTAATCATTCTTCCATGACATGAACTACAGCATGAGCACATTTTCTATAATGAAGTAGCTGTCTTAACACTACAACTATTCACTCCATCTCTATCATTATTCTACGTATTATGCAAGTAATGGGATCATTAGTGATAGGGTTATAAATTTAAATTGCATGTGGAACAAGCCTAATGACAAACAACAAGTCACATACATTACTGCGTAATTTGCAACTTGATACCGCAACCGCCCGGAGCAAAGCAAGTGTAAATTACTGCAGCCATTCAATGGAACCATTCCTATACATTAGTGCAGTCACCCACATAAGTAACTAAACGATTTCAAAATTTAAAACTCTGCTACACATTACCTTCAATCGAAATATTATTTATTCTTAATCCAAAATAAAGTAAATCGTTTGAAGTATATTTTAGTTAAGTAAAAACGATTTTTCATAAGCACAAAAACATTTAAAGGCGATTTGAAATTTTAAATTTTTTCAGCTACTTATGTGGTTGAGTGTACCTTTACAATACAGTGAACATGCTATTTAAATGTTACACCGAAGGGAGGGTAGGCTTGTATGTTATTGTGAAAACATGGTATAGTGAAACAAAATACATAAACTTTTCTATTATTGCTGGGACTAATTGTACTTTTCACTTACAAGAATGTTGATCCATAAATACATTCAATGTTAATGCCTCAACTAAAATGTTTAATCTACATTCATAAATGTTTATTATTTAAAACAAAAAATAAATTAGTCTGTAGTAACAATCACAAGTACTGTTTTTTGCAAGGAAGTGTTCACAGAAACCTCACAGCTTGCTATATTTTGTTCCACCGCTAGTGTTAGACAGTATAGAGAACCTTAAGGATAACCTCCTCTGGGAAGACAAGCATCTTGATGTATTCAAACTCATCCAGCCTGGTGAGGATCTCCTTCATGGGCTTCGACTGAGATTTCTTGGCCATGGCGCATACGCCCACCACCACCTTCTTACCCCCGCCATCGCAGTCCAGTGAATCGCACACATCCAACTCCCCCTAGTGGCATAAATTAAAATACACAATAAAAATTGTAGCAAGAGTTGTAATTGTTGCACATCTAACATTGATGAAAAGACGTCCAGGTTTAGTACCTGTAGGAAAAAAACACTGCATCAAAGCTATTTCAATTATAATAATAATTCAGAAAGAATACAATCTATGTCTTTATTTTGGGAAAAGGAAACATAAATTTTCCTGACATTTACGTGTAACTTCCATAAAATTATCTAATTTCATTTTACACACACACAGACACACAGACTCACGCCTGTTATCTCCGAAGGGGTAGGCAGAGGCGCAACTAGTGCCCCCACTTTTCGCCGTTATTCCGTCCCATGATGTGATAGGGGGCGAGCCTATCGCCATATCGGGCACAAATTCCAGACTCTAGGCTGATACTGAATAGAAAAACTCAATATGACTTTGCTCGACCCAGGGATCGAACCCGAGACCTCAGCATTGCAGTTGTACTGTAATACAACTATGCCACCAAGGTAGTCAGAATTCTTGATTGGTGGGAAAAATCCTGAATTAATAATTTAGTATTTCTACAAACAATATAACTTAAATAAAATCCTAGATTCCATAAAGTATAAATATTCTAGCAGGTGTAGCAAAGCCACTATACTGATCCTTATGTAAAATACATTGTTCTTATAATATGGATATTACTCAATGAGAGTTCTTGCAATCCTCAACAGTATTAGAATAGTGTTACTGTTGTGTGTGTTGCCTGTATAACTAAAAGGTCACATTAAATATGAGCCAAGCCAATATGATACATACCTAAATATATCATCAAACAAATACATTACTACATTCATTAGTATCCTTTGTTGACTTATACAATAGCTTATAAATAATTCAAGGTCAACTTGCATAAATTCATACTTATAAACTAAAAGTATTTATTTCTTATTATTAAATTATATGACTATGCCGTTATATGTTATATACCATAATTATACAAATAAATAATACTTAAAATAATATTATCAATGTTCAATTTCAGATTACTATCAAAGACAAGAATTTGTAATCAAGCACTTTGATCTTCCTCACAAGTAATTAACAGAAATGCATAATCATATTCTTACATCAACTAAGCACTCGTCACAGTAACAAATGTCTTCAGAATCATCAGTTTGTTTTTTTCCCCTCCTCCATCTTTTAAGACGCCACCAATCTTTTAGCCACTGCCACTCCATAGTCACTAACTAGCTACCTACACAATACACTGTCAAATTAGCATCTAATTTAGTGATAAGGCTCCTCACTCAGCCTTGTTGACTATTGGTCACATTTCCATCTGATAATAAGATAAACTTGACATGTTAACACAGTATTACCTCACATGACATTGTCAGAGATGTATGTAATTCTGTTGTTCAGTCTTTTGGAGTGCTCAAATATTTTTATTATGATAAATTACATCAAATTAACTGGTTAGCAACACTTGTGAGTGAAAGAGTAAAATAATATAAACATTTATCAATTTTGCTGCATGTAATAACATTGCCAGTTAAGTGAGTTTAGTTTGTTACTGGAGCATAGATGGTGTTTTGCCTTACTAATTAATTTAATCTATGTAATGTATGAGATCATGTTAGCTTGTTCATATTTAAAGAGTATGTTTATCGGCTTATCTATCTTACGCAAATTGTTTGGTCTGTGATTAAAGATAATATATAGTAAGGAAAATCAGTGCATAATTAATATGTGAACAATGTATTTTATATACAATTTATATTAGAAAAGATTTCCCGTCTATGTGATCTACATTTTGTAAATAACAACAAATAAAACAAAATTAGGGAAATTGTCAGTTCGTAATTAGGTTCCAAATGTTCAAGAACAATAGAGGTCATTGATCTTCCCAAAAAACGTTTTATTTCCTCAACAAATTTGAGATAAAGAACTCTTTTACCGATAGCATAACTAAATAAACAGCATTGTAAAATGATTTCATTACTTACAGAGGATCGTATGGGAACCAAATTCCCGTCGTCACCAACATAGAATTGTGGCTGAGTAGCCTGCCGTAATCCTTGGTACCCATGCTCCAGCTCTGTGTATGACATCACCTACATACACCAAACTCCGTTTTATATCCAGGCTGTCCGGCGCTGGAGGCTTCGAATGTCCTAACACAAATTAAATTAAAAATAAAAATATTACAAATATTATGTATCACAGATGGTCACAGTCCACAGACAGTAGACACGCAGTAGAAAAAACACTTTTATTAGAAGATACATTTACAGCATCAAAATTTCAGCCTCTACCGAGTTACCCATGCGAGTTACCAGTAATCACGTAGAGGAAAAAAGATGGCAATATGACTAATGACCCAAGGTAATTAGTAATGGCAATGTTTTTTAAAAAATAAACCGGGAATAAAGTCCACAGTCCACCACAGGCCACAGAACAGCTTTCCCAATGTAGGTATATATAATATAAATTTATAATACTTTTTGGCACAGCTGTCAACAAAAAAGTAATATGAAAAATTGTATACAAATTGCTATCAAAGAGAATATAAACACCGATTGCTATTATTTAATTTTTATGATCAATAAGTGTCCCTTTTGTCAAATATACAATTGATACGTATAATTACCAAAATTACCCCTCAATATATCGCACCCAAAGAGCATTATAATACTACGGAAAATCGCACCTTTAAGATGAAAACGGCACACTTCAAAATGATAGAAAACTTTATAAAAGTGAGTTATCATCATCAATTTAAATTAGGCATCGACTCCAAATATATGTATACTAGCTTTTGCCCACGGCTTCGCCCGCGTTAATAAGGTTTTCCGAACTAAAAGTACATAAAAACCTTCCCGTTGAATCACTCGATCCAACACATTTATATGGATAAAGATTAATATTATGACATTGATACAACTCTTAACAAATAATGCATTAATTCCGACCAAATTTGATTACCATAAAAACGGTTCTAGTGAGTTAATCTTAAAAGATAGACACATACTATCGCGGACATTTTTTTAGATCATTTCAAGAGGAATAATTCTTGCATACGTATATTTTTGGTATCTTGAACCGTTTTCGCAGCGCACGCAATGAAAGCCCTCAAGGATGAATAATTTTCCCCGCTTTTTTCACATTTTCCATTATTTCTTCGCTCCTAATAGTAGCATCGTGATGTTATATAGCCTATAGCCTTCCTCGATAAATGGTCTATTCAACACAAAAAGATTTTTTCAATTCGCACCAGTAGTTTCTGAGATTATCACGTTCAAACAAACAAACAAACAAACTCTTCAGCTTTATAATACTAGTAAAGATTATATACTAAGCGAAATATAAAGTTGAATTATTTTTTAGTTTGCAGTGGTTTTGAAGTCGGTTTATTTTTTTTATGTTATGCACATAAGTGTAAATGGATAGATAATGATAAATGAATTTAGTTTTAATAGATAAATTCACGATAAGAATGTAAAGTGCTCAAAGTGTTTATTTAAAATTAAAAAAAAATCGGTGCGTGTACATTGTACGTATGTACCCGCGTGAGAAGTTATACTTTTCGCCGGGGAAAAAATTTATGTGACGGGGGGAGGGGGGGGGGTGTATACGTGAAAGAAGGTCTTTTTGTCATGGAGCGGCACGAACACAGGCTTGCACTCCCCCATGTGAAAGCTATAGCTACACCCGTGTCACTTGTTGATTAACGGATTTTTGACGAAAATATACGACGAACTTCGCGGATTTTTAAAAATGTTGGCAGCACTACTGTTGTATTGTCACTTGTCACCTCTGGTTGTCACGTCGCAAAAAATATAAACACAAGAAGCCGACCCTTTATAACAGGGAAAGTGCTATAAAATTATGATAAAACATAGATCTAGCATTTATCATGTGTTTACTGCAAGTTCTTTTTATCGATCCGTTTGCATTTTGGTAAATAAACCCCACGTTGTAAACAAGAGGTTATGGGGAAGCAAAATATGGTTTAAATATTTTCTTAAATCTATTAATAAAAGTATACAGATATCTTGTAAATTAGAGAATATAATCTCCGAAATAAACGTAGAAGGATATACTGACAAAATATTTAGTGAACTAGAACTCCAGAAAAACGATGCATCGAGTGTTGAAACGGATGAAACCAGTGCTGTTATTATACTAACAGAACTTCTACCGAAATGTTACACAGACAAATCGGCATTCCAATTAGTTTCTATAAATAAAAGCAACTCAACAGCCATATTTTACAATGTCACTCCTGATAGTTTTAATCAGAATGTGTGTCCGGAGTTTACTTATACAATAACTGTAGAAAATAATGAAGTTGTTTTAAGTGCATGTGATGGTTTGTTTCTTTTTCTATTAAGAGTATTGGTTATATACAATATTGTATGTCTTATTTAACATTTACTCAATTGATTACACATCCTCATTATTCAATGCAATGCAATAATGCAACCCTTCAGGAATAAAAATAATATACCTATATAGTTAGCAGCAAAATATTATATCTCTTTTGGATAGAACTCTTCCTTTATATGAAGAATTAAATCCAAAGATAGTAATTATTACTAAATAACAGTTCACTTCAAGATAAACTGTGTTGTTTTAATGAGTCTGTTTTTATTTTCAGATGGTCTTTCAAAATCATATTCATGGCTTATAAACACAGTGGTACCACAATTCATAAAATGGGGTAATGAATTGCAGAAGGATATTGTGAATCATAGTATCTGTAGTGAATCATTGGCTCTGGTATCCAAGAGCAAATATTATCAAAAATATAATGAACTCAAAATGAAATATGGCAAGGAAATGGTCAAGGTGAATAATAATATCTTTGCAAGCAGAATCATGAAGTTATGTCCTCTTATAATAACAACAACAATTACTTATTATGTTTAAATTAGAGCTCATTCCCACTTGTCTGTCAGTTCCAAAAATATATTTGGTGATCTAGCAGCGGAACATTTTATAAAGGTAATTAGTTTTATAAACTAATAAAAGCATGTTAAAAATGATGTTGGATAAGTGTGTACAGCTTTACATAAAATGTTCTGCCACTAGAGCATTTGACATATTTTCAAACCCCAACATTCGACAAATGGGAACAAGCTCTTAGGCTTCGACAATTATCAAGATTAAATATAATAGAATGTCACAATACAGAAATAACCAGTGTTATCCAAAACAAGCCTTGTAATCGTTCATATTATTCAACTTATTGGGGGCTATGTTTTACATATTTATTTTCAAAAGTTGCATTTTTTATAGTTTGTAATCTTTGTTAACTTATTAACTCAGCCTCATATTGTCCCAGGGGTGGATAACTAACCATTATTTTATTTTGTAGATTTGGCCAGAGTGTACAGATCCTTCAAAGTTTGTTTATGAAGATGTTGCTATCGCCACATACCTTATACTTCTATGGGAAGAGGAACAAGAGAATGAAACTAAGAAGCAGACATTTGTTGATCTTGGATGTGGCAATGGTTTATTAGTTTATATTCTATCTCAAGAAGGACATATTGGCTTGGGGATAGACATTCGGAAGAGACAAATATGGGACATGTATCCTAGTGGAATCACGTTGGAAGTAGGTTTCAATTTAATCTTTACACTATAATATAATATTGAGATGCATGGTTTTGTTACGAGAATAAAAAACAAACAAACAATTAGCCAATTAGGAATGCAGAATAAGATAATTTTTCTATGGCATCCTTCACACAATTATTGTTGATAAGGATGTATGTATTGCTAGTGTGCAGATCCCAGATAAGACATTTTTGGTACACATTTATCTTTCAATGATTTTTATCTACAGTATAATGAACAATATCTTTGTATTTTGTACATATACACTAGATATTTTGTATTGATAAGGATAGCCTACCTGTTATCAATAAATAATCATGTACAAGCATTATAATATTAAACACTAGCTTTTGCCCGCGGCTCCGCCCGCGTTAAAAAGTTTTTCTGGGATAAAAGTCCCGCTTTATGTTTTCCTGGGATAAAAAGTAGTCTATGTGTTAATCCAGGACATGATCTACCCGTGTGCCAAATTTCATCGAAATCCGTTCAGTAGTTTTTGCGTGAAAGAGGAACAAACATCTATACATCCAAACATCCATACATTCTTACAAACTTTCGCCTTTATAATTAAGGCGAAAGTTTGTAAGTTAGTAGGATTTAGTCATAATTGGTTACATAATATTGTTTCTTTGCATGTAGATTGCAGATGTTATCTCACTAAGAACTGAGAAGGGTGCCTATTGTAATGATAATACATGTGAATATGGAGCCTGATAAATCTTATATCATACAATTAATGGCATCACATTTCCAACTTATGCAAATACCGAAAATTCAAATAGTTTTCAGAACTAATTACTTGCATTTTACAGTTGTAATTTGTAACTACTTATGCAAGTTACTGACATTGTAATTTACAGGAGAAATTAATCACTCCATCTGAACTATCTTTACATGCTGATGCAGACTGGATTATTGGTAATCATTCAGATGAATTAACTCCATGGATACCTGTCATAGCTTCAAAGAGTTCCTACAAATGCAATTTCTTTGTACTTCCTTGCTGTGCTTTTAATTTTGATGGCACTAAATATCAACGAAAAAACTCAAATAAAACACAGTATTCTGAATACTTGGAATATATTAAGCAGTTAAGTGAAGAATGTGGATTTAAAACCAGTATTGATAGACTCAAAATACCAAGCACTAAAAGAATATGCATTGTAAGCAAAGGCAGGACTTATAAAACTGAAAAATATCAAGATTATTGTGAAAAAATTCAAAATATCATAACAAGGGACTCAACTCAATGTCCAAAAGACATCAATTCTATGTGGATAAAAGATTTTAAGCCCCGAGATACAGTTGAAAGAGTACGAAATTGCACCCAAATAGACAAGAATCTTATTGATTCAATTGTCAATACCATTACAAATTACTTGTTAGAAGAATGTTGTTTAGAGCCTGATAGCATGTGGTCAATTGGGAAGGTGGTAGAAATACATGAGTTGGTCCAACTGATACCAACAGATCAACTGAAGCTATTGAAATCTGAATGCGGTGGCCTGCAAACCCTTATAAAAAATAACCATCATATATTTCAAGTGCAACAAGGGAAAGTGCAACTGCGATACCCCAAAACCATAGATGAAGTGAGCAGAAATACTCAGAAAAACACAAATAAATTAACTAAAGTAAAATTACAAGAAAAGCCTTGTTGGTTTCATAATAATCACCCGCAAGGGTGCCCCTTACAAGATGACGAGTGCAGTTTTTTACATATTAAAAGATGATTTCAATGAAATAAAATAATTATAATTATAGTAAATTAAAAAATATATTTTATTTAAATTTGAAATCTATAACACAACCCTTCCAGTAAATTATTATACATGTAATTATAGCTGATTTTGCAATTGCTAGATGAATATGTAACACAAATAATTCACTTGTCCAGTAGACTTTATGCAACAATTTAAAAACTAGCCACTAAATATCCCAATAATATTATTAAAGCTTATTGCATTGCATAGATATCCCATAGTATTAATAATTATTATAGGCACATAAGATCTCATAATTCATTCAATTTCAAAAAACTTTTTCAGTTCAGATAAGTTTCTTTCATCAACAAGTTTGGCAACATCATGTTCTCCCATAAAAGAGCACACCATTCTCAATGTTGTCCATATTGTAGAAGAGCTTGTGTCTGTTGATGTTGCCTCTGGGAACATAGTTTTAGCCTTGTATTGCTGATTTAATGCCACCAGAAAATGTTCCGCTGCTTGCCTGTGAGCTCCTAAGTTCATACAAGTGATACCAACATTATACCTAGCTCTAATAAATCCAGGTTCTAAATTAAGAGCTTCATGATAAGCCTCAACAGCATCCTCTGATCTGTCACTGTTGGCTAATGTAGCACCCAACCGGTTCCATAATTTGGCATTATCAGCGGCCACCATTAGTGCTGTTTTGAAACAATCAACAGCTTTGTCATATTCTTGGCTGATATTAAAAACTACACCCAGAGCATTTTGAACATCAGGATCAATCTGTGTGGGCTGTAATTGTACTGCTTTCATATACAAAGACTTTACATGGTTTTCCAGTTCTTTTAAATCCATCTTCTTAGGATGCACATCTTGAGGCATCAAATCATTATACTTAGGACTAGCTTTTAACCAGTCCAGCAAAGAAATGAATGCAAATTTTGGTAAATTTTCATTTGTGTATGAGGCTGCTAAAGTGATATATGCTTCCAATTGCCTTGGGTCAATTTCTAATGACTTTTTTAATGCTGCGATTGCCAAGGGATCCTGTTCATTTTCAGATTGTGTTGTCCCAAGAAGAAACCATGCCTCAGCAGAGTCAGGTTGTTGTTGGCAAGCTGCCTCAAAACACAATGAAGCTCCAGGAATGTCTCCCATTTTCAACTTTTCTTTTCCTATTTCTAGAGCACTCTTGTTTTCCAACATAACATTCCCTTCAGTGAATGTGTATTCCTTTGGAATACCATTGGCTGTTTCAGAACTCCAATAGTCAGTAACATTACTTAGCCTGTCCCAATCTTCTTTGTATTTCTCTGCCATTTCTGTTAAAATCTCATCTTTACTAAGTTTTTTCTGAGTTCCTTCTGCAGTTTCTCCTAGATTCAATTCTCCTGCACTGATTCTTTTCATAAATGACATGAATTGATTATAAGCCAGTTCATCATCATCTTTGACAGCATTAACAAACTCTTGAGCTTTTGCTTTAACATCAGTATTAGTAGTAACTTCAGATTCATTAATATACTTTAACTGTATATTAGATGTTTGAGGCATTATTAAAGACCGCTGTGGCATAAAAAATGGCATCATAATGGGTTGTGAAGGAATATAAGAGGTGGAGGGGCCAACCCCCCATTGTCTGCTAACTTGTGAGCTTATACTAGGCACTTGGGTCATCTGTGGGACAGGCACAGTATTCTTGTTTTCTGTTTTTGGCAAATTGCCAAGTAATGCATTCATATCAAAAGTTTGCTGTGTTTGTGGATTTTGAGTCATGAACTCGTTGACGAATCTGTCTGCCTGTGAATGTTGCTGTGATATCGCCGCATCTCTACTAACTATTTTAGACAATTGTACGAGCGCGTTATTGCCACCACAGTCCCCACCAACTAGTTTATTTAGAGACATTGTTTATGTTTATTGCACAGAACCACTCTTGCTACAAACACGTTTCACTATTCCAGTCTTTTCTAGCAAAACACAATGTACAAAGGTCAAAGGCTTATGAACAAATGCATAATTTTTTTTTTTCAAATTTTATGGTTACACAGTTCACATGAGTAGTGTATTCTTATTTTACGTGTTGGAATCACTTTAGTCAACTTATTTCGCTGCAAATTAAAAAAATATGTTTGTAAAGAAACAACTTCCTTGGTTTTGGGTTTGACTTTTGTTAGTTTCAGTGTTGCCAACAAGATTTTTAAAAATTCGTCAATTTCGTACAATTACCGTCAAAAATCCGTTAAAAGGATATGTCTAAAAATGGGCCCGATACAAGAATTTTATACCCATATGGATTCTTCATTCCGTTTAACAAACTGAAGAATAAAATGTGTCGTCACAGTTATCTGCTGTCTCTCTCTTTAGAGTGACAAAGGTTTATTTTCAAAACCAGGACGTAACATAATTAACTGTCCATAATAATATGACATGATATAATATGGCTGCCTCGGTGGCGTAGTTGTATTATGGTACGACTGCAATGCTGAGATCTCGGGTTCGATCCCCGGGTTGGTCGGGTCGGGCAAAGTTATTATTTTCCATTCAGTATCAGCTCGGAGTCTGGAATTTGTACACGATAAGGCGATAGGCTCGCCCCCTATCACATCATGGAACGGAATAACGGCAAAAAGTGGGTGTACTAATTGCACCTCTGTCTACCCGGGGGATAAGAGGCGTGAGTGTGTAATAATATGATATCGCACCATAATATTTATTTTTATCTCTATAAAGTAATGCGGTTTAAATTAATTATGAAAACCAACTACAGCGGCTAGTAATAGTTGATATTTATAAAATATAATTTGAGTTAGAAAGTTTATAATGATTCCTTATGTTTACGCGAATGTTAGACATTGAAATTAAACAATTATCACGGATTTTATCGCGGGTTTTTTATTTTATTTTCTCCCGACGTTTCGAAGGCTTTTCAGCACTTCGTGGTCACGGGGCGGACTGAGGTGTAGGTGGTCCGAAAAGTTAATGTTACAAATCTACTTTCAATTTATAATTATACAATATTAAGGTGTTAGTACATTGTTTGCGGTCCGGTCTACGCAGTAAGAGCTCACAATGTCTTGAGGCCTGGCAGTAGGTCGTATGGGGCCCGATTTGATTAGATGTATTACCGGGTCCCAGGCTTGTGCAAGTTTCCAACCATCTTCTCTATTGAAATTGGGATGTTTTTTAATTTCAATAGCCTCGCGAATCATCCTAGGTAGGAATCGGTGTTCTTTGGCAAGGATTTGTGGCTTGTCGAATCTAAGGTAATGGTTGGAGCCTTCTTCTGAGTGTTCAGCTACTGCAGACTTCGTAGAGCGTCGGTGTTTAACGTCAGCTATATGTTCTTTTACGCGGGTCCCTATATGTCTTTTTGTTTGGCCGATATAAGAGAGGCCACAGTCACAATCTATCTTGTATACGTCTACAAGAAGTAGACGTATACAAGATAGATTGATTTATAGATCTATCTTAGACATATAGCTGACGTTAAACACCGACGCTCTACGAAGTCTGCAGTAGCTGAACACTCAGAAGAAGGCTCCAACCATTACCTTAGATTCGACAAGCCACAAATCCTTGCCAAAGAACACCGATTCCTACCTAGGATGATTCGCGAGGCTATTGAAATTAAAAAACATCCCAATTTCAATAGAGAAGATGGTTGGAAACTTGCACAAGCCTGGGACCCGGTAATACATCTAATCAAATCGGGCCCCATACGACCTACTGCCAGACCTCAAGACATTGTGAGCTCTTACTGCGTAGACCGGACCGCAAACAATGTACTAACACCTTAATATTGTATAATTATAAATTGAAAGTAGATTTGTAACATTAACTTTTCGGACCACCTACACCTCAGTCCGCCCCGTGACCACGAAGTGCTGAAAAGCCTTCGAAACGTCGGGAGAAAATAAAATAAAAAACCCGCGATAAAATCCGTGATAATTGTTTAATTTCAATAGAAAGTTTATTCCAAACAAAATTGGCATATTTACATACTTTTTGGTAAGTGTAGTTCGGAACTACTAGTTCCACTTACATAAAAAAAATACCTCACCACGCGGTGGTGTATTCAGTGGCGGCCTTGGAGGAGAGGGGCGAACCAGGCAACCGCCTGGGGCCTCGCAGTTACAGGGGCATCTTGCAGCTCCTTGGGGGACCGTTTTTTGGCACCTTACTTACAAAGCTGTTAAAAAAAATTATTTGCTTCGCACGGGGCCCCGCGTGCTTTTTTTTTGCTCGGCACACAGCCTCACATGATATATGTTTTACTTTCCCCCGCGACTGGATATGTTCACGTTGTTTGCCGGCCTTTATAACCAAATATGGAGACTGTAAGGTTAGACAGAAAAACATTGGTATATTTAAAAATGAAAACTACAGTTATTGTTAAATTGAAATATAATAAAAAAAAATAAAAAACATACTCATAAAAGTAAACAATCATACATGAAAAAATAATACACATTTAGGAAGTTAATAACCTAATTTTCAGTGAGTAATTTTGAAATATTACGAATATCTATTTTGTGTGATTTTATAATTTTTGCGAGTATTCTGCGAACTTTTTTCTGTAATTATCCATAATAATACATATTGTGCTTTAGAGATATTCTACTATGAGTTGTGTAATTCATGGTTGCAGAATCATTTGCAATCCAACATCTAGTGTGAAATTACATAAGTAAGTTGATTGTAAACAAAGTTGTGTAGATATTTATAGCAAAAGTAATAAACACGTGGATATTTTACAAATTACAATACTAAATAAATTCTTGTTTGAGAGCCATGGAATCAAAAATTAACGCTACATTCTGCGGGTGAGGTTTCGTCCTTAAATTTATTTTTAATATTCTAAAACTTCTGTGAAGAAGCCAACAAAACAATTAAAGTTTGCTAAAGATCACCATAATGTGCTCTCTTTCGGCAAATAAATCTTTGAATTTATAAAAACAAAAATGTTTTCGGCGACTAAAGGTGTAATGTTAAAACAAAAGTCTTTATGTCATCACTATATGTAATTTTTCTTTGCTTGCTATTTGGAATATACTTTTAAAAAAAATCTCAAATGTTAGCAAAATTTCACTGCAAAATATTTTCAATTTCAGACTGTAAAGTATAATCATGAACAACTTTAGTAAGAAATAACTTGTCATTAATTTTCTTCTTTTATCTCTTCATCTTCTGCTGCAATACTTTCTTTTATTTCTTCAAATTTATTTCACGGGATGTCTTCACATTTACTGATATATTGAAATCTTTCAAGTCTTGACGTTTCAATGGTGGTTCATATTCATTTCGCTGACATATAATGTAAAAAGTAAATATCAATCAATAATAATATATTTAAGTACCTATATATTTTAGACAGAGGCAGAGGTGCCATTTAGTACACTCAGATATCACCCAATGTACCGCCGTTATAAAATTTGGTGGGTCGCAAGCTTAATGCCCTATCCTACTAATCTTACTAATATTATAAAGGCGAAAGTTTGTAAGAATGTCTGGATGTATGGATGTTTCTTTCATGCAAAAACTACTGAACGGATTTCGATGAAATATGGCACACGGGTAGATCATGTCCTGGATTAGCACATAGGCTACTTTTCATCCCAGTAAAATATAAACAGTGACTTTTATCCCGGAAAAACATATTCACGCGGGCGGAGCCGCGGGCAAAAACTAGTAAATAATAAAGTCTAAGTGGATCATAATTAGACCAGTGAAATGATAAAAAATAATATGCTTACAGCATGAGTTTCTGGTAATAAATAATTATTTTTGACATCTACTGCCATATTCCGAGAAGTAGAAGACACATTATCACATTCAGAATCATAATCTTCTGTCTTTAAATGTTGTCTAGTAATTCTTGCAGACATCAAATTGACCTTTTAATGGTATTTATATTTAACCACGTTTTTGCTTCTTCTAGATCTAGATCTAGATCTTTAAGAAATCTGTAAAGAGAAATACAAACTAGCTTTTGCCCGCGGCTCCGCCCGCATTAAAAAGTTTTTCCGGGATAAAAGTCCAGGTTTATATTTTCCCGGGATAAAAAGTAGTCTATGTGTTAATCCAGGACATGATCTACCCGTGTGCCAAATTTCATGGAATTCCGTTCAGTAGTTTTTGCGTGAAAGAGGAACAAACATCCTTACATCCATACATCCAAACATCCAAACATTCTAACATCCAAACATCCATACATTCTTACAAACTTTCGCCTTTATAATATTAGTAGGATAAAAGTTTCAATAAATCAATGCTGGATACACTGAGAACTCGATTGTAACTGTTGATCCTCAGTTTTTATTTACGATGATTATTCAAAGATTAATAAGCTTTATAATATTCATTAGTAAGGCGGCTAGTATTACAAATACTCTAGCACCATCGTCAAACCGGTCCACCAAAGCTTACACCATGGTCACCCTAGCCTCTTATTTACATACACTATTTACAATACAAAAAATCACATTTAACATTACGTTAATATGAAAAAAGTAGTCATATACAGTGTCATTTCAACATTGCGTTACTAAATGAAACCACATATTCAGCGTGACCTCTGCTAACATCGTGCAAAATATTATCCATGGGTAACGCATACTTTCGCCAATAATCCAGATTATAGTTTTATAGTTTTTTGATCACGCAGTGTTTTAGCGCGCTTGACTTTATTCAGTGAATCACGTCACAGCTGACGATGTTATTACAAAACCTATAGGATTAAGAAGGGCAACTCACAAATTCACTTGCAATACATTCACTCACATAGCTGCAGCAGTACCGCTTGAGACGTGGAATTTGAAATAAAATAATTAAATTGCTACTAGAGCAGTCCCTACTCCCTAACTAATACGTTATAAATATCAACATGAAATAAAAAGTTGTCATGTTATTGTGTGAAAAGGAACTAATTATTTTTTAAGTGTTATGCTGTAAAGAAAAGTATTCATTCTTTAATAATAAACTTTGTTTTCGTTAATAAATAAGTTTACCTACCGAAATAGGTAGGTACTTAACAACTCGCAGTCACTATTTAAAAAGTTACAGGATTTTAATCTATTGATATCATATTTTTTGATTCCGTATGATATTTCAACGTTTATTTTAATTTTAACATCAATATTTCTGGACGTCATGCCTAAAATAGGTTTACGTAAATACTTTATACTACCAAACGCCTTATTATGCCTTCTGTACCTTCTAATCTCTAGCTACATTTTGTATCGCGTCAGAGTCGTTGATCTTGTTACTAACACATTGAAACTAACGTGCAGATACCAACATGTTGTGTCTCTTTCGCACGCCATTCATTACAAACACGCACTCAAACACGCTGTGTTGCCAGTATAAACATTTTTACCGACAAGTTTGCTAAAATGACACAGCTTTTCAAAGAATCGGATATTAGTTTATTTATCACATGGATTTCTAACACACTTAAATAAGTGTATTAAATAATAAAATAACTAGGGCAATTATGCTAATGAAAAGTCTACTTAAACGAATACGCAGCAATATCTTTGTATTGTAAAAATAACATTACTTTAAGCAATAAAGCATACCAGAGCTCTAACATCATTTAATTTCAATATGCATTGCGGTACGGTTAAAATAGCATAGAACAATGTAAAACTAAAATTGCAAGATATTGCAGAATAAGGTAATAGTACCAAAGCTTGGTATCCCTGTGGGAGCACGTGTAACACGAACATCAGCTGGCGGGGCCAACGATCGCGCGCGCCAGCGGGCGCACGGCGCACTTGTCGGCATGTTCTTTGTATAGGGCTGCCATTACCTAAATTGCCGACGCCGGACAAACACGGCAAGAATCCCGGACATTTGGGCGAAATATGGGTTTATTCCCGGACATCTCTGACAGAGTACCCCAGTATCTCCGCACCGCAATAACAATCGTAATTTTTAATAGTTCCTGCCTGAGTAATAATACCTAAAACTGGCGTTATTTACTAACCACTTATAAAGTGACTCGACCAAGTGCACAAAAATCCTTCTAAATACCTATGTTTTACCTACTTACAATAATTTTGGTTATTAGTCAATTGAATATCCTGGTTATTTTAAATTAAGTTCAGCCATTACTATACGTACGTAAATGTTACTTATTCTTGACAAAAGTGTGCGTGTATTCTATGAAGTGGTAAAAATTAACGTTTTTTACCCTACTAGTAAATTACGACAATTCCAGGTAATAAATAGCAATAAGTACAAGTGATATTTATCAAAATGTGTAACGTTTCGAAATACATCGAGATTCGCGGTCCGGGATTCGTGGACTTTATGCCTATCCCGCGCGGCCTAAAATATGGCCCCGCACTGGCTCCTCCAGGCGCATGCGCCGTGGGGCGCGGGGGCCTGCGCGCGCGTTGCCTGCCAGTCGCCCGGCAGCAACACGACGTGGCGTATGTCGATTTACGTACTGAATGTTAGGCCGATGCTCCCTATGTACTTACCGGTACCTATTGTAATTTTATTATTATATCGTTTTGTATCGATCCGAGTGACCTTGTCTCTGACATCGCTTCGGGAGACGCGAGCCATGTGTAGGTAAAAACCTATTAGTTTAGTAGTCCTTTGTCGGCTTTTATGCGCACACGATCGAATGTTCTCTAATTGTAATTATTATTCTATTGTGTTAATTTTTAAGTTTCTGTTGTGGTAAACTATGATTTACATTTACAAAGCTCGTGAATAAAGTGTTAATGTTTCCTTGAAGGTCGTTGAAATATCTTTTGTACTTTTAGGGATTACTGAGTAAATGTTCAAAATTCCAATCTTCAAGAACCTCGTTGACACTCGTATCATAACGGTAGCATCATAGTCGGTTTCACGAAATCGATCGACGAATTTGACGGCTTGAGCGTGCGATTCTTGCTGATGTATCGTGTGATAGTTGATGGAATCTTAGGGTTGTGAGGCTTTTTGATAAGCTACGTGCGGTGTACGGACTGTGACCATTATCGAAGATGCTTCAATGATTTCAGTCTTCTAAAGGAGACATAACTGACTCTGACAGAATCTAGTAAGTGACTGTTGTTTAGATTGACCTATGTGACCTGACACAGAAGCATAGGTAATAATAGCAACCTCATCTTTTCGGTTTGGAATAAAGCTTCTTGGTTACGATGGCGCGATGTCTTATCGTTGCGCTCCGTGTGTGCATCTCTTATTCGCGTGTGCGTGAGCATATTATCAATGAAACACACAGACTTCAGTGACGTTGACGCTCCGACGATCTCTCGTATACTAGTAGTGGCAATAGGATGTCTAAAATTAAAAGACCTTTTTTGTTCTTTATTTTGTTTGAAAAATGTACTTCTTTATTTTACACTTATGGTTAAATTAATTAACTGCATGGTGTTTCTTTCAAATTGATTTTATCGCAGTTAAATTTATGTATTTGATTACAAAATGACCCTGTATAAAGCAAATCACAATATTAATATATTATAATCGCGATATTTTTCTACAGTTCATTTATAAAATATTCACGTATTTTATTACATTTCGTATAAATATTGATAAAATGATAATATTTACACAATATTGATTACAAATGAACTTACCTGTAGAATTTCACATTAAATGATGGATGCCAAATATTTCTGCAACCATGAACTACACAATTCACATTAAAATATCACTAAAACACACTTATTATTGTAGATAATTACAGAGAAAATTTCGAAATGAACATTTATTTGACAACTATATTGACATCGAACTTAACGTTTTATAACAGTGTTGCCGAAGTATGTATTCGCAATTACCAATTAAATGAGGAAATTTTGTTAAACTAAAATGTTAATAAGGATAAAAAACCTTAAGGATATCTTATTCAACAAGAATAATTCTGAAATGAAAATAGTACTTATATCATTATACAAGATATGTTGGAAATATTTATATATGTATGATTGAGACGACAATAACGGTATTGATATTTTTTTATGGGTGGGGAAATAATCCGTAAGCTTTGGCAACATAGGTTAAAGAGTGAGTGAGATAGAAGTCAACACAAAAGGTATTTTTTTTGTCTTCACAAAAATGTGTGTACCGCGGTCTCCATTAGATAATATTATAAACTTCTTGGCCAGATATTAACTAGACAGTTTATATATAAACTCATTTGCAAAAAAAACGCGCACCTAAGCAATGAACCATTTCAAATGTTACTATTGGTTTGTTTGATAAGTATAGGTAGTTTTACTTTCACAATTTTATAAATTAATAAGCAAATAATCGTTTTCGTCAGTATTATCATAAAATTTTGATAAAATTTATGGGTTTTAATGCTAAAGTTCACTAGTAGTGTATGCTCGCTAGTAGTGCATATGCTCGTGAAGTAAAAGTTAACAAAGATTTTTTTTTGTTTTTTCTTTAATAAAGTAAAAGCAGATAAATGTTTAGTATCCAGTGTGACCCCCTCTAGCTGAAATCACAGCTTGAATTCGTCTGGGTATGCTAGCGAGGATATCCCGGATACTTGCTTGCGGAATACGTTCCCACTCCGCGGTAATCACATTCTTCAGCTCTCTGATGGTTTGCGGAGCCAGTTGTACTGATCTCACGCGTCGTTTGAGAACGTCCCAGACATGCTCTATAGGATTGAGGTCGGGACTTCGAGCTGGCCAATCCAAACGACGAATGCCGACCTCTTGCACATACGCTTCCACATCGCCAGAACGGTGGGCGCGAGCGTTGTCGTCCATAAAAATTGAGTCTTCGTCTAAAGCGGCCAATGCGGGTTGTGCATGAGGAATAAGAACTTCCGTTATGTATCGATGTCCAGTCAGTGAGCCGTTTTCAATGAAGACTAACTCTGTACGATCCATTGAATTTATTCCTGCCCAAAACATAATAGAGCCCCCACCATAAGTTGTGATTTCTTCAAAACAAGCCTCTGCAAAGCGTTCTCCTCGTCTTCGTAGCACTCGCCGACGTCGATCTTCACCGAACAGAGATATCCTGGCTTCATTGGAGAACAATACCCTATTCCAGTCTTCTTGAGTCCATGACTCACAATTTCGAGCAAACCTAAGCCTGGCAACTCTGTGCTCACGGAGTAACTTAGGGCCGCGGGCCGGGTGATGACTGCGTATATTGACCGCGAGCAGCCTCCTCCTGATCGTCCATAGACTAATATGCACATTTCTTACTTCTTCGAGTT
Organism: Lapara coniferarum; assembly: GCA_949316025.1. Lineage (NCBI taxonomy): Eukaryota > Metazoa > Arthropoda > Insecta > Lepidoptera > Sphingidae > Lapara > Lapara coniferarum. The sequence goes on from OX438919.1 coordinate 28,728,670, forward strand.
TGTTCTTAAGGTCCACATACGAAGACTTGCGATTTCTCAATGCGCGACTCACAAGAAAACGATCATCCCGTGGTTGGGTACATGGTTTCCTTCCAGAACCAGGCCTTCTCTCGACGGGACCGGTGTCTTGATACCACTGCCAGGTTCTTTGAACCGTCGAGCGACTCACACTTAGCCTCTGAGCCACGAATCATTGGCTGCAGCCCTCTTCGAGCAGCGCAATATTTTTTGTAGCTTTTACAACACTATTGAGACAGCTAAACAGCAATAAATGAAGCTTTGATAATTAAGAATATGAAATTAATTCATAAAAATTGACTAAAAGTTATGAAAACCGATATTATCTTTTGGAACTTCGCACCAAAAATGTAGGATAAAAAGTGGTTTTCTGTAAAAACGAGCATCAAACGAAAATTTTAATTTAGAACGTACTGTTTTAAACACCACGGCATTTTTAAAACCGGCCAGTAACATGTACAAGTGATTGAAATCATTTTGGTACCGTGTTTTTTAAAAAAAGAATTAAAATCCAAACCACCCGTTTTTTTTGCAAATGAGTGTATTTAGATCGAACTCCTGAAAACTAGCCTTTTGCAATAAATCATTTATTTTAAAGTCCTCCGATTTTGAGATGTACGTAATTTTATTTGGCTTGACAACTACACTTAATATGGATGTTATCAAATAAGTGGGTTATGAATGAAAGGGTCTAAGAATATTTTTTTAAAGCATCTAAGTTCCATATGTTGCCCCTGGGGTTAATATCCCTAAAGTTTCAACCTGTGTAGATTTCGAGGCCCAGCACCCATACAAAAATCGGACATTTCCTTTCTAAAGTTGTATGTACACGGACGTAGATATAGCTTTCACATGGGGGCGGGGAGTGCGTAGCGTGGTTGTTTCCGCCTAAATAATCGGCCTTTCAACAAATAAGTCACGTATACCACCCCCTCTTCCTATATTCCTTTGTCCCGTTAAATATTCCGTCAGCCGATCGATAAACTTCTTCGATAAAGTCTTGGTAAGGTAGCCACTGCTTTACTGTGAATTACTTCAGGGGATAAAAAAGACATATCACTTGCGACGAGGCTGTATGGGCTGGAACCCTTTGCCTTCTTAATAAAAGTGGAAAATTTAAACAAAAATCAGTCAGCTGATTGTCAAATGTCAAATTCAATAACACTAGCGCGAGATTTGGAAATACTACTAAATAAATTAAAGCAATAATAAATTTGCGGTTATTTTAAACTGGATTTATAAATAATAAACAAATTCAATAATCTCTGTAACTCATTACTTTTAATTTAAAAAATCTATAGTAATATTATGTAATATAAGGTTTAAGGTTATACAATATTCAAAAATAAGACGATTTATGACTAAAAAGCAATGGCCGAAAATAACAACAGTAATATTAAGAAAGTAGAAAACAATAATGAGCAGTTCCAGGACTATGAAAGAGAACCAACGCAAAAAGAACCAGAGGACAAGTGGTTGGTATGTATAACATAAAAAATTATAAATTAAATTATTTTGTCATCAAATTCAATTTAATTAATAATGTAGTATAGATGTATTTGAACTAAAGAAAATATTATTTTATTTAAACCTTATTGTATACCAGACATATAAAGGACAAAACAAAAGAAAAATGAAAAAGTACAAATGGAGGTCTTATCACACAAGACAATCTCTTACAGACAACCATGGGATGGACATAAGGGATAACGGAAAAAATAATAATATGGGGCAGCATAAGGTGTACGGAGTATATGATTAAATATTTTATAAATACATACGAATATTATAAATATAAATACATACAAATATTGTATAAATACATACATAGAGACATATATATACACCTAAATATATATAGATAGTAGAAACAGAGATAATAGATTTATAAATTGGTAATGTCTTCATTTTGTCTGAGATAATGCTTTTTGACCTGTTTTTTTGAAAATAGGCAGGGATTTCGCCTTCCTCACCGTAACTGGCAGAGCATTCAATATTAGTAAGTAAATACAGCATTCACGATATCCAAAATTTTCAGATAAGAGAATGTGACCTTTATAGAGACGAATACAAAGAATGCACAAGCTTCAGAGGAAGGTTCCATCAGTATTTTATATTCGGTGAGACACTAGACTGTAACCAATGGAAAAAGGACTATGACAATTGCTGTAAATGGGAAAGCTCACATGATTTGAAAGCTGCGGTAAGTAGATATATTATGGTGGCCAATAACTGCTGGGCATGGACATCCTATACTTCTGAGAGGGTAAGGGAACCCAGACCAGTCCACTAAGCTAGCTGGCTTAGTTGGCAGGCTTCTTATAACTTTGAAACTCATACGTATGTAGCTTTATTAAAAGGTTTTTAAAATAAATGATAATTGCCAAAATTACACTCATCACTTGGAAAAGTCAGATATTGCGTGCCTTGGGATTTTAACATTGTCTTACTCTAGTACATGTTATTTTTAAAATTGGTTTGGCCGTGGTGGCTCTGCACACGTGAAATGATTTATTGGGATAAAAGTCCCGCTTTGAATTTTTCCGGGAAAAAAGTAGCATATGTCCTTCCCTGGGTCTCAAACTATCTCCATACTTATTTGTTCGAGTTTCCGCTCGCAAAAAACGACTTTTCGGAAAAAACAATCATGGTATGTTATTCCGGGATAAAAGTGGCCTATGTCCAGCTCTGGGTCTCAAACTGGTCTGCATACTTAATTGTTCGAGTTTCCACTCGCAAAAAACGACTTTCCGAAAAAAAATCCTGGTATGTTATTCCAGGAAAAAAGTAGCCTTTGTCCTTCCCAGAGCCTCAAGCGATCACTATAACTCATTTTTTGAGATTATCGCGTTCAGACAGACAGACGCGGCGGGGGACTTACTTTTTTTTATAATATGTAAGGAATAATCATAATTAATCTGTCATAATATGCGTATTTTTTTTTAGGAAAAAGGAATTAAATGTGACATTACGTACACATTTTTCAAATTATTATCTATACTATCTATACTAATATTATAAAGCTGAAGAGTTTGTTTGTTTGTTTGTTTGTTTGTTTGAACGCGCTAATCTCAGGAACTACTGGTTCGAATTGAAAAATTCTTTTTGTGTTGAATAGACCATTTATCGAGGAAGGCTATAGGCTATATAACATCACGATGCAACTATTAGGAGCGAAGAAATAATGGAAAATGTGAAAAAAGCGGGGAAAATTATTCATCCTTGAGGGCTTCCATTGCGTGCGCTGCGAAAACGGTTCAAGATACCAAAAATATATGTATGAAAGAATTATTCCTCTCGAAATTATCTAAAAAAAAGTCCGCGACAGTATATGTCTATCTTTTAAGATTAACCCACTAGAACCGTTTTTATGGTAATCAAATTTGGTCGAAATTAATGCATTATTTGTTAAGAGTTGTATCAACGTCATAATATTAGGTAATCTTTATCCAAAATGTGTTGGATAGAGTGATTCAACGGGAAGGTTTTTATGTACTTTTAGCCCGGAAAAACTTATTAACGCGGGCGAAGCCGTGGGCAAAAGCTAGTAACTTATACATTCGGTGAAAGTGATATAAACAAAATGATGTTTTTAAAATTGACAAAGTACAGTTAGCCCCGAAAGTAGCTGAGCATTCTAAAAACTTTAAAACGCTACTACACATCAACTTCAATCGATATCTTATTTTTCTTTATTTTAAATTAAAAAGGCTATTTAAAATTTGTTTTAGTGAAAGAAGTCGATTGTCGATAGGGACACATAGGTTTAAAGGCGATTTGAAATGTTGAACAAGTTCAGCTATATTTGTTGTTAATTAAAGACCTAGTTTTTACTCACACACATGACTCCCAGGGGGAGGAGGGGAAGGTAATGGGTTCTGTGTGACCTTTTGTTGAATTATGATTGCTATTCCGATAAATTACGAATGTCCAAACACCTCCTTCGCTCTGCACTAAAATTGGAATTCACTACTGCAGGGATACTTATGCACAAATCATTTCTTCTCCAGGAGGCTATTATTAACAGCGAGAAAGCAAGACGAATGGAGAGGTTAAGAGCACATTATAGAAACGATATTTGGAAGAAACGAGATGCCCCACCAGAGGACTGGGATAAGCCGCTACCAGAATGGATGGTTAAGAGGGATGAAACATCACTCCTAGCAGCTAAAGCAAAGGAAATTAGAGAAGGGAACATAGAAGAGGAAAAGAGCTTTTGTTCTATAATGTGACATAGGATCTAATAATGTTAATATAATATACCTAGTTAATTTATATTATGTGTGGTTTTATTATGTACGGGTTTTTGTTGTTGGCTGAGCAAGCTCATTTCCGAAAAAGCCTACAGCACGCAGAGATATATCTTCCAGTGATAAGTATGTTAAAACGAATAAAAATATGAACTCCAATCCTATATTCCAAAGTAAACCTATTCTTTTAATGCTTCATTAAAATTAATTGCCTATAGAAAATCATTTCGTCAGCGTATTTTGATTATGAATAAATGCGGTCCCGGTTCAATCGGCTGCAGTCAGGTTTGTTTCGGCTTGTGTGATAGGCCCACTCTATGCCATTATGGATCAAAAACAAATTCGGTAAATGGCAAGAACACCAGATGAACCTCCGCCTACCCTTCAGTAATGCAGGCGTGACGTTATCCAATGTCACACCAATTAATTCTTCACTCTAGAAAAAAAGAGTTTATAATAAAATCATTCAAAAACAGTACCTAATTGCAATTTATTACATCAATGTCCTAATATTGGTATTTATCCTGATAAATACCCCATAATATAATTCGCGTTGTACAAATAAAATAAAAAAATTATGTAATTGACCCAGCAACTAAGTTTAGCCTGTTATCACGACGATAAGGAACGTACAGTGCCTTTAATTGTCACAAACAAGATAATGCCGTCTGTTTAGGTTTACTTTATTTTATTGTAAGCATCGGTACAGACTGCACACATGACTGGTGTATTGTGCAGAACTGTGTTGTCCCTGCGCTACATCAGACTACCCATGGCCCGAAACGCGTCCACCACCGCCTTCCTCATCGAAGATCCTAAATATGGATTTTTAAAAGAATTAGGACTTAAGGAGAAAAATGTTGGTGTGTTCAATGGAAAATGGGAGGCCAATGGCCAGGTAAGGATAAATCATATTATATATTAGTATTCAATTTTTTAAAGAAATTAATAAGAAATGTTTAAAACGCTATAAACTATTTGTAGGGAGTACATTATTGCAATGTTATTGCGCACGTAGTGTCGTGATGAATATTTATATGTATAGAACTAGTGTGGGTAAGTACCTAAAACTATTGTAAACATTTTACCTAAGTATGTATATGTTAATAAAATGTTCGTGGTAGGTATATTGGTACATTGATAAAAGCAGTTAGATATAGGAGTTGGGGGTGACGAATTGGGTAACCCCGCAGGGCTTCGCGCCTCGAGGGGCCTACCCTTAGAGTATGTATAACTACGTAAAATACTCTAAGGGCCTACCGCTTGCACATAGAAGATCATCACCTCCATCTAAAAAGTCAGATCCTCGCGATAGCCAAGGTTGTTACTGATAGTAGGTTAAGGTAGGTATACCTAAACGATGAATGGAACTTAAAAAAAAAATATGTAGGTACTTATGTGTTAGATGTGTCCATTTTAGATTTTTAGAAGAACCACACGTAAATATTATTTAAATGGCTATGAATACGTACAATAGGTATCACACAAAGTCCCATTATTTGATTGCAAGTAGAGGTCGATGTCAGTATTAAATAAATGTTTGTAGATAGAGCATTACCTACATAAAACAATACTTGAATGTTTCATACTAATTACCACTTATCATTTTGCAATTGTTCGATAAAACTTTATGAAATGAGTTCATTTGGGGTCATAAGCCTACGTCAATATTGTTCACTTAATATACTCAATAAATGTGCTATGAATTATGCAATACCTACGTATATTTTAATTGCAACATAACAGCGCATAGCAGCTCAGACTATTGTTAAATGAATGCTCCAAAGAGCATTATAATACTACGGGAAGAATGCTCTAAGCATAGCAGCTAAGATTTGATTCCTAAGACACAAACATGAAGTGCCCGAAACACTCGAGAGAAAAGACACATCCACGAATATTATTTATGCTTCTGTCAGATCTTTCGTCTATATAGGCTCTAACTTTATGAGCCCAGAGCAGGGCCGTAGCTAGACTTCAATTTAAGGTAGGGAAGCTGTGACTACAGGTAGGGCGGAACTAAAAATGTTACTTGATCTGTTCTTGTCAGGTTCTGGTCAATCGATTTTAATACTAAGATGACAATAAAAGACTTACGCTGAGTTTCTTGGTGCTTCTTCTCAGGTCAGTGGGCTTTTCCGAAGCACCGGTAGAAACTTTTAGTTGATAAAAAAACATTATAAAAAATTATGTGTAAAAGCGCCCTTACTAATACTAATTACTTAATAAATGATTTGATTTGATTACATTCTATATTTTGTAGATAATACAATCATACAGTCCGGCAAATGGCAAAATCATAGCAGAAGTACAAGCCGCCAGCCCGTCGGACTATGAGGCTTGCGCAGCGGCCGCGCAAGAGGCTTGGCACACGTGGGCTGAACTGCCCGCGCCGGCCAGAGGAGAAATTGTTAGGCAAATTGGAGATGCCTTAAGAGAAAAATTGCAGCCTTTGGGACAGCTTGTGTCCTTGGAAATGGGTTAGTTTACTTTTTAGCTCTTATTTTTCTTTATATACCTATCTTTCTAGCTTTTGCTACGGTTTCGCTCAAGTGAATGAGTTTTTCCGGGTTCATGGTGTTCAGACAGACAAATAGACGCAGCGGGGCATTTTGTTACCCGTCGGGCCCGGACCGGTCCGATCGGACCGGTATGACAGCTGTCAAACACGCGATATGTGCGTGATGACGCGCCTTATGTGTGTGCGTGTAGGTCGATTTTCGCTTGTTGACAGATCACGTGTACCGGGCCAATGTAACCGAGCGGGCGCCTGAAGCGTAATATGTAAGGAAGGATTGGTAGAAATGACAGGATTTAATTTACTGCTCAATAAAGTAAATACATTAAGCGATCCCCAGCGGTATATACCTAATTATATTATAACCAACATCGAAATGAATACTTACAACGACATAAAAGGTACCTGTTACCTAGGTATGTATACGTTTATATAATGGATACCTAAGGTATGTAAATACATAATTTTCGCCAGGTAAAATCCTGCCCGAAGCAGTAGGTGAAGTGGTGGAATACATCCACGTGTGCGACCTCGCCTTGGGCCTCTCCCGCACTCTGCCAGGCACTATCCTGCCGTCAGAGCGTCCCGGTCACGTGCTCATTGAGAAGTGGAACCCGCTCGGGGCGATCGGCATCATCACTGCCTTCAACTTCCCCGTCGCCGTGTTTGGATGGAACAGCGCTATTGCTATGGTATTTGGCGTCTTACGCTTGCCGCACACGTTCGGTTTCCTTATTAGGTTTCCTGATCAGGAATTCAGATTCGGAATTCCGAGTGACTAGCGCAAATGTCCGGGTTTTTGTACCAACACGTTCGATTTCCTAATCAGGTTTCCTGATCAGGAATTCAGATTCAGGAACGTGTGCGCGTTGTTGAACATTTTCTATGTAAGCGGAGCATTCAGGTTTCCGAATCTGAATTCCTGATCAGGAAACCTAATTAGGAAACCGAACGTGTGCGGCAAGCGTTATTTTCATTAGAGTTTAGAAAAATATGTCACGATCACAGGAAATAATGTGAATAAGGCTTTGATATTGTTTGTTGTGATATTTTTAAAGCGCGTAATTTTATTTCCTCAATAAAAGTAGGTAGGTAAGCAATCAAAAAGATTCAAAATTTATTTAATAGGTACACAGATAGGCTCAAATGATTTTGTTTATCGTAACCACGAAGAAAAGAAGAAGAGGCACTGGTTCTTTTAGTAAATACTGTCTAAATACATAATCATTTATTTGTGATAACTAAACAATAAACATGTGCTATCTGATAAGACCTAACTGGAATATACCTACATGACCTTTATTTGAAATATATCTATAAGATTTGATAATATGTATATTATAATCAATGCCCCAGCCCCCCATGATGTTAATATCTTTGCAATCGTAGGTACTACGTATCCAGTTACTGCTGTTACTAAATAGTCTTATAAGAAACTAGGCGATTCTCGCGGCTCCACCCGCGTGAAAAAGTTTTTTCGGGATAAAAAGTGACGGTAAATGCCTATAGCAGTCAGGAGTAGGTAATGTAGCTTCCTATTAGAGAAAGAATTTCCAAAATCGGTTCAGGAGTCCCTGAGATTAGCGCGTTCAACCAAACAAATAAACTCTTCAGCTTTATAATATTAGTATAGGTTAGTTTTCGAATACCAGACCTTTTAGTATATTTAAAAAAGGAGAACTTATTTTAGTTAGGTACGGTTTGGCTCCGACATAAATTTAGGTAGTAAAATGTAGGAAACCCCTCAAGGAGAATATGGACGAAAGAATTAATGAAATACGAATGTGTTTACATTTCGAATGATTGCAGGTTTGTGGAGACGTGAGTGTGTGGAAACCCTCAGACACCACTCCCCTCACCGCTGTTGCTGTGACGAAGATCGTAGAAAGCGTTCTTGAAAAGAACAACATACCAGGAGCCGTCGCAGCTCTGTGTGTTGGCGGGAAAGACATCGGCCAACAGCTTGTCAAGGATGTGAGGATGAAATTGGTATCTTTCACTGGCAGCACGGCTGTGGGCCATCAGGTAAATACCTACCTTACTCCATTTTTAATAACTTCTTGATAATGTAGGTACCTAAACAAAATAAGTATACTTTCTAGCAATTTCTTTCTATTCTGTAAGTATAAGTACGTACTTATCTTTGTAATCTTATTATTGTATTTACTTACCTATTTTAAACAGCGTCTTAGTTACCTATACTGAAAAAGAGATCATTTACATCTTGGAAAACCATTACAGGTAGGAGTGGAGGTACAGAAGCGTTTCGGGCGCCACCTGCTGGAGCTGGGCGGCAACAACGCCATCATAGTGAACGCTGACGCGAACTTGGACTTGCTGCTGTCCGCCGCGCTGTTCGCGTGCGCCGGCACCGCGGGACAACGCTGCACCACTACTAGGCGCCTGCTCATTCATAACAAGGTAACATTGAATATTCATACCCTCGCTATCCTCAATACTTTACCAATTATGCTCTGCTCTCTCCGCTCTTAGGTATTTATTGTGGGTATTTATTCATCACTTACCAAAGAAGCTATTTGCTCATTGATTTTTTGACTTTTGTTTTTTTTAAATACCATACGTTAATTTTATCATGATTTTCACGCCTCTTCTGGCTAAATAAAATTTGTTATTTTTTTGGTGTTTTAGACAAAACAGACAGGGTGAGCAATTAGAATGAAATCAAGAAGCCAACGTGTTTCGTACATTTAGGTTCTGATATTATCATACCAGGACAAAGACATTCAACAGCATAGTTAGGCCCAGAGTACCTTTCTAAATTATTTATTTACAGGTATATAGCGAAGTAGTGGAGCGCCTCAAGAAGGCATACGCGGGTGTGGTCAGCAAGATCGGAGACCCACTCCTCGCTGAAACCCTGATCGGTCCACTGCACACTCCCGCCGCTATTGAAGCGTACAAAAAGACCGTGGCGGAGGCCGTCAAACAAGGAGGAAAAATTGAATTCGGAGGAAAGGTTTGTAGAATAAGACAGATATACAAAGCATACTTACTTAAATAGTAGGTACCTATCTAGCATTTAAAATAATTTGAATCATTAGGTAGGATGTTTCCTCGCTTCACTGTAGTTGACTAATATTTCCTAACAACGTATCAGCGGCTGTAGCCATGATGCCTTTCTGCGTGGGCGCTAATAAAAAAACAAAAATAAATGTATGGGAATGTCATATCCCATTTATTATTATTCAGTATCAACCTGGAATCTGGAATTTGTGCCCGATATGGCGATAGGCTCGCCCCCTATCACATCATGGGACGGAATAACGGCGAAAAGTGGATGCACTAGTTGTGCCTCTGCCTACCCCTTCGGGGATAACAGGCGTGAGTGTGTGTGTGTGTTTGTGTGTGTGTGTCATATCCCATCGATAAGTTTATCGCTAGGATATTGTCATTCTCGTACATAATTTAGACTTACCTATATTACAATCGGAAGTAGGTTCTTATACTATTATCTACAAGCCAAGTTTTAGGTACCTACTTGCTTGAAAATGAAATCCTCCTAGTCTATTCCGGCCACAATACACAGATGCACGCGCTATTCCTTCACTCTCATAGTGCGGTGAGCCGGAAATCCAACAACAGGCGCAGGACCAACGGCTTTACATGCTTTCCGTTGCACGGGGGTATCACACCGCCAACTTCCTGACTCCGAGCTGCGTCTGAGTAATTTTTTAAGATGGAAAAACCTACTTGCTTATGGTACTAATGGATCGGCTTAGCGATAATACCTAGTTCTACAGAAAATTGGTGAGAAGTATAGACAGTAAACTTTTTTAAAACTACCTACTAGGTAATCGAACGCGAAGGATACTTTGTGGAGCCGACCATCATCACGGGCTTGCCGCACGACTCGCCACTAGTCAAGAGCGAGTGTTTCGCGCCAATCGTCTACTGCATCGAAATACCAGACCTCGACACAGGAATCAAGTACAACAACCAGGTCGACCAAGGCCTGTCCTCTAGCTTGTTCACTGAGAGCCTGGGAGATATATTCAAGGTAACCTGGAATTCTGCTTTATAGAGTGGGACTTCGTGGTTTTGTTGTCCACGATGTGTTTTTATTCACGCAGTGTTGACGAAATGTTTCAAGACAGGATTCACCTAATGAGACATTCCTGATAAAAACACTGGTGTCCAGTTTTTCCATTTACCTACACCTAATCATTAGGTATGACTACCTAATTTTGTCAGTGTCCCTATTTTTTACACGCGAAGGCATTCTCTATTTCATACCAATATAGTTTTTAATTTGCTTCAGAGACTCTGCAAACAATCGTAACCGATAATATTATAGTACTAACGTTTTGTTATAGTGGATCGGACCTCACGGGTCGGACTGCGGCATCGTGAACGTGAACATCCCAACCAACGGCGCGGAGGTGGGAGGCGCGTTTGGGGGGGAAAAGGCCACCGGCGGCGGTCGTGAGTGCGGCTCCGATTCTTGGAAGAACTACATGCGCCGCTCCACCGTCACCATCAACTACTCCGGCACCATCAAACTGGCGCAGAACATTAAGTTCGGCGATGAATAAATACTGCAGTGCTGCTATATTTATTGGAACGAAGTTCCTTATCGCGCGTCGCCAAAGGGGGCTAGACGGAAAAAATTAAGACCAAAAGTTGTAACGACACTTTTTATTTATATTGGATGGTGAAAACAGACTATAGTTCCTTATTCTTAGTCGATAGGTTAACCCGAGCTGTCATCCTCGCGACATGCATTTTAGACGCCCATAAATTTACATTTGGACTACATAGTACATATTATAATTATTGTGACTGTATATATGTATATTATTTATATGTATAAGTGATACATATACATTTACATGCATCAGCTTAGTTTGATATATCATTTGTATAACAAAAATATATTTTACTTTATGATGTAAATTGGAAGACTGAAGTAAAAATAAAACATTTTTTTTCATTCTGGATTTTAATTTTCTGTTTGTATAATACATTTCATGAAGACACACAGCTGAACTTCTAAACATCTATGAAATGTATGATTATTATTTCTTACAATCAATATTATTTCAAAGTATAAATCATTATATTATTACTCATAGATCTATTTCAAGGGAAAGTTCATTATGTAAAGATGTTTTGTATAAATATAGTATACACATATCATTTGTTTGGATGATGTATTCGCCACAGATCGACGGCGATGTCTAGCGATTGCTTGCGATGGAATTTGTACGTAGCTGGTAGGTCGTACCGTAATTCGGCTATAACGCTCCCTTTTAATCCCCATTCCTTGACTTTCTTCTCTATGTGTGTCCTGCATGATACAAAAGGTTATTGCTGTTATAAAGTTTATTTGAATAATATAAAATTGTATTTTGTAAACTATACACAAGAATTATGTTATCAGCAAGCAAATTATTTATATTTCACTGTATGACGAAATAATATTGTTGAAATTGTCTCCTTTGTAAGAAAAACAGATTCTGTTTGAAACATATTGAATTTGTTTAGGTTAGTATACTATTAAGAAGAAACTACTGCATTTTAAAATCACTAAACTAAACTCATTTGCAAAAAAAACGGGCACTTAAGCAATGAACCATTTCAAATGTTACTATTGGTTTGTTTGATAATTATAGGTAGTTTTACTTTCACAATTTTGTAAATTAATAAGCAAATAATCGTTTTCGTCAGTATTATCATAAAATTTTGATAAAATTTGTGGGTTTTAATGCTAAAGTTCACTAGTAGTGTATGCTCGCTAGTAGTGCATATGCTCGTGAAGTAAAAGTTAACAAAGATTTTTGTTTGTTTTTTCTTTAATAAAGTAAAAGCAGATAAATGTTTAGTATCGAGTGTGACCCCCTCTAGCTGAAATCACAGCCTGAATTCGTCTGGGTATGCTAGCGAGGATATCCCGGATACTTGCTTGCGGAATACGTTCCCACTCCGCGGTAATCACATTTTTCAGCTCTCTGATGGTTTGCGGAGCCGGTTGTACTGATCTCACGCGTCGTTTCAGAACGTCCCAGACATGCTCTATAGGATTCGGATTCTATTGAGGTCGGGACTTCGAGCTGGCCAATCCAAACGACGAATGCCGACCTCTTACACATACGCTTCCACATCGCCAGACCGGTGGGCGCGAGCGTTGTCGTCCATAAAAATTGAGTCTTCGCCTAAAGCGGCCAATGCGGGTTGTGCATGAGGAATAAGAACTTCCGTTATGTATCGATGTCCAGTCAGTGAGCCGTTTTCAATGAAGACTAACTCTGTACGATCCATTGAATTTATTCCTGCCCAAAACATAACAGAGCCCCCACCATAAGGTGTGATTTCTTCAAAACAAGCCTCTGCAAAGTGTTCTCCTCCTCTTCGTAGCACTCGCCGACGTCGATCTTCACCGAACAGAGATATCCTGGCTTCATCGGAGAACTATACCCTATTCCAGTCTTCTTGAGTCCATGACTCACAATTTCGAGCAAACCTAAGCCTGGCAACTCTGTGCTCACGGAGTAACTCAGGGCCGCGGGCCGGGCGATGACTGCGTATATTGGCCGCGAACAGCCTCCTCCTGACCGTCCATAGACTAATATGCACATTTCTTACTTCTTCGAGGTTGTTCTTAAGGTCCACATACGAAGACTTGCGATTTCTCAATGCGCGACTCACAAGAAAACGATCATCCCGTGGTTGGGTACATGGTTTTCTTCCAGAACCAGGCCTTCTCTCGACGGAACCGGTGTCTTGATACCGCTGCCAGGTCCTTTGAACCGTCGAGCGACTCACACTTAGCCTCTGAGCCACGAAGCATTGGCTGCAGCCCTCTTCGAGCAGCGCAATAATTTTTATAGCTTTTACCACTTTCAACTTTCAAACTCGCTTCCCGCTGTCTGTCCCTATGTCCTCATGTCCCTATGTATGCTTAAATCTTTAAAACTACGCAACGGATATTGATGCGGTTTTTTTTAATAGATAGAGTGATTCGAGAGGAAGGTTTATATGTATAATACATGCATAATATAGTAAAGGAACATTGATAATTTATAAGGTTTCTAATGTGATGTCGTAGATAAACACCTTTTTTTGAGCTTACATTGCAAACGCTGGTTAAACTCTACGAAATAGATCAAAGTAATGTACTACACTTTTGAACACCTTAAAAAGGTCTACAAAAAAGTCCGCGATGGTATATGTCTATCTCTTAGGGATAACCCACAATAACCATTTTTATCCTTTACTTTTGACGAGAAATAATGGCTTATTTACGAAGCGATTTTAAGCAATACAGCATTAATCCTTATCCAATTAAGTACCTTAAATACATTGTGCATTTAATATAGATCAATATGGCCATTTACAACATGTAATTTAAGTAAATATTTTCGAAGATATTACAGATTTAAAATGCAGGGACATAGCGGTCACGGCGGTACCGGCCGGGGGGCCGGCGCACAGTGGGCGGAAAATCGGGTCTCCCTTTCATAGGAATTTCGAAAAAAAAAATTCGAGCTTTCTCAAATCTGAGTATGCAGCATTGTTAATATCGTTGTAACATTAAATATCATTGCAATTATGAACAGATTTTTAGCTCAAAAAATGAAGAAAATGGACTTTGAAGGTTTTCAATGTATGAAAACGACTTTTGTTTGCCTCATAACTTTTTTCCATATTAAGATGTAAAGCTGAAACTTTCAGGTGTTGTAGCTTAGATACTACTCAAGCCATGTGATATTTGACCTTGTCCCTGACCGTGCCCGTTCAGAAGATATAAGGTAAGTAAAAATGCATGTTTAGCCCATACTTTGACACAGACTAATATACCTTAAATAAATTGATTTCTCAAATTTTTATATGCAGTATTATTATATGATAGTTAAAGATCTCACACCACTTTTTACCTTGACCTTGAAGGACTCCGTTACAAAGATATAAATTAATTGAAAGTGCATATTTTGACCATACTAACACATGGGCATAAATACATCTAGCAACTAATTGTCTGAAATTATTTATCCTCATATTTTTATACATTAGCTACAGACCTCATATGACTTTCGACCTTCACCTTGAAGAAGCCCGTTTAAAAGATATGATTGAATTAGAAATGCTTATTTCGCCGATGATACCACACGGAAATATGAACTTAAAATAAAAACAATAATGTTCTTTTTCTATGCAATATTATCATATGATAGCTAAAGATCCTATACGACTTTTCACATTAACCTTAAATGACCCCGTTCCAAAGATATTAATTAATTAAAAGTGGACAATATTATGACCATATTGTCATACGGGCATAAGTACTCACTATCTTAAATTTTTGTTATTCTGGTATTGTTATACTTTAGCTAAAGACCTTATATTACTTTAAACTTTGACCTTGAAGAAGCACGTTTAAAATATATTATTTAAATTGAATTATAAATGCTTATTTCGCCGCGATGATACCACATGGAAATATGAAATTGAACAACACAGTGTCTCAAATAAGGTATTATTGCATAATAACAAAACACTCCATAACTTTTGAGCGTAATTGCCAAGTACTCCATTCTTGGAGTATCAAAACTATAAAGGAGATGTCCGCTTTTTGTATGGGTGCTGGGCATCAAAATTCAACCAGACTTAAACTTTATGGATATTAAAAGGCCAAAAATATGGATCTTGGATTCATTGAAACAATATTTTTAGCCCCTCCATTTAAAACAAACTTTTTTTTTATATTTATAACATAACGTTTTTAAGGAAAATAAAACAACATAAATGTGTTCATCGAAGGACATTAAAATAATACGATTTATTGTAAAGGCCTATGTTTTGGGAGTACTATCCAAAAATATATACCTAATATAAAGTAGCTTGGTTAGAATTTTAGGCTCGTTTTTGGACATGACCTTTGCATCATTGACTGATATGAGCATCTAAAACTATTTGCTTGGCAATATCCATTAGAGATCCCATTTCATTACGAAATTTATCTTTGACTGTTGTTTTTCAAGTTCGTCTTCTTTATCTTGACATTTCTTAAAGTTCTCCACTTTATGTATGGTATGCTATGTGTCATAATATCGGCTAAAGAAGCATTTAAAATGCACTTATATCTTTTGAACGGAATTCTTTAAGTTCAAGGTCTAAAGTAATATGAAGTCTTTAGCTAACTTATAACATATTAGGATAATAAATTTAAGACAGTGAGTTGCTTGATGTACTTATGCCCGTATGACAATATGGTCATAATATTGTCCACTTTTAATTAATTAATATCTGTGGAAAAGAGTCATTTAAGGTTAATGTGAAAAGTTGTATAGGATCTTTAGCTATCATATTATAATACTGCATGGAAAAAGAACATTATTGTATTATTTTAAGTTCATATTTCCGTGTGGTATCATCGGCGAAATAAGCATTTCTAATTCAATCATATCTTTTAAACGGGCTTCTTCAAGGTGAAGGTCAAAAGTCATATGAGGTCTGTAGCTAATGTATAAAAATATGAGGATAAATTATTTCAGACAATTAGTTGCTAGATGTATTTATGCCCATGTGTTAGTATGGTCAAAATATGCACTTTCAATTAATTTATATTTTTGTAACGGAGTCCTTCAAGGTCAAGGTAAAAAGTGGTGTGAGATCTTTAACTATCATATAATAATACTGCATATAAAAATTTGTGAAATTAATTTATTTAAGGTATATTAGTCTGTGTCAAAGTATGGGCTAAACATGCATTTTTACTTACCTTATATCTTCTAAACGGGCACGGTCAGGGTCAAGGTCAAATATCACTGCTACAACACCTGAAAGTTTCAGCTTTACATCTTAATATGGAAAAAAGTTATGAGGCAAACAAAAGTCGTTTTCATACATTGAAAACCTTCAAAGTCCACTTTCTTCATTTTTTGAGCTAAAAATCTGTTCAAAATTGCAATAATATTTAATGTTACAACGATATTAACAATACTGCATACTCAGATTTGAGAAAGCTCGAATTTTTTTTTTCGAAATTCCTATGAAAGGGAGACCCGATTTTCCGTCCACTGTGCGGCGGCGCGTGTCTATAAATGAGAAAGTATGGAGATAGTTTGAGATCCTGAGGAGGACATAGGCTACTTTTATCCCGGAAGAACATAACCCGGGAATTTTATACCGGTTTTTATTTCTCGCGAGTGGGGCCGTCACTGTCACGCCATTGAACTGATTGCGATGAAATTTGGAAGGGACATAGCTTAAGACCCTGGGAAGGACCTAGACTAATTCTTATCCCGGTAAAACTTCACCAATGGATGGAGTGATTCAAGAGGAAGGCTTACATGTATATTACATAACTATTTTGTATGACAAAAACTAATTTCAGCATGTAATATGCTTTGCTACCTGAGCGAAGCCAGGGCGGGCCGCTAGTATATAATAAGGGCTGTTTGCATTGCATTGCAAACTATCATAAAGATTGTAATAACGCAAATAGCAATATTATACAATTTTATTTTTGCATCATCACACTTTTTTCACGCGAGTGTTCTCTCAGCTGCCTCTATGGCTTAGTTAGGTCTCGGGATCAATCCCCAGGTCAGGAAGTGATATTGGGTCTTTCTATTTAGTATCAGCTTAGGCCCTAGTGCCTGTACGCTCACTCCTTGTCACATCATGGAACAAAATAAGCATGGCCGAAGTGGGAGTACTAGTTGTGCCTCTACCTAACCCCTTCGGGAATAAAAAGTGTGAGTGCATGTGTATTCTCTTAGCAATAACATGATAAAGTAAGTAAACACAAACTATTCACCTAGTAGAAGACTTGTGTAGAGAGTAAACTGCATCACTGCTGCACTGAATGCCCTTCTGAAGGAACTTCATGTCAATGCCCACATTGTTTTTGGTCCCAAATGGTGGATTCATTAATACAGTGTCAAAATATCTATCCCATCTGAAACATGAAGGGTAAAACATAATTTAAAGGGAGTAAATAAATTGTTAAAAATATTAGAAGGCATATCCAGGGAAGCTACATTATCCCTGACTCCTTAAAGTTACTTCATGCAGGATTTTAGCTTGGACAGAGCAATCTATAATATAAAATTTTACCTGGATGTTTGAGTAAGGAAGTCACATTGAATGGCATCAATATTTGTAAGTTCCATTTCAGTTCTGTTATCATGGAGAATGTCCAGTGCATCATGATCAACATCCACTGCGGTGACACTACCAGCTCCCAGCAATGACGCCCCAATGCCTAAGATACCAGGACCACAGCCTGCGTCTAATATTAATTTATCCTCTATGTCGCCATATTGAGTCTGAAATGAACTGTAGTTTTGTATTAACAATAATAATATTATGATATATATGACTGCTTCGGTGGCGTAGTTGTATTATGGTCCGACTGCAATGCTGGGGTCTCGGGTTCAATTCCCGGGTCGGGCAAAGTGAAATTGAGTTTTTCTATTCAATTTCAGCTCGGAGTCTGGAATTTGTGCCCGACATGGCGATAGGCTCGCCCCCTATCACATCATGGGACGGAATAACGGCGAAAAGTGGGTGCACTAGTTGCGCCTCTGCCTACCCCTTCGGGGATAATAGGCGTGAGTGTGTGTGTGTGTATATATATTATTTTGCAGTGTACATTAACAATATAGTTATAACTGTTACTGTTACTGTAAGCTCGCTTATATATATATACTAGCTTTTGGCCGCGGCTTCGCCCGCATTAAAGAGTTTTTCCTGTATAAAAGTCACTTTATATACAAACTATACATTTTCCCAGACCGAATTGTGAATCTGAACCATTTTCGAATCCACCTGAATACACACAAAAACATAAAGTTCTATAGAGTGAAGCGCGGCCTTCGACGCGCTATTTATAGACACGCGCCGCCGGCTCCCCGCCTGGTACCGCCGCAACCGCTATGGACCTGCATTTTAAATGTGTAGTATCTTCGAAAATATTCATCTAAATTACATGCTATAATGGGCCATATTGATTATATTAAATGCACAATGTATTGGTGCTTAATTGGATAAGGTTCAATGTTGTATTGCTTAAAATCGTTTCGTACATAAGCCATTATTTCTCGTAAAAAGTAAAGAATAAAAAATGGTTATTGTGGGTTATCCCTGAGAGATAAACAGATACCATCGTGGACTTTTTTGGAGACCTTTTTAAGATGTACAATACTGTAGTACATTATTTTGATCTATCTCGTAGGGTTTAGTCAGTGTTTGCAACGTAAGCGCGAAAAAATGTGTTTATTTACGACATCACATTAGAAATCTCTAAAATTATCAACATTTCTCCACTATATTATGCGTGTATTATATTATACCTTCCTCTTGAATCACTCTATCTATTAAAAAAACGCATCAAAATCCGTTGCGTACTTTTAAAGATCTAAGCATACATAATGAGGACATAGGGACAGACAGCGGGAAGCGACTTTGTTTTATACTATGTAGTGATATATAAGATGTATGGTGAAACCTTATATTCTCGGACGCCGGCGTACGTGGCGGGGCTTGACGAGTCAAGATAGAACCATATGCTTGTGTTGTTACTAGTCAATGGTCATGGTGAGACGTAACATTGAAAATCTCATGGTTTCAACTGTAAAGTCCACTACAATGCACAGATTCCAGAGTTGTTGATAATGTTATTATCTTTTATTTATGATTGTTTTACATTTATTCATTGACTGCCTTGGTGTGTAGTTGAATTACGATATAACTGTAATCCTGAGGTCTCAGGTTGATCGCCAGGTCGAGCAAAGTGATATTGGGTTTTTCTATACAACATCAGCCTGGAGTCGAGAATTTGTGTCCAATATGGCAATAGGGTCACCCCTTATTATATCACGGGAGCGAATACGCACTGCATGAAGTGTGTGCAGTAGTTCTCCCTCTACCTACCTCTTCAAGAATAAAAGGTGTTCATGTATGTGTATTTCACATAGCAACAGCCAAGTAATTGATAATACGGTCAGATAAGATTTAAAAAAATTCTAAATTCTACCTGTATGGTGTAAAGGGCAACAGCTGCAATATGTGGTGGAGTTTCATACTGTTCATACAAAATCTTAGGCTTCTCAAACCCATTCACCTCCTGCAAGTGTCCCTGCAGGACTTTCAATTTCATTATGGCAGTCATTTTCATTTATTATCAAATCTAGGAAGCACCGGAAGTATCTGGTTGCCAAATGACGAGTCTTGTGATACGAAAAACCCACAGGAGGTGGCGTTCGCGTGTTGCAGAGCCGCTCTGTGACTTGTATTTACTATGTTCGCTTCTGGTAATTGTGGGAAACCCTAAAATAAAGATTGAGTATCAAAGTTATTGATATTATAATATTGATACAATAAATATTCATTGGTTTTATTCAACCGGCTAGATATTATTTCGCTATAACAATTATTGAAGTCACGTCTGTAATCTACAGAATACTACAGTCTATGTAGAGTCTACTTTAGGATTTATGCAAATTTATACGTACGGCAGTGGCAGAGACCGGTGGGATGGAACACATAGGAAGCTGGCTGACTGGGCTGGGCTGCGCGAGGGATATCGATGTGGCGGTCAGCGGAGCCACGGCTCCTTGCTTCAAAAGCATCTGTTTCTTCAACTGCAGTTCTTCTAATATTTTTCTATTTGTCAATTCTAAAATTGTATGAAAATTATTTTATACGTGTACAATCAATTCTTTAATATAACCATAGCACATATGTAACTAAAATAAAAATAAGGGTTAAATAACCTCTTTGTGCGTTAGGCTGAGGAAACGCCATCTAATAAAATACTACTATAAAAATAACTTTGTATAAACATAAAGGAAGTAACCACAAGTTATGTGATATTAGTACTGTAAATAAGCAATTCGGAAAGAAAATGCAGTAATCAAAATTTTACATTCAATCAAAAGTTCAAGAATTTCAGAAATGTCAATCAGAGATGTCAATGGCAAAATGACAGCAGCAAACAGTGTTGCCAGATGTTTGACGGTTGAAGTCGCCGAAAATTCATTGTGAAGTAGCCTAAAGTCGCCTCTTCGTATATGGAGAGGTGAAGGAGCAAAAAAAAAAAAAAAAACCTCCCTAATTTCTATTTTATATTGGTCCAACGCGGCGAAAATTCGAAGTAGCCTAAAGTCGCCCACTTGTGTGGGGACGCGGAGAGCTAAAAAAAAAAAAAAAAAAAGTCCCCAGTTTTCAATAATTGTGTGTAAGGGGGATCTAAGGACATGTTTTGTACCTTCGAAGCTATAAATATACTCAAATTCGACAAAAACAATGCATGAAACACGAACTTTCCGAAGTAGCCTAAATTGGCGACTAATCACCATTCGCGTAGCCTAAACGGCGACCGGTCGCCATTCGCAATTTTTGGTCGCCCCGACACTCTCCAAGATAGCCTAAATGGCGAAAAGTCGCCTAATCTGGCAACACTGGCAGCAAATGCTCTTTGGACAGCATTTTTTTTTTTTGTTAATTTATTCATGTCCATGGAAACAAAGTCCTTCAGACGCATACTTGTTTGTTTTTTAATTATCCTCAGTACTTACTAACTACTATGTCAAAGTAAAGCAGTGGTTACCTTACCAAGACTTTATCGAGGAGTTTTGGCGGCAACAAAAAAGCACTTAATTAGCACAGTTATTTCAATTCACTTCATTTGAGCCCTTTAATAGAACTATATTGGATAATATACCACCATAATTATGCAACATAACACTAAGTATCACCAAAATAATGAATTAAAACAAGAGCACCTCATGACACTACCAAGTTCCCGCCAAAACTCCTTTGGACAGCAGCTAAGCCACTGTTGCCAACTCCAAGGAACCAAAAAACAACAGATGACTTATAAAAAAATAGGCGAAAACAGTAGATCGGGGATTTTGACCGAGGAGCCAAAAAAAAGTCCTCGATTTCGATTTACGAAAAAGTAAAAATTCGACTCTAAACAAAAAAACAGGGATGAAGTCTGTCTCACGAACACTGACGTCTATTATACTATTAGTATAATAGAAGTCAGTGCTCACGAAAGAAGTCCCGCAGACGCGGCGCCACAGTCATGCGAAGTAATGTTGCTAACTTTAAGGTGAACTAAAGTTTACGGTATAATTATTTTTTAGTGATTATAAAAAAGTAAAACGAAAATGTTAACAATATTGCTGTATTCGAAGAATCTGTCTTACGGGGATTCAGGGTAGGTAGGGGATTTAGAGTTACCGGGACGGGTTTACAATTTTACTTTACTCTTAACGTTTTGAATGCTTTCCAGCATTTCATAGGAATAGAGCAAGCTCACTGATAAATGGTGGAAGCCACAAAAGGAAAAGAAGAAGAAGAACGACAATATGGCCGATCTGTGATATCCTCAGAATAATAACTATTTTCGTAGTATTATTATTATTATTATTCTTTGAATAACTAATTGCTTTAGTTATTATTCTGAGGTGACATCTGTCATGATTAGTTCCACATGTTGCCGCGGGACTTCTTTCGTGAGACGACTTTACACTGTATGGGAAAGATGAGAAATTACCAGAATGAATGAATGGAATACACAGTATACTAGATTTCCGGTTTAAATCACAGATAAGTTACAAGTCGTTCAATTTAAGCTAACGATCGAGAGTTTTGTTCTATGGAACACGGAATGGAGATGTATCCTGGATATCGATAAATAGATTTCATTTTACCGGTTTTTGATAATGATAGACACGGGAAAAAGTCGATGACACTCGTACTATACGTTACGTACCAAGAATTTTATACCCATATTACGTACGTATTTGATCGTTGTAGTAGTAGTATGATATTTTATTTCCCTTTATACATCTCCTACAATAAAATTTACTTGTCTTTTAATATTCATCAGAGTTCATAATATGAACCAGTTTATTTTGTGTAGCTGCCTCTTTGTTTCTTGGAGTCCCAGAAATAACTGACTACATTCACCTTAATGTCAATACACTTCCTCAGTAGTTTTCTTTCTTCTATTGATTTGGATGTAGGGAATAGTAGATGTATATAAAAAATACAATAGCTTTTGTATTTTCAAGTTTATTTTTGCAGTTTGTACTCTGTAGTACATAATATAAAACAAAAATATTTTTATATAAAAGCATTTATTTTAAAACAATGTAGGTAATATACTTTCTGATTCTTGGCAAAACAGTCTCACATAAGCAAGTCAACATTTGGCCTCTCTTAATCGTAACATAAGACTAACATGCGCTGCCGTAACTCACAAATGAATAAACTGATACATCATAAATAAATCATACAAAAAGGACAAATTATTCCATATAAATTGCAGTTAGCGTTGCATCTCTGTTGAGCAATCTTACGATATTAATTTGTATTAAAAGTAAATTATTCTAAATAAAAAGGGAACATTAACATTACTAGAATTGACTCACAATATTAGCAATACATAAAAATCATCTACTGTACCTAATTAACAGTTTTCACAGGCGCAGACGTTACAGTCCACAATGAGTTTGTGGTTTTGTATTTGATAAAATTTTATAATAAATGCACAACAAAAATATAATTTAAGTTGCCTTTGTCTTTTAAGTTTACAAAAATATTTATATAACAATTTAGAAATAATCATAACAGTTTTATGTATAAACAATTTGGAATAATATTGCACGAGCTCAAAGCTAAATTATTATGTGCATTCTCATAAATACTATAGACATTGTAACAAACCAACACAACTCTTCATTATGCAAGACAATAATGACGACTCACCTATCACCCTGTGCAGTTGATTGACAACAACAAGCGAGTGTTCAAACAAATTCTTGAATGGAGATTTCTAAGGCTAATAATATAAAATATTTTATTAACGAATTAGCCTTGATTCGATGTAAATTTAATAATATTGATATGTACATTGTTATATCGTTGTGAAACTACAAGTCGCCTGTTGTTTTGTATTCACACATCCTTGGACAAACTCGGCATTACGGTATGAGATCAGACCACAAAGTCTTTTGATGCTTCAGTCTTTTGTTCCCGGCTCGTGGCTGTCAATCAAGCGCGTCCAATTGACGTGATATGGAATATTTTAAAACTATGCTACACGAGTGTAAAGTATTATGCAGCTTCCATAGAAAAATGTAATCATCACATACATAATTTTGATTCACTTAAAATAATAGTATTTACCTAACAGATATGTTTGGTTTAAATAAGAATAGCCTAATAAATGTTACGATATTTCGAACCACCTCGCGTACACCCATCACATAACGTCTCCATCACCTGACGGCTGGAGTCAAGTGTTGGTTTGTTAGATAATATTTCACAGCACAGGAACAAACACATTCTGGACTAAATAAAATCTGAAAATGATAACAACATTTCTTTTTAAAGACTAGCACGTAATTTTGGCACAACGCTGTGTCGTCAGAGCACAGCGGCTTCGATGTTGTTCTCTTTACACATTATATTATTATGTATATATAGGTAGAATTAATCCGCACAGTGAAAATGTAAGGTTCACCCAAACAGACGCGGGCAGGACTAGGTGATGCAAATGCACAACTTGGTTACATAATATGGCGATCTTAGTACTAAGAGATCGGACAAGACGATCGCCGCCTACAATGTTTGCAAGCTGCCCGTATCTCTTTGATTATTCCTCGATTAGGGTTTCACAACGGCTCACTTCAACCGACACTAATATCAGGAACGATCAATGTTATTTAGATTTCGATTATAATACAAATAGCAAGCGAAGATAACTTAAGCGTTTTATCAATATTTTGTGCCCAATGTGTCATGTTCGATGTATCGTTTCTAATTTATTTATGAAACCCTAAATGCAGCGAGCGATCCCATCGCCCGCCGCTCCATGGACAGCTGCCATTACAATCATAAAATGCAAAATAATGTATATTATAAATTTAGTAAAAAAAATTATCGTAAATAATTAATAAAAAAAAAACTTATTTGAGTAAATAAATTCTCTTGTTCCATTGCTCATTCAGTGCTTATAGAACAGAGTGTAAAAATAAATAAGTGTGACAGCAAAGGAAGAGTTCAGTTTCGAACGTGGTTTCTCATTACCCTGTCGCCCCTCGCACCACTCGCTGCGGCTAGCGTGTCCCTCCGTGGGATGCTGCGGAGGACCGTCTCTCATTTGGCGATTGATTCTTTATAAATAACGGTTCACAGAATATACTCATACGTATCAAAACTATTCTAAGATAGAAAAGACGGCCAAAATTGTATCCGTATCATATACGAACGTATTTTAGGTACTCCGGAGGTAATGTTTATTTTTACACCCTGCCACATGAGTATTACACCTCAACAACACTCTTATATCCAAACAACAGTACATATCTAACACTTTCCCTGTATAAATATATTATAGTCTTGTAAAAGAAACCTTTGAAACCTCATAGGTCATTAACACTACGTGAGAAATTACACAAGAGCATTAGGATACAATATATTGCTACAAGTTAACTTATCATTTGGCACTAAATTAACATATTGCATCTCGACCATTCGCCACAAGTATTTATACTCGCGAATTCGTTTAACTCTCAATTTATCATTTCTAAATTACAATAAAATTTTCCTTTTAATTTTCTAATGATATAATTTAGTTCGGGCCGAAACGTTTCACGTTCAATGCGAATGTGTTCTGAGCTACAAATCAAATAAATTTGTTAGATTGAGCAATCTGTTCATTCCCTTACAAGTTTCGATTCAGACGTTAGCGACGGGAATGTTTGCATTTATCCGACTTTCGACACGAAAATAATAGACAAGACGCATTAACGGCAAGTAAAATTTGGCAAAATTGAGCATTAAGACATTCAATTGGCATCGTAAAATATTACAAAACAGTAAGATTTCACTATGTAGCACTGAGTGATTACTTATATATCCTAACTCTGGTAACTGTAACTTATTCATAGGTACACCAATCTCTTAAGTTGACTGCTAGGGGAGTGCGACAGTGTACTCTGTACTCAACGATCAGACCGGCGCCACAGAGCCGCCACAACGGGAACAATCAACAATAGCCATTCGACATCGAGCCTCTCAAAATAATACATATTCGAACCATCCGAAACAAAATTATACACGTTACCGATACATTGTAGATTTGTAACACGTCGACTAGGAACTAACAATTCACGCAAATAAACTTTTGAGTATTGGTAAGTGGTTTTAACTGAACATTGCATTCACTCGCATTACCTAACGCAGGGGTGTGTAACGCAATATATTCATTTACAACAATTCTAATTATTTAAAACCTAATTTAATATCGAAGTTTTGCTTAGCAAAGAAGGCCATTACACCCGTGAGTATTTTTCATTATAATAATTTGTTCGACGCAACAGGTAATAACAATATTAATAACAATATTATTGTCGGCCATCTCGTTAGCAACCTAAAGTGAGTAACCGATAACCGTCGTTCAACGGTAGCGGCGCTGGACTACCGAGTACCCGGCACCGCGTACCGAGTACCCGACACCGAGTACCCAGTACCGAGACACTAGGCACAAGGCCGGTCTGTGTGCACGATCTGATGTTACGTGGTCACGTTATTCGTACAACGCGTATAAAATGTAAACCGTGAAAAATAACTATATATTGATATGACGTATTCAATGTGAATTATTATAATTACGAGAATTGTTCAAAAGAACGCTGTAAATGACCGCCGGACTCCTCAAATAATTTTTATCCAATTTACTAACTACATTTATAACAACTTGGTTAAAATAGTATTTATAAATGAAAAATTATTCTTTATCAAATAATAGTTATTGCTTTTTTGATATGATAAATACATCTGTGCGCAGATGTGCCGTGACCGGCGTCACTCGCGACTCGCGGCGACTCGCAGCGACTCACAGCGACTCGCAGCGACTCGCGGCCACTCACGGCGACACGGCCGCGCGATCGTACCCACTGTATAATTACGTAATAACTCTTATAAGTATATTTTAAAAATATGACTGCTTTATATCCATCACGATCACAGCTCTCCAAAGACTTTTCATTATCCAAACCTGACGCTCCAAAATAAATTCTTTATCATTTACACCTATAAAACGAAATGACTATAATATCTCTACGTTAGCTCTAAAAATTATGCCATCTTGATATATTTATTTTGCAATTGCAACGGTCCCTCATACAGCACTTAAATGCCTCATATACAAATTTCAACGTAACGACAAAACGAGCCGACGACCCGACGACGAGACGACCGACCGACGCGGTCGTCCCCGGTCGCCGTCGGCCCCCGGCCCGGAACCAAGGCAGCGACGGACGCCGCGCGTCCGCCGACCGATTTAGAAACAAAGCGGCAGTGTTCGCGAAAATTCGTGCAATAGAACCTAACTACAAAACACTTCTTAGGAACCTGATAAATTATTGCTAGAGCTCGGGCGCGACGCACTCGCGACCCGACGCACTCGTAACGAGATAAAATCTTATCAGTAGCCAATAGAAAAATATCACTAAATAAATATGAATATCCGCCACTCGCGCCGGGGGGCGGCCGGCGACGTACACTTCTAGATTTTCTCTTTTTTGGTAAAAAATAACAAGATTACGAAAGTGATATGCAACGCGGCACGGAGAGAGCATCACTGCGGCTCGCCCTCCGGCTCCTCCGCCGGCCCGCGCGGGAACTCTCCGCCGCCCCCACTCCCACCCGCGCCGGGGCCCTTCGACGCCTCGCTGGAAATAAACAAACATGTTTTAGTGTAAAGAATACAATTGTCTTCAGTGTAATCATGGCCGTGGTGTTAGAGTAGTGGTACTCACAAATTGTGGTAGGAGGTGCGCGTGGTGGAGGCGGCGGACGCGGCGGGGGCGGGGGGCGGCGCGTCGTCGGCGGGGGGGCGCGCGGCCGCGCTCAGCAGGTAGTTGGTGGAGTCGCTGAAACAGTTCGACAGCCTACTTCAAATTGTATTACTGTCTCAGGTCTCGCGGTCACGGGCCGGGTTAATCGATAACACCAAACGTGTATTAATCTACGATAACACTAACAAGTAACAAGCGCAAGAACTTCCCGTTGCGTTTACACTAGCGGCAATATTAATTTTACAAATGCGACACGCCGCAAGTTCTGCAAGCTTCAAAGTATAAAGTCGGTTTGTCGTGACTGTTTGTATTGTAAAACTCGCTTAAAGACCATAATTTATTTATTCTTGCTAATTTAAACTCGCTTATCTACCCATATAATATATTCTTATAGCAAGAAGTTTGTTTTTCATTAATGTAAAAATGCAAAATGTCAGACGAGCTTTGCATCAACACCAACGTACGTTTTTTTCCTAATTAAATCAATTTTAAAGTCCACGCTTGAGTAAGATAAAATAATATACAAATATTTTGCCATACACTTTACTTACAATAAATTGATATTTAAGAAAGGTCGTTTATATAAAAAAAATAAAACAACACAAAGCCAAAAGGCATCGTGCCGCAGTTTCCTGACCTCCATAGAACGACGTGAATATCGATATCGTTTATATTATTGTAGAACTCTTAGACACATTACATCACTACCGACCTCTTATGGTGATAAACATGGCAGACGTACATGGTATATCGATAACCTCTGATTCATATTTTTAATCAAATATTTAATTAGAAATATATGCGACCCGTGACTCTTTCTTGCAATGTGTTCTTTTCAAAACAGAAGATAACTATAAAAAAACATAATTATCGTCATACCATGCGATATTTTCTCATGACCTCACCGTTTAAATGATATCGTACGCTCGTGTTAGTTTTATAAAATGAATGAAACTTGGTGTAAGCACATTAATTCATAGATATAAAGAATCATTATAGACACGAACTGGGTAAATAATACAAATATTTCGAGGTATTTTTGGATGAATAGTTTTTTTTATAAATCACTTCAATACGGTGTAAAGTAATACATTTCGCTGATTGTCGATTCAACACAGTACACACATTATCGAGTAAACCAACGAACTCAAGTCGTTCTACCTGTGACTACCAACTCTTTGCTAGAAACACACACGAGTACTCACTGCACTATTGACATTGGCACAATTGTCGACATCGGCACAAATTGCCATTCATAAAAAAAATATTCTGTTAAGAGCATGTCCTGATAATAAAGAAAAAAATTATGACACATACTTCAACTAACAATCATATCTTCAGTTGGAATGCCTCGTTTCTGAGCTGACTATGGACCTACATTTTGTGGCTGTCATAACCGAGTTATCGTTAACGTGACAAAATATGATCAGAATTATTATTCCATTGTTAAATATAACATAAAAGGAATAATATTTAACAACGGAAGAGTAATTCTGATGTATTACATATTAGGTTTTACTTAGGGTTTTCCCTGAATGAAATACCTTACTTGGAAAAGTCTCAGTGTTAAATTTTTCAGGAAAATGTGGGCTATATGTTACACACCCATATCTATTCAGCGGTTTCAGTGTTTACTTTTAACAAACATCTAACTACCTTTACTAATAGACATAATGAGACTAAAACCTTATGTCTCAGGATGACGAGCGAAGTGGAATGCCACACAGTACATTGTAACTCAAGGTGCTAAATGGTGTTGCTACTGTGTATGGGTGGTCGTATCGCTTACCATCAGGCGAACGGCATGCTCGGCTCGTCATTTAATGCCATAAAAAAATCATACATTTTAGTAGTAGAGTGAAATAAATGTTAATTGACTAAAAGGTAAATTACTCATAATTACAACCGGTATAGTACTTCGGAGTTCATACGCCGTAACTGCGGTTTTGAACTCATTTCCTACGCCACAAAATAAACCTACCAAGAATGCTATTGCATGATACTAGTATGTTGACTAACATAGCTAAGCATGAAAAATGATGCACTGAAATGAAAACCTTTATAAACATGCAATATCGTAAAAAATGGGCAATAGGATAGATGCCTATGTTTGATTTTATGAATTATTATTCTATACTAGGTGTTACTGGCGGCTGCACCCGCGTGAAAGGGTTGTCCCGCTACAAGATTCCCTAAAACATTGTACGCCGCCATCGCCACCTATTTAAAAAAAACCCTTATTTCCTGTGAGAGCAAATAATCGGCATAGAAAGTAGCGTATGTGTTATTCCAGGTCGTGGTCTACTCGTGTGCCAAATTTTAGCCAAATCCGTTCAGTTGCTTCTGAGTTTACTTCTAACAAACATCCAAACATTTTTACAAACTTTCGCATTTATAATATTAGTAAGATAGTAAGATGTAACAGCAAATAATAGTAAAAAGTCCTTCGGTGAAAACAGCATTAAAATGACGACACCAATTCCAAATTCACACATTCACATTCTATGCACAAGTGTGGGCGCGTATTGGGGATTCGTGCTAGCGCTTTATTGCGCACGAATCGTAATTCTTGACGACGTCACGTGCCTATGTTGGGACTTTTCTGTTTCAAAGGCGTGGAAATTGCTGATTTTTTATGTGGATTTCAATAATTTTTCTGTAGTTGAATTGGATGACCTAAATATTTTATATTAGTAAAAAAAAACGTGTCAAATACTCTATCGAAAAAACCTTATTACTGTAATTTTCCCACGAGTACAATAATTATTACTTAAGTAAATGAGCCTTTTAAAATGAACATTCGAGTTGCAATGACTAGCGGCAACATACCGCCTGACGCAGGTGCTCACCGGGCATGGCTGCTTCGGTGAGTTCCTGTTTCGGGTGGTAGGTGTAGAGGAGTCGGCCGTGTGTCACTATTGTGACAACTGCCCGCTGGACACGGCCCAACATACGTTGGGAGTGTTGTCCAGCCTGGGATGAGGAGCGCAGCGCTCTCAGAACAGTCGTCGGAGAAGACCTCTCGCTGCCGGCCGTGGTCGTTTCCATGGTCGGCGGCCGGGAGGCCTTGCAGGCGGTGGCCCACTTCTGCGAGGCGGTCCTCTCGCGGAAGGAGAGTGCCGAGAGGGATCGCCAGCGCAGTGGTGATCCCTCCCGCCGCCAGACGAGACGCGACTAATAGGGGCCTCCGGGGGTCACGGGTGGGCGGGACGTGCCGCCCACCCATTAGTCTAGCCAACTTCTGTGACCCCCGTGATGGACATGTCCGAGGCAGCGTGTCTCACGCTGCCTCGGACACCAAAAGGTGGACACGGTACGGTGTTTCGGGGGCTTCTGAGCCCCCGCAACAGGAAAAGGACCGCAATAGCGGTACGTGCAGGGGCGGTTGCGGACGACAACTTAGACGTGAGTCGGAGGAAGCCCGCAGCCGTCCCTAATGCGCCGAAGATGGCCGTTTAAAAAAAAAAAAAAAAAAAAAAATGACTACGTCTCTAAACTATATGAATTATAGCGTCTGTGTGTTTACTACATTATTAAATAGATCAGTAAATTAGGGAAAGCATTGCGAGTTTTATAATGACAAATACATTACTTATATGTATAAATAAACGTCACTATTAACTAAGACACACACACGCTCACGCCTTTTATCCCCGAAGGGTTAGGCAGAGGCTCAACTAGTGCACCCACTGTTCGCCGTGCGTATTCCGTCCCATGATGTGATAGGGGGCGAGCATATCGTCATATCGGGCACAAATTCCAGACTCCGGGCTGATACTGAATTTCCAAAACCCAATATCACTTTGCCTGACCCGGGAATCGAACCCAAGACCTCAGCATTGCAATCATACCGTAATACAACTACGCCACCGAGGCATTACTAACTAAAACTTTCAAAAATAATCGTGCAAATAAATTGTCATAAAACGTCATAAAAGATAATAAATTATAATTGGTTTCATCACGAATTAAAGATAGAATGGATAGAGTTTAGCATCAATTTACTAAGAAAACCAGTGTCGCCAAACTCACACATGCATATATTCGCATACTATCATCTCTTCATTATGATTGGCCAAAATCACCAATAAAGATAAGCGTATAATACAAAATCATTTGCATTAAATTTAACCTTAATGCCATTATGTAAACTTCGTATTCTAAAAATTCACATGACTTCATACGACATTATTCCTTCAGTCTGAATTTTGATTTTAATTCGATTTCATACCGCTAGTCCACGCGAGATGGCGTATAATCGCAATGGCATTCATAAGAACTCAATGGCAGTTGTTTTAAGATAAGTTATTGAATGACACCCAGTACGCTACGCATGCCGGTAATAGTGTTGCACCCATACGTTACCTTTTTGTAAACCTATCGATGGTGTTTGTTTTATAACTAACATTAATAAATGAAATGGACTTATAACAAAATTATATAATATTAATTTGATAAGTACTGGAAAAGTTGTTGGAACTGTCTTGAATACAATTTTAACTCAGTAAATTAAAAATTATTTTAAATTTTAAGTATATATTTTAAATTCCTACTTTATAATTTCAATACTGCAGATATGTATGTTACACATACTATATTAGCTACACAGCTTATATAGCTAGTTTGCAATAAATTATAATGAGTATATATACTTATCATAGTGATTTCACTGCTGGGGTTAAGAGAGTAAGAGTAGACTTCACGTCTAAGCAAAACGTCAACCGGCAAGGCAAGAAAATATCCTTTGACGGACAGCAGAATTATGCCGGCCTGCTAATAGCTTCTGCAAGTTCCGTTTTAAGGACCCAATATCATAAGACTTGGAAACATTCGTGCCCGGCAACTGTTCCACAGTTTAATAGCAAAATTACGAACTTCTTAACCCGATTGATATGGGCTGAGATAGAAGAAATCACTAAGCAGTGGTTTCGCAAGCCAGCACGCGTGGTTCCCCTAAGGAAGTGTGAGGATGGCCTAAGGTTAAACTTTTGTCCAGAGCACTCACCAAGACACGGACGATAGAATACACTAAGTGAGGCAATGTCTCGGCGTAACTGCATTGATTCCAAACTGAATAGTGCTTTGTGCTGTTTATGAGTGGTCGTATCGCTTGATGAGCGACATGCTCGTCTCGTCAAGCAAAAGTTGTTTAATTTTGTACCTGGATCTGACTCGGTAATATTTTACGCTTTTTGGGGGCAACAATTTCTTGTGCTTCGTTTGAAGAAGATACGCCTACGTTTAAATTTATGATTTCAGGTTTACTTTGGAATTCACCACCCTAAGAAATAACATTAACGATGAGATATCAAGTAATACTCATAATATAATATCAAGTAACATAGCTGATCAAACATTGTTAACCTATAAAGCAGACAGGCACATTTATATGTAATTAAAAACAATTATTTAAAACTATGTGTTGTCTCAATAAAAATCTTTTCCCGTTAGAAAAGCCCCTAAAACGCAGTACGACGCATAGAAAAAATATCCATTATATCCCATGGGAGCAAATTACCGGAATAAAAGTAGCCTATATGTGTTAATCCAGGGTATTATGATCTGGCTGCGGACGACAACTTAGACACTTTAGCCCGGGGAAACCCGCAGCCGTCCCTAATGCGCCGAAGAAGGCCACCGCAGAGTTTTAGTTGGCATGCCGTGCGTTGTACATAGGTTAGGGACTCGGCCCGGTGGCTCAACGCTGGGTCGTAAGGCACGGTGAACCGAACAAACCGAAAAAAACACTCAGTCGCCTCCCTTGAAAGGCTAGGTGATAGTAATAAGTCACTTTCTCCGCGAAAAAAAAGGGTATTATGATCTACTCGTGTGCCAAATGTCTGAGTTTACTTCTAAGAAACATACAAACCAAACAAACATCCCGACATACAGAGATCCAAAAATTTCCACAAACATTTGCATTTATGATATTACTAAAATAAGACAAGAAGTAAGATAAGATTAAAAAGGGTATTTTTAAATAATAACCTATAGTTTTTTTTTATAAATTTATGTAGTAAAATAAAACAATAAAATAAATATTATGGTGTGTGGCTTTCTTATAATTACTTATTGATTGATGAATTAGAATATTTATATGAGCTTCTGCATTCACTTTAAAATATTGATTTCCCCTTTTTTTTACATTACACATCTTCTACAAAATGTTCTGAACATATTACGGAAAATTTGGAAGGAAACCAATTTAACCTTCCCGTAGCATTGATCCAAATTTCCTTAATAAATTGATCGTTTGGAAAACTGAAAATTAACAATCTAGTATTGTTCATAAATTAATTATTATATCGACCACAGCTATGCATCACAAGCGGATCATGCATCAGATAACTTTTCGTACTTTTCTGTATAACATAACGCTTCAGTGAAAAATTAATAATTATCGATAATATTTTATCGACCACGCATGCACTAATTGAGTAGCGATGACATTGTGAATTGGTGACAAATCATTCTAGAACAACTGATTTTCGTTTGCGACAATTAAGCATATAGTGAAAAGAATAAGGAACATTTTAAATTGTAATTTTTGTGTCATGTTTGACATAGAAAATCAAGATACATTTTTCAACTAAATAGCAATATACCAGAAAATATTACTTACCGATGGTACGAAATACCTCCGTGGGACACATTTTTGGTACGGCTATTATTTTTGCATTCCAGAATAGCATAATAGGGCATTTTAATATTTTTAAATATTTTTTTCAATCATTAAACCTTTGACAATGCGCAATGACGACTGAGACCATTCAAACAGTGAGTTTGTACTGCATTCTAAACTAGTGTATCAAAGGTTACGCCCACTTTATAGTTCTATCTCTATCTCTGTTCTGTGGGTTTCATATTTACATGCATATTGCAGTGTTTCGTTAACTTGTTTGAAAATGCATTAAGTAATAATGCCTTTATTCTTGTCGGTAGTAAATTTTATTCAATAAAATTCAAAATAATCTTACGGGCACAAACATAAACTGGAACCCGAATAATGTAACTACTGTTGAATATGGCCGTGAGAAAATATTAATCAAGTTGTTTATTGAGTGTGGAAATGGTCGAGATTTCTTATGTTTGTTATGATTTTTTGGATCAATGTGATACCGATTATGCCGAAGGTTAATAACATTATGAGGATTAGATGCCTTACTTGACACTTTTAGATTACCTAAATCTATCTCTAATGTATCATTAAGCACAGTTGATTTCACTTATAATGATATCATTATAAGCGGATTCAACTGTACTTCGATTTTGAAGGGAAATGAAAATCACGTCATAATAAGCGGACGTCATACAAAGAATAAAGATTTTTTCGTAATATGTTTTAGGGCCCAATCGTGCATAATTTATGCACAATGCCAATAATTCGACACAAATATTTGAACACAGCGAATCAATACGGGATTCGCAAATTGAAGAAGATGGGTAAAAAAAGTTTAAGTTATCTCTTGGTAATTGTAGCCGGGCATATTTCCTTAAAAATCTGGTCATCATAAGCAGTATGTAAAGTCATTGTATCTGATTTTACTTTCGTACAAGCATGTGTGAAACCAAACTAATCCTACAGTTTCGTCATAGTGGTAGGTCGATATATGCGGAGTTATACTAAACGGATTCTACTGTGTTACAGCCCGTATAAGGGAACGTACTTATACTACGTGACCCATTTTTGTATGTATATCAACGCCCCCCCCCCCCTCTCCTCTGCCTTTGGCGACTAGCCGTAGTATATGAGAAGACCCCCCTCTCTAGTTTTCATGTAGTAATTCATAAATACTGTTTTCAATAATTTCTTGCAAACAGAAAATGAAAAGAATTTGGCTGACATTATCATGTGTCTCAATGTTGTCACCTGTGAGCTTTAAAAGCGCTGAACTGTATAGCTAAAAAAATGCGAGATTTACTTTAGAGGAGATTCATAACGTGTCGTAAACCTAAACCCACCCTCTCCTTCTTGTGCGTAATAGTGAAGCGTGACATTTTGAAGACCGCTCTCCCCTGGAAAGTGTCACGTAGTATGGGTACGTTCCCTAATTAGTTTATCAGGTGAGTGATATGTGTGTTGTGTGAGTGTCACCTGGCGGTCCTCATCCGGAGCGCGGCGCAGTTCTCCTTGCACTTGTAGGCGAGCACCTGCTTGATGCGGCTGACCTCGACGTCGGGGAAGTGCCTGCTGACGTAGGAGATGAGCGCGTGCACGCGGCGGCGGTCGAGCGGCGGCTTGGTGGGGCGCGACTCCTGGCCGGCGCGGGACCAGCGCTGCCCCGTCACCGAGCACGTGGCCAGCTCGATGGGCGAGAACAGTGCCGCCGCCAGCCCGCGCGTCACCTTGCGGTAGTCGCCCCACTTCACACCGCGCAGCAGCTCCTCGCGGATCTCCACGCCTTCGCCAAGTTTTATCTGCAACGATTCCCCCTGATTTTTAATACACGCACCTCTCACCTTTATCCCCGAAAGGGTAGGTAGAGTGGTGCACCCACTTTTCGACATGTGTACTGCGTCCCATAATGTGATAGGGGGCCAGCCATCGCTATATCGGGCACTTATTCCAGAATCCAGGCTTATACTAAGCGCTAAATCCCAATATCACTGCCAGACCTGGGATTCGAACCCAGTATCTCAGAACAGTATCATACCGAACACGCAGTACAACTATGCCATTGGGGCAGTAATTTTTAACGAACTTTTAGTACGCTTTTATCAATGGAATATTTTTATGCTCAATCATTATCTATGCGCATCATTTTCGTTCTCAATCTGAGGTTTTTTGTTGTTCAAACACGTCTATATACTGAATGTCACATGAAGTTTTGCAGGTTCTATTTTATTATTATACAGGTGTACTAATTATTCTTTGCACCAACACCCTTCGAGAATAAAACACATGATTATGTTTGTACATGTATGACACCGACAGTAAATAATTATCCGATTTCTCTATGTCTCTTCTCTTTAAATTTATTGTTATGAATAAATAATACGTGAGAGACGCAACAATAGCGACATTTTTTTAAAACCGTTAAGGTCATCGTGACATATAGAAATCAACAACCACTGCTAATCAGTATACAATTAATCGAAGGTTTTTTCCACTCATATTTTAATAATAATTAATAACAACCTGACCTAGGAAAATATGCCATATTTTTTTAATTTGGACATGATCTTAATAAGTTTCTGGCAACAATTGCAGATTTGAAATCAATTTATCATCACAATGCCGGTGAGTTTATCAGCAAATACATTCTCATCATATTGTAGTCCGATAACCTATTCACATGATAACCGTGATAAGTGACAACAATAGAAAAATCATTCGGCCAAAATCTGGATTGTCCACTTAGCAACCGTTCGCGTGTTACTCGTATCTTTTAGATTAAAGATAACTTCCAATTACCCATGCAAGATTATGACTTACTGTCTACATAAATGTAATAAATATAACATTTATTATGTAAATGTTATGTATATTTTAAATATGTCATAATTTTGGATAAATACTAATTTATGATAAAAAATTATCAATTTATTCAAATGGGAGTGTTTGCAAATAAATTTTAATTACATTATAACATCTGTTTATCACTATTTCGTAAGTACCACACGTGTGTACGTAAAACTTCGTATAAGGTGTCGCATCTTTCCTCAATCGTATAAATTTCGTAGAAGGCTATGGTTTTTTGATGTCAAAAACTGTCCTTTCAAACAAGGAAAAATAACAATAAACTCCGAACCGGACGTTCAGTAGGCAAATACCTAGGTGCTACAATCTACACAATTTGTATTGTGCCATGCCTTGATGATAAGGCCTAAGGCCTCCATGTAGTTTCACGAATACATGTAATTTTACTGGTGGTAGGTCTCTCATATGTAAGAGTCCGTCTGGGTGGGTACCACCGCAATATCTATTTCTACCATAAAACAGTAGTGTGCACGCACTATTGTGTATTGGTTTGAAGGACATTGTAGCTAGTGTAACTACTGGACATAATGAGACATAACATTTTATGTCTCAGGATGACGAGCGCAGTGGAATGGAAAACTCAAAGTGCTGAATGGTGTTGCTACTGTTTATGGGTGGTCATGTCGCTTACCGTCAGGCGAACGGCATGCTCGTCTCGTCATTCAATACCATAAAAATAAATGTGCAATGTGTGTGCATTACCCATCGTGGACAGCCCAAATCTATCGATGTTAAGTAGTAAACGAAACAAGGCACATGGGACATACACAGATGACAGGACTCTAGAAATCGTACCATTTTCTAACGTGTTAGTTTCATTTAATTGAAATTTTTGTACCTAGTGAATGTACAAAAAACGTTATTTAATAGGTCGACGGCCAGCATTGTCAGATGTCACTAACAATGATTAAGGATAAATTGACCAACACCGTAACAAGACTAACGGGTTAACCATTTCTAAGAAGCTAACGGATACTTGTTTGATATCAATGGCCATTGGATTTATTCTTATTTTTCTTTTACTAAAAGAAATAAACGAAAACATCTCAAAAAGTAGGTATAATAGTCATACAAATCAATGAATTTGTGTACGATGAACTTGTTGATTTTTTATGTCCTTATTTTATATATTAATGGCTATTCTATTATGTAATGGGCTAATGTACTCTTGTATGGAAGAAATACACACACGCCTTATATCGCGGAAAGGGTAGGCAGAGTCGCAACTAATGCACCCAATTCCGTCCCATGATTTGATAGGGGGCGAGAATTTCGACATATCGGGCACAAATTCCAGACTCCGGGTGGACACTAAATAGAAATACTCATTATCACTTTGCCCGACCCGGGGATCGCACCCGAGACCTTACCATTGCAGTCGTACCATAATACAACTGCGCCACCGAGGCAGTAAAATAAATATTAAGTCTTAAAGGAGGTTTACTAATCCTATATTATGATTTTTATACATGTTAAGGGCCATGTAGTGCCTGGACAATGATAATGATGGAGGTTTACTGACAACATAAACGACCATAAATGTCTCCCCTTTGGGCTCAGACCTAATCCAATTTCTTATAGTTTAGGATTATGATCTGATCTCTTAGTCTCATAGCATCATGTGGTTAACCGGCAGGTGAGTATTTATCGGCTCTAGCAATATATAGTTTTCTAAAATGAATCTACCCACCCATATGAAGCCACCTTTGTAGTCGCAAAGCTCCATCACTCTTATTGTGTCAATATATTAAAAGCCTTTTTTTGCGACGAAAACGAGATCACTTCTATTGTTGCTCTTTACTGCAGGACAGGTATGGATAATGCCATCCGCGATGACGCGCCCCACCTATTATTGAGTGACCCTTTCGCGGGTAGCTGTATGATTTGTTGACGGAAAAGCGATTTTACACGCGATTGCTTGAAATACAGCGATATTTATGGCGGAGACCGCGGATGTCAACGACGCATCCCACGCGGCATCTATCGTGGCGGCGCACGCAGCGGCAATTCTCCATTCTAGTGACACACGCGCGTCCCGTCACTGCGCCCGAATAGGTACCGGCCGCGTCCGCCGCTGCGATGCCCGCCGCGTACTACGCTACATGCCAGATTTACTGGTGGTAGGTCTCTCATATATGTAAGAGTCTATCTGGGTGGGTACCACCGCAATGTCTATTGTTACCCCAAGCAGCAAGAGTACATGCACCGTTGTGTTTCGGTTTGGAGGACATTGTAGCCAGTGTAACTACTGAACATAATGAGACAACATCTTATGTCTCAGGATGACGAGCGCAGTAGAATGCCATACAATACTTTGTAATTCAAGGTGCTGTATGGTGTTGCTACTGTTTATGGGCAGGCGTATCGCTTACCATCAGGCAAATGGCACGCTCGTCTCGTCATACAATGCAATAAAAAAAACGTCACAGGCCCAATGGCGGGTACCACCACTTATCACCTCGCATCGTTATAAACAACATCGTACATTGCCATTTGTTTGTATTTACGCGTGTGACGACGCGGGCCATAGCACACGCCGTCTCTTTATAAACGGAAAAATCGCTCGACGCGCCGATAGATTCCACGCCACACGCCCCCCCCCCCCCCGATCCCTCTAGCAGTTCCGCCCCGCGTGCCGATGACAACACAATCTAATAGCATTAGGCCTAAAAACCAATCTTTCCCTAATCTTTGATGTCTCATCCTCGCTCAGTGGCCGTCCTGAGCCGAGGTTCGTAACCCGTTAGTGGGTTGCGCTCAGCATGGTCACTTAATTCAAAGGGTTGTGAGTGCCTTCTGCGTTCACCCTAAAGACCGGTGTGGCCAGAAAAGCCGACTCGCGTCAGGCTACTGGCAGTAGCGCTATTCAGAAAAAAAAACACCACACGCGCCGTGGTACGCGCTGCGTCTCCCAAAACAAGGCCTTGGGGGTTTTTGATTATTCATTGTAATGTGCACGTGCATTATAAGTGATAAGTGTGTACATAAACTCAAAAAGTACTGGACCGATTTCAAAAATTCTTTCACCGTTAGAATGCTCCTGTAGGTATCCCTGAGTACCATAGGCTACTTTATATCCCGGGAAAATTCAAACCGGGACTTTTATCCCGGATTTTTTATTCTCGCGAGTCGTTACGGCCAAACCTATAAACCGATTTTGATGAAATTTGTAAGGGACATAGTTTCAGACCCTGGGGAAGACCTAGGCTACTTCTTATCCCGGGAAAAAATAAACCGGAACTTTTATCCTGGTTTTATTCTCGCGAGTGGGGCGGCCAAACCACTCAACCGATTTCTATGAAATATGGTAGGGAGATAATTTAAAACCTTGGGAAGGACTTAGGGTACTTTTGATCCCGGAAAAACATAAACCGGGTATTTTATCCCATAAAATAATCTTGCGGGTGGTACCGCAAACAAATAAGTATGGAAATAGTTTGAGACCGAGGGAAAGACAAAGACTACTTTTATCCCGGAAAAACGAACTGGGAATTTTATCCCGGATTTTTTGAGTGGAGCCGTCACGGCCAAACCACTTTCGTTGAAATTTGAAAGGGAAATATTTTAAGACCCTGTGAAGGATCTAGGATACTTCTTATCCCGGGAAAAATAAACCGGGAATTTAATCCCGAAAAAAATATTCTTGTGGGTGGAACCGCAAACAAATAAGTATGGAGATAGTTTGAGACCCAGGGTAAGACCCAACTACTGCTTATCCTGGAAAAATATAATCCGGAACTTTTATCCCGGTTTTGATCTCGCGAGTGAGGCGGCCAAACTATTCAACCGATTTCTATGAAATGTGGTAGAGAGATAGTTTAAAACCTTGGGAAGGACCTAGGTTACTTTGATCCCAGAAAAACATAAACCTGGAATTTCATCCCGGAAAATATTCTTGCGGGTGGTACCGCAAGCAAATAAGTATGGAAATAGTTTGAGATCGAGGGAAAGACTTAGACTACTTTTGTCCCGGAAAAACATAAACCGGGAATTTTATCCAGGATTTTTTGAGTAGAGCCGTCGCGCCCAAACCACAGAACCGATTTTGATGAAATTTGGAAGGGACATAGTTTAAGACTTTGGGAAGGATCTAGGATACTTCTTATCCCGGGAAAAAATAAACCGGGACAATACCGGAAACTATTTTCTTGCGGATGAAACCGGAAAGAGATAAGTATGGAGATAGTTTGAGACCCAGGGTAGGACATAGACTACTGCTTATCCTGGAAAAATATAAACCGGGACTTTAATCACAGATTTTTTTCTCGCGTTTGTAGCCGTCACTTTCAACCGATTTCAGTGAAATTTCGTAGGAAGATAATTTAAGACCTCGAGAAGCACCTAGGCTATTGCTTTATAGGCTTGTCACCAATGGACGCAGTGATTCAAGAGGAAGGTTTATATTGTGTATAATTCATTAGTATTTTGTACGACATAAAATTAAATGTATAAATATTATGCTTTGCTACCTTTATAAGGCTGGGGTAATACATACCAGCCTCGGTGCCGCGGCGCCTCCCCGCTCGTTCTCCCGTTTGAGCACGAAGGGCAGAGCGCGCCGGTGCTGCTCGAGCCACACGGCGTCCGGCACGGGGCGGTTGCGCCGCCCGTCCCATCTCCCCATTGCAACACCTATTCCAAATAATAATAAGTCTTCAAGTTGGTATTTATGGTAAATGATTATGATACAACCAACCTTTGTCCACGGTTTGAACGTAAAAGCATGTTTCTGTCCCGCATAAAAACATCGAAATCAAAATAATAGCAATATAACCTATTGTATTTATTGAAAATATTTTACGTATTGGATGTTATAGTATTCTATTTGTGTGTGTGTAAGTTTTAAATATCATTTTCGTAACAGACTGTATAAATGATATAAACTAAGGCATCTATTGCATTAGTAACGAGTAGTAGATACATTTTATGTTATTCATAGATTTTATGTGTATATCTATTAACAACATGTGAAAGATAATGTTGTTATTGAAAACAATATATTAATTTTGATGAACCCTGACATATGAATATTTCAAAACCATAAAATTACCAGATATCCTTCTTAAAATGCTCAATCGCTAATAAAATGTCATTGAATTACTATTG
The DNA here is from genome assembly GCA_949316025.1 of Lapara coniferarum. Classification (NCBI taxonomy): domain Eukaryota; kingdom Metazoa; phylum Arthropoda; class Insecta; order Lepidoptera; family Sphingidae; genus Lapara; species Lapara coniferarum. The sequence goes on from OX438919.1 coordinate 28,770,886, forward strand.
TTAATTAGCATTTAACATTGTGCTATAAATATACTAACTACAATATGCATATTTTCTGACCGGATGTCAATTAAGTCAAATAAACATAATCACAGCTTAGTGGAAATACTTTATTTTTTTGATATTTAGTAAAAAATTACATTGATGTATGTACATACAAATACTGCGCAAAGCAATTGCACAGACGAACAAGTTTATAATAAAAAACATACATTTAAAGGGCGTTATCAATAATGAGCACCTGGAAGCCTGAACAGCTAACCAACGAGAACAAACTGTCAACGTAACTGGCTATTGTACTATTATCGGAACTGTAATCTGTAGGTCACTTGTGGAGACTGCCACGACGGCAGTTGAAGACTAACTTCACACGAAACGTAAAGCATATTGTATAAAATAATTATTACTATTGAATACTAAACAATAAGTAAGCATATTTTTGATACATCCATAAACATTATTAACCATAATTATGAAATTTCTAAGTTTATAATTTTTTATTTAATTTCAGCAGTGAGAAGAGATTCAATGTTTTCCCCCTATAGGTACATTTATATTTATGCTTAATTTAAATATGTTGGTAATGAAAGCTGCGCCTTAAATTAGTAATTGGCTTTAAAATTATTGTAAGGAAAGTGCTTTTTATAAATCACTAATAATTACTAATACGTATAAGCTGTCACTTTTTAAAGAGTAATCATTATTGCAATTAACTTTAATTCGTCATATTTTAAACATTACAAAAATAAATGCAATAAACGAAATTTAGAGATCATTTAAAAAAGTTGAGATCACACGTTAACCGACACACATTAATTTCCAAATGATAAACTAATATTGTAATTCACAACCCTAATCATACATACTCCAATAGCGTCCCTTCTAAATGCTTTTGTTACAAAATGACTAGATGCGCTTCTTTCATGGCAATCGTCCGTTTGTTTATAAACCAAACGTCACACACACGTATGTTATCGATAAAGAAATAAACACGTATAAAAATATAACTAATAGAAACGTACACTTCCCGCTTAATTTCTAATTTGTAATGCAAATGCAGTGCACACTGTACACTTGGCTCTGGGCTCTAGTTTGTATGCGCTCTATGACAAGTGGATTGTTTCGACGGCAGAACCAAAATTAAGGTGACACGCAAAATTTACTTCTGCATTCACTCGCCGGTACCGATGTGCATATATTCATTTATATTTCTTTTATCTTGTAAATAAAACATGTTACTGTACTACAACTCTTCATATATTTACTCGTTCCTTTAAATAAAGTTCATTGAAACGAGAGAAAAAACAACGGTCGTATCATTGTGTAAAAACGTAATCATTGTGTTTCACCTTAAGCATTTTACATCGTGTCTAATATTATTCAATATAATATTATTTTTGAAGACATAATAAATCTTCGATACATCTGAGATTTTGTACACACTATTCTATACCGGGAGCCGTCCAATCACTCAACAATAACACTGTGTAAAGATAAAGACTATTGCATATAAAAATATCACTATTGTTATTAGTCGGCGCGACGCTGTGCACCGCGGACCGCGGCCGGCAGTCAGCGCGGGGCGAAGCGCGGGGCGCAGCGCCGCGCACTTCTCAAATAAAACGGACCTGATCCACACTACACGCCGCGCCTTCAGTACAAAAACATTATACTCTATTACGAAAATACACCTTAACTTCTTTAATCTATATAGACGCGGCGAGAAGTGTCGGTCACGTGTGGATAACGTGTATAATGTATGTGTATGTATAGTAATTATGTAACCCCAGTAAATAACCTATTTTATGTTATGTAAAATCAGCACCGGTCGCAACAAATGCTTTAACAACGATCAGTCTATTGTCAGAAAGGAAGGTACTCGCGTGATGCCCTTAACGAGGTCCCATTAGTCATCTAACGGGAACCCTTATCCTACTGATGAGTAACGCATTGTCCAACCCATGTCATTGTCGTCCCACCGTCGAGGCGAGTCATCCCACCTGGGTTAGATTCATGTCTAAACTACTTCAGTATTCCCCGTATAGGTACATGACGAGTGCTCGGGTTGATTCACGTGGGTGCGCGGACTACTGTTTCACATTGCGTTGCAACATAACGTGGAAACTTAGATACGGGTGAATTCAATGGTAATTAGTAATCTTACTAATACGTTCGGGTTCATTCACATTGGCGAATACAACGCGAACACACCTGTTTATAAATCTTCATATTATGCACAATGCGGCGCACGCCTTGCATTTTGCAATGCTCAAGGGGCGCGTTCGTGGTACTCAAACTGCCCGCGTCTCTTACTTGACGTGCGAACTAATGGTACAGTACTCGTAAAACTCACGCGCGTATATCTAGCGTCTTACGATCCTCGCTAGAGTTCAGAATAGGTTTCATTGCATGCTAATGGCCCCTACACACTGTACAGCGGCACGACTGCCGTTCATTCCGTTGAGCTTGTCTGCGTCATGGGCTGGCAATTAAATCATGTCTGCATCATCCAAATCCAATAAATATTAACATGCACTATGAAACATTGAAACTATGTGGATTTTTAACCAGTCAATTCTTATTATTTATTGCCATAAAATTCCGCGAACCTTTTTTGCAGTGCGCGCTAAGCTAGGGCAAGTTTTGGAGTGTCTATCGGCATGTTCAACTTAATCACCAATGTGAACACAACCTTAAGACTCTAAAATTATATTATGAACAACGATCCGATATTATTATAGTAGTGTAATGACGCAGGGGATCTCGTTAAGTAGGCACACATCTGGCACTCGGTATATCGTAGAAAGGCACACAATAAGCGGAGAGGTGTGACGGCAGATAGGCCCCCGGCGACACTCCGATCACAGACTAGATATTTTTATCGACAGTCTTTAATACGACTTTAAGCCACATCTTCACGAATTCACCGCATCAAAGACGCAATATAGTTCCTCCGGTTACCACCGGTCTATGGCCAGATGCCAATATTTGTGTACTTTTTTAAGACTAAAATTATTGATAAGATTTTTCCAAAGATCTACGATTTTCGGACACTTATGTATAACTGTACTCGTTCATTATAGGAGCATGGCAAAATCAGTGAAGCTTCATGAACGGAATTAAGGTATTCTCGCAGATCAGCGTGGGTGTGGCCGGCGACGGGTCCGCTTCAGGCGCGGCTCGGAACTCATTGCGTCTCGGCGGGGTGCGGCGGGGCGGGGGTGGGGAGGGGAGGCGCGCGCAGAGCTACTGTTGGAAGTGGTGCGCGGGCCGCAGTGCGGGCAGCGGCGGTGGCGGCGGCTTGAGGCGGAGTCGCGCGGGCGGGTGCTGCGCCAGCGTGTGCCGGCGCAGGTACAGCGGCGTCTTGAAGCTGCGGCCGCACGTAGTGCACGCCACCGGCTGCGCCTCGTGGATGAGCCGCACGTGCTGGCGCAGGTTGGACGCGTTGCTATACCGGCGGCCGCACAGCGCGCACTGCACGCCGCCGCCCGCGCCCGCGCCCCCGGCGGGACCCGCGCCCGCGCCCGTGCCGCCCGCTGCCAACAACACCACGTTCGCACTGCGCCGCCACACGCCGCCGCGCGCCCGGCGCACCCCCCGCACCCGTCGCCCTCACACCCTCGCGCCCTATAGATGCTAATAGAGGCGTCCTAATACAAATACCGACGGGCGAGAACGCGAGCGCAGACAAGTCGATCGTGGTGCATCTGGCGAGATCCGTATCGAGGCCACCCGACGCATCTCGATTAGACGCGTCTATTAGCATTCGAGCGGAGCCGGCGCCGATGCAAGTTGGCGGCGCGTGTCCCGGCTGGCGTGAGGACGGCGCGGGCCCTGTCGCCACCCAACCCGCGGTCCTAATCGACGCGACCATAGTAGCACCGCGCGCAGTCTTGTACGACCGATAACGTTCGTTAACGTGCTAAAGAGGTACGCCGGGGGCGCGGCTGTCCGAGTCGACGTGTGCGTGTGACGATGACGTGACATAGTGATAGAATGGAGAATAATTACCTTCCGCGTTCTCGTCCCGGAGATCCGCTGGCATTCCGGCCATGATATCCATGTTACCTGTCCCGATAAAATCAAATGTTATTGACCCGTGAAACACCAACACTTGAAAGCAAGGAATGTACCAAATTTAGTTAATGACAACGAACCTGGTAATGCAGCGAACGGGTTCGCTAGAGCATTGTTTTCGTTGTAATAGATTTGCGGGAAACTTGATCGCTCCTCGTCGCTAGCCTCCTGTTCCATGACCTCCATTTTTGGTTCTAGGAGATCGGACGCAGTGAACTCTTGACTTTTATCCGTTTTTTCAGAGTCACCGGGGTCCATTAGTATGTCACTTTCTTCATTTTTCACCTCTGGCTCTTCGAGATCCGTTTTCACCCTCAAAGGGGGATGGTTGCAAATCTCTCTATAGTCATCATTCTTAGGCCAAATATGACTAGAAGTTTGAAACGTAGCTTCTTCATTGAGATTGTTCCTGGCAACATCGGGAGAATTTCTCGCTGAGCGACGAGTAGTGGTTTGTTCCTGGTCGTCGACAGAGGTCGTTTCTACATTTTGGCTTGCGGCTTTGGAAGAGGAGGTAGAATGTGACGGCTTGGCGCTGAGCAAATTGCGTAATTGGGAAGGGGGTGATTTTCGATTCACTTTCTGAAAGGGAATGGTAATTATTATAATATATCGATATAGACTGCCTCGGTGGCGTAGTTGTATTACAGTACGACTGCAAAGCTGAGGTCTCGGGTTCGATCCCCGGTGATATTGAGTTTTTCTATTCAGTATCAGCTCGGAGTCTGGAATTTGTGCCCGATATGGCGATAGGCTCGCCCCCTATCACATCATGGGACGGAATAATGGCGAAAAGTGGGTGCACTAGTTGCGCCTCTGCCTACCCCTTCGGGGATAACAGGCGTGAGTGTATATGTATATATATATGTATGTATATCGATATAATGATATGCATAGTATTATGGGTATGAGTAGTGCATGTTTACTTTGTCGTTGTGTTGCGAGCAGTCGGTGAGGCCTCGGATCTGCAGCGCGTCGGCGGTGCGCAGGAAGGCGCTGAGCTGCGCCTGCGCGATGTTCACCTGCCCCACGTACATGAACTGCAGCAGCGCGCGCACGTGCGACACCTCGCAGTCGCGCATGAATATTATGGGGTGAGGACATGGATTGTTCTGCAAACAAACGATACACTTCAAGCATTGTGTTGTGAACAATATTGCATCCCATTTCCTTATATTACGAACACAAACATCGATTAGATATTAATGTGCAAAATATAAACAGCGATTTGGTATAGTTGCGCGTATTAACGAAATACTAGACCAATGAAATTGCTTGAATAGTTTTTCTCAAAAACCTTATGTGCATGTTAAACAAAACGAATTAATTTCGTTTTGCGAGAAAGTTGGTGTTAGAACGCCTGCGGACTGTGCCGTAAATTTATGATTCGGCAGTCGAATGGATAAGTCAGTGTCTAGCGAACGCGGAGATGTACACGCAAATGCTGACTCATACTAATGAGTTCTCACATGCCCGCGTGCATATCTACATGGAACGCAAGCGAAACAGCGCAATAAACTGTGGGTTTTACATCGATGACGGTGTAGCGATGCACGAAACCCTCGTCATATACATAGCTATTTTACCAAGCTTGATAAAACGACCCTATATTATCTGGTTATTCGGACAACATATTATATAAACGCACAAGTAGGTCATAGGCCTACGGACAGTTGGCAGTCTTGGTTACGCGGAGATCGCGAAGCTAAATAGACATTACTAGTTACTACGGATTAAGTTTGTTACAACGGCGACACAGACGTCCATCTACGTGTGGCTCAGTGGGCGATCAGTCGGCTACAAAACAGGAGGTGACAAATTCGATTACTATCAACAAATATTTGTTTGACCCACAAACATTCAAATATCGGACATGGGCGTTTGGGATAAACTTTCTATTACAATTTAGGATTTTTCCAGGAAACAAACAAAGCCTAGATATTATGCACGAGATTCCTTTACGTCAATAATTAGTATTCATGTACTACTGTTCTTTGAGATGAGGACAATCTAATGTTTATAAAAGAAAAAAAACAACAAATATTTGAATTACAACGCAAACTAAACATTGTGAAAATTTTACAACTATGGCAATAAAACTGCATATTTACATAATTCATATAAAAATTGCAAAACATGTAATCTTTCGCCACTATCCTTTCGGAGTCAGTGGCATATTTATTTATGTGGCGTGCCTACTGTCTGCGTTGGCTTATATCATTCCGTTTCGCAACAACCGTTTTATCAGACAAATGTCACATAAAATTCATAAGGCCATAATAAGACATACAATAGTATGATTGATAATGTATAAAAACATTTGAAAATGCAATAATCGTAGTACCGGTTCAGCGACATTGTGTAACATGCCATGACCGCGTCCAAAAAAGGCTGATATACATCGTGACATTTATGGAGATTCGGATTAGGTAATAATTATTTTAGATTGCTAGAATTCAAAAAAGACGTTAGTGTATCTGTCTGTTAGTCAACTGTTAAGCAATAATGATTCTCTTAAACATAAATTGATTATGTGATTAAGGGGTCCCACAAGCTAGTATGTACAATTTAAATAGGGGTTAACAAAAGTATTAATATATCGACAATCGACACATATTGTTATTCGTGGGTCGGTACAGAAGCGCTCGCAAGCAAATAGCATTTATCACGAAAATTAACGCGATATTGAACATACATTGATTATATGCATAAAATGTTGTTGTTCAACATCCCTTGATCCCCAATGAATATCTGGTCACGCATTAGTTATACATAGGGCTGCCATCATCTAAATTGCCGACGCCGGATAAAAACGGCAAAAATCCCGGACATTTTGGCGAAATATGGGGTCTTTCCCGGACACCTCTGAGAAAATATTTTGGTGTTCCTTCTTGAATGCGGGGAAATGAGTGAATTTGTCGCTCACCTATAAAAATAATGGATTTCCCCTGACAACAAAAGTGTCCGGGTTTTCGGACAATTTTTAAAACCTCTGCCGGACGGTTCCCGGACGCCCTTCAAACTAGGACAAATCCGGGGAAATCCGGACGGATGGCAGCCGTAGTTATACATAGGCGCAATAAAACGATACATAATGGATGTATTTTTCAAGTATGAATTGATGTCTAAATATAAAAAGTAAAGAATAGCGATACATATATGAGTAGCGGGAGCGTTTAGGTAATAACTTAATGATTTCAGCTTTTTAAAATATTAAATAATATAATCAAATCCTGGGATTCATACCCAGGATTATCAGCGTTGTTTTTATACTCAAAAGGTGTCATTTGGAGAAAGATCTAAATAAGAATAACGATGTAACGTAATAGCACGAGTCGTGGATAAGCACTAGTGATCGTAATTTTTCTTCCTTTAAAGATATTAAATAGGTTAACGTTTCTTAAAATTTAACACTTAAGATCAGATAGAAAACTCACTCCTGTTATCCAATGACCATGCAATGCAATCCGTTTTGTTTTATAGAAATGGCTTAGCAACCAACTGAGGGTAGTTAGCATTTTCGGGAAAAGAACATCTTCTATAATCAAATGTTAAGGAAGCTTTTTTTGTATACAATTTTTTTTAAATGTATTAGACATAATACATAGAATTTCCCGAATTGTTACAGGAATCATACTATCAATTTTGTAATTTCATAAGTTCCTTTTTTTGTTTATGACCATTAGCCTGACGCAAGTCTGCTTTTCTGGCCACACCGGTCTTTAGGGTGAACGCAGATAAGTTGATAGATTTATTATTTGATGCCAAAAGCTGTTGATTACTTGTGCTCACAATCCGCCTTTCTCCAGTAACTGACAATTTACAGATTTATTTGGGCAGATATTTTAATTTCATATTATTTACACTTTTCTTACGACACAATTTTTCTAGCAGATGCGATTTATTTACATTTAATCTGCAGAATAAAAAGAAGTTTAGTTTTCGTGAAATGCCTTAGTTTTGGTAATAAATTTTATAAATACGCTAAATATTTTTTTTATGTCTAGCTTGCGATTCCTGCGATATATATAATAGGTACGAATTTTACAATCCGTATCAGTGACATCATTCTCTCTATGTTCTGGAGATTGTTTATGCTTACTGATCTCTGTTGAAAACTGAGGTGTCGATTACTGAAGCTATAAAGTAGTATCGATTAATTATTATAGGTGAATAGGGGTGATTTTGATTATTTGGGTTCATTTAGACACATCGACTCACTACATATGATCAACGCTAAATAATTTTTAATTAAAGTACTGTCTTTTTCAACTCTTAATAGATGAAAATGACTGCAAGAGGTTTGTATTTTAGTAACTCAAACTACTATAACGGTTTTTATAGCAGTTTTTTATTTTATTTTTCTCCCGACGTTTCGAAGACTGCAGCACTCCATGGTCATGTAGCCCGGTAAAATTAAACATTCGAGTTTGCATTAATTCCTAACAAGCTGAATTTTTGTACAGACCTTAAACACGACATTACAAATGCTATGTCAAAAGTCCCCATCGATCCCGCTTGTGCGTTGTTTTTTATTCGAGGTTAAAGGTGCCTAATTTTCTTTTTTTGCGTATATCTCTAAAATGGTGAGAACTATCGGAAAATGAATTAGAGAACGTTTGTAGATCGTAAAATTCTCTATAAAAAGGTATTAGTACTTTTTTCTTACAAAGCACCGTTCTCAAGTTATGGCGATTTCAGACCGTAGGAAAGTCGTATTTTCCTTTTTGTGCACATATTCCTACACCACCTCTGAGGTAGTGTACTCGGCGCTTTTTTAACTTGGTTTCCCCAGTAGGAACACTCCCCGATATATAATACGAACGAGGAAACTTAATAGGACAATATCTATCCATATATAAAAAAAAATAATGGCTGTTCGCTAGTCTCGCTCAAAACTCAAAAACGGCGGGACCGATTTAAAAAATTCTTTGATTGTTTTGTTCGAGACAGTTCAGGGTAGGTTTATGAGAAAAAAAAGTAGGAAAATCCCGAAAACTAGATAAAAAATCGAAAAATTCAAAATAGGTTATTTTGTACGGAAGTAGCCACTTTGTATTATTTATTAACGGAATTTCTCTGCCAATTACGGACTACACACGTAGTTTGGCCCCTGCACGTCAGAAATTCCAGCTTTCGACTATGGAAGCGACCACGGCTGGCACCAAGAGATCTCCTCCGAAGACTGGTTTGAGAGCGCTGCGCTGTTCGTTCCAGATTGGACAAAACTCCAACATGTGCTGGGCAGTATCCAGCGGGCAGTTGTCATAAGGGTGACAAACAGTAGAGACCTTGCCTACAATCCGACATAGATAGTAGTAGCCATGTCCGAAGAGCATCTGTGTCAGACGAAAGGTTGCAATGCCGTGGCACTTCTACAATAACTCGACAAAGACAGGACGCACTCCCAGGACAGGACAGGACGAGCTCTCTGCATCATCTACATAGTTCAAGTTCAAACAACTATATTTGTTATTAATTGGTAACATGTTGAAGGTATACTGAACTCAGCACAAAAATAATCGTAATCCTATTTGATTTTGAAGAATTCCCTCGTGCACCTTCGGATTCCAAGGTCCTATACCAATACCAATTAATTTTTTTCGAATTGGAAGCAATTCGGAATGTAACGTAAAAAGAATTTTCAAAAGTAGTCCATAATTGACGGAGAAATTCCCTCAATAAATAATACAAAGTGGCTACTTCCGTATAAAATTAATTCAAAATTACCTATTTTGAATTTTTCAATTTTTTGCTAGTTCTCGGAATTTTCCTATTTATTTTTCTCATAAACCTACCCTGAACTGTCACGAACAAAACCATCAAATAATTATTTAAATCGGTCCCGCCGTTTTTGAGTTTTGAGCGAGACTAGCGAACAGCCATTATTTTTTTTAATATATGGATAGATATTGTCCTATTAAGTTTCCTCGTTCGTATTATATATCGGGGAGTGTTCCTACTCGGGAAACCAAGTTAAAAAAGCGCACGAGTACCTACACTACCTGAGAGGTGGTGTAGGAATATGTGCACAAAAAGGAAAATACGACTTTCCTACGGTCTGAAATCGCGATAACTTGAGAACGGTGCTTTGTAAGAAAAAAGTACTAATAACTTCTTATAGAGAATTTTACGATCGACAAACGTTCTCTAATTCATTTTCCGATAGTTCTCACCATTTTAGAGATATACGCAAAAAAAGAAAATTAGGCACCTTTAACCTCGAATAAAAAACAACGCACAAGCGGGATCGATGGGGACTTTTGACATAGCATTTGTAATGTCGTGTTTAAGGTCTGTACAAAAATTCAGCTTGTTAGGAATTAATACAAACTCGAATGTTTAATTTTTCCGGGCTACATGACCATGGAGTGCTGCAGTCTTCGAAACGTCGGGAGAAAAATAAAATAAAAAACTGCTATAAAAACCGTTATAGTAGTTTGAGTTACTAAAATACAAACCTCTTGCAGTCATTTTCATCTATTAAGAGTTGAAAAAGACAGTACTTTAATTAAAATTTATTTAGCGTTGATCATATGTAGTGAGTCGATGTGTCTAAATGAACCCAAATAATCAAAATTGCTACTCATCATATAAATGTATAAGCTGACAAAATACTAAAATCATACACTAATCTACACTCCTAAATAAATGTAATGGAAAACATACAAACACACAAATTGAGAACATCCTCCTCCTTTTGGGAAGTTGGTTAAAAATGAGTACTATTTTCATTAGCTATGACAACTGTCAAATAAAATTTACTTAAAACCTGTAAAATTGACCGCTGATGTACTTTTATATGCAGTTATGACATTGCGTTTATAAATGAAATGACATTCTCATCTTTGCCTCTGCTAACTTGTACCAAAAATCATCCATGAACAACAAGCATATTATTTTTTTATTGCCTTAAATAACGAGACGAGCATGCCGTTCGCCTGATGGTAAGCAATACGCCCATAAACAGTAGCAACACCATCAAGCACCTTGAGCTACAAAGTACTGAGTGGCATTCCACTGCGCTCGTCATCCTGAGATATAAGATGTTAAGTCTCATTATGTTCAGTAGTTACACTGGCTACAATAACCTTCAAACTGAAACACAACTCCAAGCAGCAGCGTGCATGCGGCTGCTGCTTGGCGCTAGAAATAGACATTGCGGTGGTACCCACCCAGACGGACTCTTAAATATGAGGCCTACCATCAGTATGTACCAAAAATCGCAATTTTATTTTCCAGATTTTTTATTATTTTGAAGTTTACTGTGAATATAGTGTGTACCTGAGTGTTTTTCTGCCTGAAAGTGTAATTTTGCTGCTGCAACAAATTCTCGAGTAGTACTGGTGGCAATTAGGGTGTGTAAACTTAGTTACTTTTTATTTATATTTATTTAGTTTGAATCTTAAACTTTTTTATTTTACATCAATGGTTACAATAACTTAATGGAAAGTGTATTTTTTAAGGAGATAAGTATGTGGTTTCAGTAAGTAAAGCAATGTCAAAATGACCTTGTACAAAAAGGAAATATGTACCGAGGCACTACCAAAAACTTTACTATGCCGTTTGTATTTAACAGGAAATAGCCTAAATATACGTTGAATTTTAATTTAAAACAAAAAAATTAATACTTCAAAGTATATACATATAACATTATAATATAATGTAATTTGACATGTCTAGATATATAAAAATTTACTTAAATAATTTAAATGTGGATTTATATGGTAACAATGGTATTAATTTGATTTCATTCACATTTATACATACAATATTAATAAAATCAACTTAATACCAACTAAACATCTAATGGATATTCTTCAAGTATAAATAAAATATTATACAACATAAATAAGATCATAAAAATATTTCAGCGTTTCTATATCAACCGTAATATATGTTATGGTCGGTGTCCTGTGTGAATTCATTAATCTATCAATGAGTTATGTCCTTTTTACTTAAGTTACAAATAAGGATTCATTCAGAAACACTATCTGTATTTTACATTTACATAAAATGACAATAAACACTCAACACAACAAACTGGATAAACGGTATAATTTGTAGTAACACATTAAAAATAGAAAAAAAAACTGAAATCAAGAGTTGTGGATGCAAGGAAACTTATACAAATTTTATAATAATGAACTTTAGAACAGAACTGGTTTATGATCCGTTCATAGCATTTATAAATCACACAGATTTCATCAATTGTGAGTGGACTTTATATTTTGAAACTACCACAATTAATCATGACTAGACAATTTTAAAATGATGTCTATATTTATAAAAAGGATATCTTGCAATGGTTGCCATGACAATGTGATCAGATTTATCAGGAGCCTGATCAATGTTAAGCACTTACATGCTATCACATAAAAACATGATAATAATGATAGCATTCTATGTTTCTTTGTATAATATAAAATATGTTTGATGTATGAAATTCAGATAACTAAGTAAATTTGCAATGTATGGAATACAATTAACAACAGCCCAATGACATGTTAAGTTTTTAAAATAAAATATTAATCATAAAAGTAGAGAAAGTAACATTGTATGTAAAAAGCCCCAAAAAGTGATTAAAATATGTGTATCAGCAAGAAATAGATTTCCTTATCATAGTGTAAACAATTAGTAAAATAACAAACAAATGTGGCCAAGGGCAGTAACATTCAATATTGTCAATATGTTGTATAAATAATGTTAATTCTATTGTTCAATGACCATCTTACATAACCATAATGCAATGATGATTAATTTAAAAGATGTAGGAACATAATTGTATTTTTTACAGTAAAAACAATAGAGAACAAGCATTGTAAATGAAGTATTTACAAGTCAATTCCAGTTTACTATCACATTAAATTGTTTAACAGTTATTCAAGTAACTGAAAATTCATAGTTAATTAAGACATTATGTTAAAAGGAACACAGTTCTATATTCTACAAACCTTTGTTTAACATTATAAAACAATTGATGTGTTGGAAAATATCATGAATCACTAGAAAAAACACTGTACTCATGAGGTCAATGGGTTTGTTGCCTTAACTACCTTTATTGTACAAAATTGAAAGTACTATATTTTAATTAATTTTGTAATTCACATATAATTAATAAGATCATAATTCACCTGAGTATATATGTTCATTAATGAATTGGGTCATTTTTAAATAGCTTGTTTAAAGTTAATTTCTTAAAGTAAAAGGTAATTAAAAATATTAGTGACACATTCTGGATGATTTTTACAGACTTTAGGAAACCCCTATTGTATGATTTATATTGAATGTTGCAGAATTCTCACAATTATGACTGCAATAGAATAAGTTGAATGTGATTGCTTAGTCACAATTGGTGATTAAGTTAATTAGCTTTAAAGCAAACACAAGCAAGGGAATTATCATAGAAACATTAATGGGATTCCCCATTTCTCATCTTATATCTGGTAGAATAGTTTACTGACTTAATGCAGCTTACAATATGAGGTTAAATTATATCTTCATGATCATTAAGAATCAAAACATTCAAATTGTTTTGGTAAGTTATTTATAGAATAGAATATTCTAAATTTGTGTAGAACATGAATAATGTATATATCCCTGTGCATATTTAACATATATAGCACTAGATATCTAAAATAAAATCGACTGGTCAACCTTATACCAATGTTTCAGACTGATATGAATTCAGATAAATGTTGCAAAAGCATTAAAAATGTAGTAGATCCATGCATTAGCATTTATTGCAATGGTTATCCAAATGTTAATAAAGAATACATTATGTGCTTTCAAGACATGTAATCTATAGCTCCAATGGTAATGAGTTAATTAGAAATTGTGAAACAGACTTATAAAGTAGGTACAAATAAATGAAATCACGAGTACTTAACCGGAACGCGAGACATGGCATTTGTAAGTAGATCAAGTGTTTTATACATAACAACTTTCACTACAGTCATTGTAATGGTGACACATCAAAGTGTGGCGAGTGAAACATCCACTTACTTTAAATAACTCCTTGAAATATGGACTGCATGCCGAGAGAACCACTTTGTGGGCCTCCAGCCTGTGTCCCTCGCACGCCAATGTGACATCGACGAAGTCCTCATCATCGCGCAGCGCCTCGAATTGAGATGTTATATTCGCTTGAAAATTGTTCCATCTCAAACAAAATTGCTGGTCGCCACCCACTTCTGTACCTTCCATTACTTATAGACATAACTCGATATCCCTGCTCATTTAATTGGTTGATAAGAATAGTTAATTATTGAAAATAAATATATCACAGTAACTTGCAATTTCAGTCGCCGTCTGGCCGAAAATCTTATGAAAGAAAACAATCAATAAAATCTCGTACCAATATAAGAAAAATAAAAACTTTTTAATTTGTCATTTGGATGGTACATTCACTTTGACGTTCCGTTAAGCTTTGCGATTCGGTACCGGTTTTTAACACGACTGTTTGTTATAAGGCGATGTGAATGTTTAATTCTAGGATTTAATCTTTTTACATAGCGTTGAATGGAACAGTTGAACTTGCCACACGTTCACATGTTGCTCGCCTTGTAAATTAATGGCGTAAAGAGAGGGAGGTTTTAATTCGATAATCATATACTATACTTATTATCGATTGTTTATTTAAATACGCTCGTTAGGAATTTACAAACGGCTTTTAGTTCATTTCAAAATATAGTGGAAAATTATTTAATATCTGTTTTAGAATTGTTTTGAGCCTTGTTTTCCAATATTTTTTATAACGAGAAAATAAAAAACCTAAATAAAAAATAATCAAGTAGGTAACTACAATAAATTGAATAATCGGACGAGCAACACCACCAGAGTTTTGTATTACCAAACTCATGCTTTTTATTTTAAAAGGGGTAGACAGAAACATAACTAGTGCACCCACTTTCATCGCGTGTATTCCGTCTTATGATGTGATACGGGGCGAACCATCGCCATATAGGGTACAAATTCTAAGCTCCCGGCTTATACTCAGCATAAAACGCTAATTATAACTTTGCCCAACGCGGTATTCGAACGAGCGACGCGACCTCAGCGTTGCATTCGTGTCGTGCACGCAATGCTTATGAAAACAGAAAATGTATGGGAATAACTTATCCCCATTGCATATCCTATCGATGTCTTCACTCTTCATGGCTAGTATATACTATATGCATGGAGTTAATATATAGCATGGAGTTAATATGTAGTAGAATAATTTAATAGTAACTCCATGATTAATAGTAACTCCATGACTATATGTCATTTTTATACATAACGCTAGCTAGCTATACTCCATCGGTTTAGGTATTTAACTAAATGTAAACAAAAGATAACATACGATTCCCGGGTAGTCAACATTTTCTTACGAAAGTATTTACGGAGACCGTTGTGTCAATGAAACTACGGCGTACAACAAACACTTTAAATTACAAAATTCACATTACAAACAAAACAAATAACTAACAACAACTAATTATCAAAAACAAAACGAAAACAATGATAAACAAATAAATTTCTACACTGCGGAAATGTAATTAACCGATTAAATTGAATGGCGCTCAGTTTTAATGGCGCGCTACGTAGCAGTCGTACTTTTAAACTTTGTAGGGTTATCTTTTACGATCCATTGTAAAAATGTTTAGCGTGCCTGTCGTATTAGCTCTTTTACAGTTGACAGATCAAGATCCTGTATAAAAGTATTGTAATTTATGATAGTTAATTGTGTTCGCGCTTATTAATGAAAAGGATAACTTTATAATAACCAATACTGTATGATGTTTATTAAAGTTAAATTAAAATATAATTTTTGATATTTTTAATATTATAATATCAAAAATTATATTAACACTAAATTATTAAATTTGTTACATTATAAAATTAAGTTTGTAGTAGTTGCACATGTTATAAAATAGGTATATTAATATAAAATAAAAATAAATAAATAAACTTTAATAAACGGGAATAACAGTGCTAAGTGTTGTGTAAGTTATGAAGAAGTTTATTTTGGAAATACATATTTTGTAGAGAAATGGACAGGTAAAATACCTTATTTATGATTTATTTACATTTATTTAAATACCTAAACCGATGGAGTATAGTAAGCGATTGTAGATAGTCATCTTGGCTATGGCCTCTAGAGATTTAGATGTTTAAATTAATATATTTGTTTGTAACAAACCTACAAATTACAAACATCTTTACAAGCTTTACTTTATCAATGGTCTGCGGGCTAATTGACCAAAGAGATTTTTTTTTTTTTTTTTTTTTTTTTTTAATTTTCCCTTTAGGGAAGGCAAAGGGTTCGAGCCCATACAGCCTCGTCTTAAGTAATATTTTTGGTTGACTTTTTTTTTTTCCTACGTACTATGTCGTAGTAAAGCAGTGGCTACCTTACCAAGACTTTATCAAGGAGTTTTGGCGGCAACGAAAAAACACTTGATTGGCACAGTTATTTCAATTCACTTCATTTGAGCACTTTAATAGAACTATATTGGATAATATACCACCATAATTATGCAATATAACACTAAGTATCACCAAAATAATGAATTAAAACAAGAGCACCTCATGACACTTCTACGTTCCCGCCAAAACTCCTGACCAAAGAGAATTATAATACTACGGAAGTAATTGACTTAAGCGACATTTATTACATTAAAATTTAGGGTATATACATATATTTGGAATCAGCATATTTTGATCCGTTTTTTTAAATAGTCAAAATTTTTGAAAAACAGAAATACCTATCGCTTAAGTCAATTAGCCCGCCAACCGTCGATATCGAGAGGTGAAAGGCTATTTGACTTAAGCGACATTTTTTGCTACATAAAGTTGCATACAATATATGAGTAATATTTTGAATCAGAAACAGATTCAGATTCCAAATATATGTGTATAACTTAATATTAAAAAAAAGCTTAAGCTAAATAGCCTCCCCCCCCCCCTCCCTTTCGCTCGGACCTAATCACGCTACGCTACTGGCTAAGGTTTCCGTAGTATTATAATCAAAGAGCATTATAATACTACGGAAAATTATAATGCTCTTTGGGCTAAGGCCCCTAACGTCATACGGTACTTATGAATTATGACGCGACTTTAATTTCGGAAAAGGATTTTCATGTGGCTAAAACAAATAATTATTATAAGTACGAACCTCAGAATAAAGATGCTCAGTCCTTATTCTGAGGTACGAACATAATTTGATTATACATCATCTCATCATCTCCATATTCGCAATGCATTTTCTTGAGTGTCAATGTTGCTATCGGAAATACCTAACTGATTGCTACGTCTGTTCTACAGAAATGACATCATTTTTCAATGATTTTTAGAAAGCTTCTCTCGAAAGATCCTCCTGATTTTTTTTCCCGATTTTCATCAATTTGAAGTTAAAATCCCCTTTTTCTTTAATATTTACGATTCCTTGGTTAAATACAGTTGCTGTTTGGGGCGGCGAAAAGCAGTATTTTGTAAGGGGCGGCAAAATGGTTTCAAATTTTTACTTAGGGGTTTTCATAGAATATTGCTTGTTTTTTGTTGCATATGTTTTACTCGGCAACTCTAACGATTTCACATTTTGTCGTCCGAGACCACTGCGTTATGTGGATTGAGTCAATGACACACAACAGGGAATTTAAAATAAAATTGTGTATGAAATAAGCATGAAAAATAAAGCAGTTATTCATATTTGTAATATTGTTATGAGCAAAAGTGGCAGGGTTGGTGGTCATTCTCTTATATATTTTGTCACTGCCGACACTCAGTGACATCACAGTTTGCAATAACCATTATTTGACAGCTACCCTTCCCTCCAAATTTTTAAGCTTTATAATTACTTTATGATGGTGTGGATTTTGAAAATTCATTTTCCTTGATACATATTTTGGGTGCCTTACACACTGACATGTATTTGAAAAAAGTAATCAACTAGTCTTTTGTATTGTGCAACATCATAGTTATATCTTTATAGCAGCCTGAATTTCAAGTTGAGGATGGCGTAATACCTAGTTATTGGTTTTAATTTTGATGAATGCAAATAAATGTAAAAATCTTTCCTTCTAAATATCAATGTGGTTTTAAACTCCAATACCTCTATTATCTTATGGAGTATGATTACCCCTGACAAATAACCAGTATCTAAAAAAAAACATAAGTTTCATGAAAATATATAATTTAAATACTTGTTTTCACATATTTTATAACAGCTAATGTTTACCATAATTAACAAAAATGGATTTACAGAGCTTGTTCACCTTCAACCATTTCCTTCAAGTTTAACAGTTCAAACTGCCCTGTGCCCTTTGTTTCGCTTCGTATCATTTCATCCAAATTTCGGAAGTTTCCAGGGTCTATAAGACATATAATATTTGCTGTTCCTGAGTCCCAATTTTCTTCTTCAATACTCGTGGCAAGTTTGACAACTTTATCTTTTGTTTTTCTTGCATCTTTACCGGTTAATAAAATTCTGACCCTCATCATTGCTCTCTCCAAAGGTATTTCACTCTTCAATAGTTGTATTACATCAAGGGCTTGCTGTTTAGCACTCCTGTTCACATTTACAGAAAAATGTATATCTTTCATTGCTTTTTCTATGATTGAAACAGGATATGGCCTCTTTGTCTCTGGGTTTACACATTTGTCTGCAACAGTTGTTGCTATATCTTTGAATAAGGAATCAATCTGTGAGTGCCTTTCTTTGTCTGAAACCTGCAACTCACCTTTTTCAAGGATCTCTTTGCATATTTCTGTTTGGTCATCTTTGCCAAATATTTTAACAAGATCCTCTTTTTTTGCCACTTGACCTTTGGACACATTTGTGAATACTGTGTGAGTTTGTAAAACCTCATCAATGTCTTTTTCTCTAGAACAAAAGTAACAAGTTAGAATAATTCAGCCTGTAAAATAGTCATTTGAACTATTTCAATCAATATTTTTCTATGGTTTGGTAAAAATATTGCTCTCTCTAGTTAGACTAATACTAGGCAGTTGTAATAAGCTAAGGGTAGAGTTACAGTATTCCAATATTATATTGCAACTCACTGCAATTCACAATAACGATGCTAAAATAACACCTGTATCTTATAGTACCTATTTTGCAAAAGATAATGGCTGACTTACAATTTATTCCTCCAAGACAACACTTTGTTTCTATAACATGCTATTTCGAATCTTTTGCCACCTTTTTTTAACCTTACAATTGCGACATTCGTCAACCTTATTTGATTTGTTGGTGTAAAGATTTTAGACATCTTGCATTAACGTAATTGTGGATGTTATTATTTACGGTATGTTCAATTACTAATCTTTGTACCAATTTTATAATTAACTAGCTTTTGCCCACGGCTTCGCCCGCGTTATTAAGTTTTTCCGGGCTAAAAGTACATAAAAACCTTCCCGTTGAATCACTCTATGACTATGACGTTGATACAACTCTTAACAAATAATGCATTAATTTCGACCAAATTTGATTACCACAAAAACGGTTCTAGTGAGTTAATCTTAAAAGATAGACACATACTGTCGCGGACATTTTTTTAGATCATTTCAAGAGGAATAATTCTTTCATACATATATTTTTGGTATCTTGAACCGTTTTCGCAGTGCACGCAATGGAAGCCCTCAAGGATGAATAATTTTCCCCGTTTTCTTTCACATTTTCCATTATTTCTTCGCTCCTAATTGTTGCATCGTGATGTTATATAGCCTATAGCCTTTCTCGATAAATGGGCTATTCAACACAAAAAGAATTTTTCAATTCGAACCAGTAGTTCCTGAGATTAGCGCGTTCAAACAAACAAACAAACAAACAAACAAACTCTTCAGCTTTATAATATTAGTATAGATTTTTATTTTTTATTTGCGTACAACTGAAACTGACACATTTTTTTTTATCATTTTCCCTTATAGGGAAGGCAAAGGCTTCCAGCCCGTAGAGCCTAGTCCTAAGTAATATTTTTGGTTGTCTTTTTTTAACCTATGTACTATGTCGCAGTAGAGCAGTAGCTACCTTACCAAGACTTTATCGAGGAGTTTTGGCGGAAACAAAAAAACACTTGATTGGCACAGTTCAATTCATTTCATTTAAGCCCTTTAATAGAACTATACTGGATAATATATCACCATAATTATGCATTATAACACTAAGAATCACCAAAATAAGGAATTAAAAGAATAGCACCTCATGACACTTCCAAGTTCCCGCCAAAACTCTATTTACACTAGTGATGAACTCGAGTCGTATTTTTACTCGAGTGAATTTGTCAAACCATGGACTCGAGTCCACATGCACTCGAGTTGCCGAGTCGATTCGGCGTACTGAGTAGCCTCAGTGACCGATGGAAATTACTAAAAGTTACTAATTCACTAGTTGCTATCAACGCCGCGAACGTTATTGGTACCAATATAACATTTATATGGCTAATTCAGCATTATTTATGTGACAGAGAAAGCAAAAATTCAATTTAACTAGTGAACTAAACTATTATATTGTATATTTTTTTATCTTCCAGCATATTTGTCATTATTAGTGAAGGAGCAAAAAAAAACGTACCTAATTTCAAATTAATGCTGGCCCAACTCGCCAAGAATTTGAAGTAGCCTAAAGTCACCCGGTTGTGTGAGGACGCGATGAGCTAAAAAAGGGTGCGTGTAGTTATACTATCAAAATGGGTTTGGGGAATCAAGGAGGGTCGGATTGGGTTGGCGGGCCAAGGGGGGTCAGAATGGGTTTGCGGGATTTTATTTGGGCTAGAATGTCAAATTGGATTGGGGGGTCAAATTTGGTTTGGGGGGTCAGGGGGTCAAAGGGGTGTGGGGGTGGCATGAGTACGGTACAGTAGACCTGCCACACCAGTAGCCCTACCCTGTCCTCTAAGGTAAAGTTCCTGATAAAATAAAGTTACTGATAAAATAAAGTGAGGATATTAAGAACCTCCTTTATTGAAGTCGGTTAATAGTATTGAAACTCAATTAGTGATGCGCGCGTATAACCTGTGACTTTTGTGTTACCTGTTAATCTAAATGTGTTATATAATGCGCGTGCATCTTAAAATTTCACTCTCAACAGTTTTTCATAACGCGCCTAAAGAAGTACAACATCAAAAAAGGGACCCCAATTTTTCAATTATTGTGTCACGTGATCTAAGTGCATGTTTTTGAACTAGACTGAAGACTAAGACAAATACGAAGAAAACACAATAAATTAGCGACTGATCTCCATTCGCATAGCCCTGCGGCGACAGGTCGCCATTCGCAAATTTTTGGTCGCCCCGACACCCTACGAGATAGCCTAAATGGCGAAAAGTCGCCTAACCTGGCATCACTAATACCAGTGTTTACATATATTAATTAAAAGAAGAACTACTGGGCATAAAGGAAAGAAACAATAGAGGAACACACATGCCGAGGCCACACAAGAATTTGACAAGTGAATTGAGTAAATCTATAGGTAATCGCACCATTTTTAATGGATTTAGTAAAGTTATTGACACTTGATTGTTTTATAACACTCTTAAAACACTTGATACTTGGCAAAAACACTTTACGACACAGACAAAGTGTCGAATTTCAATTTCGATCTCAAAAAAATTGGCACGCACTACGGGACGGCAATAAAACAATTCTATAGTACCATTCCTTTCTGTAGGACTGAATAGGAAGTATACATTAGTCTATATAGTTTACTCTGTCTACTGTGCTCCACCCCCATAGGTCTATAGGGCCCCAAGTCATATAAACCTATAACGCTGTTACAGTCTCTATGTAAACTTTTAGAACGTCTTATCGTCCCTCGTCTGTTACCGGGCAGACCAGTTTTCCACAAAAATCAATTCGGTTTTACAATAGGTAGGTCAACTACTGACGCGGCTATATCGGTTAGAAGAACGGTGAGTACTTCGGAACATAAATATGTACTCGGTATCTTCCTAGATATCTCTGGTGCCTTCGATAATGCTTGGTGGCCTATGATACTTCTCAAGTTAAAAATACGAGGTTGCTATAGGAATATATATTCCCTTATTTACACATACTTCTCGTACGGAACAACCAAACTGAAACTTGGCCACCACGCCTTGTCGAAGCCGCTGACGATGGGATGTCCACAAGGTTCGGTTGTAGGTCACAAGGTTAGGTTATTTATGGAATTTGGGCTTCGATGATTTTTTTTCGATTCCTTTACCTGTGGGGGCACTTTGACCGGATATGCGGATGACGGACTATTACTCATAGAGTCAAATAGTAGATCGGGGCTAGAAATTTTGGCAGAGACGTCTTTACAATTGATATCTGAATAGGGTGTAAGAAACCGCCTTACCTTTGCACCGCAGAAAACGTTCCAATTGCTTTTAAAAGGAATATTAAAATCACCGCCACGAATTAAATTTAATAACGTCACTCAGAGAAAAGAATCGGTTTGTTATTTAGGGTTAATCTTAGAGAGTAATTTTTCTTTTGTGGAACATATAAGAAACGTTGGAGAAAAATCAAAAAGGAACTTTTACGCTTTGACAAGAATATCGACTTCTACGTGGGGACTATCTTTCACTACACTCAAAGTCATTTATGGAGCGACTTACTTAGCATGTATTACACACGGATCACCTGTATGGGCCGATAGGGCTACTATCGGTGCTGTGCGCAGAAAACTGCTCCAGATTCAACGTCTGGCGTTGATATTCTTGTGTAAGGCGTATAGAACTGTTAGTACGGAAGCTTTGCCTGTCCTTGCGGGCGTACTCCCAGTCGATTTGGAGGTACAGCGTCGTGCCGCTATGTATTACTCCACCAGAGAGGATATCGACAAACGGTTTCTTACGTCACGTGAGCTCTTAAGAACCAACAGATTATTTAAACCGCACACTGATGAACACATTGAGCTTTTAAACGAATGGAAATATAGGTGGGATGTATCCTCGAAAGGGCGTCATTTATATAAATACTTTCCATGCGTTCGCGATCGCCTAAATAAAACTTGTCTAGAAATAGATCATTGTGTATCGCAATTTCTTACCGGTCACGGTAGTTTTAAGGGCAAATTATTTTCATTTAGGTTGGTTGACTCTCCTGTGTGCCCATGCTCTACACCTGGTTATGTGTATGAACAGTCTGCACATCACGTACTTTGGGAGTGTGGTCTTTGGCATGATGAGCGCAACATCATGCTGGATAGTATGCAATTAACATCTGGGGTTGTATACTACATGGACCTTGTAGAGACTAGACGGAATTTCCGTGTTTTCCGGCGTTTTTGCCATAGGTACCTATTATTGGAATCAAATTTGACAGCTCATAAGATAGGACCCTTTCATTGAATTTTTATCCACGGTGCTTTACAACTGGCTTTTCTAGTTGTAAACGTCTCTAAACTTGAGGTTAGAATACCTCCGTAGTTCATTATTTTTGTCTGCCGCTTTGCTATGGAGGGAAGTAGACAATTAATATTTCCAACTCCTCCCTATCTTTCTTTTTGATTAATTTCCTTGCGAGTTACAGACACATTTGTGTTCCCTGAGACTCGCCGAGCTTCACGGCTCGGTGTCATAAAATGCGTGCCACTGCTGATCCTGGCTTACAGGAGTTGCAGTGGCGGGTGTGAGGGCGGGATAGTCTCTAGTCTCTACTGTGCTGGCTCTCGAAATCTAAGCAGCTCAAAGTTTAGGGATATTAGGTGCAAAATATGGAACTTGGATACATTAATAAAATATATTTACACCGCTCCATTCATAACTATCTTTTTTAACAACATTCACATTAAGTGTAGTTTTTACGTTTCTTAGTGAATACACGTGAATATAAGTCAATAATCGAGAAGTTTGACAGCTGTCATTTTAAATTTCTGACATTATACTAGTTTTTGATCTATGTGGTGACTGTAGGGTAGATTCAAGAATTTTATACCCATATATAAACTTCTTGGGTAGATTTTGCTTATTTGACAGGTGACGTTGTAGCCAGATCTGGCCACGGACGATAGGTGACGAGTTAATACAATGGTGAATTGATAAAGTAATAATTAATGTTCTATTGACTATAGATAAACAACAACAACAACAACAATACATTTATTTGCACAAACACCATAACAACAAGGAAGTTAACATGCGAAAATAAAAAAACAAATATACAAGTAAAAAAATTAAAAAAATCAAAAGAGAGAAAAAAAAAATAGAAACACGCAAAAATAAAATAATAATAAAAAAAAAATACAAAAGAAACGCGTGTGTCGTGCCGAACGTCATGGTGTGAGTGCAAAACCCAGTTGCGTAAAAGGAACATGTAATATATATCTTTGCAACCTGGCCTTGTATTATATACTGCCCACTGCTGAGCACGGGCTTCCTACTGATAGGGGATAGGCCTTAGTCCACCACGCTGGACTAGTGTGGGTTGGCAGACTTCACATGCCCTCGAAATTCTTATAGAGAATTCTCAGGTATGTAGGTTCACCTACGATGTTTTCCTTCACCGTTAAAGTGAACTGTAATTGATAAAAAATACACACGTAACTTCGAAAAGTCAAATGTGTATGTCTTGGGTTTGAACCCCCGGTCACTGTCTCGGCAGATCGTTTTATTCCCAACTAGGCTATCGTCCACTACTAATATATTGTTATAAAGCCCAAATAAAACAAAAAAGTATGTCATCTAATTGGCTTTAGTTATTATTCTGAGAATCTAACATCTTATGTGCTTCTGTTGATCCGTTGCGTCGTGTCATTACTAGTCATACGACTCGTGTAGGATTTTATGACTCGAGTTGAGTATTTACACAATCTGTAACTCGAGTAACATTTTAAATATCTTTATGTAGTTACTAATTTGTCGGAAGATGAAATAATATACAATATCATAGTCATTGTTCACTAGTTAAATTCAATTTCTGCATTCTCTATCACATGAAAAATGCTGATTTGGTTATAAAAATGTTAAATTGTTAGGTAGCAACCTCAGAGTAAGTATATACCTATAGAGCGCGCGTATGCAAGTGGGAACAATAGGCACGGGTGGGAACATCGTCCTGCGCCGGCCACAAGCGCTTGTAGTCACTCGAGTAGGAACGGTGTGAGCACACGCGAGTGAGATCTATGCGAATATTTGATTATTAATACTGCAAAATGGTTAAATGTTCTGTGGAATCTTGTAAAAACGACACTCGGAAACACACTTAACAGAATTCTAATATCACGTTTCACAGGCAAGCCATATTTCAGTATATTTTTAGGTAAAATTGAAATCATGCGTCGCGGTTTGAAAGACGCTCGGGAGGTGAACACTTGTACCCCCCGCACTGCCCCGCATCCCGCTTTTTCGATAGTGATGTTACGCGTCGATACCAGAATCGATGTAATATTTTCATATTATAGCATACGTATTTATTACTATCGAAGGCGATGCTTAATATAATGTAGCTTAGGTAACTGTTTTTGTCTGTGTGTGATTTTTAAGCCAATTAATAATTGCGTTTTTGTTTATGAAATGAAAGAAATAATTACTGTTCCTAAAAATTGACTCATTACGATAATATTTTTAAGCTATTGCATAGCTTCTATCGCGGGTGTTGACAGTATAAGTTAGCAATCATTAAGATATATTTCTTTGACATTTTTTTAACATTGGTAATAAATATTTCAAAAACTAGACGTGACTATTTTAGGCTTGGGGAGACTAGCTAAGAAATCCATGGTGCGATGCTCGGTTTATATCCATTGGTTCAATTATAATGGATATCCATTAATATTATTGGTTCTTAATGCCTGTAAAAACTGCTTTTGAGGTACCGTGTTTATAAATAATTCCACATGGCACTACACCTATTCGCAGCATAGCTTTTATCTATATTAACGCAATACGCTTAAAATTACTCACACGGCCATATTTTGTAGAACCACAATTTTTTAACAATAATATGTACCGCGCCGCCGGACCTGTACTTATCGATAACTGTTGCGTTGGTGCTGCTCGCGTGCCCATCCCTAGCAGTCGCCAACATTTCTATATAAGTAGCTATAGTTCACCTGCCTACGCTGGGTAGTGGGCGCACGATGCGATATTAGCGCTCTGTAGGTATATACTTACTCTGAGGTAGCAACAATGTTCGCGACGTAGACAGTTAATAGTGAATTAGCGACTTCTTGTATTTCTACTGGTCACCGAGGCTACTCGGTGAGCCGAGTTGACTCGGCAACTCGAGTGCAAATGGACTCGAGTCAATATTATTTTTTGCTCGAGTAGGAGTTTGACAAATTCAGTCGAGTAAAAACAAGACTCGGGTCGCATCACTAGTCGTTACGCCGCAGTGTTAATGCTCGTAATGTACGCTACTTATGATTAAATGAATAATGATATAGTTTATGATTTAACTGCTTATAGTCCTTATTCTGAGGATTTAACACTGGCTTTGATATTTTTGCAATTTTAGCAATGAGAATATAGAAACCTGTATTTACCATATTTACACGGAAAAAATTAGAAACTGTTTTTTCTGAAATCTGAATTCTGAAATTAACTATCTGTGATCACTTTGCTGTGTCAGACGCAGCACGACGTGTATTCCTTGAGATTTTGGGCCGTCATTTTGTTAGATTTGTATATTTTGTCGGCAGTTTTATGTGATTAATCATTAAAATGGCGAAATTGGTTGATATTTACAACAGCGAAAAAGAACCTGTTATAAAGCGGCGACAATTACCGTTAATAATCTACGAAAATCTTACTGTAAGTGGCTGTGCACTTTGACGTTACTACAAACGTAGATTAATCAGGGATAGGAGCAATAACACAATTAGGAAGTAGATTTCGTTATGAATAATAATAAATAATCGTTCACAGCGCGTTGTTCATTTGACGTTTTTAGCAACATTAATCAATATTTGTTTTTTTAAAAGTTCATTGATTTCGACCATATTAATGACGTCTTTTGGTTGACCTTATTTTATGAATTTATTCCTTTGTTAAATTGTCGCATATACTGTTTTTGTCCGCAGATGATCATGGATTTGAACACAATGGGTCTGATATGTGACAATCCCCAAGTGAAGGGACGAGAATACGAGGAGTTTATGCGCAAATACAGAATACTAACTACAGATGAGCTTAAAGCAGCACTCAGAGTAGATGCTTCAGACATCTTCAATGTATTAAATCAAAGCATTCCTTGTGTAGGCTGTCGAAGAAGGTAATTAGCAAAGATTTTTTCCTACTACTGTAAGATTATGAAAGTCATATTATATTCAGCCAGTCATTAAAATATATAGATAACTTATCAGTAAACACAATCTGAGGGTTGTAAGTAAAAAGTGAAGTATAATTTATAAATCCAAACATGACTAATGCTACAATTATTTTTGCATCATAATTTTATTTTATATGGAAACTATGAAGCAAATGTCACTTTTAATCTGTCTGTTGGACTGCTCATTAGTATGTTATGAGCATGGTTTAACAAACATTGTCACATACTGAGGTGTTGTCTTGTTTAGTCTATACTATTATTAAGGGGAAATATTTGTATGTTGTATGAATAAACTCAAGCACCACTGGACCGAATTTAAAAATTCTTTCACCAATATAAAGCTACACCGCCACCAGAGAGTAACATGGGCTACATTTTATCCTGGGGAAATATAAAGTGGGACTATCCCGGAATAAAACAATTCATGTGGGCAGAGCCGTGAGCAAAGTCTTACAATATAATTTTTTTTTACCATTCAGATAGTTATTTATATTTGCAATAAATTAACAAAGTTATTTCTATACTAGCTTTTGCCAGCGGCTCCGCCCGCTTTAAAAAGTTTTTCCGGGATAAAAGTCTCGCTTTATATTTTCCCGGGATAAAAGTAGCCTATGTGTTAATCCAGGACATGATCTACCCGTGTGCCAAATTTCATCGAAATCCGTTCAGTAGTTTTTGCGTGAAAGAGGAACAAACATCCTTACATCCAAACATCCATACATTCTTACAAACTTTCGCCCTTATGATATTAGTAGGATTCAAAAAACTCACACTGCTATGTTACGAACCTAACCAAGGAAGTCTAGTTTATAGGTCATGTAGACTATACTTGTTGGTCTAGTCAGATAAGGCAATCTTGACACATATATAATTAAGGATTTACATCAGTTGATAAATTCAGTCCACAGGAAGTCTGGATTAACAATTAGGCTACTTTTTATCCCAGGTAAATATAAAGTGGGCGTTTTATCCTCAAAAACTTTTTAACACGGACAGAACCGAGGGCAAAAGCTCGTTTAATAGAAATTGAAGATTTCAAATATACATGTCGGAGTGACTAAAATACTATAAAATAGGATGCTAGCTAATTACCAGTATTACAATATTGCACAGTGAGATTTAAAATACACAATGTTGCAGATTAATTTGAATTTGTAAAATAAGTTGTTGATTTGACTATTTTTATTTATGAATATTGTATTACTGTTGACTTCAATGAATCGAGTAGTATGAAATTATGTAGAGGGGAGCGAACCTTTATAATGAGAGTGCAGACGCGCTTCAGGGCATTCGAAGTTTAGTTGGCTAGCTCAACAGAACGTTGTTATTACTCTGTGTTGTTGTTCAGAAGAAATATATTATGTTTATATGAGAAAAACCAGCTTTTAATTATTATTGAAAGCTTAAATCATGACGAAGTCTAAAAACATGGAAATACCACCTTCGCCCATACATCCATCATCCAACTCCGAAATACATAATTTTATCAGTTGAGTGAAAAAGCAACATTTTATGCATGTGATTATGTGGTAGGATCTGAGGCTGAAGAGTGTAGATCTATTGAAAAAATATAAAGGCAACTGGGTTAAATTGAATGGGACAGAAAATATGAATTAACTGAAAGCTCCAACCAACTCGGAAAACTTATTCATGTTAATCTTCATTCTGCACAATTTGAGCCATGTGGGTTGGCTTTCAAGATTGACAACCTTGTATTATCTCACAATTGTGACTATGATTGTTATAGGTGAATGCTTATGTTTTATCTGTTTACTAATATTGCTCGTGACTCCGACCGCGTGAATAAGTTTATCCAAGATAAAAATATTTCCCCAGGATAAAAACCAGACCATAGCACGTAGGAGTAATGTAGCTTCCTATTAGTAAAAAAAAAATCAAAATCGGTTCAGTAGTTCCTGAGGTTAGCACATTATACCAAACAAACAAACTCTTCAGCTTTATAATAGTAGTATAAATAGTACAGATTAGCATAGACATATTGCATTTAAGCTGTTGGGTCCAGCATATTATGATAGTCCGTTCCATCAATTATGATCTATAGCCAGGGGAAATGCTCCACTTGTTGTATCACTGTACCAAGCGTTATAGATTAGGATGTTATGTTAATTGGGATATAATATTCACCCAATTGTAAGATTACCCGGAATAAACACCCCACTTTGCATATTTTCAATATACAGGATTTATTAAAAAACAAGAGATATGTTTTTTTTTTGTAAATCCCGTCTACTTACAGTTTTTCTAATGCTGTTCCTACAAATATTTATATTTTTGAAGTTTGTTTTGTTATTAAAAATTACCAAATACTTAAATACCATATTAAAATGTTATGTTTTTTTTTTCACTATCTTTGTAATTTATATGATAAAAAGACAATTGACTACTTTTAGTTTCTAGAAAAAAACACGCAAATTAAAATACGTGTCGTGTAAAAAAATGTACTACAATGTAAATGCTCCATCATTTTAAAAATGGCTGTATTTCATAAGGATTTTAAAATAGTATAAACTTTGGACTAAACCTCATAGTCACAAAGATATTGCCATAAATCTGTGTAAGGCGGAGTTTGTCGAGAATTTATTTTGAATGAATTGATGATATTTTACTTAAGTTTTTGTGTAGTAATACTTTATTAGGAACTTATTTGGAATAACATATCCGAAAATAACATATATAAAAACTATAACCATTAACAAAATCATCATCTAATACCATGATGTGTTTTACAACATAATGTGCTCGAAATGGCGTAAAATAGTAAGGCTATTTGTACTGCCCTAAACTCAAAGGCTAGTAGAATACGGGTCCTTTTATGCATGTATTAATGTTGGTATAAAAATATATAGAAATTTGTGATCTTTATGTCACCACATTAATGGCAGAGGTCACTATATCTATACTAATATTATAAAGCTGAAGAGTTTGTTTGTTTGAACGCGCTAATCTCAGGAACTACTGAACTTTCACTAATAGGAAGCTACATAACTCCTGAGTGCCATCTCTCTCTTCAGTCGGCCCCTCATTACTGAGGATCGTGATCCCGTCCAACGTCATTCAGCAATCTTCTCCACGAGGCGCGATCTTCGGCTTGGTGCATGGCTACCTATCAGCTGCTACCTATCACGGCTATCAGCCGAAGATCGCACCAAGCCTGGGTGCCATAGGCTACTTTTTATCCCGGGAAAATATTTTTGTCCCGGAAAAACTTTTTCACGCGGGCGGAGCCGCGAGCACTACTAGTATTTTATATTTGAAATTATAAACAAAGATAGCAACCATACTGCCTCGGTGGCGTAGTTGTATTATGGTACGACTGCAATGCTGAGGTCTCGGGTTCGATTCCCGGGTCGGGCAAAGTGATATTGAGTTTTTCTATTCAGTATCAGCTCGGAGTCTGGAATTTGTGCCCGATATGGCGATAGGCTCGCCCCCTATCACATCATGGGACGGAATAATGGCGAAAAGTGGGTGTACTAGTTGCGCCTCTGCCTACCCCTTCGGGGATAATAGGCGTGAGTGTATATGTATATATATATATGTATATAGCAACCATATTATGTTATGCTGCAATATTTCCTCTTATTATAAAATAAAAAAAATAACGATTAACATAATTTTACGTATTTTTTAATATTGTCTGCTTCAAAACTGGATATTAGCTAGGCATGTTGAATAATATTATACATCCTTGTATATAACATATTTGGTGTTTTGCTAAGTTAACTGTTTTTTTTTTAGTGTGGAACGCCTATTTTATCAGCTATGTAAATCAGGACACCCCACATTGGATCCCTTAGTTCTCACGCCTGATGAAATTATGACCATCAGAGAAGATAAAATAACACATCCACAGTCACTAGCCACATTGCTCAATGGTCACAGGTGAGTTTAAAATAGTAATGCATTTACTAATATCACAATGAAGTCACACTCACAGGGTGTAATGGTTCCAATAATGTGAACTGATCACCCGTTTGTGCGACTGCATACGGCCCCACAACACATATTAGTGATGTAACGAATATTCGTATTCGCACTCGCGAAGATTCGTGTCTTTATTAATATTCGCATTCGCAATAAATTATGCAAATATCGCACCTTTAGAACGAAAACGACACAATTCAAAAAACAAGAAATTGTGTTGTCATTTTTATAGGACTAAAAGTTAGTCCCTTATTTTTAAAAATATAATTAAAAAGGGACCGATATAACAGCTTTGTCCTTTTTCTGCTTGAATATGGCTGTGTTTGAACTATTGTTGTATGGAGTACTTTGTACTAAGTAATTTTATGACGATAACCTAATTTTCTATCTTTTTGAATTGTGTCGTTTTCATCCTAAAGGTTCGCAAAATATCGCTATTTTGCGAACGTTTTTGGCTTTGTACATGTGAAAATAATTTATAAAATTACCAGCAGATTATATACAATGCATCTATACTAATATCATAAAGAGGAAAGATTTGATTATTTCTTTGTTTGTAATAGATGAACTCAAAAACTGCTATACCGATTTTGAAAATTCTTTCACTAATAGGAAGCTACATTACTCCCTGAGTCGTATAAGCTAACTTTTATCCCGGAAAATATTTATATCCCGGAAAACCTTTTTCACGCGGGCGGAGCCGCGAACAGAAGCCTATAAATAATAGTTTAGTTAGTATTTATAGTGCCGTGCGAAGCTCAGAAATCGCATCTCAAAAAATATTAAAAACTTAATTTTTATGGCATCGGATAGCCTAAAAAATGCACATCCAATGAAAAATATAGCCAAATAGCTGTATATTTTTCAAAAACATAGTAAAAAAACGATTACAAAATGGTACCTATCTCAGTTTTACTTCAAATTACATAGAGTGAAAAGAAAACTCTATTTACATATATTAAATTTTTTCGAAACTTACGTTCCTTGACATACCACTTTTGATCTTAGCACAGCAGTATAGTCGTCATACAAAATAAAAATTATATTGTGATAACAATAGACTTCCCACTTTCTAAACGAATTTAAGTATTTTAAATTATTTTTATACCGAGATCACAACATGATAGGATTTATGCTTTTATTTATACGAGATTTCTCTATACTTAATCCTACTAATATTAAAAAGGCGAAAGTTTGTAAGAATGTATGGATGTTTGGATGTAAGGATGAAAGGATGTTTGTTCCTCTTTCACGCAAAAACTACTGAACGGATTTCGATGAAATTTGGCGCACGCGTAGATCATGTCCTGGATTAACACATAGGCTACTTTTTATCCCGGGAAAATATAAACCGGGACTTTTATCCCGGAAAAACTTTTTAATGCGGGCGGAGCCGCGGGCAAAAGCTAGTCTATTATATTATTAAACTAGCTTTTAGTCCGCGCCTCTACCTGTGTCAAAAAGTTTTTCCTGGTTTAATGTACATATGTATAAACATTCCTCTTGAATCACTATTAAAACGCATCAAAATCCGTTGCGTAGTTTTAAAGATCTAAGCATACATAGGGACATGAGGACATAGGGACAGACAGCGGGAAGCGACCTGGTTTTATACTATGTAGTGACGTAAAATTTTATATTATTTGAAATTAATAATATCTTTAGTATGTATTTTATTCCAGGATAAAAGTCTCGCTTTATATTTTCCCGGCATAAAAAGTAGCCTATGTTACTCGCTGATAATGTAGCTTTATATTGGTGAAATAATTTTTCAAATCGGTTCAGTAGTTTCGGAGCCTATTCAATGCAAACAAACAATCAAATCTTTCCTCTTTACAATATTGGTATAGATAATTCAAGTATTAAAGTATAGTAAAAACAGCGTGGACGTACGGTGTCGAACAACAAAGTTTATAAAATTATTGGAAAATGTTATAAGAATATAATTATATAAGTAACACATTAA
Source organism: Lapara coniferarum (assembly GCA_949316025.1). Taxonomy (NCBI): domain Eukaryota; kingdom Metazoa; phylum Arthropoda; class Insecta; order Lepidoptera; family Sphingidae; genus Lapara; species Lapara coniferarum. The sequence continues at coordinate 28,804,109 of OX438919.1, forward strand.
AATCTTTTAAAATATTATAAATTATTGATGTTTTTCCTTCCATGTCAGTATACCTTTTAAATCTTTTAGTTGCACTGATGACTCACTATTTTTTATTTTTATTGAAATGATTAAGTTACAAGCATCGATATATGGCGTTGCAGTCTTCGGAGGACGCTGAAGCATATCGATGGCTCGATGGACAGATAGGGAAGTTCCTCATGACGACGTCCGTGCTTACAATGTTGTAAGCACCAAGAAGATCGAGCGGAAAAAAAGGCTCCAAAGTGTTCGCAAAGTGATATTGAGAGAGATTGAGAGGTTTTACAACAAGGCAGCAAGCAAGGACGGGCTCATTACAGAGCTTCTGTAAGTGTGCCGTACGCTGATACTAAAAGTCCGTCAGAGGCTCTTTCATTCCGTGCTGCTCGAGGGTGTAGCGCCTGGAGCAAGAGTATGGTGCTGTTCTTAAAAAAAGGTGATAAAGAATTATATGCCCATCGCACTCCTGAGCCATGTTTATAAACTGTTCTCGAGCGTTATCACGAATCGTCTCAAGCTCAGGCAATAACTTCCAGTCTCCCGAGCAAACCAGATTCCGAAGAGGCTGTATTACCATAGATCACATTATTACAGCGACTATATATTATATAGCCCCTAGACACCTAATGCTAAATGGTTTTCTTAAGGCTAGGATATCTGAGCGCTGTTGGCATTTACAGCTGTCTAATGTACCGGCGCGTCAGGTGCCGCGATGTTGAATTTCAAATGAACTCGCTTGACACCGATCAGCCACGACTACGTCACAATAAATCATTAAACGATAGTGAAGCAGTTTGTTTTACGACAAAAGATGTCCGCTTTTTTATGGGTGCTAGGCCTCAAAATCTAACACGGCTCAAACTATACGAATATTAAAAGGACAAAAATATGGATCTTGAATCCATAAAAAAAAATTAGACCCCTCCATCGATAGCTAATATATTTTAAACTAGACTTCTGCTCGCGGCTTCGTCCGCGTGAATGATTCCTGGGATAAAGTCCCGCTTTATAATCCCTGGGATAATGGACCTTTATATTGATGAAAGAGTTTTTCAAATCGGTCCAGCAGTTTCGGAGCCATATCAATGCCAACAAACATACAATTGAATCTTTCCTCTTTATAATATTAGTATAGATAAGTGTAGATGTAGTTTTTAAGCAAAATAAAATTACATACATCTCAAAATTGGAGGACTTTAAAATTATACGATTTATGGCGAAGGTCTAACTTGTGGGAGTACTATCCAAACATATGTATGTCGCAGGTAGAAATAGGTATACGTAGGCATACATAATAAAAGTTACCTATGAATTATGTCTTGATGTCACGATTTATTGTTCGTTGATCAATGATTACGTAATCAAATGTTCGCAGAGTACAATACCACGTCTTGACGTGGTGAATGAATCATGATTCATTATTATCTTTAGTTATTGTGACACAATATTGGTGATTGAGACAATTACTTAACCAATATTAACTATAATAATCGACTAGTCTAGTAACCTGAATATGACCTCAAGTTTAAACCCGAAACCCTTTCAGTATTCCGAGTTTGACAGGTGTCATTTCAGATTTTTTTATTAGAACCCTATGGGTAGGCGCGTAAAGACGATTTCCATTGAATGAAAAGTGACGTCTTGTTCGCCGGGGAAGACGCGAATATGGAATGGTTAACATAGTAACTGCTCAACTAAGCAATGACCGATATGAAAACTGCAATAGTTACTACTTAGTAATTAGTATTGAACTGCACCGAAGTAGTTGCTTTATATGATTTGGCAGCCTTATTATATACCCAACTCTTGCGACTACTACTAGTCTGACAAATCAAATGGATTTTTCACGGTTATTATTTTATCTTACGCGACGTTATATATTCAGACACCCTCAATGAGATCAATAAAAAGGAATTACCCGACATACAAAATATCTTGGTAAGACATTGAAATAAAACCATTTTTTTATTTTATCGCGATTTTTTAAATGATATTTTCGTATTTGTTTACTACCTACTTTAAAGTTTGAACTGTATAGAAAATATTGACTTTGCTGTCCCATCTGAAAAATTTACTCCATATACCTATAAATATGTCGGACAGTATTTTTTCAAATCATAATAGTATGGTCTTCATTTAAATTGTAGTCAAGTCCAAATTGCCGTAAAATCCTGAAAATAACTTATTATTTTGTATTAGTATGTACTATTGTGACTCATACTATTTTATTGTTGTTTCCTGGCAGCGTCGCCCGCATAAAATAATTTTTATAGGTTAAAAAGTATACCTATGCTCTACCCAGGGACTTAAGCTATCTCCATACCATTTCATAGATATCCGTTTAGAAGTGTCGGAGATGTGCGCTAACAAATAAACAGAAAAACAGATACGCAGACAAACAGCGAGAAAAGAATGAAATAAAAAAACGGTGATTTGTGTTCTATTACTCTTATTTAGTCGTCCCCTTATTTTTTATTTTATTTTTCTTTCTATGTACAGACACACCGGGTTCTAGTACTGCTTTATAGATGTTACACAAAGAAGCCTATACTGATACCTCCAGGGTCTGCAGAGCTCGTATGCATATTTATAAGCAGATACTTAATTTAGGGGACCCAAACCGGGATTTTTTCAAGAAAATGTGGGCTACTGGACCAAATGAAGAACTTAAAAATACCGGTATTGATATCGCAATAATTGGGAATTACTTGTATCAATAATAAGGTTTTGTGTTATTCTGTACTATGATCTTCTATCCATAATATTAAATAGCAAATAAAAAAACAAAAAACAAGCCTTATAGAAAATCCAACTAAAAAATAGAAAATAAATTTCAATTAAGCTATGTAACGTACGTTTAAATGTATCTATGTAACAGAAACTTTGAACATGATTTTGACCGCCTTCAAAACGTCGGATGAAAATTTGGCATATTTATCAAGAACCGAAGACAATTCAATATTTTAAACAAAAAACACTATTTTATAGAAAATCCAACTAATAATGAATAAACATTCAAAATGAATACTTAAATGATAGCTCATTTTTTTTTGACATCTGTTGGACCATAGTAGAGTTATAACTAAACTGGCTACTCTTATGTAAAAAAATAATCTTACTTGTTTTTAGTGACATCTGTTGGACAATAGTAGAACAAGACTACAAAATGAAAAATAAATAACAGTTAGAAAAAAAAAACTAAAAAACATGTTTTATAGGAAATCCAACTAAAAATAGAAAATAAATTTCAATAAATTTGAATTAAGAATAGTGCAAATAAGAAAAAGATGTACTTATTTTATTGTAAAAGAAGCGTGGGGTGCTTTTTAAGATATTATCAAAATGATAATCCTTCTACTCATATTATCTTTCAATAAAATATTTATATGTATTGACACCATGCATCCCACGCTTTTTTTACAATAAAGTACATTTTTCTTTATTTACATTATTTTCCTTTGTATGTATAATGCCAAAATATTATCCAAATATATTATTTTAATATTTTACACGCAATAAATTCAAATGTGATCCTTTACTATTCAGCAAAAACAAACAAGAGTTGAAACAAGTATGACAACGTGTTTAAAGAAGAAAGAAAAAGAATAGGAAAGATTCATAGAAAAATCCATCTATTACAAATAAGAATCCATAATTGTTGTTCAAAAGTAATTGGTTCCTTTTCTACATAACGCGGTCCAACAATAAATAAAAGCTGTCAAATACTTCGATAAATTAGTGGCAGCAAGCGCGAAAAATTGACGTAGGTCCGACCTCCACGGCGCCTCGGGCGCATCTGAAACGAGACGCGTTGTGCAGAATTGTTAAAAAATTCGTGTTTTTTTGAATTTTGAAAAGTGCAAATTACTTTTGTGAAAATTTTTTTGCATAGCAATCTGCTAAATGTTATTACCCTTTTATTGACTTATATTTTTAAAGTAATTGTGTAATATACTATCATTAATTTTTAAAAATAAAATCCGAATTTTCTCTGTTTTCGTGATTTTTTATGATCGAGCGAAGTTGTAAGTATCGTGTTTTGGAATCCATACCAATGTAGAATGATTATTTAACTATAACATATATTTTTCTCGGACCGAAATGTTGATTATTTCTTGGTTTAAAATTGAATAGAAAAGAAGGTGTTTTGGGATATGGCAGCCTTAAAATGAATTCTGTCAACTACCTGAAGTTTGAGGAAGCGGGCATTACGATTGGGCCCGCCGACATAATTACGTTTTACGTAGCTATAGAAACACAATTTTTATTAAGTGCGTCACTTGTCATGTAATGCTAAATAACTAAGCAATAGAGATAGCGTAAAATGCACTTAATTCAGAAAAAAATGCAAATATAATTTGACAGTAACGGGCCTCAATGCTAAAATTTTGAATACATAATAGCCGGTATAAGGTGAATTTCGATATTTTTTAAAAAATGAATAGATTAAATCAATTTATTGATATAAATATGAAAAGTAATGCTATTTTTCTGAAAAACCGAAGTCTGTTTTTATAACATCACTGTTTTGTGGACTATGAGGACTTTGATTCGACCGAGACCTGGGCTGTGTTGCAGTTTCTCTAGCAAAGCCACATTGACTGTCGGTACATTTAAGGGCTGAGGTGCTTGTACAACAACGCTACCATTTCAGTCCAAGCACAAGAGCAGAGCACGAAGGCTATTCCACTATACAGAGGCGTGAGACAGGAAAATGTTATTTCTCCGAAATTGGCAACTGCCGCGTTGGACGATATATTCTAGCTTTTGATTAGAAAGGATTTGGAATTAGCTTTAATGGCTAGTACATTACTCACCTCAGATTTGCCGACGATATTGTTGTCTTGTCAAAATCATTTGAGGACCATGGCATTATACTCAAAGACCTTAATTGGGTTTCCCACCTGGTAGGCCTTAAAATGAACAAGACCAAAATATTGTCCAACTAGCTTTTGCCCGCGGCTCCGCCCGCTTTAAAAAGTTTTTCCGGGATAAAAGTCCCGCTTTATATTTTCCCGGGATAAAAAGTAGCCTATGTGTTAATCCAGGACATGATTTACCCGTGTGCCAAATTTCATCGAAATCCGTTCACTAGTTTTTGCGTGAAAGAGGAACAAACATCCTTACATCCAAACATCCATACATTCTTACAAACTTTCGCCTTTATAATATTAGTAGGATTATTGATGTTTTTCCTTCAATGTCAGTATACCTTTTAAATACTTCAGTTGCACTTTTTATTCGGTCGGTTTTGCGGTCTCCTTTTGCGGGGGGAGGGAGAGGGGTTCAGAAGCCCCCGCGCACCGAAGGACGCTCTCAGCGCCTACTGCAGCGTGAGGCCTACCTGCCACGCTGCCGTCCATCACGAGAGTCACAACAATGTGCTAATTTAAACACAAAAGTAAAGACGGACAGCCCCCTGCTGCCCGCCCGTGACTCCCGGTGGCCCCTATTAGTCACCTCTACGACAGGCAGGGGATACCATAGTGGAATTCTTCAAATGCCCCTAATCTACAGGGCGGGAGACGCCGGTCAGTCGCCCACCCGACGCCTCCTACGTCTTGTCTGGCGGTGGGAGGGATCTCCGAGTCTCCGATCCCTCTCGGCGCTCTCCTTCCGCGAGAGGACCACCTCGCAGAAGTGCGCCACCGCACACCAGGACCTCCGGCTCTTGACCATGGTAGCGACCACGGCCGACAGTGAGAGGTCTCCTCCGACGACTGCTCTGAGAGCGCTACGCTCCTCATCCCAGGCTGGGCAAAACTCCAAAGTATGCTGGGCCGTATCCAGCGGGCAGTTGTCACAGTGGTGACACACGGCCGACACCTCCTTCCTCATCACCCGCCTCAGGTACTCATCGAAGCAGCCATGCCCGGTGAGCACCTGTGTCAAGCGATACGTTGCCGCACCGTGGCGTCTATGAGATTGGTGCCTTTTAATACTGTGCCTGACCTTTAAATTGTGCGTAAGTTCTTGGGTGAGCATCAATGTTTTGGGATCAGTGGGGTGGGCAGCACACTTTCAGGTCCTGGGATCATGGCCAAATAAAGGCATTTTCTTTCTTTTTCTTCGTTACATTGGCTAAAACTTAGAGTAGAAAACGTAACTTTTAGAAAACGTTCTAGAGTCCAGACTCTAGAACGTTTTCTAAAAGCAGCCTAACTGTAAGTTGGGAAACTTCTAATTTTTTTAAACTCACAACAAAAGTATAATATAGTCTAGGTATTTGTATTCATCCATTACGTTTATCGTGGATACTCTCACGGCTACATGAGATTCACGCAATGTATGATTCATCATGAGTTTCTATTTAGAGTGCAGGTTAAAAGTCATTATTTTTAAAAAAGTTATTCCGATTGTGTGAAATGGTGCTTGCTTTATCTGTGTTTAATTACATGATCTTTTTTATACATACTCAAATTAGTAATTTTTTTGAGAGTGAATTTGAGGTCGTATTGCTACGTAGGACTATGTATGTATGAAATAGACCCAACGAAACCCAATGCAAAAAACACTAGTTTCTGAAAAACTGTCTAACAAAAAATAATTTTCTAAAATTGGACTTCACGACGCTTACGGTCAGGTGCAGTGGGGTCACTTTGCAGCTATTATAATTTCACGTAACGTACGATAAAATCTTTTGGTGCCATACAAAAATCCAATATTCGCATTCGCGAATATTGAAAATTAGACATTCGTTACATCACTAATACATATAATATCACGATGAAGATATAAAAAAAAGCTTTTGCCTGCAAGCCTCTGATTGTTATTAAAATTACATGAAAACTATTTAAGCTATTTCATACACTCAGAAATATTGTTTCGTTTTTTTTATGTGAAATGTGTTGGGAATTGGAAGGAAATCGAGAAATAATTATCGATTCTTAGTTGTATATTTTTTTTTGTTAAAACTATGTATTATCTAATTATCGTAATGGAATTTATGTATGTCTGTACTTTTTAGTCGTATTTCAAATATATCATGTCTTTTTGCTGAAACTATAAACATACACTAAACATCCAGATAATCTTATAATGCCGCGTCAAAGCAGTTTGATAGATTTATATAAATATTTTTGTTTTGTTTGTACTGCGCCAGATGAAATTCTTACAAATCTTTAATCAATTTAAAGATTGTTGACTAAATTGCTGTTCGGAATCCGTCCGTTCGGTTCCTTTAACATTGATGACCGTTGGTGTGATTTTAGTAACACCGCAGGCAGACAGTCCTCTGAATAACAATGAATAATGTACTGTCAGCCGCATAAATCAGAAATTTTGAATTTGTTCAGCTACTTATGCAGCTGACTGTACCGACGTCTGACGGTCTGTCTGACGGTATCCGACAGCGATGTGTTCACGTTCCAGCACGGGTATCGAGTGCCTGATCCTGAGCCAGCCGCGATGGAAGAAGTCGCAGCGGTGCATCCTGCACTCGCTGGAGGCGGGCACAGCGCGCGGGTGGGGCGCGAGTGCGGCAGCGGCGGGCGCGAGTGCGGGGGCGGGTGCGGGCGCGGGCGCGGCGGGCGGCGCGTGCGGCTGGGGCTGGGGCGCGTGGGGCTGGGGCGGGCGCGCGGCGTGGCGCGCCGCCTGGGACGCCATGCGCGCCTCCGCACGCGAGCACGTCACGCTCGTGCACTTCAACACGCTGCACGACACGCTGCACAACTACCTCAGGAAGCATCGCTTCTGTGCCGATTGTAAAACTAAGGTCTGCTCTCTTTTATATCACAACTAGCTTTTGCCCGCGGCTCCGCCCGCGTTAAAAAGTTTTTCCGAGAAGTAAAGTTTATATTTTCCCGGGATAAAAAGCCTATGTGTCCAGGACATAATCTACCAGTGTGCCAAATTTCATAGAAATCCGTTCAGTAGTTTTTGCGTGAAAGAGTAACAAACATCCATACTTACAAACTTTCGCGTTTATAATGTTAGTAGGATGTTCAATCACGATAGTCATTTCAACTGGAGCCAAGCGCATGTACAAATATAAAGACTGATAGAACACTGACAAACTATTGTTTGCTAGCAGAAATTGAGAAAGATGATTGTACGCCCACTCACATTTTCCGCTAGTAAGATATTATCTTGTACAGAAAAGCAATTCGAAGCCGCAAACATCGTCTAAATAGAGCAAGTTTTCTTCAAATGACGTTAGATTTTGTTAGGCTGTATAATTTGATTGTCTTCATCATCTTATTATTTTAATATTTATTATATAACCATTAATTCATTTCTGTTTATTTATAAGTATTAGTTTACATTTCTGACAAAAGGGTGTAGATTGCGCTTTAAAAATATTACATTTACATAGCGCATTAGACTAGGAATAAGGAATATAAATACTTGCATGCTAATAAATGAGCATGGTTGTTTATTTCTATTACTTTATGACAATACCAAGTGATAAGTATAAACAAAAATAATAATAAAATACTGTTACATCAGAATGCAAAAGAAAAATTTATTACAAAGCTTCTGTTGCGTAATCTTAATTTATCATTTTGATAAGGTGCATTAGATTGATGGATATGGTTGTTTATCTTACAATCTGGTGGATATGTATTGTTAGTAGGTCTATGCTACGAGTTGACAATTTCTTTAGTGTGGAAATAAATTCATATCTTATGTATTCGAATGAAAAATCCAATATTGTACATAATATATTATTGTAGTATTTATTTGACGTTAAATTTAACAATGAAGTCAGTTAGTTTCTGTAAATATATTTGTTACTACCTATTAGCCGTGGCTCCGCCCGCCTTAAAAAGCTTTTCCGGGTTAAAAGTCCCGTTTTATATCTTGCCGGGATCAAAAGTAGCCTTTGTGTTAATCCAGGATATGATCTACCCGTGTGCCAAATTTCATCGACATCCACTTAATAGTTTTTGAAAGAGTAACAGACATCCATACTTACAAATTTTCGCGTTTATAATATTAGTAGCATAATTGTTATTATAATATGTATGACTTTTGTATGGTAATTGAAAAATTTGTTCATAATTAAGACGCTTTTATTAGCTTCATACGTATGTTAGTGTATATGTAACGGAAACTTTGAATATGGTTATGACCCCCTTTAAAACGTTGGATTAAAACGAAATTTGGCATACTTATCAAGGACTGATGACAATTCAATATATAAAACTAAAAAACACGCTCTTATAGAAGATCCAACTTAAAAATAAATAACAAATAATAATAGCGGCCCTGTAGCTGCCCACTGCTGAGCACGGGCCTCCTCTACTAATGAAAAGGCTTAGGCCATATTCCACCACGCTGGCCTAGTGCGGGTTCGCCGACTTCATACACCTTCGAAATTCTTATAGAGAACTTTTCAGGTATAAAGGTTTTCTCACGATGTTTTCCTGCACCGTTAAAGTAAACAATAATTCACAAAGAAACAGTATAACTTTAGAAAAGTCAGACGTGCGTACCCTTGGGTTTTGAAGCTGCGGACATTCGTCTTTGCAGTCCATCCCACTCCCAACTAGGCTATCGCCGCTTTTAGAGAATTTTGTTTAAAGATATTATCAAAATCATAATTATTCTTCTACCCATATCTGACAATAAAATATTTATAACTAGCTTTTGCCCGCGGCTCCGCCCGCGTGAATTAGTTTTTCCGGGATAAAAGTCCCGTTTTATATTTTTCCGGGATAAAAAGTAGCCTATGTGTTAATCCAGAACATGATCTACCCGTGTGCCAAATTTCATCGAAATCCGTTAAGTAGTTTTTGCGTGAAAGAGCAACAAACATCCATACATTCTTACAAACTTTCGCCTTTATAATATTAGTAGGAAGTAGGACTATTGGCACCATGCACCCCACGCTTTCTTACATTTTTTCTTCTTATTTACACTATTCTTAATTTATATTTATTAACTAGCTTCTGATCGCGGCTCCACCCACGTGAAAAAAAACGGGATAAAAGTCCCGTTTTATATTTTCCCGGGATAAAATGTAGCCTATGCGCTAATCCAAGACATGATGTAGCCATGTGTCCAATTGAATCGAAATCTGTTCAGTAATTTAGGAGATGTGCAGTAACAAACAAACAGAAAAGAATTACTCAAGTCACTGATTTGTGTTCCATTACTCTTCTGTAGTCACCCGTTTTTCTTTTTTATCACATGTTTTTAAATATACAGACACCGATTCTACAATTTTATCAAAGCACTAAGCAAATCAATGCCAAAATAACTTTCTACCCCTTTTTAACCCCGTTAGAGAATGAATTTCAAGAAAATATAAAACACGTCTTCTACCAATTCTGTTAAAAAATGTTTATGCAAAATTTTAACTAGATTGGACCTAGGAATCACGTTGTCTCATACAAATTTTGCCTCCTTTTTTCACCCCCTTAGGGGTAGAATTTCGGAAAACCCTTTTTATCGGAAGCCTACGTCATCCAAAGAACATAACCTCCAAGTTTCATGTTTCTACAATCAGCGGTTTAGGTTATGCGTTGATCCGTCAGTCAGTCATTCAGGACAAAGCATTTTATATGTATGGATTTTTTTTACACTATTCTTAATTCAAATTTATTAAAATTTATTTTCTATTGTTTAGTTGGATTTTCTATAAAAGCGTGTTTTTTAGTTTTTTTAAACTATTATTTTTTATAATAAACTAGCTTTTGGTAGCTGCTTCGCTTGCGCGAAAGAGTTTTTTATATTTTTCCCGGATAGCCTCAAACCTTCCTAGGGTCTCAAACTATCTCCATACAAAATTTCATTGAAATACGATCGGTAACTTTTGAGTTTATCGCGTACAGACGTGTCGCGCGACTTTGTTTCATACTATGTAGGAAGGATAGTGTTCCAATGTATTAGAGGGTATGACCCAGTTTATTCGACTTTACATAATATGAAAGCTACTTTACATAATATAATCTATTTCTATATGCAGTGTTTTACTAAAGTCCCGTCAAAATCAAAACAACCATTATTAAATTACTTGGGACAAACATATAATTTATATACATTAAATTTTCCCTTATCTGTTCTAACCAAGTATCCCGCCCATGTCCCAACTAAATATTAATTTATTTTTATTCAGGTGTTGCGGGCGTATCAGCTTCTAGTGGAAGAGAAGGAGCCACAGAAAGAGAAGGGATACGTGGGGGCACTGTATAGTGGTATAAAGAGATGTCTGTTAGACAAACATCTGCATTTGCAAGCTAAGACTGATTACATCACACACCTGATCGGCAGAGCGGAGCCAGAACTCCTCGGCAACCACAGGGAGAGACACGCTAAGACATTAGAAATAGCACAAGAAGAGGTAAATTATAGTGTATCTATTACATTGTAATCTATATACTGAAAGGTGTTCCAGTGATCATGGCAATTAATTAATGAAAACTTTGTTGTAGGTTCTGATTTGCCTTGGTATATGTATTTATGAGCGCCTCCAACGTATCTCCCTGCGACTCCGCGAGGAGGAGGGCACGTGTCAGACGCTGGCCGCGGTCGCAGTGGAGGCTCTTTATCGCAAGTTCGAAACGGCCGTCGAACACAAAAGCGGAGTTTCCAAACTACAGCTGTTATACGATGAAATCACACAGGAAGAACTGACTAGGCAACAAAGAAAGGAACAAAAGAAACTCAAACGGCGTAAGAAGAAGGAGCGACAGGCGGTCGAGAGCAAATGCAAGGTATGTTTGTTGATTAGAGGATATTCAGCAAAATATATTTAATCAACTCTGGCTAAGTTGATTAAATATAAATGGTAAAGTGTTGGGATATAACAGTTCTAGGTTTTTAGCTGTAGGACCTTGTTGTAATTTCGTACGCTATTTATGTGAACGTTAAATTATCGACATCCATGCTTTCAGGAGGCCGATTCGGAAGAACCAGATGAAAAGTGCCAATGTGAAGAATGTTTATTAGAGGAGCGCGACACGCCGACTGATCTGTTATCACCGCGCGACTATCACCAGTGTTTCGAGGCGAGCGGAGACGGGTGTCAATCGTGCCAAGGCGACTCGACGGACAAACGTCGCTCGCCTAACAAAACAAGCAAAAAACGAACCAAAAATGGAAACATTTCGCCCAACGATCACACTCAAGACTGCGGATACTCTTCGGGGAACAATGGTGGATGTTGTGAGACAATGTCGGGCTCCTCCTCACTCATGAGTTCCCCGGAAGGGTCCGAGGTGGCGTGTTCCGAAGGATTCTGCAATCACGAAAGGGGCGACTGTTTAGATTTGGTTAAAAATGACAAAAGGTCTTGCACGGGTTTCACGCTTTCACTACAAGAAATGTTAATGGTGAGTTGGCAAGCCAAATTATAATGTTCTAATGGTGTTTATTGTAACTATAATTTGTTATTTTGATTCAGGACACGTGTTCATCGGACGAGGAAGAAGATACCAGTTATATACCTATAGAAGAAGTAATGGAATTCAAATCACGCAGAAATATAACAGAAAAAAGACAAGAGTTGCGACAAAACCTTCGGCAGAAATTCGCTCAACTGTGTGTGAACACGCCGCAGGGGCCGGCCGGGCCGGGCCGCGACAAGCGCCTCGCGTAACTCACTGCGCCACGTCATTCAACTGCACCTTGAGAAATTATAGTCATTTTACTCCAAAAAGCACAGACGTAATTGCTATTATGATCAGTAGTTGAACAATAAATATCTTGTACGTATTACACTATTCAAATATAAAGTAGCCCTCCCATGAGAAAATATCCATTTCAGTACAATTTCATTAAGGATGAATACATAATCAAATCCTATTTAAAGTTACATAGTAAAATTCATAAACCAGACCCGTTGTGTCTTGCATTAGTAGCAGTGAATTTTCATACCCATCTTATAACAGTTGTTAACAGTGTATTGGTGTTGGCATAAAAAAATCTTATTATGCAGTTCTATTTCTGTTCTGATGTGTTTTTCATTACATTCATTGCAGTAAATGATTTGTAATTTTTATTGGCCTATTGTGATAATCGTGTTTGCTATCCCACTTTTCTGATAGTAGTTAATTTAATTGGTTCAGATATATTATTTAGTCTCAGGAAGCTTTTTGTCAAGGTGTTGATTATTTTAAACATAATTATATTCATATATGTATTTTTATCTAAAATATGAAAATATTTTGTTATATTGTAACCAGTGTCAAATGAATATAATCAAGTGCAAGTTTGAATGGTTCAATCAATTTCAATAATACATTTGACTGGATAGACCCAGCATTTTAATATATTTACTATTTAAAATGATAGAAAAAGCTTAGCAATGAAATGTTTAAAGTAGCATTTTTTGATCAAATTATTTTATTTTCATGCTTTAAGTGATTCAATATTGTGATGAATTATTGCTTGTTATCAGAAGCTTAAGACAGCATGAGGTTGGGAGTTACCTTGGGCTATTTGCCACTGTTGTTAAAGTCAGAAAACATTTGTAACTCAATTTTAAATATACTATATAATACAGTGAAAAGCAAGTTTTATTCCTCTCAATCATTATTTTTTATTCAGATTTTTTTTTAAATCATTTAGTTTTTGGCTATTAACATTTCATATCACAGTCCCTAGAACACATAAATGTTGCTCATACTTGTGCAATGCAGAGTGTAGCATTAGTACCACCAAAACCAAATGAATTTTTCAATGCAACCCTTCTCTCAGATACCCATTTTCTTGATGTTTGAACTACATAGTTTAGGTCGTCTACAGGCTCTTCCAAGTTGAGTGTGGGTGGAAGTACTCCATGGTGACAAGACAATACGGTAAATAGAGCTTCCAAGTTCCCAGCTGCCCCTAATAGATGTCCATGTGCCCCTTTGGTTGAAGAAATTGATATATTGGGTGTATGCCCTTGAAACAGTCTTTTGATAGCTGTAGACTCAATACCGTCGCCTGTAGGAGTGGATGTAGCATGTGCATTTATATGACTTATGGTTTCTTTTCCAACACCCCCATCATTTAATGCCCGCATCATTGATAAAACAGCTCCACTGCCATCCTCTCTAGGAGAAGTAATGTGAGAAGCATCTCCTGATAACCCATATCCCAAAATCTCTGCATACATCCTGGCATTTCTTTTAAGTGCATGCTCATATTCTTCTAGAACTAAGACAGCTGCCCCCTCACCCATTACAAAGCCATCTCTTCTCTTATCGAATGGTCTTGAAGCTTTCATAGGCTCATCATTAAATGAGGTACTTAGAGCTCTTAATCTGCAAAAGCCTGCTATAGCAAGAGGACTGATGCAAGCTTCAGCTCCACCACAAACCATCACATCTGCATCACCATTCCTTATAAATCTGAATGCATCTCCAATGGAGTGAGCGCCTGTTGCGCAGGCCGTCGAAACAGCATGATTTGGTCCTCTAAAACCATATTTTATACTTATGTGACCCGCTGCCATATTTGGCAAGATTCTAGGTACAAAAAATGGGCTCACTTTATTGTAGCCCTGTTTCAGGGCGTCATTAGTATCGCATACGTCTTTCAGATCTATCATTCCCATACCGATAGCCACGCCGGTGATTTCTCTTTCCTCATCAGACTCTGGCAACCATTTTGCATCAGTTAATGCTTCAGCAGTAGCAACAAGAGCCAAACATGTCGCAGGGGCCATCGATTTTAAATTACTTTTTGACAATGCCTTAGTCACTTTGTCGTCAGTGTCTTGTGGTATGATACCAGCTATCCTACAAGGTAATTTGGCATATTCATCACTTTTAAGATAGGTTATACCGCAATGTCCTTTTATCAAATTATTCCACACCAACTCGGCGCCCGTGCCTAATGGTGATACAACTCCGAGTCCTGTCACTACAACTCGTCTTGGATGATATGAGGATGTTTTTATTTGACGAGTAATATTAATTGATACATTGTATCTTACCATTTTTACGTGTGGAAAATTTAAACTATATAAAAATAAATGTGACGTTTGTGATACAAATTGTATTAGGCTTTGCGTCTAGGAATATTTTCTTATAATTGACCGCTATTTATTTGTTTCCAGATGTAAATAAACATTTTTTTTTATAATATTCCCTTATAGGGAAGGCAAAGGGTTCAAGCCCATTCAGCCTCGTCTCAAGTGATATTTTTGGTTGTCTTTTTTTTTCCTACGTACTATGTCCTAGTAAAGCAGTGGCTACCTTACCAAGACTTTATCAAGGTGTTTTGGCGGCAACGAAAAAACACTTGATTGGCACAGTTATTTCAATTCACTTCAATAGAACTATATTGGATAATATACCACCATAATTATGCACTAAGTATCACCAAAATAATGAATTAAAACAAGAGCACCTCATGACACTTCCACGTTCCCCCGCCAAAGCTCTGAAAACCAGAGACAAATAAACAAGACGAAAACCAATCATTATACATGTTTAATTTTTTTTAATTTGTCGATTCGTTTCTTAAATTATGATTAAATTGAGAATGTCACCCACAAATGCCGATCCAGAGTAATAAACCGGTCATTTCCGTTTCACCTCTCTAGTACAATGATGACCCTGGTCAATGGTCATTGACCCCAAAGCCAAAATGATCGATGACTTTCCCTAATCATATTACTTGCGTAGAAAGTTTTCAAAACTAAATTTTGTAATATTTATAATTTATATACAATTAATTCACTTAAAAATTGTGTTTACTAACGCAGCTAGTACAGTATCTGTCACATACAGAAATTATTTATCATTAATGGGAAACGGAAGCATTATCTAAAGGGAAACGGGATTGACAGGCCGGGAAAAATTTTGATTGAAGGCAAGCAAATAATTTTACCAGTTATTCGCCAATATCATAGTTAATTTATAAAAAGGAAATAAATAACAAGATATTTCACAATGTTACATTTAAAACTGAAACTAATATTGCCACTAGTATTTGTTATTATAGGCATTTTATATCGTAGTAATCTGGATATTATTTTTAAAAGTTTAATGAGCTTCTTTAGTGAAACAGAAGAGAAGAGTAGTTTGAAAGTGTTTTCATCTGAAGAACTATTGCAATATAAGGGAGTTGTTAAGAAAAGTCTTTATGTCGCCGTATTAGGGACAGTCTTTGATGTAACTAAAGGGAAAAATCACTATGACAAAGATTCTCCTTATCACTATTTTACAGGTAAAATTATTATTTATTTAAATTTGTACATACTTCATTTACATATTTGTTTTTTGTTGAGTTTTCTCACCATTAATAAATTTAATATTCTATAGGCAAGGATGGATCCCGAGCACTCGTGACGGGCGATTTTAAAGATGAAAGTGAAAATCGCGATAACACTTTGGATCTGTCTTGCGACGACTTACTTACACTGGTGAATTGGCGAAGTACTTTCAGAAAAAAATACAAATATGTTGGTAAGATTAGTTCTTAAGACTAATATAATATACAGTTGAAGTCTCAAATAAATTACTATGTATCATAGTTTATGTATACCTATAGAAGGAAAAAATAAATAGTAAACAAGGAATACTTCCTTTTTAAATAGATCTGTAGTCTAAATCTATTTTGTGAATATTGAAAATAAGGTTGCAGTTCATCTTCTTGATTGCAATGATTTTATTTCTTTGATTTTATTCCTTTATTCCATTTTCATGTTTCAGCTTCTTGCTCTCCAAGAGTAATAGCCAGGAACTGGTATATAGGACTTAATAATTAAAAATAGAAATAAAAATGTTTCAGGGGTATTAAATGGGAGGTATTTCAACAAATATGGGAAAAAAACTACTTACTACCATGACTTAATAAAAAAAGTGGAGCAATGCAAACAAGACAAAGAAATTGCCAAGAAGAAAGAGCTAGAATATCCACCATGCAACATGGAATGGAGTGAAGATCATGGCACAAAAGTGTGGTGTTCTTTGAACAGGTAATATAATTCTTGTTAATATTCCATTAAATTTTTTTTTCAACATAAACTATTTCAATTTTTTGTTGCAGTGGTGGAATTACAAGAAACTGGGTAGGAGTTCCTCGACAGTTTTATGAGCCCGGTGAAGATAAGCCTCATTGTGTGTGCATCAAGGATGATAAAGATGTTCCTGTGGGACTCATCAAAGAGTATGAGAACTGCCCTAAGACATCTACCACTTGTCTATTACCCGTCAGTTAGTGTTAGTACCTCATGTATTGTAATGAAGGAGTGATTAAATCCTGATGCGAAATGATAAAGCATCCTCACATTACAGTCAGTGTAATTATTTTGATGTTGCCGATGGGTAAGGGTGGCAACCAGCTCTTTGTCATTGTAATGAAATCCCATACACTTGAGTGTATACAAGTATTTTTGAAAGTCAGGCAGCCCTATGACTCCGAGTATTGCATGCTTTGTTATCACTGAGAACCATGCTATTCTTAGACTGTATCGAGACCATAAGCTTCATGTGTAGAATTGAATATGTTGAAGAGACTTTTACAGTTAATAATGTAAAAACTATGGAGCTGGCATATTTATCCTTAACAATATTTCATGTTCTTATTCAATATCTGTATTATCATCGAAACTGAGGATCAAGTCATCTGAAATATATCAGATTTATTGCTATATCAAGAAACCTAGAAAATTCTTGATGGAATAAAACAGAACAAATGTTTGGATCACTTTGATTCAATACTCTGTATAAAGATACCATTTTAAAACAGATTATTTAAAAAAATGTTGAACGCTTTGAACTGAGTAGTTTTCTTTACCACATACCCACCATTATTATTTGCTTTCTCTTTGATGCTTTAGCAGGGTTATATTAGAATTGACAATGTAAAGCACTTGTGTATAAAGCATCAATTGTGAATCATCTATTATTAGAAATGTAATTGATAGTAAGAGACTATATTATCAGAAATATATTTAGAATACAACAAGTTGAGTCTATTTAAGTTTACATTAATGTATAATTTTTATATAGGCAACTTTGTGTATTTAAAATAAGCAGTTTACATTTTATTATTAAGGAGTACAGTATAATGTTTAACATAGTTACCTAAAAGTATTCATATTGTAATTATTGTAGTAGTTTTAAGAATGTTATGGTGTGAGATATGTTTATTCTCTGTCATTATTATAATGAATTAATTATTTTATGTTCCTATGCTCTGGAACTGCAACTGTGAATGTGTAGACATGTGAACATTGGTTAAAACATATTGTATTGTTTCCTTCACATATTCTATGTAATACATAATATTACAATATTTAATTTATGTACAATATTTTGAATCTCATTTTTTTGCATTTTGATTTCTAAATCTGAATTTGTTACCAACCTCGATATAGTCTTATAAGTAATAAACTTCTATTGCATGTTATGTTTTTGTATTTATTGAAATATTTTTAAGCCAACCTTAAAGACCATTCTTTACAGATTACCCATTCCGTTTATATTCATCATCTATCACTGTGCTTAGTATTCCTAGACAATACTTGGAATGAATTTTTAATACCTTGCACAGAATTGCATAGGTATGGAAAAGTACCATATGACCTGTTATGTGACTTGCAATGTTATGACCATAATTAAAAAACATTGAAATTTGTACTCCATTCTGTGTTTATTTAAGGTTCGATTACTCATTTTATAAAAGATAATACCATTGGTACAAAAGTGTTGTATTAAGCATCCTTACATATCAGGTGGGGCAGTTTCAGTCTGTACTACTTCATCTAGCTCAAGACATTCAATTGTCTTGAGAAATACTTGCATTGGGATTTTTTTTCTATTTATGAAAGACTTATTTCCGAGTAACTTCTTTATCTTTGCTCTGCGCTTCTTAATTTTTTCTTTAGTGTACTGGTTACCCAGCTGGAATGTCAGCAGTCTTTTTATTTTGCGACCACCAATAAGCGCCTCGGAATCACTACTTTGACTTTTGGGCTCTTCATAAATCGTCTCTAGGGTCTGAGAAAGCGTTTTTACTTTTTTGTTGAGGTACAATGCTTCTATTTGTTTAGGATTTGCGTTTTCTACCATCACATGTTTCCGCGGTTTCATGTTAACCCTTCGGTTAGAGGATTTAGGGATTTCGGGAATTAGAGATTTGCGTTTCCTTAAAACTCGCGATGATAAATCCGGTACTTGCACAATTTCTTCAGGTACATCCGCACAGGTCTCATCTATTTCCATTATATCTAAGTGTGCCATTTTATTTGGTAATTCACAATCAGCCCTGTGAAAACAATAGTTGTTTACATCGACCAGTTTACTGAAAGAATTTATGAAGCTTTGATTGTAACTGTCTTACCTAGACACTTCCATACTAATTCCTAGTAAAAATAAATCCCCTATTAAACGAACATGATTGTATTACATTATTAACTACATAAACTCTAATAAAAAAACAGCCATGGAACCGTTGTACTCATAAATTATTGATTATAGTCACAAACTAACACGTTGCGGCTAAAAATTGAACTTCCCTGCCTCTCAGTGTTGCCAGATGTATGACGGTTGAAGTCGCCGAAAATTCATTGTGAAGTAGCCTAAAGTCGCCTCATTGTTTATGGGGTTAGGGCGGTATAAATCAATCTCAAGTTTGAGTTGCATCTCAAGTAGACATGATGTATTGAACTCTTCATACATTTTAGAATTCTAATATCACGTTTCACAGGCAAGCCATATTTCAGTATATTTTTAGGTAAAATTGAAATCACGCGTCGCGGTATGAAAGGTGCACGGGAGGCGAACACTTGTACCCCTCGCACTGCCCCGCATCCCGCTTTTTCGATAGTGATGTTACGCGTCGATACCAGAATCGATGTAATATTTTCATATTATAGCATACGTATTTATTACTATCGAAGGCGATGCGCGATTAATATAATGTAGCTTAGGTAACTGTTTTTGTCTGTGTATGATTTTTAAGCCAATTAATAATTGCGTTTTTGTTTAGGAAATGAAAGAAATAATTACTGTTCCGAAAAATTGACCGATTACGATAAAATTTTTAAGCTATTGCATAGCTTCTATCGCGGGTCTTGACAGTATAAGTTAGCAGTCATTAAAATATATTTTTTTGACATTTTTTTAACAAACATTGGTAATAAATATTTCAAAAACTAGACGTGACTATTTTAGGCTTGGGGAGACTGGCTAAGAAATCCATGGTGCGATGCTCGGTTTATATTCATTGGTTCAATTATAATGGATATCCATTAATATTCTTGGTTCTTATTGCTTGTAAAAACTGCTCTTGAGGTACCGTATTTATAAATCATTCCACATGGCACTACACTAATTCGCAGCATAGCTTTTATCTATATTACCGCAATACGCTTAAAATTACTCACAAGGCCATATTTTGTAGAACCACAATTTTTTAACAACAATGTGTACCGCGCCGCCGGACCTGTACTTATCGATAACTGTTGCGTTGATGCTGCTCGCGTGCCCAACCCTAGCAGTCGCCAACATTTCTATATAAGTAGCTATAGTTCACCTGCCTACGCTGGGTAGTGGGCGCACGGTGCGATATTAGCGCTCTATAGGTACTTATCAAAGAGCATTATAATACTACGGAAAGTACTTATACTTACTCTAAGGATAGCATACATTTAACAAAAAAATCCACACGTGCAGGGCTGAATATAAGGTCGCTTTTTACTTAATAACACAACAAAAATCACAATTTCTGTCACATAGGTTTTAATAATAGTTTATGAGCAGCTGCGCATGTATGACTAACGAAGGGTTCGCCAGGTCATCCCATCTCCTTTGCATTGCTAGATACTCAAAGTTAGTACCCTAAAGTCGCCTCATCGTTTATGGATAAAGTCTCACGAAAGAAGTCCCGCGGCAATGTGTGGACCTATTATGACAGATGTCACAGATCGGCCATGTTGTCGTTGTCAGGTGCTGTTTACGTGCAGTGTTGCAAAGTTCCCAATACCGATTTATCGGGAGATCTTCAGATTTTGTCTGTAGTCTCCCAATATACTGATTTTACTAGCATATCTCCGGATCTATTGTGCTTAAATAAAATACTGAAATAAAACTAATTGTTCGATTTCACCCCCCCCCCCCCCTTTTTTAATATTTTATTTTATATACGACGTTTTAAAGATTTTCCAAGCTTGCTCCATTACCATGAAATGCTGCAAAGCATTCAAAACGTTAGGAATAAATAAAAAATGTAAACCCGTCCCGGTAACCCTAAATCCCCTACCTACCCTAAATCCGCCGTAACGCAGATTCTTCGAATACAGAAATATTGTTTACATTTTTGTTTTACTTTTTACAATCACAAAAAAATAATTATACCGTGGGACGTCTAATACCTTAAAGTTAGAACATTATGTCGCATGACTGTGGCACCGATCTGTGGGACTTCTTTCGTGAGACAGACTTTAGGTGAAGGAGCAAAAAAAAGTCCCTAATTTCAAATAAATGCCGGCCCTACTCGCCAAAAATTCGAAGTAGCCTAAAGTCGCCCACATGTTTGGGGGCGCGAAGAGCTAAAAAAAAAGGTCCTCAATTTTCCAATTATCGTAAGATGATCTAAGTAGTACATGTTTTGTACCCTCAAAGCTAAAAATATCCTCAAATTTAACGAAAACAAGGTTTATAACACGAACTTTCCAAGGTAGCCTAAATTGGCGACTGATCTCCATTCGCATAGCCTAAACGGCGACCGGTCGCCATTCGCAATTTGTGGTCGCCCCGACATCCTCCGAGGTAGCCTAAATGGCGAATAGTCACCTAATTTGGCACCACTGGCGCGAAGCAGTGTTGCCGTTTGTCGAAAATGAAGTGCACTAAACCCAGCGTTGCCAGAAGGTTACATTTCTTACATTTTTCGTTACTTTTGACCCCCTCGCGTAACATGTAAGTAATTTTTACATTTAAGGTAATTTTCGTAACTTTTGAGAACAGCTAGATTTGTAATACTAGATTTTTATTGTAAACAGTTTACGAACGCATTTCAATTCAACCTAATTCAACGCATCCAAATTGAACGCACCTAAAACTGGCGCGGGTCTAAAAAGTATTTGACTCCATATCACACTCAGAGATGGCTCTGAATGGAAAGCGCCATGACAAAATGAAACGTATTCTGGATGAGTTAAAACTTGATTTTGCTTGAGTGTGCGCGTGCACGTTTCCTACTTCGCGAGTTCCCGCCGTTCGCGGTTTCGTAGCTACAGAAATGCCTGATTGTGATTTGTTTTTAACCGACTTCAAAAAGGAGGTTCTGTATTCGATGCGTATGTATGTATGTATGTAAATTTGTATGGCCGCGAGTTTATCAAAAACTACTGATCCGATTTGGATGTGGTTTTCGATGTTCAAATGTATAGTTTTCAGGGAAGGTTTTAGTATATGATTTATGTTCCGTTGCGTTTTTGCTGACATCAATTGATTTGCCTCACACCTCCGAACCTAAAAACACGTAAATAAAAAAAAAAGAAAAAAAAAACAATAATGTAACTTTTGCAGCAAAAATGTAACATTTCAGAAAACGAAACGTAACTTACGACTCAAGGGCCCTGGCAACACTGACTAAACCCCTATTAAAAATGCGGTATATCTTGTGGAAATCTGGCTTCTAAAATTCACTAAATTCCGCTAAACAATGTTATGAATATAAAAATAAAGTCCCAGAAAAAAATATAACCACACACACACGTCTTTTATCTCCGAAGGGGTAGGCAGAGGCGCAACTAGTGCACCCACTAGTTGCTGTGCGTATTCTGTTTCACCATGATGTGATAGGGGGCGAGCCTATCGACATATGGGCACAAATTCCAGACTTCGGGCTGATACTGAGTAGAAAAACCCATTATCACTTTGCCCGACCCGGGAATCGAACCCGAGACCTCAGCATTGCAGTCGTACCATAACACACCCATGCTACCGAGGCAGTCTAATTAACAATCTAATTATCTATTTAACTTACATTAGGTACTAGTGGTGTAACGTGTAATTAGATTCATTAAAAAAATATTTTTAGACCCCTCCATTCATAAACTTTTTGGAAACTTTCTTTCAAGCCAAACAAAATTACATAAATCTCAAAATCGGGGGGCTTTATATTAATTAAAAGATTTATTGCAAAAGGCTAGTTTTGGGGAGTTCTATCCAAATAAAAGTAAACTGTCTTGTTTAGATTTTCAGGCCCATTTTTGGACATGTCCTTTCTGAAACAGACATTGGATCTTGGTGGATAGATTGAAATTAAAGAAAGATATGAAAAATCTGGCTCGTTTATTTTATTAGTGTTGAAATAATCTTTCCGATGATGTATTAAAAATTAATCAGATCAGTTAATTTTTTGAAAAATCACGATGACAAGTTGACTGAAATAGTCGAAATATTAGATACGGCCTCGTTAGTATTCTGGTCAGGTTCCAAGAACTAACACAGGTTACTAATCCTCGAGTCATAGGATAGGTATATTTCTTCATTAAATACATGATATTCAGCATTGAATGAAACAAGTATCGTTTTATAACGATTTATTGTACAAAACAATAATACATTAAAATGTACAGGTATGTTTAAATTTTTGGACTCAGGTCCCAAACACTGGACAATCATGTAAATTATCCTTCACTTACAGACACCATATTGCTCGTCGAGGTGTCAGCACTAATAGAAACAGACTCGGCTCTAGATAAGCAAACTAGATTATAATAATAGAATAAAAATATAACAATAAATTAATAAAGTGCTCTCAACTTAAGTACACATCGTCTATCGCACTGCTTTTGTCGACGGGCACCATGTAGTCTTTATTTAGAACAACGTAATATAACAAATCGATTAAACCTCCTAAGCATACTGTAGTATATACACATTATGAACAACATTATGTCCTCTCTGGTGAACTAGCGCAGGTGAGCTGGTGGACGGGTCGGCGGCCCGCTCCCGCCTCCTCTAGACTCCCATGTCCTACCCTGGCACGGTGATACGCTCACAAGGTCACAAGCGACGCTACTTACGTACACATCTAAAAGCCATTCGGTTATTACATCTGAAGACGAGAGCGGTAGAAGTGGCAGAGAGAAGCGGGTGAGGAAATATGCTATAGTGGCGTTTACCACTTGTCAACGACCACCTCGTTCGCTGTAAAACAACGAGAGTGTTAGTGTCACGTTGGCTCGAGCGGGGCTGCCGTCCGAACTTACTGGATCTTATGTAGATATCACAACCGTGTTCTAGTTTACATGTGTAGTTTCACTGCGGGATCACAACAAACAATGAGTGTTCATGGAATATGTGCGTGCAGTGGCTGCGACGGCGTCCGGCGCTTACAGCTTCCACGTTGGCTGGGCTGGGGGGCAGACAACACCACGTTAGTGCATGCGGGAGGCCCGGCCTGGCGGGACGGGACGGGGAAAAGTTTTGCAAATACCATACCACGTATGGGTTTTTACTTACATTCAGCTCCCATTTACGGTCCACTTTAAGGGACTTAAATTTCACGACCATTAAATTTAGGGATCAGAAAATATAAATATATTGTCAGAATTGATACTTAAATGAATTTGTAATTAAAATTGTACTGATATTTTGATTATAATTTAAATACAGCCAAATAGCGTTTTTGAAGCTTGCAAAACTTTGGTTATTATCAAAACAGTGTTAGCAGGAAAAAACAACACTAAGTTATTTGTGTACTTTAGGACATGGACATAATTACATAACAACATAATAATCTATTAGGGTTTTGTGTGATTTCATGACATGTGGGTGCCAAGTAGACTTAGTAATGGAATACAACAGGGAAATAACTGAAACATCTATTGTTCACTATTTTAATTGAATGTAAAATAGTATTTATAAACGACTGTACATTTCAATAAATAAACTGACGTATTTAACAGCTCCAGTATCAGGGATAATCACAAGGTTTTTGAGCATGCCCTGTAATGTGCAATGTTGAGTGTTGGTGTGGGTGTGTATGTGTGTGTGTATCTACTGTTGGCAGACGGATTGTCGACAAAGTTGTATCAATAATTGTATTTCTATATCATATTTCGTATAACTTTATTGTGCGACGCAATCCGCTAAAATATATTCCACATTTACTTAATGTCAACAAATGTCTAATATACAATTACTAATAGTAAGTAGTGCATAATATTTTATGGTCACTTCAGCGAATGACGTCGCATTATATTGGTATATAGTTATATATGTTATATGTTATTAAAACATATTAATTTCATTCTAAAATCACCACCATGCAATGCAAACATGCAACATTATACTTACTAAATTTATTATAAAAACTTATGTACGTACGGACCTTGTACCATTAATTATTTAATAAATGGACAAATTTCATTTACCTCGGCATACTTAAATTAATATTATGTCCCATTTATAAAACAGACATTGTAAACCTTCAATGAACATAAAGAAGATAATAATTAAATTATTATATCAATAAATTGTATAACCTAAAAGTAGCACAATGAAATTTTGCATCAGTTACAGTTTTATGTTCGTACATACATTGATTGGTTTATGTATTAAATTTGCATAGCTCGTGTCTCACACGGTTTACATCCGAGTGCCGCACAGACGTGGCACGTAGCGTGAGTAATTGTATAGTATACACGGATTACTAAAGCTACTTGGCTGCGCGAAATACCGCGAACGTTACTACATATACATAATATATATTCAGTTAATAAGTGAGACAAGATTCGATGCAGCGGCCAAGTGCTTTATGAATAAACAGAGGTTACATCACAAGAAAAAGTAAAAAAAATGCATCAGGAATTGTTAATAAGCATGTACAGGCAACAGGAGACAGGGTACAGATACATCTTTCAGTGAGAACAATATGTTGAGAAATAATTAACCACGTCCCTAACGATACACTTATGATAAATTACACTAAGCTAACAATGCACCTTACTATAATCAGTAAGCTTACATGTCTGCTGTCCACATGGACAAGGTACTGAGCTATGTGCGAGTCCCTATAGCGTGTTATTGCGAAACGGAGCTTTGTTAACGCTTTTACAAAATATATATCATAAAATGCAATTAATCTAACTTATAAATACCTCTCAATCAACCAATTTTTGGTGTCTCGTGTTAGAATTATGAAGGTCTTTCACAGCCACTTCATATCAAATAAGTGTATAACATCACAACATACTCGGTAAAAGGAAGAAAAATATAATCGATGTATCTCTCGTCTTGTAAAAATGAGCTCCAAACTATTTATTGTCTCGCACATATAAAATGCAATAGAACCGGGCGGGCCGCGTCCACGCCGACGTCGCATACACGACACTAAACCTACGGACACTACGAGACATCTGACACTGACACACAGGGGCACTGGCGAGGCCGCGCAGTGCAGAGAGCGTCCGGCGACTCACTCGTGCAGTAGAGCAGGAGGCCAGGAGGCCAGGAGGCCGGTACACCACTAGAACACTAGACCACTTCACACGTGTGCACGCGTTAGCATTCAAACGGTTAGAGACGTACTGTGGGAGCGAGCTCAATGTCCATCGGTTTCCACAGCCGAACCCCGCGCCACACTCGCGCCACTCCACTCGCCACATGCGTCACACTCGCAGGGGTGGCGCGGGGTTCATGAGGGGGTATTAGGTGTGAATCAAACGGGGTGGGTGGCACGGCACACGGGCGGGCCGGCTTATAGGGGTCCGTAGATGATGATGCCAAAGAAGACGGCCCACATGAGCACAATCCACTGCATGCCGTCGAGCCAGTCTACCACACTCCTTGTCTCACCGTCGGAGATCTTGCGCGCCACGAACTTGAGCACCTCGTCGAGGAGCACCACCGGTATTGAGAACTTCATTACCGTCATCCACTCGTCAACAGACAGAGGCGTCACTTGGAATACAGCCTGTGAACACATACATTATGTTTGTTACGATACAAAACGGGCCTCGTCAAGTAGAAATACCAGTATAATAATCTCAGCTTCTGCGAGTCTTCAGTTGAATCCGGACGATTACTTACTGAGAGCACCTCCACGTACAAGATGACGAAATGGAGGGTGAAGGAGAGCGCCATGGAGCCGACGAGCCACATGTTGTACCAGGGTGGCATGGTGACCAGGGACTGGTTCTCAGACAAGCTGTTCATGGCGTTCAACATTTCGATGGTGACCAACACTGACAGAGCCATTGTCATGGGGTGGGGGTCGGTGAAGATCTTGCAGTCAATGCCCTGAAATAATCAGTTTTTTTTTATAAGCAAACGTCAATACAAGGATTCTCAAAGTTTTTTCCTAGAATTTTACAAGATTGAACTATCAAACTGGTCTCCTGAATAAGTTGTGAATAATATTTAATATCATTGTAATGAAATAACTATCTCATCTGACTCGGTTACTCCCAATATACTCAATTATACTTATTAGTTATGCAATACAATCTCGGTACCTTGAAGTCGTCTCCGCCCTGGAGGCACTGCAAGTGGTGGGTGAGCTGCCAGTAGGTCATCTGGGGTCCGAACGGCGAGTACATGAACCACCAGGAGGCGGCTCCGACGGTGGCGGCACCGACGTATCCACCGATAGCCATATACCTGGATAATAGTTAAAAACAACTTTAACATAGACATACATATTACAAAAGTTTACATGTTGGTTAGAAGTAGATATTGCTTTTTCATTATAATTTTTAAGTAGCTTAATAATGGGAACAATGAGACCGAGAAAGAGACTTAGAAAAAAAATCGGTACGACAATTGGTTTCTAGCATTAACTAATATAGTATAACAATATTAATATTATTTTTGTGCAACTTTCATTGTATTAAAAATTAGGTTTAAAATTCGTAATAGGTATTATTTGATTCGTAATTAAACATAAATATCTGATACAAAAAAAAAACTTAATATATTCACTAATACATTATGTTAAAATACTGTAAGACTAATGTAAATACTATACCTGAAGAACAGCCATCCGGAGATGAGACCCTCGTCAGCCTTGCGTGGTGGTTTGTTCATGATGTCCAGGTCAGGGGGGTTGAAGCCGAGGGCAGTGGCGGGAAGACCGTCAGTCACCAGGTTCACCCACAGCAGTTGCACGGGAATGAGGGCTTCGGGCAGACCAAGCGCGGCGGTCAAGAAGATGGAAACCACCTCACCAATGTTCGAGGAGATCAGGTAACGGATGAACTGCTTCATGTTGTTGTAGATGGCGCGACCTGGTGATGCGTGACATTATTTATAATATTCAGGATTAGAATAAAAGAAAGCATATGCAGTGCAAAATAGGTATCTTATTTGAGTTGAAGTTACAGTGGAATTTGATGCTGTAGTTAGAAACTTAGCATTACATTACAGAATCATATATAAATATATCATTCTTTTTAGCCGCGTTGTTTATCAAATTATATAGATCAGTCAACTAACTGCCAAATTTATTTGACTTTATAGAAATGGAAAAAATTATAGCAATAAAATAAAACTTGCCTTCTTCAACAGCGGCTACAATGGATGAGAAGTTGTCGTCGGCCAACACCATCTCAGCTGCGGACTTGGCGACAGCGGTACCAGAACCCATGGCAATACCGATTTCGGCCTTCTTCAGAGCAGGGGCGTCATTCACACCATCACCAGTCTGTAATATGCAATTGTCGTTAAAAATAACTGCGTAAATAAAGTGAATGGATCTCGCTTGCGGTTTCATTAAGCCACCGTTCATGTGCTAGCCACGTGGAATTGTATCTGCATCTACTATAACAAAATAGTACCGGTTCCGCAAAGATAACTTTTAAGTGTAGTTTATAAACAGTACAGCCCTAACGTAAACAAATCGCTTCTAATATGGGGTGTGAAATGTAAACATTAATAACAGCGCGGGCTGTGTTTTGGTAAATTATGAAGACATTGTTAGCTGTTCAATAAACAGTACATTTTGTTGGTATCTCGCATGCAACATCTGCAGATGTTGCTTTTGTTCCGTTTATAATTATTATGTGTGTGCAAAATTTTGGCAGATTACTAATTTCGAGTAGTCAGAATATTATTAATTCAAATAGTAAATGGAGTTCGTGTACTAATTAAATTAATGTATAATGGTCCAATGTGTGCACAATACCATGTCTAAGTCAAGGCGAGGTATCAAATGTTGGCGGCGATTTATTATCGATTCTTAGATTGCACTTCATTCAAGACAGCAATGATCTCGACATTTTTATCAGTTCAATGGCCTTCGTTAGGAAAAATTTAAAAACATAGTTAAAATAATTTTTTGTTCACTTATTATTATTTTTAAATTTATTGTTCTCTTCTACCATCACTATGATTTTTAATTAAGTACCGTAAAATAATATAGCACTGTAATATGCGATAGCTGTGTTCACATCAAGTAGATGTCAATAATTGATAAGTAGTCTTGAGAAGGATATTTTTCATATTTGTTCTGTATAAAATTGTACATCAGTTTTGTGAATCGAAATTAAAAAAAGACATACAATTATAAATACTTCAGCTAGACAATTCGAATTATACTGACCATAGCAGAGATCTCGTTCATGCTCTGCAGGTATTCAACAATCTTGGACTTGTGGGCGGGTTCCACGCGGGAGAAGAGACGAGCCTTGGCGCAAGCGGCCCTCTGCTCGGAGACGGGCAGGTCGTCGAATTCACGGCCAGAGTAAGACTTGCCAGTGGTGTCCTCATCTTCGCCGAACACACCGATACGCCTAAAATAGAACACGATCATTTTAATGAATGAATTACACAAATCTAAGTAGATGTTCAACTGTAACAGCAGCAACGAAGTTATTATTAAGATAATAATACTCCTAATAAAACAACGACTTAATCAAAAATTTTGGCTAGATGACAAACAAAATATGGACCCTAAACCTCAAGCTGCATCGACTTAGAAAAAAATGCGTCTTTTCAAAATTGGGAATAGGGTCAAAATTGTTTGAATATATGTTCGTTCCCCGCCCAACTTAAAAGAAAATGTCGTATACGGTTAGGTCATTGTTTTATAAAGAGTGCAAATTATAACGTGGAATTTGGTGCAATTCAATGCAATCGGCCCCGTATACTGCCCACTGGTGAGCACGGACCTCCTACTGATAGAGGTTAGGCCTTAGTGCACCACGCTGGCCTAGGGCGGTATTAATAAATCAATCTCAAGTTTGAGTTACATCTCAAGTAGACATATTAAAAGTCAAGCCCCCTAATGTGGGTTTGGCAGACTTCAGATACCCTCCAAATTCTTATAGAGAATTCTAAGGTATGTAGGTTTTCTCATGTTGCTTTCCTTCACCGTTAAATGGTCCTTGTAGAGACTAGACGGAATTTCCGTGTTTTCCGGCGTTTTTGCCATACCTATTACTGAAATCTAATTTGACAGCTCATATGATAGGATCCTTTCATTTAATTTTTATCCGTGGTGCTTTACAACTGGCTTTTCTAGTTGTAAACGTCTTCAAGCTTGAGGTTAAAATACCTCCTTAGTTCATTATTTTTGTCTCCCACTTTGCTATGGAGTGAAGTGGACAATTAATATTTGCGAACTCCTTCCTATCTTTCTATTTGATTAATTTCGTTGCGGGTTACAGACAGATTAGTGTTCCCTGAGACTCGCAGAGTTTCACCGCTCGGTGTCATAAAATGCGTGCCACTACTGATCCTGGCTTACAGGAGTTGCATTGGCGGGTGTGAGGGCGGGATAGTATTTCACCGTTAAAGCGACCGATAATTATTATTGATAAAGAATACACACGTTACTTCGAAAAGTTAGAGGTGTGTGCCTTGGGGTTTGAACCTCCGGATATTGTCACGGCAGACCGTTTTTTTCGCAACTAGGCTATCGTTCACTATAATATAACCTGGAATTTAATGGGCCACATAAAAATTTCAAACTTGTAATTCACATTCGATATTTGTATATAAATCCGTTATCTTGATATACCGATAAAATAAACAAAAGCGTACCTGCAGATAGCTTCAGCAGTAGACTTGTTGTCACCAGTAATGACAATGACGCGGATACCAGCGGCACGGCAACGGACGATGGAATCGAAAACTTCCTTACGGGGAGGGTCCAACATTCCCACGACACCAACGAAGGTAAGGTTGACTTCATATGTGTAGAATTTGGTGGAGTCACCAAGGTCCATTTCTTCAGGCTTCAAGGGGTTGTCAGCTGTGGCCAAAGCCAAGCAACGCAGGGTGTCACGGCCGGTACCGTATTGGCGGGTGAGATCAAGGATGCGGTTCTTGAGAGTAGTGCTAAGAGCAACTTTGGCGGTACCAACACGAGCGTGGCTGCAACGTTCAAGTACTCCTTCAGGGGCACCCTTAACGAACAGTTTGGGACCAGTACCCAGGCGGGAAGGCTTAAGAGGTGTGCAGTAGGTGGACATAGATTTCCTATCACGAGAGAACTCAAGAGTGAACTCTTTCTTCCATTTGGTCTCAATTTCCTGACGAACGACAATAGCAGAGGAACGGCGGTCGAGGCCGGTCTTAGGAACGTTGAAGGGATTCATTTTCTCAGCGAGTACAATGAGAGCGGTTTCCGTGGCCTCACCGACCTTTTCGAAGGCCTGTTTAAATTCATTGAAGTCAATAGCAGAGTCATTGCACATAACACAGATGGTTCCCAATTCGTGAAGAGCATCGAATTCAGCGGCCTTTACTTTCTGTCCCTTCAAGTAAACATCACCAATAGGTTCGTAAGTGGAACCAGTGATTTCAAATTCAAGGAAGTTGCTGTCACCACCTTCGATTTTATCAAAGATGAACATGCGGGAGACAGACATTTGATTGGTGGTAAGAGTACCGGTCTTGTCTGAGCAAATAACGGATGTGCAACCGAGGGTTTCTACGGAGGGTAGAGACCTGACAATAGCATTCTTCTTGGCCATACGTCTGGTACCCAAAGCGAGACAAGTGGTAATTACGGCGGGCAGACCTTCTGGAATGGCGGCGACGGCGAGAGCGACGGCAATTTTGAAGTAATATACGGCACCTTTAATCCAACTGCCACCGTGGGCGGGGTCGTTGAAGTGACCAATGTTGATAGCCCAGACGGCAACGCAAATCACAGAGATAACCTTAGAGAGCTGTTCACCAAACTCGTCAAGTTTCTGCTGCAGAGGGGTTTTGATTTCTTCAGTCTCGGACATTTCAGTACGGATTTTACCAATAGCAGTGTTAAGTCCGGTGCCAATAACAATACCACGGGCCTTACCGGCAGCGACATTGGTACCTGAGAAAAGGATATTCTTTTTGTCTTGGTTTACAGCGCGAGGGTCAGGGATGGCGTCAGTGTGCTTAATGACGGAAACAGACTCTCCGGTCAAGATGGACTGATCGATACGAATGGTAGTGGAGTAAATTTTAATAAGACGGATGTCAGCAGGGATTTTGTCTCCGACGGAGACTTCGACGACGTCTCCGGGTACAATTTCTTTTGCCCTAATTTTCTGGACACCAGATTTGTCTCCTCTTATGACTTTACCCATTTCGGGTTCGTACTCTTTTAAAGCTTCGATGGCAGATTCGGCATTTCTTTCCTGCGGATTTATAAACGATAGATAAGCCCCTTTGTTCATTGGAAAAAAAAAATTGTATTACATAATGTGCAATTTTTTTACCTGCCATACTCCTACTACTGCGTTAGCGATAAGAATTAGTAAAATTACGAAGGGTTCTACAAAGGCTGAGAAAGCATCTTCATGCTCTTCAAATAAAGCTAAAACCTGAAAAAAGAATAACCTTAAGAAACATTCAAATATATCTTATTTACAATATCTTCATTTTAGTTATACTCACGAATGAAATAATAGCAGCTAACAGCAAAATCTTTACTAAGAGGTCATCGAATTGTTCCAGGACTAACTGCCATATACTTTTGCCTAAAAGGTATGATAAAAACGGAGAGTTGGTTAGTAAAAAGTATACAATGCAGACATCAATAGAAATACATTAAACATAGTGTACTATGTATATAACAGGCCCCCTCGATATTTGAAGTGAACAAAAGAGACACGTGAGTGGGCTTCAGTTCAACAAATTGAGCGAGCGAGGGAAGGAAAGTGGGTCGAGACGTTGTAAGCAAAAAAACGCCGCATTTTAGACTCTGACGCTCTAACCGCTGTGGAAAGTGACAACTTTTGTACTTTTACTTTAATACAAATAGTTCACGAACGGATTTTTAATGATTTATAAAGCTGAAATGAAAATCTATGCAGATGAGAGCATCGCTATTTTACTGTTTTGATCATTCTAAAAGAACCAAGCGATTCCCACGCGATTCTGGCAATAAGTGCGTTTAATGGTTTTACAAAAAATTGTGTCGGCTTTTTAGATTCTTTTATTTATACTTCAGATTTTTCTCGCAGAAAATATAATTTTGAAAACGGATGTCTTACCTTCCTCCGTAGGTAATTCTGAAAAGAGAGAAGAAACATAATTAAAGTTTTGAATAAAACATCAAAGGAGTTAATGGAACAAGCGATAAACCAGTCAGAACAGGGCATGCGATCTATCTCGGCAGTTACGATCGTATATAAATATAAACTACATTTGTTGAATACGTGTTTCCATCGCAAGAGCCGGTAAAGCGGTGCGCATCGCTCGGTGGCAGCGAAACTCTTCAGATCAACGACATCCACCACGCTGACGTTAAATCCAAATGTCTATGTAGCAATACAAATGATTTTGCGTACTGGAGTACGTTTGATCCTTATGACATATGTAGGTAAGTAATCATTTAACTCACGCCTCTATTCTTAGTGTGCGTATTAAACTGAAATTCACAGATAGACGACTGCCCACGTGCGAGCGTTTACCTAATCAGTGGAAGGCAACGTATCATCCTCTCAGAAATGATATCAGGTTATAACAATGCAAATGTATAATTTTTAGACAAAGCGTTTTCGCACCAAAAGAAATTAGTATGACAATTTAAGGTAAATATCTAAGTAGATGCCATTATGTAAATATGTATTTATGGTGAGCTGCGTTGTCCAGTTATCAAAACTATGTCATTGGTGCGCATTTTCATTTAGCACAACGAATAACGTAGGCGGTTGCGGTGTGATAAAGTATTTTTCTGTTTGTTTCGTTATACCTACATTCAAATTGGACGTATAGGACAAGCGGCGACACAGTTTTTGCGTCGCAGTTCGGCAAGTTGGTGCGGTTATGCTAATAATACGCCGTTGTGGAGCGGTCACATTGGTCCAAATGTCGAGTCGGGTTGTACGTCCGCTGTTTCGGTGGAGCGAATCACAAGTCGTGACTCGGACTGTGTACACTGACCTCATGACGTACGCATTTGGCCTCTACGTAATTAAAACCTTGTAGATGTTCCGGATACAATTGTCTCTCAATAAACGTAATTACAAAATCAATCAATGAAAGCTAGTTTAACTCGTTAACAGATTATGTTTGATGAATTGACGTTATTAGAGCGTTGCGACGTAAATAGTGAGATTTTTCAAATGCGCCGAAATCTTAGAGAAATGTAAACTGGCAACGTGCGCTAAGTCAATCGTATCGGCTCTATTTACGTACGAAACTGGGCTGCCAGGCTCGCCGTGACTAATGTAAGCAATTAGTCAACGCATCGATAACGCCCTGTCTGCATCTGTGCGCTCGCCAATGATCAATAACGCACGACACAGCATCGGCCGCCGAGCGTGGCGGGCGCGGGCGGCCTGCGGGCGACGAGCGGGCATCGGGCTCTCCGCGGCCCTCGCGGTGATCGAGCTACTTGTGACTTCCTCTCGGGCCACTTACGTCAGGTCCTCGTCGACCGTGGTTAGACTTATAATGCCAACAAACAATACGCAATATTTGTCAGATCGCTATCCATATTACATATTCTACGACTGAAGTGTCAGTAGACGTCTTGCGCTATAATTATCGTTAGTAATGTGAAACGATTATGTGCTGAAGTTTTATTGTCTCATCACTTTAAAGTGACAATCGCATTAACACGCGATCCACGCAGCAGCGTGCCCCAACAGCGTGACCTTGATTGAGTTGTTTATGGAATATGTTCTATCTATTAGTATTGAAATCGATTCAGCGTTACGATGATAGCTTATCTTTTAATTGACAAACAAAAATGCATGATACAACATTGATCCAAAATAAGATACGATTAAAGGTGAAAGCATCACTAGTAAAGGAAACGTTTGGATAAATAAGCAAACTGAGAACAATAAAAAACTTCCTGATAGAATTAAATGATGTAAGGTAGGTACGTGTTCAAATATAAAATATGGGAGAAGTGCTGAACCCCGACATAGCAGTACAGGCGTTGAAAATATAAAATATTACTGTGTCGCACTGATGAGACTGTAGAATCAAACAAGCCAAAATGCGTGGCATATCGATTTCTCAGTCTAATTAAATTATTATCGCCATAAACACGGTAAGAACGATGACCATTTTATTCATTTATTACATTCATACTCTATCTTGTAGCCACACGGACGTGCAGAATAATGTTTGACCGCAAGATACTCTTTTAACACAACTTTTTTGGTAAAAATCATTGATAAAGCAATGCGCTCACATTTTTGTGCGCTTAAGAAATAATATGTAGACAATATCTGAATAGATACAATATAGAAACGTGAAATGCTTGTGAGTATAGGACGTCAGCCGCGTTCGTAGACGCAACCCGCCAACGTAGACCGTCCAAAATAAACCCGTGTACCTATATAATATTTCAGCCAGCAGGCACTCGAAGCTCGCAGCGGGTGCGCTGGCATTCTCAACGCCGGATTTGCCGTTCCCGATCCCCAATCCCTGTCATGTTTCTTTTCACTAATGCGATGAGCAGCGAACACTGCTTAATCGACGTTGGCGTGTAACCATCATAACATTACATCATTGAATTGAGACATTTCCGCTGAAACTGATGCGTTCAATTTAAACGTAATCAGTAATCAGCATAGCTTTAACAGATTCCGATGTGTTTGACTTGGGCATTTAATCTGGGCAAACTAAGCTGTTATCAGGAACGTGCGTAACACGTATTGTATATATTAACATGTTCTGTTGGCTTTTAACGTGTTTTGAGGACGAATTGTGTTAGTTTTATTTTAGTTTATTGCACGTACTATATAGTTAATACGTATGTACCTACCCACAAAAGTAAATATACTAAGGTATCTTGAAAAAATGATAAATACAAGGTCAAAATTTTAAATTTAAACAAATTACGTCATGTGTCCATGTGCTAATTTTTCAAGTAGTACCTATAACAAAACGTCTATAATACATAGTAATATTAAATAAACGATGCAAGAGCGTTTAGTTATCATTCTATGGTAAATACATATATTGTTGTAAACAATATTCAACATTCATACAAAATCTTCTTATAATTATTTTGCCCGCGGCTCCGTCTGCGTTAAAGACTTTTTCCGGGATAAAAGTCCCGCTTTAAATTTGCCCGGGATAAAATGTAGTCTATGTGTTGATCCAGGACATGATCTACGCGTGCCAAATTTCATCGAAATCCGTTCAGTAGTTTTTGCGTGAAAGAGTAACACTCATACTTACAAACTATGACGTTTATAATATTATAGGATTAGTAGGATCTGGACTGCTTCGGTGGCATAGTTGTATTACGGTAAGACTGCAAAGCTGAGGTCTCGGGTTCGATCCCCGGATCGGGCAAAGCGATTTGGGTTTTTCTATTCAGTATCATCTCGGAGTCTGGAATTTGTGCCTGATATGGCGATAGGCTCGCTCCCTATCACATCATGGGACGAAATACGCACGGCGATAAGTGGGTGCACAAGTTGCGCCTCTGCCTACCCATTCGGGGATAAAGGACGTGTGTGTGTTATATCTGGACATTATGATCCCTATATCCAACACTACGCATTGTTAAACACAGTGCAGTGTCAATCAGTGTTGCTATTCAACTATTTTTCCTGCAGATGTTCCTACAGTTTTCGCATAGAAGTGGTCATTACAACTAAACCGACTCGCCTCGCCTTTAAGTTACCTCAGAAAAAAACAAAACGTTCTGAATTTAACTACTTATTTAAATGAACATAGACCTATACATAATAATCTACATACTTCATACATATAAGGATGTACAATTCAGTTATTGTGTATCGGTAAACGCGTTTGAATTGATCACGCTAATGCGGCGCGGTGGTTGAAATTTGAAAACATCTTTGTCTATGCTCTTTTAACGTAACTTGTACATATGTACAAGTTAATTAACAACTAGTAGTGCTCGCGGCTCCGCCCGCGTGAAAAAGTTTTTCCGTGACAGTAATATTTTCCCGGGATAAAAAGTAGCCTATAGCACTCAAGAGTAAAGTAGCTTCCTATTAGTGAATGAGTTTTCAAAATCGGTTCAGTAGTTCCTGAGATTAGCGCGTTCAAACAATCAAACTCTTCTGCTTTATAATATTAGTATAGATGTAATTCTTATTCGTGACGTGTTTTTAACGTTCGCTGTTTAGTTAAGAGCAAGTGAAGCCAATAGGTTCGTATGCGATCCGACAACGCGTTTCTTAACTTCATAATAAATTCGTGTGATGAAAACTGTGTAGATAATTTTAAATGAACATCGAAATTACTGTTATTTAATAAACGTGTATCTGCGTCGGAATCTATTCTCGTTTGAGGTTTTCCGTATTGTGACCGAGCTTCATGTAGTAAGAGTGACGCGAGGTTTATGCGATGTTTTCCGAAGCAAAATAATCGCTGGTTGTACGAAGTAGAAAAAATAAACATTGAGTAGTCTAGCTGGATCTCGCGCTGCCTAGATATTTTTTGAATAGACAATGTTGCCCACTATTAGCATTATGTATTATGATGGAAAAATGCAGCCGACTGCCGAGCCGATGAATGTAGGTTGAAAAATATCTCTAAATGCATAGACATGCTTTATGGTTTATTGTAGAGTCCGTTTGTTTTTAGATTTCATATTTATTGTCTTAAATCAAACAAAATGTTATAATTGACTTTACAAGAGTGCTGAAGATTTTTTCTAGTTAAATATGACCTGCCTAATATCTTTCAAACGAAGTAGTAATATTTCAAAATAAATCCAACTGACAGGAATATCGATAGTTATTCAGGGGTTTCACTCGAGCCTATCTCAGACATAGGATAATAAGTGGAATTATTAGCAAACTGCAATATTTTTAGCAGTGTTTATACCGGAGTAGCACATAGCACAGGTCATATCGTTTCAGTTTGCATAGTTCTTCAGATATTGTGCCATTTCTGATAGGCTAAACAGAAAACTTTTAGCACCACGTTTTATTCTAATCTATTGTGGCGATAACTTTACACACATTGTCTGAACGGATTAGGGTCGTGAAATCTTTGAATCAATTCTTGAAAATACGTATTGTATTAGCGAAGTTATTGATTACTTGCAACCTGATAATATATTGGAAAATTTGTAGGGCGCTGTGTATGTATATAGTATATGTATGTATTTATAAGTATGGTGGAGACGGTTACGGCTGAAGGAGCGGGCCGGGCGGGTGCTCGGGCACACGCACCACTGCGGCTCCGGCCCGGTCACCACTGATCGACCGACACCTGCCTCGACATAAATAGACACTGAAAGCACACACAGCGCTCCACGTCTATCATCCAAAGTATTCCAATAGACAGAAACAACTTATCTATTTATAATTAAGTCTATATTAATTTATTTCAGCATTAATTTTACAAATTGTAAATATTAATCACTGTTATTGCCAGCAGAAATTATTATTGTATTGGAAAGTATACATTTTATTGCAGGAAAATTCCACGTCATGTTCATTGATCCAAGTAGTTCAAAGAACCGTTAGCTTATAAAACCTTCTACAGAAAAAACAATCGATAAATGTTTTTTCCTATGCTGGGGGCGGGATCCGGCTTTCATATCTATACTAATATTATAAAGAGGAAAGATTCGTTTGTTTGTAATGGATAAACAAGAAAAACTAATAGACCGATTTGAAAATTCTTTCACTAATATGAAGATACATTACTCCTGACTAGGCTATTTTTTATCGCGGGAATATATTTTTATCCTGGATTTTTTTTCACGCGGGCGGACCGCGAGCAGAAGTCTGGTTGATAATAGTAAAGTAAGGCTAGTTATGTCTTATTGGTGGTCGAACTTCTTAACTTAAGGGAGCTTGCCGAACACAAGTAGTAATCATTTGGTGAAAATAAATGTAGCTTACAAGAATTTAGTTAGGGCTATAACCGTTTCGTAGCCAAACCTAGATTCAGGAAATCAAATGTACATTGAGATTTTCAAATGAAAATAAAATATAGTAGATACGGCGCAACACGGGCATTACTGAGGTATTTGTCCATCAAAGCTAAGCTATAAAATATTGAATAATAGAAATGTATAAAATACAAGGCACGTCTGCTTTATGCAGTTGTCTTTGCACAAGCACCATTAGAGTAATTTGTGTTCCAAATTCTAATATCTAAGCATTATCTAAGCCCCAGGTATTTAAGGATAATGATACACTGATATGGGAACCTTAAGTGGTATAAATACATTTTAATACATGTGTTGTGATTCACTCACGTGTGCGATAGCTAGTAGGTCGTCTGCTTCCTAATCTTTGTTCCTAAGATCTTATCAAATATTTTGTTACTTTATTATGCGATAAAAGTGGCTAAGTATTTGTGTCAATACGGAGATACATCGTACACTTCCTTAAACATGTAGCAATAATTATTATTACAACGTAGATATATTTCCTGCACAAAGTACATATCTATACTAATATTATAAAGCTGAAGAGTTTGTTTGTTAACGCGCTAATCTCAGGAACTGCTGGTTCGAATTGAAAAAATATTTTTGTGTTGAATAGACTATTTATCGAGGAAGGCTTTAGGCTATATAACATCACGATGCAACTATTATGAGCGAAGAAACAATGGAAAATGTGAAAAAAAACGAGGAAAATTATTCATTCTTGAGGGCTTCCATTGCGTGCGCTGCGAAAACGGTTCAAGATACCAAAAATATATGTATGAAAGAATTATTCATCTTGAAATGATCTAAAAAAATGTCCGAGACAGTATATGTCTATCTTTTAAGATTAACTCACTAGAACGTTTTTATGGTAATCAAATTTGGTACACAGATATTTTAGAGCCTGAAAAAGGACATAGGCTACTTTTTATCCCCGCGAAATATAAAACGGGACTTTTATCCCGGAAAAACTCTTTCACGCGGGCGGAGCCGCTGGCAAAAGCTAGTCTATAATATTTACCTATTATTATCAATACATGGTAGGAAAGGTGTTATGCAAATAGACTAGACTTCAATTTTAGTTGGCTATGCGTTTGTGAATTTTTGTTAGCGTTATGGCTTTTATTAAACCTACATTGGAAATTATACGCAGTATCTCAACAATACAATGAAATGACTTAAGTACGTGCACAAACATTGCGACCTATAAGGGGAGAGTTGGAAATACACCGTGCGCCGCCCCCACAAAGCCGAGTGCTTTAATATTTATGCAATGAGGATAATTAAGTGATACTATTAAATGGTATAGCTTTCGTTCTTGCTGTTTATCACGTGCGTTCTGGGCCAATAACAATTATTCAAGTTGTCTGCTTCGGCAAACATTACGGAATTTATTTATATTACTCTCCTTTTGCACACACGATTTTCTCTGTGTTTATAATGGTTTGGTCCCATGAGAATGCTTGACATTCCTTCTCCTTTCTTTGTACATAAAACGAAGTATAATCTTTATATATATAACTAGTAGTGCCCGCGGCTCCGCCCGCGTGAAAATATTTTTCCGGGACAAAAATATTTTCCCGGGATAAAAAGTAGCCTATAGCACTCAGGAGTTATGTAGCTTCCTATTAGTGAAAGAATTTTCAAAATCGGTTCAGTAGTTCCTGAGATTAGCGCGTTCAAACAAACAAACTCTTTAGCTTTATATTAGTACTAGTAGTGCTCGCGGCTCCGCCCGCGTGAAAAGTTTTTCCGGGACAAAAATATTTTCCCGGGATAAAAAGTAGCCTATAGCACTTAGGAGTTATGTAGCTTCTTATTAGTGAAAGAATTTTCAAAATCAGTTCAGTAGTTCCTGAGATTAGCGCGTTCAAACAAACAAACTCTTCAGCTTTATAATATTAGTATAGATTCATGTGCGTGTGTGTGGCACTGAAATCCAAAACAGCTGGACCAATTTTGATTAGATTTTTTGTGTGTCTTTAGGAGGATTCGAGAATGGTTTAGATAAAAAATTGGATTCTATAAGTGGCGCTGTGCTCGGGTTCTAGGATTTAATTTCCTTTTTAGGACAGGACAACGTCCGTCGGGGCCGCTGATAAAAGATTGATTATAAAGCGCTATAAAAATTTCCTTTGATTTCACAAGCTTTACTATAAAGATTGAACGCAATGACTCTCGTCTTGAGTCAGTGAACTCGACTTTTACAAGCGTAGTACTCCGTCAACAATGTCTAAAGGCTTATGCGTATGTTGACTCACGTTACGAAATGAAAGTTCGCAAGTTCATTAAGTATTGTCTTACTGGTATTTATATTTACTGTGAGACATCACTGTACTTAAGATTTATCTTTTGTTGGTATATACAAAACATGAGTGTCCATAAATCATAAACGTAATGTCTCATGTGAATATAATGCAGACAAAAAATGCATATGATACATGATTTATGGACACTTATATTTTTTATATACTAACTTATTGAGGCACTTGAGTATTGAAATTCAGACTAATAGAGATTGTCTAACATAGGTCTTTTTGGATAAAACAAAACGGTCATTTTATAATTTATAAGAAGTAGATGTTATTAGAAGTTTAATTGCATATCTATTTAATAAATGTCAACCAATTTGTACAACATATTTCCAAATGTAATATAATTGAATATTTTAAATCAATAGTCACCATAATTACAACTACAACTGTAATTATTAAATTAATTAATAAGTGTTATCTTTAGTTCTGGGTGTGGAAAAATGTACAATAGTGTTGATCAAGTATGATGACCACGAATAGAACCAAATGAAAAATATAACAGACCTTGGTCTTCAAAACCCCTGTGTCTGCCTATTTTTAACTATACTTTGTCAACACAGGATGAGTCACGGCCAAGTCTTACTAGCTGGCAAATTTTCAACTAACCCTGACTGATAGTCCAGTAACAGAAAAAAAAACATTTTTTTCCTCTTCATAAAAAAATATTTAACCTTCATGGAAATAGGCTTATTAAAATTCATTTTTTATTATCATACCATTGTATTTCTACGAAAGTAATATATCGAGGTATTTGTGTGTATCTATGTTTGATATTCAGGTTGGACAAAAGTTTTTCATTTAAATTATTAAAAGAATAATACATGATATAATACAATGTTACAGAGCAATATGTTGCACACTCTATGAGATTGAAATATTTAACACGTCAAACGCCGCTTATATATATAGATGTATGGGGAAACCCTATATACTTGGATGCCGGTGTCCATAGCAGGGCTTGACGAGTCAAGAGGACCTAAGTTAAGGTAAGAAAAGTGGGTGCATTATTTGCATCTTTGCCTACCCTTTCGGGGATAAATGGTGTGAGTGTGTATATATGAATTTGTAATTTATAGCAAATAGAATATGACATGTAATCAAATGAATTAAATCACAACAATATTCTGATAAAAGTCATAGCATATTAGTGCAATGTCACTCATACATAAAAGAGCATAACTTAAAGCTTTGTTGGATAACCCAAAAGGTCATTAGTAAATTTGATATCATCAAGCTAATCATTCCTTTTTTTTATTAGCAGTTTCACTAACACTAATAATTCTTTATCACTCATAAATCATGATATTTTATCAATTCATTCTCTCATTGAATGGAATGTCACTCTAATACTGAAATAAAACTGATACTCTTCCTTGCATTGTATGTCACATTTCAAATTTCTTGTCTATTATTTAACAAACCATTTAGATAGAATATTAATTATGTCATCCCAGACTTTCATACATGAAAATTATAATATGTCGGATCAACACCATTAAGTATAATCCAATTGGTTTTTGTCGAATTGAATCATTGTATATGGGGTAAGTAATGGCAGAAAACTTTATACATTGAATATGGCACAATCTATTATGCATTTAGTTATTTAAAGTGATTCATAAGCCAACATTTTAAAAGTAGCTTTTATACTACATAATAATAATATGTTCAAATACCAACTTCATTGTTTTTATAGTCTTGGTTGAATGTACTTGAAAGATAACATTTAAAACCTGATTTAAATAACCTTGGCCATTTGATACTGTTTTTCTGAGCCTTGCAAAAAGAAGTAAATTTAGAACAATATACAGACAAATTCTTAGTTGGAAATAATAAAATGTGCAGTACACCATACATCCATTACTTATCTATGCAAAGAAGACACATTTAACATTGTATGATAAATTTAAGTATGCATGCTCTGCTCTGACTTGTGGATAATATACTAATGTAAAATATATAATGGTACGAAATAACTTACCGTTGGGTCCATATTTGTCTTGATTCCTTTTCACTTGGTCTGCACTAAGGCCTTTGTCTGGGTCTGTGCCAAAATACTTTAAGACTTCATCCACGGATTTCGTGTGAGCGTCCTCCATGGTGGAATTACTACGTTGCCGTCAGTTCTAGAAGACAAGAAGAGAGATAGGTTAGAAATGACGAGTCATCATAGTAACTTAAAATGTTTTGAGGTTATGTTGCGTTTTTCTTTATAAGGAACAAACAATTCGCTTCACTTGCGACTAAATAAGTGCTTTAAGTTGCCACCTCTTTTTATCCAGTTTCAATTAATTCAATCTGGTCTAAATTACTGTTTCCTTTTTTTAGATTCTTAGGTTACTGGGTCATCGTGAACGTCAAATATCGCACCTAATCTACACAACTCACGGACACTACTATTAAGATTAAGTCAACGGTAGAGTAAATTATATGATAAGCAATAACATTACGGATGAAAAGGATTTCCTAGATCGCAAGCACCACTGAAGCACCACCACTCACCAAGAAATTATTTAAAATACATGAGAAAAAATGTCTTTCAACGATATTCCACTTAATGTTATACTTATAACGTCTTTAATAATGAGTAATAACAAAATTATGTACTAGACTAATACTTTTTCTCGTAAATATCATAAACGACAAGAACACGTATCCAATCGAGCCGTCATTTTTCGTAAACTGACGTAGCAATAGTAGACTATACTAGCGCCACCTTTTACTTTAACTACGAACTAAATTTATCCAAGTAAAATTCTTTTTATTGTAAAATATTTTTATCTCCGATAAGAAATT
This sequence comes from Lapara coniferarum, assembly GCA_949316025.1. Taxonomy (NCBI): domain Eukaryota; kingdom Metazoa; phylum Arthropoda; class Insecta; order Lepidoptera; family Sphingidae; genus Lapara; species Lapara coniferarum. The sequence goes on from OX438919.1 coordinate 28,848,406, forward strand.
AGAAAAATAAAGCGATGCATTAATCGTGAAAAAAACGGTGTTCGGTTTATAGTTCCTTCAGATAACAACGATATATAGTTTATGACCACATATAAATGTGGAGCCATCCTATAGGTCGATTTTGTACCACGTGATGAAAAGCTATTTTGGTGTCAAAGGCGCCTATAAAATGCGGTATTTTTAAAATTCCAAAATTTGCTCGCGTTATGTAACACTTTATCACTTATTTATAATCACAACTTCCTTTTAAAACTGTTATGACACTCGATTTGCACTCAGGGTTACTACACTCACGGTCATTTCCTTTTTATTATGGTATTATGGAACTTACTGAGATATTTTTTCGACAGCGTCGGGAAGGAAAGAAGAAATAAGAGTGGCGCGGGAGATGTTTTCCCGCCGCGCCCCGAGTAGCGACTCCCGGGCGAAGAGCGACGATTTTAGAGCGGCGCGGGCGCGGTGGAGGGACACCGTAGGAGATTTCTTTAATTATTTTGGCAAGAGCACTCGATGGCACAGTCGAGTCGCTTTCCAGGGTTGCATGTCGCACAGCAGCCGACGACGGCCGTCCTATGATGATCTTTTTATAGCGGGCGCTGCCTGGCTCGAGCGCCCGGTTCTTGCCGTGTACTGACTTCTGTTTATGATTTTTAAATAGGCAAGTTTTAATTTTTTTACGTCACCCTTGCGGTAAAGTTAATTACGCAAATGAGAGCTTCTGGGCCGTTACGGTCAATGAGCTTTCTGATACCAGGAAAAGCTTATAATGTACGTATATACAATAATATACTTTTTGGGATAGCATTATCTCTTGTATCGCAGCCTTCAACCTTGCGTTTGATCAATGGATCAAACAGCCTTTTTTGTAGTTATTATTTACCGCTTTGTTATATTATTATTTTATAAGGAAACATTTGTTTTGTTTTTAATTAAATTTTAAAATAAATATTTTTATTCCTATCATAAACACTAGTGTTTAGACAGACAATAGAGGAAAGAATATTTAATAGATTTTAGGGTAGCATTACCTAATAAACTCTTTAAACCCTGAATCCAAAATATGAATACAAGCATTAGATTTATGTCCCTGATTTACAAAATATCCTATAATCCTATAGGATTACATATAGAACATTTTGTATAGCTTGACGGATATGAACTGTTGTAGCTACGCTGAAATATAGAGCTGAAGTTTTTTGTCCAACGTTTGCAGTCTCTAGACGATAATAAATAAATTCAAACTTGAGAGCGTTCGTAACAAAATATTGTTAAATATTTAATGCAAGTGGCAAGTTGAATCAATATTTAGATAAGTAAAAGTCTGTCTTATGTGTACTTCTGACTCTACATACTTCATGCGACTTTATTGGCATAAAATTACAGGGTAAGTACACATACAAAGTAAAGGAAATTTTTCTTCCCGGTCCAAATTGTACCAAGCGACATCATTTTTCACAATTTTAATACATTCGTCTACTGTGAGTGTACTTAACGAAAGTAAAATTATTGTTTGGTGTTTATTGTGTTGTCGCTAATTGACGATCATAACATTGTATTAAAAAATGGCGCATTGCTTGTAAAACTGCGAGTTAAATCTTTTAAAATCGCATTACGGTGGCCTCTTACCCGTACATTTCAGCAAAAGTGTCAACCTTGCGTTTGGGTGGGTTTATATTTAGACAGTGAAAATAGAAAATCAGAGGGTACAGCTGAATGCCAATGTTAGCGTCTATTTTGGCTACTGGAATGAAATACTTGTATTATATATTTCATAAATAATGATTATGATAATCATAAGTAACAACCGCCTTGTAGCAACATTTGAATAATATATTGAAGTTTATTGTTTATAATTTAAAAATAAAATGCAATAAACTAAATTCATTGGTTTTAGAGCAGCTTTAAGACATCATAAAATAAAATATGTTTATTTGTGAACATGACTTTGTAGATAGAATATACAACAAAAATTTGGAAATTGGGAGAGAGGAGATGAATATTACTTTTTGCAACTGCAAAGCATATTTAAACTACCAATGGAGAAGAGTAAGAATATTTAATTAGGAAAGTGACACTTAACTATTTAATTTACTGAGACCTAATATAATTTATAGTATGTAGGTACCTACCTATAGTAAATAATTAAATGACATACGTATATTACAAAATTCTCAATTATTGTGGAAAGGTAAGGTGACAAGATTATTATCATATTATTTGGAAATCTCTAGGTAAATCATTTTATAATAAAAACTTTGATAGATCACATTATCCATACTAATATTATAAATGTGCAAGTAACTCTGTCTGACTGTATGCTGCGCTTTCACGGCTATACCTACCATTGAACCCATTTTGATGAAATTTGGTACGAAGTAAGCTTTGACCATAACTCATAAGAAAGGACGTTGGAAGGCTACTATTATCCCGGAAAAGTACATAGCAGGAATTTTATCGCAGGAAAAATTATTTACGCGGGGAAGCCGCGATTAATACTTAGTAAATAGTTAAAAAATATGCCAATATGATGCTTACGGATATAACATATTATTTTAGTCGAAAATATAAAGGTAATATAAGCGACACAGCTATGAAACATTTGCCACGTGTTTCATCGAAATCATTGGAAATATTTATTTATACTAGACAAATTGGAGTGATGTTAGATGTATTGAAACAATTGTATCAACATAATTTATTACCATTAAAATTGTAATTTCACTTTAATACATTGAACAAGATTGTACGGTTCATAAATAACTCATTATCCAAAGTGAGTTTCGTAAAAGTTGAAGTTTATTTGCTTTCCAGTACAAGCGCTAATGTGTCATAAGATTAAAGAAATTATTTGTATGAATTGGAAATTTGTAAATGCCAACAGAAGTAAACTTCAATCAGCCGGTGGAATTACCCATAAAGGCGCCTGCAAAATTTAATGGTCGATTAAAAATCGCTCTTGTGTGACTAGTGTACTATTTTCGATGTTTTATGGCACATCAATTAATGTATTACCACTATTTTTAGGTTGCGATCCATCATCAGTTTATGTATAAAATAACGAACTAGCTTTTGCTCGCGACTCCGTCCGCGTGAAGTAGTATTCCGGGATAAAAGTACCGTTTTATATTTTCCCGGGATAAAAAGTTACATGCATACATACATAGTATCACGCCTCTATCCCATAGGGGTAGGCAGAGACTATGGATCGCCACTTTGCTCGATTCTGGCACACTACTTTCGCTTCCTCTACCTTCATCAATCTTTTCATGCACTCCCGCCGGTTCAGGGTACTTTTGACCTGGCCTCTACTTAGAATGTCAGATATCTGACATTCGAAGGTTCGGTGCGGTCGACCCCTGCCGATAAAAAGTTAAAGTTGCCTATATTTTAATCCAGATATGATCTACTCGTGTGCCATATTTCATTGAGACCCGTTCAGTAGTTTCGGAGATGTGCAGTAACAACAACAAACAAAAAAACAGACAGACAGAAAATAATTATAAAAATCGCTGATCTGTTTTCCATTACTCTTCTTTAGTTACCCCCTTTCTTATTATCACATTTCTTTAAATGTACAGACACACCGGTTCTACTGCTTTATTATAATATGTATAGACAGGTTCTGTCAATGTTAAATGCATGGTTAAACCTATTGTTCAATAGTTGAGATTTAAAGGGTCCGTAATATATTATTATGGCTACAAACATTGCAAATATAAAAAGATGACAAACTATTGACTGACGGTCTTCATAAATCATTTAACACATGCACACACACACGGCCACTTTTCGCCGTGCGTATTCCGTCCCATGATGAGATAGAGGGTGAGCCTATCGCAATATCGGGCGCGAAATTCCAAATCAAATTAATTCATTTAAATACGTGCAATTATCTTCTTCTTCTTGCATCATGTTTGTTCACCCTGGAGTTTTATTCACTACGTTTTATGATGTTTAGCTATTTTGGAAGTTGGCATGCTGTATATTTTATCGTTTATACGTGAGAAACACAGTAATTAATTACATTTCTAATAATAAAAAAATATTGTTGATGTTTTAAATATAGACAGGCGCATAAATATTACATGATATTATGAGAGAGGCAATGACACAATTTTTATGAAATTGATTATAGTTTGTAACACGAAATTTTTGTCAAAATGAAAAAATAAGCAACAGTGAGTGTATGTACATTTAGTATGTTAATAAATCAAAGTGTATTTAATTTTGACTTATTTACTGTCACAAGCATACATAATATATACTCACTCACGCCTTTTGTCCCATAATGTGATAGGCGGCAAGCATATCACCATATCGCGCACAAATTCCAGACTCCGGGCTGATACTGTCTCAAGCATTACGGATAATATATGTACCTACTGTGTACAAACATATTCTAGCTACCATATTTTGTTCAATAAAATGAAGAACAATTAAAATAAACATTTTAATTTTCAAGTCTAGTGATATTAAGATCGGGTTTTTTCAACTGTAGCTATCTTTTTGTCAGGGTCTTATTAATCTGAACGCGCTCGCAGAGCTTTTAGTGCTCTAGGTGCTGCGTGGACGTCCAGCTTAATAAGACGCTGACAAAAAGATAATTACACACACACACCCACACTCACGCCTTTTATCCCCGAAGGGGTTAGGCAAAGGCGCACCTAGTGCACCCACTAAAAAAGATAATTACAGATGAAAAAACGGGGCCTTAATGTCGTAATCAAAATATCGATTAGCTAGGTCAGTAATAAAAGTAAATACATAGCCAAAAGTGTTCTGTAACAAACTTTCAAGTGAATATGGGCAGAAATGTGCAGGAGAAGTAAAACAATTTTATATCTTATGGGAGAAACCATCCCCTACCTGGTCGCCTCGGGAGAAAAAACTGTCATCGCCCCATTTTCCAGCCTTTCTTTATGTTTTAGGTCTCAACAGTATTTTTAATGGTAAACGCCATCTTATATGTCTGCCTCGGTGTCATAGTTGTATTACGATATGAGTGCAATCCAAGGTCTCGGGTGCGATCCCCGGGTCGGGCAAAGTGATATTGGGTTTTTTTACTCACTATCAGCCCGGAGTCTGGTATTTGCGCTCGATATGACGATAGGCTCACCCCCTATCACAACATGGGGCAGAATACCCGAGGCGAAAAGTGCGTGCACTAGTTGCGCCTCTGCCAGCCCCTTCGTAGATAAAAGGCGTGAGTATATGTGCGTGTGCTAACTTATATCATCAAGCCCCAGATTATTGCGTCCCTATACACGTTGGCACCCTTGCTAATATCTAGCTCCCCGGATGACCAATGTCAGTAGTGCATAATGAATGGCATGCTTTATACATATACAGTAAAAACGCCGGGTTGGCCGCACAGTCGCATTGACTCTTCCTACAGAAGGATTTGTCCAGTGAAGTATAACGACAATTTATTTTTCTAAGCCCTCTATGTTTATGATTTCAGAGCAAAGTTTACATACCTAAATTATCAAATCACGGTAGAATGGTGCTTTATGCAAGTTAAAGTAAAAATTACACGTACTGCCATTTTGCCTTTTTTATATCGTTTATTGTATATTTTGGCATTTGACCATGTAGGCGCTGGTTATAATAGTATTCGAAATATTTTCTGTGCGATTCAAGTAAAGCAATTTCGGAAATGGTAATATCGACATGGCGATGCGTCGACATTATCTAGAAAATGATAGCGAGATGTTGTTTTAGCTGCACAATTTTACGCAAATTTTAAATATGCGGTGTTTATATAAGTGTATTTAATTTATTTTATTATACCTACTGGAATATTGCACGTCAGAGGTACAGGGAAGATATTTGGAAGTAGTTTTTAGCTAATGATGCATAAGCCGTATATTGGATTTGGATGAGATATGAATCATACTTTTACCGTTTATTACGGAGAAATTCACGATGAGATCTATATTTCCGGAAAAAACTTTCACCCTGGGTGTATTAAGCACTAATAGTATTGTATTATCAAACTAAAACCATAGGTACTCTTATATGATTAAGGAGAAGGAAATTCTTAATACGGCAGATGCGTTCACATACCATTATCCTCTCCCGTTACTTGTGGAGAATATATTGCGAATAATGACTACCATTAAGAAAAAATGGAATCTCTTCATCACTTTTGCTCCATATAGTGGCCAAAGGATTAAAGTGAATTGCACTAAATAATCATTATACACATTGATGATTATACAGCATTATTCTTCATAGCATTTTGATATCTCATATCTGTTACTTGCACTTTTATTTATAAATTGCTGATCAATGGTAAATCTATACATACTAATATTTTAAAGAGGAAAGATTTTTATTTTTGTATGTTTACATATACACTCACGCCTGTTATCCCCGAAGGGGTAGGCAGAGGCGCAACTAGTGCACCCACTTTTCGCCATTTTTTTTGTATGTTTGTAGCGAATAAACTCAATAATACTGGCCCGATTATAAAAACCATTTCACCAATATAAAGCTACATTATCAGCGAGTGACATAGGGTACTTTTTATCCCGAGAAAATATAAAGTGGGATTTTTATCCCGGAAAAACTCATTCACGCGGGCGGAGAGCAAAATTCTCGTTAAACGTATATTAAATTAAACTAATATTTAATGTAATGTTTATTTGGAAATCTGAGAGTATTCTACACCAATAACCATCTATTAACGAGAGTAGTCATAACCTTGTGGTCATCAAAGAAGAACGAACCTAAATTACAGCGTAAACTTTTAACGAGCAGCTCTATGAAGTGAATTTTAGCATCCTGGTACCAGAATTAGTATTTTGATGTCTGAATTTATAATTTATATTAGAACTGATTTACTGTAAACTATGTTTTGAATGTAATAAGTCTGATCTCTGCTCCATATACATTGACTTCGATTAATTCGGGCCGTGTGTTTTGATAAAGAAAATATGATTTATTGCTTTCCATTTAGTAATATTATTACTACACATGCATAAATCTTAATTTACTATACAGTTCATATTATTGTTATTGAGAATGCATTTCATGGATATATAATATAAATGCAAAGAGATATGGAGTTAGTATGTAGTATGTTATAAGTAAACTGAACGAATTTTGATGAAATATGGTACATGTAAACGTAAGAGACCATGTCCTGGATCAAGAAACATAAAAGATATTTTTACTTTGAAAAAATACATACTTATTAGAACTTAAATACGATCGGATACATATTTTGCCTATTAATTACATACGTATATTATCGAAAGCCGTTATTATTTGTAACGTACAACAATAGCTCATGAACATTGAATAGTTCGTACAAATTATTCTAAAAAAATATTTAAAAAGAGCTGATTGATCTCTTCTTTCACAGCAACAACCATCATCACTGTCACCTTGGGAGCTGTGATTGTCGTCATACAATTGCCGTGCCCCGTACCACATTTCGCAACAATAATAAAAGATCTAATAAGATTCGTAATGTTTTTCTGGTTTTTTATTTTCCATTAGATCACGATAGTGAGGTGTTCTGCGGTTCTAACGTTTGTTGTTATTGGCACATGTCGAAAGACGAACATTGATTAGTCCCGTTGATTCATGAACCGAGCTATGTCCGTAATTATAGCGGTGTATTTGAAGTAATGATGCGGAACTTGTTACGTAGGTAACAAATTTGTATGCTTTACATATTATTTCGTTACGTTCAAGTTAGTAACAAACAATGGGTAGGCGAAATATTTATTATAGCACTTATAAAACCGCTATTAGATGGTTAATCCTGGCCCAAGCTGATAGACTACTAATATATGCCCATTTTTTCGAACTTAACGTAAGAGGATGCCTAATTACACATTGCCTATGCTAAACTATTTTAACATAGGTGGACGTCACATCACTTTAGCACGTTTATGTCGTTAGGGGTTCTTTTAAATCACGAGACGGCGTTTGAACTAATGATTTCGGTCGAACTCATTATTACGTTGTGATTTCCCTTTTGATGTAGACATACTTCCCTAAAAATTGGCAGGCAACGTGCGGTCCGTTTCAATAAAATTACGCTCAGTACACGAACTATTACCGTCAATTTAGATAACTCGCTAAATCTGACGAGGTGAGGAGTACTACAACAAGCTTTTAAAATTCCGAGATAATGTAACGAGTATGGACGCATGCACGAATATATTTTGATATCAAATGTAGTGGCGCACCTTCGCAGAATATTCTTAAGGCTGTCCGTCATCTACAAATAAACGGGCGAAGGTAATAATCGAAATAGAATTATCGTACGTACGAGTGTTTCGTAATCGTCTGTTTTGGCATAACAGAGTGTCGGCCGTTGGCGGGACACCCAGGGATTTAGCCCGAACGTGTTGGACATGTAGAGAAGGTTACCATCTCTCAGCCAAACCTATGATTTATTGTTTGGATTGAGAGTGCCACGTGTTACGAACGCTTTGTTTGTTCAATCAATTCGCCTCTCCGTCCAGATTGCCTGTAGATGTTTTCATTGAATACTTTGAGCAACTTATCAGTAACTAACGATAGTTTGGCTTACAACTGACGATCTGGCGAGGATTTATACGAATATTACGAGCATTCCAAAAGACACCAGTTCATGAGGCATGATTTCATGTGTTATAATTGATATAAATATTATTTTATGATGTTTGATGAATACAATATTGGGATACAATGTTATATTGGAAAAGAGAAAGTAACAAAACAAACAAACGCTGCTTCCTTACAATAATGCTTAATCGATTGAAAACCAGTGAAACTCTTAACATTTTATTTTATTTGTTAGGGGTTAATTTATTATTAGTGACGTCACCGTGACCATTACGATAGTATGAGATCAGAGTTGTATAAACCTAGCGCTTTTATGTGTGAAGTACATATTTCTAAGCAATGTATTGACGTCATTGAATATTAGGCGCTTTGTTAGCATATTCGCCAAGATATAATCTCCTTGATATTCGCGGTTTTATAATCTGAAATGAAGCGTATTTTTACAGCTGGCAATAATTGTATAGAGTAAACAAAACTATCTCGTTTTGGCGTGTAAGCTTACCATTCATTGTATGAAGTTTTATTACAGAAGGAAAATTATTTATTTAACGTTCTAGTACTTCAGAGAACTGTGTAGTGTTTAGTGTGTCTGAAAACGAAGTTGATCTTTTGTTTAGTTTGTTTTTATAATATTAAAATTTTTGCTAGTTCGTAAACCTAAAATACCGTTGATCATCACTTAAACACAGATTTATGATTATTTTGTGCCAAAAAAAATTTGTGCGTGAATTTATTAAAATGTATGGAAAATCCAGATCATTATGAATTTAAAAATAATATATTTTAGACGTCTATGATAACGAAAACACTTAATGTTGTAACAGTATTGTGTTTATCCATAATAGGTAAGAGTTGGGAACTTTCAATTTTATATTTTGTTAATAGGTCCGAACTATCTAATTTCAGATATTTTGGCCGGGTGGTTCATTAATTAATTACCGTCAGATATTTTTGTTTCATAGAAAGAAATGACATTGGACTGATATTCTCTACGTGTCGTCAGATGGCGCTAGTATCTTCACGATCTAATTTTTGACACATAGCCAAGTCAATTGGCGGCAGTAGGCTTAAAAAACCTACACACACTTTTTATATTACAAGCTAGCATTACACGAAAAGCAACTGGTTTAAGTACGTTTTTATCCACAATAAGAAGTAATGTACGCTCACAATACAAAAATTACATCTGGTAACACTAGCTTTTATCACCAAAATATTCCGATTTGAAAACGTTGGTGTTTATTATGTGGAAGAGAAAATGGTCGTCACATATCGGTTCCGTAATAATGGCACTAATGTCCGTGTGTTCTTCAAAATGAGCGATCACGATTCCGCTACAATGACAACACTGAAACAGTCACTTTGCACAAATCACAGTCCTGTTGGTAACACCGTCGCGTGTTTGGAACTTACCGTATCACTTAATATCACTTGGTCCCGGTCACTAGTTGCAATGATACATAAAATGTATTTTTATTTAGTTTTGTGGGTATTATCGAGAGAGGTTAGCGCGCCCCATGAGGACAGCGTCGGAAGTGCGGCGCGCCGGGCGCGGGAGCAGATAGCTGCCCTCTTTTATAAGCTCCGTTGTGGGCAGCGGGCGGGTTGCCAGCTAGCTCTCTCGCAACTGCCAATACTGCTAGCAAAAACGATACACGATGCGTGTTCTGTTCAATAACTCAACGGAACAGAGTTCAAAATACAAATAAATTCCATTTCTAATCGGCAAATCAAACTTGTTAGGTCTAGCTTTACTGATAACGATTGATACCGTCTCTACACTAAAGACTTTGGAGAGGAAGTGCGAATTAATTAATAGAAAACATTACTGATTATGACTTTCACCTTCGAAGAAGCGTCGCTAAAAATGTCTTGGTGAGCTGTAGTAATTATGTGAATAAATGCTGAATGCATGAATATTGCGGGCATAATTATTATTGATAACGATTGGGATAAGTTTATACCTAGTCTGTTGATGTAAATTTTAATTCATTAGGCTATGCTTTATGAATTAATAGGGATATGAGAGAAAGCGCATAATAGCGCAATTACGAATTATAGCGTAAGGTCATTCAATGATTATATAGGCAGTTTCAAAATTTCAAAACTATTGAAATGTATACAAGTTTAGTTTTTACTTTTGCTATTAAAATGTGTTAAAACTAAAAAATAAATAAAATTTACATGTAAATGTAATTGAGTGTTTTTTTGCAAACAGAATCATTACCAGGTCATTTACTCCTTTCGTCTACAAACGTCTACGTCGTAGCAGGAAGCTACAACGGCTACGAAGGACCGTCGTACGTTCGAAGAGTTCATGATTCCCGATAATTTTTGCTAAACGAAATAATATTATGCTTTTAAGTTTTATAATAATGTAAATGATATACAATAATACTTTTTAAGATAAGGTTCTACATATATTTAATTTAATTGTACTTACTAAATAACTGGAAACTTATGTGTGGTAGTGGTTGTCAAAGTTTTGTGGGTTTTCGCATGATTTGATAAGGAACAGATTGGATTATTTCTGTATTACTTATTCACGTGACTTACATAATATTGTGTAGTTTGAGAGCAACTATTAATTTTTCTCTTATTATGCAGTGATCTCTTTACGGGAAACCCATTATTTTCCGTATCATTTTAACGTTACTTTTATAGATGTTTGCTCTGGAGCCTTTAGGTATTCAGTGAAGATTTAAGAAGGTAGAATGGATATTTAATGCGTTAGACCATGCAAATTCTACTATTTGACACTGTAAATGAATTTGTGTGTATGTTTCTTAACGGTAAAAGCATTAATCACTGAATAGATTTAGATGAAATCTGGCATATGAATGGACTAAGTCCTAGGTTAACATATACATAGATTAATTTATTTAAAGTTTTTACTAGGGAAAAAATTAAAGAAATGCCGCACCTAAGCAGATTGCGAAGCGGCTGTGGCTTTATATAAATTTTATTATTTATTTATGTTTCACCATTAACGAAATAAAATGAATGCATTAATATTGAATAAAAATAATGATATTTTATTTACATGGTGTAGTGGCTCCCTTTGCAAAGACGTTTAAAAAGCATTCATGGTAGAGACACAATGTCTAGTTAGATTATAATTTTTACAAAATCTATGTCCACAGGACTACGATATTTATATCGTAACTCCCACGAGCGCTTAGCTTGCTATCCAATTGAAACGATTATTGTAACACTAAGAGCCGATTTCACCACATGTTAATAAAGTCCTTGAGAGCCTATTCGGAACTTATCCATCATATAAACTATAATTTGGTTTCACATATCTTGAATAGAAATATCTGGTAGAAAACGTAGTAATATGTCAGATTTATTTGTTACACAGGGTTATATGTCAGAAAAGATTTATTTGTTACACAGGGTTATATGTCAGAAACTTATTCTTTATCAGGAACCAGTGATACTGGTTCTAATCCTTGAAACTAACTGACGACAGGCGAAAATAACAACTACACTGTTTTACGAAAAAACAAACAAACCGTAAACGAGTAATAACAATTAACAATATAGTTATAATAACATTGCATTAATACCTTTCCACCTTGTATCAACAGTTTTAATCGCTTCCGTGACGCGTCCGCCAAATTCCCCGGTAGTATAAGTTTGGCACCACTACCAGACCAAGTTCTGAACACCCGCTTGGCATCAGGTAGGCTGACGCTTCTGTCCAATGCTGGCATTTTGTATTTCGTCTAGACACTTGCGTGCGCGAATGTCTGTCAAAATCACTATTAATCTTCGTATCTTTAAAAATGCTCTGGAATGTTATCTATAAAACTAGTTTTATCCCGCAGCTCCGCTCGCATGAATGAAATTTTCCAGGATAAAAGCCCCGCTTTATATTTTCCCGGGAAAAAAGTAGCCTATGTCCTTTATCAAGCTCTAGACTATGTGTGTACCAAATTTAATTTAAATCGATTCAGCAGTTTTGGCGTGAAAGCGCGATTTTCACAATCCCAATATTTCCCATGGACATTTCAACTTTAAATAGATGTCACTAGCGTCGTACAGGTGGCGCTATACATGGCTACAGTGTATTAGGGACTTTGTAGCGGGAAAGACTCTTCATGCGGGAGAAGCCGCGCCTAGTAATGAATAATTTATATTTACACAAGTCACGTGCTGGGACAATATGAGTGCACAAACAGAAGAGATACTTGTTTATTATCAGCGAACTAAGTATTGTCATATCAAAATAATAGAGATATTAAACTGAGCAATAAACACATCCAGTTCTGAGCATCCAACGAACTTTTATAGTTTTAAATAACTGCACATCATTCTATCGTGTCATCAATATCTAGAATTACAAGGATTTTTCAATATATACAACTAATAATTGTATTGTTTATCAATTATCGTTCGCTTTAACGGTGAGGGAAAACACCATGAGGAAACCTACATGCCTGAGAATTCTTCATGAGAATTTTCAGGGTATGTGAAGTCTGTCAATTCGCACTAAGCCAGCGTGGTAGACTAAGTCCTAAAACGCTCTCAGTAGTAGAGGAGGCCCGTGCTCAGTGAGCAGTATATAATACAGGGCTGGCATAATTATTATTGTATCTTTCCTTTGGAAAATCACGGCACGAAGGGCGGCCCCTTAAAGATACTTTAATATGGTTGGGATATGTACACACACCATGCAGGTACTATCTCTGTCTCCATTTATGAGAGAAATACAACCAAAGACAGCGCCTGCAAGGTGTAAGAACTATTGCAGAGTAGATGGGAATTAATTGGGTCTATGGATGGAATCTAGCTGCACTGGTTGCTGGGCTATTGATTGAGACAGCGGGACGCCTGGCAAGTAAAATGTCTCAATCTTTTATATTCAAGGCAGACGGTGACTTGCCCCCCACTAGATGGGCATACCAAAAGCGGCCCATGCCAAGGACGCAACATTGGTGTTGGTGGCTAAAGGGTGTCGAGAGGTGTGCGCCAATTTCACCATCGCGGCTACGCGGTGTCGCCACTCACCGTCAGCTCGCCACAAAGTCACCCCAGCGGACCTATTATTATTATAATTGTATCGATACAAGCGTCAAATTTATACAGTGGCACATCTTGTTTGATAGCTAGCTACTTGTTTACTTCATTAATTACTCGTGAATGTGTGGAATGTCATGCAGTAGTTTGAAATTCAAAGTTGTGTATGGTGTTGCTATTGTTTATGAGCGATCGTATCGCTTACCATCAGGCGAGCGCCATGATCGTCTCCGCGTTCAAGTGCAATAAAAATACGTAGATATTTAACACTATACTTTAGATCTCTTGGTCTAGTAATGTGACGTAGGTATACTTAGCATAACATATACATTCACGCCTTATATCCCCGAAGGGGTATCCAGAGGCGCAACTAGTGCACCCACTTTTCGCCATTATTCCGTCCCATGATGTGATAGGGGGCGAGCCTATCGCCATTTCGGGCACAAAGTCCAGACTGAGCCGAGAGTCCGAGCTGATACTGAATAGAAAAACTCCATATAACTTTGCCCGACCGGGTGATCGAACCCGAGACCTCAGTATTGCAGTCGTACCATAATACAACTACGCCACTGAGGCAGTCTTACATCAGACTTTGCATAACATTTATTTATTTACACTTTATTGTACACCAGAGATATAAAGCATAGAACAAAAGAAAAATTAAAAAGTACAAATGGCGGTCTTATCGCACAAGTTAATATCTTACAGACAACCATGGGATGGACATAATGGAAAACGGAAAAAATAAAATGGGGCAGCATAAGGTGTATGGAGTATATGATTAAATATTTTATAATTATAAATACACACAAATATTGTTTAAATACATCATTGATGTATTAGGGTTTTTAATACATCAATGAAATACATATACAAAAACGTATGTATACATATACACCTAAATAGATAATATATACCTTTGATAGTGTATAATCAAAGACACTGACATTATACTTATATCTAGGTATATAGGTATGATTATTCAAAACCAAACATGACAATAATTAATTATCAATAGCCAGTGTGTTGTTGACAAAGAGTTTTAAGATTATATACTGTTTAATGTCTTTGGTTGTTGATTGTGACGTTATTATGCAGGTAATTTAACTGACTTGTATGTTAAAAACTCAGCATGTTATTGATGTAAATTATTATTGTTATTACCCAGGTCTCATATAATTATATCACGGGCCAAGGCCTGTGGAATTTTTATTTCCGTAATATAACGTCTACATTTGTAAACAAATAAACGTCAATAGCTCATGTCATGTCAGGAGCGCCATTTTTTATTACACGCAGTTACTGCCAAAATAAAACTGATGTTTTGTCAAGGTTAAATAATTTTGATTTCTGCTTGTTGAATTCTATGCTGTTATATAAATTTGGAGATTGTGATAATATTTAATTTGAACGCGCTATTTGGAACTAATGCACCGAATCTGAAAATGTCGTCAATCATAGGGAGCGTGCACGAACAATAGGGGGCAGTGCAAAATCGACACAAGAGCCAAATGTGGATAATAAAAGAAACTTATACTAGAACATTTTTTTTTATTCCTTTGAATGACTAAACGAGCTTGCCGTTCGCCTGATGGTAAACGATACGACCACCTATAAACAGTACCAACACCATCAAGTACCTTGAGTTACTAAGTACTGTAGTATGGCATTTCACTGCACTCGTCATCCTGAGATATAAGATGTTAAGCCTCATTATGTCCAGTAGTAACACTGGCTATAATGTCCTTCAAACCGAAACACAACAGTGCATGCACACTGCTGCTTGGCGGTAGAAATAGACTCTTACATATGAGAGACCTACCACCAGTAAATTATTTACTTTATTCTTTTAATATGTCAAAAATGATAAAGCATGTGTTCCGGCACAATATTAATGGATGTGCAGCGTGTTCAGAATATGCTTTTTTTTTACATTGAAGCTAATTATTTAAGCAAAAGTAGGAGGTTATGTTCCCTTAATTATATATTTTTTTGTGTATTGAATATTAAGTTCAAAACATCTTTATTTTTATAAATTATCCAAATGCCTTTGGAATTCGTAACTACGTATGTTTTATGCAAACTTGTTTTTTTAGATTTTCATATAACCGTGAAACGTAAGTACCTACTTAGGTACTATTCTTGGGAACATAATAGAATTTCACACCATTTCATTTGTTTATTTTTATGTTTTGGAGCATCCAGGTACACAGCAATACATTATCAACAGATTAAATGATTTCATTCTTTTAATACGAATATTTTACGTAAATTCCAAGTATCAATGTGCTGAAAAGGAGTCAGATTGCGCCACCATATGGCAGAGCTTACGACGTGCACGTTCCCCATACTTATTTAATATTTATCTATCTAAATGTATCCTACATGCTAAATATTATATTTTAAATCGGGCGATGGCTTATGTGCGCGCAGAGATGCCTGCCAACCGTGTACTACACGTTGTTTGTAATTAAAGTCACTTAATATACTTGTTTGTCTACAACGACTGTCATTTCCTAAAACTTTACGACACACTGACGTATGCGCAGGGTACATCAGTGTAATAATGGCATCTTCTGCAACAATACGTAAGCTGCATGTCTAAATAATTTTCAGCTTTTATCACACACAAGGGTCGGCAGGTGAGTACTGGCTCTGAGCCAAGTAGCCCACGCACTTCGCTCGCCTACTGTATATCTGCTAAATGTTTCATTTTGACATCTATCATACAGTTTTTTTAAGTTTAAATTTATATGCACAAAGTTGAATCTAAAGTTGATGTCCAAATCTATGACGGCATCTGCTTTGTAAGTATTTTTAGTTCCCCGCAGGTAAGGCAGGCCGCCCGCCCGCAGCGCGTGCTGTCACGAATTCCCTTTGGGCATAAATCATTTTCAGCGAAATGTTAATGTTATATAGTTTAATTTCAATGTCTAACATTCGCGTAAACGTAAGGAACCATTATAAAACATATCCTATAACTAGCTTTTGCCCACGGCTTCGCCCGCGTTAATAAGTTTTTCCGAACTAAAAGTACATAAAAACCTTCCCGTTGAATCACTCTATCCAACACATTTATTTGGATAATGTGCGGGGCTCGGACTGGGCCAACACCCCGCAATGTGTTGTGTGTGTGCTGGATTGCGTGAGTGGGAATATGGCGATACCAGTGACAAAGTAACAAAGGCGTAAAATCGGGAAATAGCGTTTATTTCACACACTGAATCGAAAGTTACAAAGTTCAGCCACAACGGTAGCCAAATTCTCCCGGCGTTAATATTCGGCGCGTAGTCTCTCGTTGCTACGCCGTAGCTATGCGACGTAGCTGGAGGTCGTCCTCGTAGCACCGTGCCACAGCTGATGAGGAAGGATGGTCCACTCTGCATAAGCGCCTGTTTCCTCTTCAAACTTGCAGACTTCTTCTTTCTTGCCGACTACTTGCTGTTTTCTTGATGTCCCGAACTATTTCTATTAAACAAAAAACTCCTAACACGTTTTAACTCAACTATACAAAAAAACAAATTAGCTTAAGTACTCCGCGGCTATACCGTACGGAGCACTAAGAGGGCCTTCCCTCTTTCTAGGACCTCTTTTTCACTTTCAAGATTACACTTATTTTCAATTCGCGCCTAAGTTAAATCTATATGCCTAAACTATAAGTGTCTTGGTACATAGACACTAAGTGGCTCTATATACTAAACATCATAAAACAACCTTATGTGCATTACAAAGAAAGTTATCGTGATTTACTTACTCTAAGTTTAGCACAAACGATGCACACAAGCAACATTTCTATAAATAACTATTTAAACTTTATACATACGTTCATCCCGCTACCGCAGCGGGGTAGGCAAAGTTCTAACCTACACTATGACACCGAATGAAACACTACACAGTTCATACCGGGTGAGTTATAAGCGTTCAATGACCCTAACGATAACACGATTTTTTTTCACTAAGATCACTGACTAAAGTCTATGACGTCACTAAGAGGTCCGAGTTCTATTACGAAATCGCGCATGCGCGGCATGCACTCTACGTTGTTCTCTCTTCGAGAATATGCGTCCTGCACATTCTCCCGCCGTGCATCACCCAGCGTCCAGGGGGTGATGCAGTCACGCTGTCGGGCAGGATGCATCCGCCGCTGGCTGCGGCGCGGCGCTCTCGGTCCTTGTGTCGTCAGCTTGGTGTATGACGACGATCCTCTTCACGGGTCGTCGCAGGACACCTCCGCGGGTGGTGATGTCCACTGTGCGCACCACTCCATCTGGGCCGGGATACATGGCGCAAATGCGCCCCCGCGGCCATGTGTTGCGCGGGAGCGTGCCGTCTATGATGCGGACGACATCACCTATTTGCAGTTCGGGGCCCCGGCTGTGGGCCTCCCGCCGGTTTCTTAGCTCGGGGAGGTACTCCCGGAGCCAACGCGTCCAGAATGCGTCGGCGAGCTGCTGTGTGGCTTTGAGGTCGGCGTGCGCGCCGAAGTCGTGGTCGGCCGGGAAGTTCGGCACCGACCACGGGCCCCGACCGCCCAACAAAAAGTGGTTAGGCGTCAGGGCTTCCGGATCCTCAGGGTTCACCGACACGTGGGTCAATGGTCGGCTATTGACTGTTAGTTCGACCTCGGCGAGTAACGTTGCCAACGTCTCTTCTCGAGGGCTCCTCTCGTGGAGCACCGTTTTTAGTGCGGTTTTCACAGTCCGCACCAGTCTCTCCCAGGCGCCGCCCATGAATGGCGCGCCCGGGGGAATGAAGCGCCATTGGATCGCCCTCCGCGACGCCTCTTCTTCGGCGCCCGCGAGGAGGGTGTTGCGCAGCTCTCGTTCCGCGCCGTGGAAGTTGGTCGCATTGTCGGACCACAGCTCGACGGGGCTCCCACGACGCGCTGTCATGCGCCTGAGTGCCATGATTGCACCCTGCGCACTTAATGAGTGCACCACCTCTAGATGCACCGCTCGAACTGTCAAACATGTAAAGAGAGCTACATAGCGCTTTTGATTGCTGCGGCCCACGGTTACGGTGAGCGGACCGAAGTAATCAAGACCGGTATAGGTAAATGGTCTGTGATGATGAGCCAGCCGACAGGCAGGTAAGTCGCCCGTCACCGGCTGCGGCGGGGTCGCCGCCCTCTGGCGGCACTTCAAGCAGCTCCTCAGTGTAGTCTTGACCGTCGGGCGTAGTCTCAGGATCCATCTCTGTTGGCGGCAGCAGTTGACCACGCTCTCGACGCTGGCGTGATGCAGCTCTGCGTGGACGTGCTCGATCCACAGCCGTGTTGCCCGATGCTCGCCGTCGACGACCGGAGGGTGCTTCATTTTTTCTGTGATTCCCGTGGTAGCTGAAATCCGACTATTTAAACATATCAAATTATTAATTAGTACAATACTCAAAGGATACAGGCGGCTATCCCGTGATACGGGTTTTCCTTGTGCGAGTGCACGTATTTCTTCGGCAAACACTTTTTCTTGACTCATTTTTATAATGAGGTATTCCGCCCGTTCTAACAGCTCAGCTGGGAGGGTCATGAATGTTATGTCCTCCGATTTTCGCGCGCTCCTCTTCAACGGTTTTTTCGACGTTTGAGCGCGTTTCCAATCCGGGTCCTTTTGCGAAGCGGCCTTTGTTCGCTTGTGATTAACGTAATCACACCGTCGCCGGAACATGCGCACTGCCTGCAGAGTGCGAGCTGTAGCTCTCAAGTATCGGGTCCAACTCGAGAACCGATTCACGTCGGGTAGGGCCTCTGAGAGCTGTGGCTCTCGATGTCCTGAGGTGACGGCGCCTACTCTTTCTTCACCGGTCGTGGTGATGATGCCCCTTTCTTCCGTGGGCCATAAGTCGGGTGGATTTCGGAGAAATTCCGGCCCATTGAACCATCGATGTCGCTCATCGAAGTTGTCCGGCACGTCGCGTGTGGCATCGTCAGCGGCATTGTGGCGCGTCGGCACCCATCTCCATTCGCTCGTTTGTGAATGTTCCTCTATTGCCGCGACGCGATGAGCGACGTATGGTTTGTATGATCTGGATCCTGTTCTGATCCAGCTCAGCGTTGTCCGACTGTCTGTCCAGTAGGTCGTTGACTCGGGTTGTCTTCCGTGTTCGCGCTTCACCGCGGCTGCCATCCGTGTGCCGAGTACTGCTGCCTGTAATTCTAGACGGGGAATGGACGTTAGTTTCAGCGGCGCAACTTTCGCTTTCGCTGTTATAAGCGAAACCGTGACCCGTCCGTCTTCATCTTCGGCTCGCCAGTATAGTGCGGTCGCGTAGGCGGACTCGCTGGCATCGGTGAACACGTGCAGCTGCAATCTTCTAGCTCGAGTATAGCCTAGGTAGCAGCGTGGCACGGACACGTGACCCAATCTTCTCAGCTGTGTGACCCAATCCGCCCATCCGGCGGATATGTCGCCGTCAAGCGGATCGTCCCATGCAGTGCCGCGTCTCCAGACCTCCTGCAACAGCTGCTTGGCCCTTACCGTCACTGGGGATGCAAGACCTAGAGGATCAAACAGGGACATTACTATTTTAAGCGCTTCTCGTTTCGTGGGCGCTTCTCTGATTAACAAGTTTGGCGGTATGCGCGCCAAATCCAAATTGAAGGCGAGTCTGTCTTCCGTTGGTCTCCAAATGAGGCCCAAGACTCTCTCCGCCTTTTCTAAGTCCACCTCTTCGCGGTGGGGACTTGCCGATTCGCCGAGTGCTTCAAGTACCTCAGGCGAATTACTCGTCCATTTTTTCAATATAAAATGCGCCTCACCGTGAATGTCGCGCACTTGCCGCGCAATCGTTGTCGCGCTTTCTATGTCCGGATAGCTGTCAAGGTAATCGTCCATATAATGTTTTCTCCTTATCGCGTCGACAGCTTCCGGATGCGTCGATCGAAATCTGTCCGCGTTGCGATTCATGACATAAATCGCCGTCGCGGGAGAGCTAGATGCACCGAAAATGAGTACCTTCATCCTGTATATTTCCGGCGGTTCGTTATCTCGGCGATCCGCTCGCCAGAGATATCTGAGGGCGTCGCGATCTTCCTCGCGCAATCTCACCTGCATAAACATCTCCGTGATATCCGCGGTGACTGCAATGGGATGTTCCCGAAATCGCATCAGGACGGCGGGAAGAGGCTGCAACAAGTCTGGACCTGTTAATAAGTTATCATTCAAAGTGGTACCCTTTGTCTTGGCCGCCGCGTCGTGCACAACTCGCAGCTTGTCCGGTTTCAAAGCATTAAAAACTGCGAAGTGCGGCAAATACCATGTCCTTGTTGCATGGGAGGTCGCGGGGGCTGGCTCGGCGTAATCCTTCTCGATCAGCGCCTCCATCTGTTGGTTATATCTGACCTTGAGTTCGGGGTTCCTATCCAGCTTGTTTTCTATGTTGTGCAGCCTTTTCAAAGTGTTCTCGTAATTGTTCGGGAGCTCGACATTTTCTTTTTTCCACAGGAGAGACGTGGTATATCTTCCGCAGGGTTCTCTCGTGGTGTTGTCCTCCAGGATTCTCAGCGCCTTTTCTCCGGGGTCGCTCTTCGGCCTGCGGGGATCTACAAACAGATTATCAAGCAAAATAAATTCTTTTACGAGCTCCTCAGTTAGGTCGTCGGTTGCTGTCTGGCCGACGAAATTCACCCTGTGTCCTAGGGCTCTGGTCCGGCTCCCGTGTACCACCCATCCTAGTGGTGTGAGCGAGGCGACCGGTTGGTTCCTCCTCCCGGACCGTGTCTTGCTAGATATAAGCAAATGCCAATTATCCTGGCCTATAAGAAGTCGGGGTTTCGCTTCTTGCGTTTGTGATGCAGGCAGGAGGCCCTTCAAATGGGTACAGTCTCGCAGCGCCTCTTCAGGAATACGCTGCGCCGCCAATCTCAAGTTGTCGACGGTGCGGGCTTCTATCTGCTGCCGTCCCCGACTTCCCCTTATCTGAAACTTAACACGACATGAATTATTCCGTGTAGTTTTCTCTCCATCGTACGTGATTATGTGGAGCGGTTCATCCGGTCCCTCCGCGCCGATGTCCTTGGCCAGCTGATGGTCGATCAAACTGACCGTCGACCCGTCATCAAGTAGCGCGAAAGTGTGAGCCTCTCCCGCCGGTCCTGAAATGCATACCGGGGCTATTTTCAAAAATGACATTTGCGACGTCCATGCCGAATTTACCACCTCTTCATTGGTGGCCTCGTCGGTACTTTTACTCCTCCGGTCCGAGTGCAGCATCCTATGGTGATGTCGTTCACACCCGTCCGTGTCGCATTTTCGAGGCTTGCATGTGTGTTGCTTCGATCGAAATTTCAGGCACCTGAAACATAGCCTATGTTTTTTTGCTAAGTCCCACCGCGCGTCAACCGCGGCATCCCGAAATCGTGCACATTCGCCCATCGAATGTACCTCCTGGTTGCATACACAGCATGCGGGCTTCTGTTTGTCGGCGACGGTATGTATTCGTTGCCGGCGTGGTTGTTCGCCGCCGCTAGCCTTCACCGGGGCCTTGTCCGCGATGATCTCTGGCACGGCGAACGGACTGCATATCTCCGCTTCCCTGGCAATGAATCGGCTAAATTTTAATAAGTCGGGCTCACCTCTATGTTGTGCGGCGGCGAACTCATACCATTGCCTTCTCAGCGTCGGAGTCAATTTTTCCATCACCGCCTTCGTAACCTCCGGATTATACAGGTAGAAGGCACAATCGAGCGCTTGCAGGGTTCCCACGACATTTTCTATTTTCGTACTGAAAGTGCAAATATCTCGCGGCGAATCAGTGAGGCGGGGTAGCGCCCGGAGTCGCTCGATCTCGGCCAATGCGATCGAGTCCGGACGCCCAAACCGCGTCTCGAGAGTCCTCAGCACAGCGTTCGGTTCGGCGTTGGTGATGAGCAGCCCTTGTACTGCTTCCTTTGCTGTGCCCCGTAAGCTGCGGCGCAATCGGGACATATTCTCCAACGCTGTAAAATAACTTGCGGATTCATTATAAGCGGCTCTATAAGTTAGCCAATCTTGATGCGCACCGTTGAAAATGGGCAACTCCGTATACTTCAACGGCTGTCTATGTTGTGCAGCTTGCACAGCTTGCGTTATGGCACACGCAAGTTCACTATAATCGGAGTTCGGTCGCGCTGCGACCAATTCCCCGCCCCGCACTTGACGCGGGGTAGGCGGGGGCTGCGGCGGCGGCGGCTGTTGCGAAGCTTCATTTTCTCTTAACCAGGCTGCTACTACAGGCGGCGGTTGCTTCGCAGGCAGCGGCTGCACATTCGGGTTCGATGCCGCAGGGTTACCTGAAAATGTTATGAAATCGAGCGGATTATTTGATGCATCATTTGCCACTGGGTGACACGTTGGCGGGGGCACGGCACTGGCTCCCGCCGGTGCAGACGCCGGGATGTCCCAGGATGCGGCGGTGATCACTGGGTCTATGGGTTCGGGTGGCGGCTGCACACGGGATTGCGCATCTTGCACTTCGTGAGGTCGGTTATCAATCGCGAGCAGCTGACTGGTATGTAACCAGCTGTGAACGCGTTGATCCTGCTCGACCTCGGTGATGACGGAGTTAAGGTCATCCTCGCTATCTTCCGCTTCGATCTCTGCTAGCTTTGCGGTCGCTAGCTCTATTTTGAGTTTTGTGAGTTCGGCCCTGGCCTGTGCCAGGCGACGTGCTTTCGTTGAACGCCTTGAAGAAGTGGCTGGTCGACTTCGGGGCCGCTGTGGCTTCCTCTCTTCCGGTGCGGCGGCTTGAAGCTCCTCCGCAGCGGTGCCGGCAGCGGTATCCCTATCGGTGGTGAAACACGTTTGAACGGTGTCGGCGATGGTGGTCTCGGTGGCCTCAGTCGCAGACGTTGCTGTAGCAGACGTCGCGGTCGCGGACGTCCCCGTTGCGGACGTCGCGGTACATGACGTGACCGTCGTTGACGCTTCCGTGGCCGACGCCGTTCGTTTCCCGACTGACCTTGTCACTGGCATTTTCCACACTCACGTAGATCCGGCTCGAAGGACCAGAAAATGTGCGGGGCTCGGACTGGGCCAACACCCCGCAATGTGTTGTGTGTGTGCTGGATTGCGTGAGTGGGAATATGGCGATACCAGTGACAAAGTAACAAAGGCGTAAAATCGGGAAATAGCGTTTATTTCACACACTGAATCGAAAGTTACAAAGTTCAGCCACAACGGTAGCCAAATTCTCCCGGCGTTAATATTCGGCGCGTAGTCTCTCGTTGCTACGCCGTAGCTATGCGACGTAGCTGGAGGTCGTCCTCGTAGCACCGTGCCACAGCTGATGAGGAAGGATGGTCCACTCTGCATAAGCGCCTGTTTCCTCTTCAAACTTGCAGACTTCTTCTTTCTTGCCGACTACTTGCTGTTTTCTTGATGTCCCGAACTATTTCTATTAAACAAAAAACTCCTAACACGTTTTAACTCAACTATACAAAAAAACAAATTAGCTTAAGTACTCCGCGGCTATACCGTACGGAGCACTAAGAGGGCCTTCCCTCTTTCTAGGACCTCTTTTTCACTTTCAAGATTACACTTATTTTCAATTCGCGCCTAAGTTAAATCTATATGCCTAAACTATAAGTGTCTTGGTACATAGACACTAAGTGGCTCTATATACTAAACATCATAAAACAACCTTATGTGCATTACAAAGAAAGTTATCGTGATTTACTTACTCTAAGTTTAGCACAAACGATGCACACAAGCAACATTTCTATAAATAACTATTTAAACTTTATACATACGTTCATCCCGCTACCGCAGCGGGGTAGGCAAAGTTCTAACCTACACTATGACACCGAATGAAACACTACACAGTTCATACCGGGTGAGTTATAAGCGTTCAATGACCCTAACGATAACACGATTTTTTTTCACTAAGATCACTGACTAAAGTCTATGACGTCACTAAGAGGTCCGAGTTCTATTACGAAATCGCGCATGCGCGGCATGCACTCTACGTTGTTCTCTCTTCGAGAATATGCGTCCTGCACAGATAAAGATTAATATTATGACGTTGATACAACTCTTAACAAATAATGCATTAATTTCGACCAAATTTGATTACCATAAAAACGGTTCTAGTGAGTTAATCTTAAAAGATAGACATATACTGTCGCGGACATTTTTATAGATCATTTCAAGAGGAATAATTCTTTCATACATATATTTTTGGTATCTTGAACCGTTTTCGCAGCGCACGCAACGGAAGCTCTCAAGGATGAATAATTTTCCCCGTTTTTTTCAGATTTTCCATTATTACTTCGCTCCTAATAGTTGTATCGTGATGTTATATAGCCTAAAGCCTTCCTCGATAAATGGTCTATTCAACACAAAAATAATTTTTCAATTCGATCCAGTAGTTCCTGAGATTAGCGCGTTCAAACAAACAAACAAACAAACAAACAAACTCTTCAGCTTTATAATATTAAGTATAGATTAGTATAGATACTAATGAATGATATAGCGTTATATAATTTAAACGCAATGTATGCAATAGTTGTCTTCTCTATAAGATTAGGTAGAGTCAAAAATGAGTTTTATAAAAAAAGCTATTAATAAGAATATAAGTATTAAGCATATTGTATCACAGACGATGTTAACATAATATAAAATCTTTAAAAGTTGTAAACTAATATAGACCGTGGGCCAGTGCAAAATTTCGTCAGTCATTTTCTCCCGAACGATAATTGGTGAGATGCATCAGAAACGTGTATCATAAAGCCTCGTGAACGTCAGCTTCGGCTCCGTGGGTGCCATGAGCGGTGGTAGCCTCCCAAAGATGTAGAAAAAAATATATTATTCAGTAATTTCCTCCCGACTAAGAATCATTTTAAATTGTAGCTAACCCGATACCTTGAAGAAAAAAAATAATCAGCTGACTGTAACTTGGGGCATTATGCGTCAGCTGGTCAATCAAACATGTAAAAAAAATATATCATTTCAGTGATTTCCTCTCAACTACTAATTTACCTGATGATAGCTTATACGCAACTATGAATAAATATATATGTCAGCTGGCTATATGCCGGGGCAAAAACCGTCAGCTGATGCCTTGAAAGTAATAACGCAGGTTTTAGGTGAGAGCTTCTATTACATAATTACATGCATCAGCTGACAATGTTTCCCTCGAATTAATGATAGTAGATTCTCTTTATTAATTACAGCATTGTATTATCAATCTATACATGTAAAATGCTTTGTCCTGAATAACTGACTGACGGTTAAACGCACAGCCTAAACCTCTGACCGTAGAGACCTGAAACTTGCAGGGTGTGTTCTTTGTATGCCATAGGCATCTAATGAGATTGAATTTTCCGAAAGTCTACCCCTAAGAGGGTGAAAAAGGGGGGCAAAGTTTGTATGGGCCAGCGTGATTCCTTGGTCCAACCTACTTCAAATATTGCTTAAACTTATTTTTAACAGAACTGATAGAAGACGTGTTTCATGTTTTATTGAAATTCATCCCGTAATATATAATATGTATAAAAACGAAAGGTCATTAACTCACTCATCACGAAATCTGAGAAGCTACACGTGCTAGGAGTCTCAAATTTTGTGGAGGTTCCTTTTAGGACGTTGGAGCTCACTAAGACGGGATTTTGCGAAATTCAACCCCTAATGGGGTAAAAAGATTGTACGCGATAAACTCAAAGACTATCAAACGGATTTTGATTAAATTTGGTATGGAGATAATTCGAGCATCTGGGAAACTGGAAAGTTTTAGGTTACTTCTTATCCCGTGAAAATGTATAAGTGGGACCTTTATCCAAAAAAAAACTCTTTCGTACGACCGAGGCTGCGGGAAAAAGCTAGTCAGCTTATACATTTTCACCTGGGAAGAAATAATGTATCTTAAATGTTTGACTTTATGCTCAGATATGAGTTTTCCGATGAAATGTAGAAATACTTTACGACTAATACGTATATAATTAAATAACTGAAGAAATATTAAGAACAGTGATTATGTTTTTATAGTTTATTGTACTCTCCGGAGTAAGATAAAGTAGTCAGCAGAAGAATTTTCAGATTAACACAACCTACTGCAGGTACCACCTTTGCAACACGTTTCTAATCTAAGGGTTAGAAAAGTGTTGCATGCCTACATCGCGTCATACAAGGAACACACCCTGCAAGTTTCAGATCTCTACGGTCAGAGGTTTGGGCTGTGCGTTTAACCGTCAGTCAGTCATTCAGGACAAAGCATTTTACATGTATAGATTGATAATACAATGTTGTAATTAATAAAGAGAATCTACTATCAGTAACTCGAGGGAAACATTGTCAGCTGATGCATGTAATTATGTAATAGAAGCTCTCGCCTAACACCTGCGTTATACCTTCAAGGCATCAGCTGACGGTTTTTGCCCCGGGATACAGCCAGCTGACATATATATTTATTCATAGTTGCGTATAAGCTATCATCAGGTAAATTAGTAGTTGAGAGGAAATCACTGAAATGATATATTTTTTTTACATGTTTGATTGACCAGCTGACGCATAATGCCCCAAGTTACAGTCAGCTGATTATTTTTTTTCTTCTAGGTATCGGGTTAGCTACAATTTAAAATGATTCTTAGTCGGGAGGAAATGACTGAATAATAATTTTTTTTCTATATCTTTGGGAGGCTACCACCGCTCATGGCACCCACGGAGCCGAAGCTGACGTTCACGAGGCTTTATGATACACGTCTCTGATGCGTCTCACTAATTATCGTTTGAGAGGAACTTGGTCATCGAAATCTGTCACTAGCCCACGGACCAATAGGGGTAAGCCAGATGTTTTTATTATTTCCGAACGTTTAAACTTCGAACTAATGTAGAGTGCTACAAGGCTACAAGCAAAGAAAATAAGAGTTTTGTGGTATTGAAAAAAAAACGATACAATGATTTGATGTAAGATGGAAGGGGTTTAGCGGCACCATAAAAACATTGTTACATTTTGTTAACTTCTTTTCCAACATATTATCCAGTTTAAATATTATGAAATGTCATTTCACATGTCAAATGTTGATCTCGGACAATGGTTACGCGCGACAGACCGTACGACACGTCGGTTTCAATTCGATACCGTTATTTGTTTAGTTAAATAAGATCCGCCTCTCAGTAATAGTCGAGGACGAATAACAGCTGTGAAGTTTCCACGTAATTATTACTAGGTGTAATAACAATATTCTAAAGATATTTATACCAGCTGGGACTAGATTCATGAAGAAAAATTTCATACAATTAATTAGAACGATAATTAAGAATTTTTGTTGGAACGAAGTTCCTTATCGCGCGTTGTGAAAGGGGGCTAGACGGAAAAAAATCTTACGAAAAGTTGTCACGACACTTATAAAAGTGTCGTGACAACTTTTACGGTTTCACAGGGCAAGTATAAACTTGCCCTGTGAAACCAGCCAGTAACAATAAAAAACTGGCCGTAAAAGTGACATTCGAAATTTAAATAAAAAAAGACAATTTAAATCTTAGAGTAAGTATGACTACGTATCTATACTTTAAAATTTAAATGCTTTTTAGAGTAGTTTTTTTTTTCGTTAGTTGTATGTTAATTTTAATGTCAATGCTTGCTTGGGTGATGATCGTGATTCGATGACATATCTATTGTGTAGGTAGAAGTAAATGTTTTCATTGATGTGGTAATGTTTTAATGAAATATACAATTATTATTTTAACTTAAAAGAAATAAAATTTTATTACAATATCTTCACTAATTAATCGAAAACAACTTCGTTCCATCCGGGTGTCCCTTGACACCTCTCAAGTTTTTTGTTTTTCGACAGACGGCGGCCGGTGTTAAACATTTATGACATTGATTTGAAGAGATGTAGGTAAGTGCTTGACATCATTTTCATAATTGATTCTCATTCTAATAGTAGGGGAGCCCTAGAGGGGATTTTGGGATTTACTCGAGCGTGGCAGATTAAATAAGAGGGATACCTTAGACCCCGTTGAGTACCTTCACCAAGTATAAGCATTCTATATAATAATATGATCGCGTGTCTAGGGCAGCCGATCAGAATAGTATAAAAAAAAGATCACCAGAAATACTGGAGCGCGTCAGATTAAGGTAAGGTGGGTTAATTACGTGCTGAAAAGTGTACATTTCACTAATCTGACGATTTGAGCTTGGTGTAAGGGAGTGGGAGGGTCACAAACTTGCAAAAAAAAGTCACCTTGACATTCTCAAGAGCGGTCTAATTTTTTTTTATTTTGAAGGAAATAATTCAAGGTAACGGGAATAATATAATCTGCCGATTTGCACAAGCCGAAGTACACAAATCTATGTATATATAAAATGCTTTTTCCTGAATGACTGACTGGCGGATCAACGCATAGCCTACACCGCTGATCGTAGAGACCTGAAACTTGGAGGGTGTATTCTTTGCATGACGTAGGCATCCGATAAGAAAGGATTTTCCGAAATTCTACCCCCTAAGGAGGTGAAAATGGTGGGCAAAGATTGTATGGACAACGTGATTCCTTGGTCCAATCTACATAAAATTTTGCATAAACCATTTCTAACAGAATTGATAGAAAAATAATTTCGTATTTTATTGAAATTCATCCCCTAACAGGGTTAAAAAGGGGTGGCAAAGTTTGTACGTGATAAACTCAAAAACTACTGAACGGATTTCGATGAAATTTGATATGGAGATAGTTCGAGACCCTGGGAAGTTATTAGGCTACTTTTTATCCCGGGAAAATGTATAGCGGGACTTTTATCCAGAAAAAACTAAACTATATTTTGAATGCCATGTATTTCCAAAATAAAAAAACGTATTAACCTAAATGTCACTGAAAGTGGTTTATCGGCAATTTAGTGAGTTTTAGCTGAACATAAAAACTAGACCTGATCAAATCAAAATAAATATTGAAAAAAATCACAATATATTTTTTTCAAACCGTCAGATTAAGAAAATCCCTCAAAATAATCGTCAGATTATTGATCAGCATGACCTGGGACATCAAGCTGAACCATCTGTATAATAATCTGACGCGCTCGAGTATTTCAAAATGGCGTTATTTTTTTGCATTTTCAGAAGGCCACCACGAGCTTGCGTCACGTCTGCATCGTCAGTCTTTTGAATGGGGGGTTCTTTCGGGTTCACTTAATATCCCCCAAGAATATCTGACGCGCTCAAGTAAATTTGTTTTTTTTCTACATTTTCTACATTTTTTACCCTTCCGCGTGGCCACCCCCACCATGAAAATCGGCAGATTAAAATACCTCCAGTGTCAGAGCCACATGGGCCATTTACACTGTCAATATCTGACGCGCTCGAGTATGTCCATGATACAGTATTTTTTTACATATTTAAAAATCTATCGCCGCTTCACCCACCGATGAAAAGGTATATACTATATAACATTTTTTTCTTCTTATCATCTAAGCTTTGCAACCCAATAGGTCTCTAGGGCCGGTATTAATAAATTAATCTCAAGTTTGAGTTACATCTCAAGTAGACATAATGTATGAAGAGTTCAATACATTATGGCTACTCGAGTAAATCCCCATTTAGCATCGTGGGCTCCCCTACAAGACATGTCCAAAACGGGCCTCAAATTCTAAACAAGACAGTTTATATATATTTGGATAGAACTCCTAAAAACTAGCATTTTACAATAAATCGTTTAATTTTAAACTCTGATTTTGTGATTTATATAATTTTATTTTGCTTAAAAACACCGAAAATGAGCGTTAGAAAAAACGATGACGATATAAAAGAACGTTGTAAATGGAGGGGTCTAAAAATTTGATTTCATTTAAATTAGAAAAAGTTTGATCCTGGTTAGATTTTGAGGACCAGCACCTATACAAAAAGCGGACATTTCGTTTGAAATTTGTACGCGTTAAGTTTATTAATGGAAATCGTAATTCAAATGCCCACCCTACCAGCACGGCTGTGTAAATGTCAGATAGAGTATTTTTACAACAATCATTACCTGAATAAATGTTGTAAATTATTCATTACCGAAATTGGTATTGGGTTTTAAATTCAGTGTCAGTCCGGAGTCTGATATTTGTACCCGCTATGGCTATAAGCTCGCCCCTATCATATGATGGGACGGAATATGCATGACGAAAAGTGGGTGCACTATTTGCGCCTCTGCCTACCTCTTCGGGCATAAAGGGCGTGAGTGTGTGTGTATTCATTACCTACATATTACCGTTTGCATTGTCCAATCAAATGAAATATTTGGCTTTGAAAATTAATAACTTTCATTCTATTTCTACATACCGCAATGCCTAAGAATAAAACTAATCAAAGGCAGCCAAATATAAATATTTTTACATCAATTAAAAATTATTATATCATACATACTTACATACATGATTGCCTCGGTGGCGTAGTTGTATTACAGTACGACTGCAAATCTGCGGTCTCGGGTTCGATCCCCGGATCGGGCAAAGTGATATTGAGTTTTTCTATTCAGTATCAGCCCGGAGTCTGGAATTTGTGCCCGATATGGCGATAGGCTCGCCCCCTATCACATCATGGGACGGAATGACGGCGAAAAGTGGGCGCAGTAGTTGCACCTCTGCCTACCCCTTCGGGGATAACAGGCGTGAGTGTATATGTATGTATGTACATACATACATCATACCGGGGAATTGAGATAGGTACCGTTTTTTTCTTTTAGTATAACTAATATTTTTCTGGAAGCATGACAAGTGGCGCCGTACTTTTTAACTGAGATCTCGAGTGTCGGCTGATGGGGAATTGCCAAATATTTCTTGACTCATCTGTCAAAAATTTCTCGTCAAGACGTATCATGTAACATGAAGAGCAGTTGGCGGAAAAGATCCTTTCCGACACCTTCGACTGTTTCTTTTTCAGGATTCTATAAAATTATTAACCAGGCACTACATGGCCATTGACATGTATAACAAAATCATAATATAAAATTAAGATCCTTGTTTTTTTTGCCTGACGCGAGTTGGCTTTTCTGGCCACACCGGTCTTTAGAGTGAACGCAGAAGGCGCTCGCAACCCTTTGAATTAAGTGACCATGCTGAGGGCAACCCACTAACGGGTTACGAACCTCGGCTCAGGACAGCCACTGAGAGAGGATGAGACATCAACGATTAGGGAAAGATTGGTTTTTACGCCTAATCCTAGATTGTGTTGTCATCGGCACGCGGGCCGGAACTGCTAGGGAGGTCGGGGGGGCGACGGGGAACGCGGCGAGGACGGAACTGCGGTCTTGTGGAGTGTTGGAGTTTCAAAAACTCGTTCTTACGGCGGATGGCCAGAGTGATTTCGTCCTCTGGATCGGTTAATATGGAACGCGGCCGTCTCCATTTGGCGCGGTCGAATGGAGGATCCTTGTTATTAACAAACAGTATGCTTATCTCTACATTAATTAAAAGTTTGTTATTTTTTTTTCAAATGCGTTTAGAATGTAGATGTTAAGTCAAAGTTATCATTTGCCTAATATAATTCATAAGTTCTTATTTAGGCACACAGCATTTTAGAAATCGGGGCCGTAAATAAGATACCTTTCTACAGTTATTATAGCCAATAGAAAACAGAAAAAAAAAATATGGGAATGACATGTAATATCAAAAAGTCTATCACTATAGGATAGTTTCATATTATGTTTGATTTTGTAAATTAT
This sequence comes from Lapara coniferarum, assembly GCA_949316025.1. NCBI lineage: Eukaryota > Metazoa > Arthropoda > Insecta > Lepidoptera > Sphingidae > Lapara > Lapara coniferarum. The sequence goes on from OX438919.1 coordinate 28,880,601, forward strand.
TTTATGTAAAAGAAAATAAAACGAAAAAAGAAAAAGAAATCTTCTTGAAATCAGCATCAAAATTGATTGAGAAATAAAGCAGTTATTCATATTTGAAATATTGTTGTGAGCCAAAGTGGGGACGTGGAGGGGATATCGCGCTATCTCTTTCGCACGCCCGCAGCGTTATAGCCGGCGACTCTCGGTTACGTCACAGTGTTATATTACTGTTATTTGACGACTTTCCAAAAATTTCAAAGCTTTATCATTATCATTATATATACATACATATACATATACACTCACGCCTGTTATCCCCGAAGGGGTAGGCAGAGGCGCAACTAGTGCAACCACATTTCGCCATTATTCCGTCCCGTGATGTGATAGGGGGCGAGCCTGTCGCCATATCGGGCACAAATTCCAGACTCCGAGCTGATACTGAATAGAAAAACTCAATATCACTTTGCCCGACCCGGGGATCGAACCCGAGACCTCAGCTTTGCAGTCGTACTGTAATACAACTACGCCACCGAAGCAGTCTTATAAAATAAAACTAATATGATAAAATGTGCGTGCCGATAAAACTTAAAAAGTAGTCCCGGCACGGTAAAGGTACTTATATAGTGTGATAGCCCTTTATCCCCCCTCGAACAAGAAAGTTCCCGTTTTAACCTAAAGGGCGTGTTTTTAAAGATATAAGGGTTTTTCCAACCCTTCAACTTGGAAATTAAGTGTAGTGGCGCCATCTGTTGTCGAGTATTTGAATTTCATTCAGGACAACGATTATTTGGGCTACATTTCGAAAGGCGCTGCGAGCAATTGCAGCATGTGTAGTAATGGAGCGAAATTTAAAATTCCAATTTCAATAAAGTCTTACATTACGTTTGTTACTATAATAAAGTTTTTACATTTTGTGTTTTATACAGCAGTAGCTAATTTATATTTTGGAGTTAAAACGTCATAATTTTAGTTGTTCAAATTAGTTCTGAAAACACTTCAAAATTAAAGTTTTTAAATTTCGCGCCTTTACTACGTATGCTACAGCTGCAGAATCCATTGTTACGGCGGTCGATAATGTCCAAAAACATTTTAGAAGGTGTGAGAAAGAAAATATTCTCAAACTTTCTCGAATATCTTAGAGCTTAGCTCTCTGAATATATAAGAGCTCGGTGTCGCCCGCTAGAGTTAAATCGATTTGAACAGCGAAACAAGCGATTTCGAAACGAAAAGGAAAGAAGTTATTATGAAATAAAGTCCTCCTATCGCATCTGACTGAACACAATAAACTCAAAAACTACCGAATGAATTTTCATATGTCTTTCACCAATGGACAGAGTGATTCAAGAGGAAGGTTTGTATACATTACATAAATATTTTATACGACGGAAAAATACGTTTTAGTATATAGTATATTATGCTTTGTTACCCGTGCGAAGCCAGGGCGGGCCGCTAGTAGCTTACTAATTATTGCCCCAATTTTTCGGTTAGATTTTGGATGGCATACATTTTTGTTAAATGTATTAAAAAAAATAGTCAACTACCCTATTGTACCGGCACGCTATGACGGCTGTTATGACAGATTACAATAGTGACGAGAAATTTCAAATCATTAGAAAAAAATATCCTAGCCCGCGCTCCTATAAGCTCGAAATTCGGCAAACAATTGTCGTAAAATTATATATTCCAATTAATTTTACTGCACGTCACTATTGACAACAACGTACAGCAATTAGCTCCTTCAATGTAGTTATGAATTAATACGAAACTTGATGAACGGACAAACGTCAAAGCGGCCCTCGTAGTGTGCTGGTACCATAGAATAAAGATGCTTATAGTCCTTATTCTGAGGCTGGTACATTAGAGTATACATAAGTAGCCAGTACAATAGCGATAGATATTTTTCATAGTCATAGATAATATTTTTATGTCCGGCCATTGCTTTGTGGATGATTGATATCCATAAAAATATTGGAATGTCTAGATAATTTATTTTGCTTAATACTAAATGTAACTTGTAAAAGTTGCTATTCCAAATATTATTGTACATTACATTTTTGCGGCATGAATAATCTCGCTGCGTTCTTTTATCATCCTTGATAATGGATTTCAAGACTGAGGATATTCCGAGTAGCGAAACATTAACTTTCCACGAAGTAAATAAGTTTCAGACAAACACACGTCAAAAAAAAATATGAGGGCATCAATATGATTTCATATTTCTGGTACTCTTTTTATTCGTCCATTTTATTACTATTCCACAAATCTGTACTAATATTATAAAGCTGAAGAGTTTGTTTGTTTGTTTGAACGCGCTAATCTCAGGAACTACTGAACCGATTTTGGATATTCTTTCACTAATAGGAAGCCACTTTACTCCTGAGCGCTATAGGCTACTTTTTATCCCGGGAAAATATTTTTATCCCGGAAAAACTTTTTCACGCGGGCGGAGCCGCGAGCACTACTATTATTTATAAAATACACAGTTGAGCTATTTAGAGCGCGGTTATCTTGTCAAGGAGTGAGTGGGGATCTGCTATCTGTTATATTTGCCGTATTTAGTAGGATGGATTGATGACTATTTTTGGATTATAATTACCAACTGTATTTATATTTATATCCTGATCATCCATAAAATTGTACAGTTCAATGATTGTGAGGTATATTAATTATTTATTCAAAGGCATTTCTGTAAATGGAGAGTGCACTGCCAATTGCTAAATAGAAAAAAACATTGAAGGTACGAAATATATTTAATAATGATACCAGCCCTGTATGATATACTGTCCACTGTTAAGCACGGACCTCCTCTATTACTGAGAGTCTTCAGACCTAAGTACACCACGCTGGCCTAGTGCGGGTTGGCAGACTTCACACACCTTTGAAATTTTTATGAAGAATTCATAGGTGTGTAGGTTTCCTCAAAATGTTTTTAGTAAACGATTGATAAATGATACAATACACTATACACATGATAAAAAATATCCTACTATAATTATTATCCTACTAATATTATAAAGGCGAAAGTTTGTAAGAATGTATAGATGTTTGGATGTAAGGATGTTTGTTCCTCTTTCACGCAAAAAATACTGAACGGATTTCGATGAAATTCGGCACACAGGTAGATCATGTCCTGGATTAACACATAGGCTACATTTTATCCCGGGAAAATAAATAGCGGGACTTTTATCCCGGAAAAACTTATTAACGCGGGCGGAGCCGCGGGCAAAATCTAGTAAAAAATATTTCCATAATTTCTGCTAAATCGTTACATCTATACTTATACTAATATTATAAATATACTCATATCATTATTGCTTCGGTGGCGTAGCTGTATTACGGCACCACGGCAATGCTGAGGTCTCAGGTTCGATCCCCGGGTCGGGCAAAGTGATATTTGGTTTTTGTACTCATTATCAGCCTGGAATCTGAATTTCGTGCCCAATATGGCGATACGTTCACCCCTATCACATCATGGGACGGAATACGCGTGGCGAAAAGTGGGCGCACTATTTTCGCTTCTGCCTACCCCTTTGCGGATAAAGGGCGTGAGTGTGTGTGTGTGTAATATTATACAGAGAAAGATTTTTGTTTTTGTATGTTTGTACCGAATTAACTCAAAAACTACTAGAGTTTTTTTTGTTAGTGGCCCTATTGCCAGTAGCAGGACGCAAGTCGGCTTTTCTGGCCACACCGGTCTTTAGGGTGAACGCAGAAGGTATTCGCAACCCTTCGAATTAAGTAATAACAATTACTGAGTGGTTTTAAAAATTCTTTCACCAATATTAAGCTATATTATCAACGAGTAACATAGGCCAATTTTTGTCCCGTGAAAAGTTAAAGCGGGACTTTTATATTCCGGAAAAACTCATTCATGCGGGCGGAGAAAATGTCTAGTAATAAATAATTTTAATAGCGAAGTGAAGTGGATCTACTTCAAGGTCCATCTATGTAACAAATTCACATAATAATACTAACAACGTAACAAAACGTAAATGCATTTCCTCAATCTCTCGCATTCCAAAAATTAAAGTAGGATTGTATTTATACAGACCATTGTTTCTACATGGTAACATAATTCAAAATTTTAGAGTGGATTCTGTATGACTACAAAAACGTTTAGGGAACCATTAACAAGATTGACAGAGACTTGTGTTTCGTCGCGCAAGATTAAGATGGTAAATCAAACGGCAGTAAATCTGAACGAGCTGAGAGCGACACCCACTACCGGCGCGGCGCTCACGAGATTGTTATAATAGTATGCTTTAGAGTCGCGTAAAACAATAATTAATCTGAAAAGAGGAGATCTGGCAAATGTCCACACGAAAATTCCTCTTTGTGACTACTCGTATATACGTATAATGTAGTTATAATACACGGGTTCCCATCCATGAATATAAGTACGTCTCAAACTTCAAATATCTGTTATTGATGCTTCTATTTCGAAATTCTCCTTTGGCTGTCTTTGCGACGCTCATAAAATTTCATGGAGAATGTTTTTGCAACAATCGTTTAGTTGATTGAGTTACAACGGTCTTCGTCATAGTACAGGAACATGCGTCATTGGAAAAACGTTGGTTGAGGGCAACAAACTAATAAAATTAGTAATTACCGATACTGTATAGGAAATTACATCTGTCAAAGTTTATACATAACCCACACACCTGTTGGACGTTGTAACATTTTCATGAAAACTGCCAATGTGTTACAATCAAAATGGAAGCAAAAATAAATCAGAGTTAGACAGTGCAAGTGAATTTCGTTTCACGTGCGTCAACGTTCCATTAAATCTGCAAGAAAAATAAAGATTTTCAGCTTTGTAACGGTCGGGCTTGATTTATATTAGCCATGTATTAATTTTAATTGAAATCGTGCCAATATTAAATACTAGGAATTAGGCAAATATTCTACAACTGCCTATGACTGTCTTGAATTTCATTTTGTTCCCAAATTACAATTTTATGATGCAATTATTATGCTTTATTGCGTATTATTTTATGAAACATAAACACCTTTGTCTATTTACTATACCAAATGTATTATTATATTTTTTAAGTTTTACGTACACTTGATTTTTTGTTACCTACATAGCAAAGTCATAAGGGCCTACATGTAAAGATAAGAATTTAAAAAAAGTACAGCATGATTCTTTATTTTCTTTGCGTGAAACAATCAAAATAATTTAATCTAAGAAATCGTTTGCAAGTTCCTTATATAAACCTTGTTATTGTTTGTGCAGCTAAAATAAAAATATCATACAATATTTAAATTATTAGGTACGAAGGTAGAGTCGCAATGTTGCAAGTTTCGTCTATTGCCGGGTTTTTTTTTTGCCGGGACTATAATAGTTTCGGTAGAATACCACTAACTAATTTATGACAATGCGATACGAAATAACAATATGGTTGTTGCGCTTCCTTAGGCCGAAAGCCCATTTTCCAATTTCAATATCTCAAAGGTCAGTACCACGCTCACTATTTCTCTGGTATTATGTAAGCTCCTGGTTAAGGATCACTCACCTTTTGATGACCTATGTGACCCATTTCCACGCGTACCGGTCTCCTACTTTATTTGAATACAATAAGCGCAAACATAGATTATAAATCATAGAACATATTATACTTTATTAGATAGTCTTGTTCGATTGTATAAAAAACTGCTGCGGTTCATTTGTGTCTCTCAATTCAACTTATAGAAAAAAAGACACTTGAGCAAGGAGGTTCTCTACGATCAAGATTAACCGGTCAATACATTACGTAATCCGCTCGCGTCATACCCGCGTCATTGGCATAATCTTCCAATACCTGTTGCGATACGTCATACTGTTCAAATTGATTCTTTTGAATAGTTCGCCAACTAGTGGTTTTGTTTAAAAAACGTGTGTAGAACTCTCGATGGTTATATGGCTGAGAAATTAAAATTGAGCCGTAAATATTTAGTTTAGTTTTGTGCTTTTATATCATTTTGTATGTTGAAATGCATAAATGTATCGGATGAATCATTCATTTAATTTTTATTCGATTCAATGAAAATACTTTTAGAAAAATGATGCATGTTTAAGAATAATTTTCAAGTATTCATGTCTAGTCGCATTCAGTTGTGGCGGCTGTTATTGTAACATTGATTACAGTACGCCGCTAAACATAGTTGTTATTGTAGTTTGTGGATGCACAGTAAGTCCCGGGATGTGCAGCTTGGTATCAGACCAAAATATCTGAATATTATGCAGATATTATATTATGTACGATCACCTTGAGCACAAAATTAGATAGTTTTGCATGTGAGCAAGTGCTATTCGCTCATGTAAAGTATTTTTAGTGTTTACACGAGTACCGCAATTGATTTGATAAAGTAAGGGTTAGCATTTAAATTATGCACAGAGACGTGAGCCAAAGTATCACTTCTAATGTGCACATGTCTGTGAATGTAATGACATTGACAAAACTGAATTCTCATGGAGACATCTGGATTATTAATTAATTAGATAGCGTTGTGTGTCACTGCATTTATTCACTTGATGTTGTATATATTAACTAATTATTATTCTCAAAACATTTCAATCACAATATCGGTAATTATATGAAAGTATATTTGATGTATTAAAAACCCATACATCAATGAGGTAGGTACATGATATGTCTTTTTAGATTTGGAATTTATGCTCGATAACATGGTGATAATGTCAATCACATCAAATAGCCATTAATCACATGTTGTGAAGAAAACTATGGATAAATTCCACCTTCCTTCCCATCCCTTTGGGAATAGAGACATAATCTTATAGAAATGTAATGTATTACCTATAACGTGATAAAAAATTAAAGACGTTAACCTAACGGAAGCGCGTCAAAGTTTAAAAACGATTATTTTGCCAGGTTTGAATATTTAAAACACTCCTAACATAAGACAGGTGAATAGGCAAAACTGTTTCGCATTTTGTTTGTTTTTATTACGTTTCTTAATTTATCAAACTCAACGGTTCTTATAAAGTGTTGGATATGAATAATGCAAGGTATGTATTTCAAATAGAACATATTATCTACTTTATACAATATCTAATATTTAATTAAGGCATGTCAAATAACACAAAATAAATGTATCTTCTGAATTAAACATTTTCAATCTTACCTACTTTTGAATAATACGTTGCATTTAAACCTAAAGTTCGATGCACTTATTCACTAAAGAAAAGAACAACAAATTATTGCTTAGCAAACTATATGATACATATCTACGTTTTCAGCTGCCCGGTTCTTTAACCACTGTCGTATTTTCAGTATTTTATGTGTTATCAATATTTTTTTCACAGACACGAAATGCTGTCGGCAGCCAGTCTACTAGCATATTACATAGGTACCTAACAGGAGCTTCGATATTCGAATTTATGTATATTGTTTATGTTTTTAAATGTTTTCTCTGTGATCATCGATTCATGAAATGAGTAATTTTTCAACGGAATGTGTCATAACAGTCCGATAGATGTACCTGTTTTTGCTGTTATTTATTAAATGCTCTTTTTGTTAATCATTGCTGAATTGGATAATGAGAAACTGCGATACATCATATATCTTTCACAATTGTTGCGTGGGAAGTTTGTTCTTATTTTTGTATATTTTAGTTTTATTTGTGGAACAAATATCTTATATCGAAATTATTTTGCAAATTTCAATTCATGTTGCGTAACGATGTAGTTACTATGTACAATCTGTTTATTTTATCGATCAGCTTTTAGTATGTAATGCTTTCTTTAACTCTGTGATGTAAGTTTTTGTTTTAGACTAACTTTAAGATACTATCTACTTGATATACTTTACGATACAGTTGATACAGGACATAAATATGCTTAAGTATATATTATTGCACTTCACGTTAACTTTGCCAGTTTATTTTGTCGGGTTTAAAATAATAAAAAAGGACGTAATAAAAGTTTGCTTTAGGAGAAAGGTAATTTGGTTTTATTATTCCTATATTCTATAGTTTAAACCTCAGAATAATAATGGTTGCTTTAGTTATTATTCCGAGTTTAAACAAGCAAATTTTTTGAAAAGCCATTATTTATTTTATTTATTTTTAGATTAAACGAACGACAATTTTTTTAACCACCGATCAATATAATTACCGTAAAATAAATGAACGGATGTTGATCGTAAAATAGAGTATAGACGACACGTTAGAATTTTATTCGCGGCTAAACGCACCGACCCAGTATTCTTACTCATTAATTTTAGGATCGTTTAAACTAACGACGTGGTTTTAGGGTATTATAGAAGTAAACTGGGGTAAATAAACATTTTTCCGAACATTGATGTATTTTAAATTCTTTTTCAAAGCCACGGTTTTATTCATGAAATATTTTGATGATATAGAATAGTTTGGACACAGTCGGTTTGGTATTTAGTTCATGGTAAAGATATTTTTTACAGCTATTGTAGGAAAATTGAAGTAGAATGGAATCTGTATACATAAAACAAGCAGTTTTTGCTGGTCTGCGTATCAATAAATAAACTTACATTTTCTTTAATGACATAAGAAGTTTGCAAGGTGAAAGGGTAATAAAACCATAACTACATAAATAATTTTAGAGCTGTCCCATCATCAGGTCAAATTGTGGTGACATTTTATTTGTTTACACTGATTTCCAGCCAAGATCATATATTTTTATAGTAATAGTGTTCGAGTGAGAAGAACTTGAAGCCATTAACTTCATCCCACTAACTAATATTAATATACCTACTTTCATCATAATATAATATTGGAGAACACATAGTTTTTATGTGCTATATGTTTGCGTTGAAATCTCTAATGCTTGGTATGATTTTTTTTCCAGATTAATGATAATTTATCCATTCTTATAATCCTACTATCCTACTAATATTATAAAGGCAAAAGTTTGTAAGAATGTATGGATGTTTGGATGTTTAGATGTTTGGATGTATGGATGTTTGGATGTATGGATGTTTGTTCCTCTTTCACGCAAAAACTACTGAACGGATTTCGATGAAATTCGGCACACGGGTAGGTCATGTCCTGGATTAACACATAGGCTACTTTTTATCCCGGGAAAACATAAAGCGGGACTTTTATCCCGGAAAAACTTTTCAAGGCGGGCGGAGCCGCGGGCAAAAGCTAGTTTATCATATGGGTAAGTAAAAGAGAATAAAAGGACTATTTACTCAAAGGAGTTCGTAATCATTTTATTAAATTAACAGACGATAATTATAGATCGTTCACCTTCAGCTTCATATAGGTACTTAGTTGTTGAAAGGGTAACATCGCCACATAATCTTTTTGATAGAAATGGTAGGCCTGCTCAAGTGGCTATGATTACGAATCATCAGGTAATTGGTCGTTTACTCCTTTTCAATAAAATGTCCAAGGTATTAAGCTTCCTATACCTTCATGACATTTCTAGACTAAACGATGAAATGTTTCATAGATATTTCTTTGTAACTATAACAATGGATTGGCTGTTGCATCTAAAATTTTCCGCTCTTATTCCTATGTGCACATCGTTTAGGTTTATTCCATTGTAAATATTATGTACACACACACACGCCTTTTTATCCCCGAAGGCAGAGGCGCAACTAGTGCACCCACTTTTCGCCGTGCATATCCCGTCCCATGATGTGATAGGGGGCGAGCCTATCGCCATATCGGGCACAAATTCCAGACTTCAGGCTGATACTGAGTAGCAAAATCTAATATCACTGCCCGACCCGGGGACTGAACCCGAGAACTCTGCATTGCAGTCGTACCGTAATACAACTATGGCACCAAGACATTCAAAGTCAGGATACTATGTACTCACTACGTATTGTCATTTTTTAATAAATAATTTGGGTAGTTTTTGGTAATAATCGCAATGGCAGTGTTAAGGCCATAACTGAAAGTTGATTCTTATTTTGGCTTGTTACAGGACCCTAATTTTACTAAGTACTTTATATTTAGCTCTATGACTTGATAAAACTTATGATCAAAACATACAAATATTATAAAACCATTCATTCATCTGAGTGAAACGTATCGGTCATTGGTATTTAGAATATGTACGAGGCCATGTTTACTTTGAATTCATGGTGAAAGATAATTACTGGAAATGTTATTCAGTTTATACATTTCTTTAACACCTTCCACAGCAAACGGTACATTCAGTAAAAAGAACTTGACAGATGGCTACATTGATTGATGGCTACCTATTGATTCTGCAATAAACAAGTTTATGAGTAATAAGGTTTTTTTACATCAATGGTAATAGCAATGAACGATTGTTTGCCGCAGTAGTTGACTATTCGGGTTATTACTTACTTATGACTTAAAGCTCCATGACACGACAAATCAGACGCGATAAAACAACCAAATGCGGTGTACGTAGTCGGTGGCGCGTAGAATCGGTATTTACTTATACAATTTTTGACGCGACCGTAAGATATAAATATATCAGCGCGCTGGCACCCACCGCCAAGGTCCCAGGTGACCGCCACTCGGCTATTTATAAACGTGCACGCTCAATGGGGGATTTATTGCCTTCATTACCACATTTACCGCTGTTAAATCAAATTACTTGCAATCTTTCGAGTAATTAACACAATTCCACGTGTCTGTTTTAGGGGCTTGTAAAAACCCACGGATTGTGAAAAACTGTACTCCCTGCCTTTGTCTACTAGCTTGTTTTATAGCCGCGGTGATTTACGACTTTTCGTTTTCTGTGAAAATGTATATCCGGAATTTCACCTTAACAATAGTACCACTAGTAGTATACACTATTTCGGAGAAGTCATAATGCGGTGCTATTCGTGAGGCGCATTAATGACATTTTCATCATTATTCATTTGCCTTCGAGTGATCGACATGCGGACTACAAAAACGAAAAGAACATGTAAAGTTTTTCCAAACATATGTTGCTTTACATTAGTTATATTATCACAAGTATCATCTTTAACGTACGTAAAATCGTGACGCATTTTATATAAAATTCTCAAAACAAAAATGTTCAAACACACAAAAATATAACTAATTACTTGTATTTCTATATTCCCAATTAGGTAGATCAAGTCGTAATCTTTAACTCATATCCACGCAATGCAGGAAGTTGTTCGCTATATTTACCTATGTAGTCACTACTTATGTTCTTGCAAATAATTTATCAAAATAATAAATACTCATTGATCAAACGTATATTATTGTAACGTATTGCTTGCTCGTAGTAAATTAATTGCGTTAATTTAATGAATGGTTGGTAATTCGTAAAGATAATATTTACGATATAGTAAACTAATTTTATTTCGATGATCCACGACTATCTTTGTTTTAATAGGTCGGGGAAAAAGTCTTTTCACTTAGGTTTATTTACTTATAACTTTTTATACAACAATGTATAAAGGCGGACTTAATGCCGATGGCATGCTCTACCAGTCAACCTTAGGGTGATGCAGAGGTAAACATTATAGGTAGTTGTTATTACACCTACCTCTAATGTTTAGCTGTGGTAAAAAAAAAGATAAAGAAAAAAATACAGTATGTATAAACTTGTAATAAAACCTTAATAGAGGAGCGACGATAGCCTAGTTGGGAATGGAACGGTCTTCCGTGTCATTGTCCGGAGGTTCTAACCCAAGGCACACATTTCTGACTTTTCGAAGTTATGTGTGTATTTTTTATCAATTATCGTTCGCTTTAACAGCGAAGGAAAACATTGTAAGGAAACCTACATACCTAAAATTTCTCTATAAGAATTTTGAGGGTAGGTATGTGAAGTCTGCCAACCCGCATTAGGCCAGCGTGGTGGACTAAGGCCTGAACCGTCTCAGTGATTGAGGAGGCCCGTGCTCAATATATAATACAGGGCTGATTGAATTGCATTGCATTGCAAAAATAAATTTTATTGCACAGCTAAAGGGCTGTACTATTCATATCTGGCTGGTATTGATGATATTAAAAATGATACATTTCAAAAAAAGAAACAAAGTAGAACAAAGTAGTTTAAGAGATTAATAACTGGTGATGAAAAGTGGATCACGTACGACAAGAATGTACAAAAAAGGTCGTGGTCAAAGGTCGGTCAGGCCTGGGTTAACTCGCAATACGGCGATGCTGTGTGTATGGTAGGCTTGAAATGTTCATTATGAGCTTTAACCATGGGGGCAGAACCATCGATTTGGATCTCTACTGCCAACAACAATTTTTTTTTATTGCCAGCGGCAAACGAGCAAGCGGTCCGCCTGATGGTAAGCGGTATCCGCCGCCCATGGACTAAAGCAATGCCAGAGGCACAACCAAGCCATTTCCTACCGGGAGGTGACATCTCTTTTTAATCCTCGTTTAAAGAAGGACAAGTCAGCGCTGGGGAAACACCGATGCAGGGAGTCCATTCCACAGTTTGCACGTGGGCGGCAAAAAATACCGTTGAAAACGCACCGTGCTACTACGGACGGATTCGACGTAGTACGGATGAACTCCACTGCGATGGTGCGATGGTAAAAAGGCGAGGCGGGCACCATATTAAACAGTTCCTCAGAGCACTCCCCATGGAACAGGCGGTAGAATACACAGAGAGAACCGATGTCTCTCCGCATACCCAGCGCCTTCACTTTGTCTGTGAGTGGGTTTAGCATATGTTCGGGGACCCCTGCCCAGAGGTGTGAGCGGTACTCCACGTGCGATGAATGAGATTCAAGCAAGCAGTTTTAAGGGAGCGGCCGGAATTGATCAATAGAAAGAGTGGTCTTTTCACGAGAAGGCTAGACCACACGCATCTTTAGCAAATCAGCAAAAATTAAGAGAGTTTGGTTGGGAGTTATTAATGCATCCACCATATAACTCTAACCTTGCACCTACAGGTTTCCACCTCTTTCGGTCTCTTCAGAATTCTGTAGGCAGTGTCAGGTTAACATCAAAAGAGGACTGCCAAACCTACTTGTCACGTTTTTTTAATCATAAGTCCCATAACTTTTACAGCAACGGGATTATGGCACTGAATACAAGATGGCAGAAAGTCATCGAACAAAATGGCACTTACTAATACTGTAATTCAATGTAAATAAACTTTGAAAGAAGTGGTCTTGAGTTTTCGTATAAAACGGAAAGAAACTTTTTGCCCAACTTAAGAGCCTATGTGAAAAAAATATGGAATCGTGATGGGCGTGACTTAGCGTATTTCAAATGCGAGGCGCCCCACGGCCCCGTTGCGATAGATCGCGCGCCTCGGCCTTCGTCGCATCGCGTCGTTGCCACAGGTCGTTGCGCTCAAGCCCGCGAAAAGATCGTCATTGCAAATGCATGTCTGCGTTGTAAATATTATAGTTATTATAATCTATACTAATATTATAAAGCTGAAGAGTTCGTTTGTTTGAACGCGCTAATCTCAGGAACTACTGAACCGATTTTGAAAATTCTTTCACTAATAGGAAGCTACATAACTCCTGAGTGCTATAAGCTACTTTTTATCCCGGGAATATATTTTTGTCCCAGAAAAACTTTAAAAACGTGGGCGGAGCCGCGAGCAAAAGCTAGTTTCTAATAAATTTATTACTTATAAAACATAGAATTTATTTTAATTCGTTTATAGAACCTTTATTATGTCACTCTTAACTGCCTAATTACTTGAACATTATGTAAAATGACATTGTAAGTTATCTAAACTCATCGAAAGTATTATTCACTTATAGTTGACTTTTGTTGACAAGATAAAATTTGGTGTGGTGGTAGGTCCGAGACTTACTCCTACGTAGGTCTGTATATAAAAAGCAAAGCAGTATGAAACTTCTATAATATTTTTTAAATTATATTTTGCTTTGCTTTGATTTATTCTTGTGCAACTACGCCTTGGAGGCAGTCAAACATAGCATCACACCTTTTCTCCTCACATTTCGTTAGCTATTTTAGGTCTTATGAAATAGGGGACGAGCTTATTGCCACATACCGGGCCCAATTCAACAGTCCGAGTTGATACTGGACAGAAAAAATAGTATTTGCCCGACCCGGGATTCGAACCCGAGACCTCAGCGTGGAGGCCGTACCGGGCACGTAATACAACTACGAGTTGCGACATCAAGGTAGTTTCGACAAGTTATTCACAATGAAACTTCTTCCCTGGAATGTCAGGTCTATTTTACGTAAATGATGCTTCACTCTAGTGCCACCATACAATTTAAAAATCGAATTTTGTATGTAAAGGATGTTCGAAATGTATGCACAATAAAATTACATAGTTTGATATGAAGATTGATTACATTATTATGGTTCAATAGTCACTATATAGGATATAAATGTTAGAAATGTTGAAGGCGGCCGCTACCTATCTAGATCATTTTTATAATTTTTTATTTGAACTGTATGTAATGTGGGGGTAAGAAAAATATAGCAAGGTTATTCTTACTACGCGGGTACTTATGCTTATAGAAAATTTGAAATGTTAATTACTTACAATTTTTTAAAATATTTTTGATATTTTCTACAGAAGAATAGACTGCTGTTTACTGCCACAGCTACTTCTTCAATTCCAAGGCATTTTTTTTGTTTTGCAATATAACAAAGCTCCGATATCCTTATTGAACTGAATGAAAAATAATGATGGCCATATTTTAAAAGGAGACGGGCAAAACTTCATAGAACTTTGGGCTTAGTGTTACAGAGATAATTTATGCATTATTTTATAGTTATATTAGAACTATTTCCAAATGAGAAAGAAAAATCTGTCTGCCCAATGGGAGTAAAGAAATAACCGCTGTAGAGTAGAGCTTCTAAATCATTTTTCGGTGAATAACTTTTTTTTACCTGATGACAAGATGTTCACAGTACCTAACCATTGTCCATTGGATTGTCCTATTGAATAGTGAACAGAGCTAGCTTAGTCAATAACCAGAATTGAACATATCACATGGAATCGACGAGGACTGATATAAATATATAATGGCTCATTTACACTCTCGCGCGAGTGGTGAGCCGAACACAATACGAGCCACGAGGCGAGGTGCGAAGCTAAAGTGTTAGTGAGTCATTAATGTATTTCAATTTGACATTACGTCGGGAGCGCTGAACAAAGTTGCCAGTAAAATAAAATAATATCGACCAATACTAAATATCCCAAAAAGTGAAAATGTCTTTTTAGTTTAATTTCTAAAATACCTATAGTTATTAATTCTTATTCTTTTTAGCCTTTAAAAGGCTACTATTGAACATAGGTCTCCCCCAAAGAATTATTAATAATATGTCAATATTATTCTTGTTATACATGCTTGGTATTCTTTGAGTATGTAACCAACGCTCTAAGTTGGTATGTGACATAAACGATGATAAAATAAATAATGGAAGAAAAATTCCAAGACGAAATAAGTTTTAAATCGATACTACTAAATTCGTGTTAATAACTAGTAACATTGTAGAGGACAGCCTGATGATATCGATACAGGAAGTTAGTTATAATTCATAAAATAATTGATTTTCTTTCCCCTTAGTAATACAATCTAATCTAGACACGCGGCAGTATGTCAAGCCAAATCCAAGCAAAGGAACTGGCTAGCCAGCGCCGTGTGTAATATTACACGAACCACTTTTCACCTTTCTATAACTCAAAACCTATTTAAAGTAAACACATAAAACTGCGTGAGTTTAATTATATCTATAAGGACATCTAGAAGCCCAAATTTCATGAAGTTAGCTCAAACGGTTATAAAGATATGAAGGTCAAAATCGTAAATTTTTGCACTGACTGACAGACTTATAGTATCTAAACCTAACCTACTTCCAGATGACCTAGACGGATGAAATTTGGAATCCAGCTCGGTAATTATGTGTAAGCGTAAGAAAAAATCTAAAAATAAAAAAAGTTAAAAAATAGAGGGATAAATAAAAAAAAAAAATATTTTTAATGGTAGCGTTGGAACCGTTACAAGCAAATATTTGAAACTAGCTTTTGCCCGCGGCTCCGCCCGCATTGAAAAGTTTTTCCGGGATAAAAGTCCCAGTTTATATTTTCCCGGGATAAAAAGTAGCCTATGTGTTAATCCAGGACATGATCTACCCGTGTGCCAAATTTCATTGAAATCCGTTCAGTAGTTTTTGCGTGAAAGAGGAACAAACATCCTTACATCCATACATCCAAACATCCAAACATCCATACATTCTTACAAACTTTCGCCTTTATAATATTAGTAGGATAGTAGGACTATCTCAATATATGTTTTATTATATTTGCTTTATAACAGAAATATAAAAAGAAAGTTAAGCCAAAACATTTGTGGTGTCCCCATACAAAAAACTTCTAATACGCGCTAAACAGCCGGCCAACGGTGTGTCGTCGGCGGCGCGCGGCACCACACAACTCAATGTCTACCTAGTTTTCTTTACAAGAAGTAATGATATCCCACCAAAAACATAAATGTAAAAGATTTCACATTTGTAAATACCAGCAACTATTATTGGTATTCAATAAAGCAAACAAATAGAATTTAATACTTGTTCATAATGTTATTTTGTTCCTATAAATACATATTTAGATTTTGCATAAAATTTGGCACACATTTAGATCTTCATAATTTTGGTATTGAACTTGGCTATCCTTTTTTACATTTATGTTTTTGGTGGGATACTTTTAAATGGAAGACATAAAAATAGAAGAATATTGATACATGTTTCAGAAGTGTAAGGTCAAGCCCAATTTCGGTCGTCTCCTTTATACCTATTACCTATTAGAGTTTGTGGCCAGTCATGTCCAGCGGATTTTGATTTTATAGCCAATAGCCTTTAAAGAAAATTAAATCTAAATGGCGGCCTTTTTTTTTAATTCTTACATTACATCTGCCTTTTGTGCACAAAACAATGCCCAGATATCGATTTTGAGTTCGATTGGCCTTAATAAAAAAAACTTCAAAATGGCGGCTACTTTTTTTTCAATTCTGACATTGGATCACTCTTTTGTAAATAATGTTACACCCGGATATCGATTTTGCGGTCGATTAGCCTTAAAACAAAGAAATTCAAAATGGCGGCCACTTTTTTCACATCTGACATTGGATCTGTCTTTTGTACCTACAGGCCTGCCCAGATATCGATTTTGAGGTCGATTGGCCTTAAAACAAAGAAATTCAAAATGGCAGCCACTTTTTTCAAGTCTAACATTGGATCCGTCTTTTATACCTAAAGGCCTGCCCAGATATCGATTTTGAGGTCGATTGGCCTTAAAACAAAGAAATTAAAAATGGCGGTCACTTTTTTTAATTCTAACATTGGATACGTCTTTTGTACCTACAGGCCTGCCCAGATATCGATTTTGAGTTCGATTGGCCTTAAAACAAAGGAATTAAAAATGGCGGCCACTTTTTTCAATTCTAACATTGGATCCGTCTTTTGTACCTATAGGCCTGCACAGATATCGATTTTGAGGTCGATTGGCCTTAAAACAAAGACATTTAAAATGGCCGCCGTGTATACCAATTCTAACATTGGCTCTTAACATTTTAGTTATTATTGATTGATAATGTATAAATAAATGAGTACTACAAAAAATCATACTAAAATAATTTTATGGTGTAAAAATTTTAACAGCCTTTACATGCAAAATACGAATTTTTCAAATGTATGAGCGGCACGCAAGCGTCATTTACGCAAAATTGGGCCGGCATTCCAGGGCGTCCCTAGCTATGGATTACGTAATATAAATAATACATACATAGACTCTCACGTCTTTTATCCCCGAAGGGGTAGGCAGAGGCGCAACTAATGCACTCACTTTTCGTCGTGCGTATTCCGTCCTATGATGTGATAGAGGGCGAGCCTATCGCCATTTCGGGCTCAAAATCCAGACTTCGGGCTGAAAAGAAAAAAATCCAATATCACTCTGCCCGACCCGGGGATCGAACCCGAAACCTCAGCATTGCAGTCATAACGTAATACAACTACACCACTGAGGCAGTATAAATAACAAAAAAAAAAAAGCAGTGACTATTGTTTTTCGATCAGGGATTCGAACCCGGCACCTCAGCGTACCGATCACGAAATATAACTAAAGCAGGTGTCCGACTAGAAACAATTTACAATGGTGAAAGGATGCAAAAATTACGCTTGCTGCCTATCTTATAGACCTAATAGAGCCTATAATTTTATATTGATACACGGACGTGAGCTGGATACACTATAAAACAGAATTTCCAGGGCACCGTCAAATTTGCCGCGCGGTAGCGCAGACTAATCCGTACACTAGACGGCCAATTCGAACTTTGAAGGCGTCCGAAAATTTCGAGCGCACGTCCGTCGTCAGTAAAGATTCCGGACGACTGAAGCCGGCACGGGCCACTCCCATAACAGCGGTGGCGTATTTGGACGTCGCGGATGAGAGAAAGTGACGGGAGGCGCATGCGTATGCCGAAATGAAATGGCGTAAGCGCCAAAACAATTTTCTTTTAATTGTGATTATACTAATTAATTCATTTTAATTGTGTATTGATAAAACTTTGAAAATATTGATTTATTGTATTTAAATCAAGTTACGAATGTATATATTCCACCATTTAGAGATAAAGCGTGTTTAAAAAAAATATCAGAGGTAGCTTTGAATTTTTTTTCGATACAGAAAATTTATAGCAATTGTGTTTTGGCTTTGACATATCATTGAGTTATATGTTAAATTTACACATATCCAAAAATCGAACTTCTGATCTTAGTAGTTTACGAGAAATTTGAATTTAAAAGTCCTTAAATTTCCTGACATAGGCTCTATTAACCTATCAATATTCACAACGTGTTCACGGGGGAACAAATTGACATGGAATATTGAGAGGTTAACCTCCCATGTCTTGAAATTGTCAAAATGTACACAAGAATTATCACAGAAAAAAAATCCATGTCAGTTTAACAGCTGTTATTTCAAATTTCTAATTAAAATCCTATGGGTAGGCCTATAAAAATGAGTTTCGCTTAATTGGCAAGTGACGTTTATTCCCCCGTGAACATGTTGCGATTATTGATCAGTTAAGATTATAGTAACTCTTTGTACAGCAGTTAAGGGAGTGTATAGAGGAGTCATGTTAGATCCTTCTACTTTTTATATTTTACTGTATAGTAGACAATTATGATAAAACCATACAGATAATCATTTCACAATGAAAATGGTTTCGTATTCTGTTGGCCACTACGTGTCTTTAGACTGAGATAGAGTGCTTATGACAGGCTTATGATGATTCTAAACTTACTATTTTCAGAAACATCCATCCTTTTAAAACGCCAGGTGAAATGATTATTTGACATACCAATTGCAAAAACGCGTCATAACTCACATCGAAGCTATTTATGTTAAAGCTTTTAACACAGTATGCTCTAACTAATTGCTATTTGCTAGACTCAAATAGAACCTTTTGATTTCGCTTGAATTTCTCCAGCGTTTGAAGATCAAACGATAAGTCTATATGTTGATGTAGGAGGTGAGAAGGGTTTAATATTAGAAACTTGATGAGCGTTTGATGTATTTTGAACACTGAATTTTTCATTCGCGTTACCTGAGTCTAGACTATTTTCGGTCTCGTGTATACTAATTATTCATATTATGTTAGAAAGACTCCAGACCTCGCCAAAGACTAGGTTGCCAATAGCAACGGACTTCCCGGTGGACAGTGTTCTGCGGGCCCAAAATAAAACAATGTAAGCTTTCAGGAATAGCCGCGTTCGGAAATAGAGCGTGTGCGGCGTTCAGAGAGCGGACGGTGACGTGTCCTTGGCGGCGAGTGTTCGGACTTGCGGAGTCGACCACACGTGTTGTTAGCAGAGCAGTGGGGCTAGGATGTGAAAAAAAAAACACGATGCGTCTCCGCTTCGTTTTATTCTTCGTTGTATTGCTCACCGTACCTCATGCCGCATGCCGCTGGAAACTGGAAAAAATCTCATTCTATTACGTAGTACTATTCTATATTCGGTGGATGTACATGCTTCACCATGTTTAATTCGCTGATGCAATTCTTATTCTAATCTTTATTCTAAGAACGTATATTGTGAACAAATTTTCATCGTTAACTGGTTATATAGCGTGATCTAATAACACCCGGAACGTGTACTTAATAATCTTTTAATTTTGAGAGCAAAGTTCATCCAGTAACATAAAATTCTGCGAAATCCACGATACAAATAACATATTGTGAGAATATGATGCTATTACGCATTTAAAGTTTACATCAGATTAAAATTTAATGTGCATCATGCCATACTAAACGTAATAAAATGCTTCCCGTAATCTATACACATAATAAAGCAGAAGAGCCGGTGAGTACGTACATTTAAAGAAATGTGATTAAAAAGAATAGGGGTTACTAAAGAAAAGTAATAGAAAAGAAATCAGCGATTTTTATAATTCTTTTCTGTCGGTTTTTCTGTTTTAGGTACTATACATCTCTGAAACTACAGAATGGATTTCGATGAAATTTAGCATACGGGTAGACCATGTCCTGGATTAAAACATAGACTATCCTACTTTTTATCCCGGGAAATCTTTTTCACGCAGGCGGAGCCGCGAACAAAAGCTAGTTCATCAATAACACAGAAAATACATTTATTAACCCGGAGATGATGAATCGTAAATGTAATTACATAACGAATGCAACACGAACGCGACATGCGTATTAATTTATATGATTATTTATTACATTTGTAAAAAAGACATTTTATTACGGTGACAAGTGACAGATGGAGGCGGAAGAGCCGTTTATCCGACGAACCGAATTCTAGAGTAGGTACATTTGTTAGTTTGTGTAAAAACATTCCGGTGTACATGCCAACTGCTGATTTATATGAAGGTGTATAGTACGTAAGTGACCGTGATAAGTCCACACAGGCACCTGTTGTCCATATATATCAAGAGTTGTCGCAACAGTATCATATGTTTCTCCTACTTCGTGAAATGTGTTCTCATTGTTTGGCAACGGTTGGATACGGAAAACACGCCAACACGCCGATGAATTTATGGGATTTGGAATGATTACTGGTTTTGGTTGCTACATTTAAAAATCTATATGTATACGATCATGATTATATGATTATATCGTATGTTTTCGAATAAATTAAGCATAACCTCATTGACAACGTACATGCAAAATAAATTATGTAGATGTAGACATGGCAAATATAAATGTCTTGTAAATTAATTTAATCAGAATAATAATGTAAAATTAATTAAAGAGACAGAGTATCAGTATTGGTTTTACGAATACGTATTAGTAATTTAGTTGAAGAATAGGTACAAATGACTCAATATAATTAGTCAAAGGCAATAATGTGTCCTAGTAAATAGAAATGTAATAACTGGTAAATGTTAAATTAAAAATATTCGGCTCTATTCCATCCATCGATATGCCCTGTATTATATACTGCCCACTGCTGAGCACAGCCTCCTCTATCACTGAGAGGGTTTAAGCCTTAGTCCACCACGCTGGTCAGACTGAGATGCAGACTTCACATACCTTCCAAATTCTTGTAGAGAACCTCTCAGGTATGCAGATTGCCTCACGATGTTTTTCCTTCACCGTTAAAGCGAAATATAATTTTTTATTTATTTATTTATTTAGCAAAAACATTTTACTTACACTTACAAATAACATTATATATTATATACACACAACAAATACATTTTAAGTGTTTGATTGAACACTGGTACCCAAGGTAAGATTAAACTTGTGTTATGGGTACCAGGATTCTTATATGGGGCTGTACCTAAGATAAATTTTGATGCATCGGAGGACTGTCGGAGTGACTAAAATACTATAAAATAGGATGCTAGCTAATTACCAGTATTTCAATATTGCACAGTGAGATTTAAAATACACAATGTTGCAGATTAATTTGAATTTGTAAAATAAGTTGTTGATTTGACTATTTTTATTTATGAATATTGTATTACTGTTGACTTCAATGAATCGAGTAGTATGAAATTATGTAGAGGGGAGCGAACCTTTATAATGAGAGTGCAGACGCGCTTCAGGGCATTCGAAGACGAGTTGGCTAGCTCAACAGAACGTTGTTATTACTCTGTATTGTTGTTCAGACGAAATATATTATGTTTATATGAGAAAAACCAGCTTATAATTATTATTGAAAGCTTAAATCATGACGAAGTCTAAAACATGGAAATACCACCTTCGCCCATACATCCATCATCCAACTCCGAAAGGACAGTTATTTGTAAATTTAGTATTTACTTTAGTAGGAGCGTGTGTGTGTATGTGTGAGAGTGTGTGTGTGTGTGTATGTGTGAGTGTGTGTGTGTGTGTGTGTGTGTGTGTGTGTGTGTGTGTGTGTGTGTGTGTGTGTGTGTGTGTGTGTGTGTGTGTGTGTGTGTTCAGGTAGAAGATATTTTATTCACAAAGAATACACACATAACTTTAGAAAAGTCAGAGGTGCGTGCCCTTGGGTTTTGAGACTGCGGACATTCTTCTCGGCAGTCCGTTCCACTACCAACTAGGTTATCGCCGCTAGCTAGGCTGATCTATTGCCCCATTCAAATTCATCAGATTATCTATACTAATATTATAAAGCTGAAGAGTTTGTTTGTTTGTTTGTTTGTTTGTTCGTTTGTTTGTTTGAACGCGCTAATCTCAGGAACTACTGGTTCGAATTGAAAAAATATTTTTGTGTTGAATAGACCATTTATCGAGGAAGGGTTTAGGCTATATAACATCACGATGCAACTATTAGGAGCTAAGAAATAATGGAAAATGTGAAAAAAAAACGGGGAAAATTATTCATCCTTCAGGGCTTCCATTGCGTGCGCTGCGAAAACGGTTCAAGATACCAAAAATATATGTATGAAAGAATTATTCCTCTTGAAATGATCTAAAAAAATGTCCGCGACAGTACATGTCTATCTTTTAAGATTAACTCACTAGAACCGTTTTTATAGTAATCAAATTTGGTCGAAATTAATGCATTATTTGTTAAGAGTTGTATCAACGTCATAATATTAATCTTTATCTAAATAAATGTGTTGGATAGTGATTCAACGGGAAGGTTTTTATGTACTTTTAGCCCGGAAAAACTTATTAACGCGGGCGAAGCCGTGGGCAAAAGCTAGTGTAGTATATGGTCCATGCTTATCGCATTCGCAAATAAGGGTTACTGGTTTGCCATAAGCATGTGAGTAGCCCGTAATGGACACTAAGGGGCATCACCTGCAGTTAATCTTAGATGGGTGCAAAAAGATAATACAAGGAACACATATATCTCTTATTTATTTATTTATTTATTTATTAAATAACACACCAGTGACACATACATCTACTAATATTATTTGTGATTATTTAATATTTGCAATCTCCTTTTTATTTAATAAATAAATAAAAAGAGATGTATGTGTTCCTTGTGTTATCTTTACAAGGAACACATACATCTATCTATTATATAAAAATGAATCCCTATTTTCCATGGTCACGGCATCACGCGTGAACGGCTGGACTGATTTCGTTATTTCTTTTTTTGATGTGTTTATTATTGTCAGGAGAAGGTTCTTATGAAAGAAAAAATTAAGAAAATTGCGCGGAAAAACGGCTGGACCGATTTTAATGAAATTTTTTTGTGTGTCTCCAAGAGGATTCGATAATGGTTTAGATTACAATTCTATCCGGTAGGTAGCGCTGTACTCGGGTTCTAGGATTTTATGACCTTTTTAGGGCAGGACAACGTCTGTCGGGGCCGCTAGTCCTTATATAATAATACAAATTCTGATACATATGACGACTAAAGGCATGCATAGCATTCTGATACAATTAACATCTAGATAAAATTACAAAATAAAATAAGACCAGAAAAGACCATAACAAACACAACAGGGCCTCGTTTCCTCGAAGTTAAAATGAGTAGGTACAAAACAACAATAAAATTACAAAAACAGTAACAATAAAAATTATCTTAGATAATTATATATAGTAACTATGAATTACAATAAAAAAATCAACAAGTTAAAATAAAAAAAAACAAATAGTCAGGTACAACAAAATTAACTTAATCTACATTTTCAAGCATGTATATCAACGCTTTCCTTCTGAACTTGGAGAGTGATGAACTGAATATGTCCAGATCGGGAGATTAAATGTTGAGAGCATCATACTCGCTGCACATTTGTACAATGCAGACTCCTTAACGGCAGTGAAAGATTATATTCAAAATACACAGTATAGAAGTAAAATAAGAGTATCTACGTAGTATGTAGGTAGTACTACTACTCGTAGTAAGGTGACCACTAAAAATCAGCGTTGTGTTGTGGTTTGCACCACATCACAACATTATGCTGAGTGTTCACCGACCTGTCACAGCCACTAGCCATTGTTATTAATATTAATTGTTATTATATGTCAATTGTATCTCTTTATGTTGCGACTATGATATGTAAATCGTTTTTCTTTATTTCGTTCTTTCTTTCTGCAGAAATTCAGAATATATTTTATGACAAGCCTACACACGAATACGACACGAATTGTCGGCAGTTAGCGGACATAAAAGCCAATATTGATATTCATTGATTAATTAGGAATTAGACAAATATAATCGTAGTGCATTGTTACCTCGCATTGATCTTAAAATCCCACAGAAAATCCTTGACTCATAAAACATTTGCGGTGATTGATAACCGCAATAAAAAGTTTAGTTTCAGTAACAGGATAGCTACTATGAAGAAGGAAGTGCGTAGATAGTGGTCAGCCGGTGAATGCGTGATCATCAAAACAAATATAAACCGTGTGTGCGTGTCACTGCCGTTGCCCGGAGCCGGAGCGCGTAGCCTTGCCACGGACGTTTGTCGTCTGACGCTTGACGTCTCCTCATACACGGAAAAAACGCTCAACTATTGCGTACTGTGACGTAACGGAAACAATATTGAAAGAGAGTTCCTTGCGAAAAGTGACGCAGGAATTATATTGTCATCTAAAGAGGACAGACATTGTGCTGCGAGGTACTTAAACTGCTTCATGTACGTCAACGATCAACATTGACTAGAACACTATTCGGAGCTGCATATCTTTCAGCAGCAGTGAATTCGTGGACGTGACTCACGCGCAGTTAAATTGTTCGGCTTATGAAAAACTGTTGTTTATTGCAGGTGAAGATACTTATTGAATCGTTAAACTCTGAACGGAAATAGTTGTGTATACGTCAGTATTGCCTATATTTATTTTACACGTCTATAAAACAATACGGTACTGCATCGAGAGCGGAATAAAAATCAGCGTCAGTCACCCTCTCTACTGAAGCATACCTAGCTGCCCACGCGGGCAACAAATGAAAATATACTCGACAACACCGACTGCCAAAGAAATTAAATAGAGTAGATTTTTCATTTAGACAGACATGCATGAACAATAGGTCTCGGTTACAAGGGAAGGACAGCCGTGACGCGCCCCGACCGGCGAGCCGACCGCCGTGCGCGCAGCGGCCACCGCTCGCGCAACTGTTCACTTCACATTCGTGTCTCTTTGATTATGATCGGGCACACGAATATTTCAGCCTCACACACGTCAACCACGCAGTTAATCTTTGATTACATCTAATTGCAAAGTAAATCTTTAATTAGAGAGTGGTACAAGCACGCATTGCATAATTTAATAATCTTTTACTATAAGGTATACGAGACATGACGTGTACTTACATTAATATAGTTGAAATACCTATGTTTACGTACCAAATGCTAGGTAAATGAAGACGTTTTCTCGGGACGCTCAACAGGTGCGTATTTGCGGAAACGTTGGTCGACTTAATGTGCTGAATTCCACAGTGTGATCCATTTATCGGACACCGAATGTGCACCGTGCACTGAAAACTAACAGTCATGTTAGTTTTCATTATTTTCGTTTAATATTAACTTTTTCTATAAGTGCAGGACAAAAAATATTATAAAATACCATTTTGATATAAAAATAGAAATAACTTTATATAGCGCTAACAACGTAGAAATTACGAAGCTGAATATATTATTATGAAAAACATGCAAACGTTTTCAGTATCAGCCCGGAGTCTCTAATTTGTGCTCGATATTACGATAGGCTTGCCTCCTGTCACATTATGGGACGGAATACGCACGGCGAAAAGTAGGTGCATTAATTGCGCCTCTGACCACCCCTTCGGGGATAAAAGGCATGAGTGTGTGTATGTATGCAATCGTATTTCCTCGGTAGCGTCGTTGTATTGAGCGCGCACACCGACTTGATGTTCCGGATTCGAATTCCGAGTCGGGCAGTGGCATTGGGTTTTTCTACAGAGTTGATACTCTGTAGAAAATTGGCCATTTCAAAAACTTTGGGCTAATGGCCAGAGTTTGGAATTTTGAGCTGATATGGTGACAGGCTCGCCCCTTACAGCGTCATGCGACGGAAATTATATGGCACAAAGTGGGTGGCCATGGTTGCACCTCTGCCTACCCCTTCGGGAATAGAGGCGTGATGTGTGTGTGGCCTTTAACGAGATTGTCTTGTCTAGATTCCGAAAACAAATTAGATTCGACAAGCGGAGAGGTGCTGAATAAATTTGAAAGAACGATTATTGAATGGGAGATTAATGACTATTACGCAATAAATTATGGAGTTTTGCACCCTATATCAAACATACTAGAAAAAAAAACCTTTGTAAGGTAGAGTATTCGGGTAAATCTTAATAGAATAAATGAAACAGTGTTCTAAGAAGCGGAAACAGTAATTCAATGATACATAACAATACCGGGTTTATGAAACTTGCCACAAGATATTTACGTACTTTACTGGTATGAAAAGCAGGCCCAGCTTTGATATTTTCCGTCTCTACAATATGAAATTATGTATGAAATTCATGGGCGAGTTTCATAATTACGGTGCAATAAATAAACCGCACATTGTTAACAATTTCACGTGGTTTTAGCAATTTACAATGTTTTTAACGATAGCTGCAGTGAATTTATGACTAGAGTTATATTGTTGTTGGAAGATGGGCGGAGATTGGCTGGTCTATTCCAGATCCTCTGCCGTGACGACTGCGGCTAAACGATTTCACATATTGTTCTCGCATAAAATCTAGCTTATTACTCGATAAAGTCATGTTTGTTGTCCTAATGTGCCAGTTTAATTAATATTTTGTATGAATGCGAGTGTTCAACAAATTTTACGTCTCCAGCGTGTGTATTAGAACTTTTAAGTAAGTAGGTACCGTCGGTGGTCAAATTATTTTAACTACACATTAATCAACAGATTATGTTTTTTCTTTTCCTTATTCTCGACGGTCTGTATACAATTACACATTGATATTTATACTTTTTTGTATAACCCAAGGTTTCAAAAATACATTTATTTGCCATGTCAAAAATTTATAATTGTGGTTTATATTGAAAAAAAAAAATGACAGATCTACATACCTGCGTGATGATCACAATTCGTTTATAACAAAAAATATTTCTTTGCGCATTGCCCACAGGTGTTTTATTTTAAACAATTACAGTTACCATAGTAAAAACATGTTATATCATTATTTAAGAGACAACACGAAGTGAATGTTTCTACTTTCTACTAATAAATTCCATCCATTATGCAAAACTGCCTATACTATGAAAATTTTACTAACATTAAGGTGCGTTAAATTCTAATATTAGGCCAAGTTTGCAGTCCGATTGCCAAAATCGTTAGTAATTCATACGCAGTAATCTAAGTGTTTTTATTTGCATGTCAAGATTGCTTCGCAGAAAGAAATATGCGATGCAATGTATTTATGACAAAAACATTTATGGGACGGCAATAACAATTTTATATACTTGAAATTAAACTACACCATATACACAAATTGTATACATTTTACGAACGCATGTGTTCACCGTTTGCCCGGACAATTATACCTGGGACGACTTATTGAAGGTTA
Organism: Lapara coniferarum; assembly: GCA_949316025.1. NCBI lineage: Eukaryota > Metazoa > Arthropoda > Insecta > Lepidoptera > Sphingidae > Lapara > Lapara coniferarum. The sequence continues at coordinate 28,908,414 of OX438919.1, forward strand.
GGTTTTAATGACGCTGTTGCGTTTTTGGACAACGGTCTTAAATGCAGTAAATATGACAATTTTGTACGGGTAATCGTAACACTAGTGTAATAAATAATAATTGCTATGTTTTCCTATGACTTTTATACTGTAAGCTTAAGCCAAATCTATTTCAAATATACCATTCATTTTGCATTAAACTGCAACATTGTACGTTAATTTGGTCAGCGTTTGAGTCCCTCGACTGTTGTAGTTGCGCTATTTAGAAAGTTTTATTTGAAATCTTTTCTTGCAATACCTATTCTGTAATATCACGATCTATAGAACTATATCATCCGTATCGAGGTTTCGTAATAAAACTATTGCCGTTATTAGATTTCGCTCACAAATTATTCCTTTTATGTTTTCCCGCCAATCCAGTTATCTTATCATTGGTGGTTGTAGTTTCACTATCTGTAGGAGATAGCCGTTCGAGTAAACGTTCTATGGTCAGTCGATCAGCCTTTCTATAATTTCAATTATAACACACAGCACGTAATTTTACCCGCTGTGAAATAGGCGTGGAGATATTGTCATAAACACAAAAAAATGCTTTGTGAATACACATAGTTATGTGGCACAGTACCAGCATAATAGCTGGATGTGGCGAATATTGAAAAGAGAGGGACTTTCTTGATTATCACATTTAAAGTCTTTATAAACATGTTTTAGTAAGTTATAGAATTCAGTATTATATCATTAAGATCATATATTTAAATCTAGTATGTTACAATTTTGTGACAGGTATCTAGCAGAATCAGCCAAATGGTCCACATATAAGTACATAAAGTTTTATGTATTCAATGTTTGCCTTAATTAATCACCGTGTAATTTAGAATCATACCAGGAAATATCGTATGGCAAGTCTGGGGATTTGCAGTGTGTTGTAAATCAACATAAATTACACGTGTCGTAATGTTTGCCCGCCCTATTCCTGCCGCGAGCAGGGACGTACGCCGCACCGCGAAATATGCAACGAACCGACGACTTACTATTTCATTTTCAGTTTGTTATGACCGAATAACTCACACACATTATTAATTGTTTCGTCAGATATAGTTATGTTGTCGTTTATTTTATGAGACTTGAAGTGTTGTGCTGTCAATCAGTAGGTACCTCCGTAGATGTTTGAAATTAAATGAAATAAGTTATCATATGTACTATTTGAACATATAGGGATCATTTTTTTTTATGTTACTTACAGTAAGACGGTGAAGTCAGCAGCTCTCGATTTTAGATGGGGCAATCATAATTTGTTAGTAGGTTGCATCCAGTAAACTGCTCAATAAGTCCGAACCGCAGTTAGGTACGCCTCTGTTTACCACATAAGAATTTAAGACATATGCCAACATGTTGTTATTAATGTAATAAAAAGTCTAAGGTATGGTCATCCTGACAAAAAACGCCAAGGTCGCCCAACTAAATGTGAAGGTGATGTTTGGTGTGCCTCACTGTCTACGTATTATGATACACTGCTAATAAACGAGTGTGTATTATTTAACTATAAAAACTGTGCTAACAGAATTTATAATCAAATTAAAAAGTCTTTTTGAGTCATAGCATTTCGAAATATAGTTCATAAATATAAAAGTAACTAGTTTTAAGCGAATTCTAAGAGCTTACAAAGGCGTATCTTTTTTTAACTTACGTCAATAATCACTTTTCTTCCCAGGTGTGTATCTGCAGCATTACCGGCTGTTAGGCCACGAAGCTACTCAAGTGACGATCAAAACCGGGCTGGGGCTATTGATCTATTTTTGCCAATTTTATTAGTTTGTACACTTGGACTGAAATGACTATTTTATTAGCCAATAAAATTAATTTTAATTTATTTCATAACACGGGCGTCTTTTCGATCGTTGTAATTTCCTTTGTGTTTGAATTCAGTTTTGTATTAGCTTCGGACACATTATATGAGAAATTACGAGGTCGTGTTTTTAGATAATCCGCACATTGCCTATTTATACTCGACTAACACGTGAAAACATTTCTAGTTTCAAAAATAAAAGATTTCGCATAGCAACTTTCATAGTCGACAACAATTTTCGTTTAAATACATATGAAAGAGACAGTTGATATGTTTTGTTCGAGTGGTAATGAATAATTGATAGCGTTAGGTAGATACTCATTATTCTCGATCGATACATCAGACCAAATTACGATAATGCTGATAGTAGCAGCGCAAGTGAGGACGCAACGAATCGTCGTCTGATAGCTAGAGATTGACACACACACTTATGCCTTTTACCCCCGCAAGGGGGCGAAACCATTTTTCGCCGTGTGTATTCCGTCCTTAGATTCCGTCCCATGGCGTTAAAGGGGGCGAGCCTATTGCAATATCGGGCCCAAATTCCAGACTCCAGCCTGATACTGAATAGAAAATTCCAATATCAGTTTTCCCGACCCAAAGAAACCCGAGGCCTCAGCATTGCAGCCATACCGTAATACATTTATGCCACCGAGGCAGTCATGATTACCTAAATTAACGAGATTACAGAGATTGACAACAGACAGAATTTTAAAGTATTACATTTTTACCGTACCATATTTAGGGTAAAGATTGATTTTTTTATTTATTTATTTATATGGACAACCAACAAAACATACACTATATAAATACATCCATTAATTATAATAAACAATATAAGTAATTGTTGCAGTGTTGTGTCATTTATAGGCTGCCACCGCATGAACATAGTATCAACAACAAACTTCTATATTAAAAATAAACTGGATATAAAACAAATTTAGGTTACAACAAACGCTTTCAGTATTTTCTCAGTATTTTAGTAGTTACCCACTTTTTCATTTATCTCTACCTATTGCATTTTGTATACTTGACTGACCCGGCGATGGCATTATTTGAAAATAGTAGGTAGATATTATAGATATGTATTAGCTAATGTTTAAATAAAGTTTTTGTCTTTCTCTGGGTTATTGAATGACCTACGTAGCGAAAAGCTACAATTAAAAGCCCTGATTATAAGATAATATTTAAACACCTACAAATATTGTCACTGAAATATATTTTTTGCGACAATATAATAAATAGAGATGTGTATATCGACTTGTATCGCTTTAATCGTACAGCAAGCCACTTAGTAACGTAATTTTATATAACACTTGACTAAAGTGACAAACACTCGAAAATAGCAATCTGCATAATACGTAAATAGCCTGCAATAATATGAGGTTTTTGGCCGCTTGAATCTCTCTTTATGTTTATTTTATTACAAAATGTATATGTCCAAAAATATTGTTGTAGTTTCAAGGTAAATAAACATCGTTTGAAAAGAAACAAAAACACTAAGTATTCGTTAATCGTATTAAGGAATACTTTATTATTTAAAAAAAAAGAAAACATTTTTAAGAAGCCTTGTACAAATATATTCTTTTTTATCTTGCAAGATGGAGTAGACAACTGTTACTTATTACTGATAAGATTTAATATTAAGTTGGCAATTACTTTATGTAAACCCTATCTCTCAAAATAAAGCTCTTAGCAGTGCATAATGAATGTTTAGTCTATTCTATTGTTTGGGCGCCGAAGAAAAATAGCTACACATTATTTGCGAGCCGAGTGTGGAGAGATGAGAAAGATTATACAAAATATCTTTTAGAGATGTTGATACGATGTATCGACTAGTTATGGACCTTAGCTAACGTTTTCTGTAACTACCGTGTTACAAAAACATTGAGATTTTTTTTTGTCAAATACATGTACATACTCAACGTATCTCTTTGATGTGAATGTGGTTGGCTGAACTACTTTTCAAAAGCTTTATTGTAATTCGTTGTAATAAGTATGTAATCTATATTGTAATACGTAACTACCTGTTAATTAAGTAAATTTATTTCAAAATCTAATATTCTTATTTTATAGCAAGAAAAACACATTTATAATAATATTTCTTCAGAAAAAACTAGCAGAGGTAAACAGTCTTGTAATTAATATTGCTTAGGGGCAGTTTTACAGGTTTCAAGCAACAGTTTCAAGTAAATTTTATTTCATAGGTATCGTATTAAACAGCTGATGTAAGTAGTGCTCATTTACCATTTATTTAGGAGCATAGCGTGTCACTTTTGTATTTAGCCAACTTATATATTTATTAACATTTGCTCGCTGCTTCACCTGCGTGATATGGTTTTCCTGGAATAAAAGTAGCCTAAAATCTTCCCTGGGTCCCAAAGTATCTACTTACCAAATTTTATCGAAATCCGTTCGATAGTTTTTGAGTTTATCGCGTATAGAAGTCGACTTTTTGGCAAGGATAAGGATAAGGACCGAAGGATGTGATCAGTAGTATTTATCAGCAGATGGTGAAGTGGACCATTAGTCTTAAAAACACGCTTAGATTTAAATGGGCATTGTAAGTGAAATCACAATAAGCATAACTAATGAAAATCATTGACTGGTTGATTTATAAAACTACAAAAACAAGAGCATAAAAGTAAATTACTTTCAATCTTTCGCATTCCTCACCAAGATCTATATCACAAAATAGAATAATGAAAGCAATGCAATGAGAATAAACATACAGCTCAATGTAATGCTCAATGCCTGTACATTAATCAAGAAAATTACCAATATGTCTATCCACACTAGTGTTTTAAATTTGAATCGTTAAGATGTATACTAAATATTTCGGGTTCGATCCCCGGGGCCGGCAGTGATATTAGATTTTTGTAGAATTCAGTATCCGCCTGGAGACTGAAATTTCTGCCCGATATGGCGATAGGTTCGCCCCTACATCATGGGACGGAATACGCACAGCGAAAAGTTGGTGCACTTACTTGCGCCTCTGCCTCCTCCTTCGGGGATAAAAAGGCGTGAGTGTGTGTGTGTAGCACTAGGTGGAGGTTTAATACGCCTTAGAGATTTATAGAGATTGTTTCTGCCCAGTGATACGGGTGAGCTAACATTATGCATATGGAGTACTAGCTTTTGTCCGCGGCTCCGCCCGCTTTAAAAAGGTTTTCCGGGATAAAAGTCCCGCTTTATATTTCCCCGGGATAAAAAGCCTATGTGTTAATCCAGGACATGATCTACCCGTGTGCCAAATTTCATCGAAATCCGTTCAGTAGTTTTTGCGAGAAAGAGGAACAAACATCCATACATCCATACATTCTTACAAACTTTCGCCTTTATAATATTAGTAGGATAAATTCTAAACTCCGGGCAAAAGACACGTTTATCGATTCGAAATATGTACTACGTGTTGCTCGCGGCTTCGTTTGCGTGACGAAGCAGCGAGCGAGCCAGCGAAAAACCTTTGCCGGTACAAAAGTTCCTAAAACACAGTACGATGCCAGTGCCATCTATTAAAAAATTCTGATTAAAATCATCCTGTATTTATCATTAGAACTAATCACCGGGATAAAAATAGCCTATGTGTTAATCCAAGAAACAACGACTAGAGTGCCATGTTCTATTCAAATCCGTTTTTGCGTTTATTTCTAACAAACACCCATTTTAACAAATTTTCGCACTTATAATACATATAGCTTTTGCCCGCGGCTCCGCCCGCGTGAAAAAGCTTTTCCGGAATAAAAAGTAGCCTATGTCCTTTCTCAAGCTCTAGACTATGAGTGTATCAAATTCCATTTCAATTGGTTCAGTAGTTTTGGCCTGAAAGCGCGACAGAAAAGATAGAGCTACTTTCGCGTTTATAATATTAGTAAGGAATAGTAAGAAGTAACACAAGATTAGATTTGAGGATTAAACCGAACCTGATCAACAATTGATACATACGCTGCCAATTTACCGCTTACGAATAAGAAGGGAGGTTAATTTTAATTTGTTTTTTACTGATATATTAATTTATCAGCTTGCTAGAGTTGTTCGGACGTGCGTCTGTTTTATGTTACTTTTCTCCTTCGTTTTTCGACTAGGTTTTTGGATAAAAATCTAAAAAAAAGAGGTAATTAATTAACCTAGACTTATGTAATGAACCAATCAAGTTTATGAGCTCATGTGGAACACATTCGTGCAACGTAAAACAAAAATAAGGGAAAATGTAGCCAATCATTTTTACTGGGTTAGATTAAAATTTACTTCTTATTAAATACTACACACACACACACACACTCACGCCTTTTATCCTCGAAAGGGTAGGCAGAAGCACAAGTAGTGCACCAACTTTTCGCCGTTATTCCGTCCCATACTGTGATAGGGGGCGAGCTTATCGCCATATCGGGCACAAATTCCAGACTCCGAGCCGATACTGAATAGAGAAACTCAATATCACTTTGCCCGACCCGGAAATCGAACCTGAGACCTCAGCATTGTAGTCGTACCATAACACAACTACGCCACCGAGGCAGACTCATTAAATAGTGTTTCATCATATCGTCGTCCGGCATTCAGTACCGCGAATGTAAAATTGGGGCACTTTACAGGAGAGACAAAAAACTGATTTTATTATAATGTACACTTTACCTTCTGCTAAACTATTGTTATTTAGCATATGCTAAATAACTATTGTTATTGCTAAATAACAATAGTTTAGCAGAAGGTAAAGTGTACATTATAATAAAATCAGTTTTTTGTCTCTCCTGTAAAGTGCCCCAATTTTACATTCGCGGTACTGAATGCCGGACGACGATATTATAATTATTGCAATTAGTAATATCTATAAAGTTGCTTATATCTTCAGTATCCCGAACACGTTTACGCACTATCGTAATAGGTAACGTAATGGTTTCGTTTGAGTCAATTTTTGTATGGAAATTTGAATAGCGCCCCGGTGAGCGAATTTGGAACTACCATAAGGCAGAATGAAAATTGCGCGCGTGTGAACTTCAAACAGTAAACGTGTAACCATGATTACGGTAAACTTAAAATGTATGGGAATCTCAGAATTAAGAATAGTCCTTATTCTATAATGGGAATTGACAGTACGTATCTGTTTTTTGACGTATAGTATTGTCAAATAAATACGTAAACGTTAACTTACTCGATACGAATACGTTACGAATACTATATTAAGCGCGTAAATTCCTGCTAGGGGTATAGAAAGACTATACTACTAACGTAGTTAATAAGAACAGCAGAATCAGGTAGAGATCCTTTGTTATAATTTTTTGAATTGTTAATATCTAGATTGAAGGACCAAAAACGGTCTTCCCATTTGTTAGTTACATAAAAGTAAATCCCACAAAGAAAAATACTTGATAAAATAAAAAGTATATTACTATTGATTTAATTAATAGCTAAGTAGTACTTGTATAGCTTATGTTCTAAGCAACGTAGCTTTAAGCTGAGCATACAGAGCGACGCGAATAAACATCAAGATATCGATTTAACTTTCTTATGAATTAAGTACAACACTAGTCCTCCGGTGATGAGTGCGCTGCTCCTGGAAAACAAGGGTACCTTTAAATAAATAATATATTTCAATAACATAATATATTTTATTTCGTGTATTTGAAGTTACATGCATGTGGTAGTTATGTGTATTCTAGTAGGTACTAATAAACCTTAAAATTTTGTGAATGCTATTTGTACGATGTAAACGTTATCATTGTCACAAGTTCATAAGACATTGATGACATTTAGTTTAGTTAAATTTAGTTTTTGAATAATTTTAATGAGTAACGCAGGCAAGGAAATAGTCCCAGCACACACACAGTCTCCCGGCCTTTTGGCCAAGCGGATTTTCTCTTCCTAAACCCATATTCTTTTCGGCAAATTTAGATCTCGCATTCACACTGTGTTATGTTTAAGGGAAGTACAGTGGGTCTAGGATGTGAAAAAAACACGATGCGTTTCCGCTTCGTTTTATTGTGATTGGTTGAGAGGCTGACGTATCGGTATTTTGATGTTTGTGATTGATCGAGCGACCGATACGTCAGTCACTCAACCAATCACAATCAAACGAAGCGGAGACGCATCGCGTTTTTTTTTCACATCCTAGCCGCACTGATATGAACAACGAACTAGTTCTAATTCAACACAAAAAGTTATCAATTTTACAGGCAACAAGAAAATATCATTTTATTTCAGAATTATTTGTAGGCATAATTACACAATTCGTTTAGGCATTGAACCAAACATATTATACCTAAAATATTTATACATATGACAGCAGGTTTCACGAAATACGATATACAAGTGTTTTTATTAGACAAATATATTTTGCATTAGTCTATCATTTTGAGTAGCTGTTTCCTGCATATTAAACAGTAGGAAGTATCTTGCCTCGTTATTTGAAAGCTTTCTGTATTTTTTTCATCGAACTCTTTACTCAGGCCAAGGCAGCAGACGCAGTAACGCTCTAAAAATTTTATTCAGCACAATATATAATTTAAGAGCACGTTACTAACATCAAAGCCTCATATCGAGCTGTAAACGTTAGTCGGTGCTTTTCACATTTCTCGCATTTTGAATATTATAATGGCGGGAAATGTATTTGAAACAGTAGGTGTTGACATCACACATTGACCGCGTCATCACACAGAAGTGTCGATCGGACAAGTATTACGTCATACGTGTAGTGTTAAGTGTACTGCGAATGTGTTAGATGCGTACCACAAGGCGACGCGGCCTGTTGTCGTGTGCCTATACACGCTGTACCTCGATATCCTGTACTCGCTGTCGTTATTGAACCTCTTCAGGATTTTCTCTACACTAGAATAAAATTTTATTCAATTAGAGGTTATAATTTTGATATATTTATAATGAGAATCTGCTCTTACGTGAAGTCAGAATTAGCTGCTATTAACGCTGAGCGGTACCCGTGCGGCTTTATGTCTATGGAGCCGAAGCTCGACAGCATCGACGCCACCTGCAGTGAAACATGCGTATGACATTAACGGTTACACATTGTCTATGCCATTGTATTCTAGATTTACGACGCACGACACAAACCGACCGCGGCCAATGAAACGTACCGAGCGACGACACTGGCTCTCAGATTAATTATACATCTCGACCTTAAATCAACCTTGGCAGTGACATGAAAAATGAGCCTTACACATAAGAGAAATCAAACACCGGCCGATGGGGACATTCTGTCGGAAAAACGTTGGCCTGAGGTAAAAATAAAATTTTTCCGCGTGTGACACTCGGGCATTATCAATCTGTTTTAACTAGCAACGGGAAATATGTGCACGCCGCGTGAATTATGCGTGTGTGGGAGTGAGGACGTGCGTGTGCGTGTCGCCCTGGCGCCGCGCCAGCGTCGGCACGCCGCGGCACCGTGTCACACCGTGTCGCGCCGTGTCACACCGTGTCACTCGCCGCCATACACACCGACACACCGCGCCCGCAGCGGGAACACGCCGCAACCGCACGACTCTTCACCGACCAAAGTGACAATTATTACTACCATAACTGTTCTTTAACATATGAGCGCTAATTTTGGCTCCTAGGAGCGAGCCGCGTCGGGCCCGAGATCGCTCGGTTCGGCCGAACCGGGCATTTTTAATTAATTCGTTAAGTCATCCCGTTGCATAACCGAGTGAATTTCTGGAGCTATCGGCCGGTGAGAAGTTTCCGACGTGTGAGCGCGTTGAAAACATTTTCTGTGCACATGAAATATGATTTGGATATATAAGCGGCGACCGAGCACTCGGCCTCGACGTCGAGAGCCGCTGCCTGTCCATCAAGCCGTATAATATTTTGATGTGTCTGCGTACAAAGCGATATGACAGTTTTAGACGAAGACTGACACCCAACAGATGTTCCGCGAACGACGGGAAATGTGTTTGCATATCAAATTTTCCTGTTTGAAACTGGCCAAGTTTTTGCATAAAACTCCCAATTTATTATAGATTTTAACAACTTCTTAAAAGAATAGATTGAGATGTGTTTGTCTTGCGGGTCGGCCGTCGGTTTACATAACAAGTGTGTTGTATTTATAAATTTCAACAGAAGTATTGCCTTGTCGACATTAATGAGTTGTTCTCGGAGCGCCCTGACATGCAGCCAGGCCGGGCGGTGGCGCGGCGGGTCGCAAACCGACATGTTCTGCGGACAAACTCCACATCAACATTACTGCAGTACAGTTAAAATGTTCTCTTAATGCTAAAATATGATGCTGAATTACACCTCGTTAAAGGAATGTATTCAACACCATTATGGCAAGTAGATTGATGCCAAAAATAAAAAGGTATACGAGCCAAATATTCAGCAAATTTTCCCCAATTTGTATTGTTAATTTGGGTAAAACATCAGTTTGAAGTAAAAACGGACATGACAATTGAAAAGAAAGTAATAATCGTTTGGCAACAGACGAGACACACATACCACAGTAAGTACAAAAAAATAACAAAAACAGGTGATGAATCATGTCTGTCTTAAGGTAGCACTAAATTTTAAAAAGATTTTCATGAGTACCGATTGCCAAAATAAATATTCCAATTTTCTCACGATAAGAAAAAAACCGAATTTAGATATATTATAGGGTTGATAATGCACTCGTAATGCCTCTAGCTTTGTAGGTATGTGTAATTAGCCACGGTAATCATTTACTACTAGGCAAGTTTCTTTTCGTTAGCTTGGCTTCTGGTATGACAAAAAATATAACGACTACAGCCCTTTAACAAGAAATATTATAATCTCGTCGAATCAGTCCGGAGTCTCTAATATAAATCTTTTACTTATAAAAGTAATTATACTATAATATGCCATGTAAATATGTACATTGTACACACACACACACACAAACACACACTCACGCCTTTTATCCCCGAAGGGGTAGGCAAAGGTTCAACTAGCTCACCCACGTTTCGCCGTACGTATTCCGTCCCATGATGTGGTAGGGGGCGAGCCTATCGCCATATCGTACACAAATTCCAGACGCCGAGCTGATACTGATTAGAAAAACTCAATATCACTTTGCCCGACCCGGGGATCAAACCCGAGACCTCAGCATTGCAGTCGTCTGTAATACAACTATACATACAAGCCACCGACGCAGTCTATGTAAGTAGGTACGTGTTACCCAAATACAGGTTTGAGTATTACGTTCGCAATCTTAACATAGTATAATACAAAGTCACTTCCCGCTTTCTGTCCCTATATTTATTTATTTAGATCCACTAGCGATAGTTCACAAAAATATTACAATCAAAATAAAATATGATATAAAACTAAGGACTATAAGTACCATCATTATAAGTGGATACAGCATTACATTCATTTGCTTATGTATGCTTAGATCTTTAAAACTACGCAACGGATTTTGATGGAGTTTTTTTTAATAGATAGAGTGATTCAAGAGAAAGGTTTGTATGTATTTACTTTCATCCCGGAAAAATTTTGTCACGCGAGCGAAGCCGCGAGCAAAAAGCTAGTAACTTAAAATTTGAATCCGGACTACGCAAGCAATATATTATTTTATATTATAGATTGTGTTATTTGATGAAGCAGATGTGAGACTGTGACATATAATTTATATTCATGTTAAAATAAGGGGACTTAAAATATCTGTGTAACTACTAGACATAATGAGACTTAACATCATGTCTCAGAATGACGAGCGCAGTGGAATTCCATACAGTACTTACAAAGTACTCAAGGTGCTGGAAGGTGTTGCTCCTATTTATGGGTAGTCGTATCACTGACCATCGTGTCCTAGGATACCAATGTTAATGGCATAGCGTGGGTTCTTGCCGCTCTATAACAAGAAAACCTCCGTTCAACAAGTCATGTATACCTCCCCCCGTTACCTTTTTTTATGGCATTGAATGACGAGACGAGCATGCCGTTCGCCTTATGGTAAGCGATACGACCACCCATAAACAGTAGTCACACCATACATCACCTTGAGTTACAAAGTACTGTGTGGCATTCCACTGCGCTCGTCGTCCTGAGAAGTCTCATTATGTTCAGCAGTTACACTGGGTACAATGTCCTTCAAACCGAAACACAACAATGCATGCACACTGCCGCTTGGCGGTAACCAAAAGTAAATAGAATAAAAGAGTTTTATTTCACGCATGTTTGTATGTTTCTTAGAAGTGCACATAGGCATCATAAAGTGTACATGTTATGTGGGCCGGATTATGTTTGTTGTAAGCTGGGGAGGGGGGGGGGGGGGTCTGACTGCGTCCGTGACGCAGTTCAATGTCAGTACGACTACCACGCTGAGGTCTCGGTTCGATTCAGGGTCGAGCAGATTTTGGGTTTTTATGCTCAATATTAGCCCGGAGTCTGGAAACCCGATATGACGATAGGCCTACTACCATAGCACGGAACACACAGGGTGAAAAGTGGGTGCACTAGATGCCCCTCTGCCTACCCCTTCGAGGATAAAAGGCGTAAGAGTATGTACAGTCAGCCACATAAGTAAAACAATTTTTTTTCTTTGAGGCAAGTAAAGTTAATCATCTTTATTTCATTTTGGTGAAGAGAAAACAGAAATTGGTAAGAACACGAAAGTGTAGACGCGATTTGAAATTTTGAATTTGTTCAGCTACTTATGTGGTTGACTGTATTGGTTATATAAGGCGAAAAATATGAAATGATTCAACCACTATTCTTGGATAATATTTATATTTTAAGAGCACAACGAATTACGTGTCTTCACGGAAGAAGAACGAACCAGAGAGAATGTTGCCAGTAGAAAAGACAATAAACATAAGTTATACACAATACTATGACTGGCAACAATAATTTGTTTAACAGTAATTATCATAAAGCTAACAGACTGTACAACGTATATCGATAAAACTTGTGCCGCCTTATAAAGTACTCACCATGTACTGCACAGCGCCTCGTATGATGTTGACTTTGTTGCAGTACTCGGCAAGCGCGGCTTGTTTCTCGACGGGCCCCACAGTTCGGTAGTTGCCACGGTTCTCACACGCCGCCCAGTGCCCGAACCTGATGAATATGTAACCTGACGAGGAAATGAGAGATATAAAAACGTTTTCTATACATGGACATTTGACTGACTGCCTCGGTGGCGTAGTTGTGTTATGGTACGAATGCAATGCTGAGGTCTCGGGTTCGATCCCCGGGTCGGTCAAAGTGATATTGAGTTTTTCTATTCAGTATCAGCTCGGAGTCTGGAATTTGTACCCGATATTGCGATAGGCTCGCCCCCTATCACATCATGGGACGGAATAATGGCGAAAAGCACCCAGCACTAATTGCGCCTCTGCCTACCTCTTTGGGGATAGAGGGCGTGAGAGTATAATATGTATGTAAATGTAACATTTAGTCTAAACAACGAAAACCCCATTCAAATCGGATCAGTAGTTTTTGAGAAAATCGCGGACATACAAACTTACATACATACGGATCGACTACAGAACCTACTTTTTTTGAAGTCGGTTAAAAATATCTTCTAGCCATCAATAAAATCTGGCGAAGAAATCAATGATATTAATATATTAGCTGCTGGTATGTTTATATCCCTGGATAGCGACGATCGTAGACAAGGTGTAAACCTCTGCATAGGGGCCCACGTAAGTGTCAGGCCGGCATAAATGTGACGACCAGCGAGGGTTGATCATCTCTCGTCAGTCAAAGTACTCAGGGGGCTTAGAATGTGAAAATAAAAACACGATGCGTCTCTGCTTCGTTTTATTGTGATTGGTTGAGAGACTGACGTATCGGTATTTTGATGTTTGTGATCGATCGAGAGACCGATACGTCAGTCACTCAACCAATCACAATAAAACGAAGCGGAGACGCGTCGTGTTTTTTTTCACATTCCAAGCTCACTGCTCCCCTTACCAGCAGGTGCAATAGGATGATGGTGCCGCGGCCGTATAAAAAAAAGCTGCCGAATTTGTCTTTATTGTGGGGTTGGCAAATAATACTTTTAAATGCACGTTGAATAAATGATTTGGCTTAGTATTTACTATCAGTCTGTCTGACAACTAAGCCCTCTGCTGGCGTCAATCTTATTTGGGAGACTTTCGGACTCCTCTCTCGGACAAATCGTCTAAGAAAAACCCACATCGTGATGCTGGACTTTGAGATCGATTCAGTCCGACTAGACTAGGATGATGAGAAATGAAATAAAATTTGTAGAAAAGAACTGATCCACGTAAAGTGGATTGGAACAACTATAAATATTCAGTGCAGACCATTGTCTATGTCATTTGATGTGACGAGCCTGTCGCCGCATTGAGCATTATACCAACTTCGGAATAATTATTTGTCGAAAAAAAAAACACATACTTGTTAATGTAACTTCCAGAGTATGTTGCTATTGGTTTTCAGATAAATTATATCATCAATATATTATTCTGGCGCGACAAAGTGACTGCACCTCACCTGATGGTAAGCACGATGCCAGGCAGATAAGAGTATTGAATGGCAGCAGATGATTATGATGCTGGATGCGGCAAGCTGAAGACAGGGCGCTATGGCGCTCATTAGGGGAGGCCTATGTCCAGCAGTGGACTGATAAAGGCTGATGATGATGATGAGATGATTATCTCATGCCATTCGACACAATCATGCCGGTCTACTGAGCTGCTTCTTCACGCTACGGCGCAATATGAATTAGATTTCCGAATGTAACCCTATATGAACTTAATCACAACAAATTATATACTTTTGTAAAACATATGTGGTTTTCTCAAAATGTATGTCAAAATATATTCCTACAACTATTCAACTATTTACACAGACCTACTATCCACCTTGTACCTCTCCTTTTTCCAGTGCTTCCATCATAATTTTGATATTTTAGGTGTTCTCGGTGGATATTACTTGCCATCAGATTTTTTTTATGGCATTGAATGACGAGACGAGCATGCCGTTCGCCTGATGGTAAGCGATACAACCACAAAAAAACAGTAGCAAGACCATCCAGCACCTTGAGCTACAAAGTACAGTATGGCATTTCACTGCGCTCGTCATTTTGAGACATAAGTTGTTAAGTCTCATTATGTACAGTAGTTACACTGGCTACAATGTCCTTCAAACCGAAACGCAGCAGTGCATGCACACTGCTGCTCGGCGGTAGAAGTAAACATTGCAGTGCTACGCACCCAGACAGACTCTTACATATGAGAGACCTACCACCAGTATGCCATGCCATATTTTTTAAAGTGACAATAATAAATAGATAACCTGTGCAATAAGAGTCCCAGCCAGCTTCATGATAAGTCTGCCTCACATTGAATGGCGTGCTCAGTTTTATGAAGTTCACTCCATTTTGAAGCTTCTTGCACTTGCCTTCAGAGAAGAATTCGTATAAACTGTAAGTATAACATTTTAATACATAAACTATTATTGTTAGTGCCTAGACCTAGTGTAGTTTGCATTAGAAAATACAAAATCTAGAAATGTTTGATGTATAATGATATAATAAATATATTTGCTACATAAATGGTCTTTTATTATATTTTCAGATATTGTTTGACATAGTTAGTGAATATCGTCTACAAAACATAATCAATGAAGATATAACAGATAACAATCAGGTGAAATGTATGTTCATTTGCCCCCTGCATCATAAAAAAAATCTGGTATTGATTAAATAAGCAATAAACATAGTATTTACAAGTAAAAAAAAACGATTGTTAATGTAGTGTTGACTTCATTGTGCAACAAAACTTACTCTTGTAAGGCAGTACTCTTCCAAACTTCATCAAATGTTAACTTCATTCGCATTTCCCATGCAATATACTTCGTGTCATACAACTTTGGGAACATGTTGTGTATATTTTTTTTGAAGGTGGAATACTTTTTTGGCAGCGGTCCTATAAACTGAGCATGTAGGAGTACTAGATCTAGGTATAAATTGTGTCCTATAATAGGTTTCTTGTATATCTCTAGTAATGAAATAATTTGTGAAAAACCAAGAAGACAGTTGATAAGATTCTCTTCTAGTATCGCTATTGGAGCGCTGTTGGCGCCCTCTACATATTTATCTCTGTATATAAGTACCTGTGGATAACAAATAAAAGCGTATCAAAATTTCAAAGGACTTTGTGAAGTAGAATAGGACTGCCAAATTATAAGCTCTTTTAGTTATAAGCATATTTTGTTAACGGAAAATATAATTTTTGTAAACCCTACATGGCATGTCACATACAGCATAATTAAATAATGGTTTCATGAATTATAGAGTTTAAGTACCATTTATTAAATAGGATTAAAATATTTTTCATCATCATTACCAATATAATTTACCTTCTTACTATTACCTAAGCTATCTGTAGTGACGACCTCCGGGAACCGAGACCGTATCTCATTGTGCACTATGTACCGCAATAACGGCTTCTCTATATCTAAATACATTGTGCCTTCATCACTGTTACACAGCCATCTGAAATTTATAATTGCTTCGTTATTTTAGTAATTTTTTACACAAAAAGCTTTGCCTGCCATTTGCCTAGAAGATAAAAGACTTTGCGAAGTTGTGGTAAAATATGAAAGTAGTTTGTACATTGACTTTACAATGAAAAAGCAAAAGTGGTGAACCCAAAACAAAATTTTAATTTCCTGGTTAAGCTATAAGTAATTAATTAAATAGTAAATACATGAAAGCATTGTATTAGATGATTTTTGACAATGAGTTATTAAAAATTCCACATTGGCAGTAATTTTATTACTGTTGAACTGTTGTTTGGTAGACTCCATTACATTATAATGAGAAAGAAATCTTCCTTAGTCGAGTAAGAAGTAACTATAGACTTCTTCTGCTAGTGGCTCAGCCTATGTGAATGACTTTTTCCAGGATAAAGGTCCCACATTGTATTTCCCCAAGATAAAAAGTAGCTTCTGTTACTTGCTTATAATGTAGCTTTATCTTGGTCAAAGATTTTTTTAAATTAGTCCAGTAATTTCGGTGCCTATTCAATGTAAACAATCAAATCTTTCCTCTTTGTAATATTAGTATGGACTTCTACAATTGAATCAAATAAATCAGTGATATGTGTCATGATATTTGGCCTGAGCTTATTTTCAGCAACTATTGCTATCTTTCAATTATATTATGTAAACCTCAACTCACATTATGGATTATTTGCTAGGAAATGCACACTAAACATTTATTTTTAAGCCTTCTAAAGATCTTTATCTTGAATAAGTTTGCACAGCAAATAGAAAAGTTAGATTTATGTTCACTTACTTTGAAACTTCAGAGCAATACTGTTGAAGTAGCTTCTCCTCTACCATCCCTAATGAACTGATGGCTTTGTTCAGAAAGGTTTTATCTTTCATGTCTTTCTGTACATTCGTCAGTTCAGCTTTGCTTAAGAATGGAAGCCCTTCATATATAAACTGAAAAGAGTGAAGAATAGAATATATCATTAGAGTTGTCTGTTTGTCTATTAAAAAGGAAATGTGAACAAATTTGTTTGGAAATTGAAACTAGTTTCTCACAGTAAATGGAAAGCATTGGCAACGAAAGAGAGATTTATATTGGTACATTTTTGGCCCACAACAGACTTTATTCTAGAAGATTGTTAATCCTAAACACCTGGAATTATTTCAAATTCAAATCATTTATTCAGTAATTAGGCCCCTAAGGGCACTTTTACATGTCATTATTCACAATGTTGTTTTACTTAAAGATTCTACCAGTGATTCTATTATAAGTGAAAGCTAGCTACAACCATATTACAAAAAATAATTACCAGAGAAAATTTTATCAACTACTACTACCAATGATATAACCTGGGCATCTTCAAGCCAATATATTCTGGCCAAGCGTGCTGTACAGTAGAGCACATCATCACTTCCATCAGGGGAGATAGTGGTCAAACGCAAAGCTATCCTACTAATATTATAAAGGCGAAAGTTTGTAACAATGTATGGATGTTTGGATGTTTGTTCCTCTTTCACGCAAAAACTACTGAACGGATTTCGATGAAATTTGGCACATGGATAACTCATGTCTTAGATTAACACATAGGCTACTTTTTATCCCGGGAAAACATAAAGCGGGACTTTTATCCTGGAAAAACTTTTTAACGCGGGCGGAGCCGCGGGCATCAGTTAGTAGGTCATAAAAATAGACTTACCTTATTGAAATCAAATTTATGTTTACACAAAAAATCAAGTGTAGATGCTTGGAAGACAAATGATTGATCTATATCCCCAAATGATTGGGGACTCAAGTAGAATGTGTACCCAACAGCAACATAGGTGTCTAGCTCTCTTTCATACTGGAACATTGTCAGCCCAACTTGACTCATAATCATTTTGCTCACTTCTGATTTGATTCGGTCATATCTTTCTTCATTCGTATCAAACAACCTAAAAAAAAAAACATTTGTATTTTTTTTTTAGTATTCTCCAGCTGCTGATAATTACTGGTGGTTAAGGTGTTGAATTGCCAATGTCTTGTCTGTTGGCCAATCTTTTTCCATTTTTACATATTACACCCCAGTGCGATTGGTATAACACAGATTTTAACAATGTTGAAGAAGTAAGCACCGATTTATTAAATTAGCAGGAACCGCTGTGCCGGTATTTTTGGTTTAAAAAAAATTGAACTGTACGGCCAACGAATCCTTAAAAGGAAATTGTGTTGTTAAACATTGTATGGAATATTTACATCAATTGCGATTTTTATGTGATAAATTACTCTACTTATTACCTATCAGCGACTATATAGCCCTTACCTATATTTGAAAGCTTCTCCGGCAAGAATAGCCGTAAACTCAGCATCGAAAGCCACAAAACATGATTTCTTTAAATTCATGGTTATGTTATCCAAATTTTCAACAAAGTTGTGTTTTGTTATTTCCATATTGTATACGTTTGATCTCTAAATGTTATGATCTTAATGTAAGGATCTAAATTTTGTTTCTAATACAGTTCAATCTTACTATCAATATTAACACAAAACTAAAACTCAAAATAAGAATTAGAATCAGTGTTGCCAGATGTTTGATGGTTGAAGTCGCCGAAAATTCATCGTGAAGTAGCCTAAAGTCGCATACATACATGCATGTGCATATACATTCTCGCCTGTTATCCCCTAAGGGGTAGGCAGAGGCGCAACTAGTGCACCCACTTTTCGCCGTTATTCCGTCCCATGATGTGATAGGGGGCGAGCCTATCGCCATATCGGGCACAAATTCCAGACTCCGAGCTGATATTGAATACAAAACTCAATATCACTTTGCCCGACCCGGGGATCGAACCCGAGACCTCAGCATTGCAGTCGTACCATAATACAACTACGCCACCGAGGCAGTCAAAAGTAAAGTAAAGTCCTAAAGTCGCCACTTCGTATATGGAGAGGTGAAGGAGCAAAAAAACAAAAAAACCTCCCTAATTTGTAATTTGTAGTGGTCCAACGCGGCGAAACTTCGAAATAGCCTAAAGTCGCCCACTCGTGTGTGGACGCGGAGAGCAAAAAAAAAAGGTCCCCAGTTTTCAATAATTGTGTGTAAGGGGGATCTGAGTACATGTTTTGTACCCTCAAAGCTATAAATATCCTCAAATTCGACAAAAACAATGCATAAAACACAAACCTTCCGAAGTAGCCTACATTGGCGACTAATCACCATTCGCGTAGCCTAAACGGCGACCAGTCGCCATTTGCAATTTTTGGTCGTCCCGACACTCTTCAAGATAGCCTACATGGCGAAAAGCCGCCTAATCTGGCAGCACTGATTAGAATCATGAAATTTGAAAATGTCATTGTACTTTTTTATTTAAATATTAGGACTCTGGATACTAGTCTATCAAGCGCATCTTTCATAAAACACAATTATTCATGTTTTTTTACCCGACTGCGAAAGAAAGAGGGTTTTATTTTTTCCAGTGTATGTATGTACGTATTAATCAGTATTGGAACGAAGTTCCTTATCGCACGTTGTGAAAGGGGGCTAGACGGAAAAAATTCTCACGAAAAGTTGTCACGACACTTTTATAAAAATTGTCACGACACTGTTATAAAAATTGTCACGACACTTTTATACTAGCCCTGTGAAACCAGCCAGTAATAATAAAGAACTGGTTCGAAATTTAAATAAAAAAAGACAATTTAAATCTTATGGCGATAGGCTCGCCCCCTATCACATCATGGGACGGAATGTCGGCGAAAAGTGGGTGCACTAGTTGCGCCTCTGCCTACCCCTTCGGGGATAACAGGCGTGAGTGTATATGTATATGTATATATATGTATGTAATTTAAATCTTAAAGTATAACTACGTATACGTACTCTAAGATTTAAATGCTTTTTAGAGTAGTTTTTTTTTCGTTAGTTGTATGTTAATTTTAATGTAAATGCTTGCTTAGGTGATGATCGTGATTCGATGACATATCTATTGTGTAGGTAGAAGTAAATGTTTTCATTGATGTGGTAACGTTTTAATGAAATATACAATTATTATTACAACTTAAAAGAAATAAAATTTTATTACAATATCTTCACTAATTAATCGAAACAACTTCGTTCCATCCGGGTGTCCCTTGACACCTCTCAAGTTTTTATTATCTAGACACGCGGCAGCGTGTCAAGCCAAGTTCAAGCAAAGGAACTGGCTAGCCAGCGCCTAGTGTAATATAACACGAACCACTTGTGCCACTTTTCACCCTTCTATAACTCAAAACCTATTTAACGTAAACACACAAAACTACGTATGTTTAATTATATCCATAAGGACATCTAGAAGCCCAAATTTCATGAAACTAGCTCAAACGGTTAAAAAGATATAAAGGTTCAAAAGTCGTTAATTTTAAGACTGACTGACTGACATATAGTACCTAAACCTAACCTACTTCCAGATGACCTAGAAGGATGAAATTTGGAATCCAGCTCGGTAATTGCGTTGTTGCGTAAGCGTAGGAAAAAATCTAAAAATAAAAAAAAGTTATAAAACACCCCATACAAAAAAAATAAAAAAAAAATTGTACCGTTAGAACCGATACAAGCAGATATTTGAAAATATCCCAATATATATATTGTTATATTTGCTATGTAACAGAAATATAAAAATAAAGTTAAGTCAGAAAATAAGTGGTGTCCCCATACAAAAAACTTGTAATACGCGCTAATACAACCGGCCAACGCGACGGTGTATCGTCGGCGGCGCGCGGCACCACATAACTCAATACCTGCCTAGTTTTCTTTACAAAAAGTAATAACATCCCACCAAAAACATAAATGTAAAAAAGGAGAGCCAAGTTTAATACAAAAATTATGCTTGGCTGTGGGCTTCGCCGCAAAAAGAATGGAGATCTAAATGAGTGCCAAGTTTTATGTAAAATCCAAATATGTATTTATAGGGCACAAAATAACATTATGAACAAGTATGAAACTCTATTTCTTTGCTTTATTCGATACCTATAACAATTGCTGCTATTTAAAAATGTGAGATCTTAAAGCAGGTTAGATTTGACTTGGCCAGTTTTTATCAGAATTAAATATCTATACTAATATTATAAAGCTGAAGAGTTTGTTTGTTTGTATGTTTGTTTGTTTGTTTGAACGCGCTAATCTCAGGAACTACTGGTTCGAATTGAAAAATTATTTTTGTGTTGAATAGACCATTTATCGAGGAAGGCTTTAGGCTATATAACATCACGATGCAACTATTAGGAGCGAAGAAATAATGGGAAATGTGAAAAAATACGGGGAAAATTATTCATCCTTGAGGGCTTCCATTGCGTGCGCTGCGAAAACGGTTCAAGATACCAAAAATATAAGTATGAACAAATTATTCCTCTTGAAATGATCTAAAAAAATGTCCGCGACAGTATATGTCTATCTTTTAAGATTAACTCACTAGAACCGTTTTTATGGTAATCAAATTTGGTCGAAATTAATGCATTATTTGTTAAGAGTTGTATCAACGTCATAATATTAATCTTTATCCAAATAAATGTGTTGGATAGAGTGATTCAACGGGAAGGTTTTTATGAACTTTTAGCCCAGAAAAACTTATTAACGCGGGCGAAGCCGTGGGCAAAAGCTAGTATATAATATGTCCATTGATGTATTAAAAAACCACATCAATGAATATGTTGAATCATCATCATCATCATCATCATCATCAGCCCGTTGCAGTCCACTGCTGGACATAGGCCTCTCCCAAGATACGCCACAGAGCCCGGTCTGCTGCTTTATGCATCCAGTTGCTGCCGGCCCTCTTGTGCAAGTCATCCCGCCATCTGGCTAGAGGGCGTCCCACGCTACGTTTACCAAGACGCGGTCTCCACTCCAGAACACGCTTACTCCAGCGGTTATCTGTTCTGCGACATATGTGGCCAGCCCATTGCCACTTTAACCTACTATAACTCTCAGAGCTATGTCGGTCACTTTGGTTCTCTGACGGATCACTTCGTTCCGAATTTTGTCCTTCAGAGAGACTCCGAGCATAGCTCTTTCCATAGCACGTTGAGCGACTTTAAGCTTATGGGATTAGCCCCACATGTTGAATAACTTTATAAAATTACTGATGTAATGAAAACTGGCCAAGTCAAATCTAACTTACTTTAAGATCTCACATTTTTAAATAACAGCAATTGTTGTTCCTGTCAATACATATTTGAATTTTGCATTAAACTTGGCACTCATTTAGATCTCCATTCTTTTTGCCGCGAAGCCGACAGCCAAGCATAATTTTTGTATTGAACTTGGCTCTCCTTTTTACATTTATGTTTTTGGTGGGATATGATAATTCTTAAACTACTGGTTGAAATTGAATGAAAGGAGACGGGCGAAATTTCATAGAATCTTGGGCTTAGTGTTACAAAGATAATTTATGCATTATTTAATAAGTATAATAGAACCATTTCCAAAAGACAAAAAAATATCTATCTTTACAATGGGAGTACAGAAAAAATCACTAGAGAGTATAGCGTCCAAAACATCTCTCTATGAATAACTTTTTATTAACCTGATAACGCAAGGTGTTCACGGCACCGAATCATTGCCATGGGATTGCCGTATTGAATAGTGAGCAGCTGGCTTAGATAATAACCAGAATTAAACTTATAGCATGGGATCGACGAGGACTGATATCAATATATAATGGCTCATCTACACTCTCGCGCAAGCGGTGAGACGAGTTGCGAAGTGAACCACGAGATGAGAATGTAAATGGGGCGCTCGCGACTCGCCTCATTGAAATAAATGAACACCCTGCGAGAATATAAACAGAACTAGCCATGAGGCGAGGTGCGAAGCGAGAGTGTAAACGAGCCATTATGATATGTATTTTAATTTGACATTACGTCGGGAGCACTGTACAGAGTTGCCAGTAAAATAAAATAATATCAACCAGTATCGAATAATTCTTAAAAAGTGAAAATGTCTTTTCAGTTTAATTTCTAAAGTACAATCAGCCCTGTAGTATATACTGCCTACTGCTCAGCATGTGCCTCCTCTACTACTGAGAGTGGTTAGGCCTTAGTCCACTACGCTGGCCTAGTGCGGATTGGCATACTTCATATACCTTCGAAATTCTCATGGAGAATTCTCAAGAATGTAGTTTTCCTTGCGATGTTTTCCTTTACCGTTATTATTAACTAGTAGTGCTCGCGGCTCCGCCCGCGTGAAAAAGTTTTTCCGGGACAAAAATATTTTCCCGGGATAAAAAGTAGCCTATAGCACTCAGGAGTTATGTAGCTTCCTATTAGTGAAAGAATTTTCAAAATCCGTTCAGTAGTTCCTGAGATTAGCGCGTTCAAACAAACAAACTCTTCAGCTTTATAATATTAGTATAGATTAATATATCCCTATTATTCTTGTTATACATGCTTGGTATACGACATAACTGATGATAAAATAAATATTAATGCAATAAAAATTCCGAGACAAAATAAGTTTTAAATCGATACCACTAAATACGTGTTAATAACTATTAACTAGCAACATTGTAGAGGACCGCCTGATGATCCTGACCCAGTCAGTACTCAGTTATTATTCTTAAAATCGTTGATTTACTTTTCCCCATTGTAATACAACCTAATATTTTTAAATGGGAGACATAAATATAGAAAAAGAATATTGATACATGTTTCATAAGTGTAGGGTCAAGCTCAATTTCGCCCGTCTCCTTTGAAACATAGGTACCGTGTACAATCCGGCTTCGTTAATGAAAATTTAGGCTTTTAGTTTTATCCACAACGAAGTTATAGGGGGTCAAAAATGGCCTGAAGTGCTTCGTGAAAAGGATGGCCGTGCCGCTTTTTGCTCTACTTGGCGGGGGCACTGCCATGCCCCCAGATAGTGTATTGTATGTATGTAATGGATGAACTCAAAACTACTGGACCGGTTTTGAAAATTCTTTCACTGATAGGAAGCTACATTACTCCTGAGTGCTATAGGCTACTTTTTATCCCGGTAAAACTCTTTCACGCGGGCGGAGCCGCGAGCAGAAATCTAGTATTGTATAAACTGGTAAACGAACCGTTGAGGAGCCAAAAGATCCATGAATGCGCTGCGGGCTGTTTGGGAAAGGAACAGGGATTAAAGAAGGGTGTGGAGTTAATTGGCTTTCCGGTATTTGTAAGCATACCTATCATTGTACGACTTTCGACAGTAGTAATTAATTATAATTAGAATTTTAGACGAAGGAGAAATGTTTACATCATGAAAACATGTTTAGTTATTCATTACTTATATACTGCCTCGGTAGCGTAGTTGTATTGCGTACGCGTTAAGAGTACGATTTGCGCGCTGAGGTCCTGGGTTCGAACCCCGGGTCGGGCCAAAAAAACTTTGTGGCTGGGTTTTTCCATTTAAAAAATTACTCAGTCGCAGCTCGGAGTCAGGAAGTTGGCGGTGTGATGCCCCCGTGCCTCGGAAAGCACGTAAAGCCGTTGGTCCTGCGCCTGATCTCTCTCCGGTCATGTCAGATTGCCGTCTCACCGGACTATGAGAGTGAAGGAATAGCGAGTGCACCTGTGTATTGCGCACACACTTGTGCACTATAATATCTCCTGCGTACCTGGCTGATCTCCGTTGAGATTGGCCGCCGTGGCCGAAACTGGCTAGGAGGATTTCATATTCACTTTTATATTACCTATATAACTTTGGAGATATATATGGAACGTACTTCTTTTTATTTATTATCAAAATAACAACTATTGATTCAATTGTTTTAGAAATATATTTTTTTATTTAATCCGATCCCACTCGAATGCCGTCACAGTACATTTCATTACGCATGTTGTAAAAACTACCTACGTATTCGTTTTTATGGCCCACTGACTGCGTGACGTCAACTCCTGGGAATCTAATTAGAGGCAAATTGTATTCAAACATACACAAAGCCTGCCCGATCTTCTAACGACCTCCTCACTCCTCAGGACACCAACAGTTCCTCAAGGCGGAAATGTTGCCTTACTTGGGATTCGAACCAAGATTGTCCCAGTGCATAGCTAATGTACGCTATCAGTAGAGTTACCAAGGAAGAGATTTTTCTCCCAATACATAGGGCTTCCTTTACTCCGACTTCTCCTCTAGGGCGCTATCAATTCTAAGTAAATTGTGTTTATGAAGCAGATTTTTTTAGAATTTACTGCACATAATTATTTACTATTCTTTTTGGTGAACATTCCAAATACGAATCTACAATTCCCTTACAACTGAATTATCTACATTCATTGAAAAAAAAAGCAAACAAATTAAAAAATATGGCCTTACGTAAGAAAAATATCAAACACTTAAAATATTTCGTTTCAAATAGGCTTTACAAAAAACGAAACATCCAGTTAATAAGTGAGTACTTATATTATAATAACGTAATTAAGTAGCAACATGTATATTCAATTCAACTTCAATTATTCATTTACACTACTTACTACAGGTAAATTAAAAAAAATAGTTACACAATACAACATTACGTAATCACGGAGAGAGTTCACTCAGATAGTCGACAATTTACTTCCGAATTGGAGCCCCAATGAGAGTCATGAGACTAGGCCTGAGACTGAAATCTGCACTTTGCCGTTGCAAAACAACCGACCATACCAGTCACCATTTGATGGTCGGCTCGCGTTGCCGTGTTTGGTGCCTCCACTGCGTCGCGTTCACTTTTAAAACGAAAATCTTCGGCCGATCTTTTCAATAAACATGTAATCAAAGAGTTTTACTTCGACTGCAGACTGAATTGCAATTCAATATGGCGGCGGACAAGAGCGCAATGCACATCCAGGATGAGCCAGAACAAAAGCCGAATTACATGCTCATGTCCTTGCAAAGGATATTAGTGCTTATTGTAATATTTGCAAGCGTTATAGTGGTCGTGTATTACACTCCGATGCCAGGTAAAGTACTCGCTTCGGATACCGATTATTTATTCCTTATATATAGGTATGCATAATAGTAAATCGATTCAATTGCTTCGATGTTGACTAATTACATTCGGTATAATAAATGAATCATTTGTGGTTGTTATCTTTATCAAGTCAATCGTTACCTACCTATATGAAAAGTTATAAAACATTTTGTAAGAAACTAGAACCATTTCAACATAATATCTAAACATTGTTCCTTTTAAGTGAATAATTTAATTTATTTCCTTGAATTAAAACTACGCTGTTACTTAACATGTACACAATAAATTAACATGAATAATTATTTAATTATTAATGTTAATTTATTTCATTCTTGGACTTATGTGTCTATGATGAACAAATGTTTTTATTACAGAGGAATATTTCGAAAACTGTGATAGAGAATGTCACGAATTGGACTGGCCGATGATATGCCGTGTGAAACTAGTAATCGAAGTGTACAAGACACTTAGCAAGTGAGTGTTAATTAATTTTATCATAAAACTTTTGTATAACACGGAAAATTACGCTTAATACATTTATTTAATTTCACTTAAGTAGTCATATAACCAAATTATACTTTATTTTAGATCGTGTGGAAATTGCACTGACAAAGAGGGCGGTTTATGTCCACAAACATGCATATCGGCGGATGGTCGAGAGCGCGGCGTCCTCACTGCAAACAGGGTTTTGCCGGCACCACCTTTGCACGTCTGCCATAACGATATTCTAGTAGTGGACGTGGTACACCGGGCACCAGCTCATACATTATCCATACATTGGAGAGGACAACCACAAAAGGAAACACCATTCATGGACGGGGCTCCCATGTTAACTCAATGTCCGCAACCTGCATACACCACATTTCAATACAAGTTTCGTGCGTCAGCAGTTGGCACGCACATGTACCATGCGCACTCCGCTGCAGACGCCGCAGACGGCCTGTCTGGAGCTCTCATTGTTCGACAGTCAAAGCGGATGGATCCTCTAAGAAAGTTGTATGACATAGACTCTACGGAACATACTATATTTGTTTCCGAATGGGGTCATTCAATGGGTCCCCTGGCGGGCATGATGTCAAATGTTCCTAATGCAGAATCTCTCCTCATAAATGGAAAAGGGAGGACGGGTGAATCTCCAGACGCACCGATATCTAAGTTCGCAGTTGAACACGGAAAACGATATAGATTTCGATTGGGATACGGTGGCGGTTCAAAGAGCTGTCCGATAAGATTTTCAATAGAAAAACACGTGTTGCAACTAGTTGCTTTAGATGGAAATAGAATAAGTACGGAATATGTAAATTCTATTGAATTAGGACGAGGCGAACGTGCGGACTTTATTCTGGAAGCTAGAAAGATTCCAGGTGTTTACAAAATCACAGTGAATGCTGATGAATCGTGCCAGAACAATTTAGAAGGTATCGCGGAATTAGTGTATAGTAAAAATTATGAAAAAGTGCTACTTAAAGACGAGGACAGTAATGAGCATGTTATTCGTGAGTTTACAACAGTGTTTAGTGACCGATGCACGGCCGAATATGTGTTATGTTTAACGGAAGTACACTC
Organism: Lapara coniferarum; assembly: GCA_949316025.1. NCBI lineage: Eukaryota > Metazoa > Arthropoda > Insecta > Lepidoptera > Sphingidae > Lapara > Lapara coniferarum. The sequence continues at coordinate 28,936,156 of OX438919.1, forward strand.
TCCGGACAAACTTCCAGCTGATTTGGTTACGAACCCGGACAAGATTATTTATATACCTTTCAACTACTCTACCAGACAGATTTCTGCTAAGCGTGTTGGTAAGCATTTTATAATTCTATTTTATTTGTTTATAATACAAAACGAATACAGCTACCGAGTCATTAATTCCTCACGACATTGAAAAAATAAATTGCGACGTATTATAGATTTGGTATCACCATAAGTAGTAGTTCATTCATATAAACACATTATATGCAGGATTAATTCTTGCTATAGGCAAGCCAAAATAGTGACTGACTCGCAAATATTTCCGAATATTGAATACTAGCTTTTGCCCGCGGCTCCGCCCGCATTAAAAAGTTTTTCCGGGATAAAAGTCCCAGTTTATATTTTCCCGGGATAAAAAGTAGCCTATGTGTTAATCCAGGACATGATCTACCCGTGTGCCAAATTTAATCGAAATCCGTTCAGTAGTTTTTGCGTGAAAGAGGAACAAACATCCTTACATCCATACATCTAAACATCCAAACATCCATACATTCTTACAAACTTTCGCCTTTATAATATTAGTAGGATTAGTAGGATTGATATTTGGGATCTGGGAACAAGAGTCTAAATAATGTATAATAAGTAAATTATTACTTACTTGTACTTAATTCAAAGGGTTGCGAGCGCCTTCTGCGTTCACCCTAAAGACCGGTGTGGCCAGAAAAGCCGACTCGCGTCAGGCTACTGGCAGGCCGTTAACGAAAAAAACTTACTTGGCAGTACCACAGAATACCGAATAGTGCTACGGCAGTACTCTTTAGTTATCTCACTTTCTCTTTTCTTCCAAGCTTAGCTATTTTTATTTAAGTAACTGAATTCAAGCCATAGCTGTAACATAATAACTAGACTACAAAATTTCTGACTTAGTAAAACTACGGGTAAATATTTGGCTAGAAGTTCATTAATATGCTTATACGGAATTGAATAATGCGTCTAATTACGGACGTCTAATGTTACTGACGTAAGTATTTTAATTAATATGGTAAGCAGAACTATGAAATAAGGCGTGTAACTTTAGATCTGTGCCTTTACCGTAGGCGCAAATGGTTAATATTATGTATACATTGAAATTTCATACTGTATGCTGTTATTACGAAGTTGCCTGTCGTAGGTAGTAGTATTTCATTGTCTTAAATAACACAACATTTATAAGTAGCATATGATCTAGAACAATCTTCTTGATCCATTTTAATATCCCACTTGATATAATGTTATAGTGGTACGTTTTTTTTACAACTGGCCGGCTGACTAGTGTCGGTCCATACTCCATTGTAAAAAATACTTTAGTGTTGGCTGATGAAGGACTATGCTTTTACTGTTTACCATATATGTTGAGTAACGCATAGAACTAACATTTTTAGAACCGGTATAAACCTGATAAGATCTTCATTGGACAGCACTCTTATTAAGCGCACATTACACGCTCACACAACCGGCATTCAATTCCATAACTCATGATTGACACGTGAGTAATGAAAACAAAACGACATTACACAATCACTCAAAATCACCTTCAGTCATACGCAAGATTTTGCGGAGAACACACGTTGTCACTCGTTTTGGTATGAATACTTGTAAAATAAAAGGGAATTGAGATTAAAAACGTGTAACAAGAAGGCGTTGGGCAAAATATTGACTGAAAAAGATAGTTTTATAGCCATACTTTTGTTTACCCACCTTTTATTAGCGGCCACGCCCGTTTGATTTTTTTATCCGGAATAAAAGTTATATATATTTTCCAGGGATAAAGGTAGCCTATGTGTTATTCTATACTATAATCTATCTTTGTGCCAAATTTCATTCGATCTGGATGTTTAGCCGTTCTGGTGTGATTGAGAAAAAAAGCATCAAAGTTTTCGCAATTATTATATTAGTACCTATAGATAAATTTAGTCTGAAATACGAGATACAAAAGTAAGACAACAATTTTTTTTATTATCTTATTGGATATAATTATCTAATAAGATAATAAAGAAAAAGAAGCCTATAGTACTGAGGAGTAATGTATCTTCTTATTAGAATTTACAAAATGAAACAAATCTTTCCTCTTTATAACATTAGTATAGACTAACTATTAAAGATTCGTGGTATACCACAACTCAGGGATTGTTTCAAAACTTAAAAAAATTTTTTTCTGCGACCGTCGGAGAAGGTAATTGGCCGCGCAGGTACGCCAGCGCCTCTCCGACTCAACACAATATGTCCCACTACACCGCTGTCCGCGCGCTGACTGACGTTTGCGGGACGAAATGCCACTAGACGATCGCGCAAAAGTCATGACTGATGGTTGCGCGACGCGCATATCAAAAAATTCTGATATTCGTCACTCAACCGTCAATCACCACATTAGACGATAGGTTATTCGTCACTCACGGACGTGAGTGTGGTAAAACGGACAGCAAAACCTAGTGTCTAATGCGCGCTTTACGACTAATATTTTTGAATTTTTCGATAACACAACATTTAAAGGTTATGAAAAGAGATTTAACGTAACGTAGATAATTGTGCAAAGGTTACGATATTTATAATGTAACTTGTTTTGATCATTTTGCAAGAAGTCGATGACCGACAGTTACTCAACTGTCGGTCATCGTAAATTAAGGTTTATCCATTGTAATTACATAAATTTTTTTTATAATCACAAAATAATTTACTTTTTTTTTGTAATGTCCCTACTGCCAGTAGCCTGACACGAGTCGGTTTTCTGGCCACACCGGTCTTTAGGGTGAAGACAGAAGGCGCTCGTAACCCTTTAAATTAAGTGACCATGCTGAGGGCAACCCACTATCGGGTGACGAACCTCGGCTCAGGACGGCCACTAAGAGAGGATGAGACATCAACGATTAGGGAAAGACTGGTTTTTAGGCCTAATCCTATTAGATTGTGTTGTCATCGGCACGCGGGCCGGAACTGCTAGGGGGGTCGGGGTGGCGACGGGGAACGCGAACTGCGGTCTTGTGGAGTGTTGGAGTTTCAAGAACTCGTTCTTACGGCGGATGGCCAGAGTGATTTCGTCACCTGGATCGGTTAATACGGAACGCGGCCGTCTCCATTTGGCGCGGTCGAATGGAGTTAATTTACTTTTTTTACTGCAAATGCATGTCGGATAAGTACAGACGTTACAGTTGTAAAGTTGTATGAGCGCTGCAGTAGCCTTAGAGCGAGTAGATCGGAATAATTCTATGAGTTTCAAACGAAATGTGGAGTAATGAGATACAACTAATCTAACTTTAAAATTAATGAAACGATTAATAACCATACTTTGATTAGTTATATCACGTTTACACAACCTTCCTACATGATCCATGTTTCTGTTTTCAAGGTGAATCATAATTAGACGTTTTTGTCTTCTAAAGCAATGTGTTTAATATCCAAGTTATAATGTTTTAATAAAGATTAATGTTAAATACACTATCCGCTAAAATATTTGAAACATTATAAAAATTATTGTGGACCAAGAACTTAAGCGAACTCTCTAGCCTCTTTACAACATGTTTTCCTGTCAAACGGTCCACAAGTGATAGAGCCACATACACTTAAGTTTTCGCAATGGACATACGTAGTGTTCCGATGTACTTGGAGTCGATGTCATTCAAACAATCTCACAAACATTCAAAGACACAAAGGAAATGTCGACGCAACATGTTTACTTGTCCATTAGTAGAAGTGGGACGGGTCAAGGTCGGCCACTTTAATAAAATTATAATATTTTGATGCGGATACCAAGATGGTTGACGTTTTATTTATAGAAAATTATTTATAAAGAACTATGTTCTGTGTTTTATAATTAAACTTTTTTCCTATTGTTGCTTTACAGCATAAGTACTAGAGATATTTTAGTTAGAGCGAGTGATTAAGATTTCGAGCATTCAAATACCTATGGATTTTTTTTAGTTTTTAAAAGGAAGTCTATGAATAAATCCATCTCCAAACCTAACTCCAATTCGTGCATAGTACAATTATTATACTTTTATTTCATTTATATTGTAAAGAAGCTGTTGTTTGCATTTTGACTTGCCGTAACTAATATTTTATATTTTAAAATTTACCCGTAGGAATTAAAACTGTGTGTAAATTAAATTTAAATTGTGCGGGGAGCTCTTTATTCATTTATATGTATTTATGATAACAAAGCGAATAGGTACTTGGCATGGCGGTTACCGAAAATTATGTATTTACGTTCCACTTGCTCGACTATACACGTAGAAAATGGTTGCCTCTTTTTTTATAGCATTTTTTATTGCAGTTAAATGACAAGCATGCCATTTGCCTGGTGGTAAGCGATACGACAGCCCATAAACAGTAGCAACACTATACAGAACTTTCATTTACAAAATGCTGCGAACCTATCGGGTGGCACTTTACTGGGCTCGTCATCCTGAGATATTAGATGTGTCTCATAATGCCCAGTAATTACGTTGGGTACAATGTCCTTCAAACTGGAAAAACAGTGCACGCATACTGCTGCTTGGCGGTAGAAATAGACATTGCGGTGGTCCTATCCAGCATACGAGGACCTACCACCAGCCTAGAAAAAATATCGTATTTTGTGATCCAAGGATTACGACTCAAACACTTTTATCATTTCCAGTGTTTTATTTGCTGCAGCGTCAGTCTATGAGTCGTTAAACAGGTTTTTATTCATCTTTTACGGGCAGTCCCAAGAGTAATGGAATGACAAAGGGAATTTTCCTTATTAGTTTGCTTTCAGTTCTTATTTAAAATTTCTAGATTTTATTAAAGTAGAAACTCAGTCTCTCTAAGTTCTCCTATTTCTGTGAGAAATAAAGGAATTTACTTTTAAATATGGCTCATTATTGTATACATGCCCATCAAATTCATTTTATACAAAGAGTTCTAAGATTATATTTTATATTTACCGTTTAACTGTAACTGTGTACTGGTGGTAGGACTCTCATATGTAAGAGTCCGTCTGGGTGGGTATCACCGTAATGTCTATTTCTACTGCCAAACAGCAGTGTGCATGCACTGTTGTGTTTCGGTTTGAAGGATATTGTGGCCAGCGTAAATGCAGGACATAATGAGACTTGACATCTCAGGACAGTCTCAGGATGACGGGCGCAGTGGAATGCCACACAGTGCTTTGTAACTAGAGGTGCTGGATGGTGTTTCTACTGTTTATGGGTGGTCGTATCGCTTACCATCAGGTGAACGGTATGCTCGTCTCTTCATTCGATTTAATGATAAAAAAAGCTACCGCTTGCGAACACTTATTTTGAAGTGGTTTAGTACCTAATATCGATTTTCAATTAAGATTTGAATTTAAGTACACGATGTGCACCGAAGCCACGCTATATACCGTTACTGAGTACCTAATGGCTTGACAAAAAGTAAATCTAGCACATTTTTTAAGAATTGGTCGAGCGTATAAACAGTTACCGAGAAATTCGGCTGTACAAATTAGAAGAAATGAAGATTTTATTTTTGCTGGAAACATTGAAAAAGAAACAATCGAAAGCAGGATTTGAACCCGCGACCTCCAGCGTACCGTGCCGGTGCTCTGCCAACTGAGCTATCTTGACCTTACAATTTTTCAATGTTTCCATTAAAAATAAAATCATTGTCCAGGCACTACATGGCCCTTAACATATAAAAATTATAATATAGGATTTGACTGCCTTGGTGGCGTAGTTGTATTACAGTACGACTGCAAAGCTGGGGTCTCGGGTTCGATTCCCGGGTCGGGCAAAGTGATATTGAGTTTTTTTATTCAGTATCAGCTCGGAGTCTGGAATTTGTGCCCGATATGGCGATAGGCTCGCCCCCTATCACATCATGGGACGGAATAACGGCGAAAAGTGGGTGCACTATTTGCGCCTCTGCCTACCCCTTCGGGGATTACAGGCGTGAGTGTGTATGTGTATATGTAATATAGGATTAAATGAAGATTTGTTTAAATATTCCTTTTAATGGAAATTAATGTAGCAGCCGTGTTTTATCGTACTTTTACACTACTAGAAGTACTCCTTACGCCAACTTGCCTTGATAAAATCCAGGTCGAGCGACGGCTATCAATTTGTGACTTGTCAGTTGTTTTATAAGAACATTAGATGTGGTAAAGAAGTCTTTGAAGTTTGGGTTTATCTAACAAGATATTTTTGTATTTTTGGGATATAATAATAACTAGACTTCTGCTCGCGGCTTCGCCCGCGTGAATGAGTTTTTCCGGGATAAAAGTCCCGCTTTATATTTCCCTGGGATGAATTATACATGTAATCCTTCCTCTTGAAACACTCTATCTATTAAAAAAAACTGCATCAAAATCCGTTGCGTAGTTTTAAAGATCTAAGCATACATAGGGACATAGGGACAGACAGCGGGAAGCGACTTTGTTTTATACTATGTAGTGATAATATCATTATTGTCAGTGTATTTTATTATTGTTTGAATAGTTATATATACGGTAGGTAAATGTGAGACTAACTGCCGTTAGGCGTTAAGCAACAATGAGAAGGTACTGTTGTCTTTTGGATTAAAAGTGGTCATTTTAGCTACCATAATTATTCGGCAATACGATATTTTACATCTGATGTCTTACGATGATTCAGAGTATAATATACATTGGCGTATTACCTAGACCGTCCTTCGATAGAAATAATCCTACTTAATATTATAAAGGCGAAAGTTTGTAAGAATGTATGGATGTTTAGATGTATGGATGTTTGTTACTCTTTCACGCAAAAACTACTGAACGGATTTCGATGAAATTTGGCGCACGGGTAGATCATGTCCTGGATTAACACATAGGCACACAATTTTTATCCCGGGACTTTTATCCCGGAAAAACTTTTTAAAGCGGGCGGAGCCACGGGCAAAAGCTAGTAATTATATAAAAGGATTTATGCTATTGTAAGCAGTAACCATAATTTTTTTTGCATAGGCGTTGAAACGATAAACACGTTGCATATCTGATAATAGATTTAAATTATGTTTAGCACCTTTGTTACATACCGTGTTCATAGCAAAAATAAATTGATTTGATTTGGGATGACTAGTGCAATGCAATGGCATGATATCCTTTTTAATCATGATGTTTACTGTTTAGCAGCATGCGAACAATGCGCTACAGAACGTCATGTGCATATTTAAAAAAAGTAAAATATTTTTCTATTTTCCTGCTTCTTTATGATTTACATTAAGACGGCACTGATGCAATTGCCATATACATGCGGCCTACGGCGTTCATATGTTATGAACACACCTTTCATTATGCAATGGAAATAACTTTAGTCAGCAGGAAAAGTGGGTCATGTCATCTTTTAAACTATGCTGGGTATAGACTGATAGTCGTAGATTAAAATCAATTAGTCGCATTGTCCTTATGTCGTAATATACATACGAAATAGATAGTGTTACTTGCCGTAGAATATGTATTGAAATAATTGACAGATTATAATATACTTTGTAGGTATTTTGTAATAACTTTTTTTGCATATGAATATAGATAGTACGAAATAGAAATACTGTTATATTAATTGAATATCAAATAATAATTTTGAATAAAATATCTTATACAGCCGATTTAAACTGAACTATATGCGAGTAACTAAGCAGTAAGTACTACTATAACAAAAAAGTTTTACTTCCTTTTCTGCGCGATTTCTTATGAAATTCAGTGCATTTTAAACGAGTCAGGAAAGAGGAAATTCGTTACAAATATGTCCGTTGCAACAACGTGTTACATTCTCGTGCGCTTGTGGTGAGAGGTCTCATTAAAAAATTAATTAGTCGATACAGAGTATAGAGGTATACTATTGAGGATGGTGTTACGTCAGTGACGTTTTAAAGTGGTTACGAAAGTCACGCAAAAAATGTTCGTAATTTAACGTATTCAGTTCATTGTTAACTTAATATTTGGTTATCTTTAAATAACCACCCTTATTGTCTAACGACTGAGTATTTTGACTGCAAAACATTACAATTTGTAAATTATTAAGTTAATGGTATGGTTTTTTTTTAAACACACACGCATAAGTCATCTGAAATTGGAAATACACGTTTTAAATCCGTATAATTTGGATGCACACACTTATACCGCAGTATTCTTTATAAGGTATCATCCAGTTAACATATTAATCATTGAATAATACTCTTGCTAATATTACATAACAAATCGTTGAGTAATGGGGTTTATGTAGGGCTGCCATCACTTAAATTGCCGACGCCGGATATACACGGCAAAAATCCCGGACATTTGGGCGAAATATGGGTTTTCCCCGGACACCTCTGAAAAAATATTTTGCCGTGCCTTCTTGAATGCGGGTTGAAATGAATGAATTTTTAACTAAGGTTTATTTCAATTTATCGCTTATCTATAAAAAAATGACTTCCCCTGACAACAAGTGTCCAGGTTTCACCCGGACACATTTTAAAATCCCTGCCGGACGGCCCCCGGACGCCCTTCAAACTAGGACAAATCCGGGGAAATCCGGACGGATGGCAGACCTAGGTTTATGGTAATATGAATAAGCAGTTGATGCAAGAAACATACAAGAAATATACGCATAATACACTTATATAATAAGTACTTTATTAATTTATTAATACATCTTTGGTTGTGCTTACAACTATCCTTGATAACACGCAATAAGTATTATATTTTGCTTATTAAAATAAGTTATTAATAGAAGTTAAATAAATTGTACTTTGCTCAAAGTTATTAATAGACATTTGTTAAATAAATTATACAAATTATTGAATCAGTTCACGTAATGCTGAAAATGTTGATTTTCATCTACGTTCAACTTTATGTATTCAGGGATTCATAAAAGTAATAACGGAATGAGAAATATCGTAAGTTTATAAAGGTATGAATAAATTATAATAAGACATTAAGAATGAAAGTTGCTTAATTCCAATTTATAGAAGGTGTAAGTAAGGTTTTAGGATTAAAATATTTATTAAGTAATGATGATTAATATTTATGTTAACATTAAGACTCTACTTTGTTTAAAAGTCTAAGGAATCGTGATTGACGTGTTAAGTATGACTAAATATTGAAGAACCATAAACATTTTCGTTTCGTTCCTTTATTTATTAAGTTTCGCGACATAATCTCAACGTACAATACACTCGCGTAAATTCACTATAATACAGTAAAAGTTTCAATGTGTAACAAAGTTAGTTTGGTTAACACATAATACCATGTTTACCGCAAGTTTATGTAAGCATTGAACCCAACGTATTTAATATAACGGCGTATCGCAGTGCTTATAAAGAAAGTGAAGTAATCACCGTTGGATCCCGTCCGCAACGACCGCAAATAATATGGCATGATTGCTCTTGCGCAGACACGCCGCGTGACGCGTCCCGCCTCGCGCATGCGTGGGATCAACACAAGTACTTACCTGTGACTTGCGCGCTGCTTATACGCGATGTTTAACATGTGCCATAACAACTACTGATATTAATTGGTCTTCGATGATTTTCTTTCGATTCCTTTACCTGTGGGGTGCACTTTGACCGGTTATGCGGATGAGGGCCTATTACTCATAGAGTCAAATAGTAGACCGGGGCTAGAAAGTTTGGCCAAGACGTCTTTACAATTAATATCTGAATGGGGTGAAAGAAACCGCCTTACCTTTGCACCGCAGAAAACGTTCCAACTGCTTTTAAAAGGAATATTACAATCATCGCCACGAATTAAATTTAATAATATCACTGTCAAGAGAAAAGAATCAGTTTGTAATTTAGGCTTAATCTTAGAGAGAACATATAAAAAGCGTTGGAGAAAAATCAAAAGGAACTTTTACGCTTTGACAAGGATATCAACTTCTACGTGCGGACTATCTTTCACTACACTCAAAGTCATTTATGGGGCGACTTACTTAGCATGTATTACATACGGATCACCTGTATGGGCCGATAGGGCTACTATCGGTGCTGTGCGCAGAAAACTGCTCCAGAGTCAACGTCTGGTGTTGATATTCTTGTGTAAGGCGTATAGAACTGTTAGTACGGAAGATTTGCCTGTCCTTGCGGGCGTACTCCCAGTCGATTGAAAGCACAGCGTCGCGTCGTGACGCTATGTATTACTCCACCAGAGAGGATATAGACAAACGGTTTCTTACGTCGCGTGAGCTCTTAAGAATCATTAGATTATTTAAACCGCAGACTGATGTACACAATGAGCTTTTAAAAGAATGGAAATATAGGTGGGATGTATCCTCGAAAGGGCGTCATTTATATAAATACTTTCCATGCGTTCGCGATCGCCTAAATAAAATTTGGCTAGAAATAGATCATTGTATATCGCATTTTTCACCGTTAAAGCGAACGATAATTGATAAACAATACGTAACTTTGAAAAGTCAGAGGTGTGTGCCTTGGGTTTAGAACCTCCGGACATTGTCTCTGCAGACCGTTCCATTCTCAACTAGGCTATCGTCCACTTTCCATACCTAATATTGGAATCAAATTGGAAAAAAATTACGGCTCATATGATAGGACCCTTTCATAATTTTTTTATCCGTGGTGTTTTTAAACTGGCTTTTCTAGTTGTAAACGTCTCTAAACTTGAGAAATACCTCATTAGTTCATTACTTTTGTCTGCCACATTGCTATGGAGGGAAGTGGACAATTAATATTTCCAACTCCTCCCAATCTTTCTCTTCGATTAATTTCGTTGCGGGTTACAGACATATTAGTGTTCCATGAGACTCGCCGAGCTTTACCGCTCGGTGTCATAAAATCCGTGCAACTGTTGATCCTGGCTTACAGGAGTTGCAGTGGTGGGTGTGAGGGCGGGATAGTCTCTTCAGATATTAAGTAATAGGTGATGCTCGCAGCTCCGCCCGCGTGAAAAGGATTTTCCGGGATAATAATATTTTCCCGGGATAAAGAGTAGCTGGCACTCAGGAGTATAAATTTCCTAGTAGTGAATGAATTTTCAAAATCTGTTTAGGAGTTCCTGAGATTAGAATGTTTAACCAAACAAACTATAATAGTACCAGTGGAGGCCTTTACATATTAATAATTAAACAAATCTCTTTGTTTATTATTTTTGAAGTGCCCGTAATAACGTATAAGATTAATAACTGAATAGCACTATTATTAATAGCTAACTAGGAGTAGTAACTGAAAGTACTCGATTTATCTGAGCGATTACACTGACACGTAAGTTATTCGGTTTATAAGAGCACAAGAAGTCTATTACATTTTTTTGTGCCTGGTTTTGTCACCTCTCTCACTAGATAAGATGAATGTTATAACCAAGATAATTTATAGATCTAGTTTTGCAACTAGCGACGATATGTTCCGTAACATAAAGTTTTATTTATCATTTTTAACGATAAAAGTTTTCTTTTTGTTGAAAAGTTTAATAAATATTATGTGTTTCTGTAACGCAGAACGTTAAATTTAAGGGGTTTAGCACTAAGATGATTAATGAAAGGCTTGTTTGTGGTTTAAAAAAATGATATTGCTATTAAATACAGGACAAATGAGAATATCTCAGGATGACAAGCGCAGTGGAATGCCACACAGTACTTTGTAACTCAATGTGCTGGATGGTGTTGCCACTGTTTATGGGTGGTCGTATCGCTTACCATCAGGCGAACGGCATGCTCGTCTCGTCATTCGATGCCATAAAAAATTAAGTATCGCGCGTAGAGACTAGTGAATATGAATGCGAATATGAATAGTTGACTCCAATAGTCGCGAAACCGAATGCGAATATGGGATTTTTAATTTGGCGCAACAGGATTTTATCGTGCGTCACATGAAGTTAACTGATTATAGATTTTATGGCGAATAGTTTGAGATAAAATATCATTCTAAATATAAATTTGATGGGTTAGGTTACGAGTATGTAGATTTCCCTCGACTTTTTATAAATGGGCACAGCAAAGTGAACCCTCTGCACCTGACGGACTTACTGTCCGTATAGAGTTGCCTGTCTGAAATATGTCAGCATACATACATACACTCACGCCTGTTATCCCCGAAGAAGTAGGCAGAGGCGCAACCAGTGCACCCACCTTTCGCCGTTAGTCCGTCCCTTGATGTGATAGGGGGCGAGCCCATCGCCATATCGGGCACAAATTCCAGGCTCCGGGCTGATACTGAATAGAAAAACACAATATCACTTTGCCCGACCCGGAGATCAAACCCGAGACCTCAGCTCTGCAGTCGCACGTAATACAACTACGCCACCGAGGCAGTCATGTAAATATGTCAGCGACTTTCGTTATTCTAGAAATCTTCTCATTTCCAATTTGATCGCATAGAGAAACACCGAGCATAGTGAAGTGGAATAGCCTTCGTGCTTTGCTCCTGTACATGGACCGACATAGTGGCGTTATTGTATATACATGCACCTCAGCACTTCAATGTATCAATAGTCGATCTAGTTGTAGCTATAATTCATCAATAAGGCCTTACCTTTCTTGAAGAACAGCACCATTCTCTTGCTTCTGGTGTTACACCCTCGAGCAGCACGGAATTAAAAAGCCTCTGTATCGACTTTTAGTATCGACGCCCCATCCGCTTTTAGAAGTTCTGCAGTGTTTTCGTCCTCGCTCCCTGCCTTGTTGTATTTATGCTGTCGATATCCACCTTAATCTTGTACAGTCTGATGAGTGGGATGTTTTCACCGTAGTGTTGGACCAGCTTCAGTCTCAGATATCAGTAGGATTTAAAGGTGATTTAATGCAGAGCGCAAATAACAAGACCGAGTCTGCGACACAACTGACGTTTATTTATCTACCCGCTATACACTAATATTAATAACAACGTTCCATATCTCACATCTCCCCTCTTAAACTAAACTAATCTTTTACAAAAATTATTATAAAGTCTGTTTTATCAGACGAAAAATAACAAGTACAAAAGTTGCAAAATAAATGAAACATAACTAGGACATGGTAGAAACACCTATAACATCATTTTCCCCTTTTTGAAATTAAATAAATATATTTTTAAACCATACAATATATACATTTAAGCACTCTCATTACTATGTAGGCATACAGAAACTAGTATCTTATTATCGAGACCATCTGCGTATTACTTGCTGTATTTTCCTTCGAATCTGCAAGCACGCTTTGGTCTCGGTTTTATTGGAGACGTGGTGTTATTGTTTGCCGGACTCGAGCACAAGGCTGGATTTGATGCATCATTGTGGACATTACCTGACGATTCTACAATTTCATTTGGAAGCTGACTTGGCGGGATATTAGTTTCGTCATTAGAAGGCTCACTGCCAATTAACGAATTTCGCAAGCTACCTCTATTAGGCGTTTTATTAATAGGCAATATTTGATCAATATGGCGTTTCCAAACTTCACCATCTGATAAGCGCACTTTGTACGTAAGCGGTGCTTCCCGTTCCGTTATACACCCTGTAGCCCATTTATCCTGATGCGGCCTGTAATTTCGAGCGAGAACGCTATCTCCCACCGAAACATGCCTCTCTGCGCCAGATCTATACTTGCTAGCCCTCTCCGCATTTGTTTCGACGGCTTTAGAAGTTATCGCGCTCGGGCGTAAAACGTCTAATCGGCTACGAAGGTGTCTCCCTAACATGGCAACTGCTGGCGCTACTCCAGTCGTTGCGTGTTCGCAGTTACGATATTGGAACAAAAACCTCGTAAGTGCAGTATCAATATCCATTTTTTCATAAAATGCCTTTTTCATGGCACGTTTTACAGACTTTACGGCGTTTTCAGCGGCTCCATTTCCGGCGGGCCTATAAGGACTAGTAATCGTGTGAACTATAAGATTTTTGCGCATGAATTCTGAAAAATCTGATGATCCAAACGGTGGACCCCCATCGCTAACTAATTGAGATGGCAATCCGAAACGCGCGAAAAGTTCTCGCAATTTTAAGATGGTCGCATTGGCATTAGTACCCTCCATCTTCTGTACCTCGATCCACTTACTATGTGCATCGACGGTCACTAAATAATGCTTATTATTTAACTGCGCAAAATCAACGTGAACCCTCTGCCAGGGTCGCGATGGGTACACCCATGGATGCAACAGTGATCTAGCTGGGGCGTCACGCTGTTGAACACAAGCGTTACATTCCCGAGCTATTTTCTCAATCTCAGTATCAATTTGAGGCCAATATACAAAATTCCTAGCTATATTTTTCATTTTCACTACCCCTAAATGGCCAACATGAAGCTCATTTAGTATTTGTTTTCTTAACGGTTGTGGGATCACTACGCGAGAATTATATAATATACAATCTCTTTCTATGGTAAGATTATCTTTACAATGGAAATATGGTTTTAACTCATCCGATTCTATTTTAGAAGGCCATTCATTTAAAATGTACTTAAAAACAGTTCTTAACACGTTATCTTTACGCGTTTCTGTGGCTACCTCCCTGGCACTAATTGGAAAGGTCTCTTCGACATAATTTAAAAATGACACCGAATCCAGCCCTGTTTCGTTATCACATAAATGCGCGCGCGGCAGCGGCAATGGCAACCGAGACATCGCATCGGCGATACTATTATCTTTTGACTTCACGAATTCAATTTTAAAATCATAAGCAGCTAGTTTTGTCGCGTATCTTTGTAACCGGCTGGCGGCCATCTGAGGCAGGCCAAACTTTGGCCCAAATATAAATGTTAATGGTTTGTGATCCGTTTTTATTATGAACTGGCGGCCGTACAAATATTGATGATGTTTAACAACACCGCAAATAATCGCTAACGCTTCCTTATCAAGCTGACTGTATGACCGTTCGGCCGCATTTAAAGTACGCGATGCAAAACAAATAGGTCGTTCACTACCATCGGGATACCGATGCGATAGGACGCTGCCGATGCCGCACGAGCTACTGTCCACTGCCAATACCAAAGGGAGCTTGTGATCATAATGTACAAGAACATTATATGGTAGACAAATATGTGGACGCTGTTGGCCGAGCGCAGACGAGCGCCTTTGATTTGTGCACAAAAACCGACACCGATCCGAAGTGAGGCAAGTGATCACGAGTGACAGCGAGCGAACACAAGTTGCGCCAAATGATCTCTATACACGTTGGTGCTTGGCTTCATTCGGCCAACTAGGCGAGCGACACCGAGCGATGACCAGTCAAGGCAAATAAGCTGTCTACATGATGGCGTTGGCCATCGCTCGGCAACGCTCGGCCAGCGTGTATAGGCGGCTTTATACATTATTTTCACACATCGTTGCCAAAAATTTGCAAAATCCTACTAATATTATAAAGGCGAAAGTTTGTAAGAATGTATGGATATATGGATGTATGGATGTTTGTTCCTCTTTCACGCAAAAACTACTGAACGGATTTCGATAAAATTTGGCACACGAGTGAAAATATAAACCGGGACTTTTATCCCGGAAAAACTTTGTAATGCGGGCGGAGCCGCGGGCAAAAGCTAGTATTTGCATAATTTAGTGTGAATGCGAGTGCGAATGTGAATTTTAAAAAAGGCGCGAATATTGCGAATAAGAATATTCGTCACACCACTAGTGGAGATACAGGTTGATTTCTATGTATTATTTGCAGTTGTACCAATTTGATAAATGAATCAGATCAGTTTATTTTTCAAACAATCACGATGAAGAAATGACTGATATAGTCGAAACTTTAGTTACGGCCTCTTAAATGAACCGATGACTAAACTAGTCGATACTGAGTACCGACAATAGCAACTCAAAGAGGTCAATATACAGTGGCCTTAAATCCACATGGATCTAGTATTGGTTTCCAATAATACTAGACCGACTTTGAAGGAAAAACGGATCTCATTTTCGAAAGTGAAAATGTGTTCCATTCTGTTCCAATTCACCGTGCGTACGGTGAATTTCTATAATAAAAACTAACCTGATAACAACATAAACATTATGTATATTTTGGTAATATATAAATAACATACTATATGCGCTGTAGGCTGCTGGTATGACATAAATAACATACTTAATATTATAAATTATGGTTTTATTTCAGGAAAATAGAAAATTATTGTGATTCAACGACAATATAGTTATCAATATTAGTATAAAAACTAAACAAGTTTAAACAAAAAAGTATTGCTTATATAACATTAGTTTTATATTTTTACTACTTTATTGAATTAAACAGCTCACTGCAATAACATAGTAATTTTTCACCGCGATTCAGACATTATGTTGAAAACATTCAAAATTTTTGTATAACAATAGAATGTTGTAAGATAATTGAGCGTATCTAAAAGTCTAATAATAATTCTATTCATTAGCTATTTTCGTATCCACTTAATGTTATTAAGAGTATAATATTACACTTTGTCGTTTTGAGAACGGTCGATTAACCCATTTTTATAAATAAATGGTGAAATGAAGTGTTTTAACACATTTAGTTTTATTAAATGGGCTGCCCTAAATTCAAAACCAAAATTATATTTTTGTGTTATTCGTGAAATAGAGATACGACTAGTTTAAATTTATGAATCTATACTAGTATTGTAAAGCTGAAGAGCAAATTTGTTTGTTTGTTTGTTTGAACGCGTTAATCTCAGGAACTACTGAACCGATTTTGAAAATTCTTTCACTAATAGGAAGCTACATAGCTCCTGAGTGCTATAGGCTTATCCCGGGAAAATATTTTTGTCCCGGAAAAACTTTTTCACGCGGGCGGAGCCGCGAGCACTACTAGTAAGTAATAATTTGTTGATATGTCTACAATAACAATGAAAAACTACGAGTAGCTTGGGGAGCGTAATGCTGATCCGATTTGGATGTGGTGTTCGATTTTCAAATACATATTTTTCAAGGAAGGTTTATACTTTATGAAGATCTTCGAGATACACAATGAAACTCTTCAATAACTAACAGCAGATGACTCGCGAATGCTGCAATCGTATATCTAAGATGTATTGTTTACACCATTTTATAATTAACTAACAAAAAATCAATAAACAAAAACGTTTTAACAATAAATAAACCGACTTCAAAACCACTACAAACCAAAAAATAATTAAAATTTATATTCGCTTAGTATATACGTATATTTGTAGTCGATGCCTAATTTTAATTGCCAGCTAATTATTAGTTACATATCATCGAGGGTATATTGTTTACTAGATTTTACCTAATAGAAGTCCTTTCTTGGTTCAAAGTACACACTGTACTCACTGTACACTATCTAGGAATAAGTAATATGTTAATCCAAGACTTATGTAAGCGAAGAGTATAAACTCTTTGAAAATGAGCGTTACAAAACGCAGACACATTTATGCAAGAAAATTGCTTTATAATATGTTTTATGTAGAGACATTGTAACAAGCATAACGACAAGTAATCCAAGCATATGACGTAATTAGAGTATTTGTTAGGGGTCATTAGTATCTTAATTATTTTATACTTCAAAAGAACTAACGAAAGCATTTTTTTTAATTACCCAAAAAGATAGCTCTTACCTCGTGATCGCATTTCTCCTGTGTTTATTTATTAATTATGACGAATATATAAACTACGTTCGGTTCATTAACAACTTTGAAATATACAAGATTCTCGATCTTGCTTTATATTAACTACAAGAAGATTATTTGTAAAAAAAAATACAATTATATTCCTTATAAAAGTAAACCTTTTTCCACAGAAAGCTGGGGCCAGACAGATGGGCACCGATTTACGTATCCGGCGTCGCCTTTGCTAACTCAAGAGGGAGACGTGGGCCCCAACTCGCTTTGCTCCGACGGCCCTGGGCAGGGAGACGAGTGCGTTCATGTGAAGAACATTCCACTTCACTCCGCGGTGGAGATCGTAATGTTTGATCAAGGTAACTAATATTTCCTTAACCTGATTTTTGCTGAGATTATTGACCTAATGTACCTAACGGATATTCATTCTCTATTCAGACATCAGTTTAAGAATGAGAATACTATAATGTTATACAGTATCACTTAAATCATAGTTTAAGCCTTAAGCATTTTCAAATAGTCTCATATTTATTATCCATTACGTATAGCAAAGATGTCTACAAAACTAATAGAAAATACAGCTAGAAATCACTTTCATGCAGAGCAAATCCTTAATTATTTCTGAATCACGTAATAACTGATATTTTATCTATATTTTCTCTATTGCGTACACGGATATCATAATCATAAAACTGTATATAGAGGCGCAAATTGCTAGCTTTATGGTGCGCAAGCGAATTGAAATCCCCCAACTTTGTTACGCTAGTATCCTCCGGGGGAAATGTTACGAACACTAATATTGTAACATGAACGGTTATTGATACATTGTTTTATATGGCTGAACCAACAACGAATATTTTTTTTATGTATCGAGACTCTTTGTTCATGGCATGTATTATTTTTAGTACTTATTTTATCTGTTTTGTTTTTATTTTACTGGTGCTAGGTCTCTAATATGTAAGAGTCTGCCTGGATGGGTACCAAGGCAATGTTATTTCTACCGCCAAGCAGCAGTCTTTGCACTGTTCCAAATTCCAGACTCCGGGCTGATACTGAATAGAAAAACTTAATATCAATTTGCCCGACCCGGGGATCGAACCCGAGACCTTAGCTTTGCAGTCGTACTGTAATACAACTACGCCACCAAGGCAGTCTTGATTTCACATAAATTAGATATCAACATGCATATTATTCAGCTAAACAGTTTTGCTGCGACTTGCATCTATTTCTTGATTCCAAAACCTTGTCCATCATTTACATACTTTTATGCATACCAAACTCAAACTTTAGGAACTATTATAATAACCGGTCACAGCGTTAGAATTCCCATTAAAACCTTTTTTATTAATACATACACACATACATATACACTCACGCCTTTTATCCCCGAAGGGGTAGGCAGAGGCGCAACTAATGCACCCACTTTTCGCCATTATTCCGTCCCATGATGTGATAGGGGGCGAGCCTATCGCCATATCGGGCACAAATGCCAGACTCCGAGCTGATATTGAATTTTTATTAATTTGTGTAATTATTGGCCAGTGTAGAGTTGATTGGAGTAGATGTACAAAAACCTATAGTATTATATTCGTTTTAATAGTTTTTGTATGGGTAACTAGTTTGTATTTCTGTTCATATACTCAACTAGCTTCTGCCCACGGCTTCGCCCGCGTTATTAAGTTTTTCCGGGCTAAAAGTACATAAAAACCTTCCCGTTGAATCACTCTATGACTATGACGTTGATACAACTCTTAACAAATAATGCATTAATTTCGACCAAATTTGATTACCTACCATAAAAACGGTTCTAGTGAGTTAATCTTAAAAGATAGACATATACTGTCGTGGACATTTTTTTAGATCATTTCAAGAGGAATAATTCTTTCATACATATATTTTTGGTATCTTGAACCGTTTACGCAGTGCACGCAATGGAAGCCCTCAAGGATGAATAATTTTCCCCGTTTTCTTTCACATTTTCCATTATTTCTTCGCTCCTAATTGTTGCATCGTGATGTTATATAGCCTATAGCCTTCCTCGATAAATGGGCTATTCAACACAAAAAGATTTTTTCAATTCGAACCAGTAGTTCCTGAGATTAGCGCGTTCAAACAAACAAACAAACTCTTCAGCTTTATAATATTAGTATAGATAAGTAAATATGCAGTAAACAAAAACAGTTTTTTGCTAATCTAATACCGTATCTTATATAATTATCTTGGAGTATGTTTTTCTGTAGTATTAATTTAATGCTCTTTGCTTTTACGACTTTTGTCTTTGAGTCTTTTTGTCGAAATAAAGATTGAGACAAGCTTTATCCTTTGAGACTAAAACTCTTTGTTGTCACCTCTAAAAGATTTGAATCAAACGATTCACACAATCGACAACATCAATCAAATTAGTACATCTTTTATCCATGTGTTCAAAAATAAATTGTGTTCCATTCTAACCAAAGAGCATACTACGGTAAATTCTCACCCATAAATCGTCTGTCGTAAAGTTGAATAAGAATCTTCATATTGAATCTGATGGCTTGCAAGCCTGTATCGCGTTTTATCGATTGTGATTCGCCGTATTGATTTGGAATATTGGGGATAACGGTTATAGAAATAATGTTAAGTCACGGTTGTAAAATTGCGTCTATTGTATCCACTGTAATGTCAAAAGAGAAAATTTTGTACATCTTTGAATATATTTGAATTTCGTAATGAAATATAATGTATTGTATACATATATATATACACTCACGCCTGTTATCCCCGAAGGGGTAGGCAGAGGCGCAACTAGTGCACCCACTTTTCGCCATTATTCCGTCCCATGATGTGATAGGGGGCGAGCCTATCGCCATATCGGGCACAAATTACAGACTCCGAGCTGATACTGAATAGAAAAACTCAATATCACTTTGCCCGACCCGGGATCGAACCCGAGACCTCAGCTTTGCAGTCGTACTGTAATACAACTACGCTACCGAGGCAGTATAATGTATTGTGTTTTATACAATTGGTTTTGCTAATCATTTAGACAGTGCTTTATAGTTTCCTTGTGTGTATAAGGAAATGAATAAGCTCTACAATACAGATTGAAAGAAATATAAAATATTTTAGTTAAGTATTCGAATCTAAGTGAAAGTAAAGTGGTGGTTTACCATTGATTTGAAATGGATTGGTTTGATTTGATGATTTGGAACGTTAAGTTGGAGGCTTGATTACTGTTAAAATATGTTGGTCATAACCGACGTCGGAAGCCCTTCACCGTGGCCGCAAATGTTGTTACGTTGTTACTTATCCAAATTCACTTGGTAAAGCTAATATGGCCAATGAATGATTCATTGGTTTTGCAGTGAAATTATCAATACAATATCGTTTTTTTCCATTTATATTAGAGCATCTTATCAATCCTTCGATTCGATCGAGACTTGGGCTGTGCTACAGTCTTTACAGCGGTGCCACATTGATCATCAGTACATCGAAGTGTTGAGGTGCTTGTATAGCAACGCCACCATGTAGGTCCGAGTACAAGAACAGAGTTCGAAGGCTATTGCACTGCACAGAGGCGTGAGACAGGGAGATGTTATCTCTCCGAAACTGTTCACTGCCGCGTTGGAAGATGCCTACAAGCTCTTGGATTGGAAAGGACTTGGCATCAACATCAATGGCGAATACATCACTCACCTTCGTTTTGCCGATGACATTGTTGTATTGGCAGAATCGCTGGAGGGTCTGAGCACAATGCTCAGTGACCTCAACCGAGTTTCTCAACTGGGGGGCCTCAGGATGAACATGGTTAAAACCAAGGTCATGTCTATTGTTCATGTTGTGCCTACCCCGATTACCGTTGGTAGCTCAATTCTCGAAGTTGTAGACGAGTACGTCTATTTAGGTCAAGTAGTCCAACTAGGCAAGTCCAACTTTGAAAAGGGGGCGAATCCAGCTTGGATGGGCAGCGTTCGGGAAACTAAGCAAGGTCTTCTCGACCAAAATACCTCAGTGCCTGAAGATAAAAGTCTTCAATCAATGTGTGTTACCAGTGATGACATACGGCACTGAGACGTGGCCTCTGATTATGGGCCGCCTAAGACGGCTCACGGTCACTCAGCGAGCTATGGAGAGGGCTATGCTAGGTATTTATCTACGCGATCGAATCAGAAATGAGGAGATCCGTAGAAGAACGAAAGTCACTGACATAGCCCAACGGATAAGCAAGCTGAAGTGGCAATGGGCAGGGCAAATAATTCGAAGAACTGACGGCAGATGGGGCAAAAAGTTCTCGAGTGGAGACCACGTACTGGCAAGCGCAGCGTCGGCCGTCCACCTGCAAGGTGGACCGATGACTTGGTCAAGGCCGCAGGAACGCGCTGGATGCGGGCCGCTTTTGACAGGTCCATCTGGAAATCTTTGGGGGAGGCCTATGTTCAGCAGAGGACGTCATGTGGCTGATGATGATCTTATCAATTTCGTTCAAACTTATTATTTTATAATAAACTAGCTTTTGCCCGTGGCTCCGCCCGCATTATAAAATTTTTCCAGGATAAAAGTCCCGCTTTATAATTTCCCGGGACAAAAGTAGCATATGTGCTAATCCAGAACATTACCTACCAGTGTGCCAAATTTCATCAAAATCCATTCAGTAGTTTTTGCGTGAAAGAGTAACAAACATCCATATATCCAGACATCCATACATACTTACAAACTTTGGCCTTTATAATATTAGTAAGATATTCAATGTTTACTTAGTCTTGGAGCTGCGGTCGATGGTACTCAATGAGAGAAATATTAACAATAATAAAACGCGACAAAATACTTTGTGTCGTGTCGCGCACTTCATGGTCGCGCGTGGCGGTAACGTATAATTTAATTACTTCAATAAAATCTTGCCGTCATGCAACGCCGCATGCTGCTCAATTGCCACCAAATCATATAAAACTGTAAATCAGACACGTACTCACGGTTTGCTTTCACAATTTGTAAGCGATGAGCTACTTCATAAGATGAATGGAAGGAATGAATAATATGATTAAGGAGTATTACACGATTACATAATTTATTCACTCCTTCGCCTATGACCTAAGAATGATTAGCAGTACGTTTCTGTTATAGTGATACGCCTATGACCTAAGAATGATTTGCAATGTGTTTTAATGCTAGGCCTTTGCTGTTCTACTAGAAGCAGTGTGTACGCACTGTTATGTTCCGGATTGAACGACATTGTAGCCAGCGTAATTACTGTATATTATGAGACTTAACATCTAATGTCTCAGGGTGACAAGCGTAACGGAGTGCCACGCAGTACTTTATAATTAAAGGTCTGTAAGGTGTTTCTACTATTTATAGACAGCGGTCGTATCGCTTACCATCAGGCAAGCGGCATGCTCACTCGTCATTCCGAAGCAAAAAAAACCTGTCCAAATGGACTCCAGGAAAGAGACATTGCTTCTTTAACCTATCGTTCTTCGATGGTAGAGTTACACTGCTAGATATAGACCCACATAGTCATCTCCTTTAAGAGAATTAAATACGGATCCTGAAATTAGCAATCGATGGCGAGAGTTGAGGTAGCTCAATTGGAAGAGCACCGGCACGGTACGCCGGAGGTCGTGGGTCCCGCCTTCGACTGCTTCTTTTTCAGGATTCTATAAAAATATAAAATCATTATAGACCCATCATAAAGATACCTATGCCTCTCTCATACTAAGCTACCGCGCCCGGATTCCATCCAGTCAGATCTAGGATCTAATAGTGAGATGTACTTGTAACTAATTACCAAGGTAGTCGAACAAAGTGTATAACAGCGTGCTATACGCAACACTACAACCTCGGAGTCTCGTAAATACGCTGTTCTTTCATTAGGTAGTTAAACAGCTTTCAAGTTTCCACTTTCCTTCACTGAAAGCAGCAACGACACTTATTACGACTCTCAGCTCGCGCTATGGAGTTTTACATTGTCAATATTCTCAGCATACAACGGTAATGGTCTATATTCTTGTGTAACTATACTAGATTTGGCATGTTGCTTTTGCTTTTGTTACAAATCTATACTAATATTATAAAGCTGAAGAGTTTGTTTGTTTGTTTGAACGCGCTAATCTCAGGAATTACTGGTTCAATTTGAAAAATTCTTTTTGTGTTGAATAGACCATTTATCGAGGAAGGCTTTAGGCTATATAACATCACGGTGCAACTATTAGGAGCGAAGAAATAATGGGAAATTTGAAAAATACGGGGAAAAATATTCATCCTTGAGTGCTTCCATTGCGTGCGCTGCGAAAACGGTTCAAGATACCAAAAATATATGTATGAAAGAATTATTCCTCTTGAAATGATCTAAAAAAATGTCCAAGACAGTATATGTCTATCTTTTAAGATTAACTCACTAGAACCGTTTTTATTTATGGTAATCAAATTTGGTCGAAATTAATGCATTATTTGTTAAGAGTTGTATCAACGTCATAATATTAATCTTTATCCAAATAAATGTGTTGAATAGAGTGATTCAACGGGAAGGTTTTTATGTACTTTTAGCCCGGAAAAACTTATTAACGCGGGCGAAGCCGTGGGCAAAAGCTAGTTTAATATATAACATATGCAAATATGGTTGTATATGGTTATATATTAAATTTGTAACAGTCTGGCCTGAGGCAATCATTACAGAAAGTCAGGCATAGGTAACAATCAACTCTTGTCGTTATCATATGTACTTGTTTCAGGCTATGAATTTAGTTTCATGAATAAATTTGCCGTTGGCGGATTTAATTTTTTAAAGCTTTATTGTGGTTATTAATAAACAATTTTGGAGAGCAAGTATATGTATTTCTTCTTTGCATATTATGTATTCTTTTTATGCATAAGTATATGTATTCTTTATATGCAATATTTCTATCGAACCAAACAGCTCTTAATTGCAATATTTTTTTGTTAACATCTTAATACGTGCTACATTCTTTATCTTCTTTTACTAACACAAAATAAATCCATCGTAGCTATTCAGAAATCGTGCACGGATTTAATCATGAAAGTAAATATGAAACAAAAAAGTGCAAAAATAATTAGGAATAATCGTCTGGCAGGAGAATGGAGATGGATTTTTTCCATTTAGTCTCACAATGCTTTCTCAAAGTGATTGATATTACTTGACTGTTAATTGTAGCCTTAGAACCACTTAACTAGACTTTTGATTTTATTTCTCCTTCGAATATTTATGAGTAATTAAGAGTATATATGCTTTAGAAACACTATCTTTGACACTCGGTTTTTGTGCTTAGATTTTTTCTATGGTATACAAATACTATATTTGCAATCAGTCTTATATTATACACACATACACACTCACTCACGCCTATTATCCCCGAAGGGGTAGGCAGAGGCGCAACTATTGCACCCACTTTTCGCCGCCATTCCGTCCCATGATGTGATAGGGGGCGAGCCTATCGCCATATCGGGCACAAATTCCAGACTCCGGGCTGATACTGAATAGAAAAACTCAATATCACTTTGCCCGACCCGGGGATCGAACCCGAGACCTCAGCTTTGCAGTCATACTGTAATACAACTACGCCACAGAGGCAGTCATATAGGCAGTCTTATATTATAATCTATACTAATATTATAAAGCTGAAGAGTTTGTTTGTTTGTTTGTTTGTTTGTTTGTTTGAACGCGCTAAGCTCAGGAACTACTGGTGCGAATTGAAAAATTCTTTTTGTGTTGGATAGACCATTTATCGAGGAAGGCTATAGGCTATATAACATCACGATGCAACTATTAGAAGCGAAGAAATCATGGAAAATGTGAAAAATGCGGGGAAAATTATTCATCCTTGAGGGCTTCCATTGCGTGCGCTGCGAAAACGGTTCAAGATACCAAAAATATATGTATGAAAGAATTATTCCTCTTGAAATGATCTAAAAAAAAGTCCGCGACAGTATATGTCTATCTTTTAAAATAAACTCTCTAGAACCGTTTTTATGGTAATCAAATTTGGTCGAAATTAATGCATTATTTGTTATGAGTTGTATCAACGTCATAATATTAATCTTTATACAAATAAATGTGTTGGATAGAGTGATTCAACGGGAAGGTTTTTATGTATGTACTTTTAGCCCGGAAAAACTTATTAACGCGGGCGAAGCCGTGGGCAAAAGCTAGTATAGTATATATACTGCCCATTGCTGAGTACGGGCGTCCTCTACTGAGAGGGATAGGGCCTTATTCTACTACGCTGGCCTACTGCGGGTTGGCAGACTTCACATACCCTCAATTTTTTATAGAGAATGCCTATGTAGGTTTCCTCACGATGTTTTCCTTCATTGTTTAAGCGAACGATAGTTATAATTGATAAACAATTCACACGTAACTTTGTAAGTCAGAGGTGTGCGCCTTGGGTTTTGAACCTCCGGACATTGTCTCGGCAGACCGTTCCATTCCCAGCTAGGCTGTTTTATTTTATTTCGAACAATAAACAGCTTACATTTTACACACAGCTATATAATACATTTATAATCGTCCACTATATTTGACACTGAGATTTTTTGCTTAGTTTTTTTAGAGCATAGCGTCTTACCTGTTTCATAAAGTTTTTGCCAATAAAACGAAACGATATCTGTGCGTTAAATGTCTAATGAGAAATAATTTTACACATTATAAGCAATACAATGTAAATTAATTGAAAATACCTTGAAACTTACAGGTACTTCAATAGCAAAAGGTTCAATATAACACACACATACACGCATGCACGATCGCACGCATAGTGCATAGTGCATAGTGCACCCACTTTTCACCATGCGTATTCCGTACCATGATGTGATAGGGGTCGAGCTTACCGCCATATCGGGCACAAATTCTCGACTCCGGGCTGATATCGAAAAGACAAACCCAATATCATTTTGCCCGACCAGGGGATCGAACCCGAGATCTCGGCATTGCAGTCGTACCGTAATACAACTACACCACCGAGGCAATCATTAGCTGATTTTCATACTATTATACCTTTTATATTGTCTAGGTAGGCGTGACTAGTTTTTCGAAAAACTCGGAGAGGATCGGTACGACCCAAGTAAACATCGTTTTTGGATATCAAAAACCTGAAAAATATTGCTTCAGCAGGAGCGACACCAGAATGGAGAATAAAATATCACATACATAGGGTGTTAAAATCAATACTCTTCTTTGCTTTGCCGTAGCCATGCAAAAATGTTCCTATAAGTATCTACAACATATTCAATTGAACTATAGTTATGATTAGACTAAACAATTTACAACGTCTCATTTTATCTAAAGCCTTTTGTACGAACAAACATATGAATATACTTAACAGACCAATAAGGATTGAATAAAGCGTACAAGAAAAATAAAAGTTGGCTTTTTATTGCAACCATTACATGATGAAATATGACTTGTAATTTTTTATTGGGAGTGTATAAGTGAAACTGAGTGTTTAATAGATTGCATTGCATTAATTGCATTCATAGAGATTATTTCATTGAACCTCGATGATTTGACTGCTTCCAGAGTCACAAGACAGACTGCCAACCATTGATTTTTAGTTCTTCAGCTTATGTTTAATTTTAGTAGTAATAGTATAGAATCAATAGGATGACAATATAAAACCACAATATTTTTCTTTATAAAAGAGCGAAGCGATGAGAAAAATAATAAATCCTATGACATAAGGTACAATTAGGCAGTTTTCCTAATTTTCTTGGCCTAATTTTATTGTGTGTGGAGTACGGCTATCGCTTTGAGGTCTCTGGTTGGAATTCGCCCGGATTCTAGAAATGTACCTGATAAATGGCAGTAGATTCGCCCCTATTACATGAGACCTAATAACGCAAGTAAAATGTGGGTATGCTACACATCTGCCCACTCACCATCTATTCAGGAGTCTGAATAAGGGAAAAAGCATGATGATATGTATGTAGGTATTTAGAATGTTTGTGGCAAATATAGTTACATACATGCGGATACGATATATTATACTAAGTAGGCTTTGCTGGTTGGATAACGTTTCAAGGAAATGAAATACGTTTCGGTGGAATTGGATTACTAATTATACGTTTCGCGTACATGAGTATTTAGTTTTAAATTATGTGCGATTTGTAAACCACTTGAAAGTTGTTGAGACTTAATATTATTTCTATATTATGTTCATATTAAACTCATAGCTAGTACTTATAAAATACTAAAACACTTAGTAATATTTAATATAAGAATGATGGATTTGAAAGTTTATTTGACTCGGTAATTGTCGATCCGAGTATGTAGAGAATAGTCAGGAAGGCCATTGAGATCTTAATAAAATTATCTCAGTGGATATAGTTACCTTAAGAGTTATGTGCAAAATTGATAATCTAAAATTTCATTAAAATTTTCACTGGTTTTAAAATGTTTGTGTGCTAATTTTATTGGTTTCGACTCCGACACCCTTCGCCCAAGTTTGTAGGTGTGAACGTAAAATGAGCGAGTAGGTTGTTGTACTTACTAGGTATAGATGCAAAATATAAAGTAACACACAGTGAAAGGAAACGAGATATAAACTCTTATTAGCGGTGTGTCAATTTTGCGGCTATTGTATTTTAGAAAATATTGTTAAGAGTGATTTGATACAATTAATATGTTGAAATATTTCTAACACACTTTTTAAAACCTTTGCAGGGCTTTCTCTAATAATTATAATCTATACTGATTTTATAAAGAGAAAAAGTTTGTGTATTTACTTGTAGGTTTATTGGGGATCTACTGAACCGATTTTGAAAAAAAAAATATGGAGATAGTTTGAAATTACAAAAAGGACATAAGCTATGTAATATATATATTATTTTTTGGTTTTAGAAACTAAATCAACAGGAGGAGGTTAATTAATCAATTCGTGTTTTTTTTCATGTTTAATATAAATATTGATGTACTTTAACAAAACCGATCATTAAAATGATAGATTAGAGTGTAATTTTAAATATTAGACAGCTGAGGAGATATTTAGCAGTATGATTAAACAATTACTAATCATAATTACCTTTTAAAAACAGCTAGAGTATCATGGAAGAGTTCTTTATACTTTACTAGCTTTTGCCCGCGGCTCCGCCCGCCTTAATAAGTTTTTCCGGGATAAAAGTCCTGGTTTATATTTTCCCGGGATAAAAAGTAGCCTATATCCAGGACATGATCTACCCGTGTGCCAAATTGCATCAAAATCCGTTAAGTAGTTTTTGCGTGAAAGAGGAACAAACATCCATACATCCAGACATCCAGACATCCATACATACTTACAAACTTTCGCCTTTATAATATTAGTAGTAAGTAGGAAGTAGGATTGACCCACCACTATTCTCAAATGCAATTACGTATGATGTAATATACGCGTATCTTCCATATTCTAAAACTAACTCAGCAACGGCGGACACAACTTCACACCCTCTTGATTTATTCACTGTTCCGTTGCAAACGTTTTCGTTTGTGCTCCAGCGAGAATATCTAAACTTTTCCTATAAAAATAATACCAAAAATACCCCATGGAATGTGTTTTATTATGATTTGTGGTTTTAACACTTGATAAACTCGGTGGAGTTTAAATTAGGTGAGCGGGAAACGTGAACGTCATGATCGCGATATTTATGACACGTAATTTAATGATTTATATGTACAATTTGATTAATTGATTCGATTTCTTTATTGTCATAAAAATCGTTCAATAAATCCTACTAATATTATAAAGGTGAAAGTTTGTAAGAATGTATGAATGTTTGGATCTATGGATGTTTGTTCTTCTTTCACGCAAAAACTACTAAACGGATTTCGATGAAATTTGGCACACGGGTAGATCATATCCTGGATTAACACATAGGCTACTTTTTATCCCGGGAAAATATAAACCGGGACTTTTATCCCGGAAAAACTTTTTAATGCGGGCGGAGCCGCGGGCAAAGCTAGTAATATATAAAATCTTTGAGTACCTCTTTTATAAATTGTAAAACAAGTTGTGCGAAAAAACCTTTAAACGTTATGAACACAAAAGGCATGACTTTTTTTTTAATTTACAACGAACATTTTATATGGCTGAACGCGTATCAAAGGCAACGGCACTTTACCCAGCAGTTAAATTTCGGCAAGCATTCGCCAGAGATGTAATTAGCTATTATAATTACACAATTTGATGACTTAATAAGGCAATGAGATGATAATTACTCAATTACCTAACGCTGTGTTAATGTGGTATCAATTTCTTCAGCGAGTGAGCGTTGGTAATACGATTTCTGTGGTACATTTGTGAAGGTCCATCATAATTATATGAAGCATTATTGTATTTATCTGAGACTACCTAGCTTTGTTTTACAATTAATATCCTGGACTGCTTTAATAGTTGTGGAATGAAATTTATGAATCCTTGTTTCTTGTTTGGATATGCAGCGTTTTATTTTAGAGCTCATGTCATAGCACATCTTAATCAAGTTTTAATCCAGCTATAACCATTGTTATTAGTATCCAGAATTGTCTTAATTAAAAATACGGCTAAAATAAATTTAAATTGTTCATTTAAATATATCCGGACTATTGTTTTTTTTTTTCAATTGAATGTTCTATCTGTCACAGGTGGCGAATTAGACCACATATTCCATTTGCATGGCAACAGCTTCTACGTAACTGGAATTCGGGAGTTCAACGGCAGTTTAGCCAAGGAAGAAGTTATCAGAATGAACGAAGAAGGCAACCTGTTCCCTTCGAAAAATTTAATAGACCCTCTGATAAAAGACACAATAGTAATACCCAAGTTCGGCGCAGTATCTCTTCGGTTTAAGGCTGATAATCCCGGATACTGGATGATGAGGGACGAAAGATCCACTCACTGGACTAGAGGATTAGATTTTATACTCAAAGTTGGCGAACAAAGTGACTTTGTGAAAGCGCCCGCGGATTTTCCCAAATGCGGTTCGTATGTGGGCCCGGAGTATTTCCTTATATGAAACAAATGTTACCACAGAATTAATTAAGTGTATTTATATGTGTTATGTTTATTTAGGCGTTTGAATTGTATATTGACTAAGAACAATATCCTTTGTATGAAAATGGAAACTTTCTCATGAGGGTTTATAAGTAGTTACATGTCTTAGAATGTGAGTAAGTTCGTATTCTGTACGTACTATTAAAAAGTAATGAGTAAAGCTATTTACATAGGGCTTTACCGTCGAATTTCGAAAAGTATTTTTTAATTTCTGTTGTATCATAGTATTATGTAATAGCATAAAGCTATTATAAATGTACATAAATATATTACCTCTCATTTTTTATGTGTTTTATTACTTCACTTTAGATTGAACTAAATCTGGAATGAGAACAAAATTAGACGTCACTAGTAATAAATCTGAAATACGATGAATAGATACAGTGATAATAATGATATATGGCTTTAAAAGGCGAGTTTCAATGATATTAAATGATGCCGAAGTGAAAGTGTTCTTAATTGGCATAGTAGGCCGTGGCAATGGTAGCAAAAAAATACAGCCAGCCACAAAGTTTGTGTACTAATCTATTTTACATTTGTATTTTGTAGTTATTAATTTCTTCACTAATTTTTGTTGCTGACCGTATGTAGTTACCTTCTTGCCGAAGACCCAAATAGATTGTAAACCGGCACTTTTATGAAAATAAGTGTGAAGTGGCGAAAAAAAGATGATGTACATTTTATAAACGAAGTATACCTATCGCGGTCAATATAACGGTCTTATTTGCTTTGTCGTGAACAAAGTAGAACTGTTAGTAATACAATGAGGTGACTTCAAAAATTATATAGGCCGCATCTAAAATTTCGACTATTTCAGTCAACTTGTAATTTTAAAAATAGACTGGTCTGATCAATTTATAATACATCATCAGAAATAATATTCCAATACTAATAGGATAAACGAGCCTTATTTATCATATCTTTGTTTAATTTCAATCTATCCACCAAGTTCCAACGTCTGTTTCAGAAATTTTGTTGTACGGAGACTCAAACTTGTTGCCGTTTTCAATCAAAAGCGTGCTTGAACTATCACACACACACACTCACGCCTTTTATCCCCGAAGGGGTAGGCAGGCGCAAGTAGTGCACCCACTTTTCGCCGTATTTCCATCCCATGATGTGATAGAGGGCGAGCCTATTACCATATCGGGCAAAAATTTTAGACTCCGAGCTGATATTGAATGGAAAAACTCAATATCACTTTGCCCAAACCGGGGATCGAACCCGAAACCACAGCATTGCAGTCGTACCATAATACAACTACTCCACCGAGGCAGGCCAAAAAAATTGTCGCGTTTATCCTTTAGGCGAATTTTATACCCATAAACAGTAATTTTCGTTAGTTAGTTTTATGCACGATTTTGATTGTAAACGGCAACAAGTTTGAGTCTCCGTAGAACAAAATTTCTGAAACAGACGTTGGAACTTGGTGCATAGATCGATATTAAAGAAAGATATGAAAGCCACATGCTCGTTTATCCTATTAGTGTTGAAATAGTCTTTCCGATGATGTGTTACACATTAATCAGATCAGTTTATTTTTTTAATAATCCCGATGGCATGTTGACTGAAATAGTCGAAATTTTAGATGCGGCACCATAAATAATTATATATTTCATTACATATATAATATTTACTTACAAATTACATACATACAAACGTACGATTCGTTACGTAGGTACGAAACATAAAATTAGAATGGACAAATGTAATAGAATCATTATCCATGCATTTTATAATGTAACTTTAATTTATAAGAGAAACAAACACAATTTAAATATCATTATGCAAACAAACATAAGCTAGATAATAATACAGTGCACTAAATTATTAGTACCTATCTTTTTGTTTTGTAACCATTTTCTCTGCGACTTATTTATTACATCAGAATTACAGGTGATAAGTCGATTATTGCAGATGTAGCATATCATATGCAGTCCTGAGTACGATCAAATATCGGAGTGAGTTTTGGGTAGAATAATTTATATTTTGGATAATTAATCTGACGGCAAATGGTGTAAAATCTTGAGTGACCATGTCAAACGCAGCGTTCGATGTTCACCTGCAAGGTGGACAGGCTGGAACTCGATGGATGCAGGTCGCTTTTGACAGATCCGTCTGGATATCTTTAGACGACTATCTTCAGCAGCGGGCTTCATGTGGCTGATGATGATGATTGAGGATAT
Organism: Lapara coniferarum; assembly: GCA_949316025.1. NCBI lineage: Eukaryota > Metazoa > Arthropoda > Insecta > Lepidoptera > Sphingidae > Lapara > Lapara coniferarum. The sequence continues at coordinate 28,968,781 of OX438919.1, forward strand.
TGGATTTTTCTCTTTTCGCATATACATAATCCATGCCTTTTATTTCCGAAGTGGTAGGCAGAGGCGCGATGCACCCACTTTTGGCCGTGCGTATTCGTCCCATGATGTAATGGGGGCGAGCCTATCGCCATATCGAGCACAAATTCCTGACTCTGGGTCTGAAACTGAATAGAAAAATTCAATATCACTTTGCCCGACCCGGGATCGAACCCGAGACCTCAGCATAGCAGTTGTACCGTAATACAACTACGCCACCGAGGCAGTCCAATTTATATAAATTAGTAAATGTAAAGAATTTCCACAAGGCCCAAAAAATCTAACATCACACTGTATTCTGTAGTGTATTGTTATAGGCGATACATACGACCAAAATATTAATCATCCGTGTTTCAAGTATTACAAAACTAAAAGCATCGTTTCCGACCAATAAAAACCAACTTAACAAATTGATTGTGAATTTTATGCACAAGAAATTGCACGTATCGACGAACTCATTATATTTGCCTTGTCACTTGCGTAATGACTCGTGCGCGGGTTTTTACAGCCACCGTAACAGATTAATGCCTCGGTGGCGTAGATGGGCGTAGATGGCGTAGATCTCGGACTCGATCCCCGGATCGGGCATAATTATATTGGATTTTTTTAGAATGCAGTATCCGCCCGGAGTCTGGAATTTGTGCCTGATATAGCGACAGGTTCGCTCCCTATCACATCATGGGACGGAATACCCTCCGCCAAAAGTGGGTGCACTAAGTGGCGCCTCTGTCTACCCCTTTGGGGATAAAAAGGCTTGAGTGTGTGGGCATTTGTAGTTCACAAGTCGTAAAAAAGTAGCACTTTGTATCTCTTGTTTGCGAATAATTTTTGGTTGAACAGTGAATTTGGGGTTAGTTAAGTCTCTAAGGATTTTGAACATCTAGGACTATTGTGAGCGAGACCTATTTAAGTATTCTTCATCGATGACCTCTTACAAGAAATGAGTTATTTACAAAACGAATTATAATTTCTATTTGTAATTTTGTTTGATGCTATTTCAAAACTCAAGTTTAATAATCTTAACTGTTAGAATAAAGTCCTATTAAACTATTCGAGAGGCTCTATATAAATGTAGATAATACAATTTTAAAGCTTTCAATTATACAGACACAATTATTAAACCACTTAATTATATAGACTATTATTCCATATCTCCATTAAGCACATTAATTATATATTTTGCAATTGCAATCATGTCATCATATCATCATCATGCCCTGTATATATACTATTGTTAGCTGTCAATTATTTGTTAGCTGTCAATTTATTTATTGAGGGTAGTAACCAAATCCCCACCGACCAAATCGCTATAAAAGGAGTGGCAAGCTGTCTGACAGAGCATTCTGTTGCGAGACGTGCGCGCGTGAACATCAACTTGGGAATTTAGTGTTCTGGTAATATTTTGTGATCTACTCTTTGAAAGTTATTTCTATCAAGTGCAATTTATGGTTTTCGTTAACAATTTAGTATTTGTTAAAAATTTTTGATTATTTTTTTAAAGTAAAATTAATTAGAATGCTAACATCAGAAGTGGGATAGACAATGCCCACAGAAATAGATTGTGCTTACTACATATGTACGCAATGTGGAATACATGCATGGTACGACGGAGATATGTGACTACCCGCAATTTACGTGAAGAGAGACATTGCGCTGAGTAATATCGGGATAAGAACCAGACTACAACGTGAATAAAAACGGACAAGTGTGAAACATAACCATCGCATGTTCATTACTGACGTCATGTGCATACGGCTTCAAATGAACAAGTATCTGCGTGTGTACCGCGATCAAACGGTTGGTGTGCAAACGTTCCTATTGGTGTGCAAGTGTTCCGGTAGATGTGCTGCGTATGGTGTCACAATTGGCGTCCTGAGCAAAGTGACTGCGCGGGTGGCAACTGGCGGTTGAAGCAAACTGCTTCAGCACAGAGAATGTTCATCGGTGATTGTAAAGGAAGTTTGGTATCGTATGACCCATAACCCCTCTTTGAGGGTTCTGGTTTCTTTTATTTCTTGGTAACCTGTACAAATATTGAAATCTTGTATATCAGGGAATGTGCAGACATGAATTAACGAGCAATTCGTGGTTATTGTTGGTACAGAGCAGTCCCTAAACTCAAGGACTTGGAGAATTAAAAATACCTGTTGTAGTAAACAGTGACTGTACATGGCCTTGGTCGACAAAACAAGTGATCTTGGTGCATAGTGTTCGGTATGAAAGATAATTCACCACTTTTGGATGATGCGAGTGGATTTACTTGTTGTAATAATGAGATGGCTGTTCAGAAAGTTTAACGCCAGATTTTATTTAAGGTCAGAATAGGCCGAACGGTGTGTTGATGTGATTTTCTTTGATTGCAGAGAAGTTCGCCCAATGTATTCACATTAACGGTCCTGTAAAATAAGACCTCTAAAAACCATATGTGAGAAGGCTTCTTCAGATCATCAATGGAACCCCACTTAACGGAATCGCAGGAGTTTGTGAAGATGTGCGCTATGGATTGTTGTATTTTCAGGGCGAACCAAAACAAAACTCTTGTAAGGCCTAGTGTGGCATAGAGTTGGATGGGAATAGACTTGACCGACTAGGCATGCAATGCCTGAATAGCTCCAACATAAGCCATCGAAAAGTTTGTTTCGTGTAAGTCCTTGTGTGGCATCGACATACTTTTGTTTCGTGTAAGACCTGGCGTGGCATCGATATGTATGTTTCGTGTAAGTCCTTGTGTGGCATCTACATACTTTTGTTTCGTGTAAGACCTAGTGTGGCATCGATACGTTTGTTTCGTGTAAGACCTAGTGTGGCATCGATACGTTTGTTTCGTGTAAGACCTAGTGTGGCATCGATACGTTTGTTTCGTGTAAGACCTGGTGTGGCATCGATACGTTTGTTTCGTGTAAGACCTAGTGTGGCATCGATACGTTTGTTTCGTGTAAGACCTAGTGTGGCATCGATACGTTTGCTTCGTGTAAGACCTGGTGTGGCATCGATACGTTTGTTTCGCGTAAGACCTCGTGTGGCATCGAGATACTTTTGGTTCGTGTAAGTCCTTGTGTGGCATCGACACACTTTTGTTTCGTGTAAGACCTCGTGTGGCATCGAGATACTTTATTTCATGTAAGATCTTGTGTTGAGACGTTTCCGTTTTGTATCAACTGAAGATGCGACTATAATTAGAGCCCGTACCCGAAGCAAAGAACAATCTTTGCGATATAGATCCTCCGATATTCGGAGATAGCATCGGCGACCCTAATACTTCAGGAGGTGATGGCGGAAGGGCGTTTTGGGGGTGCTGTCTATTTTGTAAAATACGTGATCGAGGACGATCACATTGTCAGGAGAGGCCGTGTTAGCTGTCAATTATTTGTTAGCTGTCAATTTATTTATTGAGGGTAGTAACCAAATCCCCACCGACCAAATCCCTATAAAAGGAGTGGCAAGCTGTCTGACAGAGCATTTTGTTGCGAGACGTGCGCGCGTGAACATCAACTTGGGAATTTAGTGTTCTGGTAATATTTTGTGATCTACTCTTTGAAAGTTATTTCTATCAAGTGCAATTTATGGTTTTCGTTAACAATTTAGTATTTGTTAACAATTTTTGATTATTTTTTTAAAGTAAAATTAATTAGAATGCTAAGACTATGTATATATACAGGGCTATGTATATACTGTCTACTACTGAGCACGGGCCTCCTGTATTACTGAGAGGAGTTAGGCCGTAGGCCACCACGCTGGCCTAGTGCGGGTTGGCAGACTTCACATACGAAGAATTCTCAGGTATGTAGGTTTCCTCACGATGTTCTCCTTCACCGTTAAAGCGATCGTTAATAATATTGATTTAAACAATACGCACGTAACTTCGAAAAGTCACAGGTGTGTGCCTTGGGTTTTGTACCTCACATTGTCTCGACAGACCGTTCCATTCCCAACTGGGCCATCTTCCACTTATCGTCCAATTATATACAACTATCAATACTCTATAACATTATGCACTTGAGATAAGGAAATTCTGACACAAATCGATATAATATTACTAAACCATATTCGGGGAAGACAGAAATTAAATTATAATCAATATAAACATTACATCAATATACCTAAAAAAAAATTGTATTTAGAAGTTTTTTTCTTAAAGAGGCTTCAATTCGTTTACGATTAGTAATTTTTGTACGTTGTGTAGCTTATTGATTATTGTATACCGAGTTGATATCCCTCTTACCAAACTTAATATTGCAATAAATCGATATAAACGGTATAATAAAATAATCACTAAAAGCTTCACAAAAACAAAAATTCAAAAAATAAAAAATTTCGAGTGCCGATTTTTTAGTATTCAACATCTACGTTACTATAACTATGTATAACAGCAGCCATTTTAAAAAACGTTGCTTTCCCTAGAAAATTTAATATCTACGCCCTTTATCAGCATAAAATCCAAAGATAAAATCGTAGACGGCCACGTGACATTGCGTTGAATTTCACGTACCCACGCGACGCTATTTGCTGCCATTTCTTTTCTATTGTGTGGTTATGTCGATCAGACACGTTTTCCTTGTTCTTTTTACACTCACAATAAACAGTCAGCATCAGATTCTATGCGAGATTGATTGACAGCTCATGCATTGAGGTATTAGATAGACGAGGAGGATAGACACGACAACACAAGTACATGTTCTCTGAGTTGTTACAATGAGTAAGATAATTGCTATTTTAAATTGTTTGTGACTGCCTTGGTGGCGTAGGTAGTTGTTTAATGTATTATGGTACGACTATAATGCTGAGGTCTCGGGTTCGATCTCCGTGTTGGGAAAAGTGATAAGGGATTTTCCTATTCAGCCCGGAGTCTGGAATTTGTGCCCGATATGGCGATAGGCTCGCCCCATATCACATGTGTGCGTGTGCATTGGTATATTCATCTATACTAATATTATAAAGCTGAAGAGTTTGTTTGTTTGTTTGTTTGTTTGAACGCGCTAATCTCAGGAACTACTGGTTCGAATTGAAAAATTCTTTTTGTGTTGAATAGACCATTTATCGAGGAAGGCTATAGGCTATATAACATCACGATGCAACTATTAGGAGCGAAGAAATAATGGAAAATGTGAAAAAAGCGGGGAAAATTATTCATCCTTGAGGGCTTCCATTGCGTGCGCTGCGAAAACGGTTCAAGATACCAAAAATATATGTAAGAAAGAATTATTCCTCTTGAAATTATCTAAAAAATGTCCGCAGCAGCATATGTCTATCTTTTAAGATTAACTTACTAGAACCGTTTCTATGGTAATGAAATTTGGTCGAAATTAATGCATTATTTGTTAAGAGTTGTATCAACGTCATAGTCATAGAGTGATTCAACGGGAAGGTTTTTATGTACTTTTAGCCCGGAAAAACTTATTAACGCGGGCGAAGCCGTGGGCAAAAGCTAGTTTTAAAGAATTCAAAAATATTAAAAGGTTAGGTGTTTCCGGCTTTCGGCTTTCCGTGCTTTCGGCTTCGCCCGTGTTGAAGCCCTTTCCCGCTATAAAAGTACACTAAACATAGTACGACGCCAGCGCTATCTACTCAAACAATCAGATTAAAAATCTCCATTATTTACCATGGGAGTATATTACCGGAATAACAGTTGGCTATGTGTTGATCCACGACATGATCTACCAGTGTCCCAAATTGGATCCAATTCCGTTCAGTTGTTTCTGCATTTACTTCTAAGAAACATCCAAATTTAGTAAGATGAATGTAGGTGTTGTAATAGTTCGTAAAATAGCTCAACAACTCATATTTTGAAGACAATTTACTTTGTTAAGTTCTCGCCGGTGCAACAACTACTTTCATAGTACAATCATCCAATTTGGTGCTAGTAGGTACACTTTATCAAGATAAAGCGCCCATTTTTCATATTTTACTAAGCAGATGCGATCGTTTCGGAGATGCACTAAAGAGACAGCAGATAATCCTAATTGTCTACTATAGTTTTAAGCAGCATGTAGCTGACAGACGACGCGTAAGCGACTTATTTAGAACCTTAAGGTGGTCGAGCATACCACGGTATCCCCTGCCTGTCGTAAAAGGCGACTAATAGGGGCCTCCGGGGGTCACGGGTGGGCGGGACGTGCCGCCCACCCATCAGTCTAGCCAACTTCTGTGACCCCCGTGATGGACATGTCCGAGGCAGCGTGTCTCACGCTGCCTCGGACACCAACAGGCGGACACGATGCGGTGTTTCGGGGGCTTCTGAGCCCCCGCAACAGGAAAAAGGACCGCAAAAACGCGGTACGCGCAGGGGCGGTTGCGGACGACAACTTAGACGTGAGTCGGAGGAAGCCCGCAGCCGTCCCTAATGAGCCGAAGATGGCCATATAAAAAAAAAAAAAAAAAGGTGGTCGAGCATACACATTTCTGACTACATCACAGCGTTATTCTTAATCAATGAATCACTTACGATAATCCGTCGATAAATTCTCGTATAATATCTGAGTTCAAAGGCTCGGTCAACAAATTGTCAATTATCGTCGGTTATAATTAATGCAAGCCAGATTGGATCGATGGCGTTATTGGTTTCGTTAGCCGAATCAAATGATGTATTAGTTAAAGCAATGTCTGATTTGAGGTTTCATAATTTGTGATATTTATGACTTGTTATAGGTATAAGTACCTAAGGTGACGATTAGCGTAAGGTCGCTCGCAGAAAGTGGATGAGACAAGCCGAAGATAGAGAAAAAATGCGAGTATCAGAGGAGGCCTATGTTCAACAGAGGACGGCTAAAGGCTGATGATGATGAAAGGTATAAAAAAGGTTAATTAAAAAGTTGAAGAATATAAATAATTTAATTTAATTTCTATTGTACTAATAAACATATCGTATTGAAATGAGAAAAAAACATGCGTAAACACGTTTATAAATAAAGCCATTTTGTATGCTTCCACGGATTTAGTAAACAAAGTTTTTGTCCAAATTGTTTAGTTTCATTGTACTATACTTTAACAAAAGTTGACCCTAATGACTCTAGCAAGTCTTGCTTAAGAATATAGACATAATATGATGTTTATTGTTATACGTTGCGAAAATAGAAATTTCTTTATGTATGCTACAAGGAAGTGGAGAGATAGAAACACATGAACTTTTGTTTCTATGTATATTGTTAATGAAAGTGCAAATTGAAGTTAGACTGAATCTCGTAGAAAATCTAGGTCAGAAATGAAATATTAAGGGCTCCAACATCTTAAATCAATATTTAAAGTTCGTTGTTTGATATTTTTGTATAGCTCAATGGAAATTAAGTAACTTTAGACGCTTAAGAGGTAGTGCTCTTTTGTCTAATCATTTTCCTTTTCTCTAAGATCTGCATGGCATTCACATTGAATAGAAAGAAACTTTTTTATATCTGCCATTTTATTATGCTTTTCGTCGCTTTAGACATAAATCTCTATTTCGTGAGAATTACAAACCAGATAACCCACTAAAAGCGAGTAGGTCAGTTACTTGTTGGTAAGCACCAGAAATGAAAAAATACCGTTATGATTACACAACTGTTAAAATATATTGCATAATTTTCGGTATGTTACATTGGTATCCTTTAAACGAGATCATAAGAGTGCATGCACATAGTTTGGCTGCGGAAATAAATGGAGAAGTCGTGTATGCCTAGAGGGGTATTTCACATACGAAATATAAATTAAATTTAAATAAGCATTTATCGTAATGAAGTTAATAATTTAAATATGATTACACGATTCAAACAAAACACCTGTAGTTGGTGATCATTTCAATAATTATATTAAAATAAGCTTGTCAGGAGTGAAAGTAAACAAAACTGGCAATAAGTAGGTAGATCATATATGATATATGCGTCCTATAACCTATCCCCGAGCCCGCGGGCCGGATGCGGGCCGCTGCAAATTTTGATCTGCACATCCGATGAAATGTAAGTACAAAAACTCGTTACATTTCTAAGGAGGTTCTGTATTCGATCCGTATGTATGTATGTATTTAAATTTGTATGGCCGCGTGTTTCTCAAAAACTACTGATTCGATTTGGATGTGGTTTTCGAAATTGAAATGTATATTTTTTAGGGAAGGTTTTAGTATATAATTTATGAAGATCTGATGAAGATCTTCGGAGATACACAATGGAACTCTTAAATAACTAACAGCAGATGACTCGCGAATGCTGTACTCGTATATCTATGATGTATTATTTATACTATTCTATAATTAACTAACAAAAAATCAATAAATAAAGAACTTTTTAACAAAAATAACCGACTTCAAAACCACTGCAAACCAAAAAATAATTCTACTTTATATTCGCTTAGTATACCGGGTGGAAGGGAAACGCTCTCGGAAACGAATACAGGTGATAGTATTGGTTATTCCTGACGTGATGGTACTAAAAAAATCGCGATCGCATTGTTTGTGTGTTTCTGTACAGCTTCACGTTTGAATAGATAAATCAAACTATTATTCTGAAAAACACAGTAAAAAAGGTCAATATTTCAAAAAAATCGTAATGAAACACGTACATCAGCTGACGGGTTAACGACCGCGTGGTTGGTCCCAGCGCAGCGCGGCAGCCGCCGCCTCGTCGGCGTTTGCTTTGTAGTTTTTTGTACGCTTTACATTGCGCGCGCATGAATTACGGAAATACTAAAATCGTAAATATTATCGCTTAGCTTTGCAAATGAATATAGTTTTTCGTTAATGTTATGGTTCTTCTCTCTTACCGTTCCGGTATAGAGAGCGTTTTCCTTCCACCCGGTATTTGTATATTTGGAGTCGGTGCCTAATTTAAATTGAACAAAGTTTTCGTATATTTGATTTTGTATTTCCTTGGCTTAGCTGGCAATTTAATTAAAATCATATTCATTCAGATCGATAAATATATTATTTCACCAATCACAATACTTTTTTATAACACAAGTTTAAAACAGAAATGTTTCTTGTAAAAATTGTCCAACCGTAGCCCCTCTTCGCCTATCCATAGCGATTTCTAACCAATATATTGAAGAAGTAAGTGCTTCGCGTCCTATTGCAAAAATATGCCTCACGTACTTACAAAATACTATAAAGGTCTGTTCAACGCAAACGTAAACGTGTTTAACATTACAGCTTTCACTTTTAAATATACAATTACATTGTTAGTCAATAAGTTAGTAATTTCTGTGGCCGTTTCGAGATGGGCCCATACTTTCTGATTACATAAGGCTGAGTATATTGTAGTTCTTGATTAAATTCCGTTATGACTTTACCAAACTAACACGCTTCGTTGTATTTAGTCACAGGATGTTATTTTATGTATAGATACAAGTCTACGCAAATGTTGGAATGTTTGGACTCAATGGACAAGTACGTGACAAGGTAAGCCTAAAGATAGATATATAGATAAGCTACCTCTAAATGAAATGTAACGAATTATGTCGAAAAGTTAATATTAAGTAAACATAAAATACTTCATAAACGGAGAGCATTTGTTAGAGAACAATGAATAATTATCGTCCTAAACATAATTTCCACTATCTGCCGAAGACAACTCGTCAAATTGTTTTGTGCCTTAGATCTTCGAGTTCAATGGATATCATAGAATTGTGGAGTCTAGGACTCGAAGACAAAAGGTTATTAGTACCTTTAATCATCGTGGCTCAAATAAAAACAAGACGCTTTTGAGAAGGGTCGTATTCGCTCCTGTTACGTAAACTGCGTTATTGCTTCTACCTACATTCGACATCTGATGTTTTCGTTAAAACAAGCGTCTGGTCTGAATTCAATAGCTTTACCTTGGTGTAGTGGTACAGACACATTTCAAACATTCGAACTTCATTCTTTAAACGATCACGGTGGAAATCCAAAAATTGTGATTGTCGATAGTGATGTTTAAAATATTTATCGATTAAGAAAACAAGAGTAGACTTACGCCCGTTTTTAATGAAGGATCCCAATTCTTATCTTCGATCCGCTAACTATGCATGTAAAAAAAAACTTTGTTTTGATTGGACCATTACCTATTGTCATGGATTGAAAAAGCGATAAGCGTCATTTATTTAAAACGGCGCAGCGGTTAGTTGGGTTACATTTTAAAATTGTGTGTAAAGCGAAATCATTGTTTCAATTAGATATTTTATCAGTCAACCAATGACCAGATTAAGAACATAGACAACGAGAAAGTAAAAAGTATCGTTCGTTAACCCAAGCAACCTTTGCCCTGCACAGTAACTAGAAATAACGAGGTTTCACATATATACGTACGGTAAAATTAACCTTATACCGACGGCAGAAGAGAATAAAAAATGTGATTTGTCAAGTCATTTTAGTCCTGATTTTACCCAACAGAAATGAAATTAAAGTGAAGCGTGAAGAATTTGGCGCAGACGTGACGGGCCTACGCCGAGCCCTCCGAAACATTTGTTCTTTAATACAATAATACATAAAATGTAATGGCGCCATGAAACTCTCGACTACAATCCGGATTCCGGATGACTACATCACAGGAATCATCGTCGGATATGAATAATTTAGTAATGTGAAGACCACACTTTGCGGGACACGGATTTAAGGAAGTATCTGAATTATTAATGAATGTGGGGTGGACAACGCCCTTGATATACCTCGTGAATAAAATTTTGTACGAATTTCGCTCTTATTGTGTGACTATGTGAGCTAGAATCCTGTAAAAGAATTTGAAGGGGCTTCTGCATATTACGCGTTACTTTGTGCACATCTGGTTGTGAGGCATTTTTGGGTAGTGCCGTGCTATAAAGCCAATATTATACGGAAACAAATACGATTACAGGTTCAATGTTCCCTTTGTTGTTTTTTTTGTGTAATGTGACGAGGAAGTCTCCGTTTTCCATTTTAATGTTACTGGATGGATATTATCGAAAAAATCCTATATTGTTGGTACAAACATATGTGCGTGATATTTTTTGTCATATAGATTTTGATAAATAAATGAAATATCATACAGAAATATCATTCAGCACCTCGAGTAACAAAGTACTGGGTGGCATTCCACTGGGCTCGTCATCCTGAGATATAAGATGTCAAGTCTCATTATGTCCTGTAGTTTCACTGGCTATAATGACCTTCAAACTGAAACACAAAAGTGCATGTACAGTGCTGCTTGGCGGTAGAAATAGACATTGCGATGGTACCCACCCAGAGGGACTCTTACATATGAGAGTCCTACCACCATTGTACAGATTCATATACTTTTTGCGTGCTATTGATTTTTTTTAGATGAAAATTATTAGCTTATACTAATCGATAATGCACATCATTCCATTCAGAAATTGGCGAAATGTTCTGCACAACTCATTGCTCTACCTGTATCATGTATGACCTATGACTTTGTAGAAACTTTTAACAATTGGTTGGTCCTAAGTCTTCAATATAGCTATTAATTAACTGACTTCAAAAAGGAGGTTCTGTATTCGATCCGTATGTATGTATGTATGTTTGCATCTATGTATGTATGTAAATTTGTATGGCCGCGAGTTTCTCAAAAACTACTGATCCGATTTGGATCTGGTTTTCTGTATTCAAATGTATATTTTTAGGGAAGGTTTTAGTATATAATTTATGAAGATATGATGAAGATCTTCGGAGATACACAATGGAACTCTTCAATAACTAACAGCAGATGACTTTCGAATGCTGCAATCGTATATCTATGATGTATTGTTTACACTATTTTACAATAAACTAACAAAAAAGCAATAAATAAAAACTTATAAACAAAAAAAACCGACTTCAAAACCACTGCAAACCAAAAAATAATTCAACTTTATGTTCGCTTAGTATATACGAATACGTATATTTGGAGTCGGTGCCTTATTTAAATTGAACAATGTTTTCGTATATTTGATCTTGTATTTCCTTGGCTTAGCTGGCAATTTAAATTAGGCATCGACTCCAAAGATACGTATATACCCAGCGAATATAAAGTTGAATTATTTTTTGGTTTGCAGTGGTTTTTTATATAAAAATGTTCGTGAAGATGCTTGTATTCTTCTTATATTTATTATGATAATGCACTACATCACTAATACAAATTTTGATGGAACTTAGTACACAGATAAACCAATTTAACATTAACTTTTTTCCTGGAAGAGTGTACAATAAAACTTTCTTTAGGGAGAAGATGACCATGCAAGCTGAGTCCTGAGCTAAAGGTAGTGTATTTTATTTCGATATCATACATTGCGTAACATTTACTTACGCACAATGAGTATGTCGTTAACGTAAGCGTACAAACTTCGCCGTGATTGCCATATTACATCTACACTTCAATATGTGCACATATATTTGCGAATGTATGTAATACGTTATACGTAGACGTAATATAATGCAAGTGCATTCTATACGGTACATACCTCGCATGTTACACAATACACTCTATTTCTATTCACTTAGTTAATGAAGAAAACGTAAGTAATTATGCGATGTGAGCTGTGCCCTACATCGCCGTTGCTGCTAATAAAATATTGTACTTATCGTTTTGCGTGCAATGGAAATGAAGACTTATTTTGGGCCAATAGCACCGTAATGTATTTAAAAGTGCTTTTTAAACACGCATTTGTATTACGTGATTATATTACTATATCATGGAGTATAAATAATCATCAGTAAGTTTAGCACCCAGGGTGGGTCTTTATCTAGACTCCCCCCCAAAATATTTTTTGTAAAGACGGTCTTAACAAGAAAATCATATCTGCAGTTTACCGCAGATAGTTTGTTCCATGCAGTGTTCTGTCAATTTTCCTTGGCCATACATGTGAGTTGAAGTTATCACCCCACGTGCTTGGTACCCGGGGCCCGCCAGCCCCAACGGCCCTCCTTACGCCGTTAATGATTGATTCTACTATTAGTAGATTTTACTCGCACCACCTGCTGCGAAAATTGTTTATTTACCTACAATAAATAACAAAAATACATTTGTCATTCTCAGGTTTGTGTATTTGTTACGAGAAATCTATACTAATATTATAAAGCTGAACAGTTTGTATGTTTGTTTGAACGCGCTAATCTCAGGAACTACTGGTTCGAATTGAAAAATTCTTTTTGTGTTGAATAGACCATTTATCGAGGAAGGCTTTGGGCTATATAACATCACGATGCAACTATTAGGAGCGAAGAAATAATAGAAAATGTGAAAAAAACGGGGAAAATTATTCATCATTGAGGGCTTCGATTGCGTGCGCTGCGAAAACGGTTCAAGATACCAAAAAAATATGTAAGAAAGAATTATTCCTCTAGAAATGATCTAAAAAAATGTCCGCGACAGTATCTGTCTATCTTTTAAGATTAACTAACTAGAACCGTTTTTATGGTAATCAAATTTGGTCGAAATTAATGTATTATTTGTTAAGAGTTGTATCAACGTCATAATATTAATATTTATCCAAATAAATGCGTTGGATAGAGTGATTCAACGGGAAAGTTTTTATGTTCTTTTAGCCCGGAAAAACTTATTAACGCGGGCGAAGCCGTGGGCAAAAGCTAGTAAGTTATAAAATTGGATAAGTAGTTTCAAAAACATCTCTACAAATGCAAATAAACGCTCTTTTCCTGCCAATTAACAAAGATTGTCTGAATATCGTAATATTTCAATCATCATCATCATCATCAGCCACATGACGTCCACTGCTGAACATAGGCCTCCCCCAAAGATTTCCAGATGGACCTGTCAAAAGTGGCCCACATCCAGCGCGTTCCTGCGGCTTTTACCAATATTCTGTATAATCTCTATCAGCCTAATTAATTTACTATTTAATAAACCATCACACATGCGTTAGTGGCACAATACTGTGTGTGTGAATGTTTTATATTGCGTGTACTTAGGGCTGCCATCTGTACGGAATCCCCCGGATTTGTCCTAGGTTGAAGGGCGTCCGAGGGCCGTCCGGTAGGGGTTTTCAAAAGTGTCCGGGTGTAACCAGGACACTTTTGTTGTCAGGGGAAATCCATTTTTTTATAGATAAGCGACAAATTGAAATAAATCTTAGTTAAAAATTCATTCATAATAACCCGCATTCAAGAAGGCACGGAAAAATATTTTTTCAGAGGTGTCCGGGGAAAAACCCATATTTCGCCCAAATGTCCGGAATTTTTGCCGTGTTTATCCGGCGTCGGCAATTTAGGTGATGGCAGCCCTACGTGTACTGAGCCAAAGTTGACATATTTTTGGAATATTTAGAAAGTCGATGCTTCTTAAAATACCAGAACCCTTGTCTAGACTGCGTCGGCTTACCTGCCAGGCAATTAACCTACTTCGGGACCAAGGTCGACAGAATTGCGTGCGTCGGCGACATGTTCCGGCATATACTCTTGTAATGTATCCACTCGTTATTCCACGCTCTTTATTTGATTTTTGTTTTGTCACGGAAATGAAAAACGTTTTTGATTGAGTTACATACATATACACTCACGCCTTTTATACCCCAAGGGGTAGGCAGAGGCACAACTAATGCACTCACTTTTCGCCGTTATTCCGTCCAATGATGTGATAGGGGGTGAGCCTATCGCCATATCGGGCACAAATTTCAGACTCCGAGCTGATACTGAATCGAAAAACTCAATATCACTTAGCCCGACCCGGGGATCGAACCCGAGACCTCAGCATTGCAGTCGTACCATAATATAACTACGCCACCAAGGCTGGCATTTGATTGAATTGTTGTTCAAATATAGGATCTATGAAATAAAAAATAGTTAACGTTGGAGAATTAACATTTAATTTACATTGATATTTTTAATACGCATAAAAAGGAATAGGGTCTCAACTTTATTGGAAACTAGGTAATGACCGCGGTTCCCATGCGAAAAAGTTTTTCCGGGATAAAAATATTTTCCCGGCATAAATAGTAGCCTATAGCACTCAGGAGTAATGTAGTTTCCTATTAGTGAAAGAATTACGGTTTTCAGATTTTTTCCTTTACATGTGCTATGAGACCTTGTTCTTGCAAATTTCATGATTGTAGGTCAACGAGACCCTAAAGGTATTGATTGCCTTGCGAAATCATATCTTTTGATCGCATTGACTTATAAGTTTGATTTTTTCACAGCTGAAAGAGACCGTAGAGCCGAGTATTTGATAAAAATTTCACACACACACACACACATACTCTCACGCCTGTTATCCCCGAAGGGGTAGGCAGAGGCGCAACTAGTGCACCCACTTTTCGCCATTATTCCGTCCCATGATGTGATTGGGGGCGAGCCTATCGCCATATCGGGCACAAATTCCAGACTCCGAGCTGATACTGAATAGAAAAACTCAATATCACTTTGCCCGACCCGGGAATCGAACCTGAGACCTCAGCATTGTAGTCGTACCTTAATACAACTACGCCACCGAGGCAGTCATAAAAATTTCAATTTGATATATTTACGCGCTCCTGAGAAAAATGGTCTTGACAGACAGACAGACCGACCTATAGACAGACAGACAACGAAGTGATCTTACGATGATACCGTTTAGTTTTCCTTTTGCGGCCTGGAACCCTAAAAGAAAACTTATCAGTATGATTTGTAATTTTTCGCTTTACCAGTTTTATGCTACGTTCTTCCATAATATATCAAATATACAGTGAAACCTGGTAAGTGAGACATCAAAGGACCTGTAATGTCTCACTTATGGAGGTATTCCCTGGGGGTCACTGCCGTCCACCTATTAGTCTATCAACTTCTGTGACCCCCGTGATGGACGGCAGCGTGTCTCACGCTCCCTCGGACGCCAAGGGCGTCCTTCGGTGTACGCGGGCTTCTGAGCCCCCGCAACAACAGGAGACGGACCGCAACAGCGGTACGCGCAGGGGCGGTTGCGGACGACAACTTAGACGTGAGTCGGAGGAAGCCCGCAGCCGTCCCTAATGCGCCGAAGATGGCCATACAAAAAAAATAAAAATAGAGGTATTCCACTTACCCAGTGTTTCAGATATCCAGGTATAAATAAATATATGTCTCATTTACAGAGGATTCCATTAGTAGATGTCAGAATACAGGTTATTTCAGTTATAGAGGTGGGATTATTAAATAAAATAACGTAATGTCTACAGTATAAATGAGTTTGAAACAAAAAATAATAATTATAAAAGTAGGTAAACATACAAAAGTAATAAACATATTCGTTTGCGGTGTGTGTGTGTGTAAACACACGTATTACAAATAATACGGAAACAGAATGTATAAATCTATCATTTTAGTTTGTCTTTTGGAAGTAGGTAGCAGCCATCAGAGGTTTTTTTGATGTTATAAATGTTATCAAATATGCTTTGGTCACCAATTTGTCATTCCAAAATACATGTGCAAAGTTTCTAGTGCTTTTGCTGCTACGCGTTTAGTAATTTTTACTAAATTTACTTCAGCGCCATTTTAAGAATAAGTAAGCAGACAAACAAAATGATATTATCTCAGTTACAGAGGTTTATGCCCATAAAATTCACTTGCTGTCTCAGTTATAGAGGTAACTATGATGATAAATCGAATGAACGAATTCCAGATATAGAGGTTTGCTTCGTTCCACTAACAAAGCTAATTTAGTGCCAAAGTGATGGGACCTCAGCGTGAGTTCCACTTATGGAGGTTTCTCACTTATCTAGGTCCCACTTAACCAAGTTTCACTGTAATATACGAATCGAAGGAACAATACATATTTGAGAGTTTTAAAAAACATTGGAGATTTGTGTGTCTGAAATAAATTTCAATGAAAAGTTACGAATGTTATTAATGTAATTTAAATTGTATTAGATTCTTGTGTTGGGTTCCAATCTTAAATCCGACTATACCCAAGTGACTTTAGCAAAGAACTTGAACAATGAAATTAGGTGGGCGGTATCTATCGTCAATGTTATAGACCGGATATCAAACCCACATTTTTCGTTCAAAAGTTATTCCCAATTGGTAAAAAGTAACTGTCTTATTTGACACATCCATGTCACAAGAAGTCCCAGTATGCGCTTTGGTATGCGCAAATTTTGTAAAGAAAGCAATATTTTGGAACGAAATATGCCAATTTGCACATTACGATCATGTCACAGAATGTTTTAACCTTGGTTTTAACGCATTTTACATTCTTTTACTATTTCACAGTAGACTGAGTTACTGACGAAAATTTACTTTAAACTATGTTTAAAATGTTGAAGTATTTTTCTGCGTTCTAAAATTAATTAAGCATTTAAATAATTCCTTTTTAAAAAATAACCCGTTTTTTAAGTATTTGTCAAAAATACATTTTCGAACTGTGATAAACGGATACTCAAATACGGCGCAGCTCAAATGGAAATTGTCAGCATACGTCAATTAATTATACATTTTTAATTCCTTACACTGTCGTCTGCCGTTAAACATTTTGTACTCTCCTTTAAACGTTCGTTGCTAGAACGTTTGAAACAGAGATTTACGCGAGCGGAGTTGCGGCTAAAAACTAGTACCAGAAATAAAATTGGAAGAAGTGCTAAACTAGCGTCGAGCTGTACAAACAGTTCCTTTGGCCGTACGCCAGAAAACGATCAAAATATTAGCTTTGTCTTAGTTTGTTGAAATATATAGTTTAATCAATATATCAGTTAAACCAGACGGTCTATAATTTATTCTATACGATCGATTTTCATTATTATATTTCTACATATACATATACATACATATACACTCACGCCTGTTATCCCCGAAGGGGTAGGCAGAGGCGCAACTAGTGCACCTACTTTTCGCCATTAATCTGTCCCATGATAGGGGGCGAGCCTATCGCCATATCGGGCACAAATTACAGACTCCGAGCTGATACTGAATAGAAAAAATCACTTTGCCCGACCCGGGAATCGAACCCGAGACCTCAGCATTGCAGTCGTACCATAGTACAACGACGCCACCGAGGCAGTCTTAGTTTGTTGAAATATATAGTTTAATCAATATATCAGTTAACCCAGACGGTCTATAATTTATTCTATATGACCGATCCGGTTTATAATTCATTATATTTCTAGTTAGCAAATGTATGATGTTTTGAACATGTTGTTGAACGTTTTTAATCTTACTTATAAATGCGAAAGTTTGTGAAAATGTTTGTTACAAGTAATCTCAGAAACAACCAAACGGATTTGGATGAAATTTGGCACACCTGTAGATGCCCTGTAATGCCCTTTTATTCCGGTAATTTGCTCGTATGGGATATATAGGATATTGTTAATCTACTTCTTTATGTACGTGACGCTGGCTTTGTTTTAAATTAGGGACTGTTCTAGGGGAAAAAACTTTTAAAGCGAGCTTAGACGGGAACAAAACCTAGTAGTAGATAAAAATTACGTATATATGGTTTTCATTATAAAATAAATGAGAGGAGATATTATAAACATTATTGTGTATAGATTTTCATATATTCTTCTTTATTATGTCACTCAGCGGATAATTGAATTTGCGATTGAAATATCAAAAATCATATTATATCTTCACGCCAATTCTTATGAACTAACTCAGTAAATTTACTTTCTGAGTGTACAGTTTACAGCGTAAATATATAACTTGTCCACGTCTTAACGTCTGAGTCAACGTTCTCGAACCAAGGCTCCTTGTAAAAATGCAAGAGCACTGTCGAGAAAACTCAGATATTACACTTTCATAAGGCATCGAGTGAGTACGACTGTCTGCCAAATATTTTATCAGACTAGAAAAACAACTCTGGAAATAAAGCTTTTGTTTTGATAAAATGGATTAGATTGTTAAAACCGACACAAATTTTTAATTTTATGTTGCAACTCGTGCATGTTGAAAAGGAACAATGTTTTTAATCTTTTCATTCATAAGCTAATAAAAAGGCACTGATACGGAAAAATACATACAAAAAGAACAAACGTGCTTGCGTAAAATCTTTGTTTGATTAAATTAAATACTCTCTGGTTGCTAGTAGGTATTTAATTCTTCTCATTTTCCAATATTGTTTTATCTTTTTTGAAAATATATTTAAACAATGGACTAGGGAACTTGTAAATTTGTTTTATATGAATCGATTTAACGCTATATAAATATCTACTTTTGTTTGATTAGAGTGGATATTTTGCTTTACTAAATTAAGCCTTATTCTTTCTGCAATATGCCTGAAAAAATGTGTGGTGCCGACCTCATATTGGAATGGGATTTGCGCAGGTAGACAGAGAGCACTTCTGATTGATTAACAATCATTTCATTAGCATATCAGCATAGAATGTAAATACGTTTAAAGAGGTCATTTTTTTAAAAGGACAATTTTTTTAAAAGCGCCTTCAGCATGTTGGGCGAAAGTCAGACTGCAACAGCCAGAAAAACCCCAATTGATAATAAAAATATATTATAGTACTAGCTGACTCCGGCCAGGTGGGATGACGATCTGCGAAAGACTGCAGGCAGATGCTGGATGCGGCAAGCTGAAGACAGGGCGCTATGGCGCTCATTAGGGGAGGCCTATGTCCAGCAGTGGACTGATAAAGGCTGATGATGATGATGATGATGATGACCCGGCGAACTTCGTTCCGCCTAACAGTTGATTCTTAAATTTTTTAGTTTTTTTTCATTGATACCTACTTAGTAGCCTTAGTTACTCCTTATTACATCAGCTACCTGTCAATAAAAGTCCCGTCAAAATCGGTCCAGACAGACAGACAAAAATTGTAAAGAATGTTATTTTTGGTGTATGTACCGTATAATATATATTCATATACATGTAGTAAAAAACGGTTAATTCAATATTACAAACAGACACTCCAATTTTATTTATATGTATAGATGTAGAGATAATATGTTCCTGTATTTACAGGGTTCGGGTACAAAAAATTTGTGCTTGTTTTTTCGGGTGATCGGCTAGCGCTTCTTTTCTCCCTGCGCCTGGGTGTCACGCTCCCTTGCACCCCCGGGTAAAGACGGCCCTGACTATTAATGGTCTCAATATCGTCCTTGATCTGAGAATTACATCTAGAATAGAAACAGTTCCTGCTCAAAAATATACATACAGTCTCCAAACTTACGTTTTATGAGTAGATTAATTGGACTTTTTGCATGCGTGCCCTTTAAAATATCAATATTATTTCATTTTTAACCGACTTTCATATTGGTTATTAATAATATGACATGTAGTAATCAAAATTTATACTAATACTAGCTTTTGCCCGCGGCTCCACCCGCTTTAAAGAGTTTTTCCGGGACAAAAGCTCCGCTTTATATTTCACCGGGATAAAAAGTAGCCTATGTGTTAATCCAGGACATGATCTACCCGTGTGCCAAATTTCATCGAAATCCGTTCAGTAGTTTTTGCGTGAAAGAGGAACAAACATCCATACATCCAAACATCCAAACATCCATACATTCTTACAAACTTTCGCCTTTATAATATTAGTAGGATAGTAGGATTAATATTATAAAGCTGAAGACTTTGTTTGTTTAATTGAACGCGCTAATCTCAGGAACTACTGAACCGATTTTGTTAATTCTTTCATTAATAGGAAGCTACTATTGAGTGCTATAGGTAACTTATTACCCCGGGAAAATATTTTTATCCCCGAAAAACCTTTACACGTGGGCGGAGCCGTGAGCATTACTAGTATTTAATACATTTGTTAGATATGTTTTGTGGGGACGTATGGTCGCACAGACCTTGATCAGTTCACCTTGTTGAACTATTTCACCCTTAGTCCCAGTTAGGATGGCACTGCCCCTTTCTCTTTGGGTCGGCCCGCCGGTATCATTACCAGAGGCCGCCTTTGCCATAGGTAGTTTTGGCTGCGGCTCAGATAGGCCTTAGAGGCGTCGAGGCGCCCTCCAGGCGTACACCTTTCAGGTTGGCGATCTCTACCCAACAATGAGGGTGCCGCCACTTTGACCTTGATTGATCATGGAGGCAGGAGCCAGCAGGGCGAGCTACGCTTACCCTGTGCGTAACGCACAAGCTGCCAGGCCTTGACTGCCCACATACTCTCCAACTCCCAGGCGGCGCCCCTAGCTGGATACAGCTTAGCTTGCCTTACCTTGGCTATTCGAGACAGCTTCCGCCTTAGAGCACCGGTTTCACTGGTTTTGTTAGATATTTAGATTCTTTAATTAAATTCGTGAACCGCTAAACAAATAAATGTTAATAAACAAGTGGCTCCACTTAGGAATTTAGGGGAACTATTGTGTAACATGAAAATTTTAACCGTGTTACTTGTCTGGTCCATAATTTAACGAGCTTTAGGATGGACGTCGGCTGCGGATTTGCCCGGATCATGTTTTGAATCTCAATTGCCGTACTTATTCTAAAACGGGTTTAAATTTTGTATACATTTGTAAACATATAGATACAGTCTATTATAATATACGATGTATCCTACTAATATTATAAAGGCGAAAGTTTGTAAGTATATATGGATGTCTGGATGTATGGATGTTTGTTACTCTTTCAAGCTAAAACCACTGAACTGATTTCGATGAAATTTGGCACACGGGTAGATCATGTCCTGGATTAACACATAGGCTACATTTTATCCCGGGAAAATAAAAAGCGGGACTTTGTAGTTTCTAATGTTTTTTATATTTTTACACTCTGAGTGCACAAAGGACTACAATAAAGCGTTATAATTTAATTTCACAACTAAAAGTTTCTTCATGCAAGTAGAGCGAGTAATACCGTATTTGAGTGTGAGGTAATGGCTTTTCCATTAGCCTCAACGGTTCGATAAAATTATTATTCATAGGAACATAAACAGTTTACACATAAAAAACATTGTTTCAGTTGTCTTAGTATGATAGTACTATTTTTATGTGCTTAACAAATAACGATGTACAAAGATTTATATTTGACACTAATAGTAGTAAAATATTAAACAAGATTGGAAGGAAGGTATGAATTTATTTATTTCATGTTACATTTTGCGTTGAGCCTGTCAACGGGCTGCGAGCCAAAGAATAAAGTCACAGCTTAAAGTGGCATGTTAAGTGCTCCTGACACAAATCTGGAATTTGTGCATATTTCCAGGTTTTTAGCGCTGGATGCCGGTGAATTCTTTGTTACTATGATACTTTTTAAATTAATCATCGGCGTTATGACATAGAGATAAGTAGTATCGTGAAACCCTTAAATTAATCTGTAATTAACCAAAATAAAACAGCAATATATTTTGGACTAGCTATTGCTTGCGGCGCCGCCCGCGTGAAAAGTTT
The DNA here is from genome assembly GCA_949316025.1 of Lapara coniferarum. Classification (NCBI taxonomy): domain Eukaryota; kingdom Metazoa; phylum Arthropoda; class Insecta; order Lepidoptera; family Sphingidae; genus Lapara; species Lapara coniferarum. The sequence continues at coordinate 28,990,970 of OX438919.1, forward strand.
TTCCGGGATAAAAGTCCCGCTTTATATCCCGAAATAAAAGGAAGCCTATGATCCAGGATATGATCTATCCGTGTGCCAAATTTCATCGAAATACGTTCACTAGTTTCAGAGATGTGTAGTAACAAATAAACAGAAATACATACAGACAGTCCGTAAAGAATTATAAAATTCGCTGATTTTTTTTCCATCACTTTTCTATATTAACATCCTTTATTTTTTATCACATTTCTTTAAATGTACAGACACTCCAGATCTACTAATTTATTATTATAAGTATAAATAGATAGATTGTGATTATTAATGTTTCAGCCGGGTACCTATTTATTTTATCAATTAAATTAATAGTTTACTCGTATAGTTATACAGTAGAGAACCGATTATCCAAATTAATTGGGACAGGGGTCGATTCAGATAATCGAAAATTCGGATAAGCGGACTGGTAATAAAGAAAAACGAACTGTCACACATAGAATAAACTATACATATTTTATTTTATTATTTATTATATGAACACTGTTGTGTTTCGGTTTGAAGGGCATTGTAGCCAGTATAACTACAGGACATGAGACTTAACATCTTATCTCTCAGGATGACGGGGGCAGTGAAATGCCACACAGTCCTTTGTAATCAAGTTGCTGAAGTTGATGGTGTTTCTACTGTTTATGGGTGGTCGTATCGCTTACCATCAGGCGAACGGCATGCTCGTCTCGTCATTCGATGCCATAAAAAAAATCTAATCAAAGTTTCCAAATTCATTCAATTGAAATGACGATAACATTTTTTATCATGCGATATTAAGGAAATAGACACCATAGTACCTAGACACACGGCCCCTCGCATACGAGAGACCTACCATCAGTAATCGTTTCTTTCCCTTTGGTAATGGTTCCGCACACACGACCTTTGCAATTATAGTTACGTCTTTAAGCCAAGAAGTAATAATTGGCCAAGTAAGCGTAATTATAGATGTCGACACATTCCTTCACTCCACTTTTTATTATTTTCTTTGAACTGAGTTTGAGGGCTTACAATTTTGTGCACTTCACTTTCGCTTTGTGTTTTCTCAGAAAATTCTTTGAAATATCCTTTAGATGACAGCGGTGAGAAATATGTTCTAGACGTGTTGAGACGAACGACCATTTTGTAAAGAATATGTTGAAAGTTTCTATTGTTGGAGAATTCTCCGTTGTAGGTTTCATCAAGTTGTTTTCTTAAAATATGTGGCAGTTAAAACACCCGTAACTTCTTGAACTTGCGTAGTTTTTCTAGGCCTAAATCGATGACCATTCGTTCCAAAGCAGCTGATTCAGCTATTTTAATATTTACACAATTATAAAATCTGCAAAATGAAACGCAATAACGAAAAAATTACTTGGTATTATATACACACAGTCCATATGCAAATGTAACCGCTGCTACATTTTCTGTGGTTGCGGCTAGCGAGTGCCACATCTGAAAATTACCAGAGGGTTGCGATGGTTGGGTAATTAACATTTATGACGCGTGTTGAGGAAGTGCACACGCCCTCTGTGTGAGACCTGCGTCTTCCATTACGACATATAAAGGTTCTAATGTAAGGATCACTTACAATAACTGCATACAACTTTATTAGGGTTCTGTTGCTAAATGAAATTGGAGATAACGATAATGAAACAGATAATGATATTGAGACTTCTTCCTGGCTTTTTGTCAAAAATCATTTTAAGCTTAATTGGAAAGACTATTAAATCCAAGTTTAAACAGTTTTACGGATGTTTTTTATTTTTTTATTTTATTATTTTTTACATGGAAAACTTAAAGCCTAACATAATAAGTTTAAATGCTACAAACATATACCAGGGCCAACAACAAGTTTTCATCGGTGGTTAATACATTAATTGTGAATTGTGGGCTACGAGTTCCCAAAACCCAGTCAACCGTAATGAGGTATAATAATTACAATAGGGTAGTTGACAATTTTTATACATCTATCAATTGTTAGTAAGTTACAAAGCTTTGAAAATTGGTGGAAGGGGCAGCTGTCAAACAATAGTGATACTACAATGTGTCGTAGACAAGAGCCGCCGCGCCGGCCACAACGCCGCGCGCGCGCGAAGGAGACAGGGTGACATCCCCTCCACTCCCCCACTCTCACTTACAACAATATTTCAAGTATGAATAACTGTTTTACCTTTCCATCAATTCTGATGCAAATTTCATAGAAGAACTTCCCTTTCGTACTATTCTCTGTTACATACAAAATAATTTACAAAATCAAACATAGGAACCTACCCTATTTAGGAATCAGTGTTAAAAAAGTCTGAGAGCAATTGCTTTCTCATACCTAAGCTTTTTTAAGTTTTATTATTAGTGCATTGCAAATTGTAGATATACGTACAAAAGCTGGGTTTATATTTACCTATAGTATATTCTTCTTCTTCGCTTCGCTCTTGACAGAACGGTCGTGGTCACGATGGTTTGTGTTCAAACGATGATGTATTATGATGATGATGAGGATGATGGATGATTTGTAGTACATAAAAATCTATAATTACCAACATGGGTAAAACACTTCTAAATAAAATTGTGTTGGACGGAGCCTTTGTCATTCATGTAGCTCGCACTTTACTCGTCTTATCTTATTGTAAACGTCCCCGATCGTCTGAGAAGCGAATTTCCACAATCCCGTGTTGAAGGTACCAACGTAACGTCGTGTTTATTATTAGGACTTGAGGGCGTACAAACAATATCTGTGGGCGTAGAATGTGACAAAAAACGCAACTAGTAAAACGATGTCGTTTAATATTGATGTTTGTGATTGGCCGAGACCAATGCGTCAGTCACGTGTTAATGTCTCGACTAATCCCAATAAAACGAAATGGAGTCGTTTCGTGTTTTTTTGTCACATTCTAAGACCACTGGTGTATCACAAAAGAAGTACAAATAGTCTAAAATGTGAATCTAGAGTTAATAAGATACTTATGAAGAATAGCAAAGTGAAGCTGGAATATGTTTATACTATTAATTAAGAACAAATATTGCTTAAAAACATTGTTACAATCTTGATTTGTTTTTATGGCATGACTTTACGGTCAGTAGCCTGACGCGAGTCGGCTTTTCTGACCACACCGGACTTTCGGGCGCACGCTTAAGGCGCTCCAACCTTTTATATTTAAACGACAACGCTGAGGGCACCCCCTACGTGGGGACGAGCCTCGATTCAGGGTGGTCGTTGGAGGATGATTAAGATATCAGCGATTAGGGGATTTTAGCGGTGTAATACACCAATCTATCTATTGCTTCATGGGCACGCGGACCGGAACTGCTAACAGGAGCGGGACACTTGGGGACGCAGTGAGGTCCTCGACGGCGAGAACGGTACAGCGGTCTTGAGGAGTGTAACCAACTTTCAATAACTCGTGTTTTCTTTGGATGGCTAGAGTGATGGCATCATCAGGGTCAGTCAGGACTAAACGGAGACGAATCCATTTCTCGCGGTCAAATGGATTCTACAATCCTGTGACTTGTGAGATCAATTAACATTATGGAATGTGACATTATCCTTGTTTGAAAATAAATTTATCATTATTTTACATAGAAAAAAAAAATAAAACCCTTTCTTAGACCAAAAGCACATTATTTTTTTTTATTGCGTCGAATGACGAGAAGAGCATGCCACTCACCTGATAGTAAGCAATACGATCACGCATAAACAGTAGCAACAACATCCAGCACCTTGACTTCAAAGTACTGTGTGGCATTCTACTGCGCTTGTCATCCTGAGACATGAGATGTTAAGTTTCACTATGTCCAGTAGTTACACTGGCTACAAAGTCCTTCAAACCGAAACACAACAGTCCATGCACACTGCTGCTTTATGGTAGAAATAGACATTGCGGTGGTACCCACCGAGACGGACTCTTACATATGAGAGACCTACCACCAGTAGAATCCACAAAATATAGTGTATACATAATATTATATTAGGTACCAAACTATGATATAAAATTTTACCAAGAATATTAATAATAAACCAAGAATATTGAGAATTAAGAAGCAAATTTTTTTATCATTTATGGCAGACTAGCTTTTGCCCGCGGCTCCGCCCGCATTAAAAAGTTTTTCCGGGATAAAAGTCCCGGTTTATATTTTCCCGGGACAAAAAGTAGCCTATGTGTTAATCCAGGACATGATCTACCTGTATTCCAAATTTCATTGAAATCCGTTCAGTAGTTTTTTGCGTGAAAGAGGAACAAACATCCAGACATCCAAACATTCAAACATCCAGACATTCTTATAAACTTTCGCCTTTATAATATTAGTAGGATAGGTGCAGCGACTATATAACCCCTAGACTCCTAATAACAGACGATCGGCTTCGGGCAACACATCTGACAAATAGATCCAATGTAGCTGACCGTTCAAAATCTTCAAGTCAGTTGCGACCACAACTGTGAGCTGTAAATACTTCCGTGTTTGCGAATAAATAACTATTGTAATGGCCCCGTGCACAATAAAATGGTGTGGTATAAATAGCCATAATTCAAATTTTCAGAAAAATGGCATTACATTTCACAGATAAGTCAATAACGACACATAATCACATTTTATTTAAAATTTTACGGAGTTCATCTTAGACTGGCCATTTGGGTGTTTACGCGCCATTTTGTTATATTTGCATCTCTTTCCGACGAAAGTACTTTTTACATTTTCTATTTCGTTTTGTTTTTTAACATGAAAAGTAAGTGATACACCAAAAGGATTTGTCGATAGTTCTATCGATAAAATTAAAAATAAGAGAAGCTATCGCCCGAATACTCAACTAATCAATTTATCTGAGGCCTATTTAATTTTTACAGGCTTCTTATTTTAAATGGTTAGTTCATTAGTAATAGTTAATTCATTTTAAAAATGATTAGGATATATTTTTGACTAGCGGTATCAGAAATGTTATTAGGATAATTTTTTATTTTGTTTGTTGATTATAACGATTATTTTGAGTTATTCTTTGTGTTATTCCTACAAGTCAGCTCTAATATTCTTGTTAATGTCGATGAGACTTACTAAGCGCCATCTGTCATTTGATAACATAAATAGTTTCGTTAAAATGTTAATATGTTTATTAAATAATAATAATATTACTATAAAACTTTATTACATAAAAGTAATATCGATAAAAAATCGTGTTTTCATTTAACTCGTCCCATCCCTATGCCTATGTTTCCAAGGTTATATAATGCGATAAGGTGTTGGAAGAACCAATCATAATGCAGTACCCTGCTTCCTCAAACCTCAGGTAGTTGACAGAATTAATTTGAAGAGAAATATTGAACATTAGGAGTCTAGGGGTTATATAGTCGCTGGATAGGTGGCAGAAGTCGTCAGTAATAAAACAAAAGGAGGTTCGCAGATATGACTGCGAAAGAGCAACTGTATTTCTTCCGCTCTACCGGGAATCAGACCGAAGAATATCATTTAATAATTATCTTACTTAATATCCTGTGTTTAGAATTTGTATAATAGAGCTATCTCTGTTTAGATTTCTAGAGGTAATATTTAATTTCTTGTTATTCGGAAAATGTAAAAATAAAACCGTTTTCTTCTATATGTAATAATTACTCTATGTACTATGTTTAGATATTAATTTGTTGGAGTTTTATGCATAAACCACTAAATAAATTTTACTGAACTTCAATACATAGACCAAGTTCCAAAATTACATATAGGTTACATTATTCCCAAGAAAACCTACAATAACACTTTTATTCCGGTAAAGGACATGCGCGCAAAACCGCGAGCAAATGCTAGTTATAATTGTTATAATACAAGATTCAATGTATACCATACCATACCAGCCCTGTATTATATACTGCCCACTGCTGAGCACAGGCCTCCTGTACAGCTGGGAGGGTCTTGGCCTAGTGCGGGTTGGCAGACTTCACATAGCTTCGAAATTAAGAGAAGTTCTCAGGTATGCAGGTTTCCTTACGATGTATTCCTTCACCGTAAATGTAAGTGATAATTCACAAAGAAAATTCAATGTAATCCCTCCAAAATCTTTAACATAAGTTGGTTCCTAAGTTGGTCAAGTAGCAACGGGGGACTATAAAATGCTGGAATGGTGCACACGCGGGTACAGTGATAGCAAGCTTATGTGTCCTGTGGCGATAGCGGTATTACGGCCAGTCGACTGAATAAACAGAGGCAAAAGATCGGCTCTCTTTAGTCCCTTTTTGTTTTCCTTATCAGATGACGTTATTTCTAAGCGATAAGTGTAAAGAGCTTTAGTCCTTTTTCTGTACGTACGAAATAAACATGTTTTTCTTGATTTTTTTTAGGTCTAAGACATTTATTGAGATACATGTTTGCCAGAAAACTTTTTGTGGTCTTATTTATGCGTATCGAAGTAGTATGAAAGTTCTTGGGTATAATATGTTTTTTTTGTTATTTATTTCATGTTTTCTATAATTTATTTAGGGTTTATACCTTGCGGGATTGCGTGGCAATTAACGCACTTTACTAGTTAACAATAACATGTACATTATAATCCTCTGATGAATTCGTTCCGATGATAATAAACGAGATTGAAAGAAAATATTAACAAAATATTGGCGACAGCGCTGCGCAACAGACAACCACTTGAAAATAAACATTGACAGAGAAATAATTGGATCGAATACAATCCACTGTGACGCACGAAAAACGGAATTTATTAATACGAAAAACAAAACTTATCGTCTGCTTACGTGGATGTTCGTAAAACAATATGGAATTCGGGTAGTGCAGTTTTTTACAGCAAAAAACTTGATTTGCAATTTTTTACTCGCCAACAGTTGGCTCTAGACGCATCGGAAATTGCTTTCGGCTTTTTCCGACATACGAATTCCAATAACAAAACCTGTAATGGGTTTCCGAAAAAATGGATAGATCTGCCAAGATTATTCAGACAAGGAATAAAAAAATCCGTGCGGTCGCACAAACGGGATGATGTATGGACCATGGCACGTTCCACGCTTATATTGCGACTGCAACAAAAGTTATTGGGTTTTCTATAAACGCTTACTGTACTAATTAAATATTATTACTCTCTCATACAACTAATTAGTGTACTTAATTAAGTACATAAGCTTATTCACATAATCGATTAAACCCGATGCAGCTGATAAGGTTGAATATGAAGATCTGGCACAAACAGATAATGCCATAGTAAGAATTATAGATAATCAACTCACAAATAAGGATTAAGTTAAGGAAATAACGTCAGTAAACATTCATAGTCACGCCCTGGAACTGTTACAAGTTTACCTTCATGTTCTAATTGCTTGGGGCCGTGGTGCATGATATGCATCGACTTAGCACGCTCGTATGTATGTGGTGTATTTATGGTTATGTCTCTTTTAAGTGAACGTTTTGGTTTAAGGAGAGCTTATTTTTAATTTCTGCCTCGGTAGTTGTATCAGTTATATAATGTATTGTGTGCTCGTAACGACTATTGCGTTGAGATCTCTTTTTTTGAAATAAGTATCAGCCCGGAGTCTGGAAATGTGTCTGATAAATGGCGACAAGTCCGCCATCTATTACTTGCCAGAGCTGGGCGTATGTTGGTGTGTACACCTCTGCAAACCCTTGAAAAGGAAAACTGGCGTGATGCTATACAAATGTATTTTTAGTTATATTTATTTTGAAGCTTTAACCTTGGTTCTAATTAAAAAAATTTATGTATTAATCACCTTTCTGCTTAGTAATTATATCAAGCTTGACTCCAAAGAATATAAGTACTGACAGCCCATGTCTAAAATAAAAAAAAAACCTTTTGAAACATACCCCTTTTGATTTCCCTTCACAGTTGCCAAGGTGATACCTATTGAGGATAAATTTTCACGAAAGCATAGAATTTCGTTTGGGTTTTCGAGGTTGTGTTTAATTAAATTCTATTTTGTTTGTTTTAGGGAACGACAGCATCCCAGGGGGTTAGGGCGATATTGGAAAATAAATCTTGCGATAACTGTGATTTGTGTTTGATTGCCTCGACATAACAACGTTCAAAATAAACTTTATTTATGTAACTGGACGGCGTTTCAGCTGGTGTTATCGGTACTTTAATGTGTAGTTTTTATCTCTAAACATTACGTTAATATTAATAATTTCAACCCTTTATTGCAAAATCAACCCCACTGCTAGGCACTGGCCTCGTCTTCTACTAGTTCTTTAAGTCCATCACGCCAGCTTGGTGCGGTTGCGAAGATGGCTTTTATTACTATAAAATATACATATAGAACCAACAAGTCGGATACGATTATTATATAAAGCATTATTCACTCTTTAAGCATTCGCATCACGAATTCACTCCCTAAACAGCTAAGTGAAACTTTCATAAAAATATACTCTTGAGATATATGAAAGCTTCCGGCACTTTGAAATTTTCGTTTGTTTTGCGTTTTTATTGTACGCGTGGTTCTTGAAGTATGTAGAGGTACAATAAATGTACTGGTAATGTCTTTTTATAACATATATGAAGAGTTTACTCAAGTTTTGCTTTGAATCGTATTCACGTTAGTTGCAAGTATTCACAAATCCGTGTTTTTTATGTTAATTTATTGGTTGGAGCTATTTTTAGCGTTAATAATGTTAAAATATTATTTAATTTCTATCATTAGTGTTAGAAAATGTGTATTGAGAATTGTCTCATAATTTATTTTTAACCTCCGACGAAAAAGAGGGCTGTGTATCTGTATGTCTGTGGCATAGTAGCTCTCAAACTAATGCACTGATTTTGAAGCGCTTTTTTTTTTGAAAGCTGATGTGATCGAGAGCTATAATTTATAAAGATCTGTCTGATCCGAACTCCGGGTCAGGGAGATGAAAATACTTCTTAAGCGGTCCCCCGATGCGACGACGCTTGGGTCAAAATATGACTGAGTATTTAAACGACAATGACACTTTTATTTTCAAATTAACTAACGCGCTATATGTATGTACTCATATTATAGTTTACCGCGTATTCTACCGTCTGTATCATGGTGAATGCTCTGAGGCGTTGTTTAACTTGATCCCCCCTCTCCTTTCCTTAACAGAACCACGCGTGCGGCCGCGCGAAGGCACAGCTTGAAGGTGAAAACCATTACGACCCGAACCAATAGGTTCTATAGTTCCTTCTTCTGTCGCACCGTCAGGCTGTGGAATAGTTTGTCGGCGCACGTGTTCCCTCCTTCCTACAATCCTGGGTCCTTCCGCCGTAGAGTGAAGAAGCAGCTGGTCAGGCCGGCATGCTTGTGTCGAATGGCATGGGATAATCGTTCAATGTCATTCGATTCTCTATTTGGACTGCACCCTGCTTACCATCAGGCGCAGTGCAGTCACTGTGTCGAGCTCCTATATAAAAAAAATGTTTACGTCATTTATATATATATTGTGTTAATTTATATGAAGTTAATTGATTATTTATACCATCTTGTTTGACTGAGTTTTCCATGTTAGCCATTTCTTAATTTTATACACTTAGATAAATACATAATATACTCTCGTGCATTATAAAAGTACCAGAAACTGTGCGCTCAATTTTTGATCACATTCCTAATTCCAACTGCAAAAAATACCCGTTTATAAATACTGAAAAATTTGTCTTAATATTACAAACCCTGAACTATATACTTTTAACGTACAGTTGCTCAAAATGATGACACGATGAAATGCAGACACTCACCAGCGAGTTAATTTACAGCTATTGTCGTAATCGACTGAAAAACGTGGTTTATGTTGAATCTCCTCATTTATATTGTATCCGCGCAGTTCACTAGCTTATTATGCAGTAATATGGTATAAAAACCATTTCATTACCCTACGAAAACGCACTAAGTTTATTTGTATTTCTTTATTTTTGAAGTATTAAATTTTAAGCCCTGTTTCCTATTCCTTTAAAATTATCACCGTACCTACTTATAATCTACAACGGTTCATTCCTAGCATAATACATTTGTTATTAACATTTATATATAAAAACGATGGGTTTATAAATTTAAAGCACGCACATGGACGTTATCTCAACAATGTTTGAAATAATAAATATTATATTCAGAGGTAACATTTAATGAACATATTAGCGATGATATATTCTTGATATTAAGCTATAAAATACAATCTATTTTATAGATAAACGCGCACTCGTATATAGTCAAATTTATTAGAGGTACTTATGAATTAATTTGTTCAAATAAATATCATTGAAACTGAAACCTGATATTACGCTTTAAAGCAAAAGCTCATTTATTCTCAGATATATTCTATGTGCTTAAACATAAACAATGTTTATTAAACAGAATTATAAATGGAGTTAATAAGTCTGAATTTTATTTGTTCGTAAACGTTAGATAGATATTTTTTTTGTCCCTGACTAAACTCTTTCTAGCCTGACGAGGGTCGGCTTATGAAAGAACACCGGTCTAAATAGTAAAATGTCAATCCGCAACAAGATTAGGATCTTTAAAACATGCATCCGTCCCATAATGACTTACATTAGATAGAAGTGTCACGGCAACCCTTATCCGATCGAACACTATCATATTCATGTAAGTGCCTTAGTTTAACTTTGTCGAAAAGGTTCGTTTGTGAACAATGGTTTTAAGTGTCACAAAGGGCGCGAATACTAAACGAATGGAGGCTTCAGTTCGGAGCGTGAGGGCGGAGGCGGCACGGCGCGGGGCGCACTCCCGGGTTGCCAGTAAACCAACATTTTTCAATTTGTGTACATTGTTTATTACCGAAATATCGAAATACGCATAAAACTCGACTGAATTCTGAATATAAATTTTGCAGGTTTTTAAGATGTGTACATTGGAACGCACTGTCTGAGTGGTATTGTTGAATGTAATTTAATGTTTATTTTTTTTATATGTGAAGATTTTTTATTGACCTTCTCAAGAAGATTTTCCTTACCGTTATTATTTTTATACAAATTTAATATCTCATTAAATCATATATTCAGTTACATTACAAACCTACATTTGATTGTGAAACTTACCTGCAGTCTGTAAATATTCCCGAAGGGGTTGGTAACACCGCGCGGTGTGCAGACCGTAGCGCGCGACAGCGGCGGGCGAACGCCGCGCCAGCCTCCGCCGAAACGCCGTTGCCTTCAAAATAATTCATATCACTGAAACAGTGCACATTTCCAGTGTGAAAAAATGCTAGCTAATTAATTGTGAACGCGCGCGTGGTTCGCTGGCCTGTTGCGTCACAGGAAGCCGTCACACCTCCCGGATCAAGGGCGCGCCTTTTGGATTTCGTCGATAAATTTGTGAGTACTCTTTCTTTTGTTACAACTTTGATAAGATACCAAAGTTGTCTTAACCAATAGAGAAAGGCAAAACTTTTTAATGCTAATATCTAAGAAGCCTTCAATTGAGTATTTTTATTCTAAACATAAAGCTTTTACAGAGATATAGAATACTTTTATTATTTTTTAGACTTCGCGGCTTTCGTTAAAATCATAGCGCTACATTTCGTAGCAGGTGCTACGCTGATATCCTTTCTAACACCACCGTAGCAAAAACACAACAGTAATTATTCTATGACATTAATTATTTAATGTAAAAGCGAATATTATATAATACTATCAAAGCATTATATTACATTTTGCAGTTAAATTGTATCGTAGCAGACAAACTGCTTGATTCTGTATGTCGAAGGCATCAAGATCTAAATAATTTTAAAGCGTGATTTCAAATCTGAACGTCCTGTTTCTTTTATATCGTAGTCCTCTAACAATTTAATATTATTAGTTATACGTAAATATTCATCATTAATTGCATTTAATGCTTTTAATCGCAACGAGTTAAAGTTGAAACTGGGTTTAAAGTGTCATAAAAATGTTGTATTTGTGAAAAATAATACCATACATGTAACACTTTATGCATGGCCTAAAATCCGATTAAATTATACGACGCCATTTATGTCCAAGCATGAGCAGTAAACATAAGTAAGCACATTCATTCTGATAGGCACGTCTATAAATAGCACTGACGTACGCACAACACCCTTCAGTAAAATCAAAAATGTATAGAAATTAACGGTGAATATTTGTTTATGTATATATGATAGATAATTATATATGTACGCAGTTATATATGTAGCAAAATAAATGTAAGTATACATATATTATGTTTGATAATTATCATTGTATTTTATTCACATTTTTAATTTTCATTATTTATAATTTACACCTGCCTCCGTCTTTCTGCACCACCTTAAGGTCGACTGGGAGAAAATGCCTTTAGGCATTAAGTCCGCCTGTACTATACCATTGTACAAAGTGTCAAAATAAATAAATAAATATTAAAATTAATCTAGAGGATCCGGTAATTGCCGCTTCATTATGAAAGTTAGACGTTACCCGGCGACTGCGGACGGTATTCACCGACACTTGCCGGGATAACTAACAATACTACTGAAGCCTTCTTCAACTCATTATAACTTGGTAATGCAGCTCACATAACGCCCGAACAAAATGTTGGTGAACAAAGAAACGTTGGCGATCGGAATAATTTATAACATGGATGCACACATCTCGCCTGTCACGAGTTTGTTTTTATTGATGCAAATGCTTTGCGAAGTTGTTCTTTGGAACGATTTTTTGCTTAGCAATTATGCGAACATCAGTCGTATCGATTAGCTCTGGAGTCTGGGGTAGCGTAACTTGGGATATCGGGCCTTGATTGGGCCTGGTAAAATAATATAGGACGGATCACTGTGTATTTTGAACCAAATACTATAATTTAGTATTGAAATACATTTCGTTATATCAATTACGTATATTTTACGTTTATCGCACGTATGATACTACTTCCGTAGTAAGTTACATTTATCTTATTGCTTTGAAATTCTACATATTTTTTATTATTTCTTATTGTAACATAAATGTTTCTTATTGTAAAAGATAATCCATTTGTGTAAGAACTGTTTTTACTTTTATGATTCTTTTTACTGCTTCACTTAGAATCCGTGTTACTGGCGCTGCAGTGTCTGGATTGAAAAACTTAATTTGCGAAACGTTTAGTGTCGAGGAAATACCTATTTCTAGTAGAAATGTCTTTTTAAGAGAATGTAGTTATAAGGAATTTAAACTGTCACGTAGGTAGAATAGTCGTAATATGAAACGGTTTTGGTGCTAGACTGGTAGAGGTTTTTGTATATTTTCTTTTATTTATCATATTAATTGGTATAATAAACGCACCAATAAATTAAAAAAAAAATACGGTCACTGTTAAAAATCTTCTACTGAGAGAATATCAGGCACGAACATACATATTAAAAAGCACCTTCGAAAAATCAACGATTTTATCAGGAATGATTAATTACTGCACAACGTGTGGAGCTTTTAATCACACTACAAGTTTACGGTAAACAAATGGAACATCGTTAATGATCAATTTAAAAAAATTGCGCTTGTGAGAAAAATAATACAGGCCGGGTGCAATTTGAAACGAAAATGGTATGGTGATTTATGGGTAGGCGTTGGAAAATATCCACCCAAGTCTTTTGTGTAACAGTGGGGATTTTAAATTGAAAACACAATACTGGCTCATTTTACATCTAATGTATAGAAAAAAAGAAATAATATTCTTTCGTGACCACTGCGTTCTTTGCAGTTATTGTTGTGTCAATGAGATTTTTCTTTGTAAAATGAAAATAAATGTTTCCCTGGGTAGTCTCTAGAGATTTTCTTGAATTCAATGCAGAGTAAAACATTTTTGGTGGGTATTTTCATCGTATCTTTGTTGTTATAATTTTGAGCTATCTGGAATTCAAAGACAAATTTGTGAATGAAGAACTATGTTATACAAAAAGTGATTCAAAGAAAATAACCTGAGTATGATAAGGAGTGTGGAGGGAAATAGCAATTTCATATACATTTCAAAGAAAAAACGACACGTCTGGAATCAAAATAGATTCAGCGCAAACTAGGTGAGCTCTGAATGTATTACTGTATGTACATGTTTAGAATTCTTCCAAATGTTGTAGACTACCTCTATACTTGTAAAGAATTGAAATAAAAAGCAATTTTTTTTTTTTTTGTTGTATGTTTGTATATTGTGTCAGAACTTACACCTTATGAAATTATACAACATTTTCTGTACAGAACAGCTGACATTTATAATTTACTAGTAGTGCTCGCGGCTCCGCCCGCGTGAAAAAGTTTTTCCGGGATAAAAAGTAGCCCATAGTACTCAGGAGTAAAGTAGCTTCCTATCAGTGAAAGAATTTTCAAAATCAGTTCAGTAGTTCCTGAGATTAGCGCGTTCAAACAAACAAACAAACTCTTCAGCTTTATAATATTAGTATAGATTATATTATATAGAGGAAAGAAGATTTACTTCTATAAATCCCGATCCCACAAGATTTAGTTGTATCCTTTCTTTAATAAATATATGAATCAAATTAAACAAACGTCATAGATAATGTAAATTATACGAGATAAAAGCTTATCTGTCGGGTGTTACATAAAAAGTCTTCGTCATCAAGAGTAGCATGTATCTAATTACTAGTTTGGGGAACTCTGTTGTTTTGAAGTAACGGCAAGTGTATGCGTGAGTAATACGGTCTCCATCCAAGCGTGAAATAGGTAATTTCCCTCGGCCATTAAAGACGGAATAGGTTTCACCCACAAGGCGCAACACGTTCGCGCGTAAAAAACTCAATTTTTTAACAAAATACTTTTCTTTGCCTTTTCTATTGCACGGGGTTTAATGTTATTAGATCACGTATGCTTTTGCATTATCTTATAAATGTATGAGATATTGGAGTAAAGTATTACTACTTGACTAGTCAAGCCCCGCTACGGACGCCGGCGTCCGATTATATAGGGTTTCCCCATACATCTATATTCTATATATTATATAAGCGGGGTTTGACGGGTTAATATATTGATTGAATAGGACTATAAGGCCTCGGTGGTTTAGCTGTGTTACTGTACGACTGTACGAGGGTTCGGTTTCGAACCCCGGGTCGGGTAAAGTGATATTGAGTTTTTTCGAATCAGTATCATCTCGGAGTCGGGAATTTGTGCCTCATATGGCGATAGGCTTGACCCCTATCACATCATGGGACGGAATCCGCAAAGCGAAAAGTGGATGCACTAAATGCGTCTCTATCTACTCCTTCGGGGATAAAAGGCGTGAGTGTGTGTGTGTGTGTATGTGAGTATAAAGCATGGTTGTTTTTAATAAAGTAAAGTATTCATTTATGTTTTCTTTTCATTTTTAAGTGGAATATGGATATGGGCTATATCTATCTATTATATGATGCTAAGTGACATCCAATAGTAGTACGTAAAATTTAATTTAATAAAGTCTAAAACGCTTATAAATTGATACTCAATTTTTCAAGCGGGTATACGCCATTTATAGTCCGGAAAGGGGCGATGCAATTTAGTGATCCGTGAAATGATTGTCTTTTGTAATCAGTACGAGTAGAACGTAGGCTGCGCAGTTTTATTACATTTGACTGCTGAGATAATATTCCGACTAATTTTAGACGGGGATTAGAAGCGTCGCTAGCGAAAATGTGGCGATAAAACCGGACTTTCATTACCCGGTTATATAAACGAAAACCACTGGATTTATATGGGTTTACTTGTAATGAAATAAAAACGTTTTCCCTTGATTACAACGCATGAGATAGGGATGGATTATTTAACATGTCGGGGTTAGCCGACGAAATTATGGAACCGTTTCCTAATTACGTATTCTGTACCGATATGTTTGTCCGGCGCAGTTAATTACCTCTTTTGCCAATTACGTTTAATCATAAGGACAGCAACTGTTTATTTTGGGATGTTCCGAGTAAAGCCAATGACCATGTTTGATGATTGCGTCAGCTATAAACGATACTGTGTCCCAAGAATAATTTCCTCCAATTATTGACTTCTTATCTAGCAATAAATAACCAATGAGTATTTTGAAATTAAAAGAATGTAGTAAATATAAAAACTTAGTACACATTGATTTGCTACATGAATTTTTTTTATCAAAATATTGGAAAGTATTTTATAGATTTTTTTTTTGTTTACGCGGAGAATGTGAATCATTACTATCGCCCAGTGTTCAAGGGGAACGACTGGGCGGTTATGTTGGGTTCACCGTGCCTTACGACCCGACGTTGAGCCGCCCGGAGAGATGGAAAACGTCGGGCGACCGTCGGGCCGAGACCCTAACCTATGTACACCGCACGGCATACCAACCAAAACTCCGCGGTGGCCATCTTCAGCGCATTAGGGACGGCTGCCGGCTTCCTCCGACTCACGTCTAAGTTGTCGTCCGCAACCGCCCCTACGCGTGCCGCTATTGCGGTCCATCTTCTGTTGTTGGGGGGGCTCAGAAGCCCTCGCACACCGAAGGACGCCCTCGGCGTCAAAGGCAGCGGGAAGCGTAGCCGCCACGCTACCGTCCATCACGGGGGTCACAAAAGTTGGCTAGACTAATAGGTGGACGGCCCCTTCCACCCACCCGTGACCCCCGGAGGCCCCTACTAGTCGCCTTTTACGACAGGCAGGGGATACCGTGGTGGAATTCTCCACACGCCCCCAATCCACAGGGCGGGAAAGTATTTTATAGATAAACGGTCGGTTGCAATAACTTATTAACAGATAACAAACAGTTATCATGTTTACTTTTGGTGGTTATCTGTGTTTCTTTAAACTAAGATAAATAAGCATACCTTAACTTATCTATCGGAGGGTCGAATATGATTACTGTCATTGGTGCGTTTTGTTTTAGCCAAAGATGAGCATAACGCTTTTAGTCATTGTTATTAAGGAACAAAATTAATTTTCATTTCATTTGCTATATATAAAATGATAAAAAAAAAATATAGTTGAAAACATAAAAAATAGTCAATATTATTTTTTTAAACCTAAAATGACTACTATTTAGTGCAAAAATAAAACGCTTCGTCGTTTGCACTCACTAGAATTACGTCAAAGTTTTTGATATTGTAACCGTAGTAACAGTTAGCCTAACCTTTACTGTCGAGTTACATAGCAAACAGCAGTTAATTGATAGTAAGTTATCGAGACCGGTCGTACATTGTTACGTATAAAAATATAACTTAGTTACTTTCAACAATCAAATTCAATGTTATATAGAACTGTGTTCGTTATCAAGCCGAGCGTAGTTCTAAAATATTTTCATAGCATGTTTGATGAATTCAGTCTAGCGTGGCTGTAAAACAACAAACATGAAATAGTTATATTCGGCGATTATAAAATGGACGCTATATTCTTCATATTTTAAATTTTTTATTTTAGTTCTACTTTTGGATTACTTGATGTATTTTCAATTATTGCAAAATGGCAGTAAACTTTCTGCAATTTTTTGTTTATTTCAGACTCAGAAAAGCCACATGGAGCTACATAAAATCGGTTCTTATTAACCCTTCAAGCCCCGCTTATATATATATAGATGTATGGGGAAACCCTATATATATGGACACCGGTGTCCGTCGCGGGGCTTGAGGAGGTTACTATTTTTTTAAAAAAACGTGTTTTAACACTAGCTTGTGTAGTAATTTTTTCGACGTCAACGATTGCGACGCTCCACAATCTAATAATAATTTGTCGGACGGTGTTATCGTATATGATGGTCGATTTTGGACTCATGTGTGCTAGGAATATATATTCAACAAAACATTTACTACTTACCAACACATACAATGACAGTATATTCGCAATAAGCAAATTTATGGAGGCGAAAATGAAATTCAAACACAAGACATTGTTCGCGATTTCATTCGTCTCTGAGAAAATCTATATTCGATCATGCAAATCGGAGGAAACGATTCAGTCCTTTTCATCGTGGAAAATAAGCCGTATGCTAAGAAAACAGCCGCTCAAAGACTTTAACGAGAAATTAAATAGGCGTCTGTAGTATACGGAAAATAAATTAAGTTGCTTTAGCATCCCACCGCTGGGAACGCGGGAATGTTTTTGGCTGCTATCCCACTTTTCTTTTTAGAAACAGTCCATTTCGAAGTATATTTACATTGCATAATTGGTTATCTTGAACTTTTTGAGCGAGAAATACACTGCAAATATTTTGATCAAGTTGTTGATCCTAATCAATTTCTTTGTATTTGGGTCTCGACTCTCGATATCGAAAAGTATTTATCGCTCAATCTGTACACAGTTTGCGTCAAGCAAACAAAAACGAGCAAGCAATCGCCATGGGTATATTTGCCTGAGCCGTGTCAAACACTTGTTCATTTCCACAACTTTTTCCAAATACCTACGTGTTTTTGATATACAGGGTCATTTTGACATTGCGTTAATAAATGGAACCACATACTTATCTCGTTGAAAATAACACTTTTCATTAAGGTATTTTAACCATAGATGTAAAATAAAAAAGTGTAAGTTTCGAACAAAAAAATATCAATAAACTTTAAGTTTATGTGCCCTAACGCCACTATGACTGCTCTAGGAGAATTCGTCGTAGCAGCAACATCAGACTTTCAGTCAGAAATACGCTTACGCACACACCATATTCGCTCTAAACTACAAAATGATAAAAAAATGGAATACTGAAACCGGGATTTTTGGCAAAAGTATTCGTTATTCATTGATAATTTTTTGCACGATGTTGGAAGAGTTATTGACGAATATGTGGTATGATTTAGTAACGCAATGTAAAAATGACCTTGTATATTTGTACCCATCGAATAGTAAGGTCACAATATCGAGACTTAACTACTTTATTTTAAGTGAAAGTTCATTGTTAATTGCATTAAAAAATAACTTGATCATAATATTGTTATTTAATGAGCTATAAAGTATCTCATCAAGGGTACCTAGGAATTTAAAATGATAATATCCCCTACAAATTACCAAACTACGTGCTACTAGAAACCATATTTCTACAAAAAAACGACTAAATATCTCATCGTGGTTTTAATATAGATGGAAACCGTAACAGGAGCGTGCAAAAGACCTAACATGCTTTAATATCGTATCACATACAACTCCATACTATATTGGGTTAGTTTGGAACGCGACCTTGCATTTCCCGATTACTTTGCGGGGCTCTTTCGCTCTCTATTCAGTAGAGTGCATACATACAATTTTGTAATAGAATGCAATCATGACGAAATTGCATTTTCATTTTGTTTTGCCTTGAATCTCTGAGAGTCAAAGCTATATACTAATATGTGAAGAAAAAACTTGGTATCCCTTTTGAAGCACATTGCGCGCACGGTGTAAGATTTGGCATAAGTAATTAATAAAAAGTTCATATGAAGGAGTGCAGAAAAATAAAATTTATGCATAATGTGTGTTACAAATATATCTAACTAGATGTTGCTCGCGGCTTCACTCGCGTAATAAGCCTTTCCCGCTACAAAATTCCCTAAAACACAGTACACCTGTGCCATTTACTTAACGAATCAAATAAAAAAATTCTGTTTTTTCCCATGGGATCAAATTACCGGGATAAAAAGTAGCCCGTGTGTTATCCAGGATTTGATATCCACCCGTGTGCCAAATTTCATCAAAATTCGTTTAGTTGTTTCTGTGGTAACTTCTAGCAAACATACGAACATACAAACATTCAAACATTTTTACACACTTTCGCTAAGATAAGATTCGACGGGCAAATTTCGATTATTAGCTATCGGTTACTCTTTCATGTTTAAATCACTGAACCGATTTTCATGAAATTTGGTACGGAGTAAGCTGGACCTCTAAGAAAAAGCCTAACTGCATTTTCTTATATATTTTGTCACAAACTGAATTTGACGCGGGTGAACTACGTAAAAGCTAGTAAGTAAAGGTGCTCCCACACAGCAGTTATATAACGTTAGAGAATGTTGCGTAACATTTGTTGTATAACTTTTAACAAATTGTAACAAACGTTATAAATTGTTACAACTTCATTTAACGAAATGCTATACGATGGTATGAAATTCTCCTAGCCAGTTTCGGCCACGGCGGCCAATCTCAACGGAGATCAGCCAGGTACGCAGGAGATATTATAGTGCACAAGTGTGTGCGCAATACACAGGTGCACTCGCTATTCCTTCACTCTCATAGTCCGGTGAGACGGCAATCCGACATGACCGGAGAGAGATCAGGTACGAACGATGGTATATAAAGAGTTGAACCAGTGTGGGAGCGGTTATAACATATTATAACATTCTTAACATATTGTTGCAAAATGTTACAATCTGTTATAAAATGTTATTGATCTACACAATGTTTTATAACGTTATGTAACTGCTCTCTGGGAGCCCATAACAAATGAAATATTTTCACGTAGTAGTATGGTTTTGTATCTTTTAATCATTTACGCCTATTTACTACACAATGTAAAGGCATATTCTTCCAATTTTAAATTTTAAAATAGGCTTAAATAAAAAGTGTATTTTATCAGGCACAGTAATTACAGACGAAATTTAACGAAAACATTAAATTTCGACGTGATACAAAGGGTCAGGCAAAGGTATTCCTACATACACAAAGATGGGTGCAATCTCATAGCGGCTCGTCGGTTATTTACATTACATTTCACGAACCAACATTGCTCGGCTCCTTCATCTTGTTTTTGTTAAGAAAGGCCGTGTAAAAACGAAATCTCGATGATTTGGGGTCGAACGGTTGCTTCAATGTTTTTAGTGTTTTTTGGTAAACCCACGCATATTTTAACGAAGCGCTTGCTTAAGTCTTTTCTTATAACACTGATTGATGATACGGTTCACCTGGTTGTACGTAAAGGTACCTATCTAAAGAATAGTAACAAATAGTACATTTGAATTACAAAGCAAATGCTTGTATAGTCCTTTTTGTAATGCTCATTAATTCATTCATCATTCATTAAGTCCAGGTACGTCTTTCAAACTGGGATACCAAAGTACTTACACTTGGTAGCGAAAATTGACAATGCCATAATTCGTAGCACCCATCCAGATGGATTCTTGTATACTTACAAGTTATCATAGAAAAAAAATTCGTAAATATTCATATTAATGTAAAATAATATTGCTTAAATCATAATAAAAGTTAGAGTGAGTAACAACACGTGCGACATCAATACTATTAATAGTTTGAACTATAAAGTGTTAAAGGCGGCTCTATACATGCGTATATCTGAAGATGAAACAAATTTAGTTTATCAGTTGTACAGTTTCAAGTGTCTTGAGGCGTTTTATCGGCAAGGGAACAGCGAGTTGTCATGGCGTAAGTTTTATAACTTAGACAACTTCATTGCATAAACGGGTATCATAAGTTAGTATTGTGAACATGATAAGAACTTCGTGTAGTATCTTTGTAGTTCTGACTGTCCGCCGTGACCAGTTGTTTGCCTTAGAAAATTATTACTTACGTTATACGTAATTTGTTGATTGTGGTGTCACGTAACACTTATCTACACTAATATTATAATGTAATTTTGTATGTTTGTAACGAATGGTTTACTGGTGGTAGGTCTCTCATAAGTGAGAGTCCGTCTGGGTGGGTACCACCGCAATGCCTATTTCTACCGCCAAGCAGCAGTGTTTTTGCACTATTGTGTTTCGGTTTGAAGGACATTGTAGCCAGTGTAACTACTGCACATAATGAGACTTAACATCTTATGTCTTAGGATGACGAGCGCAGTGGAATGCCACACAGTACTTTGTAACTCAAGGTACTGGATGGTGTTGCTACTATTTATGGGTGGTCGTATCGCTTACCATCAGGCGAACGGCATGCTCGTCTCGTCATTCAATGCAATAAAAAAAAATAATTAAAAAACTACTGGACTGATTTTATTTTAGCTATATAAAGCTACATTATCAGCGCGTAACATAGGCTACTTTTTATCCCGGGAAAATATAAAGCGGGAATATTGTCACAAAAAAAAAAGATTTTAAAAATTTTAATGTAATTAAGTGATAGAATTTAGTTACAGAATTCTGTAAAGTTTTCCAAGGTATGTCAGTATTCAATATAGCAATGAATCGACATAACTAACTAATGTTAGAGTTCATGCGACGTTCGAACGCATTTAGATAGTTAAGTCGTAAATGGCTTTCGAACATTCTAGACTCAAAGTCTATCCAATCTGTCAGAAGAAGCTTTTGCCATAAAAGAGCCAATTAAATCATTTTCCCGGCCAATTCTTTTCCTCCAACGTTGCTTTAAGTGGATTTATGCTCTATTTTTATAGGCGTTGATTTTTCTGAAGCTTCTACTTAGGAAAATACATTATATTAGTAGATTTGTTTTCATAGTGATTAAAATTCTTAAAGATTTGTTAGCGACCGACCTTTTAAATAAATTTATTGTTGAAAATTGTTTAGTTTTTTCTTGTACTCTATGGCTATTATTTCAAATACTTATCTATTTAAGATTTTACTATAATATTTCAATACCTGATCTAGTAACAAAATAAGCTAAATCAGTAAGACAGTCAAGTTAATCTAATTCAGACCTAGAACCATATCTAGCATCAAGAGTATGACGTCTCAGCCCCTGTGACCGATAGCAGTGGAAGAACTTTAAATACATGCAGCTGTATTTTCAATCGTAACTAATCGTAAACTAGTGTACAAAATGTGTATTTATTCAGTGTGTAATTTTCTACACAATTTGTTATCCATACCTAAGCACATACATAGTATAACGCCACTATCCCATAGGGGTAGACAGAGACTATGGATTGCCAATATGCTCGATTCTGGCATAGGTACTTCTCTCGCTCCCTCCACTTCTATCAATCTATTCTTGCACTCACGCCAGTTCAGAGTACTTTTGACCTCGCATTTAGGAAGAATGTCACATATCCTACATTAAAATGTTCGATATGGTTCACCCCTACCGTCTCTTTCATACACATCCGCTTTGTCAATCTATCATTCATCCTCTCCAAAACTCAAACCACCTTAGCTTGCTCAATTTTAGTCATTACACCCTTTGTCACTCCACACCTGTCCATCACCACTGTACAAGACGTAATAAACAAATGTCAACAAACACCAATTACCGACGAAAATGGAATACTTTTTCATATTTACGAATAAAAGTTGCGCACTGCTCGTTCAAAGCAAAATTAATGTTTATTGTAGGAAATGAAAACACACCCATTCGTAAATGAGTGAAATATTTCCTCTCCAAGGAATTACGCTTTCGTTATCGGTGTTCATTATAAATGCCCGGCTGTGCTCTGAAATCCCACTACAATCGTTCCTATTAACATTAGTTTTGTAATGATTTATTTGGCGCCTCAACCCAAAAAGGGAGAGCGTCCCAAAGGATTTTGTACAAAAGGCTAAGTACGTGACTCCACGCTTATTTATTAGTAAATTATTTATCTTTCTTGATAAATAAATAAGAATGCTTGGAAAGTTGCTTCAATGTTTTTTTTTGCTTGGCTTAGAAATAGACATTGCGGTGGTACCGACCACGTTTATCTATACTAATATTATAAAGCTGAAGAGTTTGTTTATTTGAACGCGCTAATGTCAGGAACTACTGAACCGATTTCGAAAATTCTTTCACTAATAGAAAGCTACATAACTCCTGAGTGCTATAGGCTATTTATCCCGGGAAAATATTTTTGTCCCGGAAAAACTTTTCACGCGGGCGGAGCCGCGAGCACTACCTACTAGTAAGTTATAACTAAACGTATAAAGTATAAATCGTTGGAATGGAATGACTTTTTTTTAAATAGACGAATCTTGTTCTACAGATGTTTTTTTTATCAAATGGCTACTTTATAATTCGATCAAAGCGCCATCATGGTTATCTTGTTAATAAAAATATTTATAAATAAGCATTGAAGTTACTATTGACTAGCTTTATGCTATCTCGAGGGGCTCGAACTGTCGTTCCGAACACTGGCGTTGACATTTTGCTCGTGCAGCAACAATTGTTTGGAAAATACGACTAGAATGCCACATATTTCTAGTAACTTCACAGGTTGTAAATATTTTATGACGCTGTATTCTGTATGCATTTTATTGGGCATTTTTGCTGTCAACATAGCTCAATAGCTAACTACATTTTATGATTTACTAGCTTTTGCCCGCGGCTCCGCCGGATAATAGTACCGCTTTATGTTTTGTCGGTATAAAAAGTAGCCTATGTGTTAATCCAGGACATGATCTACCCTTGTGCCAAATTTAATTGAAATCCGTTCAGTAGTTTTTGCGTGAAAGAGGAACAAACATCCATACATCCAAACATCCATACATTCTTACAAACTTTTCTTGCCTTTATAATATTAGTAGGGTTTACAAAGAGGTCGATCTTATTCATAATTTTTATTTTGACTTCCTAATTGGAGAAATACCCAACACGATAGATACAGCCAGCATGACTATTAATTTATAAGGTTCGCATTATATTCAGGTTTTTGTATATCTTTATTATATTTCTTCTTAGCGTTTGTATGTCACTGAACTCCTCCTAAACGGCTGGACCGATTTTAATATTTTTTTTTGTGTGTCTTCAGGTGGATCCAAGAATGGTTTAGATTAACAATTGGATCCGGTAGGTGGCGCTGCATTAGCGTTCTAGACTTTTGTCACCTTTTTAGGGCAGGACAACGTCTGCCGGGGCCGCTAGTTATATGTATATTTATAATACGAATGTGCTTAAACTGCCGCGGTGGCGTAGTTGTATTACAGTACAACTGCAAAGCTGAGGTCTCGGGTTCGATCCCTGGGTCGGGCAAAGTGATATTGAGTTTTTCTATTCAGTATCAGCCCGGAGTCTGGTGTAGTGTGGTATGTGTCTAGTATATAAGTAGCTGTAAGATGTATTGTAAGTCAGTTCGTAAGCAGTATAATAAAGAACCTTAAACCAACAACACGTGTTTATCAATCCATCCATTACATGGCGACCCTGCCAGACGCGTCGGCGCAGCACTGCGCTAGCGCGGGGCGCGCTATAAAAGCTGATTAATACATTTTGAAGAAAAAAAATCTGAAGATTCATAAATTGAAGTAAGAAAGTAATAAATGTGGAATAAAAATAGGAAGAAAGAAGGCGAAAATTAAATAATAAGAAAAATGAATGATTCAAGATGAAGAATGAAATATAATGAAAATGAAGAGACAATTTTAATTAATTATGGAAGAAATAAAATAAGAAGAATGAAAAGTGAAAAATTAAGAAAACAAAGTAAGGAAGAAATATGCGTAGAAATAAGAAAATAATTAAGAAGAAATATTAAGTAGGAAAAATTTAAGAAGATGAAGATATTCCAGCGGTGTCCTGGGTAATCCCGGCCCAGGAGTCCAGGGTATAGCCCGGCCCACCCAGTAAGCAGTACAAGGCAGCAGCTCAGCCGTATCGTCGAGCCACGAGCGAGCCGTCGAGTCATCTCCATAAAGAAAATTTGATTTACCTATATCCTTTTCACAATTTTTACACATTTTTATATTTTATTGGTTTTTACACATAAGAATATGAGCTCCATTATCTAAGTATCATTGAAAGCATACATTTAAAAATACCTAAATAATCTAGATTTATTTTTGCTGTTGAATTATTTTATTTTTCTTTTGAGATCCGAAAAAAATACATTTTAACTATGGCAGAAAATTTTGATTTTGAAACAGCCATCGAATTTTTAACCTGTAATGACTGGCAATGATAATATAACAGTACAGTTAATTAAAAATATAGATTTTTATAGTAGCTTGCTGAACGAAAAATCCAATAAATTTTTGATAAATTTTGTTCTTAAAACTAGATTGACTCAAGTTGGAAAATTTTATTTGAAACAGACCTATAATGATATTGGAAGTTTATTATCAGACATGATCCATTACCTTTTACCCAAAAAATTACATTTTCAGTTAAAAAACAGTTTAATTTATTTCCAACATGCTAATGATAAATCATACATAGATCAGCCGTGCACCATATTAGGAAATCAGATACAGGAGTCGAATAGCGAGTACATTCCGCAAGCTCAGCTATCACCGCATAGCAACTTGCCGGAGTGCACCGATTCACATCATTACAATAACAGCGTAATGAAATTTGATTCCGATGTTAGCTCTGTATGCCTTAGTAAAAACTTAGCGTCTTTAACAAATACATGCAATGAAATACACATAAGTAGTAATATTATAGAGCCATTGAAACCTGAAATAGACCCTACTACAGAAATAAAAAGCTGTAAAGAGCCTCGAACAGAACATTTTAATGAATCAGATAAGAAGTTTGAAGATAAAGATATAGTAAAGAAGTCGAGACAGACAGAATTGATTTTAGGAAATAATATAGAGGATAGTGTTAAAAGTAAAAAGACCTTTAAATCAAAGGAAGGGTTTTGTAATTTTGTACTTTCTGAAAATAAAATATATTTAGAATCGAAGTTTTTAGAAATAGGTAAGATTTTTATAAAAGATTTCGAAGTATTTACTAGTTATAGAAATATTAAGGAAATGAAAATTAATAAGAATAAGAATAGTAGAAAAGATATTAAGAAGTTTGTAAGATTAATAAGAAAATATAATATAGGATATCCAAGAATAAGAATAAATAATGAATTTATAGATATTGTAAAAGTAAATGAAGTTAAAATAAATATAGTGAAAGAAATGAGACTATGAAGAATAAAAGCAATGAAATTCATAAGATGTTGACTATTAAAGATGTGAGTAAAAAAGTTAAGATGTTAAAGCGTATAGATAAACGGTCGAATGATAGGGACCTTAATGGAAATGATAATTTTAATGAAAATATTGTTATGAATTGTAAGGTTCAAACCAAAGGAAGATACGAAACATACATTATA
This sequence comes from Lapara coniferarum, assembly GCA_949316025.1. Classification (NCBI taxonomy): domain Eukaryota; kingdom Metazoa; phylum Arthropoda; class Insecta; order Lepidoptera; family Sphingidae; genus Lapara; species Lapara coniferarum. The sequence goes on from OX438919.1 coordinate 29,017,720, forward strand.
GAGGAAAAGGAGATAAAAAGTTTTATAGAAATATGTGAAATTTATGATAGAAGATCTGTAGGTATAACATAAATTTAGACCATAATACGTATAGTGGTTATGATAAAAAAAGGTTTATGTGCATGATTTAATGACAATGTGTTTTTTTTTAGGTATACGTAAATATTATATTTCATAGGAATTTAATTTCATATAAGTTAAAAAAAATGTACCTATTGCAACATTTTATTTTTTTCCCAAAGGGGGAAGGTGTAGTGTGGTATGTGTCTAGTATATAAGTAGCTGTAAGATGTATTGTAAGTCAGTTCGTAAGCAGTATAATAAAGAACCTTAAACCAACAACACGTGTTTATCAATCCATCCATTACACTGGAATTTGTGCCCGATATGGCGATAGGCTCGCCCCCTATCACATCATGGGACGGAATGTCGGCGAAAAGTGGGTGCACTAGTTGCACCTCTGCCTACCCCTTCGGGGATAACAGGCGTGAGTGTGTGTGTGCTTAAAAAATTAGAACCAAAGATGGCTTCCAAATATTGGTGTGAAACCAAGATTGAAAACTGTGGGTACGTCGCGCGTCGCATATCTGTGTATTCTGCGACAATTTTCCGCCATGTCAAGATGTTCGCAATGCCAATAGCTTCTACGAGGATAAGCTATTACTTATTCAGCGCTGGCAGGGCGATGCCATTAAAATGTCGTTTTTACATAAGACTTGCATTTGCTTAGAAAAACATTAAGTTTACTGAATCTTTTATGGGTAAATTGTGTTTATTGAGTGTTAACATATTATTAATTTGTTAGAGGTCTAGGTTTAGAGCTTCATGTTTACGATATTTAAGTTAATCGATTCTCTCTCTGTAGTCGGTCCCTCATAACTGAGGGTCGTGGTCATCATTGGATGTACCTACCACATTTGGAGCGGATTCTTTGTCTCCACCGGTTTCTGTTCATCGCATCTTCGACTAATTTATGGAACTTGGTGGCAGACGAGTCCTTAATCTGGTCTGTCCATCGGGTTGGTGCTCTGCCTCGAGAACGTTTGCCTTCGGTGTTGCCAACGATGATAAGTCTCTCCAGATTCTCGTCGCCTTTCCGTATAACGTGTCCGAAGTATGCAAGGATGCGTTGGTGACATATGGTGGCTAAACGTGTCGTCACTTTCAGCTGTGAGAGAATCGACTCGTTTGTGCGTTTGGCGGTCCACGGTATCCTCAGCATTCGCCTCCAGCACCACATTTCGAACGCATCGATCCTCTCTCTTTCTCGAGCTAGGATTGACCACGTTTCGACACCGTAAAGGAAAATAGGGAATATTAATGCTCTGATGAGGCGCATTTTGGTCTTAATAGTAATTCCCCTCTTCCGCCAAATGTTTCTAAGTCGAGTTAATCGATTAGGAATTGTTAAACTAAATTTGTATTAATGTTTTGATTAGTTGTTTGTTATTATGTTGGTTGGTTAGTTGTTTGTTATTCTGCTCTCATTAACTGTACTTTTCATAACATTTATCGAGGAGAATAAAATCAGTAGGTTCAGAATATGCTATTTCTTTAAAAAAAACTTACGAAATTTCATACTGCTGTTTTTGATAAAGTTCAGGCCCGGGCCAACGCGAACGATTCATTTAAACACAATCTTAATTAATAGATGGATACAGGGCCATTTTTACAATGAGTTAATAAATGACACCACGTACTTGTCTATATCTCTTCTAAAAATCCATGAATAAACCATAAATAACGAATATTCTCACCACAAATTATTCATGTTTCAATTTTCTGCCTTTTATCATTTTATAATTAAGAGCGAATATGGCGTGTGTGTATTTCTGAATGAAAGTATGACGGCACAGCGACAAAATTTATTAGAGCAGTAGTAGCGGCATTACTGTGTATAAATTAAAATACTTTTGTTATTTATTTTGTTCGTATCTTATACTTTTTTTTATTTTATATCTACGGTTCGGGTAATTTATTTTTAAGTGAAGTTTTTTTCATTTAGTACCGCAATTAAAAATTACCCTAAATACAAACTACACACGTTACCTTTTCCCCAATACCCGACATAGTATCACGTAGTGGTAGAGTCGTTAACTATTTTACCTTGCTTTGATATTAAGTGGTGTAAATCTTTCTGTCAACGGCCGGTTAGAGGTTGGTTAAGGCAAGTCACCATGAAGGGCATGATTTATTATCTCAACGATGACAGGGTAAACCGCATCACAATGTTTCCCTGGCTGGATCCCGTAATAAAGTGAGTTTACAGTGCAGAGAAAGAAATTGATTAAATATATTCTGAGAAGCTATACGAGTCTATTAACACGCCTATTATATAAAAATAGCGTTATTATTTCGCTTTCGCAAATAATACCAATAAAAAGCGAATACCCAAACAATATAATAAATCTGAAGATCAAAGATACTTCATACTGAATTTATGGATACAGATTTTTCATAGCTTAACGCTGATTACTAGGCTTTTTCCTTTCATAATACGAGATTATTACGTAAATTATCAAAGGAATGGGAACAAAAGTTAAACTAGGTCTTGAATTTTTCTCAAAGTGCGTGCGTCTTCATTCTTATCCACTTTACGAGTAGATGGGGGTTGATTTACTCGTTTCTTAGATTAAATTTTTTTGTATATGAAAAAGTGGGATGAAGGTTTATTGAAATAATGAGATGTAATTTGTGATTTGGTATGCCTATAAAGGCGGCGTGTAGCGGATGGATGCCGGCTGCTCAAGACCGGGATAGTTGGCGCTCACTTGGGGAGGCCTACGCTTAGCAGTGGACAGCGACAGGCTGATTGATTGATGCCCATAATCACTACATAGTATAAAACAAAGTCGCTTCACACTGTCTGTCCTTATGTCATTATGTATGCTTAGATCTTCAAAACTACGCAACGGATTTTGATGCGTTTTTTTTAATAGATAGAGTGATTCAAGAGGAAGGTTTATATGTATAATTCATCCCAGGGAAATATAAAGCGGGACTTTTATCCCGGAAAAACTCATTCACGCGGGCGAAGCCGCGAGCAGAAGTCTAGTATTTTATAAATGGTTGATACGATAGATTATATGAGGGTTTCCCATGTACCCCTGGGAGTCCGCGTATCCTAGGGAGCGCGGCCTAAGTAAAAGTTTAAAATACAAAGCAAAAAACAAAGGTGCGCGGCGCACTACGTTGCGCTATGGCGACTGTGGAAAATAAAAACTTTGTGTGAATAGATATATTTTATTCAAGATTTAGATAATTTGAAAGACAGAAGAGAATGGAAGAGAAAAACATGTTGCGCCGACCCCAAGTAATTTGGGACCAGGGCAGGAAGATGATGATGATGATTTAGATAATTTATTTAAAGGTGTCTGTGAGTTATGGTTAGATTGCACTAGGGGTCCACTCTAGTAAAGAGGTTAGGAAACGCCATGATAGAGGAATGAACGTTTCTTAAATAAATATGAAAAACGAAACCACAGAATTTAAATAGAAGATACTGGATAGATTATATTTTTGATAAATAAATAAACAAATAGAAAATATTACATTATACTAGCTTTTGCCCGCTTTAGCTTTTTTCCGGGATAAAAGTCCCGCTTTATATTTTCCCGGGTTAAAAAGTAACCTATGTGCTAATCCAGGACATGACCTACCCGTGTGCCAAATTTCATCGACAGCAGCTCAGTAGTTTTTGCGTGAAAGAGTAATAAACATCCATACTTACAAAGTTTGCGTTTATAATATTAGTAGGATGTATTAAAGTAAAAAAAAATTACGTCACATTATTTAAATATATCTACTGTAAAACATGAAAATCAACTATAGTTTTAGAACGCGATACTAATAACCTCATTTTCAAGCCGTCACGTCGATGAAAGCCGTCGTAATTTACGTCGTAATCCGACGCCACACAAATGTACCGAATCGGATTAAGATACTGCTACAAGTCTCCCGGGAGGAAACTCCGGTGAACGCGTGAATTATTAACTCCATAAGTTGTTACATTTTTGACGTTGTTGTATAACCTTAGTTAATAGAATCGTGAGTTTATTCTATATTTACGATCTTACAAAGTATGTATTAGGATTCACTTGGAACCTATTTGATTGTCGTTTAAGGAAATTAGTTGTAAACTGAAAACAGTTATTTTATAAAATAAACACAAAATGACCAGTTTTGTAACTCCATGGGTCGCCGCGCAGTTACATTGTTTCAGGGAAACATTACACCACTATGCAACTGACTAGTGTAGTGTTTCTCGGCAACATGTCGCCAAGGGGGGGCAGGAAGGGGCAGCTGCCCCCCTAGAGATTCTAAAAAGTTGCCAAATGTCAATTATTCACAAGTTTTATTTATTGTATAGTCAAGAACAATAAATAAAACTTAATGTTCTTACGATAACCTAGTTGGGAATGGAACGGTCTGCCGAGACAATGTCCGGAGGTTCAAAACCCAAGGCAAACACCTCTGACTTTTCGAAGTTATGTGTGTATTATTTATCAATTATCGTTCGCTTTAACGGTGAAGGAAAACATCGTGAGGAAACCTACATACCTGAGAATTCTCTATAAGAATTTCGAGGGTGTGTGAAGTCTGCCAACCCGCATTAGGCCAGCGTGATGGCCTAAGGCCTGAACCCTCTCAGTAGTAGAGGAGGCCCGTGCTCAGCAGTGGGCAATATATAATACAGGGCTGATTGCATTGCATAGCACAGTCAAGAACTCGTGAAGCTTTACACGTTAGACTCTGTACCGTTATTATTACAATCGCTGTAGATTTAAGGCTCGTACGCATTGATGTATTAAAAAATCCCTCTTACGCCTTATGGGTTGCATACACGACATATCTATTTGAACAAATTGTAACATTATACAAATGTCGCCTGTGACATTTGAAGCTGGTAACGCTTGCCGCACACATTCGGTTTTCTTATTAGGTTTCCTGATCAGGAATTCAGATTCGGAATTCCGAGTGACTAGCGCAAACGTCCGGTTTTTTGTTCCAACACGTTCGTTTTCCGAATTAGGTTTCCTGATCAGGAATTCAGATTCAGGAACGTGTGCGCGTTGTTGAACATTTTCTATGTAAGCGGAGCATTCAGGTTTCCGAATCTGAATTCCTGATCAGGAAACCTAATCAGGAAACCGAACGTGTGCGGCAAGCGTTAAATGTATTGTTAAAAGATATTTTATCCTTAACTTTACAATAATACTAGACTTTTGCTCGCGGCTCTGCTAGCGTGGAAACGTTTTTCCGGGATAAAAAATTTATCTCTGGGATAAAAAGTAGTTTATAGCACTCACGAGTAATGTAGCTTCCTATTAGTGAAAGAATTTTCAAAATAGGCACAGTAGTTTTTGAGTTTATCCATTACAAACAAACAGATCTTTCCTCTTTATAATATTAGTATAGATAACCAACCCGCCATAAAATTTACTAATAAAAGGACGTGGGAATAAACCCTCATGGCCCTTAACATAGATCTTACAAAATATGCTAAGTCTATTTGGTTGGGCTTAGCCATAGTTAATTTTGCAATAGATAGTTTCGTCGTAATTAATCAACTAAAATGTAGGTTTTCGAACGTTCCCTCACCTTAATTGAAATCCTCCTAGCCAGTTTCGGCCACGGCGGCCAATCTCAACGGAGATCAGCTAGGTACGCAGGAGATATTATAGTGCACAAGTGTGTGTGCAATACACAGGTGCACTCGCTATTCCTTCACTCTCATAGTCCGGTGAGACGGCAATCCGACATGACCGGAGAGAGATCAGGCGCAGGACCAACGGCTTTACGTGCTTTCCGAGGTACGGGGGTATCACACCGCCAACTTCCTGACTCCGAGCTGCGACTGAGTAAATTTTAAGATGAAAAACCCAGTCACAATTTTTTTGGCTCGACCCGGGATTCGAACCCAGGACCTCAGCGCGCAAATCGTACTCGTAATGCGTACGCAATACCACTACGCCACCGAGGCAGTCACCTTAATTATGTACCTGGTGAAGGTCACGCAACCTTTCTGGCCTTTCCGTCCGTTAGTGATGGAAGCAATAACCTTATCTACCCCCCTTTTATTACCGCGTTCCTTGGTAACATTACAAATTGTGATTTAGATGTGCCGAAATTATAAACAGAATTACCCAATTAAATATTATAATAACACTGTGGCAGCAGTTTTGTGTATTATAAGTGAACTAATTTCAGGTTGGTTACCGTCACGCATATTTTGGGCGTATGAATGTAATTTTATTTATTCAGATTGTTTATTTGTAGTGTTTATGTGTGTGTATTTTCTGAGTAAGTATGTTAATTGCTCTATTTAAAATATGCACATATTAAACGCCTATGGAAATGTAAACCAAGCCTAAACCATAATTTCTCAAAAACTCCTTAGCTTTCTTTTATATAGGAATGGAATATCCTATCGATAAGTCTATCACTAGTATATTTCATACTCATAGAGAACGTTAGCGTTAACAATTGTAAAAAAAAACATCTTGGCTAGGGTCTCCAGTGTGTTCTGCGGGCTTAGAATGGGGAAACACGACACGTCTCCGTTCCGTGTTTTGTGATTGGTTGAGAGACTGACACGTGACTGACGTATTGGACTCTCGGTCAATCACAAACATCAAAATTAAAAAAAAATCTTACGAGTTGCGTTTTTAACACATTCTAATCCCAGTGAAATGCTATTGAACATTGGTACACTGACAATAAGTGACTGACATGATCAACACAAACGGTAAGGGCTCAATTCCACTCTTGCAATTTGCGGGCGGCTTTTACTCTGCGTTCCGTACAAATTTCAATACTATTGCATTGGCAAAAGGCTTCCTTTGAGCACCACATATTTGCACTCAAAAAGTAACAAACGTTTACGACGTTATTTTACACAAAGTAAGTGCATATTCTCTTCCAGCTGACGATATACGTTTAGGAAAATAAAAGTCTCTTACAAGAGAAGTATTTGCGAGGCTTAATAGCTTTACAGATAGACAACTGCGTCGGTACATAAAATGGTTTCAAATTAAAAATCTCACATAGATTAGTTTTGGGCAGATATCAATTAAAATATTGTGGAAGGTTATTCTTTATTATTCCCTTTGCGTTTTTAAAATCCATTAGCTGCCTGCTTTTAAATGGACAATAATTCGTTAAATAATAAAATTCCTTTAATAACTGTCACGAAAGTAAATGGGAGTTCTTTACTCCAGCTGGAAAAGATAAGATTGGTCATATCTAAAATATTTTTCCAGTGAAATATATTCCAACGAATACAGCTTCCTCTAAAATTTACGAGTAGCCAGCATCAATTTTAAGTCTATATTATTTTGGCAAGTGGATTGCAGTCGAGATGGCGCTGTGTGGAGCCATTTTACAGAGAGCCTTTGTATTTACGACGTATAGTTTGCTTGTAGCGAAAACATTTGAGTTTGCAAGTCATAAAGCGTTGGAATAAGATCCGCAGTGTATATCCGGAATTGAAGTGTGGAACGTGATTTTGCATTTCATGTTTTTGAATGAACGAGGGTTGATGCAATTTGAAGTGAGTTTTTAGAATAATTATTAACGGTATAGTACTTAAATTGAGGGCGTATTTTTCATTTAAAACAAAAGTTTTTAGTAATTAACATATTTTTTTATACGTTATTAATTTATTTTCTTTGGTTTTCTTATTATACTCAAGATGGAGATTAATTAAATTATAAAAAAGTGATGTTTTTCGGTAACAAGCACGTTCTATAGTTCTTTAGTGTAAAAATATTCTTATCACAGTCTCTTTAGTATTGAGATTGAAAACTAAACTGAAGGTTAAGGGGCAAGATTCGACAAGGTGGAATGCCAAAAGGTAAAGTAATAATGAGGAAAATAAGGAATGAGTCCAAAGAATTACATACTACATACACTAACGGCGAAGATTTACCTAGCATTCGAAAAGATAAGTTAGGCAGCTTGTTTTCCTATAAAAGTACACTAGATAATAATTTTGATGCAGTTTCAGTATACTGTTGATCAATGAGACACGGCGACAGTGGTTCGTCGCGTGTCGGTCTCACTGATTGGATAAAAACTAATTGAAGAACAAGCTACCGTAGCAAATTTTTCATCATGCGTACTGTGATGGCTATTTAAAGAATACAATTGTCAATTATTATCATCGGCTATCCGTATCTTGACAAAAAATAAATAACTTCATTTGCCGTTATGAAGTTCCTTAGAGCACTTCTTCTTCTTCGTTGTCGGTATCACTCTTGACAGAGTAGTCGTGATCATCACTTCAGGTGTTGATGGCAAGCTTCACGACACGCCGCCACTCTTCTCTGATGGCCGCCTTCCTCGTGCATTCATATAGTGATGTCATCATCACTATATGAATGGACGAGGAAGGTAAAAAGGTGTAAAGTGTTCTATTGGCTCATGCCAATAGGGCACTTTACATTCAATAAATTGCACATATTTAACACTAGCTTTTGCCCGCGGTTCCGCCCGCTTTAAAAAGTTTTTCCGGGATAAAAGTCCCGCTTTATATTTTCCCGGGATAAAAAGTAGCCTATGTGTTAATCCAGGATATGATCTACCCGTGTGCTATATTTCATCGAAATCCGTTCAGTAGTTTTTGCGTGAAAGCGGAATAAACATCCATACATCCAAACATTCATACATTCTTACAAACTTTCGCCTTTATAATATTAGTAGGATTAAGGAGCATTGACAACTAAAACTGTCTACACTTGCACAGTGTAGCTGAAACACAAAGTTTGTCGCACATCCGGGGGGCAATTACTGGCGTCATCAGCGGCGGGAGTGTTGTCCACGACTCCATGCAACCGGAAACTTAAACAATTAACTGTGCCACGCAGCCTACCAATTCAATTAATGGTGGACAGTCTACATTCCAAGTTCAATAGGTTCTAATGAAACGTTCAAACGTTTTAGATATATTTTGACAGCAAATTGAAGGCTGTGGACTGTAGAGAATCGGCTATTCATCGACGGTTCTGATGGCACGAATGATTAATGAAATTTGTATGTAACGGAATTAGGTAAATTAATCTTTTAAATTATTTTTGATTTACATGTGAGTTGAAGGGTTAATTTCAAATGGATAATCGTGAAATCATTGTATTTACTTTTGCAAAAAAAATATTATGTTTCCATTTAATTTTGTTATAATAGTTTTCATTCCCTTCAGCTATTCTCATATATTTTAACAACGCTAAATATGCATTAAAGAGCAGATCAAACAATGTAATTTTCGGTCGTTCAGTATTTATCCAGTACATTATCAATCTTATCGTTGGTTTGCTTCACTGACGGTAAACTTTATTATTCAAATATTTCTGATAACCAAGCGAGCGACGCCCATCTTCGCGAGATTGAACATAGTTATTTTAATTGTTCACCCACTACTATAGCGGGGTTGATATTTTAATGATTATTTCTCTGTTTATTGGGTATTATGAATCATTTAGACCTTCGACTTATTTAAAATAAGTTTTTCTTTGCTAACTATTGAGGCAGTGGGTCGTTTAATGTTAAAAAATCATTGCTATCTATGAGCATTCAGCTTTGGGGAAATAGCCACTTTGTAGTTGAAAGTGAAAGGTTTAGTAGCATTGGGAGGCATAGCCTCCATCAGATTTATTGCTTATACATATAAGGTATAATAAACATGTATTAACCGTATGGGACCATTTCAGGGTTCAGTACTTTTAAAGTCAAAATAGCTAAAAACTTTCATCCTAAATTCTGTCTAAACTACTCAAAGAGAAAGCTATTTTACCTCCGAATTAACATGTTGCATAGGTCTGTTTTTAATTACCAAAAAATCTTATCATCGTGGTTTGAAATATAGATAGTACTGTGTAATAAGACCGAACAAAGAATTGGAGTATTGTTTACAAATACTTTGGAATGTGATCTGCGACGCATTAATTACTAAAAACTTTTGTAAATTACACCATTCATCGATCATTGATTGAAAGTAGTGTACTTAATATTTTAATTGTGGTGTTCATTATATTTTATACTAGCTTTTGCCCGCGGCTCCGCCCGCATTAAAAAGTTTTTCCGGGATAAAAGTCCCGGTTTATATTTTCCCGGGATAAAAAGTAGCCTATGTGTTAATCCAGGACATGATCTACCCGTGTGCCAAATTTCATCGAAATCCGTTCAGTAGTTTTTGCGTGAAAGAGGAACAAACATCCTTACATCCATACATCCATACATCCAAACATCCATACATTCTTACAAACTTTCGCCTTTATAATATTAGTAGGATTAGACGAGACTTTTCGAGCATAACTCTATGGTTATTTTTATTTGAGTGAATCCTAGCTATTGATGTATTAAACTGTGCATCTAGGGTGTTATTAATATATCAATGATCTTAGCCATTGAGGGTTTTTTAATACCTCAATGATCTTAGCGTAATATTTCTATGTATGGTAAGGTAATTACTCTGCAATAATGAACTAAATAATAATAATTCTCCTAGCCAGTTTCGGCCACGGCGGCCAATCTCAACGGAGATCTGCCAGGTACGCGGAGATATTATAGTGCACAAGTGTGTGCGCAATACACAGGTGCACTCGCTATTCCTTCACTCTCATAGTCCGGTGAGACGGCAATCCGAGATGACGGGAGAGAGATCAGGCGCAGGACCAACGGCTTTACGTGCTTTCCGAGGCACGGGGGTATCACACCGCCAACTTCCTGACTCCGAGCTGCGACTGAGTAAATTTGGAAAAACTTTTTTTAGATGGAAAAACCCAGTTACAATGTTTTTAAGTTGTTGTTTGTTTTTTTAAGGTCTATTAATAAATATGTGAAGAATAATTTCTTTTTCACTTTTTTAGCACATTAGCCGCACAGATAGTGTGAGATTTGGGACAATTAAAGTGAACGTAGAGAAGAAGTGCAGAAAAATAAAATATATGAATTGCGTTTAAATTACGAACAATATGCGACCACCAGTGAATAAATAAAAATCGTCTAATTATAAGAAATGAAAGAGATACATACACAATGAATCACTTGTAATATCACTACGTAGTTTTGCTATTTGTCTTCAAACATACCTCTATAAACCATTTCATCTTCAATCGTCTGTTATCGCTAAGTTGATAGTTACCTATTTCAATATTAAATTCACTCCTATAATGTAAAATTGTCATATCTTCCAATCACAGAAAGTTTTATCGGAAACAATTTCTAATTCTCGTTCATCCTTTTGGGATCTGCAGATTTAAATATTAGCTTACACGCAATACTTCAGTACTGAAATAAAGTACAAACAAGCGGATTTGCTGTCGGCATTTTTCAATAAATCGGCTGTGGCAATCTGTATGCCTTATGGTCCGAATGAAATATGCACACTGTCAAAAATAAAAGGCATATGAACCGTAAGAAAGTAAAAATATTGCATACGAATTCGTGAATTGTTTGTATGATTATCCCCGACAAAGCAGCACCATCCAATACATGGTAATTTATTGTGTGATGTTTATACTGTTTATGGACAAACGAGTCGTGTAATGTTGGAATGACCACCTCGTTAAAAAAACTTGAAATTATTCAGTATACAGTGTAACGCGGTACTACAGTACTGCTTGCATTTTCTTCAATTTTTATGTTTTTTTTATTGACTTACTACTAGCCATCATTAAATACAGATTTAAAAAGCTAATTCATCTACTTAGCTAAATATCTGCAAGAAAAAAATATGCAGTTTTTGTGTTTATGGTTGGTAGCAATTTTACGCTTCACTTACAATATCTAATGCATGAGAAAGTGAGCAAATGAGGTGGAAAATACTTTGTCAGCTGGACGTGGGAAGAATACTAGCGAGATATTTAGACATGGTTGTTACTATGAAGCCATAAACTAATATACACGTCTATAATATGCTATAGGATAATAATCAAAAGATTTAGGGTAATAGGTAGTGAAGAAGAACATTATATCCTACTAATATTATAAAGGCGAAAGTTTGTAAGAATGTATGGATGTTTGGATATTTGGATGTATGGATGTTTGTTCCTCTTTCACGCAAAAACTACTGAACGGATTTCGATGAAATTTGGCACACGGGTAGATCATGTCCTGGATTAACACATAGGCTACTTCTAATCCAGGGAAAATATAAGCCGGGACTTTTATCCCGGAAAAACTTTTTATTGCGGGCGGAGCCGCGGGCAAAAGCTAGTATAATAATATAAGCTTTAAACAATTTTCGGTACAAAAAAGCGGCGATAGTCTAGTTGGGAGTGGAATGGACTGCCGAGATGAATGTCCGCAGGTTCAAAACCCAAGGGCACACACCTCTAACTTTCCTAAAAAAAATAATTTGCATGTATTCTTTGTGGATTATCCCTTGCTTCTACTGTGAAGGAAAACATCGTAAAGAAACTTGCATACCTGAGAAGTTCTCTGAATTTCGAAGGTATGTGAAATCTGGCAACCCGCTCTAGGCCAGCGTGGTGGACTAACCGTCTCAGCAGTAGAGTAGGCCCGTGCTCAGCAGTGGGCAGTATATAATACAAGGCTGGTATGGTATGGTAATTTACGGAACGCGTGAAAATGACCTCAAGATCGTCCATACAAAATTGGTGAATACTACCAATTAATGCTTACTGCTAAGACAATACCTACATTCAAACATATTATACTAGCTGTTGCCCGCGGCTCCGGCCGCGTTAATCAGTTTTTCCGCGACAAAAGTCCCGTTTTATATTTTCCCTGATAAAACGTAGCCTTAGTTACTCCATATTACACCAGCTACCTGCCAATAAAAGTCCCATCAAAATCTGTCCAGCCATTTCAGAGATTAGCTGGAACAAACAGATAGACAGACAGAAGATACTCCAATTTTATTATATGTATAGATTAGACGACCGAAAAATTTTGGCATCGATTGTTAAAGAAACCGTTACTTCGAAGGTCTCCGGGTTCGGGATAATTGTAGGGTACGTCATTGGATTTTATGGGATCGGGTCCGGCAGGTCAGGGCACACCTAGTGGACGCGAGTTAGGCTCAAGGGTTACATACATTTGTACCATAAAATGCGGCAGATTGGACCGTCCCCTGTGTCTACGTGAAGCATATTTATTTAAGAAAATTTATTTATATTTGTAATCGTAATGTGGCTTTCTTGAATTGTTATTGAAGCCTTTCGGTACATACGGGGAATGTTTTGTAGGTTTGTTAATGAAGATTTGCTGACCGGAATGAAACAATACATTGATGAATATATACTCAGTAAGTAATTAGGAAAAGCCCGTGGTTTCTACTTCCAATCCATTATCTTTTAATTCGAATTCTTATTCCGATTCAGGGAATTTTTCTCTGTCGGCGAGAGAAATGTTTAAATTCCATTACATTATTCATTAGAAGTAGATACCGGCAGCCTCGTTTATGTCTTTTTTTTTTGTTTACGCGGAGAAAGTGAATTATTACTACCGCCCAGTGTTCAAGGGGAACGACTGAGCGGTTATGTTGGGTTCACCGTGCCTTACGACCCGACGTTGAGCCGCCCGGAGAGATGGAAAACGTCGGGCGACCGCCGGGCCTATGTACACCGCACGGCATACCAACCAAAACTCCTCGGTGGCCATCTACGGCGCATTAGGGACGGCTGCGGGCTTCCTCCGATTCACGTCTAAGTTGTCGTCCGCAACCGCCCCTAGCCTCGTTTATGACTACATTTTTGGTCGTGACCTTATTTTGAAGTCTTGGCAACGTTGGCAGGTGAACCAATAGACATGTGACGTCCTAAATTAATGCTGCTCGATATCATAAAATGCGTGCCACTGCTGATCCTGGCTTACAGGAGTTGCAGTGGCGGGTGTGAGGTCGGGATAGTCTCGTGCTAAATTAATTTATTATTCAAAGTGATAGGTGGCCATTTCCAGGCAATTTCGATAATCAACATTTTGTAATAATAATTATTAATTAATTACACACACACACACACACACACACACACAAACACACGCCCGTTATCTCCGAAGAGGTAGGCAGAGGTGTAACTAGTGCTACCACTTTTCGCCGTGCGTATTCCGTCCCATAATGTGATAGGGTCGTGCCTATCTCCATATCGGGCACAAATTCCAGACTCCGGGCTGGTACTGAGTAGAGAAACCCAATATCACTTTTGCCCGACCCGGGGATCGAACCCGAGACCCCAGCATTGCAGTCGTTGCGTAATACAACTAGGCCACCGAGGCAATTAATTTATTAATGGCGTTTAATATTTTTGCACGCCTACGCATTCCTAAGTACCTATTTCGTTTTACTAGCATGTTTCTGAACCCTGAATTTATTCATTCAATTATAGTGACCTACAATATTTTTTGCTAACTTGAACTATTTCTCCCGTCCCATACACCTGTTCTGTCCTACTTTATATCATGTGTACGTCATGACTATCGTTATATAATAATATTTATATATAATACCAGCCATGTATTATTATACTGCCCACTGCTGAGCACGGGCCTCCTCTACTGAGGGGGTTTAGGCCTTAGTCCACCACGCTGGCCTAGTGCGGGTTGGTAGACTTCACATACCTTCGAAATTCTTATAAGGAACTTCTTAGGTATGCAGGTTTCCTCACGATGTTTTCCTTCACCGTTAAAGCGAACGATAATAATTGATAAACAATACACACGTAACTTCGAAAAGTCAGAGGTGTGTGCCTTGGGTTTCGAACCTCCGGACATTGTCTCGGCAGACCGTTCCATTCCCAATTAGGCTATCGTCCACTTTGACGTTTGACTTAGACTATCGTTAACCAGTCCACAAAGTTGGCAATACTATATTTTTAATAAAGAGTTGTCATATAACATACAAAGTAAAAAAACGCAAACATACGTACAAATACACAGATACACACCTTAAATTTATAACACAACTCATTTTACTTTGGGGTTAAAATACAACTAATTGACCGACTAGCTTAAAGCAGCTAAGGTAATAACACGGAACAAGGAGTAAAAATGTACTTAGTACTAGAGTACTTCAGTACTAGTACAAACTCACGATAAGAATAAAAACCAACAAACATTGAATATTAGCGCAAACTGAAACACGGGAAAGCTTTTGTATACACGTTAAAACTTAAGCCACACGGCCTTTCTGATTGTATAAATTGTTAAGTACTGAAGTTTGGTTGTGAATCCCACATTTATAATTAACTTGCCACAGGCAGACTGATAATAATGTTATACAGAACTGTCTGCGGCTAAAAATACCAATGAATAAACTTGAATGAATGTTCGCTTTATAAATACTCCAATCTGGGATAAGTGTATGGTGTAATTTCATTCAAAAATATTGTTGGCGTTTTTTGTTTTTGATGTTTGAACATTGTGGCTATGTTGATGAAGATGTGTTAAATTTGAGTGGCTAAAATGAATAAACATTTTATATTGTGCTCAATTTTTCTGTTGATATGCCTGATAGAAACGACTCGTTCATCTTTGTTAACGCCTGTCCATACACTATACAGATGCAGTAGAACTATGAATAGTACTTTCTATACACTGTTGTGAGACATCACATATTGGGCATCATAAAACCCAGTATGTAAATTAGTTTGCCCCCCGTGATGGACATGTCCGAGGCAGTGTGTCTCACGCTGCCTCGGACACCAAAAGGTGGACACGGTACGGTGTTTCGGGGGCTTCTGAGCCCCCGCAACAGGAAAAAGGACCGCAACAGCGGTACACGCAGGGGCGGTTGCGGGCGACAACTTAGACGTGAGTCGGAGGAAGCCCGCAGCCGTCCCTAATGCGCCGAAGAAGGCCGAACAAAAAAAAAAAGTATGTAAATTAGTTGTAAACTCATTCAAAACGACAAATTAGTAAAAATAGGCGACAGAAAAGATAGTGCTCTCACTCACATAGACTGATTCTCGCAAATTAAATCCTACTAATATTATAAGGGGAAAGTTTGTAAGAATGTCTGGATGTATGGATGGTTGTTCCTCTTTCACGCAAAAACTACTGAACGGATTTCAATGAAATTTGGCACATGGGTAGATCATGTCCTGGATTAACACATAGGCTACTTTTTACCTCGGGAAAACATAAAGTGGGACTTTTATCCCGGAAAAACTTTTTAACGCGGGCGGAGCCGCGGGCAAAATGTAGTATTGAATATTATGTGGTAGTACGTTTAATCTGCTTCATACTATTACCTCTTATCTCATCTTACTAAATACGATAGTTTTTGTAATTGTTTAGATGTTTGTGACAAATTAACTCAGAAATAGCTGAATAGATTCGAATAAAATTTGGCACTCACATAGACCACGTATCGAATTAATACATCATTTATCTGGGAACTTGCTCCCCTAGAAATAATTGGATTTATTAATCTGATTTATAAAGATGGCCCTGGCAACATTTTCAACAGGAAAGGCTTTTAACGCGGACGGAGTTACCAGAAACAGCTAGATATAATATTTTTTAAGTTCCAAACCTCGATAGGAACCCTTATAGGAATAATTATTATTTTTTTTATATTGTGTAATTTTATCCTACTAATATTATAAAGGCGAAAGTTTGTAAGAATGTATGGATGTTTGGATGTATGGATGTTTGTTCCTCTTTCACGCAAAAACTACTGAACGGATTTCGATGAAATTAGGCACACAGATCATGTCTTGGATTAACACATAGGCTACTTTTTATCCCGGGAAAACATAAAGCGGGACTTTTATCCCGGAAAAACTTTATAATGCGGGCGGAGCCGCGGGCAAAAGCTAGTTTAATATAATTATAGGAACCCTTATCAACCCCTTTTTGCACCTGCCTCCGTCTCTCTCTACACCACCCTAAGGTTGACTGGGAGATAATGCCCATGATATTTAGTCCGCCTGTATACCACGTGTACAAAGTGTAATAAAATAAATAGGATCACTTTGTTGTCCGTCTATCTGTAAAGACCCTTTTTTACGAATGCGTAGGGCTGTCAATGAAATGTATATCAAATATGCGGGTCTACAGTTTCTTTCAGCTATGACTAATTCAAACTTGGAAGTAAACGCGATGAAAAGATATGACCGTTTATATCGGACAGTATATTGTTCGATTTGTCAAGAGAATCGAAACCTATAGGGTACTTCCCGTTGACCAAGAATCATTTAATTTGGCAAGAAGAAAGATCCTACGGTACATTTAAAGGAAAAAATCTGACACTGTAAATATGTACTTAAATAACAAAAAAAGGCATTATTTTACGAACTTACTATATGCGGTTGTAGCAATAACCGTGTTTAGAAATCGAACGGCAAAGTTAAGTTTGTTCTTTAACCTAGTTTGTCTTTTAATTAGAGCAATAATGTTAAATGCTTTCTTAATGTACTTATGAAGTTTACTCTGCGCGCGAGTCCAATTCGCAATTTACCGGTTTTTTTATTACTTTTCTTTCAATGTAAAGACACATCCGGTTGTACTGTTTTATTGTAAAATGTATGTACAGACGGGTACATCTATTTTAAACTGTCATTGCACTACTTCTCATGTACACGAAGGTAAACGTATGATGTTTATTAAAATATACCTAAGGAATATAAAAAAAAATATTGTTCTTATCTGGAACCACGAAGAAACTTCCTCCGTGTCTAGAACGCCGAAAGGGCCTTAGGGTCGCTTTATTTTTAATTTAGTCTATCTAAGACTTATATTTAAACAGCCTTATTTCTTTATAAGCAAAGAAATAGGCGCCTTCCAATACATAAAAAAAGGTTTTAGCTTACACTCAGAAAAGAAAATCCGAGACTGGTACTACTAGATCGTTTCCTTAGTTGAGTGAGACTGAATAGCTAAAATGTGTGCTCAGTAAATTAAGAGGGACAGAACGGTACGAAGGTTTAGGATAAACATATTGTTTTAAGGATCTAATCATGTTAGTAGGTACAGCTTCGTAGATTTAATTTGCTAATTATAACGAGATTAATAATGTTTATTATAATACACACACATACGCTTTTATATCAGAAGGGGTAGGCAAAGCTGCAACTAGAGCACTTAGTTTTCGCCCGTATGTGCCGTCCCATGACGTGATAGAGGGCGGGCTATCATTATATCAGGCACAAATTATAGCCTCCGGGCTACTGAGCGATAAAACATAATATCACTGCTCGACCTGAGATTCGAACCTAGGACCTCAGAGAGGTTCATAACACGCAACACGAAGCCATTGAAGAAGTCTTAATTGTAATACATCACTTAAATTAATTGAACCAACTGAACGAATGAGTTTAATTCAGACGAAACGTAAAATTTAAGTAGAGCTAGAGGAAGTATTTCCCAATATTGTAAATGCGAAAATTTGTGAAGATCTCTTGACGTTTGTTAAAAATAAACCCCAAAGCTTCTAAAAGATTTAGATTAAATTTAGCACACATATAGTCCATATCCTAGTTTTTATCCCAGAAAAGTACACAATGGCACATTAAAAAAACCGACTTCAAAACCACTACAAATAAAAAAATAATTGAATTTTTTATTCGCTTAGTATATACGTCAAATATACGTATATACTAAGCGAATATAAAGTTGAATTATTTTTTGGTTTGCAGTGGTTTTGAAGTCGGTTTATTTTTTGTTAAAAAGATTTTATTTATTTCTTTTTTGTTAGTTAATTATAGAATGGTGTAAACAATACATCATAGATATAAGATTGCAGCATTCACGAGTCATCTGCTGTTAGTTATTGAAGAGTTTCATTGTGTATCTCCGAAGATCTTCATCAGATCTCTATAAATTATATACTAAAACATACATATACATACATAAACTCACGCCTTTTGTCCCATTGGGGTAGGCAGAGACTATGGAGCGCCAAGTGCTACGATCCAAGCATACCTCTTTCGCTTCTTCCACAGTCATCAGTCTCTTCATACATGCTCGTCGGTTACGAGAACTCCTTATTTGACCCTTCCTTAAGAGGTCGTCAATTTGGTCCATAAAGGTACGTCTAGGACGTCCCCGTCCGACACTACCACTCACCTTCGCGATATAAATTTCTTTCGTTACTCTCCTTTCATCTATCCTTTCAATGTGGCCAAACCTCCCTGCAAAATATACATTTCAATATCAAAAACCACATTCAAGTGGGATCAGTAGTTTTTGAGAAACACGCGGTCATACAAGTTTACATACATACATACAAGCATACATACATACGGATCGAATAGAGAACCTCCTTTTTGAAGTCGGTTAACAAATAAAACACGCGGTTAGCAAGCAACTAGTACAAAGCACCGAAGCGAAAGAACATGTGAACGAACTCGAAAGCCCTGGCGAAGTGGCGTATACTCGGATTTAGGGACGCTTTGCACGGAAGCCGCCATAGTTAATTACAGGGGTCGATGCTAATTACCTTCCGACCGGCCCGGACACAACATCCATACAATTAGCTCTCGTTTGCCATTGAGCATTGTTTTAAGAATAATGGCGTTTTACTGGTGGTAGGCCTCTCATATGTAAGAGTCCGTTTGGGTGGGTACCACTGCGATGTCTATTTCTACCGCCAAGCAACAGTGTGCATGCACTGTTCGGTTTCGGTTTGAAGGACATTGTAGCCAGTGTAACTACTGGACACAATAAGACTTAACATCTTATGTCTCAGGATAACGAGCGCAGTGGAATGCCATACAGTACTTTGTAATTCAATGTCCTGGATGGTATTTCTACTATTTATGGGTGGTCGCATCGCATACCATCAGGCGAACGGCATGCTCGTCTCCGAATTCTACGTAAAATGAAAACTTTATAAGCACAGTTGCCCTTTCTATATTTTTTTAAAGTTTACCAGATGAATTAATCACTATTATTAATAGCAGCCGAAATTCTTTCTTTCGACATGATAAATTACAGTTTTTGTGAACTTAAATAAATTGTGCTCGTTTGGGAGATACCAAAGTATGAATTGAAAAATAACAAGGTCACCCAACGTATTACGTTACATTGTTCATGTTTTAAAAAACATAATTATTATGGAGTGGGCAATTAAAAGAATATGTCATATAATTCTCCTTTTGGTAAAGATTTTTTTTATTGTGAGTAAACTTACCTCTCATGCTCACATATTTTTAGTAGCGTATGTATATTTTTTTTCAGTTGTTTTTAATATATTTACAGTACTTATGCGCGTTATAATCCTACTAATATAATAAAGGCGAAAGTTTGTAAGAATGTATGGATGTTTGGATGTATGGATGTTTTTTACTCTTTCACGCAAAAACTACTGAACGGATTTCAGTGAAATTTGGCACACGGGTAGATCATGTCCTGGATTAACACATAGGTTACTTTTTATCCTCGGACAATATAAAGCGGGACTTTTATCCCGGGAGAACTCATTCACGCGGGTGGAGCCGCGGGCAAAAGCTAGTGTAAAATAAGTAAGACTAAGACCTAAATCCTCACAGTTGTAGAAGGGGCCTGTGGTAAGTACAGGGCAGTATATAATACAAGTCTGGAGCCTTGGCTAAGATGCCCATCTACAATCTGTAACATGTATGAAAATGATACATCTTAGCGATAAACTTATCGATAAATATTTCATTCCCATACATTATTTTTATTTTCTACTAGCTTTTGCCCGCGGCTCCGCCCGCATTAAAAAGTTTTTCCGGGATAAAAGTCCCGGTTTATATATTCCCGGGATAAAAAGTAGCCTATGTGTTAATCCAGGACATGATCTACCCGTGTGCCAAATTTCATCGAAATCCGTTCAGTAGTTTTTGCGTGAAAGAGGAACAAACATCCTTACATCCATACATCCATACATCCCAACATCCAAACATCCATACATTCTTACAAACTTTCGCCTTTATAATATTAGAAGGATTGTAGATAGGCATTTTGGGTACGGCCTCTGATATTATGTAGACAGGTTTAAAAGTATTGTTATCACACGCTTCGACTTTCAGCAACACGCTACCCGTTATCAGTATAATGATATTTACAATCATTTTCCTGTAGAAATCATATTTGTTTTGATTATATGTGTATTAGAAAATGGCGTGGTTCAATCTCGTAATAAACATCCAGGTCATAGAATTATAAAGCGGAAATTGAATCCACATTATTTGCAGCAACAATTTTACTACATTCTGAGAAGCACAATCTTTAGCTTTCACAGTGCTTCCTTCTATTTCTTGTTACACTAATGAGACTTCTTCACGGACTGAATTGTCGTTTGAGGTGTAACACAAAGCGCCTTAAAGTAAATTGGTCTTCTGCTAGTAAATTTAAATGGAAGTGTCTCTTTTTTACATTCATAAAATTAAAGATATAAATGAGCGAGGTCTGAAAAACAAACAAATGAAAGAGTATTCAAATTAAGTCTTTATTTATTGGGGTTTGTGTCGGAAACTTACTGTGGTTTTTTCCCCTTGTTTATTGTACCAATTGGTAATGGCAAGCTTTTTTAGTACTGGTGATAAATTTTACGTAAATAAAACTGATTTAAAAAGACCTTACGTGCAAAAATTAAATATCACTCCAAAAAAATAATGTCATTTATTGTTTTTGGTGTATTTTAGGTTGGTTACAGAATATGATTTCATACCTTTTATATTCAGTGAATCTGCAGTGGCTGATCTTAATAATCGCTGGGCAAGTAATCAGTTGGGTTTGACAATGTAAGTGTCTAGGTGTACATTATACACCAAGAAGTTTATAATATTATCTAATGGAGAGAGCGGTACACACATTTTTGTGAAGACAAAAAAATTACCTTTTGTGTTGTATTCTATCTCACTCACTCTTTAACCTATGTTGCCAAAGCTTACGGATTATTTCCCCACCCATAAAAAAATATCAATACCGTTATTGTCGTCTCAATCATTTATATATAAATATTTCCAACATATCTTATATAATGATATAAGTACTATTTCCATTTCAGAATTATTCTTGTTGAATAAGATATCCTTAAGGTTTTTTATCCTTATTAACATTTTAGTTAAACAAAATTTCCTCATTTATTTGGTAATTGCGAATACATATTTCGGCAACACTGTTATAAAACGTTAAGTTCGATGTCAATATAGTTGTCAAATAAATGTTCACTTCGAAATTTTCTCTGTAATTATCTATAATAATAAGTGTGTTTTAGTGATATTTTAATGTGAATTGTGTAGTTCATGGTTGCAGAAATATTTGGCATCCATCATTTAATGTGAAATTCTACAGGTAAGTTCATTGTAATCAATATTGTGTAAATATTATAATTTTATCAATATTTATACGAAATGTAATAAAATACGTGAATATTTTATAAATGAACTGTAGAAAAATATCGCTTAATGTGATTTGCTTTATATATGACTACTTTTTTCATATTAACGTAATGTTATATGTGATTTTTTGTATTGTAAATAGTGTATATAAACAAGAGGCTAGGGTGACCATGGTGTAAGCTTTGGTGGACCGGTTTGACAATGGTGCTAGAGTATTTGTAATACTAGCCGCCTTACTAATGAATATTATAAAGCTTATTAATCTTTAAATAATCATCGTAAATAAAAACTGAGGATCAACAGTTACAATCGAGTTCTCAGTGTATCCAGCATTGATTTATTGAAACTTTTATTTAAAATAAAATCGAGTTTGTATTTCTCTTTACAGATTTCTTAAAGATCTAGATAAGCAAAAACGTGGTTAAATATAAATACCATTAAAAGGTCAATTTGATGTCTGCAAGAATTACTAGTCAACATTTAAAGACAGAAGATTATGATTCTGAATGTGATAATGTGTCTTCTACTTCTCGGAATATGGTAGTAGATGTCAAAAATAATTATTTATTACCAGAAACTCATGCTGTAAGTATATTATTTTTTCTCATTTCACTGGTATAATTATGATCCACTTATACTTTATTATTTACTAGCTTTTGCCCGCGGCTCCGCCCG
The DNA here is from genome assembly GCA_949316025.1 of Lapara coniferarum. Taxonomy (NCBI): domain Eukaryota; kingdom Metazoa; phylum Arthropoda; class Insecta; order Lepidoptera; family Sphingidae; genus Lapara; species Lapara coniferarum. The sequence continues at coordinate 29,040,663 of OX438919.1, forward strand.
CGTGAATGTGTTTTTCCGGGATAAAAGTCACTGTTTATATTTTACTGGGATGAAAAGTAGCCTATGTGCTAATCCCGTGTGCCATATTTCATCGAAATCCGTTCAGTAGTTTTTGCATGAAAAAAACATCCATACATCCAGACATTCTTACAAACTTTCGCCTTTATAATATAATAAGATTAGTAGGATAGGGCATTAAGCTTGCGACCCACCAAATTTTATAACGGCGGTACATTGGGTGATATATGAGTGTACTAAATGGCACCTCTGCCTCTGTCTAAAATGTATAGGTACTTAAATATATTATTATTGATTGATATTTACTTTTTACATTACATGTCAGCGAAATCAATATGAACCACCATTGAAACGTCAAGACTTGAAATATTTCAATATATCAGTTAATGTGAAGACATCCAGTGAAATAAGTTTAAAGAAATAAAAGAAAGTATTGCAGCAGAAGATGAAGAGATAAAAGAAGAAAATTAATTACAAGTTATTTCTTATTAAAGTTGTTCATGATTATACAGTCTGAAATTGAAAATATTTTGCAGTGAAATTTTGCTAATATTTGAGATTTTTTTTAAAAGTATATTCCAAGTAGCAAGCAAAGAAAAATTACATATAGTGATGACATAAAGACTTTTGCTTTAACATTACACTTTTAGTCGCCGAAAACATTTTTGTTTTATAAATTCAAAGATATATTTGCCGAAAGAGAGCACATTATGGTGATCTTTAGCAAACTTTAATTGTTTTGTTGGCTTCTTCACAGAAGTTTTAGAATATTAAAAATAAATTTAAGGACGAAACCTCACCCGCAGAATGTAGCGTTAATTTTTGATTCCATGGCTCTCAAACAAGAATTTATTTGGTATTGTAATTTGTAAAACATCCATGTGTTTATTACTTTTGCTATAAATATCTACACAACTTTGTTTACAGTCAACTTACCTATGGAATTTCACACTAGATGTTGGATTGCAAATAATTCTGCAACCATGGATTACACAACTCATAGTAGAATATCTCTAAAACACAATATGTATTATTATGGATAATTACAGAAAAAAAGTTCGCAGAATACTCGCAAAAATTGTAAAATCACACAAAATAGATATTCGTAATATTTCAAAATTACTTACTGAAAATTAGGTTATTAACTTCCTAAATGTGTATTATTTTTTTATGTATGATTGTTTACTTTTATGAGTATGTTTTTTATTTTTTTTTTATTATATTTAAATTCAACAATAACTGTAGTTTTCATTTTTAAATATCCCAATGTTTTTCTGTCTAACCTTACAGTTTCCATATTTGGTTATAAAGGCCGGCAAACAACGTGAACATATCCAGTCGCGGGGGAAAGTAAAACATATACAATGTGAGGCTGTGTGCCGAGCAAAAAAAAAGCACGCGAGGCCCCGTGCGAAGCAAATAATTTTTTTTAACAGCTTTGTAAGTAAGGTGCCAAAAAACGGGCCCCCAAGGAGCTGCAAGATGCCCCTGTAACTGCGAGGCCCCAGGCGGTTGCCTGGTTCGCCCCACTCCTCCAAGGCCGCCACTGAATTCACCACCGCGTGGTGAGGTATTTTTTTTATGTAAGTGGAACTAGTAGTTCCGAACTACACATACCAAAAAAGTATGTAAATATGCCAATTTTGTTTGGAATAAACTTTCTAACTCAAATTATATTTTTTAAATATCAACTATTACTAGCCGCTGTAGTTGGTTTTCATAATTAATTTAAACCGCATTACTTTATAGAGATAAAAATAAATATTATGGTGCGATATCATATTATTACACACTCACACACTCACGCCCTCACGCCTCTCATCCCCCGGGTAGACAGAGGCGCAATTAGTGCACCCACTTTTTGCCGTTATTCCGTTCCATGCTGTGATAGGGGGCGAGCCTATCGCCTTATCGTGTACAAATTCCAGACTCCGAGCTGATACTGAATGGAAAATAATCACTTTGCCCGACCCGACTAACCCGGGGATCGAACCCGAGATCTCAGCATTGCAGTCGTACCATAATACAACTACGCCACCGAGGCAGCCATATTATATCATATCATATTATTATGGACAGTTAATTATGTTACGTCCTGGTTTTGAAAATAAACCTTTGTCACTCTAAAGAGAGAGACAGCAGACAGCTGTGACGTCACATTTTATTCTTCAGTTTGTTGAACGGAATGAAAAATCCATATGGGTATAACATTCTTGTTATACACGGTTATTTTGACATTTCGTTAATAAATCAAATCATATACTCGTCTTTGCCTCTACTAACATTATGCCAAAAATAATCCGTGAAACACGAATATTTTCACCAATAATCTCAATTTTACTTTCCTGATTTTTTATCATTTTGTAGTTTAGTGCGAATATGGTGTGTGGGTGAGTGTTTTTCTGACTGAAAGTGTAATGTTGCCGCTGCGACGAACCCTCTTACTGTAGTAGTAGTAGCGTTAGGGCGTATAAACTTAAAGTTGCTTTTTATTGATATTTATTTTGTTCGTAACTAACAGTTTTTTATTTTACATCTATAGTTAAAGTAACTTAATGGAAAGTGTTCTTTTCAAGGAGATAAGTATATGGTTTCATTTAGTAATGCAATGTCAAAATGACTCTGTATAGAGGCATGTCCTGTGTGCTAAGAGTAAATACAGCCAGACTCCTTTAAGTTAATATAGTCGATATATTATACACAAAAAGAAATTTCCCATCGATATCTTCAGGAATAACAGGGAATATTTTCCCCAAAATAACAATATCGAGGTATAATAATTACTAGAAATAAGGAGCACGCAATCTTAAGAAATAGAAACATCAAAATTTGATCTTCTATATTAATTCGCAGAATCAGTATATATACTGGGAAAATTTAAAAGGTTGTTTTACTTAGTAAAGTGAGTTTGATGTATTCTGACAGGGCTTTATTATTACTTTAAATAAATTTATTAATTTTGACCCGCTTCAAAAAGTTGGATGAAATCGAAATTTGGCATACTTATCAAAGACCGATGCCAATTCAATATTTTAAACTAAAAACACACTTTTATGGAAAATCTAGCTTAAAAAATTAATAAATAATAGTTTATAAATTTTTTGTGACATATGTTGGACCATAGTAAAATTATAACTAAACTGGCTATTCATTTTATTCATCATTATGTGTACAAAAATTCTACTTAAAAGTTTAAAAAACTAAAAAAACACGCTTTATAGAAAATCCAACGAAACAATGTAAAATAATCCTACTATTCCTACTAATATTATAAAGGCGAAAGTTTGTAAGAATGTATGGATGTTTGGATGTATGGATGTTTGTTCCTCTTTCACGCAAAAACTACTGAACGGATTTTGATGAAATTTGGCACACGGGTAGGTCATGTCCTGGATTAACACATAGGCTACTTTTTATCCCGGGAAAACATAAAGCGGGACTTTTATCCCGGAAAAACTTTTTAAGGCGGGCGGAGCCGCGGGCAAAAGCTAGTTGTTAATAAATTTGAATTGAGAATAGTGTAAATAAGAAAAAAAAAGTATTTTATTGCAAAAAAGCGGGGGTGCAAGGTGATGTCGATTTAGGAAACATTACCATGGAGTACGTTGTCAATTTACTAGAATTCTACAACACGTGCGGTTTATTTTAGAATATTCTAAAATAAACCGCACGCGTTTAATTTTCATGAAGTAAATAAACGTGAAATGTGGAACAACAAACACAAAACCTAAAACACGAGCACGAAATCGGTTAAATTTAATACCCACTGCAAAATAACCTGCATCATTTGAAATTTGCGTCTAGCTTCACGAGAGACGTTCTCCAATGAATTTGGTCGTTAAAGCAAATTGCAGCGGCTTTTCTTAAGCGCTTTGCGAGAACACCAAGTGTGCTACATCGCTGAAAAGCTTTTGGACTCTAAATGGACGATTCAGTTTAGACTACATTACCACTTACGAATGAATTGGAGTGAAACTGCTGTAAACTGATGTAAAGTGATCTTCAAACATCTTTGATTCTATTTTAAGACGGAGATAAGAAAACAAGAAGTTAATCTGAAGTATTTTGTATTGCATTAAACTTTTTCGTGATGATATTAAAGGACATGTTCGGAAACGGGCCTAAAATTCTAACCAAGACAGTTTATGTATATTTGGATAGAACTCCTAAAACTAGCCTTTTACAATAAATCGTTTAATTTTGACTCCTCAAGCCCCGCGACGGACACCGGTGTCCATATAAGCGGGGCTTGAAGGGTTAAAGTCCTCCGCCTTTGAGATTTATGTGAGTTTATTTCGTTTAAAACCGACACTTAATATGAACGTTTTAAAAGTGAGTTATGAATGGAGGGATCTAACAATAGTTTTAATGGATCCAAGATCCATATTTTACCCATTTATTATCCAGAAAATTTGAGCCAGGTTAGATTTTGAGACCCAACACCCCTACAAAAACCGCCATCTCCTTTAGATAGAGACTATCCCGCCCTCGCATTTCCTTTAGATACCTGCTATTGTAGTCTAAGCTGACATATTATACCTAACCCAATTTTTAGCATTTTTAACCGACTTCAAAAAAGGAGGTTCTGTATTCGACCCGTATGTATATACAGTCAGCCACAAAAGTAGCTGAACAAATAAAAATCTTCAAAACGCTTCTGCACGTTAACTCCAGTCGAAATATTCTTTTTTCTTTATCTAAAACTAGCTTTTGCCCGCGGCTCCGCCCGCGTGAATGAGTTTTCCCGGGATAAACGTCCCGCTTTATGTTTTCCCGGGATAAAAAGTAACCTATGTGTTAATGAAGAACATGATCTACCCGTGTGCCAAATTTCATCGAAATCCGTTCAGTAGTTTTTGCGTGAAAGAGTAACAAACATCCATACATCCAAACATCCATACATTCTTACAAACTTTCGCCTTTATAATATTAGTAGGATAGGATTGCGTGAAAGAGTAACAAACATTCATACATCCAAACATCCATACATTCTTACAAACTTTCGCCTTTATAATATTAGTAGGATTAAGTTCACCCTGTAAAGTTTACTTTGGTGAAGAAAAAACAATTGCTGATATTGACGGTGCAAAAGTTTCAACGCGATTTGAAATTTTGAATTTAGTCAGTTACTTATGTGGCTAACTGTACTAATTGCGACGTAGTACAGAACTACGTAAACCTTGGTTCCACAATCTCAAATGAAGGAGGCTGCGCGGACAACATTCGGCGTCATTGTGCCATCACAAGATCTGCCGTGGAAAGATTGGGAAAGATATAGAACGATAGGAAATTAACCAAAAATACTAAGGTTCGTCTGATGAATTGTCTGGTGTTTCCAATTTTCCTTTATGGTGCTGAAATCCGGTCCTTGAGACAACTAAGCCGCCGCATAATTGACGCATTGGAGATGCGGTGTTTATATTTGGAGTCAGTGCCTAATTTATTACAAACCAGTTCCTCCAGTCAATCATCCTTAGTTATACTACCCGAACTCTTCACATCGAGTTCACTAACCAACGTTAGTAATTAAAAATCCTTATCACGGGTATGTGGGTCGCAAAGAGTTAGATTGGTCCTAAGGTCGTTAGGGGCGGTGCAGTGAGCCGGCAACTGGCCCGGCCAGCCTGTCGCCGTTCAATTTGGAATTCCCATGTGACGCGTCGAATCAGATGCGCCTGACAATTTTTCTCTTGTGTAGGTAAGTACCTACGCTAACTTTATCTTCCAACCCAATTGGATTTGAATATCGAATAGTGTTTGTATTGGTGTTTGAAAGGTTTTATTGTATTAGTGATCAGTGACTGCCTCGGTGGCGTAGTATTATGGTACGACTGCAATGCTGAGGTCTCGGGTTCGATTCCCGGATCGGACAAAGTGATATTGAGTTTTTCTATTCAATATCAGCTCGGAGTCTGGAATTTGTGCCCGACGTGGCGATAAGCTCGCCCACTATCACATCATGGGAAGGAATAACGGCGAAAAGTGGGTGCACTAGTTACGCGTGAGTGAGTGTGTGTGTGTGATCAGTGTATTGAGTTGGATGAATGTATGAGTTATGATATTCTAGATGTTGAGTACTTTGTACCATTTGGAGTACTTCAATAAAGTTTTAAGATATGTACATACGTAATGGAGATAGCGCTTGTTACAGATCAAGTGCTACCTTACGTAGAGCGGACTAAGGAAATTTCTGTAACGGCTTATCGTACGTAATTGCTAAATATCATGCATTTTTTATGTGAACGATATTCGCACTCTTAATAAAACAATTACCTAATCCAAAATTTTGGCTAGATAAGTTCTAGCAATATATGGACCCAAAAGGGCAACCTGCATCGACTAAGAAAAAAATGCGTCTTTTCAACATTGGGAATAGGGTTAAAATTGTTTGAATTCATGTTCGTTCCACGCACAACTTAAAAAAATGTTGTATACAGTTCGTTCTTGTGACGATTCCCACAAGTCAACGATTTTGGATTATGTCATTGTTTTATTAAGAGTGCTATTTATTTTTTATTTTTTTTTATTCAACAAAAGGCATAATACAGAATACAATCATTTCAATCATTAAAACTTAAGCACTAAACTATATTATGTCTAGATTGCCTTCCTTAGACCTATGCCCTAATTGAAATTATCAGCGGAAGTGAAATCTACAAAAACAATTAACTAACTTTACAAAGTTTACATCTGCTTTTACTTAAGTGAGTTGTATAAACAAAATTATTAATGATAACATATAATGAAAACTAGATCGCAAGTAAAACATAATTGTGACGACTAGCGATAGAACAATCATCGCGCGTCAGTCGATACTATCTGGATCCCACTCCGCTTATTATAAGGTTCCGTAGGGTTGATTTATCGTGTCGTGTAAAAAAGGACCAGTAGACACTAAATCGATAAACTCTCTTATAATGAAATTGTTTCGTTCAATGAAACTATTGTCTTTTTCTACCTTTAATTTTCGTTTATGAATTTTAAGAAACAGAAGATAAATAAAAATCTAGGTCTCTAAACGCGAAGAGCTAACATTATATTCCAGAACAAAGCGACGCCAGGTTTTCATATTAAAAATAACGACCTAAGACAAGCCTTCCTTGAAAATCTCAGTTTTAAGGTTATACGCTCGTCTAGATTATACGTTTAAATGAGAATAACCTTGTAATATTGCCTTATAATAAAAATAAATCTGATTTATCGGTTTCACAAGAACAAAGAGCATTACTTTGTAATGAAAAATATGACGCTAGAAATACTGTAACGTAAAATATTAACTTAATATTTTTATAATATTCTAGAATCTAGATGTTGCTCGCGGCTTCGCCAGCGTAATAGAGATTTTTCGGGATAAGAGTCCTACTGTCTTCTTTTCCCGAGATGAAAAGTAGCCTACGTTCTTCTTAGGGTGAATATTTGTGGGTCTCTCGTATGCGAGGAGCCGACTGGGTAACTATCACCACAATGTCTATTTCTACCGCCAAGCAGCAGTGTGAATTTACTGCTGTGTTCTGGTTTTAAGGACATTGTAGCCAGCGTAATTACTGGGCATTATGAGACTTAACACCTTATGTCTTAGGGTGACGAGGGCTGTGGAGTACTACGGAGTGCTTTGTAATGCGTAGCCGCATGCCGCACATGGTTTTGAATTATACCGTTGCTATTATTTATGGGCGGTCGTATCCCTTGCCATCAGGCCAACGGCATGCTCGTCTCGTCATTTAACAGCAATAAAAAGGGTCTTAAACTATTACTATACTAAACTTCATCGCTATCGGTTCAGTGGTTCAGCCGTGAAATCGTAACAGACAGAGTTACGTTCACATTTATAATATTAAGTATGAATAGTAACAATATTGTAGTAATATAGTATAGCTTAGCTAAATTAATATCATAAATTCTGTTACTTACTCGTCCGTCCAACGTAGGTTAGTTTCTTGACAAATTATGTGTATGGTTACGCAACGTGTTAAAGCTGCTACGCCTCAGTTTCGCGGCGTCGTAGCGGGCTAACAACCCGACCGAAACACTTGTGCTACGGGCTACGAACTAATACCCCTTCAGGCGACGAGCTAATGTATTCACGTTGGATACAGAAGTGAAATGCGTTTCTTGGCTACACTGTGTTTGTGTAATGGGTTTCGTATATGTTTTAGTGTGTTGCTGGAATTGTCTTTTGTTTGCTTTGGGTATTTGGACTAATACTCAGTTCCATTTTGATATTTAATGTAAATTTGGTTGTATTTATAAGTAGGATAATGTGTTTCAAAATGAACCACAATCGATAATAAGATATGACCTTTTGTAGTACCTAATAAATAAAACATATTTGAGTCGTTATTAATGAAGGTAACAGTGATGTAAATACATTTTTATTGATATTCAATGTTTTTATTTTTAAATTTGTATCTAAAGAAATATTCGAATAGGGAAGGTCTCGTCGGAAATCGGCCGTGAGTTTTTTACGCGAATGTATTCAGTGAATAGAAAAGCTTCAATCAATTTTTAGAAACGTGGTTATTGAGAGATACGTGAATTTGTGCTCCATTTCGTACGATAGGTAACAGTTTATTGTACCTGTTTACAAAGCAGTCACCAAAATAAGTTACAAAATTCTTTTTGTGTATACTTTACCTTTATATATAGTGCGTTTCAACTTTAAACTCCGATGGCGTTATGTTGGTAGCAAGACAGATGCAGTGCTGCTACATAACACAAAATGTGTTACCTTGAAATAAACGATTTCTTTTTGTAATGAGAACACGTTTTGTCTAGTAACAAAACCCAAATATTTTCAAATCAAATTTAAAATATAAATTTAAACTTAAACTATGTACCCACTTTTTAAATATTTTTTTTATCAAAATCATTGAATTCTGTCGTAAATACGTAATAATTAACCAGCTTAGTAATTTCAATAATAATAATAATATAAACATTTATTGCACACAACACACACACAAAAAATATTAAAAATGGACATAAATTATAGTTAAAGAAAAGGAACATTAAAACACAAGATGACGAACACTCTTATAAACTAAAGACTTAAATGAAACAAGAACAAGCAAAACGATGCACACATCCGCTATAGCTGTAAGATGCTCCGACTCGCTTCCACCAACACTAAATGCCGCTAGACATAGCGAGATTTCCAATAAATACTTCTTTTTTCTAAGATGTATGGTGCAGGACAACAAATACTTGTATCACGAAATTACACTATGGAATTAACCTGTGGCCTACGGAAGTAAACAGAACACTATAAACATAATTGATAGTTAGGTAAACATTTAGCAGCTAAATAAACTTTAATATATTAACTACTAAATTATTATTAACTACATTTATAGATTTAGGGTAATACATCCTACTAATATTATAAAGGCGAAAGTTTGTAAGTATGTATGGATGTCTGGATGTATGGATGTTTGTTATTCTTTCACGCAAAAACTAGTGAGCGGATTTCGATGAAATTTGGCACACGTGTAGATCATGTCCTGGATTAACACATAGCCTACCATCTATTCTGGGAAAATATAAAGCGGGACTTTTATCCCGGAATTTTTTTTAAAGTGGGCGGAACCGCGGGCAAAAGCTAGTTATAAATAAAACAAGACGAATATTTCTTTATCACAATGGAATGACATTATGGTATTTTATTCAAGGAAATACATTGATCCTCTGGTAACACTATTTTTTAAAACTGAAATGGCGGGAATTTTCTTCATAATGTCCACCATTTTGTCAGACAGGGGTGCCAATTCACGCCATCGATAAAAAGATTTGAAACACACATATAGTGTTCTTACGCCTCTTCCACATTCATAGTTTTTTTCATACATTTTCGTCGATTAAGGGACATTTATTTGGTCGGAGAATGTTCTCCTCGGGTGTACCCGTCCCCATCCAGCCTTACTATCCACATTCGCTCGATGAATGTGGATGGTCCGGCATACCTTTTGTGATCCGTCTTTCATCCATCCTCTCGACGTGCCCAAACCATCTCAGCATATTTCTTTCAATCTTAGTCACCACATCATCCTTTATCATACATCGGTCTTTTATCATACTATTCCTCATGCGATCAGCAATGGTGACTCCACATTATACTCCGTAAGGAGCGCATTTCCACCGCATTTATTCGACTTTCGCGCTTCTTTTGCCAAACCCAACATTCACTTCCATACATAAGCGTTGGCACCAGCACGCGATAGTGAATAGCCTTTCTTGCTTTTTCAGACACCCTCTGGCTACTCACTATTGCACGCAAGGCGCCATTTACTTTATTTCCTGCTATAACTCTTCTTTCAATATCCATGTGATACTTTCCATCTCTCGTAATCATACTTCCTAGGTACACAAACTCATTCACTTGTTCCACTTGCTCACCATCTATACTAATGCTACATTCAGTAGCATTTTCCTCTCTTTCTATCACCATATATTATTAATTACCTGGTTATGAAATCACATATGAGTCCTAAAAAATAATTACTTATCTAACATTTCAAATACCAAACTTGTATCTATTTTGCAAGGTTACTATTGTCATAAAGTTAGCCTCTTTCAGATCTTTTTAACTCGTGAGATGCGGCTGGATTGTGTCTATGCTTTGATTGGTAGTACCTAGATGAAGGCCTCTTGGTAAAATAAAGAAAAGTGCAAAATCTGTTTTATTTCAAGTATGTTCTTAGTACACACACTTACGCTTACTTTTATCTACACACTAGGTGTAGATAAAAGCTTGTCGCGAGATTTACTTTTGTCAAGATCAAGTTACATCATTATTGTATTATCTACACAAGTTAAAATCTTCAATATATTTTCAATAGACTGCTGTAGATTTTTTATTAGTTTACGTGCAAAAAAGAGATAATAGACTGTAAGTCAAAATATCTAAACATTTTTACAAAAAACACAAACGATTTTTTGCTTCGCAAGAAACTCGGCCAACAAGATACAGTGAAATAAATTGATCGAGTTCTATAAATGTATTCCTACGTAGATTTTATCGAGATATTCCCTTCTACATTATTGAATCCTTAGAACTTGCTAAGTCAAATCGGAGCTTACGTTTAAAGTTGCTTCACTAGGGAATATGCCACTATTGCCAATATTAATGCTTACGTTACTTCGGTATTTGGATAGTATATTTTGCACTCCGTTTAGTGAATTTATCTTCGTATTACATAGTTTATATCTCAATAAATAAATTGTATTGTCAATGAACTTAATAAATGTCTATTACTGGAGCTTCGTCCTTTCTGTATCGTCGGTCTGAGTTCAGGAGAGAGTTTGAGGATCGTGGTCAGCATTAGGGTTGCGTCTGGAGCGGTTGATCTGTCTCCACGCGTTTCTATCCAGTGCGTCTCTGACGACTGTGCAGAATTTGGACGACGGTGAGTCTTTCACTTGGTCAGTCCATCTTGTTACTGAACTACCGCGCAATCTCTTGCCTTCGGTCTTCCCCACCACAATCAACGTTTGCAATTTTTCAACGCATCTGCGCACTGTGTGGCCGAAGTATGCCTTGTTGGCATATGGTTGACAAGTGAGTTTTTTTCGAAGCTGGGTCAAGATCGATGCATTGGTACGTTTTGCTGGCTTCATTAGTTGTTCCAATTAAAAAATTAACTCTCATTTTTACTCCTATTATGAACACTGATTTCACCAATCCTGCTCTGGTATTACATTCAATATGTTCAGACTGGATCATAAACACATCTCACACCCAAGACAATGTAAATCTTTTAAATTTGAAAAGTCAGTCCATTATTTTCTCCTCACTCTTAAAGATTAAACCTGTTATTTCAATAGACACAAAAGAGAGTGTTGCAACTAAATATAATAAGTTGTTGACATTTCAACTTTAACAGGATAAACGAACGTTTCTGTAACATTTATGAAATTGTCTTTGTGCAGTTTGTTTTAGTTGCCCAGCGCGTATTTCTACGCTGTAATTTTATATGAAATGTGTTATAATACTTAACAGCACAGGTAGTGACACGGAATTACTGTTATCTTTAGTTTAATGTTTTCAAGGCAGCAGGTAAACGGGTGAATGGGGCGTTGTACACCTTTATGGGTAGTCAGAAGGTGTCTAAAAGCCAAGATTGGTATGTGTCTATAGAGAAATATTATTGCCAACACTGATGTATGGTACTGAAGGCTGGGTATAGCAGAATAAGCTTGAAAATAACATTAAAGCAGAGGAAATGAGAGCGTTCAGAAGCATATGTAGGGTGACTGTGAATAATAGAGTGCGAAATATATTATGATGATAGATATGTGTGGAGTGACAGAAGATGTAGAGACAAAAATTGAGAAGTGTCCTGAAATGGTAGGAATACATAAAATATTGATAAAGATAGAAGAAGCGAAAGAAGTGTGCCAGAATCGAGCAAAGTGGCAATCAATAGTCTCTGTGTAAAGGCGTATGTAGTACTTTTTATGAAAACCTTCTCTAGAGCTTCCTATTTTACACATTTCGTATTTCCAATGATTTCATATCGTATAGCAACGATGAGATTGTAATAAATTAAGAAACTCTAACGATTATTACAATTATAACACAGTAGTTTAGCGATAGTAAAATGGAATTGAAACTTACAAACGTCGGAATGCTACCCAGGTATAAAGAAATATGTCTTTAAACGAAGTCACAACCTTCAACTAGAATTGTGGACGACGAGACTGTACGTTGAAATTTGTAAAGTTTTAAAGTTTCACAATAAAAATAGCGAATACCTCACGTCCCTGTTTTAATCTGGACGAGTTTTCAGAATTCTTACCCGATCCAATTTTGAAGAGAATTTATTTTAAAAGGAAAAAGTTCAGTTGGTTCGTAGTGAGATAGCGGTATTTCTTGACAATCTTGGTAGTTCGAGTTAGGTCTGGTTATCTCAGTTTGTGGAAGTGTGTAATGAGTTCTCACGCTTGGCGAGCACCGCACCAACTTTACCTCATATGAATTTGTAGTTTGACTTCAAGTATTTGTTGTTACAGTCGCAAAGTTATATTGGTATCTGCAAGGAGAGGGGAAAGTCGTTTGTAAACTGCATTAACTCTTTGGAAGGCAATTGAAACAATTTATGATAGGTATATTTTTTACGTAAAGATATATCCTTAAATATGAGAATTTAATGTAACTAATTATGATTGATGACGATAGCCTAGTTGGGAATGGAACGGTCTGCCGGGACAATGACCGCAGGTTCAAAATTCTGAGCACACACTTCTGACTTAACGAAGTTACGTATGTATTGTTTATCAATCATCGTTCGCTTAAACGGTGAATGAAAATATCGTGAGGAAACCTACATACCTAAGATTATCGATAAGAATCTCGAGGATATGCGAAGTCTACTAACCTGTACTAGACCAGTGTGGTGGACAAAGGCCTAACCCTTCTGAGTAGTAGAGGTGGCCCGTGCTCAGCAGGGAGCAGTATATAATACAGGGCTGATGAAATGGAATAGAAAGGCGAAGAAGGCTGACCCGACCATCATATGGGATGAATAGTCAGGAGAAAGAGATAGGAGATCTGAAGATGTAGCCAAGATCAATAAATCTATCACTGGGATATGTCATTCCCATACATTTTACTTTTTGTGTTAGCTTTAACGATTGTAGCATGGCATCTTGGCTACCTGATTACATTTATTATCACAAGTCGTTCAAGCTAAGATTAGAGATAGGTACCTATTTAAGAATACATACATACATACAGCCTACAGCCTATGAGCACCCGGCTCCATGCCGGTAACCAAATATTTTGTCGCGAGTACCAAGAATGAAGTGGATATTTAAATTCTACGATAGTCAGACTAGAAACGCAAATATTTGCGAACCACAGAAAGTCTCGAGATGCTTGACTTTGCGACATTTCTATCTAAAACGAATTTAGGATAAATTACCAAATACTCATCAACTTAACACGGAATTGTTTTACTTACCTTACTTTGTTATACATTTATTAAGACTGATCACAAATCATTTGAAAAGCAGTATTTCATATTGATCATTACTTCATCGACCTTGAAATTCGTCAAATGTCTATAAACTGCACTTCCTTCATTCGGAGGGCACCTTTACCACGTATAATTAGCTGTTAAAAAGCAGTAAACCAAACGCGATTTAGTCCTTGAAATGAATATGCTTAGGTTTGAGTAAAAGACACAAAATTTAAAGAAGCTATTTGTTAATGTTTTTTACAGTATCGTAATAAAATACCGTTTATATAATTAACGTACATAGGTGTTGACAATTTACTTTTAACATTTATCATGAGATCTCTAGAATGTCAATTCCCGAGTTGAGCAAATTCTGAGTCTTTCGAGCTAACATATAACGTTCAGTAAATACCTCCAGATATCGCGAACCATAATGTTACTTTTGGTAAGCAATATGCACGAATACACTTATTCAACACCTAAAATCTCAAAACTATGTTGCGCTTGTCGGCGTATGCTGAAAATCTTGAGGATAGAAACAGTTATTGGAAAGAGGAATGAACTTGTCTAATCACCATGATACCATCTTGTCATTTCATTTGTTTACTTTTAAGGTGAGTGAGTTCCCTCAAGAATAGACATAATATTATTATAAAGAGTAGGTAACGCCACGACTCAAAATAAAATTGGACAATAGGTGTGAAGTCTAAATTGAAATGAATTTGCGTTTGAGTTTCATGTTTCCTTCTCAAAATAAAAGTTCAAGTTATCGTTATCTTATTATCGTGCGGCAATTGTTTACATTAAAAAGGTATTCGGTAGAAAAAGTTAGAAAAGAAAGTAAGAAATATCTTCAGCAGTATTTACGAGCTATTTTTATATTCATTTCAAAGGATTTTTAAGGGTCGAGAAGTTGAAAGTCGTGTTGGGTTGCGTTCATGAACATTTTTTATGCCGGACATGCCTCTGAGTGAAACTAATGCTTTATTCCAGAACTCCCCTAAGAAATGAAAGAAAAATATTTTGCCATTTATTCTGTGGCCCTCAGGATTGTTTTTGGTTATGATTAACTTTTTTACTATGCCTTGGAGATATTCATGAAACTAATATTAAAATATCGTGCCTCGTTTCGTTCGAACTGTTTCACCTTTTTCATGCTTAAATAAGTTTCTGCTATCGTTTATATTGTGCCGTAAATTGGAAATGGTTTACAAGGTTCTTTTGATTGTTATACCCTTTGTATGCCTTTGCTCTGTATTTGTTAATTTTGTTTCTTAATGTTTCACATACATGCATTTCGTTGGAGATTTTTATAGGTTTAGTTTTGACGTCAGATTTAAAACATCAACATCATTTTGGAACGTGTGACCTACGTAATTTTATACGCAATTGCAAAAAAAAAAAATACTAGCCTTGTCTTATATCCAAATACCTCTCGTCAGTATTCTTCTGGCGTGAGGAGGCATCCCGACTCGGGCGGAGACTGGCCCCGAGGGAGGTCAAGGCCCAATTGGCCTCCATCCGCAGCGCCGCCGTGGAGGAGTGGCATACCAGGCTGGAGAGCCCGGATGCGGGCTTGAGGACTGTCGCGGCAGTGCGACCTGTCTTCTTAAGCTGGCTTGACAGGCGCCACGGTGCGCCGACATTCCGTCTGACACAGGTACTGACGGGCCACGGATGTTTCGGCTCGTTCCTGTGTCGGATCGGAAAAGAAGAGTCCGCCGTGTGCCACCACTGTGGCAACGGTCGCGAGGATACGGTCCAACACACTCTCGAGGAGTGCCCAGCCTGGGATCTACAACGCAACGCTCTTAGAGCAGTCGTCGGAGGAGATCTCTCGCTGCCGGCCGTGGTGTCTGCCATGGTCGGTGGCTGGAGGTCTTGGCGAGCGATGGTTTCCTTCTGCGAGTGCGTCATCTCGCGGAAGAAGAGCGCCGGGCGGGATTGTGAGCAGAACGATCCCGCCCGTAGCCAGAGGAGACGTAGGAGGCGCCGGGTGGACGACTGACCGGCGCCTCGTGCCCTGTGGTCCGGGAGCATATAGAGAGTTCCGCCACGGCATCCCCTGCCTGTCGTAAGAGGCGACTAAATGGGGCTTCGAGAGAGTCACGGGGTGAGCAGTGGGGGCTGTTCAGTCCAATTTAAGCGACTCCGAGGTGGTTGACAATGCGGGTGGTTGGTCTCCCGCTGTCGTAGAAGCAAAAGCGTGATCTAGAGTTCGGAGGCTTCTCAGCCTCCTCATTTAGAGAGGGGCCGCAATGCGGCATAAAGCAGGGGCGGTTCCGTGCAGCTATCTTCGTGCAACAACCCCGGGGCCGTCCCCTAGGGGCCGAAGAAGGCCACCGCGGGTTTTGGTTGGTATGCCGGTGTAGGGTGTATATAGTGTTAGGGACTCGGTCCAATGTTCACTCGGATGATGCTCTATACTCCCGAGTGTCGACATTGGGCTGTAAGACTGTGTGAAACCAACACAACCGTTCCACTCACCCCCTAGTGGTGGTAGCGATAATGCGTTTTTCCCCGCGAAAAAAAACGCCTTGTCTTATATAGTGTCCCGCGTCTGAACATGGGCTTCTATGATTACTGAGAGGGCTTAGATCTTAGCCCACCATGCGGATTTAGTGCGGTTTGGCAGACTTCACATTCCTCCGAAATCCTTATGAAGAATAAAATAACACAAAGCCGCCAAATATAGGAGGGAGTTTAACTCCCCAAACCCATTTAATTTATACCTATTTAATTCGAATAATGCCATGGACTTAATAGATACAGTATCGCGATAATCTTTCGTTATTTCACAATGAAAAGCCCGTTTAATTTTACTTTTATAATATCCTTTAATCTTTATACTTATAATAGCGTTGGTTTTCATTGAAGTTTGTTATTTACTGACTACAACCTGCGTGGATTATGTTAATGCCGACATATTTTTGTAGTTAAGGGCCGCATTTATAATCATCAGTTGAAATTTTAGGATTAGAGGATATTTGCGTTGCCTATTTATGTTATAAAGTAGATTTTTGTGTTACTAACATTTGTCAGGTGAATGAAACGTTGCACACCTTTATGGTTAGCCGGAATGTGTCCAAAAAGGCACGACTGGCTGTCTTATGTCTATAGAGTGTTATTACCAACTCTAATGTATGGTAGTGAAAGTTGGGTATGGCAGAAAAAGCACGAAAGTAAGATTAAAGCAGTGGAAATTAGAGCGTTAATAGCATGGGTGGGTGATAAAGTGCGGAATACTATGGTGATGGACATGACGTGTGGAGTGACAGAGGATGTTGTGACCAAAATTGTGAAGGGTATGCTAAGGTGGTTTGGGCTTTTGGAAAGGTTGGATATTAGGAGACTGAAAAAGAGGATATATGAGGCGAGTGTGGATGGAAGGGCCGGCAGGGGCCGTCCGCACCGCACCTTCGAATGTCAGATATCTGACATTCCAAGTAAAGGCCAGGTCAAAGGTACCCTGAACCGGCGCGCGTGCATGGAAAGATTGATAAAGGTAGAGGAAACGAAAGTAGTGTGCCAGAATCGAGCAAACTGGCAATCCATAGTCTCTGCCTACCCCTATGGGATAGGGGCGTGATACTATGTATGTATGTCAAGGTAGCTTTGCAGGAATTTAGAATGAGATTTATAAAATGAATTAATTCATTAAATCTAATACTGAGTAAAAAGAAGTCTTTAATTGAAACGTGAATTTATGTTTTATAAAGTAATCAGCAATAATTGCTACATTAATTAGAATTATTGTCACTAGACCTGTGATAATTTTAGTATTTCAAGGATTTCAATTTTTAGACCGTGGGCCAGTGCAAAATTTCGTCAGTCATTTTCTCCCGAACGATAATTGGTGAGATGCATCAGAGACGTGTATCATAAAGCCTCGTGAACGTCAGCTTCGGCTCCGTGGGTGCCATGAGCGGTGGTAGCCTCCCAAAGATGTAGAAAAAAAATTATTATTTAGTCATTTCCTCCCAACTAAGAATCATTTTAAATAGTAGCTAACCCGATACCTTGAAGAAAAAAAATAATCAGCTGACTGTAACTTGGGGCATTATGCGTCAGCTGGTCAATCAAACATGTAAAAAAAATATATCATTTCAGTGATTTCCTCTCAACTACAAATTTACCTGATAATAGCTTATACGCAACTATGAATAAATATATATGTCAGCTGGCTGTATGCCGGGGCAAAAACCGTCAGCTGATGCCTTGAAAGTTATAACGCAGGTGTTAGGCGAGAGCTTCTATTACATAATTACATGCATCAGCTGACAATGTTTCCCTCGAATTAATGATAGTAGATTCTCTTTATTAATTACAGCATTGTATTATCAATCTATACATGTAAAATGCTTTGTCCTGAATGACTGACTGACGGTTAAACGCACAGCCTAAACCTCTGACCGTAGAGACCTGAAACTTGCAGGGTGTGTTCTTTGTATGCCATAGGCATCTAATGAGATTAAATTTTCCGAAAGTCTACCCCTAAGAGGGTGAAAAGGGGGGCAAAGTTTGTATGGGCCAACGTGATTCCTTGGTCCCACCTACTTCAAATATTGCTTAAACTTATTTTTAACAGAACTGATAGAAGACGTGTTTCATGTTTTATTGAAATTCATCCCGTAATATATAATATGTATAAAAACGAAAGGTCATTAACTCACTCATCACGAAATCTGAGAAGCTACACGTGCTAGGAGTCTCAAATTTTGTGGAGGTTCCTTTTAGGACGTTGGAGCTCACTAAGACGGGATTTTGCGAATTTCAACCCCTAATGGGGTAAAAAGATTGTACGCGATAAACTCAAAGACTATCAAACGGATTTTGATTAAATTTGGTATGGAGATAATTCGAGCATCTGGGAAACTGGAAAGTTTTAGGCTACTTCTTATCCCGTGAAAATGTATAAGTGGGACCTTTATCAAAAAAAAATAACTCTTTCGTACGACCGAGGCTGCGGGCAAAAGCTAGTCAGCTTATAAATTTTCATCTGGGAAGATATAATGTATCTTAAATGTTTGACTTTACGCTCAGATATGAGTTTTCCGATGAAATGTATAAATACTTTACGACTAATACGTATATAATTAAATAACTGAAGAAATATTAAGAACAGTGATTATGAATTTATAGTTTATTGTACTCTCCGAAGTAAGATAAAGTGGTCAGCAGAAAACTTTCAGATTAACACAACCTACTGCAGGTACCACCTTTGCAACACGTTTTTAATCTAAGGGTTAGAAAAGTGTTGCATGCCTACATCGCGTCATACAAGGAACACACCCTGCAAGATTCATATCTCTACGGTCAGAGGTTTGGGCTGTGCGTTTAACTGTCAGTCAGTTATTCAGGACAAAGCATTTTACATGTATAGATTGATAATACAATGCTGTAATTAATAAAGAGAATCTACTATCATGAATTCGAGGGAAACATTGTCAGCTGATGCATGTAATTATGTAATAGAAGCTCTCGCCTAACACCTGCGTTATAACTTTCAAGGCATCAGCAGACGGTTTTTGCCCCGGCATACAGCCAGCTGACATATATATTTATTCATAGTTGCGTATAAGCTATTATCAGGTAAATTTGTAGTTGAGAGGAAATCACTGAAATGATATATTTTTTTTACATGTTTGATTGACCAGCTGCCGCATAATGCCCCAAGTTACAGTCAGCTGATTATTTTTTTTCTTCAAGGTATCGGGTTAGCTACAATTTAAAATGATTCTTAGTTGGGAGGAAATGACTAAATAATAATTTTTTTTCTACATCTTTGGGAGGCTACCACCGCTCATGGCACCCACGGAGCCGAAGCTGACGTTCACGAGGCTTTATGATACACGTCTCTGATGCGTCTCACCAATTATCGTTTGAGAGAAACTTGGTCATCGAAATCTGTCACTGGCCCACGGACCATTTCGCTAACGAGTTTTCAATATCGCGCAATACTTAATGTCCATTTATTCGTCAATTAAAAAGTGTAGGTACAAATCAGCCGTGACTAGCATGATGTTTAATCTAGACCAATTACAGACACAAAGTTAATATTCGGTTACCAAGTGATACAAACGTACAAAAGTTTTCCAAAACTCATTTGTTTATGTCAGATTTGGACAGGCGTGTTCGGATTTTAGGTCGTTTAACAAACCGAATAATAACGCCGCCGGGTTAATGTATTTTATCCTTTACGATTTTCTTCTTAAAAACTTTATTTTTTGTCCTCAGTTGGCTAAAGTTTATTAATATAAAGAAAATTTATTTATCCAAAATTAAGTAGAAAATGTTATGAAGAACTGAATATATTTGCCATTTATAAAATGTACGGGCGAAAATTCCTGAAATATATTATGGTTTGTTCCGTACTTTTATTAATTTTACAATTAGGTAATGCTGGCACAATACTAAGGCATACAATTATTTATTTTCTATTACGCACAATCCGTATCTGCCACAAAATCCGAACGATTCTTAAGCAGCAACAAGTGGTGCCACCTCGAACTTGCAATACAGACGCACTTCCTCTTCCGAAAAAGCAACCGCTTCGAACGCAACGTAGTTCTGTGCGCGCTGTGTCATATATTAGAAATATTAACATTATTCCAAGAAAAACTAGTGATAAGTGTGGTGTAATACTTAGCCGCAATCAGCAACCTATGGCCATTCACCAGCACTGGGTACCCAGGGAAACGAGCGGTGCTGCAGTTGCAGGTGAGTGGTAGATACAGTCCACAATTTAACACCATCCGAAGGTCTGGTCGATTTCCCGTACATGGTTTAATTTTCCAGATTTCCTAACATTCATTTTTACAAACATTATAAGAAACACATGAAAGAAAGAAATACCTTTATTTGGCAATGATCACAAGACCACATGGTAGTAAATACTACATACGGCACTAGGAACAAAAAATCAAAGATAAAAAAAGATACACACAAAAGTATTAGTATTTCGCTATTTGTTTTCAATATTTTCTTGCACAAACCTATAATGTTATTAATATGCATATTTGAGAACATATAATACATTATGACATATGTAAGTATGAGTATTATCATATTCAAAGGAATATCGCAACAATCCCCAATCATTCATCATTCCGTGTTGGGATGAAGAAATTGTGCTGTAAGGTTTAGGGGTTGATCCCACATATTACATTGTATGATAGTGACACAATATCTCAGAAGGACCATTGTAGTCTAACCTACTCGTAAAATTACTATAGTACTACGTTAGACAAAAAATACAATCACATTTCAACATAATATGAGTATTTTATATTATGATTTTTTGTACATGTTAATGGCCATGTAGTGCCTGCATAATGATTTTTATACGTATAAAAATCATAATACGTAGTTTTAACATACTCAATGTTAAAACTACGTAACATTTGCAGTCCAATATTTTCCATAAAAATATTATACATAATCTAATTTGCACCAATTGCCACTAACATGTTTTCTCAAAATAATATTTATAGTTGGCAATGACTATTAAAACAATCCAATCAAAATTGATAGAGAAATGTAGGGTCAATTCAAGTGGGATGAGATGCAGTCACGTACAGCAGACAGATTTATTGGCTGCTAATGAAATAGTTCCGTTCACCAATGGCGCATGCTTCCACGATTCATTCCTGTATTCGAAGTATTGCTTTGAGTTCTAACATAGGATTGCGGGTAGGTACTACTCAGTCGTTTGCTGGACTCCGAAGACATCAGTCTGCCTTCAGTATAGCTCCAGCTCTC
The DNA here is from genome assembly GCA_949316025.1 of Lapara coniferarum. Taxonomy (NCBI): domain Eukaryota; kingdom Metazoa; phylum Arthropoda; class Insecta; order Lepidoptera; family Sphingidae; genus Lapara; species Lapara coniferarum. Next base: position 29,062,397 of record OX438919.1, read on the forward strand.
ATCGGAAGCACTCTTCATAAGGTACGTAAAATATCCCAAAGCCTTTAACTAAAAGTACAATTTTATAAACCCATGCACGTTAACCTTTTCTTCATTACGTTTTGCTTTCACCCAAAGGGAATTTATTTCATCCAAGCCCCGTGCACCGCGGTTTACGTTTGAAATTCGATAAAATTAGTTCTGCGTTATTATATTATGTTATAATTGAAGAATATGTGAAGTCTGCCAACCCGCACTAGGCCAGCGCGGTGGACTAAGGCCTGAACACTCTCAGTAGTAAAGGAGGACCGTGGCTCAGTAGTGGGCATTATATATTACACTTTTCATCTGTTCAAGAAAAGTTAAATTCGATTTCGGTAACTTCCAGTTAGTGTGATTAATGTTTCTAAAATGGAACGATTTGCGTATGTATAAAACTGTGAATATGACATCGAAAACTGTTAAATTGACGTCAAAGAAAAAATCCTGAGCGAAGTGTCGATAACAAGTGACTCGCTTTGTCGTCGCGTTGTTGCTTTTTGCCGATGTTACTTGATAATGGAATCTACGTAACTAGCAACAAATTTTGTTGTGATTTCTGTGTGCTAACCGTTCCAGCAAAACCGTTTCACTGTCCAATCATCCATCCGACTTTAGAACGTAGTCAGTGGGCTTAGAATGTGAAAAAAAAAACACGATGCGAATCCGCTACGTTTTATTGTGATTAGTTGAGAGACTGACGTATCGGTCTCTCGATCAATCACAAACATCATAAAAATTAAATTAAAATTTAAATAACCCCCGACACAAAAAATCTCCAAAAAGTTAAATAATAATAGTGTCTTTGTCGTTTAAGTACCTAGTAATATTCTGACCCAACCGTCGTCGCGTCGGGGGACCGCTAAAGAAGTATTTTCATCTCCCTGGTCCGGAGTTCGGTCCCCCGACGTGAGGACGCTTGTGTCAAAATATTACTAGGTACTTAAACGACAAAGACACTATTATTATTTAACTTTTTGGAGATTTTTTGTGTCGGGGGTTATTTAAATTTTAATTTAATTTTTATTTCAAACTTTTTAAATTACTTCATTCTCCATCATGGGACCTTGATAATCAACTATCTATCACCTACTCGTTGAGCCCATCCTTATGAGCCCAAACACACTATATCTGCTATAAGTTGCTAAGGAGTTGGGTATCCCGCAGACTACTTGATGCCGCAGCATCAGCTCATGTTTACAAATATATTGAATGTCACAGTACACAAAATTTAAAGACAATCGGTTTTTTTAAGTTGGAAATGAGCTGATAATCTTCAAACGCCTGAACAGATCTTCATAAATTATAGCTAAGAACCATCGCAGTCACATCAGCTTTCAAATAAAAAAAACCGCGTCCCAATTGGTCCATTCGTTTGAGAGCTACGATGCCACAGACAGACATACAGATACACAGATACACACCCTAAACTTATAACTCCCCTCTTTTTTGTCGGGGGTTAAAAAGGGCGCACAAGTGTCACACGAAATTTGACATACGTAATATGAATGGTAGCGGCCGTGGCGGTGGCGCGACAAAATTCTTTTCGATGCGTTCGTTCCCGAATAATACATTTGCCATCAAAGTATTATATTAAACTAGCTTTTGGTCGCAGCACCGCCCGCGTGAAAAATATTTTCCGGTATAAAAGTCCCGCTTTATATTTTTAGGGAATAAAAAATAGCCTACGTATAAATCCAGGACATGATCTACCCACGTGCCAAATTTCATTGAAATGCGTTCAGTAGTTTAGGAGATGTGCAGTAAGAAAAAAAATATAGTAAATGTACGGACATACTGATTCTATGCTTTATTAAATACACTTAGTATAGTACTATACAATCTTAGCTGGCTGGTATGACAATTCAAATTTTTCGCGAATATTTTTATTTCAAACTTTTTAAATTACTTCATTCTCCATCATGGGGCCTTGATAATCAACTATCTATCACCTACTCGTTGAGCCCATCCTTATGAGCCCCAACACACTATATCTGCTATAAGTTGCTAAGGAGTTGGGTATCCCGCAGACTACTTGATGCCGCAGCATCAGCTCATGTTTACAAATGTATTGAAAGTGACAGTACACCAAATTTAAAGTCAATCGGATTTTTTAAGTTGGAAATGAGCTGATAATCCTCAAACGCCTGAACAGATCTTCATAAATTATAGCTAAGAACCATCGCAGTCACATCAGCTTTCAAACAAAAAAAACCGCGTCCAAATCGGTCCATTCGTTTGAGAGCTACGATGCCACAGACAGACATACAGATACACAGATACACACCCTAAACTTATAACTCCCCTCTTTTTTGTCGGGGGTTAAAAATACCGATACGTCAGTCTCTCAACCAATCACAATAAAACAAAGCGGAGACGCATCGTATTTTTTTTTTTCACATTCTAAGCCCCTATTTAGATACCAAAGTTCGTCTATAATTTGTGTGTTTATTAAATGTCGGAAAGTCTTTATGGGCTTGGATCTGTTTTTTGTGTTAAAGGTTTAATTCATAAGAGATTTCCATTATACATAAAACGTTCAGTTTAATATTGGAAAATCTATAACATTTTCTTACAAATCAACTGTTAGTACAATACTAGTTTTAAAAATATGAAATAGAGAAATAAGGTAAAAAGGTTATTTTTCGCATTTAAAAGGGGACTAACGACGTAGATAATAAGCCCGTCTATACGTTGCATGGAAGTAGGTTACAAATCAGTGTAATTGGGGTTGCGGTCTGTGCTCGCAGTTCCCTGCAAATACTTTTCTACGGGTTTCTTCAATGGACTCACTAATTTGTACTATTATGAGATCAAAGCTATAATAAGTAAATAATTATGACGTCCCAATTGTATCATTCAGTGCTGGCAGACGACTATTTCGTTTTTAACCTCCAACACAAAAAGAGGGGTGTTATAAGTTTCTCTTGTGTGTCTGTCTGTGATACCGTAGGTCTCAAACTAAAGGACCGAGTTTGATGCGTTTTTTTGTTGGAATGTTTATGTGATTGAGGTAATCTGCAAGAGGCTCATAAGAATTGTCTCAAAGAGTAGGGCTTAAACAGATGCTGAGCGGTGGAGAAAAGTAATTTAAAAAGTTTGAAATAAACATTTAAAAAAATATATACATAAATATAATATAATAATATATAAACCGCGACACAAAACAACCTCTAAAAATTAAAATACTTTCATTAAAGAGTGTACAATAAAAGGAAAACTCTCCGTAGGATATACTTCTATTGCAAATCGAATGGAGAATGACACAGCTGTTAAGGCAAAAGTGTATGTAAAACAAACATATTATTCGCCGTTCCCGTATAACTAGTTATGGCAGCTCCACGAGGTTGTTTGTATATTGTTTCGGCAGGCGTGGGAAGGAAGGTTCGCCTGGAATGTAAATTGGTTCCAATATGTGGGCGGCTTTTCACAAAAATATTCCTAAGTGATTTTGAGGTTTGGGACTTAATGAGACATTGTAGTTTTGTATTTATTCGTCCTGATAAGCTTTGCCTTCATCGCTATGAAGTATGTTTTAACATTGACATTTAAAGGTAGAGGTACGTCAGAAAATATGTGAGCGCAGATTACCCTTCCCTGTTGTAAAAACACACAGTGGTGCCCTTTGGGCTTGCAGTCGCCTGAGGCCTCGCACTTTAGGGGGGTCTCACACAATATCCATTTAAGGACGTTTTTTAGGTCACCGTGTAAACAAAGCATCTTAAATAAAACTGAAATCCGGGACCGCGCCGTTTAAGGCTGCCATTGAAAACTTTTTTGTCCTGCCTAGCCTGACGAGAGTCAGCTTATACAAACACACTGGACTTTAGGGTGAGCGCTTTAGGAGCTCTCAATCCTGTAATTTAAGTGACCATGCTGAGGGCAACCCACTAACGTGTTATGAACCTCAGCTCAGGACGGTCACTGAGAGAGGATGAGACATCGACGATTAGGGAAAGATTGGTTTTTAAGCTTAATCCTATCAATTTATTTCGTTGTCGCGTCGGTACGCGGGCCGAAACTGTTAGGCGGTTCGGGGAGGGTGGGTGACAGGAACGCGGCGAGGTCCGAGACGACGAGGATGGAACTGCGGTCGTGTGGAGTGTGTGAGTTTCAAAAACTCGTTCTTATTACGGATTGCCAGAGTGATCTTGTCCTCTGGGTCGGTTAATACAGCTACTGAAAACAAATGTACCTACAAGTACCTGTAAAATGTACTTAGATTCAGTGAGCGGTTCCTACCGCTAACTAAGCTGTGGCTTGTAGTGTTGGCTAAATTGCGATAACACCTAGCAGAGTGAATCGATTAGCTGTCAATTGTAAGCGCGGTATCGGGTATCGATTGGTTCAAAATTGGTTCGTAGTATCGCTACCCAGATTCGCGAGTAGGATTATGTAAGAAATGTCCGCGTAGATAGGTCAAAATGCCTGACGGTGACGTCAGTTGGGTCATTGTACGAATGTATTTGGGGAATGTTAAGTTACTCTTACACTATAAGGAGTACTTTAGACTGAAAATGGTATTTCAGGCGACACGTAGTTTTTTTTTATTGCGTTGAATGACGAGACGAGCATGCCGTTCGCGTGATGGTAAGCGATACGATCACCCATAAACAGAAGTATATAAGATATCCCTTGTTAACCCAACGTAGGTTTGTGCCCGCGTCTTTGCTCTCTACGCCCGCCCTTGAACCACAATACAGCTTGTTTTATACGTTCAGTCGATCTTATTATCTGATATAAATGATCTTGGGGCTACTCCTGACTCCAAGGTAAATTTTAATTCAATGTTAATCTAATTCCAATCTCAATTTGTAAGTCACATGATTTCGTACTCTTGAAACGTAATTTATTGTAATTTGATTAGAATTAGAATTGCATTGTCATTGGCGCTGGTATGATTTTCAAGAGTGTCGAATCCAATTGGTCAATATCCAATCGATTGGTATTGGAGTCGGGAGTAACTTAGCTGCTTTACTTGACGTAATAGGTATTAAATGAGGAAAATTAGGAGTCAAGACGATAATAATAGCATACCACTTTATATTTTAGTAGTTTTTTTCTGACACTCTGCTCATTTAAAGGTCTTTCCCTTGATTATAAGTGTAGTATAATAGCTATCAAGAAATTTCTAAGCATCTGCATGTTACCTTTATAACACAAATTGTGTATTTATTGAGGAAAATAAAAGCAAAGTCCGAACGTAAAAATGGTCGTTGAATAAAAGTTACATAAATCCCATTCCAAAGCATACGTTTAGTACTAGTCGTGTGTTAAGGGCCTTTTTCACAATTTTCAAGTAAATATTATTCTTCAGTAAGGATTAAGGCTAGGTTGTCTCATTCAAGTTCAGTTAAAGGTAAGGCTCTGATCACACTGGCGAATTCCAAGCGAATTCACAGCGAAGCAAAGGCGCTGCTCGCTTGTCCAGTGTAATAAGACCGTGCACTTTATTTCACCACGGATGAAATAATACGGCCTATGACTGATAATCCATATAGTTACTCTTTTGTGTACCATTTTATTTAGGTTATAGACTTTTGTATTTGGTCACCTTATATTATTATAGGAGCGTCGGGTAGTTTTGAAATAGTAGTCGTGCAAAACAGGTTGCGATGGCAAAGTGTTAGTGGGGGTGACAGTTGCGAGTATAAATAAGGCCCTCGTCATTTGAGGAGCACGCCGGTGACGATCGAAGAAGTCACCACTCTGATCAAGGCACTCAAACGTAGGAAAGCCCCCGGGGGCGATCGTATCCCTAGTCGTATGATTAAAATGCTCCCGGAGCATCTAGTACAAACTTTAACCTCCATTTATGACGCCGCGTTTCGTAACTGCATCTTCCCAGAGGTCTGGAGGCAGTTGTGATAGGTATCTACAAGCCGGGGAAATCCGCTTTCGAACCCTCCTCTTATAGGCCCATCAGTCTGCTCAGTACTCGGGGCAAAATCTACGAGCGGATCGTCCTCGACCGCCTTAAAATAGTAGCCCATAACCAAAATTTGATCCCTCCGGAACAGTTTGGCTTTCGCGCTAGACACAGTTGTGTCAACCAGGTGCTCCGCATCACGGAGTACGTTCACGAACAATTCCGCAAAGGAATGCCTACCGGTGCTATTTTCTTCGATATCGAAAAAGCATTCGACAGGGTGTGGCACAACGGCTTGCTTTTCAAGCTGTACACTCTCAACGTGCCCACACAACTCGTGCATATCATACGAGATTTCCTGTCGAATCGCGGTTTCAGATATCGCGTGGAGGGAACTCTCTCTTTCCGACACACCATCATGGCCGGAGTCCCGCAAGGCTCCGCCCTGTCCCCTTTTCTTTTCTCGCTGTACACGAGCGACATACCCAGACCACAAAACGCCCATCTTGCACTATTCGCGGATGATACCGCAATCTACGCCACACGTAGAGACCCCGACGATGTGGTTCGCGTTTTGCAAACCGCCGCCGACGAACTCGGTGAGTGGTTCCGCAAATGGCGAATCACCGTCAATCCCACCAAAAGCCAGGCTATCCTTTTCACTCGGAAAAGGAAAGTCCATGTCCCTCACTTTTCAGTCCGCATGTCCGACCAGGTAATCCCCTGGAAGGGTCTAGCCAAATATTTAGGAGTAACCCTTGATCAGACGTTGACCTTCATCCCACACGTAAATGCGGTACGCGCGCGAGCCGCATTCGCGATGAGCCAGCTCCACTGGCTCTTAAACAAAAATAGTAAAATTTCAATCCGCAACAAGATTAGAATCTTTAAAACATGCATCCGTCCGATAATGACATACGCGTCGCCCGTATTCGCTCATTTACCGCCCCGTCGCCTTCAGCGAATGCAGATGCTTTAAAATCGATTTTTACGACATGCACTTGGTGCCCCGTGGTACGTTCGCAATCGCAACCTCCACGTGGACACCAATATGCCGACCATCAGGCACTTTATGCAGTGCGCCAGCAGACGCTATTTCGACAGGGCGGTAAACCACCCGAACACGCTTATCCGTAAAGCGTCTATATATACTCCATTTGATCGCGCCAAATGGAGACGACCGCGTTCAGTCCTGTCACATCCAGAGGACGAAATCACTCTGGCTTTACGCGAAAAGACTGAACATCTAAAGCTCCTACACTCCATAAGACCGCTGTACCGTCCTCGCCGTCGAGGACCTCGTCGCGTTCCCCGTCACCCTGCCCTCTCTTAGCAGTTCCGGCCCGCGTGCCGAAGACTACTACGTACGCATTAATAGGATTAGGTTAAAACCATGCTTCTCCAAACGATAATGTCTTATCCTCTCAGTGGCCGCCCTGAGCCGAGGTTCGTGACCCGTTAGTGAGTCGCCCTCAGCGTGGTCGCTTAATTAAAGGGTTGCGAGCGCCTTCTGCGCTCACCCAAAAGACCGGTGTTCTTGTATAAGCCGACCCTCGTCAGGCTAACAAGAGTTTAGGACAAAAAAAAATGAGGAGCACAGTCTCAGTTTGGTCGTCGTTCAGAGTTTAACTAGTTATCAATAGTCGCTACGGTAACTCAGTGGTATGCTAGTCTTGACAAAGTGATGAGTGGCAAACGAATCATGAGTTGAAGAAAATATAAAGGTCAATCATGACCATTGCAAAGTGATTGCCACGTTTTATTGGCCCCTGTGAAATCCTCTTTGACATATATTTAGCAATCAGTTTTTATTCAATACTGTGAAACTGGCCCTAAGTGTTCAAACGGAAAGTGTTAACGCAACATCGTGACTGCTTAATAGAGATTTATAGTCTAGTAGCTTTTAATACCAGCTGTTTCTGGAATGGAAGCCGAATATGGCTCTACATGAAAAAAACAATAAACGTAAGAAAGTTACGTATATTTCCACAATAAAAAAGAATTATGGAGCATCCTGACGTCTAAAAATTAAAATAACACGATATTACAAAACTTTAATGGACGGTAATTTAAGATCGCTGGTGTGATTATGTTTACATGAAATTAAAGTGTAAATTGTGTGATTTGGCGTGCCATGGGCTTTTTATACTGCTAGAGGGGCAGGTTATAGCCAGAGGTACAAATAGGCAAAAGCATGCGTTTGTATTCCTCCATCAGGATTTTATTGCCGTGATTTGATATGCGTTTATAGCTGTCTATCCATTAAATCAATCACTAATGAAATGCACATACATTTATTTATATCCGAGTAGCATAGGCAGAGGCTTAACTAGAGTGCCACCACCCACCATGCCAAGCTAATTTTCAGTACTAACAGGGACTCTGTAGCCATTTTGGACACAAAATTGAATCCTGGGCAAATAACATGTTTATGGTATCGAAAAACAAACATAGATCATAAATTCAATTTAATTATCTTACTTCAAAGCCTCACACAAATGGCTAAGAATTAACCTTCAGTCGCCACAATTATTATTAGATAAAAATTCAATAGCTTAGATCTCGAATCGCTATATAAAGTTGGACCATTGTTCTGATCACTTCATTGTCAATAATAAACAGCTAACTTGATCATCGGGAGCAACTTGCTTCGCGTTTATCTTGAATACCAATCGCCAGAGCAAACATTGTTCTAGCTACAAAGGAATGATGTTAATATTTAGTTCATTGCTGATACGTCTAGAAGAGTCAACGTTTTTGTTATTAATTTCTTTCAGTCGTGTATTTGGATTTAGTTCTTTCTATTTTGTTTTAAGTTTTAAAATTAAAATATTATGGTTTAAGTCTTCATAATTTTTGTTTCTTCACTACCTTTTCGCGTTGTGTATACCTACCTTGTTTTGTCTCTGCACCACCTGAATGTTGGTTGGTAGAAAATGCCTACGACATTAAGTCCGCCTTTATACTTGTTGTATAAAAAGTGTAAATAAATAAGTAATTTACTGACTCGGTGGCATAGGTTACGGTATGACTGCAATGCTGAGGTCTCAGATTCGATCCCCGGGTTGGGCAAAGTGATATTCGATTTTTCTATTCAGTATCAGATTTTCTATAGGCTCACCGCGCATCACATCGTGAGACGAATTACACACAACCAATGAAGCTTCATAATGATTTGACAGTATGAATGTGCATGTTAGCAAAAGGCTTTCTACAACAAACGTTAATCAGAAATGATTCAGTTTCAATAACCTTTGGCACAATCTGCAATTGTGGTATTGTTTCTAATTCTATAAGCTGTCGAATTAATAATTATTTTTAGAAATTTATATGTTTTCTATATTACAACGTCAATTGCAAATTTGAGACTGTAAAGTAGTTCCATCATATCCGCCAAGAGATGGTGCTGTTGCGGATCGTGAATCGCGATGTCAAGATTCTCCGGCGAAACATGACCTGAGAAGGAATTGTGTAATGTCACATCACCTATAGTAGGCTAAGTCACTATCGCTGTATTATTCTCGTCTATGTCAATAAAATAATAAAAGTTTGGAACTCCCGAGACTGTGTTTTCTACCATCACCAACCAGCGCCCCTTTTAAAACTATTTTATCATGACAGTTATTTAAAAAAAATCGGTCATAGCTCCTTAAAATTTGGCACTAAGTGCCGCGCTGCCCGCAGCCGTAACGCAGCAATAATTGAACTTTACAAGTCATCTTTGACAAACGAATTCGTCAACGAATCATCGCCTCAACGTCAATTTAACCTAATTCAATTATTCAACCTTACAAATTATCGTTCCCAAAGACTGTAAGAAGTCGCCCGAGAGCAAAGCTTAAGTAATTACTCTAACAGTATTAGGACATTTACTTATATAAAAAAGGAATTGTCGTTGGACGTTTCAGGGAAAAGAACATGAATATCTTGCAGGGATAAAGTATCCGATAATTGCGTTCCAGGATACATAAATATTTCTATTTCTTTACGTTGTGAATGGACTATGGATGTAGGTATTCATTCCAGATCTTTATCGTAGAGACGGACGTAATTATTTGTCTTAAAACAGGGTTAAAAGGAATCGTTAAAGGATCACTTCGTTGTCCATCTGTCTGTCTATCAAGACCATTTTCTCAGAGATATTAAATTGAAATATATACCAAGTACTCGGGTCTACGGTCTCTTTCAGCTGTGAAAAAATCAAACATGTAAGCCAACACGATCAAAAGATATGACCGTTTATAACGCATATTTTCGCATAGTTTGCTATTTCGCAAGGGAATCAAAATACTTCCCGTTGATCTAGAATCATGAAATCTTGCAAGAAGCAAGGTGTTACAGCACATTTAAAGGAAGATATCTGAAACCCGTAAATATCTATTTTAATAAAAAAAAAAAATATTAATAAATGTTGGCGACCTATTATAGATACCTTAACTATAAGTTTGTACGGAACTCTCATTACGCGAGTCCAACTCGTACTGGTCCGGTTTTTTTCATTTATTTTTGAGCGCTTCCTTTTACTGCCTTCTACAAGGTATTTTAGGGTATTGTGAAAACCTTTGAAGTTATTCGTAATCTATGAGCACTCGAGCGTGACTAATTATAATTAGAATTATGAAAAGGTAGGAGGAAGAGGAGATATAAATGAGTACGCTGAAAAGTTTATGCTTTGAAATCCACATTTTAGTTGTGAAACTTCATTATAGAAACCGTATAAACCCTACCAATACATTTTCAGCTTCAGTAACAAAGCTTGGACTACTCGAGCTAGCTTTTCTACATTCGAATATCGATAACAATCTATTTATTGTCATTTTTGAATAGTTGCACGCTCATGATATATCACCGTTTTAGACGACAGGGCAATTCATCGAATAAAGCATACGTAAAGATTTGAAAGGAGCTTGTACAATTAAATGAAATGAAATCCTCCTAGCCGGTTTTTCGGCCACGGCGGCCAATCTCAGCGGAGATCAGCCAGGTACGCAGGAGATATTATAGTGCACAAGTGTGTGCGCAATACACAGGTGCACTCGCTATTCCTTCACTCTCATAGTCCGGTGAGACGGCAATCCGACATGACCGGAGAGAGATCAGGCGCAGGACCAACGGCTTTACGTGCTTTCCGAGGCACGGGGGTATCACACCGCCAACTTCCTGACTCCGAGCTGCGACTGAGTAAATTTTAAGATGGAAAAACCCAGTCACAATTTTTTTTATTGGCTCGACCCGGGATTCGAACCCAGGACCTCAGCGCGCAAATCGTACTCGTAACGCGTACGCAATACAACTACGCCACCGAGGCAGTCAAGCTTGAGCTTGTACAGTGTTCATATTATTATCAAGGGTACAACGTTGACGCTTGGTTTCTTGAAATCTATTTTTATTCGCAGATATACTTGCCTAGAAGTCTATTTCGTGGATGATGAGGAGTCTGTAGTGATAAGGGATAATGTAATTAATAGTTTAAGTATTTCAGGATCGGCTGGGTAGGTTTGTAGGCATCCATACTCACGAATTCTAGCTCATTATAAATAAAAAAAAGATAAAGTTGGGAGCCTGTTGTCTCGGTAGTCCGTTTCATTTCCACCTAGGCTATCGCGGACAGTCTATTTATGCCTTTACCCTGCTCTACATTTTTAGTATCTCAGTAATATATGATGTAGAAATGTCCACCGTTCTACATGTTAATAAAGTTTAAATTATTCATGACAATTTACTTAGGTTAAATTGGGGTTTGTTAAAACAATAGCGTCGAATGAGAGAGTCATATAAGTAATTCTGTTATTCATATTTCATAATTATACAATATTATGCATTTTTTTATTGCTTGGAATGAAGAGATGAGCATGCTGTTAGCCTGATGGTAAGCGATAAGACCGCCCATAAACAGTAACAACACCATATAGCACTTTGAGCTACAATGTACTGTGTGGCATTCCACTGCGCTCGTCATCCTGAGACATAAGATGTTGTCTCATTATGGCCAGTAGCTACACTGGCTACAATGTCCTTCAAACCGAAATATAGCAGTGCATGTTTATATGCATACAGACACACACACACACACACACTCACGCTCATTATCCCCGAAGGGATGGGCAGAGGCGTAACTAAATCACCCATTTTTCGCCGTGCGTATTTCGTCCCATGGTGTGATAGGGTGCGAGCCTATCGCTATATCGAGCACAAATTCCAGACTCCGGGCTAATACTGAGTAGAAAAAAACAATATCACTTTGCCCGACCCGGGGGTCGAACCCGAGATCTCAGCATTGCAGTCGTCAGATACAAACAGTACAAATTCCTGATAATGCTCATTAAATGAAAATTAATGATCTATCACCCTGTGTTCTCATAAATAGTCATTTTCATTGTTATAGCAAATGTCACGTTTAAAAGTTTTGACTAAGTAGATTCGCCTTTAAAAGCTCGCAACGAATATCCGGTATGACGAAGGTACTAAAGTTTCACGGCTTTATGGAACACTCGTTTTATTTGACGCTGACTGAGTGGGGGCAGAGGGTATCTTTTAGGGCACACATTAACCTGGGCATTCCGGTTGGGTGTCGTAAATGATGGCCTGTCAATACAACATTTTTTACTTAGCTAACGGGTCGTAAGGCTCTTCAGTTGATAAACTAGTATTGGAGGTCATTATAGCTTGTAGTGGAGTTGAGTTATTAGAGGTGCAGGTTATTTGTCAAGTAGGTTTTAAGGCCGTAGTGTCTATATTATTTAACTAGATTTCTGCTCGCGGCTCCACCCGCGTGAAAAGGTTTTTCCGGGATAAAAATATTTTTCCGGGATAAAAACTCTATAGCACTCAGGAGTAAAGTAGCTTCCTATTAGTGAAAGAATTTTCAAAATCGGTTCAGTAGTACCTGAGATTAGCGCGTTCAAACAAACAAACAAACTCTTCAGCTATATAATATTAGTACACTGCCTCGGTGGCGTAGTTGTATTACAGTACGACTGCAAAGCTGAGGTCTCGGGTTCGATCCCCGGGTCGGGCAAAGTGATATTGAGTTTTTCTATTCAGTATCAGCTCGGAGTCTGGAATTTGTGCCCGATATGGCGATAGGCTCGCCCCCTATCACATCATGGGACGGAATAACGGCGAAAAGTGGGTGCACTAGTTGCGCCTCTGCCTACCCCTTCGGGGATAATAGGCGTGAGTGTATATGTATATGTATAATATTAGTATAGATTTAAGTATTAAGTAAAATTTCTCTGTTGGGAGTTTAGATATTTTTATGGCATGAAATGACGAGACTAGCATGCCACTCACCTGATGGTAAGCGATACGACCACCCATAAACGGCAGCAATACCATCCAGTACATTAAGTTACAAAGCACTGAGCGGCATTCCACTGCGCTCGTCATCCTGAGACATAAGATGTTAAGACTCATTAGCTCCAGTAGTTATACTGGCTATAATGTCCTTCATACCGAAACATTACAATACATGCACACTGCTGCTTGGTGTCAGGAATTTATTACTGATTAATAATTGCATTAATTAATTATTGCTGTATTTTTGTTTTGTTTTGGATGAATATTTGAATGCTGACGAAGAATATTTATTCATGTAATTTAAATTAAATCAAGTTTAAGGTGGCATGTTAGAAATAGTTAAAACAGATCCACCAATTACAAAAACTGAAAATTTGTGCTTTACAATGTTTTTTATCAGTCTCGGAAGTAAATTAGTGATTATGATGAAGAAGTAATTTTGCATGCAAACAGCGTTTGGGTTTTCAATTTTGACTGACTCTGTAATGGGGAGATGGGTAAGCACGGACCATTGTGAAAAGGGTATAACATTGAGAGATCGTGAGAAAATTTATACACCAAGAACCCTTTTCAATAAAAGCTCAAAATGGATAAACATTTGTTGAGAAATAAAAAAAGATGACGATGGTTATGGGTGTGTAGTTCAATTCGCCTTTACTGGGTGAGATGGGTTTTATATAATATTGTGCTTGACCGATAGTTATACCATTTATAACCATCTACTCTTTCATCAATAACTTAAAACTGTATTTATTTTTCATGGCGGTTTACAATTAAGTTTAGATATGGCTTCACTTATTAATCCTTACTAATATTATAAATGTGAAAGTAACTCTGTCTGTCTGTCGCGCTTTCGCGCCAAAACTACTGAACCGATTTAAATGAAATTTGGTACATAGCTGATCTAGAGCCAGAGAAAGTAGGCTACTTTTTATCCCCGGTAAAATATAAAGCGGGACTTTTATCCTGGAAAAGGGTTTTCACGCGGGTGGAGCCGCGACCAAAACCTAGTTATTAATAACTTGATTACTTTATATATAACATCTAGAAATTATGAAAAAACCCATTTCGACCACATCAATTCGGCTCATTATTGTGGTACTACGAATCGATCGCCATGTTGAAACGGTAGAATAATAAACTCACGAGTATAATACTGACGAGGACAGTAAAAGGTCGTCGTATGTGAACGATACAAGGCTCGTAAACATGCGGAACGTCCAAACTGAGACGTCTTAGTTTATTCACGGCTTTATAACATCCATCAAATATACAAAGGGACTTTTACGAGAATCGACTTAAGACTACTGGGTACTACCAATTTATTACGATAAATTATTTAGTGTTCCTTGAAGGGTTCCGGGGTCCTGTGCTATCAAATTTCAAGGACGTGTAGTTTTTAGAACGTTAAATGAAAACGCTTCATCATCATCTGCAGCCTTTATCAGTCCACTGCTGGACATAGGCCTCCCCTAATGAGCGCCATAGCGCCCTGTCTTCAGCTTGCCGCATCCAGCATCTGCCAGCAGTCTTTCGCAGATCGTCATCCCACCTGGCCGGAGGGCGTCATACACTACGTTTGCCCAGTCGCGGTCTCCACTCAAGAACACGTTGACCCTGAAAAAACGCTTACTGAGTTAAATTTGCTTAGAACTTAAAAGCCTGTCTTTTGAATAGATTGATATTCTATGCATAGAGCCCTTGGTATTTCAGATGTTTATGGGCGGCGGTGATCACTTAGCATCAAGTAAACCGTATGCTCGTTTCCCCCATATCGTAAAAAAACTTAAAAGAATCTGAACATAGATCTATAGACACTACAAATACTGTAGTGATTTCATGTAATTTTAATATTATTATTTGCCACAATATTTATTGATGGTTAATAAATTAGGTGTGCAGAGAGCATATTACATACGGCGTTATGTATAAATATTTTACAAAAAAAAAAGTTTTTTATCCAACAATTATAATTTACTAGTAGTGCTCGCGGCTCCGCCCGCGTGAAAAAGTTTTTCCGGTATAAAAATATTTTCCCGGGATAAAAAGTAGCCTATAGCACTCAGGAGTTCAGTAGTTCCTGAGATTAGCGCGTTCAAACAAACAAACTCTTCGGCTTTATAATATTAGTATAGATTTACAGAAAAAAGCAATCAAAATAATTATGCACTTAAATAATTCGCGTTAAAATTTTCGATACGTTTGTGACGAAAACAGTTAACAATTTGTAGGTAGCAGGTGTCGCATCATTATTTATACGCGATACTGGTCCGAATTACTACTGTATTCGGCTATTTTACTTCTCGGGATTTCACGCTCTTTTTTGGGAATTTTTCCAGGTCATTATTTCGATTCGGGGCCTTTTCGTTGTTGCCAATATTGGGTAAAGTTTTACGGCCTGTGTGCTGGTAACTTTTTTTACGTAATCTAAGATTAGGACTTCTTTTAAATAAATACAAGGGTTTTTTACTTGGTAGATCTTAATATATTCATGTCGTCTTAGTATTTAGGGTAGGTGTACTTTGCAGGACTTATATCTGCCGCTAAGCAGCATTGTGTTCCAGGATGACATTATAACTAGTGTTAGTATTATGATACAAGATGTAATATCGTTATATGATTTGACACTCATACACATTTTAACACTAAAATATCAAAGTCGCCTCAAGCCGTTTGCAAAAGCTCTACGCTTGGGTTTGTTGTGATAAGTATAATGTCACAGTAACAGTCAGCAATAGCGGCGATAGCCTAGTTGGGAGTGGAACGGACTGCCGTTTCAATGTCCGCAGGTTCGAAACCCAAGGGCATACACCTCTGACTTTTCTAAAAAATTATGTGTGTATTCTTTGTGAATTATCGCTCGCTTTAACGGTGAAGGCAAACATCGTGAGGAAACCTGCATACCTGAGAAGTTCTCTGAATTACGAAGGTATGTGAAGTCTGCCAACCCGCACTAGGCCAGCGTGGTGGACTAAGGCCTGAACCCTCTCAGTTGTAGAGGCGGCCCGTGCTCAGCAGTGGGCAGTATTACAGGGCTGATATGGTATGGTATGGTAACAGTCAGCAGCATAAATATCTGTACAAAATCAAAATTTCACATCGCCTGTATACGCGTTAAGTTAAACTGAAATAAAAAAATCGTATGAAGTAAAGCAAATCTCTATTATGTTATTTTTGTGAAGAAAAAAAATATTACGAACACAAAAGTATGTCGGTAGTTTGAAATTTTGAATTTGTTCAGCTACTTATGCTGGTGACTGTACACGCTTAAAATTACGCAAAACGTAGTTAAAAATGTATATCAACTGGTTGGACTGCCTCGGTGGCGTAGTTGTATTACAGTACGATTGCAAAGCTGAGGTCTCGGGTTCGATCCCCGGCTCAGGCAAAGTGATATTGAGTTTTCTATTCAGTATCAGCCCGGAGTCTGGAATTTGTGCCCGATATGGCGATAGGCTCGCCCCCTAGCACATCATGGGACGGAATAACGGCGAAAAGTGGGTGCACTAGTTGCGCCTCTGCCTACCCCTTCGGGGATAACAGGCGTGAGTGTATGTGTGTGTGTATCAAGTGGTTAAATTACCGGCCACCTAAATTGGGGTATCATGCCTACAATTGGGGTCCCTATGACTGTACATGCATACGTTAATATGAAAGTAAGCGAAATTAGGCAAGAATTTATAATCCCACAAATACGTTACACATGGCTGTAATTTGGGGTGAGGGTGCACGACGGTAACATATTTTTTATTCTGAGGCAATTGAAAAGTTTAATTGTTTCAGAATAAATTAGTTTTCATGTAGTAAAATAGTCATATTTAAAAATACTATCAAATGGTATAAACAGCGTGTTTGATGTTTAAATAGCATTGTAAATATTTATACATTTCGTATTTTGTACTAAATATGAAATTTAAAAAAAAATAGGGTCCGAAAATAAATATCACTGGTATGCAATCAATCTCTATAGCGTGCAGACTATACTATCCAGATTAGCATAAAACCTACTACCTATTATACACATAGCAATATTAGTCGGTGTAAGGTATTAGATTAATCTCCAAAATGTATTCTATGATATCAATTACGACTGAAAGATGAAGCTTATCCTGAACAAGCTACAGGACTCGTCTGACTTAGTCACTGCCAATTGCAGATTTTCTGCAATTTCGAAAAACATATTCTTTGAGAAGACAAAAAATGGCAATAACTACCAATAACATATTATTATACTAGCTTTTGCCCGCGGCTCCGCCCGCTTTAAAAAGTTTTTCCGGGATAAAAGTCCCGCTTTATATTTTCCCGGGATAAAAAGTAGCCTATGTGTTAATCCAGGACATGATCTACCCGTGCAAATTTCATCGAAATCCGTTCAGTAGTTTTTGCGTGAAAGAGGAACAAACATCCTTACATCCATACATCCAAACATCCATACATTCTTACAAACTTTCGCCTTTATAATATTAGTAGGATATTTTTCTGTATACGTAACATAGGTCGTCTTTGTAAATATGTCGTTCAAGTTGTCAATAATGTTGGACAGGAAAGAACGTAAAAGACAATATTTTAGTAAGTGATTCAGAACAAATTAGTTAAAAGGATAACCGTTGGTAAAAGCTGAACAATCGCACACGAATGAACGGAGATATTATATCGAATGAAATTGATATCTTATTCTCTAGGGTAACAAGTATTGAGAACTTAGGCTGTTTGTACCATTGAACTATTTCTTTCTTTGTAGGGCTTTATTTTTATATCGAATGGTATTATAATAAATCGAATGTGCTTGAATTAATGTTGAAAGATGTAATTTTTATACTATTCATTACTTAATATTATAAACGCGAAAGTGTGTAAGAATGTATGTATGGATATTTGTTTGCTACTCTTCCACGTAAAAACTGCTGGACAGATTTCGATGAAATTTGGCACACGGGTAGATCATGACCTGGATTAAAAATATAAATCTTTTTAACGCAGGTAGAGCGGCGGGCTAAATCTATACATTATAATTAATGTAGTGTCTCAGTATTCGGTTGTAATCATATATTTCACACTAATATTGTTTTTTTATATATCTTAAATGCGTGTCGAATAAACCATTTGATTTGGTTGTATTGCCTCAATAATGTTCCATCTATACATATTCAAAAGCAATATTTTAAGGTAATTAATCCATTTGTACACACGTTGATAGCTATCGCGTGACAATACCATCGAAAAGACACTCATCGTCCATTAGAAGTGTGACATTTTTACGAGTACAGTTTTATGAGCTGCCACTTTATTTTTTGGACTCAAGGGGCTCCTATCTCTTAGGTAGTTATATTCAAATGGGTTTACAACATAAATCTGTATATTTTATGGGGTTTTGGATTGTTTAAAATCAAAAAATGCCCGTGACTTTTGGAATTGAAAACTGCAAGCTGCTCCATTTCTCTTATTAATTATACTTCGACTCACGTTCATTTAATTACGTCTGTATCGCTGCCAAGTTTTGTGGGCTAGTGCAAAAAACAAATCAAGCCTTCATAGCTCGATTTTTTACTATTCTTTTTACTTCAAACCGTACCATCAGGTGAATTATAGTAGAATATAATCTAGGCTAGTTGCGTAATAAAAGCAGACATCAATTGCACGGTATTAATGGCATCCGCGATGACGCGTCTCACTCCCTAATTTCTTATAGTGCAAGTGTCCAACCTTCCGTTTGGGCTTTAGTTCTGTAAATACACATTGAATACCTTTGAGGGCACATCCACACTACGATGAATAATCATCATCATCATCATCATCAGCCACATGAAGTTCCCTACTGAACATAGACCTCTATTACCGGAAAAAACATTCATCATGTAAAATGCAAGGTAAAAGAGAATACCTACTCTTCAGTTATATGATTAAAATATTTGATACTAGCTTTTGCCCGCGGCTCCGCCAGCGTTAAAAAGTTTTTCCGGGATAAAAGTCCCGCTTTATATTTTCCCGGGATAAAAAGTAGCCTATGTGTTAATCCAGGACATGATCTACCCGTGTGCCAAATTTCATCGAAATCCGTTCAGTAGTTTTTGCGTGAAAGAGGAACAAACATCCTTACATCCAAACATCCAAACATCCAAACATCCAAACATCCATACATCCGCCCTGTGGATTGGGGGCGTTTGGAGAATTCCACCACGGTATCCCCTGCCTGTCGTAAAAGGCGACTAATAGGGGCCTCCGGGGGTCACGGGTGGGCGGGACGTGCCGCCCACCCATTAGTCTAGCCAACTTCTGTGACCCCCGTGATGGACATGTCCGAGGCAGCGTGTGTCACGCTGCCTCGGACACCAAAAGGCGGACACGGTACGGGTCACGCTGCCTCGGACACCAAAAGGCGGACACGGTACGGTGTTTCGGGGGCTTCTGAGCCCCCGCAACAGGAAAAGGACCGCAACAGCGGTACGTGCAGGGGCGGTTGCGGACGACAACTTAGACGTGAGTCGGAGGAAGCCCGCAGCCGTCCCTAATGCGCCGAAGATGGCCATAATAAAAAAAAAAAAAAAAAAACATCCATACATTCTTACAAACTTTCGCCTTTATGATATTAGTAGGATAGTAGGATATAGTAGGACTACTGCCTCGGTGGCATAGTTGTATTACAGTACGACTGCAAAGCTGAGGTCTCGGGTTCGATCCCCGAGTCGGGCAAAGTGGTATTGAGTTTTTCTATTCAGTATCAGCTCGGAGTCTGAAATTTGTGCCCGATATGGCGATAGGCTCGCCCCCTATCACATCATGGGACGGAATAATAGCGAAAAGTGGGTGCACTAGCTGCGCCTCTGCCTACCCCTTCGGGGATAACAGGCGTGAGTGTATATGTATGTATGTATGTATTTGATACTAGCTTTTGCCCGCGGCTCCGCCCGCGTTAAAAAGTTTTTCCGGGATAAAAGTCCCGGTTTATATTTTGCTGAGATAAAAAGTAGCCTATGTGTTAATCCAGGACATGATCTACCCGTGTGCCAAATTTCATCGAAATCCGATCAATAGTTTATGCGTGAAAGAGGAACAAACATCCATACATTCTTACAAACTTTCGCCTTTATAATATTAAATAAGATTTAATTTAGTCGGATTATAATTTATTTGACAAATAACCTTCAAGACATTTTTGCCCGTAGTTGTAAAACCTAATCAGAATTCACTAATCACTACCCTTATTGTTATGCGACAAATATAACATTTACTCATCAAAATTTTAAAAGCTGTTATAATGTAGGCGAAGAGTTGGTGCACTAGTTGCGCCTCTGCCTACCCCGTCGGGGATAAAAGGCGTGAGTGTGTGTGTTATAATGTATATTCTACGTGTTGCACTGTTAGCTCACGTCTCATTTGGTGTAATGAGGCGGTATACCGCTGAAATGTGTTTTGCGGCAACCTCTGTCGTATTGTCCCAGTGTGATTTAAACACTTTAATTCTTTGGGATGGTACTGAACAGTTACGTTATTATCATATACAAGCTTTTGCCCGCGGCTTCGCCTTTGTTGAGTTTTTCCGGGATAAAAGTCCCGCTTTATATTTTCCCGGGACATGGTCTACCCATGTGCCAAATTTCATTGTAATCCGTTCAGTAGTTTTTGCGTGAAAGAGTATCAAACATATGTATGTTTTTTTTGTTATTTTATTGTTATGAATGTCCATACAAACCTTCGCGTTTATAATATTAGTAGGAATAGTAGGAGCCGCTTATAAGCATGAGAAACAAAATAATATACAGCTACATTGTTCGTCAAACTGGAACATTTACTGGTGGTAGGTCATTCGTATGCGAAGGGCCGTC
The DNA here is from genome assembly GCA_949316025.1 of Lapara coniferarum. Taxonomy (NCBI): domain Eukaryota; kingdom Metazoa; phylum Arthropoda; class Insecta; order Lepidoptera; family Sphingidae; genus Lapara; species Lapara coniferarum. Next base: position 29,083,406 of record OX438919.1, read on the forward strand.
GCGGCAGGTACCACTGCAGTGTCTACTTCTATCGCCAAGCACCGGTGTGCAATGTGTGTCCGGATTTGCAGGCAATTGTAATCAGTTTCATTAATGAGCATCATGTGACTTAATATCACAGTGTTGCCACAAACTTGCTTGGTGGAATAAATAGACATTGCGCGGTGAGACAAACTTAACCAGTCTTGCTATACGAGAGAATAGAGATCCATCATCTAATATCATAAAATATAGGAAAGATTTTATTTTGTTTTTCTTAACATATTACTCACTAAGATATTGTACGTACAAGGCTTTACTCGCTACATAAATTTTCAGAATAACGTCCTCCTGTAGCTTCGCTTGACTTCCGGGTCATTAGTTATTCGGAGTAATATTTCCTTTTAGTAAAGTTATCGATGGCAAACTGAGTTCTGTCGTGAATATGGAACATATTTCATGATAATATTTCGAACAGAGAGAATCATTGCCTTATTAGAGTAGTGATAGTATTAAATTAATGCGGGCCGAGGTTAAATTAAGGGACAATCAAATTAAGTGTTTATGAAAATATAAATTAATGTATAAGTCGAAATGAATTTAATGTTTTCATATTTAATTAGATTTGTAATATATCAACAAATTATGTGCCGCGAATTTTAATAAATTAATCTTTTTAATCTTTGCAGAATTAATATTCTGACGAGGGCAAGAGGACATACAATTTGAAGGTAAGGATGAATTTTTAATAAATGAGCATCTAGGGAGATATTTTAAATGTAATTCAGTAAAATTTAATCAATTTGTATTTCAGAAACGTAGAAAATTTATTCATGAATTTTACCAACTCACTCAGTTACTTGCTACGTACTAACAAAATTTAATTTAAGAATACTGTTGAAATATGGAAATAGTTATTTTTAATATTCTTTTAATATCGAAGTGTCCATTTATTTCCGTTTAATATTTAATACTTCCCTAAAAGGTATTAAATGGTATTTAATCCCTCGTTAGAGACTGATACCACTATCATCGCCACTATAATACTTGTTATATTTGCTTGTAAGATTTTTTATGCGTGTCAGGATTTGGTGCCGAACGCTTAAACTTTTAAAGTTGCTCGGAAGTTCAACTCGAGCGTAAAGTTGCATATACTTTGTATACTAATATGATATAAGAAGTCATGTCCATAACCTCGGTGGCGTAGTTGTATTACGGTACAACTGCAATCCTGAGTAATGGAATTCCCGTATTTTTAATTAGATTCACAGAAATAGTAGTTCACAATACAAAATTGAGTAAATTGATTACACTACGTGAAGAATCTTCTTGGTGTGAATACAACATGGACAATATATAAATGTTGTATCAGATTTTGGTCCCGGTATTGACTTCCATTAATAGCAAAACTTATGAATAGAAAATCGGTCACCTCTATTTCTGTCTCATCTGTTCCTCTCCAATTAAATGTAAAACGGGATACAGGGTACAGTCAAATTACTGACTCTTTTGATGATCCTCGTGTGGAGCTTGACTGGGCTATGAGCTTTCATTAATTATAATCAATTCATTAGCCAAATATGGTTTATTTACAAGTGTGTCATGGCCGCCAGGGTTTAAAGTGGTGACCTAGATATTTATTAATTTAATTAATGGTAGAGAGAGGGACAGCACAATAACGTTATAAAGTACGTTGTGAGTTGATTAGTTTTTTTTTTATATGGGCACGGCAAAGTGGCCCCATTGCACCTGATGATATTATAGTGAGGGAGGTCCAGACTCCAGATCGACTGACGAACGAGGATTATTCCTCTACCGTCGACATAATAGGGTAGTTTCCTAAGTATGATTTTGTACATTATATTAGAAGTAATAGAAAATAATATGAAAAAGGAATTCTTCAGTGAAATCAGTATCAAAATCGATTGAAAAATAAAGCAGTTATTCAATTTATAAATACTCTTGTGAGCGAAAGTGGGGGCGTGGCGGGGATATCGCGCTATCTCTTTCGCACGCAAGCAACGTTATGGCTGATGGCGCTTGGTGACGTCACAGTCTAGTATTGCTGTTATTTGACAGTCACCCCTTCCACCAAATTTTAAAGCTTTATAACTTACTATTGCGCCAATTTTGAAAATTCTTTTTCCATTAGATTTTCGATAGAACATATTTTTCATAATTGTATTTAAAAAAAAAATTGTCAAATACCCTATTACGCCGGCCTGTTCGAACTAGATATACACGGATTGATCCAGCATCGCGGCACACTTACCTGGGCCCCTTTAGCGGATTTAGCACCTTATATTATATTCGTATCTAAAACTAAAAATCACACACTGCAGAACCTATTTTTATAAGTCGGTTAAAAAAATAACAATATTAGTTAAACACGTTTCCGGACTTGTAAATAAATTGATTTTGTTTATTAGCATGTAGATATGTATAATCGTATGATTTGTTATGATCACATAACTCCAGTGAGTTTAACTCAAACACAAACGTTAACATCCTTGACAATGGCTTGTGATTACTTAGAGACAAAACACGATGTCATTTAGATATTAATCACACTGAATATTCATCGGATACAAACATTAAGCGAAATTGGGACGGCTGTGTGGCTTTGTGGGACGATGAAATCACGTTAATTATAGAACACTTTTGTTTACAAACGCACTGTACATTTTATTTACATAATAAATACCTAGGCATTGAAATAAACATGTATACATTTGCTTTTGTTAACATTTTTTGGTATTTTAATGAGGTCCGCTCTAATTTTTATGTTATTTCGTGAATGTTATAACTTTGTACATGTATCGTCAGAGATTTTTTTTTTCATTTCGTGGGCGTTTCAAGATCAAGTTACATAATTATTGTATTATCTACACAAGTAAATCTCGCGACAAGCTTTTAGCTCTTAAAGTGTATTTTTTTCTTTTAGAGCATTTAAATAAAAGCTTCTTTTTAAAGTTCTTTTTTACTTTTAGTTTATTTTTTACTTTTAAGTTATTTTTAGAGTTATTCTCACCAAGCCTTTTCGTTTGATATCCTTATTATACGAGTGGTTAAAAAATAACTAGTCCGCTATCTTGGGTCGTCCACCATATTAGATTTAGAGAGGTCATTTTATTTTTGTATTCTTCGCAGCAAACCCTTTCATTTGATACTCATATTATGGACGTGCACATAAAATAGCTAGTCCGCTATCTTGGATCGTCCGCCATATTGGATTTAGAAAGAAGTCATTTTATTTTTTGTATTCTTCTTAGCAAACCCTTTCATTTGATAGCCATATTATGGACCGCCGTCCGCCATATTGGATTCAAAATGACGTCACTTAGCTAACAATGCATTGTCACCCAAACTAAACGCGTGTGCAAAATTTTAACACAATCGGTTGAGACACAAACATACATTGCAAGTTAAATAAAAGCTTGCTAAAAATACATATTTGCGTTCCTAATAAAATTGATAAACTATAGTTTGCGGGTAGTTTTAGACGGTACATAACGTTTCGTACTAACGACATAATATTTCTACTCGTCTATCTCTAAAAAGCTATATAGATTGTTTCAGTTGATTATTAAATAACGTTTATACTTAAAAAAAATCTTGCAAAGTAAAAAAAAGACATTGATATGCAATATTGATAGCTAGAATTGGGTTTTTCTACTCAGTATCAGACCGGGGCTTGGGATTTGTGGCAGGCTCGCCCCCTATCACATTATGGGATGGAATACACACGGCGAAAAGTGCGTGCACTAGTTGCGCCTTTGCCTACGTCTTCATGGATAAAAGGCGTATGTATGCGTCTTTGTGTGTGATATCCATATTTTCACGCCATTAAATTACAATATATCAAAAAATCAAGTTGGCTTATAAAACCTTCTAATTTTACGAATCCCCAGCGTGTTGCCAGACTCGCTGTCCGTATTTCACTACACAAAGTCTCGTTATCGTGTCAAGTAGTGTGCGGGAGTTTTTACCGCCTCTCTGGCGGTTGTTTAAAATTCACAACAAAGAGCTTCTATGTACGTTCACTTTGGTATATTTAATTGTTACGTGTAGTAAGATTCAGTTATAATTACGGTGTAAATTGTTAGGTTAGGGCACGCTTCAAATGTATTCAGTTGCGACATTTTATTCATGTGTTTTAATGACTTAGTTTTGAGGTAAACAGACTGGCATTTATTTTATTGTGGAGTCATCATTCATCATCATTAAGGTCCTATGTCCCCTGGATGGGGCAGAGGGCTTCCACAGTGACTCTCCATTTCGAACGGTCTTGAGCTTCGCGTTTGATTTCGCTCCAAGTCTTCCCAATGCTTTTCGCTTCGTCGATCACAGTGCGTCTCCAGGTTATTGTGGAGTGTATATGGCAAAATCATTTTGCAGTTGAGATAAAAATAAATAACTGCCTCGGTGGCGTAGTTTTATTACGGTACGACTGCAGTGCTGAGGTCTAGGGTTCGATCCCCGGGTCGGGCAAAGATGGCTTTTTCTACTAAGTATCTGCCCGGAGTCCGAAATTTGTGCCCGATATAGTGATAGCTCGCCACCTACCACATCATGGGACGGAATACGCACGGCGAAAAGTGGGTGCATTAGTTGTGCCTCTGCCTACCCCTTCGGGGATAAAGGGCGTGATTGTGTATATGTATAAAAATAAATTATTTGATAAACGTTATCCAGATTGAGTGTTACTGTCGAACACCATCTCTTCATGAATAACGGGATCATACTATCATAAAAAACAAACCTGAAAATGTATGAAAAACAACAATCAAAACACAAAATAAACAAAAAAATGCGCTATTCAACATCTGCATTCGTTTTTAAGAATGCTATTGTTCCCTTTATTCAATCATGCCGTACGCTGTGCTGTAACGAGCAAACACGCTAACACGGGCCTATTGTTCGGGACCAGCTTTGATTCCATGTAGGAAAATGCTTAATGTATTTTCTTTGTACCTACTTTAATAACAGCTTTCCTACGTTTCATTCATAATTACTAGATTAATATTCGCGACGATTTGTTGTTCTTAGGAAAATCTATGGTTTAAAATTTACGTTTTGCTTTAAAACTATTTTGATTTTAGTGACAATTTATTGTAATGCAATGCAATCAGCCCTGTATTCTTAGAGTAAGTATATTTACTATAGAGCGCGTGTATGCAAGTGGGAACAATAGGCACGGGTGGGAACATCGTCCTGCGCCGGCCGCAAGCGCTTGTAGTCACTCGAGTAGGAACGGTGTGAGCACACGCGAGTGAGATCTATGCGAATATTTGATTATTAATACTGCAAAATGGTCAAATGGTATGTGGAATGTTGTAAAAACGACACTCGGAAACACACTAAACAGAATTCTAATATCACGTTTCACAGGCAAGCCATATTTCAATATATTTTTAGGTAAAATTGAAATCACGCGTCGCGGTATGAAAGACGCACGGGAGGCGAACGCTTGTACCCCCCGCACTGCCCCGCATCCCGCTTTTTCGATAGTGATGTTATGCGTCGATACCAGAATCGATGTAATATTTTCATATGCATACGTATTTATTACTATCGAAGGCGATGCTTAATATAATGTAGCTTAGGTAACTGTTTTTGTCTGTGTGTGATTTTTAAGCCAATTAATAATTGCGTTTTTGTTTATGAAATGAAAGAAATAATTACTGTTCCTAAAAATTTACCGATTACGATGATATTTTTAAGCTATTGCATAGCTTCTATCGCGGGCCTTGACAGTATAAGTTAGCAATCATTAAGATATATTTTTTTGACATTTTTTTAACATTGGTAATAAATATTTCAAAAACTAGGCGTGACTATTTTAGGCTTGGGGAGACTAGCTAAGAAATCCATGGTGCGATGCTCGGTTTATATCCATTGGTTCAATTATAATGGATATCCATTAATATTATTCGTTCTTATTGCTTGTAAAAACTGCTCTTGAGGTACCGTGTTTATAAATCATTCCACATGGCACTACACCAATTCGCAGCATAGCTTTTATCTATATTAACGCAATACGCTTAAAATTACTCACAAGGCCATATTTTGTAGAACCACATTTTTTTAACAACAATATGTACCGCGCCGCCGGACCTGTACTTATCGATAACTGTTGCGTTGGTGCTGCTCGCGTGCCCATCCCTAGCAGTCGCCAACATTTCTATATAAGTAGCTATAGTTCACCTGCCTACGCTGGGTAGTGGGCGCACGGTGCGATATTAGCGCTCTATAGGTACTTATACTTACTCTGAGCCTGTATTAGACACTGCCCACTGCTGAGCACGGGCGTCCTCTACAACTGAGAGGGTTTAGGCCTTTGTCCACCACGCTGGCCCAGTGCGAGTTGGCAGACTTCCCATACCCTCGAGATTCTTATGAAGAATTCTCAGGTATGTAGGTTTTCTCACGATTTTTTCCTCCACTGTTAAAGCCAACGATAATTCGTAAGAAATACACACGTAACTTCGAAAAATCAGAGGTGTGTGCTTTAGGTTTCGAACCTCGGGACAATGTCTCGGCAGACCGTTCCATTCCCAAATAGGTTATAGACCACTACAATCTATTACCTTGAGTTGCACAGAGGTTGTATAGATATCTATTGATTATAGAATTAAGCAAGAAGAATCTCTTGGATTTACTGGTTCAGGTGGTTTAATTTCTACAAAAATCTTAATCTAGTAATTATGACACTGAGAAAAATCATAAAATTTTAGCACAAGCATCGGTCTCGAGCTCAGAATAATAACTAAAGCAATTACTATTCTGTGGTCTCGAGTGACAAGTCTTTCTGAAGCTGTCAGATTAGCCCGGCGCTAGGCCATCTATAGAACGAGCGTAGATTCAGCCCTAGATAAAATATATGCTCGTGTCTGGCGTCGGTCCCGTGTTATTATTGGCAATCCTTAACAATAGTGCCGGGATAAAACCGCAGGGTTGTCACCTGTTGCTCGCGACAGTACAAAGTGTTCGTTATCCGATCAAGCGCTAGTATTTGCGTCTCAAATGAATATTGATGACTTGGCACGCTTTCAACATGATCTTAACGAGTGCATCGCTAATGTTACTTTGATGAAATTGTAAACACTCGACAGTCTTATGTTGCTCAAAGTGATAATGGTTTAAAACTATTATCGTTTCCGTTCTCATTCGATCATTTGCGATTTTTCGAATGTGTGATGTGGTCTGGCAAATATAGAAGTATTTTCAAGCGATTGGTTGAAAACTCACGAGCTTTTGACGTAATATTTTCTGTTATAAATTCTTCGTACGGGTAATTTGTATTGGATTGCCATTTGCCGTGACCGACATGTAAATTGATCACGGGCAAAAATAACCCACCTTAATTTATATTTGATACTTTATGACTGTATACAGACGCCATTATTTTTAGGAAAGCAATTATCTATTATTTTTACATTCTAAATAAAAAAATGTACAATATAACTACAACAATAGGTCATTTAAATATAAAACGCCTTCAATTACCATCATATTATACTTACTTATTACAATAATTTTCTAAATACTGTTCAATCAAGAAAATCTTACTTCCGTTTACATTTATTCTAATTTCTATCATAATGTCGGGGTTCAGAGTTTTTTTTTACGCGGAGAAAGTGACTTATTGCTACCGCCCAGCGTTCAAGGGGAACGACTGAGCGGTTATGTTGGGTTCACCGTGCCTTACGACCTGACGTTGAGCAGCCCGGAGAGATGGAAAACATCGGGCGACCGCCGGGCCGAGTCCCTAACCTATATACAACGCCCGGCATACCAACCAAAACTCCGCGGTGACCATCTTCGGCGCATTAGGGACGGCTGCGGGCTTCCTCCGACTCACATCTAAGTTGTCGTCCGCAACCGCCCCTGCGCGGGTATCAGAGTGGAGTTTATCATACCTACCTTGAGTTACTTTTCAGTTACGTGGAACTCAGTTGTGGGTTGAAAGGCCTCCTTTGGAATACACGCTGTCCGTTGCAGTGGTCAGTTTCGAAGCTATTTTAATACATTAATATAATATAAATACCTACAAACAAGTCTCTTATCCCACAGTGTATTTTGTACTGAAATCAACAATGTTTAAAACAAAAGAGATAGACGAGAGTGAGAAACATCGAAATATAAATATCGTAACAGATGCAGTGCAATATAGTAGATGTCACTGATGAAATTGCTAACTAGCCGCCAGTAGAAGTGGAAAATATATTTCTAACTCCTTCCTATTCTTCTGTTTGATTAACTTCGTTGCGGGTTAAGACTAATGAGTGTTCCCTGAGACTCGCCGAGCTTCACCGCTCGGTGTCATAAAATGCGTGCCACTGCTGATCCTGGCTTACAGGAGTTGCAGTGGTGGGTGTGAGGGCGGGATAGTCTCGTAGCCGCCAGTAGAGAGGTAAATGATTATGTTTGCTCATCCGACGTGCACAGCTTCTGATTAGATGCGACAACGCTCTCATAATTCTACAGCATCAATTGGGCTGTACATACAGCAAGATAGCTGTTTGTTTAATTAGTGTTCAATTGTTTAAGTTGATTGTCATAGTGCATATTCGATTTGGGATTGTAATCATTGATGTAGGGTTTTTTAATACATCAATGATTGTAATGAGTTTTTGTTTATCTTGGCTCTTATACCGTATTGGTGAAAAAACTATACATATTATAGCTGTTTTTTATTTTTTCTGTTGTATTCAGCGTAATTGACAAAACTGTCATCATCATCATCATCAGCCATAGCTGCCACTGAAGCCAGCTGCTACTGCTGAAAATAGGACTCCCCTGAAGATTTTCAGAAGGACCTATCAAAAGCGGCCTGCACTCAGCAAAACATTTATTTAAAAAACTTAGTTTTCTTTTTTTTCAGATACCTTATCCTACTAATATTATAAACGCGAATGTTTGTAAGTATGTATGGATGTTTGTTACTCTTTCACGCAAAAACTACTGAACGGATTTCGATGAAATTTGGCGCATGGGTAGATCCTGCCCTGGATTGAGACATAGGCTACTTTTTATCCCGCTAAAATATAAAGCAGGACTTTTATCCCGGAAAAACTTTTTAAAGCGGGCGGAACCGCGGGCAAAAGCTAGTATGATATAATGCGATCGTTATTTACAGTTATATAAAAATACCACTTGAAAGGTCAACGACTTATGGACATGAAGACATCTTTCTCGCAATTTTTTTTCTCGGCCCAAATTAAATAACGTTGAGCTGGAGCCAAAGTTTCTCCCTAATAGAATAAACCATGTTGCGGGAAGTCTTCAAGCTATATCTTAAGTTCTATAAGTTTAATGAAATTAGTGTCGGCTTTCTGACGTTGTGGCTACGCAGAAATATTTTATTAAGTTTTTTTTCAGTATTTAATGCTTTTATCAAGAAACTTCTAACGCATTTTGTACTATAATTTTAAACTTTTTATACAACTCGCTGCAATATTTTACAGTTCATTATAGCAATATATTAGATACGTTGTAATGCCACTACGACGGTTATCATGAATAGTACTACCTTTGCCAAAAAACTACGTTGTATAAAAGCGTTATAAGTTCGAACGCACTTATGACGCTCTAGATAGGTAATTTTTTTTTATGGCGTTGAATGACGAGACGAGTATGCCGCTCACCTGATGGTAAGCGATACGACCGCCTATAAACCGTAGTAACACCATACTGCACTTTGAGTTACAAAGTACTGTGTAGCATTCCACTGCGCTTGTCATCCTGAGACATAAGATGTTAAGTCTCATTATGTCCAGTAGTTAAACTTGCTACAATGTCCTTCAAACTGAAACACAACAGTGCATGCACACTGCTGCTTGGCGGTAGAAATAGACATTGCGAGGGTAACCACCCAGACGGACTCATACATATGAGAGACCTACGACGCGACCAGTAAAGCGGTAAACCGGTAAGAAGCAACGTACTTCATTTATAACTTTTTTCACTTCAATAATATGTGCTTAAATATTGAATTATTTGATACGTTGTTAATTTATGATTACTAGATATTCTAATATCAGTATAGAGTAAAAACTATTTTTCATCCAATAAGAATTGGTAGAATAATTTAATTTAAATATTTTTATCATGTTTGCCTTCAATTTCTTCGATTTTATAGATCTCTTCCCAAAACAAAATAGCCTTTTGTAAACCATTGTACATTATTTTAATGAAAATGTCTCCGTCAGTCTCGTCAAAACTGAAAATACAACCCGAATTGTGATTAACTTTGCAAGATCGAAGTAAGAAGGGGAAATATTATTTGCTAACGGAGACGAAGTTGGTAAAGATACCTCTCGAATTTTATTACATAAAACATGTACACAGAAAACATATTCCTAGAAAATGTTAAGAATCGGTACAAGACTCGCTCTTTGAATCTGGTGAAATAAATGTGTATTTGTGTAATTTGATATATGAAGTTGCTATTTAAATAGAATATTATTTAATTATTTACGAACAACCACAAAGTAATTTTATACCGGTAATTAGAATTTACTTCATTTGTGTATTTAAACAAATAAAAGTTGCAGTTTCTTTTACTATGTTATTTCTTTTAGTTTATTAAAACTGTGAGCTTTAAACTAGTTGGCATTGTTCTTGTGCTCTTATCTCGGTCTGAGTGTACTATTATGCTGTATTCAAGTCTTGGGTACCTGTTGCGTTTCTTCCGTCTACAATTTCTAGTGACATTTGTCCAACAAAAGAACCGACCTTTGTTCCGTCAAATGTCAAGACAAATTGTTTTATGGAAGCTACGCTATATATGCAAGTATATTCAAGTACCGACACGCTATATTGGCCGTTTTGACACATAACCAAGTGAGATGAAATTTTCAAAATTTTGTATATGGAAAAACGAATGCTGAGCTGTGTCGTAAAATTATAAATTCCATAGATTTTACTGCACGTCACTATTGACAATAATTTACAGCAATGAACTACTTCAACGTAGTTATGAATTAATACGAAACTTGATGAGCGGACAAACGTCAAAATGGCGCCCATAGCGTGCCGCTACTATAGTGCGGATTTTTGCTAGCCAACGACATCATCAGCTTAAGTTTATAGCAAAACGTACTTCAAAATGTTACTAGAGGAAAAAGGGAATGTATTTACATCTTTTATGACGTTTTCTATAGTATATATATGACTGCCTTGGTGGCGTAGTTGTATTACAGTACGACTGCAAAGTTGAGGTCTCGTGTTCGATCCCCGGGTCGGGCAAAGTGATATTGAGTTTTTTTATTCAGTATCAGCCCGGAGTCTGGAATTTGTGCCCGATATGGCGATAGGCTCGCCCCTATCACATCATGGGACGGAATAACGGCGTAAAGTGGGTGCACTAGTTGCGCCTCTGCCTACCTCTTCGGGGATAACAGGCGTGAGTGTGTATGTGTGTGTGTTCTATAGTATTATACCGTAAAATTTCATTGAACGCTTATCATATTTTACCACCAAGACTGTGGTGAATTATATCATAGCATCTAGTGTAGAATATCATATATTCCCTTAAGACATCCCATTCCCATTACATTTTCATACACCATAAAGGTAGTAACTACGCCATCACGTGTGATGTTAGGTATGCAATATAATGTATCGCAGTAAATATTCAGATATGCTGAGACGGAAGTAGGATAATGGAATTTCAAATAACATGGTGTGATTTCATACCTTACACACTACATTTGACAAGTACAGTGAGCAACATAAGTAGCTGAAAAAATTCAAAACTTCAATTCGCCGCTGCACTTTTGTATCCCTACCAATTTTCGTTTTATCATCACAAAAATAAAATAGACGGGATTAACTTTACTTCACACGAAAAAAAAAATTGAATTAAACTTAACGCGTACAGGCGATTTGAAATTTTGAATTTGTTCAGCTATTTATGTGGCTGACTGTACGTTAATAATATTAAATACTAGCTTTTGCCCGCGGCTCCGCCCGCGTTAAAGAGTTTTACCGGGATAAAAAGTAGCCTATGTGTTAATCCAGGACACGATCTACCCGTGTGCCAAATTTCATCGGAATCCGTTTAGTAGTTTTTGCGTGAAAGAGGAACAAACATCCATACATCCAGACATTCTTACAAACTTTCGCCTTTATAATATTAGTAGGATTAGTAGGATTACGAATCATCATCATCGCGTAGATAATGGCAAATTATTGCTCAAGAAACATGGCACAATTTGGTGACATGGAGATTCAATAGCCTGTTATAATATTGAAAATGTAGCATGTGATATTTATGTTGCTCAAGATGAGATGTGCCTAAGTGGAAAATATTACGAGACCTCTCCTAGCCAGACTTGGCCAAAGTCTTATAAAAATAATAAATAACAAGCAAAGAGACCATTCATCCAACGATATAATGCATGTAAAGACTTGAAAAAACAAAATGTACTGAGGTAAATTTATGGGTTTAGAACGCAAGTACCTATTTTAAATTGCAAAAAGAATCAACATCATATTACGATACTACTAAAGTTGTCTTAAAGAAGAATTAATAACGAAAAATACTATGTGGTGCGACTGTTTATTAAATTACATAGTTACCCCCAAGAGGATTTAATGACCAAAAATAAATTGAGTAAGCTATCAAAGGAAGGCCAACATTTCAGATTTTAGTCCCACCTTGGGAATATTAAACCTAAAAAGGGTTTTCGAACAACAAACTGAATAGGAAAAGTAAGGTAAATTATAAATGGAGAATAAAGGTTAAAGGTTTTGCAGCCGTTTGTAAATTTTACGATATTGAATAAATAAAGTGATTGTAATCGACTAGGTTGCTTCTTTGTTTATTTAAATGGTTTTCTAGAGCACCGGAATGCTTTGTGACAATTTTACGTTCCTGGGGGCTTAGGATGAAAAAAAAAACAAATACCAATACGGCAGTCTCTCAACCTATCACAATAAAACGAAGCGGAGACGCATCGTATTTATTTTTCACACCCTAGCCCTTTTCCTTATGATTTTATTGTTTTTTTGTGATCCTTTTCCTATGTATAATGAGTGTAGCAGGTCCAAATAGTGTCGAAGGATTAGAGATAATTTCTCCTTGGCAGCCAAGATACATACTGGTCTGTTTAAAAGTGGATAGACACTGACGAATATCGGGACGAGACATACCTATGTAGACTCCTATGGCAGGTCTTGCATCTTGTCCGATGCTCGTCATGCGGCTGGTGGGCGACCACAAACATCCTACCACCAGGATACATAGAATAGAATACAATTCAGCTGAAACTCTATTTTGTTCTACTTTTATCAAAGTGTTAAATGTTATGTAGATGATATATTTGTTAGAAGTTATAGGAAAAGCCGATGAATAGATTTGGACGAAATTTGACACAGGTAGATCAACTCTGGGGTATTGCAAAATGCACGACGAAAACCTAATTTTAATTAAGATCAATTATATTGTTTGCTGTTGTAATCCCACTTACATTCTAATTCTATGTGGTCTTCATTAATAAAGCTATAAGTGAACAGTAGCCTAGATGGGAATGGAACGCTCTACCGAGACAATGACTGAAAGTTCAAAAACCCAAGGCACACACCTTTGACTTTTCGAAGTTACGTGTTTATTGTTTATCAATTATCGTTCGCCTTAACGTTGAAGGAAAACATTCGGAGGAAACCTACATAGAGAACTCGCCGTAAGAATTTCGAGAGTATGTGAAGTCTGCCAACCTGCTCTAGGCCAGCGTGGTGGACTAAGGCCTATTCTCTCTTAGTAGTAGATGAGACTCGTGCTCCGCAGTGGACAGTATAATACATAATAATATAATATAAATTAGTGGACGATAGCCTAGTTGGGAATGGAACTGTCTCCCGAGACAATGTCCGGAGGTTTGAAACCCAAAGCACACACCTCTGACTTTCAAAGTTACGTGTGTATTGTTTATCAATTATCGTTCACTTTAACTATGAAGGAAAACATCGTGAGAAAACCTACATACCTGAGAATTCTCCATAAGAATTTCGAGGGTGTGTGAAGTCTGCCAACCCGCACTAGGCCAGCGTGGTGGACTAAGGCCTAACCTCTCTTAGTAGTAGAGGAGACTCATGCTCCGCAGTGGACAGTTTAATTATGTATATAACAGGGCTGATTGCATTGCATAACAAAGCTGCAATTAATTACTATTGTGTGTCTCGTACATGTATCTTGTTATACAAATTTGACAGACACGTGATAGAAATATATGAATTAATAATGATGTCTATTGATGAAATGTTGTGGATTATGTTATTAGATTACTCTCATAAATATTACTGTAGTTGCCCAGTTGCGTTGTTAATGATATGTATAAAAGTGAAAGGTCACTCAATCACTCATCATGAAATCACAAAAATTACAAGTGCTAGGAGTCTTAAATTTTGCGTGGGGGTTCTTTTTAGGACGTAGGTGCTCACTAAGACGGGATTTTTCGAAATTCAACCCCTAAGCGGTAAAAAGGGATGGCAAAGTTTGAATGAAACTTCTATAGTTTTAATAGTTACTAGTTTGGTTTTACTAAAAAATACTCATGAAAAGAAATTAAAATGTAGTTTATTTTTTTCTAAATAACCCTTACAGAGGGGTGAAATGGGAGGTGTAGGTTTGTAAGGAAAATCTTGCATTTTTAAAGCATCGGCTCCGGACTCAATATGTTCTTTACTAAAATTAATTAGGCATCATTTTTTATATTTACTATGTTCATCAAGTTGGAAAATAGGGGTTGGAATATTATGATAAAAATGAAAAGTTTGTGAGTTTGTAGGAGCTAATCTTTGGAACTTTGGAACTGAACCGATTTTGAAAATTCTTTGACTAATAGAAAGCTACATTACTCCAAAGTGATATAGTTTTTATTCCTGAAAAACACTTATCCTGGAAAATCATTTACACGCGGTCGGAGCCGCGGCCAAATGCTAGTGTTTAATATAAATTTGATAACTGGCAGACACTGACTTCGATTTATAAATATAGGCCAAGATCAATTGATAATTTATCACTATCAATTTGGAGTTGTTGTTTAACTTGCAGTTGGCAATCAATTCCGATTGTCGTTTGTCTATTAAATGATATATCAAATTATATGTAGGTGTAAGTGTTTATGAGATATACCTCCTAGTGTTGACGCTGGGTTACAAGATCGCGGAAACCAATGTGACCGTTCCACTCATCTCCCGGTGGTGGTAGTTATATCGCGTTTTATCCTCGCAAGAAAAAAAGTATTGGTCCCCGAATTTATAATTTTCATAGGAATATCCACCTGGATATTCCTATGAAAATTATAAATGAAATAAAATTATAATTGAGTGCATATTGAAAGTACCTACTTTCAATATGCACTCAACAATTTACAAAGCTTTATAGTTTCGTATATTATAATAAAATAGAACTTAAAACCTTTATAAAATGCGCAATTACTTTGGACACAAGAGGTGTAATAAACCATATTAAGCTACATAGAGTATCTACAGCGAAAACTTTGTCATCAAAGGGCAAGTTCTAGATGCATAATAACCCACATTCTCACACAAGACTTTGAAACAATGCGAGTAAATCATATCGTACGTAGCTATATTCGTACACTTCTACCAATTCATTCGGAAAATTACATTTAAGAACGCCTAAGCAATTTTTAATACACAATTACCACTATAAGTTGGATAGAGTTACGTCAAAACAATCCCAACGAGATTACACCCACACAGTAGCTTGTTATTAATTCATACAATCATGGAAGTTTTATGAAAAAGCGCGGCGATGTGAAATGCATTCCATGACCGGTTGCGCTACAACTTTGCCTTTACTGTGGGCAAACAGCGCTTGGAATACAGTTCAGCTTGCGTGCATTTACATGAGCTGACTGGAGCAAATTGCAAACGCTGGCTGGAATGAGCTACGTGCTGAACAATTCGCTTTGGTGTACAGTCACCAGCATAAGTAGTTAAACAAATTTAAAATTTCAAATTCATCATCATCATTAGCCACATGACATCCACCGCTGAACATAGGCCTCCCCCAAAGATTTCCAGATGGACCCGTCAAAAGCGGCCCGCAGCCAGCGCATTCCTGCGGCCTTTACTAAGTCATCGGTCGACCTTGCAGGTGGACGGCCGACGCTGCGCTTACCAGTACTGGTCTCCACTCGAGAACTTTTTTGCCCCATCTGCCGTCAGTTCTTCGAACTATGTGCCCTGCCCACCGCCACTTCAGCTTGCTTATCCGTTGGGCTATGTCAGTGACTTTCGTTTTTCTACGGATCTCCTCATTTCTGATTCGATCGCGTAGAGATACACCTAGCATAGCCCTTTCCATAGCTCGCTGAGTGACCGTGAGCCGTCTTAGGCGGCCCATAGTCAGAGGCCACGTCTCAGTGCCGTATGTCATCACTGGTAACACACATTGATTGAAGACTTTTGTCTTCATGCACTGAGGTATTTTTGACGAGAAGACCTTGTTTAGTTTCCCGAACGCTGCCCATCCGAGCTGGATTCGCCGATTGACCTCTTTCTCAAAGTTGGACTTCCCCCTAGTTGGACAACTTGGCCTAAATAGACTTACTCGTCTACAACTTCGAGAATTGAGCTCCCAACGGTAATCGGGGTAGGCACAACATGAACATTAGACATGACCTTGGTTTTGTCCATGTTCATCCTGAGGCCTACCAGTTGAGAAACTTGGTTGAGGTCACTGAGCATTGTGCTCAGACCCTCCAGCGATTCTGCCAATACAACGATGTCATCGGCAAAACGAAGGTGAGTGATGTATTCGCCATTGATGTTGATGCCGAGTCCTTTCCAATCCAAGAGCTTGTAGGCATCTTCCAACGCGGCAGTGAACAGTTTCGTAGAGATAACATCTCCCTGTCTCACGCCTCTGTGTAGTGGAATAGCCTTCGAAGTCTGTTCTTGTACTTGGACCGACATGGTGGCGTTGTTATACAAGCACCTCAACTTCAAATTGCCTATATAATTTTGTGTTCTTACTAAAATTTTTTGTCTTCACAAAAATAAAATAAAAGAGATTTGCTTTACTTCATACGAAGATTTTTTTTTCAGTTTAACTTAACGCGTATATAGGCGATTTGAAATTTTCATTCTGTACAGATATTTATACTGCTGACTGTACTTAATGATCAAATGCTGGTGGGCGGGACGCGTGAGCCAGCGGACCGAAAACGACACGACCTACCGAGTGCTACGATCGGTTAGTCTGTAGCATCTATACTTGCACAGGTACAAAGTAAAATTGTCAATGACTGTTTAGGAATTAAACTACATTTTCTTCTAAAAATAAAAATAAAATTAAATTTCAGCAATGATAATAATTTTGTTTATATGTATATTGAAATTCTCAAGAATTATTTGAAGTTGAATAGCTATTAAGGTTTTGCCTTTAAAATGGAGCGTAACTTTCCAGTTCAATCCATCGTTCATAAACCCACACAGGCGCTGTATTTACTACTTCATCGAACCATAATTGTTACGCGAAGCACTGCGAAAAGCACCTTATTACCCTATCAACGCATGAACCCAATAATCCGCACTGGCAACATTCCATCGCGTTTTCCATTACCCGGAAAAACTATGTAAACAAGCGTGTGTGTGAGGTGCGATACGAAATTGGCTCTTAATTGCAGCGCAATCTGCGCTATTTTACCACTGTTCGGGCCAACTCGTGCCCGCTGAGCGTGGAGTGATTGCACATTGTACCCGACTTGGGCTGACGGCTTGTGTAATGCCGTCCATTGTTCACCCACAAAGCGCTCTTCCGAAGCTATCTAGTGGCTGGTATGTCTTTTTTGTATTTCGCAAACAAGCGTTAACACGCGGGGATGCGTTGAAAATTATTCGGAAGACATCGCAGTCACTCGTTTGTGAGCCTTTATACCCATTGTTATGGCAAATGTAATTGCGGAGATGACTGTTTTGTGGGTTCGCGTTTTCAATGTTCAGTTACGAGATTTGAAATAATACTACGGTTAATGTAACCAGTTTTGGTTTTTTATTTTACTAAAGAGGATTCGTTGCATATTTTTTTTAATAATTTATGTTTTTCTAACAACAAATTTCTTCTTAGTTTTACCAGTTCTATACTACATCTGTAGTAATGAGATTCACAATTCTCAAACTTGTCAACCTACATTCTATTAATAGCTAGTCACACACCTTTAATCAAGTTTTTTAAAACCTGAGCTGTAAACGCACCGCGCAGTTTCGCGAAACTTAACCCCCATGTATCCCTCCAGTCTCAACTTTGTGAATTATATGAATAATTTACCTACATTGGCACATACTCCCTCATTTCGGTTAATTAAAGGCAGAAGCGACGCTCGAAGTGGCAAGCCTCCAGGCGTTGTCATGTACATCTTTTGTCTTTGTTACGTCAATATTTAATGGTACAAGTTATACAACAGTCGTTTGTTTGAGAAAAGAGATTTCATTTTGCGTTGATGGTTTTGGTTTTATCCCGGTTGTTGACTAAGAACTAAGCTTAGTTTTTTAGCTTATCTCGCAGAGATGAGATTTTTTCTAGCTTATGTGCAGATCACAAATTAAGTAAACTTAACTATATAAGTGTTTTAGCGTGTGATCTAACTCGTCTAAGCTAAATTAGCTTGGTTCTTGGTCTGCCACGGCGTGAATGAGTGTCTTGCATATAGTATCATAACATCGATTAAATTTGTGATTTGTTTTTAATCTGAATAATGCGGTCACGTACCTACACATTGTGTTATGTTTGTAAGTAGAAATGTTTCATTATTTATAAAATGTATTTTTTATGACATTGAAATGACGAGACGAGCATGCCGTTCGCCAGATAGTAAGCGATATGACCACCCACAAACAGTTGCCACACCATCCAACGCCTTGATTTACTAAGTACTGCTTGGCATTCCACTGCGTCATCCTGAGACATAAGATGTTAAGTTTCATTTTGCCCAGTAGTTACACTGGCTACAATTTCCTTCAAACCGAAACACAGCAGTGCATGTACACTGCTGCTTGGCGGTAGAAATATACATTGCGGTGATACCCACGCAGAAGAACTCTTACATATGAGAGACCTACCACCGGTATATAATATATTAATGTACAAAGTGTATTATGCAGATTATTAAAGTGTTGTTTAATGAATAAAAACCTTGATATTCAACATATAATACGAAAAATTTACGTAGAAAAATCCATCACAATCATGTTCATTTACTACACAATACTGCACTCAACATGGCCGATATCCGAGAACAGTGAACACCTGGTCGGGACGTAAGTAGTGAAAAATGTTATATTTTCCCCATAATGTTTAGGAATTTATCCTATTCAGAAGCACGGCACATATAACAGATAAAAATCACCTGCATTTTGTTGAATAACGTTTCTCCTTTGTGTACGATATAAATAAAAGGGGACGGAGAGGTTGCAATATAAATATTTTATTTTTGTTCCGATTATACAGTGAAGTGTGAACGTATGGAGTCTAGGAATATACCTTTCTCTACTTTGAAAATACATTAGGCTATCTTAGTAGACTGTCTAAAACTATAAAGTCTCAACTATTGATTATATTGGCTGAATTCTATTTTCAAATCCTGATGAAAACGCTTTTCATCACTACATAGTATAAAACAAAGTCGGCCCGCTATCTGTCCGTCCCTATGTATGCTTAGATTTTTAAAACTACGCAATGGATTTTGATGCGGTTTTTATTTAATAGATAAAGTGATGCAACAGGAATGTATATATCTATAATATATGCGTGTCATAGTAGAGAAACACTGGTAATTTTAGAGGTTTCTAATATTATGATGTCGTAAATAAACACATTTTTTGCGCTTACACTGCAAACCCTACGAGATAGAATATAAAGCGGTACTTTTATCCCGGAGAACGCGAGCGGAGCCGCGGGAAAAGCTAGTTTAACATATAAATATTAGTAACGAGACACGATTTACAATTTTATCGTCTGTAAGTAGAATAATTGCAAAACTTTCAAAGTCATAAGGATCATTTTAAACTTGCCACAGAGGAAATCCTCATAATTCTTTGCTACATATAAATTGCTTCGTGACATTCGCAATAAAATCTTCAGCGCGTGGGAATTAACACGTTTCCACGGTAGCGTTCCTCGTTAACAATTATGTGTTAAATAAATAGATTTTTTTGCTTTTTAAAGTGTTAATGAAATGGTTCACAAGTTTGTAGTTATTATAAACTAGCGTTTGCTCGCAACTTTGCCCGCCTGAAAAACTTTTCCAGGGTAAAATTATCGCTGTATATTTTTCCAGTATAAAAGGTAGCCTTGATCCATCCCAGGATTGCAAACTACCTCCATACCAAATTACATCGTAAACCGTTCGATATTTTTTGAGTTTATCGCGTTCAGTCAGATAGACGCGGCGCGGGTCTTTGATAATATGAAAGGATGTTTTGGGTTTTCTTACTTTGAAAGTTGTAATAGTGTTTCGACGACTCTATCATTTAATTTAAAATTTAAGCGTAACACACTTTATTACAAGTACCTTAACGAAAGTAATAAATATGCATCTTTATAAAACCTTTATCACGTTTTTATATTAATTATATAATGCTACTATCGCGTGTTCTTGTCCTTCAGTTTCACCTTTAAAGAACTCCTCCTTTTACTTTTGCTTGAACACGCTACGAACTGTTAATTTTCTGAAAACTATAGTAATTAAAATTACCATTAAACTTCCCGTAAATAAACCGGCCGTGCGATATGTAGTTATTATTGCAGGAAGGTGCTCTAAATATGAATTAGAGCTCCCAATGGAGCCTCGTGATGGTAAACTGAGTGGAAAAGTTTCCTTTACTAATGCTACGTCGATGTGAGTTCGAAATCGTTTCAACAGTAGTGTCTTAATGTATTTTTTTAAGTAATTGTGTCACATCCTCAGTGGAGTAGCAGTAGTGACTCGTGTACGTACGTTAGCATTAATTTTTTCTCTTGTATATTTTGGTGTTCGTCAGATTTTTCGTTTGTTTTTCGTTAGAATGAAAGAAATACGCTTTTTCTTTTGTTTTCTTTATCCTTCTTGTTAGCTTTTCTAGGGGGTTGAGTATGATTCAAAAACCTCTTTTCACGTACGTGCTCGAGCTTTGTACTTTTATTTTTACTATTTGGGGTTAAATATGTTTGATACCAAAATATTGTCGTTATAAAACATTATTTTCGCATTCAAATAAGTCATTAAATTGAAAGGAATATATTGTCCAATATTTTATTATGGTAGATTTTTTACAATCAAATCAAATAAGTTGTTCATAAAAAAAATACAGTATAAACAAATAAAACATAACAGCTGTAATAATAACTTGCCCATTATTTGTCTCACTTTTCTATTCGGTTAGATTGAAAAATATAGAATACCCAGCTCTAAGCCGAAAAACGACGTGCCATTATTCGCTTTGAAAATCTTCCTAACGAATGTAATAAATCGCTAATAGCTCGGAGCATGAAATTAGTCAAAATAAATTGGAAGTGATTAAACTTTTAGAAGTCATCTTTTATAGAATTAACAAAAAATAAAACCGACTTCAAAATCACTACAAACAAAAAAAAATTAAACTATAAACGTGTATTTGGAATCAGTGCCTAATTTAAATTGAACATTGTTTTCGTATATTTGTTCGTGTATTTGTTTAGCTTAGATAGCAATTTAAATTAGGCACCGACTCAAAATATACGTATGTGTATAAAGTTCAATTATTTTTTGATACATCATAGATATAAGATTGCAGCATTCGCGGGACATCTGCTGTTAGTTATTGAAGAGTTCCATTGTCTATCTTCGAAGGTCTTCATCAGATCCTAATAAATTATATAAGTACTGAAACCTTCCATGAAAAACATGCATTTGAATAACGAAAACCAAATCGGATCAGTAGTTTTTGAGAAAATCGCGGCCATACAAACATACATACGGGTCGAACACAGAACCTCTTTTTTTGAAGTCGGTTAATTAATATTTATAAAATATTAACAATTTGAATGTTGTGTACTTTTTAGTTTCGTTCATAAAAAGTAAGGTTAATTAAATTCTAATACTTGTATATAGAAATTTATGAATTTGCATTAATATTTATGAAATTCATACTCTGATAAATGAATCACCTCGTAGAGATAGAAAGCAGTCAGGCGATCTGCATATAATATGAATTTGCACATTACTAAAATATGTATTCACACAGCAGTCTGGACTTCTCTAGCGATCATAGAGATAACTTTTTCGTATTTTGTCATGGTGCGTGTCTTATAAATGATGTATACTTGTAAATGGACAATACTGTGATACCTACGATCATAGAGTAGTTCAAGAAAGACGACCCAAGCCCTCCACAGTCTCTACCCTTGCTTAGCAGTAGTACTTTAATCTAGGGCCAGTATAATTCGAACATTATAATAAAGAGCTTTTGTTTGCGATTTCGTCCGCGTGAAATTTTTTTATGGGATAAATAGCCTATGCCCTTCCCAGGGTCTCAAACTATCTCCATACCAAATTTTATACAAATCCGTTCAGTAGATTCGGAGATGTGCGCTACCAAACAAACAAAAAAAACGACAGAGAGTCGGACAGGCAGACAGAAAAGGATTCTAAAAATCGGCGATTTTCGTGTTATTACTTTTCTTTAGTCGTCCCCTTACTTTTTATTACATTACTTTAAATGTACAAACACACCAGTTCTACTGCTTATAATATATAGGTATAGATTAGGTCTCTTAAAAATACTAATAAAACGCGTTCTTTAGTATTCATTTAATTCGTTATTCAAGATTTTCTCATACATACAATCAGAAGGAACAAGTGGTTCTTGAAGCTTGTTTTCGTATTCGCAACAGAACATTTTGTTTTCATTTATACGCGAATATAGAATGAAACACAAAAGAATGAGTCTGAACGCCAACAAGAGTATTTGAGACTTTCGTTACGAATATTGTATAGATCCCTAGGTATTTGAAAGGGATTTGAGTTGTGTATATGTATAGGCAGTACTTTTATATTAAAAAGCTTGGTGGTTTGATTGTCAGTCAGTCATTTAATTAACCCTTAACTACCCAGTATGCTTTTGTAACGTACCTGACCAGTAGTGTCCGGCGGACACACTACAGAGATAAAATAGAAAAACCGTGTTAAAATCCGAAAAATACTTTTATTTCGATGTCTTACACTCGCGTAAATATAAGAAATCATTATTTATTTATTTTACCTTTTTTATTACTTTTTTCAAACAGATATTACACAACATAATATTTTTACCGAGTGTTCAGAGCATACATTTCATATGAGAATACTGTTAAAAAGATTTGTATATTTTTGATCGACAAATATTATGAAAACTGTTCTTGCTTTTTGCTCAGAAGATTGAGCAGCTCCTTGATCTGTGGTAGCATCAGATGATCCCATCATGTCTTGGATTATATGAGTACGATTCATCTTTTACACATACAAACCCAATTTATTTTTTAGAAAAGCCGAAGGTATTAGATGCGATGACACATTGAAAAATTTTAGATATAGAAACCTTATTTTGTCCTCATAGTATTTAACTACTATGAGACCATTTTGTGTCTAGGACTTCCTACTACGAGGCATGTAAAATAATTACCAAAAGTAACGTTTCTGCTACTTCGAACGTACAATTCAAATAACTAGTTGACCATATTGTACGCAATATTTTGTCATTCTTTTCCCAGATATTCGTATCGAAAAAAAGGGTATAAGTGTTTCTTTTCGTCACAGATCTCCTAAATTTTAAATCGTACATCAGCTGAAAATCGTCCTGGATTTTTGGGCAGATACTGTTTGAGTTATACCCTACTTTCAAAAGATATATGCTCATCGATTGTAACATTTTGCCCATGCAAATAAAACTATTTTAGGTTTATGCACACATACTTTAACAACTTTCTAAAGGGTGCAAGTAGATTTCTTGACTTTTTGAGAGATTTTATATCAAAGACACGTTGAATTCCTCCCTATCTCAGTGTTGATTTCTCAGAAAAAAAACGAGTATGACTGGCTTATCACAAAAATATCTAAGCACTGTGACTGTAACCAAATAGTCAAAATTACAAGTACAAAGACTTATTATAACACAAAGAATGCACTGTGAGTTGATTTATTACCTACTTGATACGATATTGTTTTAAATAAACGTAAATAAACAATCTACCTTGGTACTTAAATCAAACAAAATATATTTGTGCCTGTTGGACACTTGTGGGTTGATGCGTTACAGTTTTGCTTTATTTGTAATAAATATTAAACTATTTATGTTACAAATATTTTTATTGCACAATTAGATTCGGTAAACTTCGGAGGTAGATTAGATAAAGCGGTTTTTCGTAAAAATAAATACTTTAGGTTTTATGAATAACCGAACGCAAAAATGTGTCCGACAGACACTTGTGGGTTGTTTAGGGTTAAGTATCAAACTTAGTTATAAGAAATGGAGAAAATATTAGGTTCAATGATAGTTATACATACTCTAAGGATATATGTTTACGCGACATTTATATGACACTGTTTTTAAGATTTTATAGCGGTTTTTAAATTATATTTTCTCCCCAAGCGAAATTTTAAAGACTTTGTAGCCTTCATGGTTATGGGGCGGACTGATGTGTTGGTTGTCCAAAAGTAAAAGTTATAATATCTTCGTATAATTATATTCTTCGTATACCAATTATAAAAGACTAGCTTTTGCCCACGGCTTCGCCCGCGTTAATAAGTTTTTCCGAGCTAAAAGTACATAAAAACCTTCCCGTTGAATCGCTCTATCCAACACATTTATTTGAATAAAGATTAATATTATGACGTTGATACAACTCTTAACAAATAATGCATTAATTTCGACCAAATTTGATTACTATAAAAACGGTTCTAGTGAGTTAATCTTAAAAGATAGACATATACTGTCGCGGACATTTTTTTAGATAATTTTAAGAGGAATAATTCTTTCATATATATATATATTTTTGGTATCTTGAACCGTTTTCGCAGCGCGCGCAATGGAAGCCCTCAAGGATGAATAATTGTCCCCGTTTTTTTCACATTTTCCATTATTTCTTCGCTCCTAATAGTTGCATCGTGATGTTATATAGCCTAAAGCCTTCCTCGATAAATGGTCTATTCAACAAAAATAATTTTTCAATTCGAACCAGTAGTTCCTGAGATTAGCGCGTTCAAACAAACAAACAAACAAACAAACTCTTCAGCTTTATAATATTAAGTATAGATTTCAAAACTATTAATAATTGACGGTCCGATCTATGCAGAATGATCTCACAGTATCTGGCAGTCTGGCAGCCCGTCTTGGGTTCCGATTTATTTAAATGTATGGCAGGATCCCAAGCTTTATCGTAGGAAAATATTATGTGCGTTTATGTGAAAATAGTGAATCGCGAATAAAGGACACTTGAATGGCTGTGAATTATTCATTAATTGAGCTATTTGATTATAAACTATGAAAACAGCTTTCAGGTGCAAAATGTATGGATTTAGAAACACATGAATAATCAACTAGTATTTTCTGTTTATTTAAAGTGCGTTTTATAAAAAAATCATGTTAATGTTTAGCAGATAAAAATAGTCAAAGCCTTCCTAATCTAGAGCCCGGAATGGAAATGTCAAAAAGTAATACAAATGAACAAAATGACGATAGTAAAGCTGATAACGGAGCTGTAAAATTAATTTTGCACTAATTGGTGCAACAAAACGAAAAAATGGAAGTGACATAACTCTCAGAAAAAAGTGTCTTGGGCTTTTTGTTTTTTATTTTCTTTGTAATGCTACAGAATCACTGAGTCTTCTTTAATAGACGCATGGGTCGACACAAAACGTAGCTTTAACTTATCACAAAAAATTGACAACGGCATGCAATGTGGCATAAAGTACACACATACACACACTCACATACGCACGCACGCACGCACACCTATTATCCCCGAAGGGGTAGGCAGAGGCGCAACTAGTGCACCCACTTTTCGCCGTTATTCCGTCCCATGATGTGATAGGGGGCGAGCCTATCACCATGTCAGGCACAAATTCCAGACTCCGAGCTGATATTGAATGGCAAAACTCACTATCACTTTGCCCGACCCGGGAATTGAACCCGAGACCTCACCATGGCAGTCGTACCATATTACAACTACGTCACCAAGGCTGTCATGGCATAAAGTATTTGAATAAATATTAAATATGGATTATTAATTATATTTTGATTTGATTTTAATACTTAGACTAACTTTAAATATAGCGATATATTTTTTTATGTTGGTCGTTGCAGCCGAAATTCGGCTAGCAGGGATTAATTCATAGACCAATCATTTTTATTACGTATTGTATAAAGTAAAAACATAGGTAACTACTTAATTTCGTTCCAGAACATTTAAAATATTCTTTGTTAAATGTAAGCTCTTGATTAGAGGTGATCATTAAACGTTATAACTGTAAATTTAACTCATTATAAAAAAATAGCTGTTAATTCTATTAACTACTATTGCAATATTCATTAAACGTTTAAACTAATGAACGGACTGCGGAGGCAGTTAATGCCATCTGTTAATTTATCATTCAACTAAACTTGATAACTGTTAATCATAGAAAAATGCTAATAACACCTCTATAGGTTATTTATTAAATGAAATTTAATACTACTAATAAGCACAAAAATGATGTTTTTTCTTTAGCTAAGACTTAAATTATGCCTTGTCGTGATTTGTGAACAATAAAATCGCCACTTGCAATAATTGCGAAAACAATTTTATTTAGGTAACGTCAGAATTGATAAAAGTGGCCGCCATTTTGAATTTCTTTGTTTTAGGTCAATTGACCGCAAAATCGGTATGTGGGTATAACTTTAATTACCAAAGACTGATCCAATGTCAGAATTGAAAAAAGTGGCCGCCATTTTGAATTTCTTTGTATTAAGGCCAATTGACCTCAAAATCGGTATCTGGATATAACTTTAGCTACCAAAGACTGATCCAATGTCGGAATCGAAAAAAGTGGCCGCCATTTTGAATTTCTTTGTTTTAAGGCCAATCGACCTCAAAATCGATATCTGGGCAAGCCTTTAAGTACAGAAGACGGATCCAATGTTACAATTGAAAAAAGTGGCCGCCATTTTGAATTTCTTTGTTTTAAGGCCAATCAACCTCAAAATCGATATCTGGGCAAGCCTTTAGGTACACAAAACGGATCCAATGTTAGAATTGAAAAAAGTGGCCGCCATTTTGAATTTCTTTGTTTTAAGGCCAATCGACCTCAAAATCGATATCTGGGCAAGGCTGTATGTACAAAAGACGGATCCAATGTTAGGATTGAAAAAAGTGGCCGCCATTTTTAATTTCTTTGTTTTAAGGCCAATCGGCCTCAAAATCGATATCTGGGCAGACCTTTAGGTACAAAAGACGGATCCAATGTTAGAATTGAAAAAAGTGGCCGCCATTTTGAATTTCTTTGTTTTAAGGTCAATCGACCTCCAAATCGGTATCTGGATATAACTTTAGCTACCAAAGACTGATCCAATGTCGGAATCGAAAAAAGTGGCCGCCATTTTGAATTTCTTTGTTTTAAGGCCAATCGACCTCAAAATCGATATCTGGGCAAGCCTTTACGTACAGAAGACGGATCCAATATTAAAATTGAAAAAAGTGGCCGCCATTTTGAATTTCTTTGTTTTAAAGCCAATCGACCTCAAAATCGATATCTGGGCAAGCCTTTAGGTACAGAAAACGGATCCAATGTTAGAATTGAAAAAAGTGGCCGCCATTTTGAAGTTCTTTGTTTTAAGGCCAATCGACCTCAAAATCGATATCTGGGCAAGGCTGTATGTACAAAAGACGGATCCAATGTTAGAATTGAAAAAAGTGGCCGACATTTTGAATTTCTTTGTTTTAAGGCCAATCAACCTCAAAATCGATATCTGGGCAAGCCTTTAGGTACAGAAAACGGATCCAATGTTAGGATTGAAAAAAGTGGCCGCCATTTTGAATTTCTTTGTTTTAAGGCCAATCGGCCTCAAAATCGATATCTGGGCATGGCTTTAGGTACAAAAGACGGATCCAATGTTAGAATTGAAAAAAGTGGCCGCCATTTTGAATTTATTTGTTTTAAGGCCAATCGACCTCAAAATCGATATCTGGGCAAGCCTTTAGGTACACAAAACGGATCCAATGTTAGAATTGAAAAAAGTGGCCGCCATTTTGAATTTCTTTGTTTTAAGGCCAATCGACCTCAAAATCGATATCTGGGCAAGGCTGTATGTACAAAAGACGGATCCAATGTTAGGATTGAAAAAAGTGGCCGCCATTTTGAATTTCTTTGTTTTAAGGCCAATCGACCTCACAATCGATATCTGGGCAAGCCTTTAGGTACAGAAGACGGAACCAATGTTAGGATTGAAAAAAGTGGCCGCCATTTTGAATTTCTTTGTTTTAAGGCCAATCGGCCTCAAAATCGATATCTGGGCATGGCTTTAGGTACAAAAGACGGATACAATGTTAGAATTGAAAAAAGTGGGCGCCATTTAGAATTCCTTTGTTTTAAGGCCAATTGACCTCAAAATCGATACTGGGCACGTCATTGATAGTAAAAGTCATATTTAATGTTAGACTTAAGAAAAGTGGTCGCCATTTTGAACTTCTTTGTTTTAAGAATGATTGGATTTAAGATAGATATTTGGGCTTGTCTTTAGACAAATAGAATAAATCGAGGTTGGAATTTCAAGAACTGCATTCCATGTTAAATGTTCTTGTTTTAAGGGCTATTGGTTTTAAAATCAAACTCCGCTGGACATGGCCACAAACTATAGTAGGTTATAGAACTTTTAAATAATATGGCCACCATCAATGCTTATTCAATTCTCTTCAATAACGATATCGCAGGTTTGTTATGTCGCAAAATAAAGAATTGAAGAACAAAGAAGTGGCCCGTGGCAGCAAACAGCAAATAAAGTAAATTCTTCTGTGAAAGCATCAAAATCGGTTAAAAATCAGGGAGTCGCTAACAATTCAACTATTGCTATAAGAATAATTAGCCGCGTAGTAGAAATTATCTTACTATATTTTTCTTCCCCCACATCGTTATGCCCTGTTGGTTGACCATTCAATTAATGTATCTTTTTTTTATTTACCCCCCTTCACCAGACTTAAAAGGCTACTCACGTTGATTACCTTATTAATTTTTTAAAGTATTTAATTTTGATGTGACTGCTTATTTAAATTGTTAAATTAGTAAAATTACAACCTCGATTTATTCTATTTGGCTAAAGACAAGCCCAAATATCTATCTTAAATCCAATCAGTCTTAAAACAAAGAAGTTCAAAATGGTGACCACTTTTCTTGAGTCTACCATTAGATCTATTTTTTTACTAACGATGGCATGCCCAAGTATCCATTTTGACGTCAATTGTTCTTAAAACAAATAAATTCGAAATAGTGGCCACTTTTTTCAATTCTAACATTGGATCCGTCTTTTGTACCTAAAGCCATGACCAAATGTTGATTTTGAGGTCTATTGGCCTTAAAACAAAGAAATTCAAAATGGCGGCCACTTTTTTCAATTCTAACATTGGATCCGTCTTTTGTACTTACAGGCCTGCCCAGATATCGATTTTGAGGTCGATAGGCCTTAAAACAAAGAAGTTCAAAATGGCGGCCACTTTTTTCAATTCTAACATTGGATCCGTCTTTTGTACCTACAGGCCTGTCCAGATATCGATTTTGAGGTCGATAGGCCTTAAAACAAAGAAATTCAAAATGGCGGCCACTTTTTTTCATTCCGACATTGGAATGTTCTTTGGTAACTAAAGTTATACTCAGATGTCGAATTTCAGGTCAATTGGCCTTAAAACAAAGGAATTCAAAATGGCGGCCATTTTATTCAATTCTAACATTGGATCCGTCTTTTATACCAACAGGCCTGCCTAGATATCGATTTTGAGGTCGATAGGCCTTAAAACAAAAAAAATCGAAATGGCGGCCACTTTTTTCAATTCTAACATTGAATCCGTCTTTTATACCTACAGGCCTGCCCAGATATCGATTTTGAGGTCGATAGGCCTTAAAGCAAAGAAATTCAAAATGGCGGCCACTTTTTTCAATTCCGACATTGGATCAGTTTTTAGTAATTAAAGTTATACCCAGATACCGATTTTGAAGTCAATTGGCCTTAAAACATAGAAATTCAAAATGGCGGCCGTGTATACCAATTCTAACTTTGGTTCTGAATACTATAGTGCTAATGTCCATAATAAATAAATAAATAAGTAATATAAAGATACATACTAACACAGTTTTAAGGTGAAAAAAATTGAACAGTCATTACACCTCAAAGCAGATTTTTTCAATTGTATGAACGGCACGCAAGCGTCATTTACACAAATGTTCATGAATACGTAATAATTAGAAAATGTTTATTTCGATGTGACTGTTATTGTGAAAAAAAATTAACCTGTTGGTTATTGGTTCAATGTTAAAAAAATTAACATAATTAAAATAAACGACGCAAGACACGTGTTGAACATGTTATCGCTAATGCTTTTCACGTAACTCCTTACTTCTTGACCGTTATAACTTAACTATTAATTTAACACGTTATTTTTTTTTAATGTTTAACTATTAACCATTAATAATTTTTAACTATTAATCACATCACTACTCTTGATCACTATACTATCACTGTAAGCGCGTGCAATGCACAGTCAAAAAGTGTTTTCGGTGAAAATAAAATTTTTTGTAACAAAACACGAATGCAGTCAACACGGGGTCAGTTCGCGATAGAGAACTCGTTTCGTTGGCCTTCATTATTAATCGGTACAAATAGCTTTTGAAGTCGCAAACGGCATTAATTGACATTCGCGGAACGAACTTTGCATTAATTATTGTTTATTATGACGTATAGGATTTTTTACACCTTTAGGAAGGATCAAATGTAAATGGAAGATTACACAAAGATTAACTCTTTTCTTTTCCCGGGGAAAAACGCATTATCGCTACCACCGCTGGGGGGTGAATGAAACGGTTATGTTGGTTTCGCACAGTCTTACAGCCCAATGTCGACACTCGGGACTATAGCATCATCCGAGTGAACATTGGACCGAGTCCCTAGCACTATATACACCCTACACTGGCATACCAACCAAAACCCGCGGTGGCCTTCTTCGGCGCATACGAGACGGCCCCGGGGTATCTTGTTGCACTAAGATAGCTGCACGGGACCGTCCCTGCGCGATGCCGTTGCGGCCCTTCTCTATACAAGGGGGCTAAGATGCCCCCACACTCTAAAGGACGCTTTTGGCGTCTACGACACAAAGATTAACTCTGAGATAGAACGATTAACTCTTGGATCAGTGATTATTTCTAAGGCTCTTAGGTTGATTTTCAAATAATGTGGCTAATAAAATAAGCAAGAATTTGCAATTAGTTCAATTCTGAAACCAAAGGTTCTTACATTGTTGCACAGTCTTTTCAGACATTTCATAAAGTACTTCTATTAGGGTAAATCATTAATATATAAGGGTTTTTTTATATATCAATGGGATAAATTCCAGAAAACTCCACGTAAAGGATTTTTAAGGGCTCCATGTTGCTCCACTAAACGTGTTGTTAGTCAACATTCCAATAACAAACATGTTACGCCCTAAATAAAATATGCAAATTATAAATAGACATGAATCATGAATATGAAAATGATTCAAACTCGTTTTCACCACGTCCACATAGTCATTATCGAGTGTCTGCTACAAATTACAAGCATTTGTCTAACGTAATAAATGACTGGCATTGTGCGGTCAAAATTAATACCGAAAAGCGGAGGCAAACTGTAGTAATTAATCGAAATTCAATTAATGTTTTGGAGTTATGAAATTTAAATCGCGTTGTCGGTTATTAGTTATGTCTTATTTATTATTGTTTTACTGTTATAAGCTCACGCTTGTATGTAAGTGGTAGGCACAGGAGTGATTTGACTCACTATGCTTAATTCTCGGTAACAATTAGTGCATTTTTTTTAAGTTAGGCGACGCACACACACTCTTATTACTTTGATAATTCGTTATGGTCATTACATGGAAGGCTTCGGGTATACTCCAACATAAATGTATGTAATGATTCTATGTTTCATATAATTCGCAACATAATATTTATTTATTTATTAGCACTGCCTCGATTCCGTAGTTGTATAACGGGTTGACTGCAATGCTGCGGTCTCGGGTTCGATTCCAGGGTAGGGCAAAGTGATATTGGATTTTAAATTCAGCATCAGCTCGGAGTCTGGTATTTGTGCCCGATATGGCGATAGGCTCGCCCCCTATCACATCATGGGACGGAATAACACTACGAAATGGGTTGCACTAGTTGCGACTCTGCCTACCCCATCGAGGATAAAAGGCGTGAGTGTGTGCGTACGGCGTACATAACATTCGTTACAGTTATATTACATTATACCTAAGGACTAATTAAATGCCTCTTGGAATTATTTCGAATGCCTAATTATAAAGAAACTAGCTGACCCGGCAAACGTTGTTTTGCCATATAAATAATTTCCTAGCAATTTCTAAAATGGCTTTTAAAAATTAAGGGTTGATCGTAGAGGGGTGAAAATTTAGGGTTGTAGGTATTTTTGTATGCTGTATCATAAAAAAATTAAAACAAAAAATTTTGTCTGAAAAATAAAAAAAAAAATTTAGGGGTGGTCCACCCTTAACATTTGGGGGGATGAAAAATAGATGTTGGCCGATTCTCATAGATACCGGATAAGCACAAAAAATTTCATCAAAATCGGTCAAGCCGTTTCGGAGGAGTATGGCAACGAAAACTGTGACACGAGAATTTTATATATATAGATTATTGTCTATTTTTCACTTCAACGTCTAATACTATCCGGATTATGATACGACATACACATAATTCCTCTCACAGATCTAACGTTATTTAAGTCGCTTAGTTCTGATAATATTCTCAAACACGATCAATATTGAGTGTATGTATAGAATGTATTTTGCCTTTAATTGGATATCCGAACCGTTGTTTCAATACACAACCTGATTTCTCTCGACATAATTAAATTTTCGGTAAATGTGGCAAACAATTTCACCGTCGATATCGTATTATTACTACGGTGAGACCTTCATAAGAAGATTAAATTATCGCAACTGTGTAATTAAACGTGGGAGCAGATAAGTGATGCGTGTGTGCAGCGACGCTGGCCGCGGTCAAATCAAAGAGCTTTTTTTTTTTTTTTTTTTTTTTTATAATTCTCCCTTACAGGGAAGGCAAAGGGTTCAAGCCCATACAGCCTCGTCTTAAGTGATATCTCTGGTTGTCGTAGTAAAGCAGTGGCTACCTTACCAAGACTTTATCAAGGAGTTTTGGCGGCAACGAAAAAACACTTGATTGGCACAGTTATTTCAATTCACTTCATTTGAGCACTTTAATAGAACTATATTGGATAATATACCACCATAATTATGCAATATAACACTAAGTATCACCAAAATAATGAATTAAAACAAGAGCACCTCATGACACTTCCACATTCCCGCCAAAACTCCAATCAAAGAGCATTATAATACTACGGAAATGGAGTTATTTCATTGTTCACAAAATGAATTGTTTGACTTTTTTAAATTTTAATGTTAAGGCTCTGGATACTAGTCCATTGACGCCGTCTTTCATAAAATACAATTCTTGTTTCTTTTTTATCTTCAGTACTTACTACTATGTCGAAGTAAAGCAGGAATTTTGGCGGTAACATAAAAGAAGCACTTGATTAACACATTTATTTTAAATCACTTCATTAGAGCCCTTTAATAGAAGTATATTGGATAATATACCACTATAATTATGAAATATAACACTAAGTATCACAATATAGGTAATGAATTAAAACAAGAGCATCCTTTGACACTTCCAAATTCCAAGTTCCCGCCAAAACTCCTGAATTATTTGAACATATTAAATGTTACAAATTAACTAGATTCCGCTGATTTTACTATGCATCGTCGGTTCGGAAAACAATTTCCACCAGAGAACGGACAAGAAACTAGGATTTTGGATTGCTGGATTTGATTAAGGGTGTGATAAAATTGTATTATAAAAACTTTTAAACTATACTAATATTACAAAGAGGAAAGATTTGATTGTTTGTTTGTAATGGATGAATGTAATAACTAATGGACCAATTATGAAAATTCTTTCACTAATTGGAAGCTACGTTACTCCTGAGTGCTATGGGCAACTTTTTATTCCGGGAAAATATTTTTATCCCGGAAAAATTTTTTCTTGCGGGCGGAGCCGCGAGCAGATGTCTGGTTATAAATATGCAAAGGCAAAAAACAATTCACTTGTTTCCTGTCAGTATAATCCTTAAAATTTTATTTTGTTTGCCCACGAACTTTAAATGAATTGCGGTGTAAACTCAGAATAATAATGGCTTTAGTTATTATTCTGAGGGTGTAATTAAAAACTAAACTGACATTTTCAACGACATTTAATTGTTTTTCTTCTTTTTGTAAAAGCAGGTACACTCTCTTCCTCTCTAACAATGATCTTCCCTTTACAAATTACTATATAGGTCTTGACCTTTACGTTAAAACTATCACGATTCCTACGAGAAATCTCTTTTAAATTAAATCCCCAAATAACACTAAAGTTATTGATACGTGTAGAGGCACTGAGGACGGCACGGCCCGCCTTTATGCAATCTATAACAATATGTCAAAGTAGTAATAAAGGCGATTCAATTACAACCGACAACGCCCGTCCACCGTGCAAATGGTTCTCGCATATTATGAAACTTGTTACTCTTGGACTTTTGCGGGAAAGATTTATGTAATGAATGTAATTTTACGTAGCGTAATTACTTAATGGTCCAGCCAGATTAGGTAAGCTTTGGTTAAACAATTACGAGCATTAGTATCTCGGTCTGTAAAAACGGTATATCTCAATTTCGAATCTTGTTATTTCGAGATTTTCGAGTTAGTTTTGGCGAATTTAAGTTTATTTATAAAGAATGAAGAATAAAGAGTAACTTGTTAAATGGAAACTAAAACTATACTCGCGATTCTGTAGGCTTAGAATATGACATAACGACGCAACTCGTAAGACGATGTTTAATTGTGATGTTTATGATTGATCAAGAGACCAACACGTCAGTCACGTGTTGGTCTCTCAACCAATCACAATAAAACGAAACGGTGTTGTGTCGTATTTGTTGTCACATTAAGCCCACTGATATTTCATAAGGTATTTAATTGTTTTTTTTTTCTTTATGGGCAGTAAAGTTAATTGCCCTTATTTTATTTTCGTGAAGAGAAAACAAAAAATGGTAAGAACACGAAAGTGTAGACGCAGTTTGAAATTGTTCAGCTACAGCTGACTGTGCATCTCAGGTAGAAGTACATGTAACTTCGGATCTTCCTAGTATTTCCTAGTTCCTCATACAGTTTGCAATAGTTTGATGACCACGGTTCCGAAGTTTGAGTAGTTGTTAATATTTATAGAATGGCTATAGGCTATGTTGTCTATTCACATGAAGTTTCTATGGCGGCTTTGGTAAAATTTATTTCCATCTATGTTCATGGTCCATCGATTAAATAACAAAAATATAACAGCCTTATATTAATTGTACTGGACAGTCACACTGCTAAGCAAGGGCTTTCTCTACTACTGAGAGGGTTTAGGCCTTAGTCCACCACGCTGGCTTAGGGCGATTTGGCAGACTTCACATACTTTTTAATTCTTATGGAGAATTCTTAGATATGTTTCCTCATGTTTTTTTTTCATCGGAGAACGAGGATTGATAAACAATATACACATAGCTACAAAAAGTCAGAGGTGTTTGAACCTCTGGGACCTTCATCTTAGTGTTTCGTTCCCGACTAGGATTTACCTTTTACTTTAGGCGTACCTTTAAATAAGGGTTATTCGAGTAAGAAATACCTAAAATAAAGGATTTTATATCAATAGAAGGGTCCGTTTATAGAATAGTAATTTCCTTTTTCTAGTGTGTCTGAAGTGTAACAGATCTTTAGTTCGATTAAAACCAGGCCGAGTAATACTTTTGTTTACCATTTATTTTGGAAATTAACTTTTGTATCTATATTAGACCCTCAGCGTTTACTAAGATATTGTGAATCAGGCCCTTAATTACCGTTTTTATAATACAATTTGTCTAAAATTAAATCCACTAAACTAAAGTCAATGTCAGGCAAGCAGTTGGTCGTAAATTTGAAATCATTTTTTTCTGGATCAATCTTCCAAGATCTTATTCCAATGTGGTGTTGACGTATATAATTTTTGTGTGAGTCGGTTGCAGAGTCCATTTGGTCTAGTTATATCAATCGATCGCCATGCGTTAATCTTTCTAACAACGTCATTCATATAACATGCTTTGTACACAATGTTTCTTTTTTTTTGGCATCGAATGACGATACGAGCATGCCGTTCGCCTGATGGTAAGCGATACGACCACCCATAAACAGTAGAAACACCAGCCAGCACCTTGAGTTACAAAGTACTGTGTGGCACTCCACTGCGCTCGTCATCCTGAGACGTAAGATGTTAAGCCTCATTATGTCCAGTTGCACTGGCTACAATGCCCTTCAAACCGACACGCATGCACACTGCTGCTTGGCGGTAGAAATAAACATTGCAGTGGTACCCACCCAGACGGACTCTTACATATGAGAGTCCTACCACCAGTACCAGCTCCAGATTAGGTCAGATTTTGTTTATCTGTCTCGTATGGATATCACAACAGATATGAACAAACGTGTGTTGCGATTGGAAAACTAGCACCGAGCTTATGCCCCGGGGTATGCGCCCCTCAGGTTACAGGAATTTGCTATGATTTTTTTAATATCCTTTATTCGACGGTTTTATATACATTTTATCCGGAATTTGTGTTGAATGTGTCCATATATGGCTATAGGGTCGCCTCCTAAGACATCATGGGACGGAATAAGCAGCACGAAAAGTTGGTGGAGTAGTTGCACCTCTACCTACCCCTTCGATTAAATGCGTATGTAATTGTTTTTTTGCGCCTTTGCCTACGCCTTCGGGGATTAAACGAGGGAGTGATTGTTATTGCTTTTTTTAAATACATATAATTAGATTATAGCAGGTGTGAAAGTAAACCTTCCAACAAATGTAATTCGTACGAAATCAAAGATTTTTATAGTTCTACATACGTGCCGATATTTCTATGTTGACAAGTAAGTAGGAATCGTGTTGTGGGTTGGGTCAGCCGACGTGATCCCCTTACGGCTGTGTTGGTTTAGTGTCAGTCCACTAGACATGCCTCCAAACATCGCCAATCGTAAATAGAATTAGTAATCAACCTCTGTGTGTATTTTGTCTAGGGTTGCCACGTTGTTAAGGATTAGCATATTAAAATAAAAAAATAGAAGAAACACATTGTCGGTTGAAATCTCAACAGGGTTGAGTTATCGCGTAATAAACTTTCCTGGTGATGTTTTGCTTTAAATTTATGTTAAACGATGTCATAATCTATAAATTCATTCATAAAAGAGTAGTCAGAGAAACAAACGTATTAAATTATTTTATGAAATATAATTTACAATGGCAATTTCCCGCTACGATAAAGTTTAGGCACGAAAAGAGAAAGATGCAACCCTACGAGCCGAATCTATTCAACTAACTTTTACGGCACAAACGCGAACTAACTTCGGGACACAAATTACTATTGTAATGTTAATGTAAAGTCTCCGGCCGTCGTAAGACAGAAATAATAGGGCAGCCCTGATCTAGTTAGAGATACACGACTTAATTACGCACGGGTAGGTTGAAAGGGGCAAACATTACTACGCCTCTGAGAACGCTATATTGATATGTCCTGTGTGGTTTCACTCCATTTTGTATGAATACTCGTTATGAGTGGCTTTCATCCGAATCTTCTGGCTTCGGGGTAACTTATTGCTATAATCTCCGTGTGCTTGTCGATCGGTGAAGATGATGTGCATCGATTTTCTTCGTTTGTTGTAAATATCACCTTTTTGGTTTAGTCGTAGGGTATAGTGGCTGTGGGTGGGCGGTTATAAGGCGATTTCTAAGTCACTCGTCTCGTAATTTAAATGCAATAAAAATAAGGTAAAAAATACCAAGTGAAAAAGGGGTTTTAAATAAAACATGTCACTTGCCTTGCGTGTTTAACTAGCACAAAGAAAGTGCATGGCGCGTGCCGTGGACGCTGGTTATAACATGCATGCTATGTTTTGTTTTGTTTGTTTATTTGTAGCGAGGCTTTACTAGACTCAGGGCCGATTTGCTAATAAATCCTACTCGTCATATAAATGTATAAGCCGACCAAATGCAAAAGTCAAATTTAATATTTGCGAATCAAAAATGTGTACTATTTATATTAATTGTTTAATACGATTGCTGTCATATAAAATTACTTGAAATCTGTGAAACTGCGGCGCTGGAACGCGCTGAATGTAGGCCGCTTTTGAGTGGCCCGTCTGGAAATCTTTAGGGGTGGCCTATGTTTAACAATGGATTTTATGAGGCTGATGATGATAATGAAATGGAGCTTGACTTAAACTTGAATCAAAACCTCAGACTCGATAGTCATGCAATACATCAATGAGAGAACATTTTATTGATTGGTCGGATTTAATTAATGTCGAACGCAGACCCCTGCTTTTCGTACGTCACGGCATCGGTCGACACGATACGGTGACAAATGACAAAGGATGCGGTGGGTTATTTCCTTAAGTCCGTGTATTTTGTTCTACTCTTCTTTTCTTGCGGAACCACAGCTTAGTGGTCTCTTCCATCCCGGCTCGAACCAAAAGAGTCTGTAATTTATATTTCTGCCGCACCATTAAGCTGTGGAACAGTTTGTCAGCGTACGTGTTCCCTCCTTCCTACGACTTAGGGTCCTTCAAGTGGAGCGTGAAGAAGCAATGATGCAGGCCGGCATAACTATGCCGACAGACTAGGGATGTTTATCTCTTACCGGTCGACATTATATTTGGGCTTCACTTCATTTACCATCAGATGCAGTGAAGTCACTTTGACGAACCATCGATAAAAAAAAGTACAAGTCAGCGTAATTGAAATCGTCATGAGACATTACATATAGGTGGATAGTATTTTCATAATAATACTTATTAATTACTATGGCTACAATATTATCCAAACAAGCGTGACGATATTTTTATATTATGCAATGCTTGCATACTGCTCATGAATTAGAAATAGAGAACGATAGTAAGCTTTAACGAGCAATCTTTCTTAGGCTCTAAATACCCAATCTATAAAATAAAAATAAGCAAAAAACGTCGATGAAATGATTTTTTGGACCCATGAATACAATATAATGACAGTACAATTAATTTCATTTAACATAATCTGTTTCAAGTTTCCATTACGGTTAAGTAGATATTCGTGTTTTTATAAAAAAAGATTTTACGCCAGCAGCGTCCCTAATTTGTTTGGTCGAACACATTTTCAGCAAGACTACGTTAATTTACCTTCAATGTAATTATTTCATTGACCTTTATAATGTCCGTGAAAATTGAGGACGAAAACACAACAATGCGAGCACGAAGTTAGTGTTTTGTTTTAAATCGGTGACTTGTAAATGTTCATGAAGTTAAAAATGTACATTAATGTATTATTGGTTTTTAACTGACTTCAAAAAGGAGGTTCTGTATTCGATCCGTATGTATGTATTTTTGTATGTATGTAAATTTGTATAGCCGCGAGTTTCTCAAAAACTACTGATCTGATTTGGATGCGGTTTTCGATATTCAAATGTATATTTTGCAGGGAAGGTTTTAATACATAATTTATGAAGATCTGATTAAGATCTTCGGAGATACACCATGGAACTCTTCAATAACTAACAACAGATGACTCGCGAATGCTGCAATCTTATATCTATGATGTATTGTTTACACCATTCCATAATTAACTAACAAAAAAGCAATAAATAAAAACTTTTTAATAAAAAATAAACCGACTTCAAAACCACTACAAATCAAAAAAATAATTAATAAATATTTTGTATTCGCTTAGTATATACATATATTTGGAGTCGATGCCTAATTTAAATTGAATATTGCTTTCGTATATTTGTTCATGTATTTGCTTAGCTTAGCTGGCAATTTAAATTAGGCATCGACTCCAAATATACTAAGCGAATACAAAATATTTTTTAATTATTTTTTTGATTTGTAGTGGTTTTGAAGTCGGTTTATATTTTATTATTAACATATCTATGTATATTTCAAGTGTGTAAAGTCTATTTTGCCTTTTTTAGCAACTGATAAAGCGTATAAAGATGTAAACGTTAGTAATTAATTTATTATAATGATTTGTATAATGACTCCTTAAGTTTACGCGAATCTTAGACATTGAAATTAAACCACTATAACGCTGCTACTTGGCGGTACCCAGACGGACTCTTGCATAAATGATAAACCTTCTACCAGTAAAACGTAGAATACTCGCAAGAAAAAGTTACCTCTTAGTAAGTTTGCACGTGAGTCGCAGAACTTATTATGAATTGTACGGTCTAATAAACATTCTAAATGGACATAGTTTGACGTGATTGAGTTGATCCATACACAATTAATTACTCAGCACGGGGGTCTCAATTGACGACCAACCTATCAGCATTGATGGTCAGCTTATCACCAAATGTGATCAGTACAAATACCTGGGAAACATGATGCATAGTTCAGGAGACCTAGAACATAATATTCAGCACCGGATAGCAGCAGCATGGCTCAAGTGGCGAGAAGTTACAGGGGTGACTTGTGACAAAAAGATGCCGGCTAAACTTAAAGGGCTCATTTATAAGACCATCATAAGGCCTGTCCTTATGTACGGTAGTGAGACTTGGGCCATCACACAGGGGCATGTCCATGCCATCAGTGTTGCCGAGATGAAGATGTTGTGATGGATGTGTGGCATAACAAAGATGGATAAGATCCGAAACGAATATGTGCGCGGAAGTCTCGGAATACGAAATATCGCGGACAAGCTGCAAGAAAACAGGCTGAGGTGGTATGGACATGTCAAAAGAAGACCACCTGACTACGTTGGCAACCAAGTACTGCAACTATCCATTCCCGGAAAAAGACCAAAAGGGAGACCAAAAACTACTTGGACAAATGTGTTGCGACGCGACATGGTAGCATGCAATGTTTCCGATGACGACGTCATCGATAGAGCGAAGTGGAAGAGAAAAGTAAAGAAGGCTGACCCCACCATCATGTGGGATGAATAGTCGGGAAGAGAGAGAGGGGGTCTCAATTGACTGTGAGGAGATTGATGAGAATCAAGTTTATTTTTATTATTGTTGATTGACTAAACGAGCATGACACTCGTCCGATGGCAAGCAATACGCCCACCCATAAACGTAGCACTACTATACAGAACTTTGAATTTCAAAGGACTGTGTGGCATTCCACTGTGCTCGTCACTTTAAGCCATAAGTTGTTAAGTCTCATAATGCCCAGTAATTAGGCTGACTACAATGACCTTCAAACCGGAAAACTTTGCACGCACACTGTTGCTTGGCGATAGAAATAGACATTGCGTTGGTATCTAACCAGACAGTCCCTCTCATACGAGAGACCTACCATAAGTAAACAGAACGGACGTCACACAAGGCCTCATTTTAGGACATCCATAAACTTTTCGACTCCAAAGCTCTTATGACGAAGCTTTTACGTATGCTATAATTACATTGCATGATACAGCTGTATGAGAACTTATTCTGCGAAGACATCTAATTGTTTTCGTCTCGTACAAAATCAAGTTAGCTCTACGTGCTTGGAATATATTTTGTTGAACGCAATATTTTGGGGAATATGGTTGCCATGTGAAAGCGGATTTATTGTATTATCGAGGTACTTTCTTCTGTAATGGCAAGGTGAATATTGAACCTTATTGTAAATGCAGTAAAGTTTAAAATATCCAACGAGATTTGTAGGCAGTAAGGATTATGTCGCTCTGTCTTGGATGTATATAGTGACAGCGGAGTGCGCCTCACACGAGCTTAAAGCTCGTTTGAGTACTGTAGTGGCTATTTTCTTGGCTACATAGCTCAGGTTAGTAATTTACTTAAAGAGAGGTTTAATATAACTAAAAATACGTAAGCCCAAATAGCACTGAAAGCATTTTATAAAATACTAGCGGCCCCGACAGACGTTGTCCTGCCCTAAAAAGGAAATAAAATCCTAGAACCCGAGTACAGCGTTACCTTCCGGATAGAATTGTAATCTAAACCATTCTGGAATCCACCTGAAGACACACAAAAAATTACATTAAAATCGGTCCACCCGTTTAGGAGTTCAGTGACATGCACGTTTAATATGGTGATTAAGTATTCTTAAGTTTTCTAATTTTCCGCGCAATTTTCTTATTTTTTTCTTTCATAAGAACTTTCTCCTGACAATACCAAACACATCAAAAAAAGAAATAACGAAATCAGCCCAGCCGTTCACGCGTGATGCCGTGACCAAGGAAAATAGGGATTATAATTTTCTGCCTCATATTTCAAACTAAAATACTGTTCGCGGCAAGGAAATTTTTCAAAATGCTGTAAACAACACACAAAATTTAATATAGCTCACCATAGATACTCTTACGCTGGTTATATAAGACTACGTAGCCAATTCGTAATCAAAGGCGTAATACATATAAACATCACGCTTTTTTCTTTTCAGGTGTAGGCAGAAGTGTAATACACCCACATATCGCCAGGCTAGGTACCATTTTTACATTACCGATTCGAACCCGAGATCTCAGCGCGATCGTCGTACCGCAACGCAATACAACTACGCCAAGGCGGTCGTAGAGCGCAATTCGTGTCCAATATTCTGTTTGAAGAGAGTGTAGCATCAGGAGAGTTTGTTGAGTAGCCCAGAATATTGTTTATGACGGCACACGCTACCCTAGTTAATGTAGGTAGGTGTAAAACTTCTAAATGTGTTGGAAGGTTTCAGAGGAGTTTCATAATATTATACCCGACTTATACCGCTCAGTTTACTACCTACTATCTAGACGGGCGAAATGTGGTTATTATAAATAATTACCTGCTAAAGAGTTAATTTAAGAAGTTGTGGTTTTGCTTAAAAGATTTTTTATTAAAAAATATGAGAAAAAAGGAAAATATTATATTATAATTAGTAATTTACAATTAAATGAAGACAAGTAGGTTTGTTTGTGATTTAAGAAGACTATTTGTAGCCAGCTCAGTGTGCTTAGAATGTCTTTGTGAATGCGTTAATGTGTGTTTCCTCACCGCTATTACTTATCCATCTTCAAACGAGGTTTATAAAAAGTTTTTTACCATAGGCAGCGGCTTAGCTGTGCCCTTGGCATTGCTGACGCCCGTGGGCGACGGTAACCACTTACCATCAGATCGGCCGTTAACTCGTCTGCCTTCGTGGCAATAAAAAAAATAATAGTAAAATTATGTGTGAATGTGCGAGTGCGTTTTATTGTGATTGGTTGAGAGACTAACACGTGACTGATAATCAAATCTCTCGATCAATCATAAACATTAAAATTAAACGACATCAACGTACGAGTTGCGTTTTTTAAACACATACTAAGCACACAGTCTTAAATATATTTGAAAATGAAGTTACAGTCATTGTCAAAATTAAAAACTAGCTTGATATACTAAGCACTGAAAAATAAAAGTCGTTTAATATAATACAGGACATAAATCGTAACGACTATCATTTCATGTGAACGGAGTGTAAATTTTGATGATGATAATGATTATGACAATAACCGCTGTTAGAAAAAAAACAGGTATTTAGGGCTATGTACGTAACCACCATATAGGGCATTTGTCTTATAGTCCGTTAAGCTTATGCACTGTTATATTGTAAAACAAGCTTTCATTTGATTTTATATTTTTATAGAATCCTGAAAAAGAAACAGTCGAAGGCGGGACTCGAACCCACGACCTCCGGCGTACCGTGCCGGTGCTCTTCCAATTGAGCTACTCCGACTCTCGCCATCGATTGCCAATTTCAGCGACATCTGTTAGCAGTTATTACAACTACTAACTCAGCATTACTCCTTTACAGGAGTAAGTAACCGAAACGAGTCGCTAAACTTTTTTCTAATTTTATATTATGATAAAAAATCATAATATAAAATTAAAAAAAGCTTTCATTTTTAAATACATTAGTAATGATATTTTTTTTATTGTATAGAATGACTAGACGAGCATACCGTTCGCCTGATGGTAAGCGATACGACCACTTATAAACAGTAGAAACACCATACAGCACCTTGAGTTACAAAGTACTGTGTGGCATTCCACTGCGCTCGTCATCCTGAGACATAAGATGTTAAGTCTTATTATGTCCAGTAGTTACACTGGCTACAATGCCCTTCAAACCGAAACACAACAGTGCAACACTGCGGTAAAAATAGACTTTGTGGTAGTACCCACCCAGACGGACTCTTACATATGAGAGACCTACCACCAGTATTATAATTAATGAATTATATACAAGCCCTGCATTATATACTGCGCCAATGCAGGAGATTTCAAAGGTGCGTAACCAGGAGAATATAAAAAAAAATAGATGGATATTATATTATCGAACCCGCGACCCTCGTCTCGACAGAAAATTTATCTTCTATGCGTGTTTTTAATACACGAGCCTTATTATAAACCTTAATGTATCCAATTTAGAACAAAAATGTTACGGCATTAATATTTTATGGAACAATTTTAGCTGTTTTATTTTGTATAC
Source organism: Lapara coniferarum (assembly GCA_949316025.1). Taxonomy (NCBI): domain Eukaryota; kingdom Metazoa; phylum Arthropoda; class Insecta; order Lepidoptera; family Sphingidae; genus Lapara; species Lapara coniferarum. The sequence goes on from OX438919.1 coordinate 29,128,197, forward strand.
AAGGTCATTAGAAGCAGACACTGATTGAATGATTATAACGTGATTTATAAATAGAAAACGTACAACGATTTCGCTAAGAATTTTCTTTTACGTCAATCGTTAGTCAGGGGCTTTGGTGCCGAAGTACTTGAGATGTAAACAGCTTATGACCGCTTTTGTGCGCAATTTAGACCAGAAAAACGCGTGTTAATTATGTGTATTTGATCTTGTTTTTTACATGTTCTATACATGCATACTTATGTGTATGTATTATTGTCCATTATATGTGTTTTTTAAACATTGTCTCCAGTCGTTTATAGCAATTCATAGTAAGTAATATAAAAAAATGTTAAATCACCTTCAAGTACGGTCCAAACAGACAGAACATTTAGAAGGATGCACTTTTAATAATTCCCTTTCCAAAAAAGATCATTTGAGTCAAATAAATCTACTGTGGAGTAAAATTGCGTCCTAAGCACACGTTGGTACCACCAAACCCATGTTTAAGAGCTTTTACGTAATTAGTGTACTCAAATGAAGTCTGGAATAAAACAGTAGTTAGTGAATAATGTAAAAGACTTGTCCTCTAGCAACTTTGTAATAGTGTTTCATAGTTGAATTAGTTAGAGTAATATATGACGAAAAGATTGTATACATTTTATATAAGCAGTGGAAGACGTGCGCATCGGTTGTAGGATTAAAATTTGGCACGTCAGTTGTTATAAAATGAATTACTTTGAATCAAAGGCGTCTAGTTATATAGCCAAGCTTTACGAGAAAAAAGTAAAAAAAAATACCACACTTTTTTCATGGTGCCCATTTCAAGAGCTGTCTTCTACGTATGATATTATCGAGTGCTGATTACAAGCTACTTAGCTTAGACCAATTTACGTAATCGTAGAACATGCTTTAATCTTACTAATATTATAAAGGCGAAAGTTTGTAAGTATGTATGGATGTCTGGATGTATGGATGTTTGTTCCTCTTTCACGCAAAAACTACTGAACGGATTTCGATGAAATTTGGCACACGGGTAGATCATGTCCTGGATTAACACATAGGCTACTTTATATCCCGGGGAAATATAAACCGGGACTTTTATCCCGGAAAAACTTTTTAATGCGGGCGGAGCCGCGGGCAAAAGCTAGTAATATATATTTATTCCTCATTCTTTCAAACAAATCCAAGTTTGAACTGATTGACTTAATCACTTCCGCTCCCATGGATGGGTAAAGGGTAAAGACCTCCTTTTAACTCGTTAGGACACTAATCCCTGGGCGGATCCAATGTGTGCTAGTTTGTCGCTTTTACGTCAACTTTGCACAGGTGTGGTTTGATTAAAGCCCGAACTTCGAAATATTTCCTGTGACATTTGATCTCCGAAGAAACAATTGGGCAGACGAGCATGATATACCGACCATCAAGAGATTACCTGTTGCTGATCGCCATTTTTCTTATGGTTAGAATTTACTTTGGCGTGCTAGGCATAAAGAAGTTAGACCTAAGCAGGTACTTAAAGGCAAAAAAGGTTGTTATGATTCATACTGACATAATAGAAAGAGAAATTACTTTGGAGTTGAAGTTCCAGAAGTAATCACTGAAAATGATTCGATTTTGAAAAATCTTTCACGTATAAGCAGAGTAAGTAGCTACAATAATCTGAGTATTTTAGGTAAATTCTTATTTCAGGAACGGTATTATTAGCGTCGCAACCACAATCGAAACTCAAGCATGACGTTCTGTGAATTAGGTACATATTTCAATGTTTTAAATACCCTCGTTTCGTATAAGAATCGATTAACCTTTTCTCGTTTAAGAAAATACGTGCGTGGGTTTCATTACTATTATTCTGCATTAAGTCTGTCTCAAAATACGCCGTTTAGTTAATGTCCGTGTAATTGAAGTTTTTTTCCATTGGTATAAAACTTTAGTATAAAGAGGTTAAGAGCCAATGTCAGGAACTTTAAGGACTTTCAAATTCAAATTTCTCGTAAACTACTAAGATCAGAAGTTAGATTTTTGGATATGTGTAAATTGAACGTATAACTCAATAATATGTCAAAGCCAAAACACAATTGCTATAAATTTTCTCGATCGAAAAAAAATTCAAAGTTACCTCTGATATTTTCTTTAAACACGCTTTATCTCTAAATGGTGCAATATGTACATTCGCAACTTTATTTAAATACAATACAACAATTTTTTCAAAGTTTTATCAATACACAATTAAAACGAATTAAATAGTATAATCACAATTAAAAGAAAATTGTTTTGGCGCTTACGCCATTTCATTTCGGCATACGCGTGCGCCTCCCGTCACTTTCTCTCATCCGCGACGTCCAAATACGCCATCGCTGTTATGGGAGTGGCCCGTGCCGGCTTCAGTCGTCCGGAATCTTTACTGACGACGGACGTGCGCTCGAAATTTTCGGACGCCTTCAAAGTTCGAATTGGCCGTCTAGTGTAGGGATTGGTCCGCGCTGCCGCGCGGCAAATTTGAAGGTGCCCTGGAAATTCTGTTTTATAGTGTATCCAGCTCACGTCCGTGTATCAATATAAAATTATAGGCTCTATTAGGTCTATAAGATAGGCAGCAAGGGTAATTATTACATCCTTTCACCTTTGTAAATTGTTTCTAGTCGGAGACCAGCTTTTGTTATATTTAGTGATCGGTACGCTGAGGTGCCGGGTTCGAATCCCTGATTGAAAAACAATAGTCACTGCTTTTTTTTTGTTATTTATTCTGCCTCAGTGGTGTAGTTGTACGTTATGACTGCAATGCTGAGGTCTCGGGTTCGATCCCCGAGTCGGGCAGAGTGATATTGGATTTTTTTCTTTTCAGCCCGAAGTCTGGATTTTGAACCCGAAATGGTGATAGGCTTGCCCCCTATCACATCATAGGACGGAATACGCACGACGGAAAGTGAGTGCACTAGTTGCGCCTCTGCCTACCCCTTCGGGGATAAAAGACGTGAGAGTATATGTATGTATTATTTATATTGGGTAATTCATAGCTAGGGACGCCCTGGAATGCCGGCCCAATTTTGCGTAAATGACGCTTGCGTGCCGCTCATACATTTAAAAAATTCGTATTTTGCATGTAAAGGCTGTTCAAATTTTTACACCATAAAATTATTTTAGTATGATTTTTTGTAGTACTCATTTATTTATACATTATGAATCAATAATAACTAAAATGTTAAGAGCCAATGTTAGAATTGGTATACACGGCGGCCATTTTGAATTTCTTTGTTTTAAGGCCAATCGACCTCAAAATCGATATCTGGGCAGGCCTTTAGGTATAAAAGACGGATCCAATGTTAGACTTGAAAAAAGTGGCCGCCATTTTGAATTTCCTTGTTGTAAGGCTAATCGACCTCAAAATCGATATCTGTGCAGGCCTTTAAGTACAAAAAACGGATCCAATTTTAGAATTGAAAAAAGTGGCCGCCATTTTGAATTTCTTTGTTTTAAGGCCAATCGAACTCAAAATCGATATCTTGGCAAGCCTGTAGGTAAAAAAGACGGATCCAATGTTAGAATTAAAAAAAGTGACCGCCATTTTGAATTCCTTTGTTTTAAGGCCATTCGACCTCAAAATCGATATCTGGGCAGGCCTTTAGGTATAAAAGACGGATCCAATGTTAGACTCAAAAAAAGTGGCCGCCATTTTGAATTTCGTTGTTTTAAGGCTAATCGACCTCAAAATCTATATCTGGGCAAGCCTGTAGGTACAAAAGACGGATCCAATGTTAGAATTGAAAAAAGTGACCGCCATTTTGAATTTCTTTGTTTTAAGACCAATCGACCTCAAAATCGATATCTGGGCAGGCCTTTAGGTATAAAAGACGGATCCAATGTTAGACTTGAAAAAAGTGGCCGCCATTTTGAATTTCCTTGTTTTAAGGCTTATCGACCTCAAAATCTATATCTGGGCAAGCCTGTAGGTACAAAAGACGGATCCAATGTTAGAATTGAAAAAAAATGACCGCCATTTTGAATTCCTTCGTTTTAAGGCCATTCGATCTCAAAATCGACATCTGGGCAGGCCTGTAGGTACAAAAGACGGATCCAATGTCAGATCTGAAAAAATTGGCCGCCATTTTGAATTTCTTTATTTTAAGGCCAATTGACCTCAAAATCGGTATCGGAGTACCACTTTAGTTACTAAAGGCAGATCCACCGTCAGTACTGAAAAAAGTGGCCGCCATTTTGAATTTCTTTGTTTTAAGGTTAATCGACCGCAAAATCGATATCTGGGTGTAACATTACTAACAAAAGAGTGATCCAATGTCAGAATTGAAAAAAGTAGCCACCATTTTGAACTTTTTTGTATTAAGGCCAATCGAACTCAAAATCGATATCTGGGCATTGTTTTGTGCACAAAAGGCAGATGTAATGTTAGAATTTTAAATAAAGGCCGCCATTTCGATTTATTTTTCTTTAAAGGCTATTGGCTTTAAAATCAAAATCCGCTGGACATGACTGGCCACAAACTCTAATAGGTATAAAGGAGACGGCCTAAATTGGGCTTGACCTTACACTTTTGAAGCATGTATTAATATTCTTCTATTTTTATGTCTTCCATTTAAAAATATCCCACCAAAAACATAAATGTAAAAAAGGATAGCCAAGTTCAATACCAAAATTATGCTTAGCTGTGGGCTTCGCCGCAAAAAGAATGGAGATCTAAATGTGTGCCAAGTTTTATGCAAAATCTAAATATGTATTTATAGGAACAAAATAACATTATGAACAAGTATTAAATTCTATTTGTTTGCTTTATTGAATACCTATAATAGTTATTCCTTATGTTAATTCCTTATTAATAATCCGTGATAATTGTTTAATTTCAATACCTATAATAGTTGCTGGTATTTACAAATGTGAGATCTTTTACATTTATGTTTTTGGTGGGATATCATTACTTTTTGTAAAGAAAACTAGGTAGGTATTGAGTTGTGTGGTGCCGCGCGCCGCCGACGACACACCGTTGGCCGGCTGTTTAGCGCGTATTACAAGTGTTTTTTTATGGGGACACCACAAATGTTTTGGCTTAACTTTATCTTTATATTTCTGTTATAAAGCAAATATAATAAAACATATATTGGGATTGTTTCAAATATTTGCTTGTAACGGTTCCAACGCTACCATTAAAAATATTTTTTTTTTATGTGGACCCCTGTATTTTTAACTTTTTTTATTTTTAGATTTTTTCTTACGCTTACACATAATTACCGAGCTGGATTCCAAATTTCATCCTTCTAGGTCATTTGGAAGTAGGTTAGGTTTAGATACTATAAGTCTGTCAGTCAGTACAAAAATTTACGATTTTGACCTTCATATCTTTATAACCGTTTGAGCTAGCTTCATGAAATTTGGACTTCTAGATGTCCTTATAGATATAATTAAACTCACACAGTTTTATGTGTTTACTTTAAATAGATTTTGAGTTATAGAAAGGTGAAAAGTGGCACCAAGTGGTTCGTGTAATATTACACACGGCGCTGGCACCAACTTAGAGCGTTGGTTACATACTCAAAGAATACCAAGCATGTATAACAAGAATAATATTGACATAATAGTATTAATAATTCTTTGGGGGAGACCTATGTGCAATAGTAGCCTTTTAAAGGCTGAAAAAGAATAAGAATTAAAAACTATAGGTATTTTAGAAATTAAACTAAAAAGACATTTTCACTTTTTGGGATATTTAATATTGGTCGATATTATTTAATTTTACTGGCAACTTTGTTCAGCGCTCCCGACGTGATGTCAAATTGAAATACATTATTGACTCACTAACACTCTAGCTTCACACCTCGCGTCGTGGCTCGTATTGTGTTCGGCGTACCACTCGCGCGAGAGTGTAAATGAGCCGTTATATATTTATATCAGTCCTCGTCGATTCCATGTGATATTTTCAATTCTGGTTATTGTCTAAGCTAGCTCTGTTCACTATTCAATAGGGCAATCCAATGGTTAGGTACTGTGAACATCTTATGTCATCAGGTAAAAAAAAGTTATTCACCGAAAAATGATTTAGAAGCTCTACTCTACAGCGGTTCTTTCTTTACTCCCATTGGACAGACAGATTTTTCTTTCTCATTTGGAAATAGTTCTAATATAACTATAAAATAATGCATAAATTATCTCTGTAACACTAAGCCCAAAGTTCTATGAAGTTTTTCCCGTCTCCTTTTAAAATATGGCCATCATTATTTTTCATTCAGTTCAATAAGGATATCGGAGCTTTGTTATATTGCAAAACAAAAGCCTTAGAATTGAAGAAGTAGCTGTTGCAGTAAACATCAGTCTATTCTTCTGTACAAAATATCAAAAATATTTAAAAAAATTTAAGTAATTAACATTTCAAATTTTCTATAAGCATAAGTACCCGCGTAGTAAGAATGACCTTGCTATATTTTTCTTACCCCACATTACATACAGTTAAAATTATAAAAATTATCTAGATAGGTAGCGGCCGCCTTCAACATTTGTAACATTTATATCCTATATAGTGACTATTCAACCATAATAATGTAATCAATCTTCATATCAAGCTATGTAATTTTATTGCATTGCATAAATTTCGAACATCCTTTACATACAAAATTCGATTTTTAAATTGCATGGTGGCACTAGAGTAAAGCATCATTTACGTAAAATAGACCTGACATTCCAGGGAAGAAGTTTCATCGTGAATGACTTGTCGAAACTACCTTGATGTCGCAACTCGTAGTTGTATTACGTGCCCGGTACGGCCTCCACGCTCAGGTCTCGGGTTCGAATCCCGCGTCGGGCAAATACTATTTTTTTCTGTCCATTATCAACTCGGTCTGTTGAATTGGGCCCGGTATGTGGCAATAAGCTCGTCTCCTATTTGATAAGACCTAAAATAGCTAACGAAATGTGAGGAGAAAAGGTGTGATGCTATGTTTGACTGCCTCCAAGGCGTAGTTGCACACACGATACGCCTATTGTGCTGAGGTCCCGGGTTCGAATCCCGAGTCGGGCCGAAAAATAGTGACGCCATTTATTGTATTATTATTTATTTTATGTCCACCAAAGTTAGGAAAGTCCACAAGAATAAATCAAAGCAAAGCAAAATATAATTTAAAACATATTATAGAAGTTTCATACTGCTTTGCTTTTTACCTATATACAGACCTACGTAGGGGTAAGACTCGAACCTACCACCACACCAAATTTTATCTTGTCAACAAAAGTCAACTATAAGTGAATAATACTTTCGATGAGTTTAGATAACTTACAATGTCATTTTACATAATGTTCAAGTAATTAGGTAGATAATAGTGACATAATAATGGTTCTATAAACGAATTAAAATAAATTCTATGTTTTATAAGTTATAAATTTATTAGAAATTATAATAACTATAATATTTACAACACAGACATGCATTTGCAATGACGATCTTTTCGCGGGCTTGAGTGCAACGACCTGTCGCAACGACGCGATGCGACGAGGGCCGAGGCGCGCGATCTATCTCAGCGGGGCCGTGCGGCGCCTCGCATTTGAAATACGCTAAGTCACGCCCATCACAATTCCATATGTTTTTCACATAGGCTCTTAAAACTAATATCAATGTCATGACTCTTGTTGGCAAAATTACCTATGAAATACAGTACTTTTAGAGGAAATTTTTACGAGCTTTTTATTAATATTAGGTACATTTACTTCTAATCGATGGTTAAATTAACATCTCCTGTTTTATAAATTTTAATTAAATTTATTTGGCAGTTATCGTATTAAATCTATACTAATATTATAAAGCTGAAGAGTTTGTTTGTTTGTTTGTTTGAACGCGCTAATCTCAGGAACTACTGGTTCGAATTGAAAAATTCCTTTTGTGTTGAATAGACCATTTATCGAGGAAGGCTTTAGGCTATATAATATCACGATGCAACTATTAGGAGCGAAGAAATAATGGAAAATGTGAAAAAAAAACGGAGAAAATTATTTATCCTTGAGGGCTTCCATTGCGTGCACTGCGAAAACGGTTCAAGATACCAAAAATATCTGTATGAAAGAATTATTCCTCTTGAAATGATCTAAAAAAAGGCCGCGACAGTATATGTCTATCTTTTATGATTAACTCACTAGAATGGTTTTTATGGTAATGAAATTTGGTCGAAATTAATGCATTATTTGTTAAGAGTTGTATCAACGTCATAATATTTATTAATCTTTATCCAAATAAATGTGTTGGATAGAGTGATTTAACGGGAAGGTTTTTATGTACTTTTAGCCCGGAAAAACTTATTAACGCGGGCGAAGCCGTGGGCAAAAGCTAGTATATACTAATATTATAAGGATGAAGAGTTTGTTTGTTTGTTTGAACGCGCTAATCTCAGGAACTGCTGAACCGATTTTAAAAATTCTTTCACTAATAGGAAGCTACTTTACTCCTGAGTGCTATAGGCTTTTTATCTCGGGAAAATATTTTTGTCCCGGAAAAACTTTTTAACGCGGGCGGAGCCGCGAGCACTACTAGTAGCTAATATGCATAGTACTCATTTTATTACCTTTAATTATTTGGGAAAAAATTTCAAACCTAAGTATCTGCCAACCCGCAATAGGCCAGCGTGGTGGATTAAGGCCTAAACCCTCTCAGTTATAGAGGAGGCCCGTGCTCAGTGGTAGGCAGTATATAACACAGGGCTGGTATGGTAATTATTTGGGAGATTAGAGTCTGACTTTTATATTAAGTCCACTTATACATTTAAGTGACGAGAAGCAATTACTCAGAAGTTGAGAAACAGGCCTTATTATCCTGTATTATCTACTGTCAAGACAACGTGCACCTGCCTATCCATGATCTAGAATTTTCAGGTCCACATCTGCCACAACTTGGATCAAAATGACTAGAAACTTAGACGTTTGTGTTAGATTAAGTTGGTAATGGTATATCTTTGTTCCTACCACGAGATAAGACCGTGGGGATAAATTAAATAACCTAAACTTTTACTTGAGCAGTTTAAACTTGGTTAACTGGTTCACGAGAGATAAGTTTAACTAAACAAAATAAAGCATTTATTAAGGCGTGTGAGTTTTAAAGTGCGTTTGCTTTTTCGCTAGAGGATGAGTTGTCTCAAACATAACATACTAGTGGTAGGTCTCTCATATGTAAGAGTCCGTCTGGGTAGGTAACACCACAATGTCTATTTCTACCGCCAAACAGCAGTGTGCATGCACTGTTGTACTCCAATTTGAAGGACATTGTAGCCAGTGTAGCTACTGGACATAATGAGACTTTATTATGTCTCAGGATGACGAGCGCAGTGGAATGCCACACAGTACATTGTAACTCAAGGTGCTGGACGGTGTTTCTACTGTTTGTGGGTGGTCGTATCGCTAGATACACAGCTACACACCCAAAACTTATAACACCGCTGTTTTTCTGTCGGGGGTTAAAAATGCCTTATTTAGACACAATTTTAGACTACGATTATGAACTTTTCCTCTAAGCATATCTACCTATCAACACTGTATTACCTTATTACGCGGATGTCAGCGATGTAAATTGAAGCTGTGCCGTAATCAGCGGCCATATTGCCTGGCTGTAATCAACGTCGCCAGTCCTCATGCTTAGTTTGCAATGCTCACCATTAAAGTCAGATTACAGGTGCATTATTTATTGGAAGTTATTCTCAATTACTCCCGGGAAACTGCGCATTAATCTCAATTAGAACGTACTCGCCGGTTGGACATTTCTCTCAATTTTGCGACATGCAGTGCTTCTGTTACGTTAGTTATTCGCTCCAGTTTTTTGACCTGTTAATTAAATCACAAATCACACGAGTCGTGACTCAGCTGTTACAATTTTATGTGGCGTGTACAATGTGAAAAATTATTCGTTTAAATATAGTTGCGGGGTATATTTTATATAAAATCAATAGATGGTTTGAAACGATGGTTGTTTTACGAGGTAGGTCTCGCATATGAGAGTATCTCTTATAACAGTATGCTAGAAGTATTATGTTCTGCTTTAAGGGACATCGAAGTCAGTGCTATTATGGAATTATGGGACTTTACATCTTATCTGTTAGAGGGAGCGTAGAGTCTTGCAGTGCTTTGTGACTAATTCAAAGTTCAGGCGTTCTTGGTACTGTTTATTTATTTATTTATTTATTTATTAAGGATTGCCAACAAAATTTACAATATCACAAGTATAATAAAGATAGTAGTTAAAAAATATTATGTACTAATTGCAATTTCCATTACAGGCAACCACAACATACTCTATAAAAAGATAAGTTTGGAGAATACAAAATTAACACAATAAAACTCTAAGCAATCAACTAAATTATAAAAAAAAATGAGTTATAGTATAAATTAAGCTAAACTATAAACATAAACATAAATTGCTTTTATCAGAATACTAGAATACTATAGGTCTTTAACATTCTCGGATACAATTTTTTTGAATAAAAATAGAGAATTGCCGTAAATGTCGATATCACTTACTTTTAAAGAAAGTTGATTTTAGTAAGCAGACAGACGTGGGATGGGAGAGTGTTTTCCAACATTGGTTCGACAACGGCGAACGTGTAGTATGGGACTGTTCAAGGACAGTCGTTTTACTTACCACTAGGTAAGTAGCATTCTCATTTCAAAATTCAATTATGAAAAAGAAATCTTAAAAGATCTTAAAAGATATCATCCATGTATCAAAACAACACATTTGTTACGTATGTCGAGACGAGGGAAACTATATATTGTCGGATGAATGTAGTCGTTACAAATCATATTCCAGTGACATCCCGGTTTCCTATCGATATTTCACGTTCCCCCTCGTGATATATGTTGGTATAATATTTGTGGAGCTCTATGTCTTGGTATTAAGATTTATTTTTCCTGGTTCCGTTTAAGATTATCCTAGTTTAATTTCAAGAAAATGCTTTACAAATTAGGAGTTATAATATCTGAGATGAAGCGAGATAAATGCAGTTCTCAAAACAGTAATCTATCACTTTACGTAGATTTTCTGTTAACAGTGGTCTTAACTAATGTAAGGCTTTGAGCGGCAGATCTTCTCGAGGGTTTTTTTCGTAATTGTCGCAGAAGGGATTTTTTTAAGTTCCTTACAAGAGCGAGACCCTAGACTCATTCTCCATCTCTAAGGCCATCACTGTTTGTAAGGGAGTGGTACCACGCCAGTCGAGCTGGCTTATTCATGTTATGCATATAATTTGCATACATCGTAGTTTCAGTTTCAAATACAGTTTATTCGTGGTAAATTCTTAGCGAAAATAGAAAAATATTCATAAAATCCGCAATTTCCTTTCCCCGCAACCTCTAACCTTAAATATTATATTCGGGCTTTCCCGTGGGAGGTAATCCTACACCTTCCGGAAAGCAGTCAGGGTTTCAAGCCCGTTGCTAAAGGTCTCATTCTGTGAGTTACGTGCCTCGCACATTACCTCTTTAGTTAATTTATTCAGGTTTGTAGCTGTGGTCAGATTTTATTTTAGCGACGTTTTTGTGTAAAAATATGGGAACAATAGCTACATATACCTTGGTTTATGAAAAATATATTTTTTAATATTTTCACTAGATGTTATCGTGGTTCCGCCTGCATGACAGATTTTTCTTGGACTAAATGCCTAAGTGTGTACTTTGCCACGATAAAGAAGCCTATAACCAGCCTGTAGCTTAGATCCAGGATATGATCTACCTGTGTGCCAAATTTCATCCAAATCCGTTCAGGTTTTTCTGCGTGTAATTCTAACAAAACTCTTAACATATTTTATAACATTATGAAGACACATTTGGGATTTCTTTTTTTTTTGTTTTTTTTTTTCCCTGACTAGACTCTTGCTAGCCTGACGAGGGTCGGCTTATGCAAGAACATCGGTCTTTTGGGTGAGTGCAGAAGGCGCTCGCAACCCTTAAATTTTAAGCGACCACGCTGAGGGCGACCCACTAACGGGTCACGAACCTCGGCTCAGGACGGCCACTGATAGGATAAGACATCATCGTTCGGGAAAGATGGTTCTAAAACCTAATCCTATTCATTATGTTCGTAGTCTTCGGCACGCGGGCCGGAACAGAGGTGACGGGGAACGCGACGAGGTCCTCGACGGCGAGGGCGGTACAGCGGTCTTGTGGAGTGTATGAGCTTTTGATGCTCGATCTTTCTTCGAATGGCCAGAGTGATTTCGTCCTCTGGATCGGTTAATGAGATTTGGGATTTTCCTTCCTTGTTTATTGTACAGTATTTGAGTCCCGTCCTATTCCATGTGAAAGGTTTTGTGCGATATTTAATGCGCGAACGATTCATATCGAACGCGCCAAGCGGACAATTCACGTAAAAGGATTGATGCATTGATGGATACGTTGTAGGTGTAGCATGAAATCGAATGTTTCATAAAACGCCCAGATATAGGTATATACGTAATAATGAGTGATTTTACTTTAAAAAAAGATCAGTCAGGTTTCTATATTCTGTGGTAGCATTTGAATTAACTCATTTTAATGTTTCAGTTCTGACAAAGTTCAAAGATTAAGTGCTCTGTAGCTATTTATCGTTAGGATTAGTTAAATAGCTAATTTATGCTATGTTACAAACGTTCAATCGACAAGTTAAAAAAGATAATATCAGGCACTAGTATTCTATACATTGACCAAAACTGTTGATAAAGATTTTTTGTATTGATATGCATGACCTATCTTTGTAATTTTTATGCATGAACGTTGTTCGAGCTTTATAACACGATCCGTGCGGGCAGTTTATCAAGTACCCGTTGCAAATGGCTACCACACATAATGCCGTTGCATTTGTATACTCGGACGCGTTCATTTATTTGCGCGAGTACTACCAACATAGTGCTGACATGTCGGTAAACCAAAGCTTTTGCCTCACCACCGTCGATATTGCCCTAAAGCATTGTTCGATAAATGTCAATAATTTTGGATATAAAGCTGATTATGAGCTATTTGAATTTGGAATTTGATGTTTATTTTAGGTTTATTAGCATTGCTGTGTTTTAGCATGAGATGTTTATTTTATAATAATATTGTGGCCATTATTTCATTAGTATGAAGTCATTTTGAATGAATTGTAGGCATATACAGGGTGTATAACGTAAAGAGTGGATAATCCGTTACCATCGTGTAGGGGCCCTTAGGACTGTTCAAATAAAGACTAATTGTATTCCGTAAAAGTATCATGTTTTTCGAGATTTTTATTTATTTTTATATGTATTATTATATGTAGTTACTTTTATATTCAGTATAGAATACGTAGTTTTTATTATATTGGAGATATAATATTTATGTACATCTGTTTTCTAACCCATCTTATTACCTGTAGATGACCGCCCGCTCTATTTTTCCTTCTTAACTAAGTCCCTCCAAAGGTTGTCTGGAAGGAATCGCCAATTGCGATAAGACCGCCACTTGTACTTTTTATTGTTTAGCCTAGTTTATATTGTATATTTGTTATTTCGACTTTGCCTTAGATTAAAGAGTTTATAAATAAATACATTATTTGAACAGTTATGAGGTCCCCACATGCTGGTAACGGATTATCCGCTCTTTACGCCACACCCTGTATAACTAAATAATAATATGTATTGCTATAGAAATTACAGTCATATTATTAGCGAGGTACGGTTACGAGTATTCTTCGAGTTATATTAATGGTACAAACGTGTGTATTACAATTTGTGCAATTCAGTATCCATTGTACGCTGCCATATTGTCTAGAGTAGTAACTAATATTTCCGTTATTAATATATCGTTTAAGAAGTATGTATACCTACTAATATTTTTATAATTTGAGTACCAAAACTGATTACCGTAATTTCATTCATGGACATAATGAAATAACACAATTAACCTTTTTATATTACAAAAATGAGCGTTACAAGAAATAATTTTATGGACACTTGAATAAATTTCCGTATTCTCATTATAAAGGTGACATAAAGTACGTGAGGGACTTAACGCTTTCAAACTTCGGTGAAAATAACGTAGCTCTAATTAAAAGTTGGACGGTAACATGAAATTTAATAACACGGCTGCAGCCCACCAAAGAGGTGTAAATGTAAGTTTTTATCAAATCTAATATGAGCGTGGCCGTTCACGGATTCCCAATCAGATTTTATTATTATTTGCCGGCTTATTGGGATTATATTCTGTAAAATCTACGTATATTTCGAATATTGGCACTTGTTCTAAGAATATTAGGTATTATAATTGTGATAAAAATTTTACTGGTTCATTGCTATTGTATTGGACTGCCTCGGTGGCGTAGTGGTATTGCGTACGCATTACGAGTACGATTTGCGCGCTGAGGTCCTGGGTTCGAATCCCGGGTCGAGCCAAAAAAAATTGTGACTGGGTTTTTCCATCTTAAAATTTACTCAGTCGCAGCTTGGAGTCAGGAAGTTGGCGGTGTGATACCCCCGTGCCTCGGAAAGCACGTAAAGCCGTTGGTCCTGCGCCTGATCTCTCTCTCCGGTCATGTCGGATTGCCGTCTCACCGGACTATGAGAGTGAAGGAATAGCGAGTGCACCTGTGTATTGCGCACACACTTGTGCACTATAATATCTCCTGCGTACCTGGCTGATCTCCGTTGAGATTGGCCGCCGTGGCCGAAACTGGCTAGGAGGATTTCATTTCATTGCAATAGCAAAGGTTCGGTTTCAAATTGAAGTAGCTTCGCTGTAATGAACGCGATAAACTACCGATAACAGTCGAGCTCATAGAGTGAATTATGAGTGCCTACGCAGTAATATCTAGTATATTTGTACATACATACATACATACATACATACATATACACTCACGCCTGTTATCCCCGAAGGGGTAGGCAGAGGCGCAACTAGTGCACCCACTTTCCGTCATTATTCCGGCCCATGATGTGATAGGGGGCGAGCCTATCGCCATATCGGGCACAAATTCCAGACTCCGAGCTGATACTGAATAGAAAAACTCAATACCACTTTGCCCGACCCGGGGATCGAACCCGAGACCTCAGCTTTGCAGTCGTACTGTAATATAAGTACGCCACCGAGGCAGTCTTATTAGTCTTATTAGTATTTTTGTATGCCTTTTATATCTCCGGACTGCGAAGTTATAAATAGATTGCTGTTCGCTAAAGCTATGCCGTCTATGAAATATACTAAATTATTCAAATTTGACCTTAATGAGCGGTTCGGTCTGTAATGTGAATAAATTTGAATATTATTTTTGACGATGAAAGCTGTATTTTACTATTTTTTGTAGACATTCCCGAACATGAAAACACTTTGGGTTTCTTTTTATGTGTGTTTTATGAGTTATTGTCATAGGTAAGGTGGGGGTTTTACCCGAAAAGGGTTCGTAGGCTTTTAAAGGTGGTATTCGGTTATCCTCCGATCCAACGGCGTATAGCAAACAATGTTACCTTTCACCAATTTTGGTACATCTATCTTCGTCTGTACGATCCATTAGGAAGCCATTGTCGGTATAGTATACTTGTACAGTTAGCAAGAAACTTATCAGAAAAAAATAGCAACTGTAAAATCTCCTAAACACTTTTGTGTTCTTACCAATATTATTTAACTTAAATCAAATAAAAGTTGCTTATGTTTTTAGATAAACGAAAACAATGTTTCAGTTAAACTTAATGTATAGAGGTGATTTTTAGTTTTCAATTTCAACTACTTTTGTTGCCGACTGTACACGTGCCTAGACGATGTTAGTTTAGAGTAAGTGTACCTGCCTCATGCAGATCTTTGTCTTGTAACACCTGCGTATACTCTGCTCAAAGAGAATCTTAAAGTAAGGCCTTTGTTTACGCAGTGCTTGCGTCTATGCCTTGTATAATTTGTAAAGCTTTGTGGTGTTCTCCATCCCGACTCGAACAAAAAGGTTCGGTAACTTTTTTTATGACATATAAATGACGAGATGAGCATGCCGTTCGCCTGACGGTAAGCGATACGACCGCCCACAAACAGTAGCAGCACCATCCAGCACCTTGAGTTACAAAGTACTAGTGGCATTCCACTCCACTCCTCATCCTGAGACATAAAATGCTAAGTCTCATTATGTCCAGTACACCGGCTACAATGTCCTTCAAACCGAAACACAACAGTGCAACACTGCTGCTTGGCGGTAGAAATAGACATTGCGGTGGTACCCAACCAGACGGACTCTTACAAATGAGACCTACCACCAGTATCAGTAACTCATATTTTGGCCCCATCGTTAAGCTGTGTAATGGTTTATCAGCATACGTGTTCCCCCCTTCCTATAATATGAGGTCCTTCAAGTGGAGGGTGAAGAAGTTATTACGCATACCTGTGCCGAATGTCTACGGATGTTTTTATTTCTAACCGGTCGACACTCTTTGGGTTTCATTTCACTTGTCAGGTACAATGGAGCCATTTTAGCCGCGTTTGATAAAAAAAAGTACCAGTTTTTTGGTTTCGTATTGATTTTGTTATGATCATTTTAATGAAACCATTATGGTTAGCATGCGAGTTTTATTTTACGGGCTTTCCTACAATATCTTTTATTGTAAAATGAAAGATATTATGCTTTGCAAAATCACCGACACATTATACAACAAAAATTAAAATTCAATATCAGAATACAAAAGTTTTGTGTTGTAAATGCACTTTTGTGTTGTAATCCTTCAGTGTGAAATTTTCTCCGTTCAAAATAAAACAACCACGGTCACGTCTTTCCATATAAATAACACGTAAAGGACTTGCAATTAAACTTGAAAATTAGCATTCACTCATCCTTAAATGAGTTGAAAGTATAACAGCGTCTAATTAAAATGTCACGGGTGGATATAAAAGACCGGCGCTCGTAGCCGGGGAAGGACCGGGGTATGAAAAATTAATAAAGGGTGGGCCTCCGGTTGTGTTACTACGAATGTCATATACTTGGGCTCCAGAGAGCCATAACGAAGGCTATGGGAACAGTGAAGGGTTGATTTATTATGCAATTTTGAAGTAAAGTACGAGAGGCAGTTACGATTAAATTTCGCAAATGTAATTTAACCCGTTAAACCCCGCTTACATATATAGATGTATGGGGAAACCCTATATACTCGGACGCCGGCGTCCGTAGCGGGGCTTGACGAGTCAACTGCCTCGGTGGCGTGGTTATATTACGGTGTGACTGCAATCCTGAGGTCTTGGGTTTGATTCCCGCGTCGGGCAAAGTGATATTGGGTTTTTAATTCTGTATCAGCCCGGAGTCTGGAATTTGTACCCGACATGGCGATAGGCTCACCCCTGTTACATCATGGGACGGAATACGCCCAGCTAAAAGTGGGTGTACTAGTTGCGCCTGTACCTAAACCTTCGGGGATAAAAGGCGTGAGTGTGTGTGTGTCATTTAAAAGATGAGTAATGGATAAAAAATGTTTTGTTTGTGTACTCGTCAAGCTTTGGACAAGTAGCTTGAGGGTATTGCCATTCTTTTGTGTACTTTTAAAATTGAAAAATAATATAATCAGTTTAATTTTAATTAAGAATGAGACAAATTAATTGTCTCTGGGACTGTAGCTTGTGCGCCGCAGAACGTGTTGTGCTATTTCCACGTATTAACTCAATAAAAACGTGGCAGCTGTAAGATATCTTCTTGTCCTTAATGTTGTTATTTTTTTAGTTCTGATCCACATTTTTCGAATTTACATTCGAGAAAGGCGAGCTTCGTGTCAAATTGTGGAACCTCGCCCCTCTCCAATATCCAATTGGGAAAACACAGGTAATTCAAAATTAACACGATACCTTAAATTTGAAACTTCTAGAACTATTGTAAGACTAAAAAACTAGAATAAATTGGCAGTACGATAAAAGTCTACGAGTTCTATCAAAAATATTAATCTTGGAAACGTTTTTAATGTACTTTAAGTCTCTTGTAATAACTATCGCTAGTCTCGAAACAAGACCTCTGAATAAAATACCTGTTCTATTCCCGTTTCTCGCGTCACAAGGCAGATCAACGATCCGTGATAGGACGTCTAAAGTTTTCATTGAAAAGCGTCGTGACATGAAAATCTACTATTGTTCCCTCCGATCTATCATCGCTTGTCGAATAGGACTCAGTTGATTCCTAACCTCATTTGAATGAATTATTTACGTTTACTTTATTTCATTTCTTTTACGTATGTGACACATTTAAATAAATCAAATTTTGTGGATTTAATTTTTACTCTTGATGATTCAGAATACTTCATGGTCACGGGGCGGACCGAGATACGTAGGTCATCCTAGAAGTTAATTATTAACTTTTAAAATAATATATAAATAAAAAGTCACTTTTTAAGTCTAATTTTAAAATCGCAATAACATACGCATATTTAGTTTTAAGTATTTCAATAATATGTAAAAATATGACTTATCTAATACTAATATTTAATTCAGAGGTTCATTGGACTAATGTAACATTAGATGACGTTCTGACTTCAAAATTGTGTTATTATGGAAATAAGGTGTGATCAATCACATCAGCTGTTCCAGGTGTTATTTACGTATGATTTCCTATAAAGAAAGCATCTTCATCTACTTTTTTATTAAATTCATAGTTCATACTACCCGAGAAAAATAAACTCGGTTGTATCAAAACACATTGACACTTTATAAAATTAAAACCCATTTCCTCAGAAAATTTTGTCTCGCAAAGAATGAGGATTCTTATTTTAAATTGAACAACTTTTGCAAAGTAGAAAGTTTGTAGTCGGAAAACGACTCTGCAGCATTCGTGCGTGTTGAAATAAAAATATAGCTCAGTTTTATGATTTCTTTCGTGGAAGGTGAAACCGAGCTTTTAAAGAACAAAGTCGTCTGTCTGTCTAATGAGATTATCAGTTCGCTGAGAACGAGTATCGCATTCCTTGCTTCCGTAAGTACCACGCGTTCTCAATTTCGACCATGACGTCTCCTGTCATTAAGCGAAAATCGTCGTTCCTACGCATAAGGTTTTAGTAAAAAAAAAAACAAATGTCAACCGACGCTCAACGGGGGAATGACTGGATATATTTCATGCTATTCCTTAAATTTTCTCGCGGTCGTTCATCTGATACCGCAGTATCATGAAATATTAGTGTTAATTCTAAAATGTCCTTAGAAATCATATTTGTTTATGTGAGATTCCTTGTATGACTTACTATTATGTTTAGCGACTGTCAAAGGAATGGTTATGACACCTATGACTGGTATTTTATTATCGCTAAACGAAGTTAATTATAGTATGAATTGTAAAATGATACTTCCCTAAATTTTATTATTCTGTACTAAGTGTTGCCCGCTTCCCCCGCGTGTAAAATCTTTCCCGCTACAAAAGTCCCTAAAACACAGTAGAACGTCAGCGCCATCTACCTGAAGAATCAAATCCTACTAATATTATAAAGGCGAAAGTTTGTAAGAATGTATGGATGTTTGGATGTATGGATGTTTGTTCCTCTTTCACGCAAAAACTACTGAACGGATTTCGATGAAATTTGGCACACGGGTAGATCATGTTCTGGATTAACACATAGGCTACTTTTTATCCCGGGAAAACATAAAGCGGGACTTTAATCCCGGAAAAACTTTTTAACGCGGGCGGAGCTGCGGGCAAAAGCTAGTTAAAATATATATTATTACAATAGCCTAGTTGGGAGTGGAGCGGTCTGCCGCGACAATCTCCGGATGTTCGAACCCGAGGCACACACCTCTGACTTTTCAAAGTTACGTGTGTATTGTTTATCAATTATCGTTCGCTTTAACGGTGAAGGAAAACATCGTGAGGAAACCTGCATACCTAAGAAGTTCTTTATAAGAATTTCGAAGGTATGTGAAGTCTACCAACCCGCACTAGGCTAGCATGGACTAAATTACCTATGAAATACAGTACTTTTAGAGGAAATTTTTACGAGCATTTTATTTATATTACATTTACTTTTAATCGATGGTTAAATTAACATTGCCTGTTTTATACATTTTATTTGACAGTTATTGTATTAAATAGCTAATGTAGATAATACTCATTTTATTACCTTTAATTATTTGGGAAAGAATTTCGAAAGGAAGTATCTACCAACCCGCAATAGGCCAATGTGGTGGCCAACTAAGGCCTAAACCCTCTCAGTAGTAGAGGAGGCCCGTGCCCATCAGTGGGACATATAATACAGGGCTGGAATTATCATTATTTCCCACGGAAGTAAATTACCGGGATAAAAAGTAGCCTATGTGTTAAACCAGGACTTGATCTACCCGTGTGCCTAACATTTAAATCAGTTAAGTTGATTCTTCGTTTACTTCTAAATACAATTTATGACATCGAATGACGTGACGAGCATGCCGTTCGCCTGATGGTAAGCGATACGACCACCCATAAACAGTAGAAACATCATTCAGCACCTCGAGATACAAAGTACTGTGTGGCATTCCACTGCGCTCGTCATCCTCAGACATACGATATTAAGTCTCATTATGTCCTGTAGATTCACATATTTTCGCATTTATTATCTTACTAAGAAGTAAGCTATGTCGCTATGGCGCTCATTAGGGGAGGCCTATGTCCAGCAGTGGACTGATAAAGGCTGATGATGATGATGATGATGAAGAAGTAAGCTAACATTACGGATTCCCAAAATGGCTGTACGATACAATGTAAAGCAAAACACAAAGTATGTAACTCACTGTACACAGTATACTGGTTAATTAAAAAGCCACATTTGTTTTCTGTACAAACCATTTCGTTACTTTATGGTTTTCCCGTTGTCAACAGCTGGTTTTTGTTATCTAGGCCAGAGATAAATCTTGGCAAGACGTTGTTTGTTACACACGTTTTATGTCGCACTTAAAACTGACATAAACCTGCATTACGTGTTAATTGTATTCTTAATCTTACAATTTATGGATATTACGGAAGCGTGGTTTATATTTATGTAAATTATGTTTGAAGTTGAGTACATACTTACTGAATATATGTTTTCCTTATTTCTTTTTTTCAAGAATAACGCATTTACCTTTCCTGTAAAAATAATGGAACACACACAAATTCCAAGAACAACCGTTATTATAAATAAGCTAATGATATTTCCAAAATTAAATCAAGATATATTTTTAATGGAAAAGAACAGAATATTAAACCGAGCTGATAAAACAAAAATTAACCACAAATATAATCGTCTCGGATAAAAAAAATACTACGAGAGTAAAGAGAAACATCTAAGAGAGCGAAGGGCGTCTGCGAAGTTCCATCAAGTTCTCAACTGTGGGTATTATTTGCAAAAGTAAATTTTATTACGTTATGCATTGATGTAATAAAAACCCGTTATGTTTTTGAAGTGTCGCATGGAATAGAAACGTGTTGGTAATATCATCTTGAATATTATTCTTTCATTGGTTTTTTCCTTAAATCGCAGTTAAAATTTTGATGTTTGTTCCTCTTTCACGCAAAAACTTCTGAACGGATTTCGATGAAATTTGGCACACAGGTAGGTCATGTCCTGGATTAACACATAGGCTACTTTTTATCCGGGAAAATATAAACCGGGACTTTTATCCCGGAAAAACTTTTTAAGGCGGGCGGAGCCGCGGGCAAAAGTTAGTAGGCTCATAAATATTAGCGATAACCTTGAGACATTCGAAAATGACGAGGCTTATTTTCGGATTTGAAAACTAGACTCACACTTCTTATTTTTAGGTTTATATTTCGGTATTTAAAATAGACCCCAAGAGGGAACTATAAGGGGCAGCACAAAATCGACACAAGAGTCACATGTGTATAAAGAAAAACTTAGACTGGAACAATAATTTATTTATTTATTGTAGTCTTTTAATATTCTTTTAATTTTACTGGTGGTAGGACTCTCATATGTAAGAGTGCGTCTGGGTGGGTACCACCGCAATGTCTATTTCTACCGCCTAGCAGCAGTGTGGATGCACTGTTTTGTTTCGGTTTGAAGGGCATTGTAGCCAGTGTAACTACAGGACATAATGAGACTAGACATCTTGTGTCTCAGGATAGCGAGCGCAGTGGAATGCCACTCAGTGCTTTGTAGCTAAAGGTGCTAGATGGTATTTCTGCTGTTTATGGGTGGTCGTATCGCTCACCATCTGCTTGTTATTCGATGCCATAAAAAACAAAAAATGATGAAATATGTGTTCCGGTGGAATATTATTGATAGTACCCAGCGTGTTCAGAATATGCTTTTTTTAAATTGGAGCTAGTTATTTAAGCAAAATTAGGAGGTTATGTTTGCTTAGTTACAGATTTTTTGTATATTATGTTCAAAACACACACACACACACACACACACACACGCCTGTTATCCCCGTAGGGGTAGGCAGAGGCGCAACTAGTGCACCCACTTTTTCGCCATTATTCCGTCCCATGATGTGATAGGGGGCGAGCCTATCGCCATATCGGGCACAAATTCCAGACTCCGGGCTGATACTGAATTGAAAAACTCAATATCACTTTGCCCGACCCGGGGATCGAACCCGAGACCTCAGCTTTGCAGTCGTGCTGTAATACAACTACGCCACCGAGGAACTAAAGATGTTCAAAACATCTTTAGTTTTATAAATTACGTAATGAGACATTTCCAAATGCCTTTGAAACTCATAACTACGTATGTTATATGCAGCATTTATTATTTTTGTCGATTTTCATATAACCGTGGAATGTAAGTACTTAGGTACTATTCTTGGCAACATAATAGCATTTCACAACATTTAATTTGTTTATTTTCATGTTATGGAGTATCCAGATACACAGCAATACATTATCAACACATTAAATGTTATTTTCCACCATTTTAATACGAATATTTTATGTCAATGCCAAATATTGATATGCTGAAAAGGATTTAGATTGCTCCACCAGATGGCAGAGCTTACGACGTGCACGTTCCCTATAATTATTTTTGGAATATTTAGTAGGTACCTATATTAAAGTATTATACATCGGCATCATACAAATAAATTTTATTTGGCTACTACAAAGAGTTCTTAACTAACTATACTGTTTAAATGTCTTTGGTCGACGATAACATTATAAGCTGAAGAGTTTGATTGTTTGGTGGAACTCGCTAATGTTAAACTACTGAACCAATTTTGAAAAAATTTTCACTTATAAGAAACATCACTCTTGCGTGCTACTTTTTAGCCGGGAAAAACTTATTCATGCGGGCGGAGCCGCGATCATAACCTAGTGAATTATACAACTGAAAGATCAAGTCTAGACACATTTGTACATTAGTTCTAGACATCTTCCAAATATAAGTAAGACAATACCTATAAAGTCTCTCGGGTACTGTGTGAAACAAGGAATGTGATATTACTATAGGTGAGTGTTTTCGTAGATTCACGTATTTACCTGTAAATGGAGCTTCGGGGATGGGTAACAGATCGCTGGCTCACTATTACAAGGTCCTATGTTAATTTTAATTATGTTCGAAAAATGAGATTTCATATTCTCATGTGAGAAAAATGAGAGAAGACAATTAAGGCACTGTTCCCCCTTTACTTATCTTTCAGGATTATTGGAAATGTTTACGAAAAAGACACAGAATCATGTGATTTATACAATTCAATTTGTGCAAAAAATATAAAATAGAACCTTGTAATAGTGAACCAGCGAGATATGTATAGGTTTTCCGAATACTATGTTGTGTTTGTTCCTCCGAGTTAGTCTAAGTTTGCACTAGGGTTATTTGTCGCGAAGGTTTTTCGCTATTGCAAAACAGCTTGAAAGTGCATTACGGTAAAAAATCGACCTCTTCTTTTTTGTCACTGAATGAGTGGAATACATAGTTGCGATCATACGGCACAGCGTGAAGAGATGCTACAGAAACGCAGGTGCATTTTAAGATAAAAACGCGAGCGATAAAAGGCCACATGCGAGCGCGCCTACTGAATTTCGTAAGTTACAAACTGTACGCGGATTTATTCCGGACGCCATATTTTTTTTTATTATTGGTGTCCGTTTTTAAATCAGTCACGGGAAAAAACCGCCATTGCGTTCGTTTGTATTGATAACTTCGAATCACTATGTGACGCGGCTAAAACCGTCTTGTATAAAAACAATATGTAAGAGGATATGAGCTGAATGTTAAACGACAAAAGGTCGAAATTATCGTGTATTTAAATGGCACGTTCCAACGAGCTACATTACCGGGGTGAACCAGTATACACCCAGGAATACACAAGCCAGCTCAATTTGCCATCCCTCGATGGACCTAACGTTTTTCACTCTCGGATGTTTGAACTACTCTATAATTACCATCAGGTTCAGGATAGATTTTTAGCCCTGCCGGTATTTAATGAAATAGCATAGCATAATGGCTTTCAAAATATCAACAAAAACGTTCAAAACGTTCGTTGCGTGTATACACATGCTTTCATTGGCAGATTATGAGGGACGTCACTTAATTTATGCCCACCATGTGTCAAAGCAAAGAGACCACAAGATTTACTCTGCACTTGGTATAAAATTAAAGTGTACTGCACATAGTTATAGTGCAATTTTCGTAGTAAAATGCTCTGATGTTTAACTTACAAAGGTTGGCAGCGCGCGGGGCTTTATAGATAAGTATGTCATTTATTGCATTCACAAACTGAAAGGGATTAACTTACGAAGTTTTCTTTTGGTTTATTATTGAAATGACCTATTACTGTATTAGCAGCTTACGCAGGCACACAGCCCGTGAGTGTACTGTGAGATTTAAATCCGATTATTAGACCCAGTAACTATTTATTAGTGTTTTTGTTTCAAAATAACACGCACTTCTGTTTAATAGACGAATTACATCATAATTGGATGAACGACAAGCCAAGTCAAAAGTTCATGCAGTTGCACTGGTTGGTTCTGAGCCTACTCCTTCAGTAATTAAAGTGTGGGCGTGTTAGTATATGACTCTCGCTTGATATACTTAGTCAGGAACTTATGGTTTAATATTCCTATTGCCCGGTTCCAGCAGCAGTGATTATTTTCAAACAATATTAAACTAATTTTAGATTTAGTAAGACGCTACAGAAATACAATACTCGACAATAAGACTTGAGTTCAAGTAGAACAATAAGAGGAAGTGCAAATGGCAACAATACAGACTTAAGTCCGCGGCTCACCGTAGGCTTTTCAGAACAATATCCAAGAGAACAATATCCTCATACCTAGGGGTGTCATAAGAGGAAACTTCTAATCCAACAATCTATTACTCGGATGCTTTTATATAGCCATAAATTTGACCTTTAATATCATTTAATTTATTATCTGTACCTATCATTTCGATAAATAAATATTAGGAGATAATAATTAATTATTTATTTTATTTGTTGACCTTTAATAGAGCATACATTAAATAAGAAAGTTATGTGTTTTTCTGGTACTAAAAAAAAATTGTTAATTAAATAAAAGATTCACCTGTGAACTGTCTATATCTGTTCAGAAATATATTTGTTTGCTTCTAAAAATATTACAATGTCTAAGTACACAAATATCTTTCTAAATGTCATCGTTATAATACTAATTGGAACAACTTTGCTTTACCATTCATATGAGAGTAATTCAATATTAGTTCAAGACTAAATATACCTACTCGCAAAGTTTCGTTCCACAATTTGGCGTCTTACAAATCATTAAAACGACTAACTAAACATTAGTCTCCGATATAATAAAATTTAACTTAGATTACGAACGTTGTTACTGTAAATCGTAGTATCGTGATCAAAACCCATATAAACGTGGAAAGTTTGATGTTTATCTGTTCGAGGAAAGTTATTACCAATTTGAGACGATCGGGCGGAAGTTATCGTCGTTATATTAAGATATGTTGTTACCGTGTAATTGGTTCGTGGAAACACAAACAGTGCGGAATAATGTTTTTAAGATCGGTTAATCTTTCGTCGAAAGTCGTACAAATGTAGGCAGTTTAGATCATTGTAATTAGTTTGGGACTACATAATATAAAATTGCAGTTGATAATACGACCATAATAGATAGATGTAGTAAATTTTTATGGTGTATCTTATTATAAATAAAATTCAGGATTATCTATAAGGCTTGGTAGTCATTTAGATCTTAACTCTTCTCAGCGGAGTCGACGAATATTCTCAATATTGGCATTGGCATATTCCATATTTATGTTTTTGATAGGAGATAGGTGGCGTATTTGTATTACCGTATGACTGTAATGCTGAGGTCTTGGGTTCGATTCCCGGGTCGGGTGATAATGAATTTTTTAAATTTAGTATCAGTTTGGAGTCTGCAATTTGTGCTCGATATGGCGATAGGCTCGCCCGCTGTCACATCATGGGACGGAATACGCACGGCGAAAAGTGGGTGCATTAATTGCGCCTCTGCTTACCGCATCGGAGATAAAAGGCGTGAGTGTGTGTGTATTAGGTTATATTTAATACGAGAATTTTTCTCGCGTATCCGCTCGGATGGGTGTTTTTTCCGGGACAAAAGTCCCACTTTATATTTCTCCGGGATAAAAAGTAGCCATGTTACGCGCTGATAATACAGCTTTATATTGGTGTAAGAAATTTTAAAATCAGTGTAGTAGTTTTTGAGTTTATTCGTTATAAATATAAAAAAATACAAATCTTTCCTCTTTATAATATTTGTATAGATTAGCCCTCGGTTTTATCTCTTGGGCAGAGGTCGTCTCTTACCCAGACGTCGTCGAGCTTACAATATATATCCCATGAAATAGAGAACAAGAATCCGCATCAAATCATCTACTTCGACGGCTCCCAAGAACAAAGTCGTATATGCAAAATGAAGCTTTTCAGTAGAGTGCTTTGAAAGTCTAAGTTAATTGTGAAAATCACAAGTTATAGTGAACAAAACATTATATTCTATATGGTTCAGTAACAACTTTGAACTTAATGTGTGAAAATAGCACTAATTCGCACATGAATACAAACTAACGACTTTCAAAGCGCTCTACTGAAAAGCTAACATTTTGCATATACGACTTTGTTCTTGGGAGCCGTCGACTTATTCGCTGCACGATTTAGTAATTGAACGAAGTGCTGCATGATTCCCAGCCCAAGTACGCAGCCTCTAAACCTATGAGGTATGTTTTGGTATGAACCATATGATATAACTAGCTTTTGCCCGCGGCTTCGTCCACATTAAACAGTTTTTCCTGTATAAAAGTCACTTTATATACAAACTATACATTTTTAACAGTATCCGTTATAATTGTAAGTACCAGGCGACAATAAATTGATACAGATCGAGAGATCTTGCAATATGGTCGGTCAGCGACACTTTGGTACAAAACGACTTTCCGTCCAGTATAAGTAGATTGCTGACTTTTGTCAGAAAGGCACTCGCAGTCACAATAGACCATATAAATTATTTATCTACTGTATTATGCATGCATTATAGAATAGGTATATAAACCTTCGTCTTGAATCACTATAGCTACTTAAAAAACCACATCAAATTCCGATGCCTAGTTTTAAATATCTATATAGGGACATAGGGACAGACAGCGGGTAGCGACTTTGTTTTATACTATGTTAACATTAACATATAACGTAGATGTTTGTCTAGCATAATATTCTGATTTAAATATTTAAACAGTGGAGAAATGCTCCTACTATTAGCATAGTATTACATGAGCTGCGAAATTTAGTATAGTCTTCATTCGAAGTCATGTACACATAACGTTCTCCACAGTAGCATTGGTATTTAGCATACCCCATAGCATAGCTATGTAATGAACACAATCCACATGTATGGGCATCGATTACACATCCCACTTCTGATATTAGAAACTGCAACGGTTTTGATTTAAATAAAAATATGTACCACTGACTTTATAGAAATACTTTCACAAAAAATATCACCAAGCGAACGACCGGCACGAAGGCAATGACCAACTGACTCAAACTGTCAAACGTTCTATGCTATTATAGCAAAAATTGTAGATCATCTCATTAATACCCGCACAAAAAATATTTTTGCCCTAACAATAGATAATAATATTTTTATAATGAATATTCAAATTTAGAATCCAGATATAAATATTGTTATTCAGCAGCACACCTGGCTGCAAGGTATTCGCATTGTACATCATTTGTTCTATACAGCACGTCACTCAGAAGTAAGTTTACTCTAAGTCTAGTATCCTCGAAAATTATTTTTTTGTCTTTATTTTTACACAATAATGCTGTCATGCGTATCGATATGCTTCAACTATCTGCCATACAAATAAAGACATTCAAAATTCTATACCTAAATTCAAGGAAAAGAAAATATCGTAACCGTGTGGGTCGTATCGTCTACCTCTGTGGCACGTAACCCCGATCGATATTTACCCTCTGCTCCACATCTCTAAAATTATCCGGCCCGTGTTCGGTGTTATCTAGGTAAAATGAGAATCGTTAGATTGTCGGGATTACCTTTATTAGCAAATATAATCTGTGGAAGCTTTTATGTCGTTGATTGCATTGAATTGGCTAAGTAATATTGTAAAGTTGAAGCGTTGCTATTTGTGGGCTGATTTTTCAATCATCAGATAAGATACTTCTTATGTTTATGCGAATGTTAGACATTGAAATAAAACTATTTTGCGGATTTATCGCTGTTTTTTTTTCAGTCATATTTTCTCCCGACGTGTCGTCGAAACCACACCAGATAAAATTTATTCATAGGATAAAGTACAACACTAACTAATTAAAAGTGGCTGTTCTATATTATATAAAATTGTCAATTTCTCTCGCTTTTATATTTTAGGTAATAATACGACGGATAATTTTTAACTTAAGATTGAAAAATCCGCCCGGTTATAAATATCTGTATATACTACTGTGATTCAAAGAATGTTAAACTTTTGAAAATGTGTAGTCTCTGATTGCTATAATATATTCTTTATTCAGGAAATAACATTGCATAGAAATGGATTTGGTTTGGTTTTTACTGAAAATATGAAGCTAGAGTGGACCTTAATGCTACAGTTCTTTTTAACCCGAAAATTGGTTTTCATTAGCAGTTTCACGAGAATGATTTGCTTTCATAATAACATAATTTTGCTTGAATTTTTAATGAAAAAATACATGGAAACGTACTTTTAAGTCAAATATGGAGTAAAAAATATAGTAACCCCCGACACAAAAAACCTCTAAAAAGTAAAATAATAAAAGCGTCTTGTACGTAATAATATTTAGACCCAAGTGCCGTCGCGTCGGGGGACTGCCAAAGAAGTATTTTCATCTCCCTGGTCCGGAGTTCGGTCCCCCGACGTGAGGACGTTTGGGTCAAAATATTACTAGGTACACGACAAAGACACTTTTTACTTTTTAGAGATTTTTTATGTTGGGGGTTATTTAGATTTTCATTTAATGTTTCTTTCAAACTTTTTAAATTAGTTTATTCTCCATCATGGGGCCTTGATAATTAACTATAATTATCTAATCTAATCTACCTACTCGTTGAGACCATCCTTATGAGCCAAACACGCTACATCTGCTATAAGTTGCTAAGGAGTTGGGTATCCCGTAGACTACTAGATGCTGCAGCATCAGCTCATATTTAAAAATATTACAGAAGTCACAGTACACCAAATTTAAAATCAGTCAGACTTTTTAAGTTGGATATGAGCTGACAATCTTCAAACGCCTGAACAGATCTTCATAAATCATATCTAAGAACCATTTCGATCACATCAGCGTTCAAACAAAAAAAAAACCGCGTCCAAATCGGTCCATTCGTTTGAGAGCTACGATGCCACAGACAGACATACAGATACACACGCTAAACTTATAGCACCCCTCTTTTTCTGTCGAGGGTTGAAAAATATATTGTCATTCCGCCATGCGACTTGGTAAGCTTAATAAAATCACCTCTCAAATATTAATATGCTGTATATAGTACAGAGCATTAATAATATATTTCTGCAACACAATATGACACACACACACACACACTCACGCCTGCTATATCCCCGAAGGGGTAGGCAGAGGCGCAACTGGTGCACCCACTTTTCGACGTGCGTATTACGATCCATTTGATAGTTGGGGAGCCCATCGCCATATCGGGCACTAATTCCAGACTCCAGACATACTGAGTAGAAAAACCCAATATCACTGCCCGACCCGGGGATCGAATAGACCGTGGGCCAGTGAAAAATTTCGTCAGTCATTTTCTCCCGAACGATAATTGGTGAGATGCATCAGAGACGTGTATCATAAAGCCTCGTGAACGTCAGCTTCGGCTCCGTGGGTGCCATGAGCGGTGGTAGCCTCCCAAAGATGTAGAAAAAAAAATATTATTCAGTCATTTCCTCCCAACTAAGAATCATTTTAAATTGTAGCTAACCCGATACCTTGAAGAAAAAAAATAATCAGCTGACTGTAACTTGGGGCATTATGCGTCAGCTGGTCAATCAAACATGTAATAAACATATATCATTTCAGTGATTTCCTCTCAACTACAAATTTACCTGATGATAGCTTATACGCAACTATGAATAAATATGTATGTCAGCTGGCTGTTACCGGGGCCAAAACCGTCAGCTGATGCCTTGAAAGTTATAACGCAGGTGTTAGGCGAGAGCTTCTATTACATAATTACATGCATCAGCTGACAATGTTTCCCTCGAATTAATGATAGTAGATTCTCTTTATTAATTACAGCATTGTATTATCAATCTATACATGTAAAATGCTTTGTCCTGAAAAACTGACTGACGGTTAAACGCACAGCCTAAACCTCTGACCGTAGAGACCTGAAACTTGCAGGGTGTGTTCTTTGTATGGCATAGGCATCTAATGAGATTGAATTTTCCGAAAATCTACCCCTAAGGAGGTGAAAAAGGGGGGCAAAGTTTGTATGGGCCAACGTGATTCCTTGGTCCAACCTACTTCAAATCTTGCTTAAACATTGAAATTCATCCCGTAATATATAATATGTATATAAACGCAAGGTCATTAACTCACTCATCACGAAATCTGAGAAGCTACACGTGCTAAGAGTCTCAAATTTTGTGGAGGTTCCTTTTAGGACGTTGGAGCTCACTAAGTCGGGATTTTGCGAAATTCAACCCCTAGTGGGGTAAAAAGATTGTACGCGATAAACTCAAAGACTATCAAACGGATTTTGATTAAATTTGGTATGAAGATAATTCGAGCATCTGGGAAACTGGAAAGTTTTAGGCTACTTCTTATCCCGTGAAAATGTATAAGAGGGACCTTTATAAAAAAAAAAACTCTTTCGTACGACCGAGGCTGCGGGCAAAAGACTAGCTTTTGCCCGCAGCTTATAAATTTTCATCTGGGAAGATATAATGTATCTTAAATGTTTGACTTTACGCTCAGATATGAGTTTTCCGATGAAATGTATAAATACTTTACGACTAATACGTATATAATTAAATAACTGAAGAAATAATAAGAACAGTGATTATGAATTTATAGTTTATTGTACTCTCCGGAGTAAAATAAAGTGGTCAGCAGAAGACTTTTTAGATAAACACAACCTACTGCAGGTACCACCTTTGCAACACGTTTCTAATCTAAGGGTTAGAAAAGTGTTGCATGCCTACATCGCGTCATACAAGGAACACACCCTGCAAGTTTCAGATCTGTACGGTCAGACGTTTGGGCTGTGCGTTTAACCGTCAGTCAGTCATTCAGGACAAAGCATTTTACATGTATAGATTGATAATACAATGCTGTAATTAATAAAGAGAATCTACTATCAGTAACTCGAGGGAAACATTGTCAGCTGATGCATGTAATTATGTAATAGAAGCTCTCGCCTAACGCCTGCGTTATAACTTTCAAGTCATCAGCTGACGGTTTTTGCCCCGGCATACAGCCAGCTGACATATATATTTATTCATAGTTGCGTATAAGCTATCATCAGGTAAATTTGTAGTTGAGAGGAAATCACTGAAATGATATATTTTTTTTACATTTTTGATTGACCAGCTGACGCATAATGCCCCAAGTTACAGTCAGCTGATTATTTTTTTTCTTCAAGGTATCGGGTTAGCTACAATTTAAAATGATTCTTAGTTGGGAGGAAATGACTGAATAATATTTTTTTTTCTACATCTTTGGGAGGCTACCACCGCTCATGGCACCCACGGAGCCGAAGCTGACGTTCACGAGGCTTTATGATACACGTCTCTGATGCGTCTCACCAATTATCGTTTGAGAGAAACTTGGTCATCGAAATCTGTCACTGGCCCACGGACCAGAACCCGAGACCTCAGTATTGCAGTCATACTGTAATACAACTACGTCACCGAGGCACTCAGGCGACACATGAGATGTAAATATTTCAATGTAAGTTATTTTAAGATATTTCTAAGCGAATTCATTTTCCAAATACACTCATTCCTAGTCATGTAAAATTATGCAGCGAATATAATATTCAACGCGTATTTTACTTCACAAGGAGTATAGTTTGTATTCACTTTAAACTTGAATATGCTAAATCCAAATGTACTTAGCTCTCGTTACATAGTACAAGTTTGCCGTAAGAGGCCCTCAAGAGTTTGCCCATTGTATGAGAGCGGAACTACTTTTTGTTTTTACGTTTAGCATGAATCTTGCGGCTTGAGTGTTGTAGGAAATATACAGCTTTATGCATTTTGATTAAAATAATTCTTGGATACAGTCTAATAGATGTTTTTATCAGATATTATAATAAAAAAAATGCAGTATAATAATGATGGTGTTTAAATTGGAAATATCCTTACATGTTAATGAACGAAATAAAAAAAAATATCAATGTATTTATTGGTTCCTTCGTTGGTCTAATGGGAACGAGCTACTTCTCTGAGACATGATGTTTTGTGTTCGATTTTCAAATAAAACAACATAAATTCATGAATATTTCGATTTTAAAACAGTGAGTGTTCTTTTTTAATCCCCGGAATTGAACTTGTGCCTGATATGGCGATAGGTTCACCTTCTGTCATGTGTACATCTATAATGATCAAAATATGAGTAAACTTGTTGCGCCGCTGCTTAAACATTCATTCACAACATGAGGAAAGAGGCGAGCTCGTGTTGTTTTGTTAATTCCGTTAGGCGCATTGACGTAAAAAACCTTATTTATGCGAAATGAATATTCTCGCTTTATAAAACTATGCTCCACGAAAATTTAACACGTCCAATATACGAAAATCATCGGCGTCATGATCTAGAGGCGTCGCTAATGCACTTTGCTAATACAATATTGAGTTCAGCGACTCGTGACATTCAATGATCAAGATTAACCAATCCGTTAAGGTATCAATAAGTAACAAACTGAGTCTCGTCTCGCACAATGACTCGGGCCTAAACGGAGGTGGCCCATCAAATGATAATAGAATATGCTCAAGTGAAGGGGCCTGCCCAGTCGTTCTCGGATCTGCGCACAAGTACTATATACAAGTTTAAAACAACGTACGCCTTTTTAGTTTGTCGCGTTGAGTGCGTTCTCTCATAAAATATAATGGTTGATTTTTCCGCAATACACGGTAAAAGTGCTTTCAAAAGAAGTGTCACATAATACTTTATTCGCGTTGTGATGCTACTGATAGAAATACGTGTGGGAAAACTCTTTGTAACGCTTTACGTGTGGAGTGTTCGGTAATAAAAAATCTTTCTCGGTTTATTAAACCGCTCACGTATCGAATACGTCGGAGACATTTGTGGCGGCTGAATGTGTGGTAAACATTTTCTAGTTCCCCTTGTTCGATCAGTAATTAGTTTTGAATTATTTGTGACTGGTGTGGAACTAGTTAATACGAGTTTAATTGCTACGTACGTATTAAAATGAACAAGTTTTCCACGGCCTTGTATATAAGTCATATTCAAAACTTTGTTTAAACGAGTTGTTCGGAATTCGAAAAGGACATATCTAATTGTACTATATACTTATATTATAACTAATTATAAGTACATATACACATAATACTCTAGGAAATACGAATATGTGAAGTGATAAAACGAGAAAATTAATAATTACTAAGCAATTTATGCATATTATGCATGCATTATTAAAGATGCATTTTTTTCGCATCATCATATCAGGAAAACAAATACAATTGTTTGTAAGTTGTATTGCCAGAGTATTCGGATATTCTCCATTAAAAAAAAAATACATACATACGGGGTGATTTTAAGACGATTAAAAACTGTGATGGCATCATAATGTACTTGGTAAATTAGTTTCTTTTGATAAATCTTTTCATAAAATTATTATTTGATATCGTGACTTCTCGTCTAGTAGAAACTGACACGTAAAGAAGTTTTACCTAGAATTGAGCTATTCATTATGTATGAATTAACAAACAAGTTTATAATTAGCATTAAACAGCATAAATTCATCAGAATGAATTTCGAAGTTACGAGAAGGTCATTACTCTGTTCATTATGTACGAAACTTTGTTTATACTTTCCCCGGTGAACTTGCAAATAGTGCATACATATATTATGAAATCAGGATTTTTTAACTCTTTTTGGTACACTTTCGAGCATCTTTGTTATTATTTTATTTTAATGACTTTTCGTAATTGAAAAGTTTAAATTTACCGATGTCCATTGTGATGGGATATCTAAAAAGGGCATATATTTAAGCTATATTATATTTAGGTTATCTAGTATACTTTGAATGCCTATTTATGATTATAATACAAATCCTGTAAACATATTGTTTGACTCTGTTTTATACACACGTAACTAAGTTAATCCATCCAACGTTAATTAATCCATGCCTTGGCGGGTGACACGACCTAAACCAAAATACAACTACCAATTGCCATGTGACGTCACAAACTGCCATAAAACATCTTGTTGTGTCAGCATACCGGTTCAATTGATGGACTCTAATGACCGTGAGATATACACTCCGATTCTAAACCATCTAGATATGACTTTTAAATTGATTTCTTTCAGTTAGAACAATAAAGTTTCACCAATATCAGAGAAAATTCAGGCCATATTTATGATTCCAGTGCACTTATTCTGCTATGATTTATACAAGTTTTAGGTGGATATTTTTGTCGTTTGCGACTTGCGAGAGACCGTCTACGTTGGCAAAAAAAGCTTTGTCTGTTTCTGTTACCAAGCAGCGCATGCAAGCACTTTTGTGTTCCTTCTTGAAGGACATAATTACCAACCTTAACAGAAACAGTAGTACCCTTAAAATTCTAGCGAATAGATTATTTTAAGCTTTATAAAATTACTAGATTTTGCCTGCGGCTCCGCCCGCGTTAAAGAGTTTTTCCGAAAGTCCGGCTTTTTATTTTCCCGGGATAAAATGTAGCCCTTAGTGTTACATGATCTACCTGTATGCCAAATTTCATCGAAATCCGTTCAGTAGTTTTTGTGTGAAAAAGTAACAAACATCCATACATCCACACATCCATACATTCTTACAAACTTTCGCGTTTATAATATTAGTAGGATAAGTGGGATACTATTCCAGGCATCACAATATTTTTAACAAATATAGCTCCATACCACGCGTTGTTCTAATCAACGGTTTGTGTGCTTTTCGTTATTTTCTCTCCGAAAATTTGGACGGCAACCTGTAGAAACATTCACACGATTTAATTTAAAGTTTTGCGTTTAAAATTTAACGTTTGTTTGCAAAATTCGTCATTACCTTTCGCGACCGTCTTGTACAGTCACACTCATAAGTGGCTGAACAAATTCAATATTTCAATTCGCCTCTACGCGTGATGTTTACTTGAAATTATTTTTTTTCTTTGTGTCAAATAAAGTTAATCCCTTTTATTTTATTTTTGTGAAGAGAAAACTAAAATTGATAACAACACAAAAGCGTAGAGGCGATTTGTAGTTTTGAATTTGTTCAGCTACTTATGGGGCTGACTGTACATAAGTGTATAATTTGGGCAATGATTTTAAAAAAGTATAGATACGCCATGCCCTAACAATTTAATAGTCTAGTAAACAAGTTGAAAAATGTGAAAAATAGAGATAAAGGGCCTAAAAATTTGAGCGATGGCTCATTCGATTCGTAATCACCTCTAGAAAAATGTTTTTGAAGGATTTTGGTGCAGGTTAAAAATTGCAATTGTTATTAACAAAATAATTTTAATTAGACGTTGAAAATAGGGTTCCGCACGGCAGTTACGGCATGCGCGCGCTGTCGCTGAAGACAGTTCGGCAATAAAAATAATTTATTTATAACATAAAATGTGATTTTAAAAATTTGAAAAAATTGTTGTATCTTCATTACACTTGAAGGAATCGAGCCTTGAAGAAAAAAAGTTAAATCACCATTTTTCAAAAAGTTATTCTATTGTTACTAACCAATTTTTTCCCAATCTCCATTGGCATAAAAATGGGATGAAAGGTATAAATAATTGGCCTATAAATTTTAAACTTCGTGGAGCCCTTTTGAGATATGTACTTTACCAGATCCTGCGGTAAATTTTCATTAAAATTTATTAATTTGTTAATTATGATTTTTTAAAACTACATAATTTTATCATTTTTTGGTTTTTTCAGTAGCTATAAAAAATCATAATTAACAAATTAATAAACTGCCTCGGTGGCGTAGTTGTATTACAGTACGACTGCAAAGCTGAGGTCTCGGGTTCGATCCCCGGGTCGGGCAAAGTGGTATTGAGTTTTTCTATTCAGTATCAGCCCGGAGTCTGGAATTTGTGCCCGATATGGCGATAGGCTCGCCCCCTATCACACCATGGGGCGGAATAATGGCGAAAAGTGGGTGCACTGGTTGTGCCTCTGCCTACCCCTTCGGGGATAACAGGCGTGAGTGTATATATATGTATATGTATGTAAACTTTAATGAAAATTTACCGCAGGATTTTGTAAAGTACATATCTCAAAAAGGCTCCACGAAGTTTAAAATTTATAGGCCAATTATTTATACCTTTCGTCCCATTGTTTATGCCAATGGAGATTGGGAAAAAATTGGTTAGTTAACAATAGAATAACTTTTTGAAAAATGGTGATTTAACTTTTTTTTCTTCAAGGCTCGATTCTTTCAAGTGTTAAGAAGATACTACAATTTTTTCAAATTTTTAAAATCACATTTTATGTTATAAATAAATTATTTTTATTGCTGAACTATCTTTAGCGGCAGCGCGCGCATGCCGTAACTGCCGCGCGGAGCCCTATTTTCAACGTCTAATAAAATTATAAAAATTATAAATAATGGAGATAGAATTCCGAGAGTCAGGACTTTTTTATTGGAAATTTCCTTCTCTGAAACGAGACTTTTTTCAAAATTGCTTAAATGTGAATATTTTTCGAGCTATTAACAAAAAACGAAATATCTTTTTTTTTCATCTTATTTTGTTAATAACAATTGCAATTTTTAACCTGCACCAAAATCCTTCTAAAACATTTTTCTAGAGGCTTCGATCAACAATACCATGTGGTATTGTTGATCGAAGTCTAGAGGTGATTACGAATCGAATGAGCCATCGCTCATATTTTTAGGCCCTTTATCTCCATTTTTCACGTTTTTCAACTTGTTTACTAGACTATAAACGAAAAAAGCGTTCCGCACACACATTCCTGACATTATGTAGGTATGTGAAAGAGTTGACGTATTAAACCATTAAGAACAATGACCGCTAGTATTTGTCACTTAAGTATAGTGTATACTATCCCAATTGTGTTACTTTCGAGTCTTCAAATTGCGATTGCTAATATCATATTTATGTATATGAAATATCATTGAGTTTGGGCTTGTATCTAGAATCAACCAATCCAAAAAGTATACATAATATATTTTTATTTTATCGCAAGTCAGGTCAAGTCTTTTTAGGTAAAAGATAAGTCTATTTTTAAAAGGGAAAAAATATCACCGAGGTGACCAGACAGTTACTATGAATTTCATAAATTATTTCTATCAATCCTCACGGGATAAATATTCTCAGGCCGTCGTACATATAGGTAACTTAGAGTTTTGCCAGACCAACTCTATTTTACTCAATAAATTTCTGAAGGTATGGAGATATCCTCTTATTTCCATATTTTGTGGAGTACCTAAATGAAAAATAAAGCGGCAGATACTGGTTTGTCTCGAATTCAGTGGGATTTCCATTTTCCACTTTGCGATATATTTACATTTACTTAATGAGACATTAATTACCTATTTCTTTTTCGTTTATTGCTTAACACTAAAACTTAATGTTATGAGGTTATAAACTTTATTATTTGATGTTAATTTGAACTGGATATTTCAAGCAGTTTCAGAGAAAAAAAGGCCAGAGCTTCTTGACACGATCCAAGGACATTAAAGAAACTTATAAAAGTTCTGTTTCTATTTACTCCGGATCCTTGAAAAATCTCAATATCCATAAATTTTATTGTATAAAAGCAAAATCGACAATTAAAATTCATGTTAATAACTGTGTAGTCCATTTTTCTGTCCCGAATTAATAACAGTTTTTGGCAATAAAAATGATCCATTTATGATTATCGCCTTAAATTACTGAGGAATAAGAATATAGATGCGTTAGACATATAACATTTTAAAGCGAGGTAAATTAATTAATAAAAATCTCCTTCATTTTTATTATAAAGACAATTTACGTCACAACCTTTCAGACAAGAGTCTATGTAAATTATTTCGTACCAAACCAAAGATTTATCTTAAAGCTTTTAAGAGAGATTAGTAGAAATATTTTGTGAACTAATTACCTTTACGTAATTAATATATATTGTTTCTATGTACTATTAAGTAATTAAGATGTTAATTTACTGGCATAAGTCAAATAGTTCACACTTAATTATTTTTCTTAGTATTTCAAAGTGTCTTTGGCTCGTAAATAAACCTATATTTATTAAGAAAATGATCCCCTTATCTAATAATTATTAATGATAGAAAAGTAAAAGCATATATTACTTTTTCAGATTAACATATAATATTAAATACCTAAGTATTTGTATTAAGAATAAACTTAGTGCACTAATTGCAAACTTTGGCATTCTTCTTTTACCTGCCCTTATTAAACCCCAGTGTGGGGCCGGCGCAAAACGCATTTTCAGCATGTATAAATAATTTTGGTTACTTTTTGCAATCTCCTGAATGTCGTCAACACATTTTAGTATTCAATCTAATCCTATCCTACTAATATTATAAAGGCGAAAGTTTGTAAGAATGTATGGATGTTTGGATGTTTGGATGTATGGATGTAAGGATGTTTGTTCCTCTTTCAAGCAAAAACTACTGAACGGATTTCGATGAAATTTGGCACACGGGTAGATCATGTCCTGGATTAACACATAGGCTACTTTTTATCCCGGGAAAATATAAACCGGGACTTTTATCCGGGAAAAACTTTTTAATGCGGGCGGAGCCGCGGGCAAAAGCTAGTATAAGTATAAAAAACCCACGTAAAGTGACCAATCTCGGATTTGAACAGAGGTTCCTTTTTTTCTCGCAGGGAAAAACGCGTTATCGCTACCACCACTGAAGGGGTTGGTGGAATGGCTATGTTGGTTTCACCGATCTTACGGAATGTCGACACTCGGGAGTATAACATCATCCGAGCGAGCATTGGACCGAGTCCCTAACATTATGTACACCCTACATCGGCATACCAACCAAAAACCCGCGGTGGCCTTCTTCAGCACATACGGGACGGCCCCGGGGTATCTTGTTGCACGAAGATGCACGGAACCGCCCCTGCGCAATGCTGCATTACCGCCCTTCTCTAAATGAGGGGCTAAGAAGCCCCTGAACTCCAAAGCAAGCCTTTGGCATCTACGACTGCGGGAGACCGACCACCTGCAATGCCGTCCACCTCGGAGTCGCATAAGTTCGAGTAGCAGCCCTCTACTGCTGACCCCGCGACTCTCTCAAACCCCATTTAGTCGCCTCTTACGACAGGCAGGGGATGCCGTGGCGGAATTCTCTAAATGCCCCCGCACCACAGGGCAGCTTGAATATTATGTTACCTCTGGACCAACAAGTTCACAATACTATAAATGGCGTCCTAAACGCCACTGCCTCGGTGGCGTAGTTGTATTGCGTATACGTTACGAGTACAGGAGACCCATCACCAGCCAGACTGATTTCAGAAATGTACTCTTTCAAATAAGGCGTCCCTTAGACGTCTAGTCTGACAATGGTTCAACATGATTATGATATAAATTTCTATGACGTAAAATGCCTTAGTTATCAAGTCGGAGCTTGGAATGTATGCCCGATATGGCGATAGGCTCACCCTTGTCACATCATGGGAAGGAATACACACGGCGAAGAGTGGGTGCTCTAACTACATCCCTGTCAACCCCTTAGACAAAGGCGTGATGTGGGTTTTTTGCCTTAATTAGACTTGTATAGTCAGCAGCATAAATATCTGTACAAAATCAAAATTTCAAATCGCCTACATACGCGTTAAGTTAAACTGAATAAAAATTTTCTTCGTATGAAGTAAAGCAAATCTCTTTTATTTTATTTTGTGAAGAGAAAAAAAGGATTAGTAAGAATACAAACGTATGTAGGCAATTTGAAATTTTGCATCTGTTCAGCTACTTATGGTTCTGACTGTACATATATAGAGATAATTTAGTTATCCCTGAAGAAGTAGATAATAATGAAAAAACCGTTCGAAACGCCAAAACGTGACGTTCTAATAAACGCTGAACATGCAAATTAAATTTATCTCGTTGAAAAATTTCGAAGAACCCTTAACTATCACTTGGCTACGCAGATTTGCAGGCGATGACCTCGTCTCTTTTGTTCTGTAGTCGTTTCGGACCGCTATAAATTTGCTTAAGAAACGGAGCCAACTTTAGTAGCTTCCACCTTGACTTAAAGAAACGCGGTTAAACTTATATTTTCATTTAAATATTGAACTTGGTGGAATTTTCATTCAAAAGTCGGTTACGTAAAAGCTTCTGAATTAAGTTCTTTTAATCCATTACGGACTACCTAATATTTTTATTGCATTATACTTATTAAAAGCAAATAAGAAGTAAGCCGCTCTTAATCTCATTTTAACGTTCCGTTTGCCCAGTAGTGAAATCAACTGACACTTAAATTATAATCATTGTTTGGTATTGCACTACGGGATCCCTTTGGTTCGCCTACTTTTTTTTTAACTATTTTTTTTCGCATATTTGACTTTGCATAATATGTATTGGCATAATAGTACTATCGCATAGTAATATTTTGCCCTACTACTTTTTTGTCATAATAAGCTATTGGAATAATTTTAGCTTCCGTTGATGTCTCATCCTCTCTCAGTGGCCGTCCTGAGCCGAGGTTCGTAACCCGTTAGTGGGTTGCCCTCAGCATGGTCACTTAATTCAAAGGGTTGCGAGCGCCTTCTGCGTTCACCCTAAAGAACGGTGTGGCCAGAAAAACCGACTCGTGTCAGGCCACTGGCAGTAGGGCCATTAACAAAAAAAATTAGCTTGACTTGTATTTATGTTTTTTGTTTTATGCTAAAACAATTATGCTTAATGATTATTATGCACATTGATATTTAGGCTTAAAGCTAAGATGCGTAACAATATTATTACAAATACATTTATGCAATCCAATAGGGAACCTTGCACTACAGTCCGTGACCTTAGTACCTTAGATCATTTGGATGTGAAGTGTCATTATGCCGTTAATGCCTAAGCGTCTTTTAACCCTTAACTACCCAGTATGCTTTTGTAACATACCTGACCAGTAGTGTCCGGCGGACACACAACAGTGATAAAATAGAAAAACCGTGTTAAAATCCGAAAACTACTTTTATTTCGATGTCTTACATTCGCGTAAATATAAGAAATCATTATTTATTTATTTTACCTTTTTTATTACTTTTTTCAAACAGATATTACACGACATAATATTTTTACCGAGTGTTCAGAGCATACATTTCATACGAGAATACTGTTAAAAAGATTTGTATATTTTCGATGGACAAATATTATGAAAGCGGTTCTTGCTTTTTGCTCAGAAGATTGAGCAGCTCCTTGATCTGTGATAGCATCAGATGATCCCCTCATGTCTTGGATTATATGAGTACGATTCATCTTTTACACATACAAACCCAATTTATTTTTTAGAAAAGCCGAAGGTATTAGATGCGTCGACACATTGAAAAATTTAAGATATAGAAACCTTATTTTGTCCTCATAGTATTTAACTACTATGAGACCATTTTGTGTCTAGGATTTCCTACTACGAGACATGTAAAATAATTACCAAAAGTAACGTTTCTGCTACTTCGAACGTACGATTCACATGACTAGTTGACCATATTGTACGCAATATTTTGACCTTCTTTTCCCAGATATACGTATCAAAAAAGGGTATAAGTGTTTCTTTTAGTCACAGATCTCCCAAATTTTAAATCGTACATCAGCTGAAAATCGTCCAGGATTTTTGGGCAGATACTGTTTGAGTTATACCCTACTTTCTAAAGATATATGCTCATCGATTGTAACATTTTGCGCATGCAAATAAAACTATTTTAGGTTTATGTACACATACTTTAACAACTTACTAATGGGTGCCAGTAAATTTCTTGACTTTTTGAGAGATTTTGTATCAAGGGCACGTTGAATTTCTCCCTATCTCAGTGTTGATTTCTCAGAACAAAAACGAGTATGACTGGCTTATCACAAAAATATCTAAGCAATGTGACTGTAACCAAATAGTCAAAATTACAAGTACAAAGACTGCTAATATAACACAAAGAATGCACTGTGAGTTGGTTTATTACCTACTTGATACGATATTGTTTTAAATAAACGTAAATAAACAATCTACCTTGGTACTTAAATCAAACAAAATATATTTGTGTCTCTTGGACACTTATGGGTTGATGCGTTACAGTTTTGCATTACTTGTAATAAATATTAAACTATTTATGTTACAGATATTTTTATTGCACAATTAGATTCGGTAAACTTCGGAGGCAGATTAGATAAAGCGGGTTTTCGTTAAAATAAGTACTTTAGGTTTTATGAATAACCGAACACAAAAATGTGTCCGACAGACACTTGTGGGTTGTTTAGGGTTAATTCAGAATACAACATAATATAGGTACACACGTAACTCCAGTCAGAGATGTTTAGAGCTTGCGGACTGTCTCGACAGTCCATTCCCTTCCCAACCAGGGTATAGCGCATTTTAAAACTTTATTGCCGAATATTATTTATATTTGAACGATCTTATTCATAAAAAGTTTATAAAGCTATAAAATGTTTTGTCTTCTTCCTTCAAACTCTATTCAGAAGGCGTTCGAAGAAGACAAAACATAAAACTAAAAAGGTTTATAAACTGTTTGTGGATAAGGCCGCAAGTTTTTTGACGTTTTATAATGGCAGATAAAGCAGTACTTACATACACTAACGTAGTTTAAGGGCGCGATTTCATTAGCAAGTCCTGTATGAAAGTATGACGTCACATTTGCGTACAAGTTGCTTACATTGGAAACATGTTCTCGAGAGTGTACAAATTGCATGGAAGTTTTACTTGAATAAAAGTAGAGACGTTCAAATTGAGTAAGAAATCATGTGTGGAAAGCACTCGTTTTGGTGATACTCCTCAATAAAGATAGTTATTTTCGCATGCCCCCACCTAACAGCCATTATCTTTCGATAATTTGTACAGCAAAAGACACCATGTCACTCGTTTGCAATTCGAAACATGCAACTTGCCTGTGGCCGTTCAATTTGTGTGTCACTTGAATGAAAATTTACAAGTTCAAACTACCCACTTGCAAGTTGTAGCTTGTATGCAGGTTTGTTCAAGTTGTATGCAATTTGCAAATTGCATACAAGTAACTTGCCTAATGAAATCGCGCCTCCTACTCAATTTTGAACGTCTCCATTTGTGTTCAAGTAAAACTGCCATGCAATTTGCACACTCTCGAGAACATATTTCCATAGTAAGCAACTTGTACGCAAATGTGACGTCATACTGGCATACCTACAAGACTTGCCTAATGAAATCGCGCCTTAAAAGACGAGTTATTTCTACAATAAATTAAATGGCTTGATTGGATTGTAAATTCTTGTCATAAATAAATCGCGAATATTGTATAACCGTTATTACTTTTGCATGGCCGAGACCGCCACGGTACGGAAGTTATCAATCTATTTCAAGTTATATATAGGTAGTAAGTTATATAAGTTAGTTAAGTACGACTGCAAAGCTGAGGTCTCGGGTTCGATCCCCGGGTCGGGCAAAGTGATATTGAGTTTTTCAATTCAGTATCAGCCCGGAGTCTGGAATTTGTGCCCGATATGGCGATAGGCTCGCCCCCTATCACATCATGGGACGGAATAACGGCGAAAAGTGGGTGCACTAGTTGCGCCTCTGCCTACCCCTTCGGGGATAACAGGCGTGTGTGTTCAAGTTATCAAACAACTGGACGTTGAATAAATTATGAACTCTCTTCGTTTCGGACCGAACTATTATGTAGATAACAAAACTATTCGATTCATTAGATAAAATAAATCCGCAATCTGTGGGATAGCTCTTGTTGAATTAGGATTTTTATTCAAAAAAACAATTTGTATTTCATCGGATAGTTAAGCAAAAAACAATCCATAAGTTTTAAAACAATTTTACTACCCAGGATAATTTTACTACCCAGGGTAATTTTTCTACCCAGGATAATTTTACTACCCAGGGTAATTTTGAACCATTGCATTGGAGCGAATTGAAAATGCAAAAAATATATTTAGTAGAAATAGGTTAGTGCACTGCAATACACAACATACAAGCTAT
The DNA here is from genome assembly GCA_949316025.1 of Lapara coniferarum. NCBI lineage: Eukaryota > Metazoa > Arthropoda > Insecta > Lepidoptera > Sphingidae > Lapara > Lapara coniferarum. The sequence continues at coordinate 29,172,841 of OX438919.1, forward strand.
AAACTTTACATTCTGAATCTGGATTTTAGCTGCAGGAGGACCGTAAATCCAGTACAACGATCGCAAAGTCAATCCATCGACCGGGCATTGAGCCGCCTTCGGAAGTAGGGCTACTGAACTAGTATCATTGAATTGACCTGTCACTCCCCGTCCTGCATGTAATAAAAATCTAAGTACCGTTGTCGTGTAAACGTGTCATTAATATAATATAATCCCAACAGGGCGGCACTCGGAGGATTCCCGCCAACATGACCTAGTGCCACATGACATCGGCGCACCCTTTGTCTCCACACCGTAAACGCCCGCCAACCTGACACGCACACGAACTTATTAAGTGAGTATTACACGCTACGTTTGTCAAAACCAACAATATAAGTCGCGGCACGAAACTCTAGCGGTGACCGTTATTGCGCAGAAGTAAAAAATAAGGTGTCTTGGCGGGGTACAGGGGTGAAGGGCGAGCGTGCGTTGCGCCGATTGGCTCTCCAGTCGTACTCCGTCCCCCGTGCCGATACGACGCTCCGCGCACTTCCAGTGTACAGTCGCGTTCTGAATTGTTTTGTTGTCATCGTTAATTTTTGTTGTTGTTTTTTGTTAAGTTTGTTTTGTTGATTTGTTTGTTGTGTTTGATTTGGTTCTTATGTAATTCGGACTTAATATAAAAATTATTATTATTTGGTATTTAATATAAAAATTTACAAATCCGATAGTGTATTTATTTTTCTACTCCCCATAAACTTGTTAAAAATTATATTGTAGGTAACATGAAGTAATATTACTTAAGTAATATTTGCGTGCGTGACAGTACCCATACGCAGTTAAGTTCCACATTTTGTTCACCGCTAGACTTACTATTTGACTTTACATTAAAACATTATTTTGCTGTTTTTAATTAAGCAATTAAATTACTAATTTGTATTGCGTGCGCGACGGTACCCATGCGCAGCTATCCCCTCCACGTTTCGCTCAGCGCTAGAGTTTCGTGCCGGGACATATAGTAACAGCGGTTAATAGTAGTTATTATATGAGAAGTAATTTAGACAGGACTGTAAATGAATAATTAAGGACTGCCTCGGTGGCGTAGTTGTATTATGGTACGACTGCTACGAGGTCTCGGGTTCGATTGCCGGGTCGGGCAAAGTGATATTGAGCTTTTCTATTCAGTACCAGCTCGGAGAATTTGTGCCCGACATGGCGATAGGCTCGCCCCCTATCACATCATGGGACGGAATAACGGCGAAAAGTGGGTGCACTAGTTGCGCCTCTGCCTACTCCTTCGGGGATAAACGGCGTGAGTGCGCGTGTGTGTGTGTGTGTAAATCCTACTAATATTATAAAGGCGAAAGTTTGTAAGAATGTATGGATGTTTGGATGTTTAGATGTATGGATGTTTGTTCCTCTTTCACGCAAAAACTACTGAACGGATTTCGATGAAATTTGGCACACGGGTAGATCATGTTCTAGATTAACACATAGGCTACTTTTTATCCCGGGAAAACATAAAGCGGGACTTTAATCCCGGAAAAACTCATTCACGCGGGCGGAGCCGCGGGCAAAAGCTAGTTAATAATATATCAGACGGGCCTTCGAGGTACGAAATTTTATTTGTTAGGGAATATTTTACGAGGCACCTAATCCAAAAACTATGTCGTAAATATTGTATTATGAATTACTGTATTTACTAACTAGCTTAGTATTTACAATTTTTAACAAGGATTAAACATTTTTATTACAGCAATTTGAGGCAATTTTACTAAAATAAAAATTCTTTGCGCACGTAAATTACTCAGTTCTTATAAAACGTAAAAACTTTTATAAACGCTATGTTTATAATCACAACTTTAAAATAGCACTATGCATTCTTGTTAAAGAGTTTCTTTAAATAGTGTAGTGCTTCAGCCAGAAGTCACTATTTAACCAGGGATGTTGTCTCGGCAAAGTTAACGTACGTAAAACGTTAGCGATGCGCTACCGCAATTGACTATCAAAATTTAGACCGGATTGATAGCTAAAAATAGCAGTAGTTGACTTAATATGCTACCTTATATCGCAACCACAGCTAATCTACAGAGTCCTATGCCAATAAAACTCAAACTCTCAAATGTCTTTGTTGCTTATGACCTTGTCTTTAGGAACATCTGGTCTACATTCATAACGTATGTTGAGCCTAGCTTAGCCTGATATACCACTATTGACATCCTAGCGAGGTAAACACCGTGCGGTGTACACGCAAATAATTAGATGCGTGTAATTAATGCAGAACCTCATGACGTCATGTGGTCGGTTCTGGACTATGCCATTAGGTCGCTCGAGTCTGAGTGTTACGGCGCGTTATAGTAATGGATTCCTTTGAGTGAATTTAAAGGAGGTACTTTCAGATCCGACCTGTGAAAAATGGTTGTTCAAATGAGCTTGTAGGTAGGTTATTTGTAGCAAAATTGAGTATCAAAGATCTCCTTATCTGGTGTCAAACTCGTGATGATGGATTGATAGCGAATACTGATTATATTAAAGTGATGGGTCATGACTTATTATTGGTTCAATGTGATGTCATCTTGTAATAGTAAAAGTTTTTTTTATATTGCATGGATTGACGAGACGAGCATGCTGTTCGCCTGATGGTAAGCGATACGACCACCCATAAACAGTAGCAACACCATTCAGCACCTTGAGTTACAAAGTACTGTGTCACATTTCACTGCGTTTGTCATCCTGAGATGATAAGATGCTAAGTCTCATTATGTCCTGTAGTTACACTGGCTACAATGTTCTTCAAACCGAAATACAACAGTGCATGCATACTGCTGTTTGGTGGTAGAAAAATAGACATTGCGGTGGTACCCACTCAGACGGACTCTAATACCGGGTGGAAGGGAAACGCTCTCTATACCGGAACGGTAAGAGAGAAGAACCATAACGTTAACGAAAAACTATATTCATTTGCAAAGCTAAGCGATAATACTTACGATTTTAGTATTTCCGTAATTCATGCGCGCGCAATGTAAAGCGTACACAAATCTGGGTAGGGTACAAACTACAAAGCAAACGCCGACAAGGCGGCGCGGCGGCCACGCGGTCGTTAACCCGTCAGCTGATGTACGTGTTTCATTACGATTTTTTTGAATTATAGACTTTTTTTACTATGTTTTTCAGAATAATAGTTTGATTTATCTATCCATACGTGAAGCTGTACAGAAATTTGAGAAAATCCTACTAAAATTGTAACAATGCGATCGCGATTTTTTTAGTGCCATCATGTCAGGAATCACTAATACTATCACCTGTATTCGTTTCCGAGAGCGTTTCCCTTCCACCCGGTATATGAAAGTCTTACCACCACCAGTACCAAGTATCTTGGCTGGAGCGAAACAACGATATAAATCATTAAAGTAAATAATGTTCACAAGCCCTAAATAGTTAAATAGAAGTGGAATTCGGTCAACCAGCACTATTCCTTCATTATCTAGCACCACATCAATACACTTTTTGATATCATAAATCGCGTAACCGCAAGACAATTTACGCACCAGAACTACGAACTAGATCAATAGTACCAGAACAATAAATATTAGTATTCGCGTCCCGTATCTTCCCCAATAGAATATTCAGTTCGCATCTGTGTCCATACTTTTGTGTTCTTCATCCTAAATGTATAGAAACATTATTTTAGAGGCACGTGCTTTACGACCTGCTGGTAATATCTGATGAAAGATTTAAGTGAGCTGCCACAAAAATATTTTATGTTCGGATTCTGTACGGAAAGCATTTAGGGTCCCGTGGGGGAAAAATATAATGTATTTATTTCTTTGCTCCTGTTACTAGTTTTAAGAATAACTATACCTATATTTAGAGAAAGAGTATGAATTGTAACTTAAATATCACCATGTTAGATGATATACTTACTACTGAACTACATCTCGAGGCACGAAAAGCATATTAATTATGAGAATGATTTACTGGTAGGTCTCTCATATGTAAGAGTCCGTCTGGGTAGGTACCACCTCAATGTCTATTTCTACCGCTAAACAGCAGTGTGCAGTCAATGTTGTATTTCGGTTTGAAAGACATTGTAGCCAGTGTAAATATTGGACAATGGACATAATGAGAGTTAACACCTTATGTCTCAGGATGACGAGCGCAGCGGAATGCCACCCAGTACTTTGTAAGTCAAGGTGCTGGATGGTGTTGCTACTATTTATGGGTGTCCGTATCGCTTACCATCAGGCAAACGGCATGCTCGTCTCGTCATTCAATGCAATAAAAAAAAAGTTTATTATAAAAAGACAAGTTGCTAGTGTCTCAGTGAATGGAGACGTCGAAACTCAACACGATACTAATACTTTTGGTGTTCTTTCCTAGATTATCAAGGATGGTGGCCCGGTGGCTGGTGGTGTGCTGCGTGGTGCTGTGCGCGCGGCCGGCACACCCGCAAGGCGCTCAGCAGTGCCCCGCGCCCAACACCATCACGCCATGCAGTTGCACTGTCAAGAAGAACGGCCTCGACATCCTCTGCGAGTTCACAGAACAGCAGCATATTCAGAAGGTATTAAAACCTTTTTTATGTTCGACACTTTCTTCTTCACGTAACATTACGCAGTTAAGTTTTTTTTTTTTTTTTTTATCGTAGGCTCGACAAAGTGGCTTCACTGCATCTGATGGTAAATGTAGTGAAGCCCAAAAAGTTGTGTCGACCGGCAAGAGATAAACATCCCTGGTCGGTCGGCACAATTATGCCGGCCTGCTTAATTGCTTCTTCACGCTCCGCTTGAAGGACCCTAAGTCATAGGAAGGAGGGAACACGTACGCTGGCAAACTGTTCCACAGCTTAATGGTGCGGCAGAAATATGAATTACTGAACCTTTTGGTTCGAGCCGGGATGGAACAGACCACTAAGCTGTGGTTCCGCAAGCCAGCACGCGTGGTTCTGTTTAGGAAAGGAGAGGAGGGGATAAGGTTAAACAATTCTTCAGAGCACTCACCATGATACAGACGGTAGAACACACTGAGCGAGGCGATGTCGCGGCGCAGCTGCAGTGGCTCCAAACTTTTTGTTACGTCTGCATCATTTACAATGCGGATAGCCCGTCGCTGCAATCCATCCAAGGCATCGAGCAGGTATTTTGCGGAACCGTCCCAGAGATGCGAACAGTATTCCATACCCGGCCGCACTTGCGCTTTATATAAACGATAGAGCTGACCGGGCGTGAAGTACCTCCGCACCCTGTTTAGAATTCCGACCCTGCGGGATGTTGCAGATATTACACTCTCGATGTGATTCCTTGGATTCAGATCGCAGCGCAAATCCATACCCAGGATATTGAGGCCATTCCGCATTGCAAGTGGAGTACCCTGAAGATTAGGGAGGGGCAAAAACGGGGATTTTTTACACGTGAACGCGCACACCTGAGTTTTCTTGGCGTTGAACTCAACCAGATTGGATATACCCCATTCGGATACAAGATCCAAAGTCCGATTGAGCCCGACGACCAGATTCTCACGCTGCCTATCGGTGACTCCCCGGCAACTGGGTGGCCCAGAGCAATATCGCCCATGTACCGTGCTGTCGTCTGCATAGCAATGAATGCTACCAAGGGATAGCATATCATTGATATGCAAAGTAAACAGGGTGGGCGAAAGCACCGAGCCTTGGGGGACCCCAGCATTAACTGACATGAGCTGCGAAGCATGTCCGTTAACGAGAACACGCATTCTACGCTCATGCAGAAAGCTGGAGATCCATTTACACAAGTTGTCGGGGAGCCCATATGCCGGAAGCTTGGAGAGAAGGGCACGATGCCAGACCCTATCAAACGCCTTAGCAATGTCGAGACTCACGGCTAAAGCCTCGCCATGCTTATCCATCGCCTCACCCCAGCAATGTAGCACGTACGCCAGAAGGTCACCCGTTGACCGTTTCGACCGAAAGCCGTATTGACGATCGTTGATCAACGAATGATCTCCCAGGTAGCGGACCAACTGACTGTTAATGATCCGCTCCATTACTTTGCACAACACTGAAGTTACGGCGATTGGGCGGTAATTGTTAGGGTCTGACCGATCTCCCTTTTTCGGAATCGGCTGCACATTAGCCTCTCGCCAAGATTGAGGCACAGTACCGGATAGGAGCGATGACCGGTATAAGCGCGTCAACACGGGAGACAACTCCGCTGCACACTTTTTGAGAACTATCGCTGGGATACCGTCTGGACCACTAGACTTATATGTATCTAATGATTGTAGCTCCCGCCGCACATCACACTGCCTGATGCGAATATCGGGCATAACATGACCACAGTCAGGCAGCGAGGGCGGCGGCATGCCACAATCATCAAGCCGGGAGTTGGCCGCGAAGAGATTTGCCAATAAAGTGGCTTTCTCCTGCGGCGCGTGGGCTAGCGATCCATCTGGATATCTCAGCGGTGGCAGCGATGGGCGACAGAAATTGGATTGGGCGGCCTTGGCAAGACTCCAGTACATGCGACTGCTCGATGGTTGGTCCGCCAGTGCACGTCCAATCCTGGTGACACGCTCGGCATCCGCTCTAGCGTAGGCCTTCTTGCAGGCCTTAGTGGCATGGTTGTAGACTGCTTTGAGAGCATTCAGATTCGGATCCTCCATTGCGCGACCCCTAATCCAGGCACGATACGCAGCTTGCTTAGAATTGACAGCATCTGCGCAATCCCGACTGAACCAAGGGCGTCCTCGGCCATTACCAATGACATCAGAGGAAGGAATGTAATATTCCATTCCTAGTCTGATCTCGCCGGCAATAGCTTCAGCACTCGCAGAAGGATCTTTGCCCTCAAAGCAGCACTGCCGCCAAGGAATGGATGCAAAATATTCCCGCATACCATCCCAATCCGCTGACGAATAGTGCCAAATTCTGCGCCTCACCTTTGCAAGCCGCGGGGGCGAGGCACATGGCACCGAAGATCTAATTAGGCAGTGATCAGAGGTACCCAGGGGGGCACAAACTGATACACTGTACCCGGATGGCTGATTCGTCAGCAGAAGGTCCAGCAATGAAGGCGTGTGACTTGCCACATCTGGGATTCTGGTGGGCTGATTCACCAGTTGAGACAAATCGTGGGTTAAAGCGAATGCATGAGCAGTTCTTCCAGCATGGTCGGTCTTGGAGGAACCCAACCACAACTCATGGTGCGCGTTGAAGTCCCCCAAAACCACCAGTTCCACTGTTGGAAACTGCTCCAGCGCGTCGTCTGTCGCCTGGCTAATGTAGTTAAATAGCCGAGTTGTCTCATCATCCCCGTCATGGGATCTGTAGAGGCACACGTAGACTCGACTCAGAGAGCCAAGGTCCACGTGTACCCATAAGGCGGAAAAGGAAGGGTCTTCAAAGCAGCGCATACGGCGGCAGCAGACATCCGACCGGACGTACAAACACAATCCAGCCTTCGACTTGAAGTTCTCTTCAAGGGAATAGCCGGGATAGTGCAAGTACGCCGTATCTGCAGGACGGGAAATCTGCGTCTCCGTCAGGAAGAGCATGGCAGGCCGGGCCGTCTCGAGATAGTGGTGGACGGCTTTTAGGTTTGAATGGAGTCCACGGATGTTTGTGAACTCCATTGTGAACGCGGATGTGGGGTTGTGCACCGCTGTATGACCTGCAATCTTATAATGCGCTGCCATAGGTATGAAAGGAAGGAGGGAAGAAGCAATATAAAGGACTTGAGACATAGCAGGAAGGCTATCGTGATAGGCCCCTTGCCACGAGAACATTCTAGGGGAAGAAAATCGATCCGTCGGACGGAAGGGCCCCCGTACCCTCCCGGAATGAGCCGCCGGGACCCCACATCCGGTCACCAACTGGCACGACAGACCCATCCGAGATTATGCGCGGCATGGTGGGGCAGCCTCTCGTGGTGGTTAGACACGATTGGGCCCCTGTACTGTACCGCGGGCGGCCAGCGGGACAACCGTTTCTACGAGTCTCCCTGGCCGACGGATCGGTACGCTTCCTCCCTTCGATGCTTGGGCAAGTCCCCATCACAGCCAGTCATAGTGCTATGTCGCAAGTCCCTTAGCACCGGATATACACATGCTGATCCTGGAACGCGATCCACGGGAGTGGGTCACTATGGCAGGCTTTACACCGAGTGTACGGTGGTCGCTATCCGGGCGGATAAGGTTACCCTACCACCAGTAGAGCAGGAGTTCGCTCTTGTGTCCCTCGGTCGCCTCTTACGACCCCCTCGGGAAAAGTAAGGGGGAGTGGTTTGTATTCTGTCGCCGCCACTCCACGGCCAGTTTAAGTCACTTTAGCGTACTAGTTATACAAACTTAGCATCTCTCCTATTTCCTTGTCAGGGCAAGGCAGAAGCGTAAGATACTGAAATTTTGACAGTTTTATCAGGTCCCATGTAATAGGGAGCTGATCGAAATTTATCAAGCATAATCTAGATTTAGACTGACATTGAACAGAAAATATACGTGTATGAATATACGTATGGCTTCATCATCTAAGCCGTAGGCCGATGTGAAACTAGCGTACCCATGAGTCACAGAGCTTATTTCTGTTTTCATAATGTGATAGTAGGCGAGTTTATAAGTAATATTTGGTGCAAATTAAAATCCTTATCTGATTTTCGTAACGCCAGAACATATACCCATGTATGAATAACATGCTCTCTTGCTCAATGCTCATCCTGAAATTCGAAACCTTATCAATTTGTTGCCATAAGACTGATAAAGCATTCATATTCATTTTATGCTTATTTTCTGCTTCGATGAAACAAACGCTTCCAATTTGCATTTAGATACAAAGCAAGAAAAGAAACGAAAACACGTAACGTGAAGAGCGAGCTTCTGTCAAGTATCATTATTCGCTTGTCATACTTCAGGAGTTCATAATAAGTCAGAAATTTTACAACAATACACTAACATTATGCAATGTTTATATTAAATGTACCTCTAATTCGTGGTATTTAGTATTTCAAGTTTGATGACCATAGAATTCTTATAAAATATTAGTGAGCTTCTAAGTCTATATGTTAGGATATATTATGGGCTCTCAACTGGGTGATTCTGGGTTTATATATCGGGCAACCCTAAATATATAGGTTTTTCTAACAATTACCCGAAACTGGAGACGGCTGGTTAGTGAAAAGATTTTCTTTTCCAAATCCTCTTCCGAATCAAACACAATCTTTTGGAATACGCTAAGAAAATTATCATCAACACTTATTTGGAGTAACATAAGGTATAACGGAAGTGACACAGATTAATTTACCAAAATTTGTTGCAGGCCATGAACACGCTTCGCTCGAAGCCGATGATCATATTTTATTTGAAATTGCGCCACAACAATTTGGCTAAATTGCCCTCGTACATATTTCTCGGCCTTGACATTCGTCACCTGACCGTTCATAACAGCAGTCTGGCTGTCATTGAGGATTCTTCGCTCAGTTCCATTGGTGAGTTAAAGTGTCCTTTATACCGTACCATGAATTACTATCGTCGGTCAGCAGTGAAAACCTGGTAAAATTGTCTGAAGAATTCATGATATTTATGAATTTATATGAATTTTATATATATTTGAAGTCAATTTTGAAATATTACTGCACGTTTATTTAGATACAAATCCGAATTTTGTGGTCAAGATTAACTAAGGCTGACAAATAACTAATAGAGCACTCACGAGATTTACACTACCAACCTACATTATTTGTAGGAGTAAGCGTGTATTGAAAATATTAATCAATCAATGCTTAGCGTAAGACTTAATTTCGTTAATGAAGGTGGGATTTAAAAACAAATTTGTTGAAGGAGCACGCTGCTTTTAATAAATTGGTTTATAAAAGGAAATCAGACTTCTGGAAATCTTTCAAAAGAAAAAAAAAAAACAAGAGTTTTCTTGAGCATCTTATTTTTTGCATTAATATTCTACGAGACGGGTTTTACCCAGTTTCTGATTGAAACTAAGCTCCGAGAACCAGCGACAGCTGTAATTAACTATTCTCTTTTTACTATTGCCGTAAATATACGAATTCGCAGCAACACGATCGTCGTTAGAGTACGCCTACGTGGACACGAATCTAATTCCTTTCTGGATTTTCTTTTCAGAGAATTTATCTTTTATATGTTAAGATAATGTGTTTTCCTTTTACTTTGCCCTCGTTAATGTGTTCGTGTTCGTTTGTTGCTATTAACGGAAAAAGACAATTTTTTCTATAGATAATCCGAAGACTAAATATATAACTTTAGTGCTTATTATCTACAGTAACATATTTATCAAAAGTCTATTTCGTAAATTTATTTCATGTTCATAATATATGGAACTATTCAATTATGAAAAATCTTTCACTAATACACATCTTCATAATATTGCAATAACATAAGCTACAATTTGACACCACTCTACGGTCTCGTTTTGGGAGACGCGGGGCGTTGCGCGATGCGTGTGACGTTGTGTCGGGCGATTTTTCTGTTTACAAGGTAGCGGAGCGTGAAGCGGCCCGCGTTATCACACGCATAATGCACAGGCAGATTATGTTTTCAAAAACTAATAATGTTACTTCTATTTAATTGCTTATCGACCGCAGTATTTTTCATTTCACATTGTGTAGTTTAGTAGCGGAAACATGCAATTGGCCATATTTGAGTGTATCCTTTACTATGAAATGTACTGACTGGAAGTTTTCCAACAATGAATGAAGTAAAATAAAATAAACATCGTGCGACAAAGTACGATATTGTTTATAAAGATGCAAGGCGTGAAGCATGAGGCCGCCCAACGCCACGCGTGACGCCTCGCGTCTCCGTAAATGAGGCCTAATTGAGACACAGCTGCGAGCTAAAGCTACTATATAAACAAGCGACTCCAATATCACAACATTTGGTCCCATTATTAATCACGCAACCGTTTCTAGCAATGGGACACAAATACCGGGATCCGGAAAATTTGTTTTTTCCAGTCATCGAACCGTTCCTCATTCTTGCAGGCAACAAGTTGACGCAACTGGACGTGTCGCAGAATAGCCTGGCAACGATCCCCACGTCGTCATTCACTCATCTCAATCACCTGCTGATACTCAACATGAACCATAACAAGGTGAAGTTAATGATATTGCTTGTTATGTGCGGCTTTTTTTGTTGTAAAAAGTTGTAAACATCACACTTTTATGTTTGCCAGTAAAAATAAAAAAGGTTTTTATGTAAAGTGTATGGAATTCTTTGGTTACGTTTCTAGTATTATTCATGTTCGGTTATTTATTAACATATACATACCTTAACGGATTAGGATAAGATCTAATATAGTTTTACAGAAAATATTTTACGATCCTTCACTTTGTAAAATAATAATGTGGCTTAAAATAAATCTAAGACGATGACAGTTAACCGGGAATGATTGAATTATTTTGGCAATGATCAATATCATTATAGTCATAAAAAAACTTCACTAAAATTAATATTTCACTTCTGAGTAATTAGTTCATGTTTCTATATTATATTATCTATACCTACTATTACATAATATTATAAAGCTGAAGAACTGGTTGGTTTGAATTCGCCAATCTCAAGAACTACTGAACCGATTTTGAAAATTCACTAATAGGAAGCTACATCACTTAGAAGTGCTTAGGCACTGTACTGTCAGGTAGGTATGTTAAGTACTGTTCATTTGTAATGCAAACGGATAATGTGAATAACTAAGCCCGAGCAATTTCATCCGTGGTCAAGTAAAGTTGGTAGTGAGTATAAGTTAGTAGAAATAGAAGAAAACCGTTTTGTTAAAGGTAACTGCAGTGCACAACCGAGCTTTCATGGGGCTAGACACATTGGAGATATTGACTCTGTACGAGAACAGAATATCTGTCGTCGACGGTGAAGCTTTCAAAGGACTAGAGAAGTAAGAAATATTTTATTCTCATATTTTCATTTTGCTTCACTCATTCTTCTGTACTTCTTGTTGCCTTTTACTTTCATTTGTGGTTAATTCGTAATTAATATCTACAATGAGGTGTCATTATTTTTTTATCGTTATAAAATATCTGGTTAGTAGCCTATGGCTACAATTTTAATCGTGTTTGACCCGAACTACGTGGGCAATCATCATTTAGGTTTTACTAGCTTGCTTGAAATCACATTACTGATCAACATTCTCATTTCGTTGGATTTCATCGAGTAACAAAGCTTTTAAATTATGTAAATTTTATTGACGAATCTAATATAGTTTACCGCAAATGCAAACACTCTACATGGAGCTCCAGCGTAACTAGATTGAAGTAGTTCCAGAATTCCATTATTAATATAGCTCGACACTTTACTAAATGAGCCAATGTTAAACGCGCTTAGACCAATTTATTCAGTAGTAATAAAATTAATATACTCAAGTATTGTAACTAATGGTTTCGACTTTGTTCAAACTGTTCGGAAACTATTGTTGTTTACGTACCGGTAAGTTGGTCGAATAAATTACACACTACATTATTCATACAAATTACCTACCGTTGCTTTACAAAGTCTTACCGTTGTGGCTGACTTATATTTTTCCGGAATTGTGTTTTATTTTAGAAAACTTAAGCGGTTAAATCTTGGAGGAAACGAATTGACGGCGGTGCCGCAGAAAGCTCTCGCACTACTCGAAAATTTGAAAAAACTTGAGATGCAGGAAAATCGTATAACTTCGATTTCGGAAGGCGATTTTGCGGGTAACTTATTTATTTAACTTTCAAAGAAGTTTCTTTGTGTTGGGACCCTAATCAAATGTACTTTTCAGGCCTACGCAATCTTGACTCCTTGGGGTTGGCTCACAATCAGCTTCGTGAAGTACCGTCTCAAGTATTTTCACATCTGACGTTCCTGAATTCGTTGGAACTTGAAGGCAACCTAATTCAACGAATTGACGAGAAGGCGTTTGCTGGACTTGAAGGTAAAAATGTTTAAGTAGCTCCAATAAGGCTTACTGTGTTGACTTTACCTTCATTAAGTATTGTTATTTTATTACAAAGTTAAAACTCCTTTGATTATGTTCAATTATTTTGTTAGAAAATCTTCAGTACCTACGTCTTGGTGATAATCGTCTCCACGAGATACCCTCAGAGGCTCTTCGTCCTTTGCATCGTTTACGTCATTTGGATTTACGTTCCAATAACATAACCTACATCAGCGAGGATGCGTTCACTGGCTACGGAGACTCTATTACATTCCTCAACCTGCAGAAAAACATGTAAGTGGAGGTTATATTATCTTCATATTTGCAATTGAACTGTGTAGTAATAATATGCCAGTCTTGTCATCGGTCGCAAAATTATTTTTGAAGCAAACATTCAAGTTTTTGCTTTAATATCCATCGTCTCTTCGTGCCTCCAGGCCGTAAAGGGAATCATGGAATCCGCAGCTGAAATAAATAGTAAATTCAGTTTTCTTTTAAGATACTGTAAATTGTTCTCGGTGTACAAGGATTTAGTATTTCTATATTTCAGTCATAAATTTGGTTACTTATTTCAGCTTTACGACTAATAAAGACTTTCCTCATGTTGCTCGGGATGCAAAAGTAGGTCTGTAACTAACTTTCGGGGCATAAAATTTTCAACTCCCCTGCGACTATAAATCGGGACTCGATTGTCTAAAGACGAATTATTTCCGTAATATCTCCCTATTTTACGCGGTGGGAACATGGGAAGCATGTTCCAAAACTTATAGTTCCTTAACTAGGTACTCCTCTGATGCTCTTTGTCTGTTCAGACATTATTTCAGACTTTAAAGTAGCTCAATCATATTTAAGAACTATTTCTGGTGCGAAATTGATTAAATATTACATTTATCTTGTTTGTTTATGTACCGAATTATTTATAGTATTCTTTACTTTAATCAAACTCGTAGATCATCATCAAGAAGGTGGTATTTACTGGTGGTAGGTCTCTCATATGTAAGAGATCGTCTAGGTGGGTACCACCGCAATGTCTATTTCTACTGCCAAGCAGCAGAGTGTATGCACTCTTGTGTTTTGGTTTGAAGGACATTGTAGCCAGTGTAACTACCTACTGGACATAATGAGACTTAACATCTTATGTTTAGAATGACGAGCGCAGTGGAATGCCATATAGTACTTTGTACCTCAAGGCGCTGAATGGTGTTGCTACTGTTTATGAGTGATCGTATCGCTTACCATCAGGCGAACGGCATGCTTCTCTCGTTATTCAATGCAAATAAAAAAGTACCATAATGATATATAAATATATTTGTGATTTATGGTTGATTTGGCGCCCGTATGTTCAGTACATGAGGTGGTCACTGAAAATCAGTGCTGTGTTTTGGTTTTCATAGCACAGCTTATGCTGAGATGGTCACTTAGTTGTCGCGGTGAATATTATGTTGTACTTTGTTTCTTTGCTCTTTTTTATGTATCTCGTGTACCGCGACAATAGATTATTCTTTCTAGATACAATAATATGTGAATTTTAAATACTATGCTAACATTTATTTGGGCAAATAGCAAACTTTTAAATGTAATTACTGTAGTTTTATAGAATTTATGTTCATTCAGTTTCAAACTTATAAAATGAATGGTTTTATCATTGAAACTTTTACATAGAATACGAAATTTTACGCAATATAATTTTCTATCTACTTGATTATTTAAAACTAGTTTCGGATACTAAATTGAGGGTATATTACAGGATCCACCAGCTGCCTACGATGGGCTTCGATAATCTCAATTCGCTGGAGACGTTGAATCTGCAGAACAATAAGTTGCAGCACATACCCGAGGAAATAATGGAACCGATTTTGGACACGCTTCGGGTGGTTGATATTATGGGTGAGTATTTTGATCTAATGTTGATTTACACTTTTACTATGGTATTGTACATTACTACGTAGGAGGGTTACTGAAAAAACTTAAATTGTTACAAAAACAATTCGAGGAATAACATCTGTTGGAGCAATTAGATATTTTAAACATTTCTACAAAAACGTTAATGTTTTGCTTTCGGTTAAGTTTAGTTTAGTTCTGAAGAATCAACTATCTATTTATTTTAAGTAGAAGACTACAAAAAATACAAACACACGAATTGAGAACCTCCTCCTTTTTTGAAAGTCTGTTAATAAACTATTTTGTTTTCAGACAATCCTCTTATATGTGATTGTGAACTGGCGTGGTACGAGGCATGGCTGGCAGGTCTGCGCGACCGTGACGACGAGATGATGCAAAAGAAGCGCACCGTGTGCACCATGGTTAACGAGCACAGGGAATACAGCGTCGCCAAGATGCCTCTTGAGAAAATGAACTGCAAGAGGAAACCTGCGTACGGACGCACTTCCAGCGCCCCCAGCGCACGCCCAGCCATCAGCTTCGCGACCAACGCTCTCCTCGTCGCTGCTGCCAGGTGGCTGTAGATTAATTACTGATTAATTTATATTCAATTTAATCCTTATTAATTTTTTGTGAAGGATCAAATCAGGCCAGCTGTGGCCGGATGGCCTGATGCGCGTACCTTCGCTGCGTTCGTAAGTTTCGTTCAAATCTTGATAACGTGATGAATTTGTGCAATAAACTACGATACATATCAATTTTGGGCTGATTAAAACAAAATTAGTAATATATAATATGGAGCGGTAGCTTGATAAGTGATGAAGATGGTTTTAACGTGAATGATGTAAGTTAGTGTGATACAGTATTTTTAAATGTTAGATAACCTCTTACGGTATGCCTTACTAATAGTAATGTACCATGAAGTAGGTAACATGCTCCGATATCAGTACGGCATTCTAGTAATAGTGTGTATCGCTGAAGATGTGTTTTATTATTGCAACTATCGTAGTGCGAGCTCCATTCGCTTGGAGTTATCTACTAAAGATAGATCTTTTGAAATTGTGACTTTTCACAAAACACTAGGCATTTTACGCGACCTCTTAGCAAATACGTTTGGTTTTTAATATATGACCCCAGTAATTTTGAGGAGAACTCTTAATATTTTTTATCTTTTACCCCTTACAGTGTAATTACACGTATTAGTGAGCTTTTATGTATTTACGATGTTGACTATTGCAATATTAATCTATATTCTATATATTAGTAGGATGCGGTTCAAGATTATATAACCCAACATATTTATTGTAAATTTGTATATCGTTCATATCCACGGTTAAAATTATTGCAAGTTCAAATGTTCATTCCAGTTGAATAATAATAATGTGAAATATGTTTTGATTAGATGAAATGCGGTTACCTTTATCTTTTTATCTGAGATCGTGTCTCGAATAATCAATATTATATAGCCCTTAATGTTCGATTTGATGTAGCCTAGATAAGGATTAGATAAGTGTTAGATTTATTATTTTTGAATTGATTCTATTTTAAAATTTATAATTATTTCAAATTGCTTTTTAACTTCTACAACCTCGTTTTTAGTTTCCTACTTTTGCATGAACGTGTTATAAATTTTAATACTATGTAAAAATCTTCAGTTATTTTAGTTGATGTTGCCATAAATTTTATAGTTATTACGTAGTGGAGTAATAAATGTGACTTAAAACTGTTGCTTCTCCATTTTCTTTGCAATACATCAACTGCTGTGGTTTTTTTTTTGCGTCAATTACGAATTAAAATGTATTGATTTCGCATGATTGTTTTAAAGCCCGAAGTAGGTATATCGCGAGCAATATTATATAATATTAAGTGATAAAATTGTAACCAAAAACATATCCTTTAGTCTGAATTATGTAAGTATAAGTATTTAATATACGAATATATGGAATGAGAAATGTGATACATTTGGGGGAGTGCATTTGAAATTAACGGATGACCAAGTTCATGCCTTTTCTTTTATTCCATTTTTAAATGAAATTAAATATAAATGTGTGATTTATGTAAGACGCGAGATTGAACGCACTCGTTCAATTTACATACATTTACACATTTAGGAGAAACAACTAGAATTAAGATAATGTTTAGAGGCTTCAAAATTATTAACGTGAGTATTGTTAAAGTTTTACTAATTTTTTTGTGGATTATGCACCTATAGCGTATTCCTGTTAATGCACTTTATATTAGAACGAAAATGTTCAGAGTCGAAATAACCTGATAAATTAAGTGTTTCTTGATATTAAGCTTATTCACGTATATCAATGTCATTTTCGATGTTCAGTGTCGTGTTTCAGAATATTAGTGTTATACATATTATATTCTCATTGCTATGTATCGCTTTATTATGTAAATCTGACGCAAGTTAAAGTTATGAAATACGATGCTACAGAAACTACCGACATTCCAGACTAAAGTACTAAAAATTATGAATAAATCTTTGATGCTGACAAGTCCCTAAAATAGTCAAACTGAATTTCCTATAAAGTTTTCTCGTACATATTTTTTATAAAATTTTGCTGTGCTGATAGAAGAAATTATATAACCTATATTCAACGTGGATTTCATAAAAAAACTGCTATGAAAGTCTACTAACCTAGATTGATGGTGAAATTAAAGTTTGTAAAGTAGTCAAGCTAGTTCTTGCAGTTTACAATTGGACCTACTTACGCAAACGGGAACCAACCCAAAAGCCCATAAATTTGACTTGGTCATAAAAGAATTGTCACAATTAATAGAAGATTTATTATTTTCATATAGAGTTAATTGTCCAAATACCTCTGTTGGTACTTTATAAAATGCCAATCATTTTATATCAACCAACTAGTTGCAAAACAAAAATATTCTAGTTTTTACATCAAATATTTGAAAATATTTTGGTGTGGGTTGGTTCCCGTTTGCATAAGAAGGTCCAATTTAAATGCAGAAATTAAAAAATCGCGACATCCATTACCTTTTGAAAGTTTTGTTGCAACGCTGTCGCCATGTCCGTAAAGTTAAACCATATTTGTGGTCCAACGTGTATTGATGCAGAAATATGTAAAGAATAATGTAGAAAATTATATCTTTGTTGATGATATATTTGCATGTTTGTTGTCTGGAATCTGGATGTCTTTTTCCCTTAGGCTTATAACGACATTTATTAGACACAAAGGACTTTTTAATCATTAAAACGGGCATGAAGTTAATAGTTATTTGCATATTAAAAGTAAAAATGTAGTAATTATTTGTAATATAACTGTAGCGTATTCATATATAAAACATCGTACGATGTCTCAATGGGAACCAGCGAAAACATATCGGGAAGGCGGAGCGAAATCGATTTATACCTAAGTGTAGCTCTGCTGACCTCACATATCAATTTAATATAAGTCTATTGTAATATCTATTCATTGTTGTGTGTTGTTTATACATAAACTATATCCATTGTTATTCGTTGTTGTATGGTTGTCGCTTGTATATTCCACTGTAATTCTTAATATAAATGTAATTTGAATGTAATCCATTATTGAATACTTGCAGTATATCCATTTATCTCATATTAAAATTTAAAAGCTGTTTGTTGGTATCGCAATACCTATGTTTTTTCTTATTTATTAAACTCATAACTGTATCAACGTCTGAGCTTAAATCCTGTTCAAAGTGTTCTTGACAAGTTTACAGTCACATTTATTATTTAAGTTATATTTAATACTAGGTAGTTTTAATCTAATAATGAAAAATTTGCTGTAAAGGTGTATTTATTTAATTTCGGTTTAAATAAAAAAAATATGATCTATTGATGTTTTATTATAAACGTCACCTTTATTTTGTTAGCCTCATGATCAAATAAAAAAAAAATAGCCAGCCAATAACGAGCAACATAAGTGGTTCTTTGATGCTTTATCTGCCAAAATCCAACAGCGTTCGATTTTCAAATATCATTGAGTAAGCTGAAAATACCGTTTGTGCCAGTCTCCGTGAAACGCGCTGCGACACGATGGCGCCCACTCTTGAAAAGCTACCTAAAGAGGCTCTTTGAAACACGGTATTATTCATGCCAGGTATTTTAGAGGTTGGCACGTAAATCAAGCGTTAATTTATATTTTATCTATGCCGCGGGCCAAATCTTGATCGAATATTATAAAAATAACATCAGCCCTGAGCTCAGTACATAAATACTGCCCACTGCTGAGCACGGGGCTCTTCTACTTCGGAGGAGGCGTAGGCCTTAGCCCACCGCGCCGACCTATTGCAGGTTGGCGACTTCACATTCCTTCGAGATCCTGATAAAGAACTTCTTAGCCTGCCTGCAAAGGAGTAACGCTGAGTTTGGCAATTGTAATAATTGCTAAACAGATATCACTAGGCGTCTCCTTTAAAGAGATAAATAGGGAACTTGAAATTGAATAGGGGAAAGTAGGTCGAAATAGCTCAGTTGGGAGAACAGTGCCACGGTACGCCGGAGGTCACGGGTTCAAGTCCAGCTTTCGACTGTTCTTTTTCAATGTTTCCATAAAAATAAAAACAAAGAACTTCTTAGTCATGGTTTCCGCACAATGTCTTGGGAACGATTATTGAATAAAGTCAGATAAAAGAAAATGAAAGAGAAATAATCTCTTTCATTCATCAAGACTGCCTCGGTGGCGTAGTTGTATCACAGTACGACTGCAATGCTGAGGTCTCGGGTTCGATCCCCGGGCCGGGCAGAGTGATATTGAGGTTTTCAATTCAGTATCAGCCCGGAGTCTGGAATTTGTGCCCGATATGGCGATAGGCTCGCCCCCTATCACATCATGGGACGGAATAACGGCGAAAAGTGGGTGCACTAGTTGCGCCTCTGCCTACCCCTTCGGGGATGACAGGCGTGATTGTGTGTGTGTGTGTGTGTGTGTGTGTGTGTGTGAAAGAGAAATAATGCTTTACCGGTATATTCAAGTAGATCTCAAAAAGCAAACGTAAACCCTATTAGGGCGAGTGGATACCGTTTATAGTTGTTATTATATTAAATATTAATAAGCCACAATCATTAATCGGGTCGATAGTCCATTAGTGCGGCTATACGCCGCCCATTACTTCCACACCAGTTGAATGATATTACACGTGTTAATCGAATATTAGGAAAATTTCCATTTGAACGTAATCTATACTAATATTATAAAGCTGAAGAGTTTGTTTGTTTGTTTGAACGCGCTAATCTCAGGAACTACTGAACCGATTTTGAAAATTATTTCACTAATAGGAAGCTACTTTACTCCTGAGTGCTATAGGCTACTTTTTATCCCGGAAAAACTTTTTCACGCGGGCAGAGACGCGAGCACTACTTTTATAATAAAAGTTGAGCTCAGCGCTGTTTCATTTCACTGAGATCATTATTTTAATTAATGACACTTGCGAATATAAATAGGTGTTTTAATGTCAACCTTTTAAATAATAAAACTTTCGTCTAATTCATTTGTTATTTGCAATTTATAGATGAAATACTGTAAAAAATCTCGCAATATTTTTTGAAAGACGTTTATTTAAGAGTCTGTTAGATCTGGAATATGTTGGCTATAAGAGGGCAATGACAACTAATAATACAGTGACTAGCTAATATTTTTGCACTTGTGGTGCAAATATAGGGGATAATTATTAAGAAAAATAACTTAGGATCCAAGTCGTACCAAGCAATGAGTATAATAGTTTGCAGACAACTTTCAATCCTAACTACCTACCAATCTAATTATAGCATTTACAATAATGTAGTTATCTAGGACATACCTTGTCTGTCTGTCTAGAATTTTCTAGATAATCTTATGTTCGTGTAAGTTATTTGGATCACAACGCATTCTGCTTTTGACAATGATTGATTGACTTTTCGTAGGCAGAATTTGTATGTAGAAATTGAGTTAACCTGGTTATTTTATTCGTTGTAGGACGGTGACCTTATATAGAGAAATCTATGTATCTATACATATAATAAAGCAGTAGAACCAGCGTGTCTGAACAATTTAATAAATGTGTTAAATAAAAAAGAAAGGGGCGACTAAAGAAGATTAATGGAAAACAAATGAGCGATTTTTATAATTCTTTTCCGTGTATTTGTCTGCGTGTTTTTCTATTTGTTTGTTACTGCACATCTCCAAAACTACTGAAAGGAATTCGATGAAATTAGGCACATGGGTAGATCATATCCTGGATTAACACATAGGCTACTTTTTATCCCGGAAAAACTTTTTCAGGCGAGTGTAGCCGCGAGAAAAAGCTAGCATATTAATATCAAGCAAAATTGTTTGTTGACTGCCTTGGTGGCGTAGTTCTATCACGTTACGAATGCAGTGGTGAAGTCTCGGGTGCTATCCCCGAGTTGGGCAAAGTGATACTGAGTTTTTCCTATTTAGTCAGACCGGAGTCTGGAATTTGTGCTTGATATGGCGACAGGCTCGATCCCTATCACGTCGTGGGACAGAATTTTCTCTGCCTATCCCTTCAGAGATAAAAGGCCTCAGTACGTGTCTGTGTTCAAGATTTATATATCTATATACATAAACAAAGGGAATACATATGTTGACACAACGTGCTAAAACAATTTGTAACCTTGAATACATTTTCCCGCCATCACAGATAAATTTTCGTGAAGTTTAACATTTCCATAAGGTTTAATTGTATGATAAGAATGAGCTATAAATTATGTCCCAAGTTTACCGAAGAAGGATGCGTAGTGCTAGAGAATCTCTTAATTCTCTTAATCTCTTAATTTGTTTCGTTTATATAAACTTTGTTAACTTAATGACAGAAATATTTTATTATATGTTAAAAAAGTATAGTTTATTTCTTTTAAAAAAAATCTTAGATGTATGTTTTAGATATTGATTGTTAATCAAACTTATTGTCGTGTTTATTAACTCAACATTTTTTCAAAGTATTCATTCAGTAAAGTATTCTCTAAATGTCGTTTATAGAACCAGTTTTATTACAAAATAAAACTTCCCTTTTATTACCCATTGTCGGAATTCAACATTCCATTCGTTGTTATTGTAGATTTTATAGCCCAACGGATTACAGAGGAAAGGTAAAGGTCTCTAGACGCGATAAAATGTTCAAGAATTTCATAAAATGAGCTGATTCCTAAAGCTTTAAAACTTGAATATTTAAATGAAAAATAAAACCAAGTTCATTAATAGTCATGAACTTGGTTTCATTAACAAAACAGACTACATTCAAAAGTATTCCAACTGACTAGATCAATAACTAATTATAAGAGTCGTAGAATATTTATTAATATCATGCACACGATACAAAAAATGCGATAAACTGAAAAATACCTCGAAGAATTTATAATACGTTTTGTAACCCTTTGCATAATGCAAAAGAATTAACCATGTCTTTATAATGTTATGTACCTCTTTCAAGCAGTGCATTTCATTAAGTTTGCGTGTCTACATCACTTCCAAGCAGTTTTCTTCGAGCTTCGATACACTCAAGCTTCTATTACAATATTATGGCCCACATTGCACTGAAGCCTTGACACGGGAACGGGCCAGTAAATGGGACGCTTGACATACAATAACACAAATTAGCACAATTGCTCTAATTAGCTAAGTCTGTGGGACTAAAACTGATTTGAATTAAAGGTAGACGATATTATATTATGTTTTAAATGATAACTTTACTGTATGTTTGTTAATAATACTTATGTTTATATTTATTGTTTTGAGGTCAGTATGCAACGAATGAATAAAACATGTAGGAACTATACAGTCTGGTTGGTTTGTAGACAGGGAAAGAGAAGCATAAATTCTATAAAATTAGTTTTTGAGAAAGATCTTTCTTAAAGAATTTCATTTTATAAGAAATAAGTATTTTATAAAGTACATTGCAGTCTTTCGACAAATTGTAACCCTTCCGAATGAATTGACGCAAGTCGTGTGTCGTTTTCAAATCCTTTCAGAAGGAATTTGAATGATGCGGTTTTCAAGACCGTTGAACTTCTTAAGTCTCGATGTAAATAGATACTGTACTACTATTTCGAGAAAAGAAAACCATTTATAGAAAATGTAAAAAAAGATGTCCGACAATTTTAATGTAATTCACAATAAATTATTTATTTATCGGGCACAGATTCCATACTCCGAGCTATTAGTACGTACATGCATACAGTCACACCTTTTATCCCTGAAGGGGTAGACAGAGGGGCAACTTGTGCACCCATTTTTCGTAGTGCGTATTCCGTGCCATGATTTGATCGGGGGCGAGGCTATCGCCATATCGGGCACAAATTCCAGATTCCAGGTTGATACTGAATAGAAAAATCTAATATCACTATGCCCAACCTGGGGATTGAACCCAAGACCCTAGCATTGCAGTCGTACCGTAAAACGCTCCGCGACGGACACCGGTGTCCATATAGGGTTTTTCCATACATCTATATATATAAGCGGGGCTTGACGGGTTAATTAAGTGTAAAAGGAGCAAAAACAATTACTAACGCGCATTTAACCTATAAAACATAAAAACATATTTACCATAAACTGTATAGTAAAACTATAACAAAACCATATTATATGCTAGCTCTTAGGTTCCACGTGATAGAGATTATTTCCATTTACTGGGCAGTTGCAGTAATTAAATAATAACTTACGAGAACAAAACACAACCTCGTAAACGTTTGTGACGCTATTTCGTATAAAGTTATCAAAGCATTACCATAGTAGTAAAGTTTACTGCGGTATTTACATATTTGCGTGTAGTACATTTACACAATGTATCACTTTAATTGCTAGTTGCTCACAATTCTATCCTCATGGTAATTTCACTCCCACACAGCTATGCTGAAATGCAACAGCATAATAGTGCAAATCTATATTATGTTAATAAGTTTTTGTTCTTTTTATGACGTCAATTGTATCCAACTAGAGCTTCGGAACTGAATTGTGAAAGATAGCGCCTGGGTAGTACTTTGAGTTTGAAGTTCTTCCAGTTTCAGGTTTCAGAACTGAAAAACTTAGTATTATAGTTGCCCGAATGGGATTTAAACCTAAATTAATGAAGATATTTATGTGTATATAGTTTCTCCATGATAGTTTAGAACACAATTCTTGGTCAAGCAATTAAACATAGTTTGATATCTTCGATGATGTCTTGGCTGGATGATTGATTAGTGGCCACTGCCAACATGTTAAGGAGGTATGATTGGCGGAAACAATAATTGCCAAATTAAGCCGATAGTTAGGAAAATCAGTCTGTAATAGAACTATAAAACAATATACATAATACAATTACGTAAATGAAATTAATTAAAAGTAAATGTAAGAATGTCTAGTATTACAATATTTATAATTATTAATCTGAGTTAGTTAATGGTTTTTTCTACATCAACCGTAAAATATTTTGCTGTTCTGCACTTTAAAATATATATTATGTAGTAAGTTATTTCATTGGTTTTGTATGTCAACAGAGCATTAATTATTTTATTTACATTCAATTCAAATTAAAATACATTCGAAACAAAACCGAAAATAGATAAATTTCGTAGAAAATAAAACACAACACCTTCTCTATAGTATTTGATACAATACCTCAGCCAATGGTTAGCTGAAATTACAGTTGTGTAAATTATTATGAACGTGTTGAAATGAAAGGTTTGCCTGATTCCAGCCTTTCAGACGTATAAACATTGCCGGGCTTGTGAAACGTTGGCGTTGTAGAATAAGATACGATCTGAAAAAGGTGAAAGTCAGACTGAAACTGAAATCATAATTATAGAAACGGCAGTATGACGTGAATACTAACATCCTTTGAAATGCCTTTAGTATTTTGGAATGTAACATTACGATTTATATTTTTATTGAGTGTACTTGACACGTCATACGGTAGACATTTTTGGCATTTATCTAAGCCGTTTATGGGAATAACATTTCATGTTTTTCAACAAAACTGAATTGTTTTCGCAGATTTCATAAAAAAACTCGAGAGGTGTCAAGGGACACCCGGATGGAACGAAGTTGTTTTCGATTAATTAGTGAAGATATTGTAATAAAATTTTATTTCTTTTAAGTTATAATAATAGTTGTATATTTCATTAAAACGTTACCACATCAATGAAAACATTTACTTCTACCTACACAATAGATATGTCATCGAATCACGATCATCACCTAAGCAAGCATTGACATTAAAATTAACATACAACTAACGAAAAATAAAACTACTCTAAAAAGTATTTAAATATTAGAGTATGTATACGTAGTTACTTACTCTAAGATTTAAATTGTCTTTTTTATTGAAATTTCAAATGTCACTTTTACGGCCAGTTCTTTATTGTGACTGGCTGGTTTCACAGGGCAAGTATAAAAGTGTCGTGACAACTTTTCGTAAGAATTTTTTCCGTCTAGCCCCCTTTCACAACGCGCGATAAGGAACTTCGTTCCAAAAGATTTCACGACGCTAATAACATTAATGTAGGTTTTAGTAAAAACTGTGACGAATTGAAGTATTTAACTTTAGCAGACGAATTCTCTAACTGGTAAGCAAACTACGGTGAAAGAAAACATCGTGAGGAAACCTGCATACCTGAGAAGTAGAATTTCGAAGGTATGTGAAGTTTGCCAACCCGCATTAGGCCAGCGTGGTGGACTAAGGCCTTATCCCTCTCAGTTGTAGAGCAGGCCCGTGCTCACCAGTGGGCAGTATTTAATATAGGGCTAGTATAGTAGTAGTATAAACAAACTATCTATGACTATGATCCGTTTAACTAGATATATGGTTTGCCGTGTATCTAAGTAAAATCATATTTTTTTTTCATATTAATGCGAAGAAACAATTGTTTAGCAGAAGGGATTTAATTATGCATAGAATTTTCGACGTTATGTGAAATCTACCCACACATGAAATAGCTAATGTGATCCTCAGTGATGGTATTATAGAAGTAATATTAGTTTATTTTATCAAGTTAGGGTGGCAACTATAACATTATAAGATTAACTATTTCTTAGGCACGCATTGCAAGGATTTACAATTAAACGATGCTAAGTTAGATATTATTAAGACCTCTTAAATTGGTATCTTATCTCGTAATCATATATTTTTTATTTAATAATTGTATGACACACACACACACACACACACACACACACACACACACACACACACACTCACGCCTGTTATCCCCGAAGGGGTAGGCAGAGGCGCAACTAGTGCACCCACTTTTCGCCGTTATTCCGTCCCATAATGTGATAGGGGGCGAGCCTATCGCCATATCGGGCACATAATTGTATAAATTCAAATTAATATAAGTATCTAATGATTCGTATTCCAATTGACTCTAATGTCACGAAATAATCATATATTGTCTTTATAAGGCAAGTATAAACTGTAGTGAGCCACGCAAAGCTATATCTCTTGCCGACAGTTGATTTATTGTGTTTCGTCTGTGGGGGTGGCCCGGACAATTGGCGAGTGACAACTGGTAACCCCAGCTCCGACCGACCACTGATTAAAGATATAGCCAACATAACAGTATAAACCAATATACATATTATTTTTAAATCGTCACAATATGGTTTGTTTTTCCATTTGAATGTTATAAGTTATAATAAAACAAATGCAACATCATCCTACTTATTAATATTATAAAGACTTTCGCCTGTAAGTATGTATGGACGTCTGGATGTATGAATGTTTGTTACTCTTTCACGCAAAAACTACTAAACGGATTTCGACGAAATTTGGCACACGGATCATGTCTTGGATTAACACATAGGCTACATTTTATCCCGGGAAAATAAAAAGCGGGACTTTTATCCCGGAAAAACGTTTTAGCACTGGCGGAGCTGCGGGCAAAATCTAGTTAATTATAAAAATGCCTTCATATTGTATTGCAAGCATACCTTGCTGAGGTGTCGGATTCGATCCCGGGCCTGGTAAAAGGATATTGGACTTTTCTACTCAGTTGAAGCTCGAGTCTGGACTTAGTACCCGATACCGCGACAGGCCCACTATCAGTTGTCTGATTGGCTTTTAACACTGGATTATGAAGAAACTGAACAACTACTTACTATATTATGTTAGTATTGCGTTCATTCATTTCTCACAGTGAAACAGACACACTTGTACACGCCCAAACACACACACACACACACACACCCACACATACATGCACATACATACTCACACATAAAATTGCACTGTAATATTATGTAGTTTTTTTTAACAATATTTTCCTTTCTGTTTTTTGTTCTATTTCCCATAACATTGTATTTAAAAAATAGAATCACCTTTTGCCAAAATTGTATACCTAATTTCCGTGAGGGGGAGCCAGGAGTCTATAGCACAGGGTATCCTAGTTTAGGTTCCTGTCTCCCACTATTACATAATCCATGCAATATAGGAACCTACTTAATTTTCATGTCTGTTATTTAAGTCTCTGTATCCTAAACACTGTATAAATACGTTTATGTGGGAAAAATAAATAAATTATTATTATAATAATTATTATTATTATAGTTGTCGCAGTATGGGACGGAATACACATGGCATAAATTGGATGCAGTAGTAGCGCCTTTGCCTACCTCTTCAAGGACGAAAGCGTACTGCACCATACATGCGATATTAAATCTGAAGATAAAAAAGACGAGATAAACTAAATAAAATTCCAAAACCACATTTCAATCATCTTACAAGAATTCGCTACAGATTAAATTAATCTCAAACTTTACATTAAAATTGCCAGACACAAGGCAAAGCTTAATCACAACTTTAATGGTTCACTCAATTTAATCTTCCATTTTCTTTGCATTTTAATGTGTAAGCTTTATATATTTCATATATTTAAGATCTTCTGCCCACGGCTTCGTTTGCGTGGTTTTGGAAAAATCTACTTTGAAGTTAAATTGACATAGCATCGTACTCCAATATGAGGTCTACGTAGATTGGAACGTAAATTAGAAAAAAATGTTGTAAATAATCCCTTAATTTATTGTCGGAATATTGTCTATTTTGTGCTAAATTTATTATCCATTAATGGTAAATTGAAATTGTCTAACAATCAAACACTTTAATAGAAGCCAAGCAAAAAAATTCTAGATATTAATTGGATGCAGAACAAAGCCTCTGCGAATAAGTTTGCAGTGTGCACGCGACTTAACCCGATATCTAGGCTTACATTACAGCTCAATGTTTTGTTACATTAAAATCCCTTCTGTGTATTTGATTAAATGATCATTGAAATTCCGCCTAACTAAGTAAATAATGGACATAGATTTGACTAACGTGAAGTTACTTAAATCGAGGCTTGTTGTTAATAATATTGTTAGACGTAGGGTTTTATTATTTTAATGTAATTTACGCTTTGATATGTTAATTTGAGAAAATGTCTTGAGTGTTTAGTCAAGGGTTCCAACAAAGACGAGAGTTTAATTTGATTCTTGGTTAAGATAATCGTATTTTATTGTACTCTATCGAGGCCCGCGACGGACACCGGTGTCCATATACATAGGGGATTCTCATACATCTATATATATTATAAGCGGGTCTTGAAGGGTTAATATGGTTTTTCATATTTATAAATGTGTGTGCTAGTGGTCACATTTGTAATTAATGGGCTCACTTACAAAAAAATGTCTTTTGAGTCATAAGCATATTTTATATATCTAAGCATTTTACGATTTGACATTATTAATGCTACAACACAAGCAAATTCGTGTCCAAGTTAATAAACAAAACACAATGTCGTCACGCACTCTGGCTGATTTATTTATTGCTTTAATAATATATTTTCGTGCTCATAAAATATGAGCTCAACGCCCGGGGCCACAGTCCGGACAATTGAAAAAAAAAACAAAATTGGAAAACATTTTTCATCAGCGCCCGGGTCGCGGGACCGTAGCTACAAATTCCGAGAATATTGCAAATCAGAATGCAAACGATACTATCTGCCGATACTTTTACGTATAGCTGTTTTTTGTCATCATACTATCGATACAGGCTGACGGTTGGTTTTTCCTGATGCAGTGGTATTTGAAAACAGATTACATAGCAAGCCATTTTGTGTTTTTGCGGATACAATGCGATTTGTCAGACGTAGCGTTGTAGTTTGTATTGAATTTGTTGGTTCCAATTTTTTTCATAGATGCGTTTCCAACATTTTAGCGTAGCCTTAAAAATATGATGTACAATTGGGCGAAAAGATCGGTCACCGTTTTATACATATTAACGTACCTTCCTGGGGTAAACGAGAGATTTCACGTGATATTTACAATGTACCAGGCCGATTTTAGTGAGGCAGTCATAAAAACTAAGCTTAATCATTACTGCAGCTCGTTTGACTAAGGGTGTTACTTACCACAATATCAATCAAGATATTATGAACCTTCAGTGGCTAAGGGCCGTATAAACTGCAATTCAATATAGCTCTGAAGCGCGATATCACCTGAGACGCTCTTAAATTACGTTCGGCAATGATGATGATGGTTTGGTAAATCAATTTGGCCTATGTTTCACTAAGTTAGCATAAGCGGCAAGTACTATTTTTCAAGCCCCCGGCGAATGCTTCGCAAGGCGACATAAACGAAGTTATCAAGAGCTGAAAATGAAACTATCTGAGTATAACTTAAACGGATCTAATAATGCTAAAATATCTAACTACAATCTAGAAAATCAAATAAAGGAGCGGCTTTGGCCTATTTGCATAGTTTTGTTGTTGATTAAAGTGGAGTACTTTGTGTAAGCACTTCAGACTTCTGAATAGACGGGTATTATCTTTAATCTTTGAGTTAAATTTGTACCTGACATTGTTATAATTTTTTAAAATATAATAGTCTTGAGTATGAATACATATTATATCTGTTTCCTTTTTAATAACGTATAACAATATTAGTATTTTTTTTCATATTAACTGGACTTTATATAGGTATATAAAAGTAACGTAAGCTAGTACCGTCTGGAATTCTTTAGGAGAAGCCTTCAGCAGTGGACTTCGTGGACCTGATGATGATGAAGCTAGTAACATTAGCTCGTAACGTGAAAAAGCTCGTTCGAAATTCTGGGAATACTTCTGTTTTTAAGCGGTCATGACGTTGACTTTAATGTGAGCACCTTGCTCATCTGCTCGTTTTTTTTGCATAAAACACTTGTTCTATAATAACATTAAAAATATCATGTAATTTTAGATACCGAAAAAATATCTTGGCTGTCTCGGGTTCGATACCCGGGTTGGGTAAAGTGATATTGGATTTTTCTAATCAGTGACAGCCCGGAGTTTGGAATTTGTGCCCGATATGGAGAAGGCTCGCCCCCTATCACATCATGGGACGGAACGCTTACGGCGAAAAGTGGTTGCATTAGTTGCCTACCCTTTTGGGGATAAAAGGCGTGAGTGTGTGTGTGAGCGAAAATTTATTATCTCCTACGTTATTGGCGCTATCAAAAAGAATGAAATATTACTCGATTTTCGTTTGGAATAAGACTAAAACAATTTTATAACATTCGTAGCACTTCAAGCTCTCCTGCCCAACGAGGCGGAGATTCTGACTTATGCTTCGTTGCATGCTGTTAAGTTGTTGCGCTGATTCCTTAAAAATATCTGATAAAATTCTTATGACACCCACAAATTATTCTAACACGTGGTTAGAACTGAAACTACTTTTACCAATGTGCTCAATCTTATCTTACTTCTTACTCTTACTAATGTTATAAATGCGAAATTATGTGAAAATGTTTGGATGTTTGTTAGAAGTAAACGCAGAAACAACTAAACGGATTTGTATGAAATTTGGCACACGGGTAGATCATGTCCTGGAGCACATAGGGTACATTTTACCCCGGTAATTTACACCCATGTGAAATAGTGGATATATTTAATATTTTTTTAAGATGGCGCTGGTGTCGTTTTTTAGGGACTTTTTTTTAAGCGGGAAAGGCTTTTCACGCGGTTGAAGCCGCGAGCAACGCCTAGTGTTAAATAATATTATGTTTTGTTTCAGTAAGTGGTGGTAGGTATCTCATATGTAAGAGTCCATCTGGGTGGGTACCACCGCAACGTCTATTTCTGCCGCTAAGCAGCAGTGTGCATGCATTGTTGTGTTTTCGTTTGAAGGGCACTGTAGCCAGTATAACTACTGGACATAATGAGACTTAACATCTTATGTTTTAGGATGACGAGCGCAGTGGAATGCCACACAGTACTTTGTAACTCAAGGTGCTGGATGGTGTTGCTGCTGTTTATGGATGGTCGTATCACTTACCATCAGGCGGACGGCATGCTCGTCTCGTCATTCAATGCCATAAAGAAAAAAAATAGTTACGCTCCATGTAGCATAGCGTTGTAATCAGTTAAAATAAAACTTTAGTAGGTTTAGCAACTAAGTAATTGGAGGGGAACAAAATCTAACTGCCTCGGTGGCGTAGCCGTATGGTATGATATGACTGCAATGCTGAGATCTCGGGTTCGATCCCCGGATCGGACAAAGTGATATTGGATTTTTCTAATCAGTATCAGCTCGGAGTCTGGAATTTGTGCCCCATATGGTGACAGGCTGGCCATAGTAACAGCCCTTTGACATAATAGGACGGAATACACACGGTGAAAAGTGGACGCACTAGTTTTTTTTAATTATTTTTTCTTGATTTAGACATTATTTATTCAATACTAACTGTTGCTCGCGGCTCCGCCAACATGAAAAAGTTTTTCCTGAAGAAAAGACTCGCTTTACATTTTCCCAGTATAAAAGGTAAGTATACTAAGCCTATGTCCTTTCTAGTGTCTCAAACTATCTCAATACCAAATTTCATCGATATCCGTTCAGTAGTTTCGGAGATGTGCAGTAACAAGCAAACAAACAGACAGAAAATAATTATAAAAACTCGCTGATGTTTTCTATTACTTATCTTTAGTCACCCCCTTTTTTTATTACATTTCTTTCAATGTACAAGCACACCGGCATCGACTGCTTTATTATAGTATAGATAGACGTACAGTTAGCCGCACAAGTATCTGAACTAATTTAACATTACCACTACACTGAGTTCTTACTTTTTTTTCTCTTCACAAAAAGTAACTTTACTTCATGTAAACAAAGAATGTTTCAATTACGCTTAACGCCTATAAGCGATTGAAACATTTGAATTTATTTAGCTAACTGTACAGTCAGAAGCATAAGTATCTGTACAAATTCATAATTTCAAATTGCCTACATACTTTTGTGTTCTTACTAATCTTATTTTTCTCTTCACAAAAATAAAATGACAGATTTACTTTAATATTTTTTGGAATCTTGAAAAAGAAACAGTCGAAGGCAGGACTCGAACCCACGACCTCCGGCGTACCGTGCCGGTGCTCTTCCAATTGAGCTACCTCGACTTCTGTCTTCGATTGCCAATTTCAAGATGCCTATTTAATTCTCTTAAAGGAGATGACCAGCGACATCTGTTAGCCATTATTACAATTACTAACTCAGCATTACTCCTTTACAGGAGAAGTTACCAAAACGAGTCGCTAAACTTTTTTCTAATTTTATATTATGATTTTTATACATGTTAATGGCCATGTAGTGCCTGGATAATGATTTTTATATTTTTTGGAATCTTGAAAAAGAAACAGTCCAAGGCAGGACTCGAACCCACGACCTCCGGATATAAAAATCATGATCCAGGCACTACATGGCCATTAACATGTATAAAAATCATAATATAAGATTTACTTTACTTCAAAAGAAAGAAACAAAATGTTTTAGTTTATCTTAACGTAACTTTACAGGCGATTTGAATTTTGATTTTATTCAGCTATTTATGCTACTGACTGCACATAACTATATCATTCCAAGCCTTCAAAACCGCAATATTCAAAACGTGCCTATCTATTAAAGTGAATCCTAAGAGAGCGATGTGGTGTGGTTATCTGACCGCGGGGTATCCCTGTTCACTCAACTTTGTTACAAAGGAGTTCCGTACATAAGTTTTGATTTGTGATATTAAGTTCGTAACACTGCTCAATTAGATAAGATGGTTCTAGATTGTAAGTGACAGGTAATTTAACGCTACTAAAACTGCTTATTTTGAACATTTTTCGTATTACTGTCTCAGTTCGTAATCTTTTGTTGTGGAAAACATTAAACGAATTATGTTTAGGCCAACCCTATTAGACTAAACTAGAAAAAGCCAACCTATAAATTAAATATTTTTACATTGAACACCGACAGGATCTTTGACAGTCTTTGTATTAATAAGTTAGATGCACAAACGCTTCTTTTGAAACGTATTATGTATAGATATGGATCACTCAAAACAATTTATACGCTCGTCAAATGTAAGAGCTGCGAAATGCATGCAAAATTATTCATGAAAGCTTTGCAGCTCAATTTTTTTAAAGAGTAAATACCATCTTCAATTTTTGTGGTGAGTGTATTTTCGAATTCGTAATGTTGAACAAGCCGCTATTGTTATAATAATGGAAGGGCTTTTATTATCTGAAATTATCACTTCAATCATGGAAGTAGAAAATAATAATTCCAATTTCCACTACTTCCATAAATCCTTGACTTTGACGTGGAATTAAAGGATATGTCTGGAAACTATTTTTTATTGGACAAAATTTCTGATCAAGATTAAATACATACTTATTTGGACAGAACTCCGAAAATCTAGCCTTTGACGATGATATGAGCTGCTGATTATGAGTATTGACGTATGTTAGAACATATATATCGATGGTTATGAAGAAATGGGTTAAAAAAATGTCAAAAGTAACCTTCCATCGTGGAACCAATTATCCAGCGACAGAAATAGTTTTTGATTATGATTTAGAATTTGATGATGAACATGACAATTTATAGGTCCTACCATCAGTATAATTGTAGATTAGATTTTGTGTAGCTTTTGGGATGCATCCATTTTTTATAAATGTATTAAGAGAAAATAGTTAACTACTAGTGTACTCTCAAACGTTTTGTTACTTCAAAATTTGAGCACTAAAGCGCCTTAAATCAGGATAAATAGATGGAAATATTTTTGTAAGAGCAATTTCTCGAATCCACTGCCAATTGTACAAATAATTTTAAACGATTCATTTCGCAAAGGCTGCAATGACATGGATGCTGTAAATCAGGAGTTAGCGAACGCATGTCTGTGATCGGATTTGCTGCTAAGCCGAGTTTTACTGCTAGTTTCAACCTTTACGTGCGGTGCCACCCCTGGAAAGATTACGGACGAGGATTTTTCGCGTAGGGATTTAAGATTCGTTTTGTGTTATTTGTTTTAAGCTAGTATTCAAGATCAATTGAACGGTAAGAGTTAAGATTGTTTTAAAACATTACTAAATAAAATTTGCAAGCTATTAAAAAAAGAAATTAACATTAGTTTTGAGTTTCTTCAAATAGAAAAAAGTACGTATCTTAGTAAAATGTTTGCTAAATGCGACTAAATATATCAATATTTAAACTTTAGTCGTAAGTAATGAATTCGTTTTTAGTTAAGCTTAAAATAACATCCATAACCTTTTTTATACATCATGTATTTTAAATCATCAATTTCTACTGTCAAACAGCAGTGTGCATGCACTATTGTGTTTCGGTTTGAAAGACATTGTAGCCATTGTAACTACAGGACATAATGAGACTTAACATCTTCTGCTTCAGGGTGACAAGCGCAGTGGAATGTCACACAGTACTTTGTAACTCAAGGTGCTGGATGGTGTTTCTACTGTTTATGGGTGGTCGTATCGCTTACCATCAGGCGAACGGCATGCTCGTCTCGTCATTCGATGTCATAAAAAAAGTTCATTTTCACGAATCGAAAGCCGTCAATCACATCCCGTCCGGCAGCGTCAACATGCAGATTGCTCTTTATCGTGAAATCAGATAACTGAGCCCTTGCCCGTGAAATTAGCACCGCTCGATCATTCTGTTTGTCTAGCTTATCGTCACAAGAACTAATGGCCTGATATAATATTATTGGTACTGTCGATATTCGCGATGAGTGTAATCAGTCAGTTAAAACTGAGCTTTTGGATTGCGTAGTTACAGAGTACGGTGAAAGTGTATTGCAATAGTTGTAACATGCAAATTGCCCGAATAAGTTTTGCTGGTAAAACTAGAACGCTTACAAGCGTTGTAAGGTGAGTGGATATTTAGGGAACATTTAAGCCTAAACAACCCAGAAGTGTCTTTCGGTCACATTTTTGCGTTCGGTTACCAACTCATAAAACCCAAAGTATTTTTTTTTATGAAAAACCGCTTTATCCGATCTCCCATCGAAGTTACCTGAATCTAAATGTGTAATAAAAATATATGTAACATAAATAGTGTGACATTTATTACAACTAAAGCAAAAGTGTAACGCGTCAACCCACAAGTTTCCAACAGACACAATCATATTTTGTGTGATTCAAGTACCAAGGCAGATTGTTTACTTACGTTCATTTAAAATATCGTATCAAGTAGGTAATCAATCAACTCACTGTGCATTGTTTGTGCTATGATAGCAGTCTTTGTACTTGGATTTTTGATTATTTGGTTACAGTCACAATGCTTAGATATTTTGTTATAAGCCAGTCATGCTCGTTTTTGTTCTGAGAAATTAACATTCAGATAGGAACAAATTCAACGTGCCCTTGATACAAAATCTTTCAGAAAGTCAAGAAATATACTTGCACCCATTATAACGTTGTGATAGTATGCGAGCCTATATCTAAAAAAAATAGTTTTATTAGCATGGCCAAAATGTTATAATCGATGAGCATCTACCTTTTGGATGTAGGGTATTACTCAAACAGTATCTGCCCAGAAAATCCTGACAGGTACGATTTAATAATTTAGGGGATTTGTGACTAAAAAAACAGTTATAGGTACCCTTTATTTAATATAGATATATATTTGGGAAAAGCACAAAATATTGCGTACAATATAGTCAATTAGTCATGTGAATGAACCATGCCTTCGAAGTAACAGAAACGTTATTTTCAGTAATTATTGTACATACCTTGAAGTAGGAATGTCAAGGGCAGGTTGAATTTCTTCCTATCTCAGTGTTGATTTCTCAGGATAAAAACGAGCATGACTGGCTTTTATAAAGGTGATTAACTTAACTTCACACAAAGAAAAAAATGATTAAACGTAACGCGTAGAAACGATTTCAAATTTTTGATCACCCTAAACCTGTAAAGTGTCTATTGTCTAATTCTTTTTGTTCAGAGATGCCTCATGCAGCCGAGGGTGGGTTCGTGTGGTGGTTCAAACAATATTCGCCCTTATAACCGTCACCAGCTTCATTCTGATCGTGATAATGGCCATGCAGAACAACTCCCTCAACCCGATAATCAGACCAATACCGGCCTCATCTCGATGCTACATCAATGCCTGCCAAGTTATTTGTAATGAAGCGCCGTATTTTGACTTGCACGAGGACCAAGTCATTTTTGCTGTTGTGGTAAGACTTTAAGCTACGTTTTAATTGCTTCTGGGTACATCATACATATACATGCGTCATACTCGTGAACGGGTGCTGCTTGTGTGGACTGGTCTGCCCTTTTCGCTTACTACATCTAAGTATTAGGGATATATATTAAACTTAGATTAATAACGACATCTTGAAGAATTTCAGACCAAATTATTACATGATTCCTGAGAGGGTTATGCATTCGTATAGGATTTTAAAATTTATTACCTTTTTTGCGAGTATATAAATGAACTGCTCTAAACAAAAATAACAAATATATTTATATCATGTTATTTTTTTTTTATTATTAATTGTATTTTTTACCTTGAACTGATTTTGAAAAGAGCAACACTAGAGTTTCTTGCCCGTTCTTCTCTAGTGAGAACTGCTTTCGAACTGGTGGTAGAGTTAATATTGACTGAATCTAAATAATATATAACATTTTATGGGTTCAAATAAATTTATTTCATTTCACTTCATTTCATTACACATAGCATCACGCCCTTTTCCTTTTAAGAGCTAGGCAGATATGTAACCCACCCACATTTCGACGACTTTGTTTGGTCCCGTGTAATAGGAGGTAGGCCTGTCGCCATTTACCGGCCACATTTTCAGACCCCAGGCTGATACTGAGTAAAAAAAACCAACATGACTACCCGACCCGGGATTCGAACCCAAGACCTCAACGTGGTAGTCTACTATGTGATACATACATTAAACAAATTATTGGGAAATTTTAAAATATATTGTCATTCTTAAAATTTGCCAAAGCTAAAACGACTTAAATCTTTTTAACTTTTATTTTTAATATAATGCATAAAATACTTTTTAAATAGCAAATCATCTATTAAAACACTTAACTAACAAAATATTGTTACAGGCCGCTGGGGCATCATGCGAAAGAATTAGTTTAATATTAAACAATCCTAATTTTGTAAATTCTGTATTACCGGCTAACTGGTTGTATAATATGAGAGCTAGCCATTTATATGAATTATCGATACACGGAGGAAATTTGATGCAAATCGCACCTGGAGCCTTTACAGGCCATTTCGCCGGGTCTATACACCATCTCATTCTTAAGAATATTACCATACAAACCATTTGTGCCAATAGCTTCATTGGTCTCTTTAACTTGGAAAAACTTTATATCAAAAACAGTATAATAATTCGCATTGCCGACGATGCCTTAAGACTAGTAAGTGGAACGTTACAATCCTTAACTATGACAGGAAGCAACCATTGGAATCCTGTAAATGTCACAGGTACAACAGATTTTTCCAGTCTTACTATTGTCGACTTATCGTTTAATGATTTCGGAGATATCCTGGATAGCAGCAGTTTCTCTGGACTTGGACGCTGTAAAGTTTTGTATTTAAATTCGTGCAGGATAACTGTACTTAGCCCTGGGACATTCGATCATTTGCTAAATATAGATATAATTTATCTAAATGATAATCTCCTTGTGACTATTCCATCTGGTTTGTTTAACAACATTGTGACGATAATTCCTAAGCCTCGAATTAATTTGCAAGACAATCTATGGCAATGTGATTGTTCGTTCGAGGATTTGAGATTTTTGATAACAAATAAATTCCTTTACGTTGAGCCGATGTGCCATGGGCCAGAGCATTTGCAAAACAAAACTTTCACGGCATTTGAAAATTACTGCAATACTTTTGTATTGAACAATTTCATATCAAACAAAAATAATTGCAATTACTCCACTTCTGTACAGTTAAAAGACAATGTGTACATAAACGGGACATGTTATGGGGATGGTATGCCTTCCCTTAATACCTCAATCAGAGTACTTTCCCCTGTACTAAATCAAATGTGCCCAACACACGCCATGAATGATATTAACGTAATGAAGTTTATATCTGAAATGCCTAGCGAAGAAACTATAACGGAAAATGAATGGCTCAAATTGAATTTTTTCGTACAAACGGATACATACTCAGTAGTTAAAATGGATTCTTTTGGGAGCCACGGCTACGGACTTTTGTGGTATCAGTCCACTTGCCCTGATGAGATATATTGCCTTAACAGCTTGCCTGAATACTTAATAGTCTACAACATTGATTTAAGCGCAAAATACACTTTCTGCCCTATAGAATTAAAGTCTAGTGTTGTTAAAATTTACGACTGCATTCACTACGACACTGATAAGTTTAAGGTAAGTGTTCGACGTTACGCTGTACAGATTATGTTGTACTTGTGTACTGGATTAATATGTCTAATTTTTGGAGCGCTCTGCGTATACGGACTTATTCGCAAAAACCCCTCACTTCTGAAAGGGAGTAAAAGGATTCTATTTGTAAAACATAAAGCCGTCGATGCGTTAGTTTTACCGCCGAAAATTCCACTGAGAAATACTTTATTA
This sequence comes from Lapara coniferarum, assembly GCA_949316025.1. Classification (NCBI taxonomy): domain Eukaryota; kingdom Metazoa; phylum Arthropoda; class Insecta; order Lepidoptera; family Sphingidae; genus Lapara; species Lapara coniferarum. The sequence continues at coordinate 29,211,441 of OX438919.1, forward strand.
AATGTAACTCCTCCGGAAGATGATGCGACAAAAATATTTATTGTATCTAAGGATAAACAACATTTAAGCAAATTCAGCACATTGAAATCAGTGAAGAGCAACAATAGCAGTTCTCCAAGTTACATATCGGCTTTGCAACCATCGGACGATCAACTTGCAGAATGGCGTATTCGTCATCACTTCAATAACGATTTAACTCTCTCGTCGGTTTCAGACATATCACATTTTTCGTGGCTGTATAATGGGGATTCTGTATATTATAGTCTAGAGTCAGATTCTGACAAAACCTACGAAAGTTTGAAATAACTCAATTATGTTTTATTCCTTTTAAAGTTTTTCGTAAATAACTTAAACATCATTTATAAAATATATAATCCTACTAATATTATAAAGGCGAAAGTTTGTAAGAATGTATGGATGTTTGGATGTATGGATGTAAGGATGTTTGTTACTCTTTCACGCAAAAACTACTGAACGGATTTCGACGAAATTTGGCACACGGGTAAATCATGTCTTGGATTAACACATAGGCTACTTTTTATCCCGGGAAAATATAAACCGGGACTTTTATCCCGGAAAAACTTTTTAATGTGCCTATGTGTTAATCCAGGACATGATCTACCCGTGTGCCAAATTTCATCGAAATCCGTTCAGTAGTTTTTGCGTGAAAGAGGAACAAACATCCTTACATCCATACATCCAAACATCCATACATCCAAACATCCAAACATTCATACATTCTTACAAACTTTAGCCTTTATAATATTAGTAGGAAGTATGTTGCTATTGTTTATTTACTTACAATGTTATATTATCTTGATGAAACGTTCCTAGCGTAAATGTATGATATTTTTACGATTGCATAAAACCAGTGGATTTATTCAATAAAAAAAAGAATAACAATGACAACCTCATTTTATTTTTACTTTTTGTGCTATAATTTTCAGTGCCACGTGTATGCATTTTATAGATTTTATGAGAGAGACTAACAATATCATAAATTCGGCCCAAAAACCTATATTGTCAACCTGTTGTATATAGGTCCGATTGTTTCTATTTTTAAAATCGAGTGGTTCAATAATAGCATTAGTTAAATATGTAATAAGTCAAAAACATCATAAGTGAATAGCGAAAAAGGTACGATACTCTAAATGGGAATGGAGTGGTCTGCTGAGACGGATGTCTGCAGTTTCTAAACCCTTGGCAAACACCTCTGACTTTTCAAAATTATATTATGTGTACTGTTTATTATTTATCGCTTCAAGATGAAGGACAACACCGTGAGAAAAGAAAATTCTTCAAAAACAATTGCGTAGGGTCATGAAGTCTGTCAGCCCGCCTTCGTCCAGCATCGTGGACTATTAACTAAAGCTCCGTGATCAGCAATTACTATACCATACCAGCCCTGTAATACTTCCCACTGCTGAGCACGGGCCTTCTCTACAACTGAGAGGGTTAAGGCCTCCACCACCACACTGGCCTAGTGCGGTTTGGCAGACTTCACATACCTTCGAAATTCAGAGAACTTCTCAGTTATGCAGGTTTCCTCACGCTGTTTTCCTTCTCCGTTAAAACGAGCGATAATTCTCAAAGAATACGCAATAATATTTTTATTAGAAAAGTCAGAGGTTTTGAACGTGCGGACATTCGTCTCGGCAGTCCATTCTACTCCCAACTAGTCTATCGTGATGATTTTATATTTTTATGGCAAGTTTAAAAAGAACAGTCGAAGGTGGGACTCGAACCCACGACCGTGATTTTTATGGAAACTTGAACCACCATCACCTTCAACTATTCTTTTTCAAGTTTCCATAAAAATATAAAATCATTATCCAGGCACTACATGGCCATTAACATGTATAAAAATCATAATATAGGATTAGTCCATCGCAGCTTCATATCAGCATATTATTATGTCCTAAGTCAGTTACAAATCATTATTCGCGGTGTTGTAACCGGCTATTTTTTTTATCGTTATTTGGAAGTGATCTTTTATACCTGCTGATAAGCGGAGAGAGGTCCAGATGAAGTGTCGATTATGAGTAATGATTATCTAACTGACTAACTGGTGGTAAGTCTCTTATATGTCAGAGTCCGTCTGGGTGAGTACCACCGTAATGTCTATTTCCATCGCCAAGTAGCAGTATGCATGCACTGTTTTGTTTCGGTTTGTAGGACATTGTACCCAGTGTAACTACTCGACATAACATCATGTCTCAGGATGACGAGTGTAGTAGAATTCCACATAGTACTTCGTAACTCAAGGTGCTGAATGGTGTTGCTACTGTTTCTGGGTGGTCGTATCGCTTACCATCAGGAGAACGGCATGCTCGTCTCATCATTCAATGCAAAAAAAATCCTCGTTAGTCGATACAATTATGCAGGCCTGTTTGAACCGGACACAATGGCTGATCACGGAACGCTGCCAACTTACCTCAACGAATATGGCGAGTTTTAACACTATTATGATGATCACTATTCCGACGGTTATGAAATGTGTCCTACAACCAGTAAACATTGTATGCGACATTACTCGTGTATCGAAAGATTTATATCACATAAAAAACCACGTCTTTGTTTTGTTAATCTTCATTTATCGATATAATTTATTATATCAATGTGTGTTATGAGCTATTCCGATGCTCGTCCAAATTCGTCACAGCTCTCCTCGTGAATCAGTCGCGTACAGCTGTTTTAGTTTTAGAGACGACACATCCATTGTCTTACTATTGGACGTTTGTTCTATTTTGGTACAAATTAAAATCGACTGTAGGCCTAGAATCAATTAACTCATCCAGTTTAATTTGAGCTCGGTAAAGTTTAAATCTTGTTCTGTGAATTCCTCATTGAATATGTTTTATTTCTAATCAATTTTGTAATTGTGTATAAGTTTAAATTGTTTGAACAGTACCTAATCGTAATATGTACTAATTATATTATGTAGATAAAAGTGAAAAGGATGACGTCATATAAGTTGCATAACGTAATCATTTAAAGTGTTTATTTTATAAAGTGTTAAATGAATATAAATGACATTAAATGTAAAGTGCAACACTTTAATAATTATACATTACATATACATATACACTCACGCCTGTTATCCCCGAAGGGGTAGGCAGAGGCGCAACTAGTGCACCCACTTTTCGCCATTATTCCGTCCCATGATGTGATAGGGGGCGAGCCTATCGCCATATCGGGCACAAATTCCAGACTCCAAGCTGATAGTGAATAGAAAAACTCAATATCACTTTACCCGACCCGGGGATCAAACCCGAGACCTCAGCTTTGCAGTCGTACTGTAATACAACTACGCCACGGAGGCAGTCAGTTAATAATTATAATTGTCATTTAGGTACTTAGTTTACAAGATTGCATTGTATGAAAATTGTGTATTAAAGACATGGAAATAAAATTTTTATGTAGCTTTATAAGTCGTGTTTATTAATTAAGGAATATTTTTATGAATGCATATTATATGAATTGATGAATATCTAATGCCATATTTAATTATAATTCTTCTTTATATTCGGTATTATTATATTACAAGAATAAAATAATTGTACAATGAATAAAAAAATATGTTATTTTATTTATTGTGTTTACCACAAATATACGGAATGACAGTAGCAGATATACTTTTTTAATTTCACATATTGATTACGGATTATTTACTATTCGTAATCAGGTAGGTAGGTACGTATTACTTTTTTAATAATTATTATTATAAATAAATTACAGCCACACTGCGTCTTAAATATTAAATTACCTACTTCAAATGCACCAAAACTGTTGTCAAAGAACGAAAATATCAACTGTGACAGTGAATACAAAATCTCAACCGATATTTCCATCAAATAATGGGTCGTGGGGAGACAAACGGCACATCTCCATATCCCAATCCCAAAAAACTTATACGTGTTTTCTACACCAATAACACACTTTTAAATACTTGACCTAGGATTCATTTCGCAGCCAACTATTCTAGATTAATGAGAGGACAATAACAAAATGAATTATAATCGATACTTCAAATAGAAATCCCTTAAATTACAATCGATAATAGTACAGAAACGGGCTACAATAATATTGGCAACCTTTATTGTTAAAAACCCCCGACACAAAAAAGCTATAAAAAGTAAAATAATAATAGTGTCTTTGTCGTTTAAGTACCTAGTAAAATTTTGACCCAACCGTCGTCGCGTCGAGGGACCGCTAAAGAAGTATTTTCATCTCCTTGATCCGGAGTTCGGTCCCCCGACGTGAGGACGCTTGTGTCAAAATATTACTAGGTACTTAAACGACAAAGACACTATTATTATTTTACTTTTTATAGCTTTTTTGTGTCGGGGGTTTTTTTAATTTTAATTTAATTTTTATTGACTCACTTATGTAATCTGCATAAGTTGAGCGATGTTTTAATACGAATACTTTCTATGAGTTTGGGCCGCATAAAACCTGTAGAACAGTATGTACAAGTACCTTATAATCTGAGTAATTATTACTTCCTGTATCCACTTGAATCATCATAATCAATCCAATCAAAACTATTCTGGCCTTCAGAGAACCAAGCCACTGATACCAATCTCTTATCAGTAACACGAGAGCTGCGAACTGCCAACGCTAACAATGTCACTGCCAAGTGCATAATTTCACCCTCAGTTCATCACCGGAACAATAAAGGTTGCCAATATTATTGTAGCCCGTTTCTGTACTATTATCGATTGTAATTTAAGGGATTTCTATTTGAAGTATCGATTATAATTCATTTCGTTATTGTCCTCTCATTAATCTAGAATAGTTGGCTGCGAAATGAATCCTAGGTCAAGTATTTAAAAGTGTGTTATTGGTGTAGAAAACACGTATAAGTTTTTTGGGATTGGGATATGGAGATGTGCCGTTTGTCTCCCCACGACCCATTATTTGATGGAAATATCGGTTATCGGTTGAGATTTGTGTCGGGGGTTTTTTAAATGTTAATTTAATTTTTATTTCAAACTTTTTAAATGACTTTATTCTCCATCATGGGGCCTTGATAGTCAACTATCTATCACCTACTCATTGAGCCCATCCTTATGAGCCCAAACACACTATATCTGCTATAAGTTGCTAAGGAGTTGGGTATCCCGCAGACTACTTGATGCCGCAGCATCAGCTCATGTTTACAAATATATTGAATGTCACAGTACACCAAATTTAAAGTGAATCGGATTTTTTAAGTTGGAAATGAGCTGATAATCTTCAAACGCCTGAACAGATCTTCATAAATTATAGCTAAGAATCATCGCAGACACATCAGCTTTCAAACAAAAAAAACCGCGTCCCAATCGGTCCATTCGTTTGAGAGCTACGATGCCACAGACAGACATACAGATACACAGATACACAGATACACACCCTAAACTTATAACTCCCCTCTTTTTTGTCGGGGGTTAAAAATAAAATTTAACCTTGTGCGTAAATCTTGATGTATGAAATACAAAACCTTTTCACTTGAAGTTGATCAAACAGCCCAAAATTTATTGCAAATAGTCGATGGTACATCTGTTACATTTCACCATCTTATCGAAATAAAAAGTTGTAACCACAAAACGGTAAATTTAATGATAAATCTGTACTGAAATAGCCTAAGAACACGTCGTTATTTTTTATAAATGTTATTTATCTTCTCTCCTCAAAGAGACAGTAGGGTTACTACACCTGATGTTAAGCGTAGTAAGTTTTAATATTGTCTATCAGCAAATGATGCTGTATGTCTCGCATAATTGACTCGACCTTCGCTCGTATTACTCCTCCATCACTGAAGATTTTGGTCGTAATACCACTAAACTTATTAACTTGATTAGCAGACTAATAAATTCCTCATCTTTACTAAGATACCTATCACACTAGTGGATTGTGAACGATTTCGAAGGCGCTGCGAACTCGTAGTGGACGAGCAGCAGATACGCGGTTGGTGCGCAGCGAAAACACTGCGGGCTCGCAGTGCGTTTTGGATAGTTTGTACCAAAATGGATTCCGACGAGTAAATATTGCTGCAAGCCTGGTTAATTCCAAGACACAGAAAACGAACGCGAATTTCGGAGATTTTTTTAACGAATCGACTGGAGGACAGCGTCTACTGTATTTTGCAAACAAATGAAAATTTCGTTTCTACATGAGAATTTTAAGACCTACTTTTTACGATCTGATAATTACGATGTAATAAAGACACACACTTCTGATAATCAGATCAATTGAAGAAAAGGGATTTGTACGAGAGTGTACAAAATGACGTTGGTAAAGCGAAAACGTTGCGCGGCAATCGCGAATTCACGATGATTTCGCTACGTCCTCGCATCGAACACGCCGCGGGTAGGCATAATAACGTCTTCGCATTTGTTCCACTATGAATTCCACACAATTCGCCAGTGTGACAAGATCCTAAAGTTTATATCATGTTTCTTTATTAAAACAAAATCCAAGCTTGTCTATATTAATTTGTTACGTACTTGTATTTAATGGAAGGAAACAATACTGCTGAGCCAGTTCACGTGTCTTTACTGGCAAAAAGCCAAAAACATATAGCAATAGCTTGTTACCTCAACATTTGTTACAAAGTTGTATGAACACCTGAATCTCTATGACTTTAAATTTGTTTTATTAGGTACGAGTCGTAACATAAAACTAGTTGAGACTATAAAATATGTTTTATGGGACACTAGATTCGCAGCTGATGTCTGTCGTGCATATTTATATTCACGATTTATGAAAAAAATGTTGATTATTTAGTTTTTGTTTGAATAAATATTCAGCCATGATAGGAATGTCGCTGACATTTTATTCGTTACAAATATTTAGAAGCGCCCTGTATAATTATTAACATATAATTAAAATGCCTTGTTTCTCATGCTGTAATCAGGATTAATAGAATAACAGTTCATATTCTTATTTAAATTGGCAATTCTCTTGTCTGCTCGAGTGCGTGTTTGTAGAAGAAAGCGCTGCAGGTCTTTGACAATTCGCCTTGAAGGATATTATAGTCATACAGTTATTAGGCATTATTAAATAAATACCAGCTTCTGTTCGCAGCGCCACCCGCGTGTATAAGTATTTCCGGGATAAAAGTCCCGCTTTATATTTTCCTGAGATAGAATGTAGCCTATGTGTCAATACAGGATATGATCTACCCGTGTGCTAAATTTCATCGAAATCCGTTCAGCAGTTTTTGCGTGGAAGACTAACAAACATACATACAACCGTACATTCTTACAAACTTTCGCTTAAAAGTATTTGTAGGATTACTAAATATACTAAGTGTTTCTCGCAGTTTCGCACGCGAAAGAAGCGTTTCCCATAAAAACCAGTAAAAACATCCAAACATTTTCAATAAGATAGCAATTTATGTGACACGAGTACAGTTCGGTACGCAGTATATCACAGCATTGACTGATATAAGCCCTACGTGTGCACATAGCAGCAAGCTTGTCTTGTCAAACAAATGATACAAAAACAACGAAAGAAAGAAAAACATTTATTGGCAACAAATTGGGTGGTGACAGTTTAACAATGATAAACAAACAAACCAAAAAAGGAGATAATTAAAAAAAACAACAAATTTAGTTTAACACAAAGATCCACCACGTATGGATGGTATATGTCCCACCACAACAGTGGCAAAATGTTCTAGATCAGCATAATGCCAAACAGTGAATTCTTTGGCGCTGATTTTCATCCAGAACCTGACTAACTGAGAATAAACAGTTGACTTTCGATGTTATTAATATTACTTACGTAGGTATGTCATACTTTTAGTCTAGACAACTAGGATTAGCTTTATTCTGCATGTATTCTTAAGCCTCTTGCGTTCCTAATTAATTACCTACTGCAGTGTAATTAGAAGAGCTTTGCAGTTTGTTTTGTTTACTTGAGACTCTTTATGCCATGTTTATGCATGTTAAAATAATTTAATCGTTACGTTTGTGGAGTTAGTGAATTCCTTTAGGCTAAAGAGAAGTCCAGCAGTGGACTGATAAAGGCTGATGATGATGATGATGATGATGATGATGATGATGATGAAAGAGAAGTGAAATAAAGAATGTTTCACCTTCAAAATAATCTGAATTAATTTTTTGCTGTATTTATTCACTTAAATAAGTTTATTTTAATCTGCTCCGTGCAAATAGATAGAATGCCATACCATTATACCAGCCCTTTATTATACAGTGGCCACTCTTGAGCACGGGCCTGCTCTACAACTGAAATCCTCCTAGCCAGTTTCGGTCACGGCGGCCAATCTCAACGGAGATCAGCCAGGTACGCAGGAGATATTATAGTGCACAAGTGTGTGCGCAATACACAGGTGCACTCACTATTCCTTCACTCTCATAGTCCGGTGAGACGGCAATCCGACATGACCGGAGAGAGATCAGGCGCAGGACCAACGGCTTTACGTGCTTTCCGAGGCACGGGGGTACCACACCGCCAACTTCCTGACTCCGAGCTGCGACTGAGTAAATTTTAAGATGAAAAAACCCAGTCACAATTTTTTTGGCTCGACCCGGGATTCGAACCCAGGACCTCAGCGCGCAAATCGTACTCGTAATGCGTACGCAATACCACTACGCCACCGAGGCAGTCAACTAAGAGGGTCTTAAGAAGACCTTAGCCTTAGTCCACCACGCAGGCCTAGTGCGGGCCTTCGAAATTCAGAGAACTTCTCAGGTATGCAGGTTTCCTCATGATGTTTTCCTTCACCGTTAAAGCGACCTATAATTCAAAGAATATAATATTTTTTTAGAAAAGTCAGATGTGTGTGCCATGGGGTTTTGAACCTGCGGACATTCATCTCGGCAGTTAGATAGAATATTAGTTTATAGTACAATTTTTTACTAGTAACATTGGAAGTAATTGGAACTATTTACAAACTATTAGAAACTTATATTTTATATGTAAAGTAGAATTAACAACCGTAAAGGAATTCTGGAGAAGGAAATGTGTTAGAGTAACGAAGCTTGGATCTAGACCGGATAAAGCGATGTTGAGCAATGCTTGCTGCAAATCTACGAAGATTAGGTCCAGTTGCTTGTTTAAGGGAGAATTTCACAATGTTCACGTAAATATTTTAAAGTTATCATATCAAATAATTAATGTAGATCGTAGCAATGCCACTAGAAAAGCCGAAAATAGGAGGGGGGGGGGGCATGGAAACAGCTCGTCCTCGACTCCATCAAACCATTCAAGACGGACACGACTTGAATGGTTGACACTGATGAAGAAAAGATAAGAAGTAGATAGTATACGTTTTTTTTATCATTTCTTTTAAAATCATAGATTATAATGTGACTTATATTTGGTCAGCTTTTATATTTATTTGATGAGTAGCAATTATTCAGAAACTGAGAAACAAGCTTTAAGTAAGATTTTATATTTATCCATAACAATATACAAAATAAAAAGGGACGTTGATTGACATTATAATTATTTGTAGAAATACAAATAAAGAAACTCTTTATTTACAACAATATGCTTTACAGTGGGTGGCTTTAAGCGATCTCCTCCAGGCAACCTTTGTATGGAAAGAAACAAAAAATACAAACATAGGCAGAGGTGTACATACAGCAAGAAAAAAGAAACAAAAAAATTGTAATCTTACTATTTTATCTTACAAATATTATTAATTTGAAAGTTTGTGAAAATTGATGTTTTTTGAGAAGTAAACGCCAACACTACAAAACGGATTCGGCCGAAATTTGCCACACGGGTAGATCATGTCCTGGGTTAACACATAAGCTACTTTTATCCAATTTGCTCCCATGGGAAATCCTACTTCCTACTAATATTATAAAGGCGAAAGTTTGTAAGAATGTATGGATGTTTGGATGTATGGATGTTTGTTCCTCTTTCACGCAAAAACTACTGAACGGATTTCGATAAAATTTGGCACATGGGTAGGTCATGTCCTGGATTAACACATAGGCTACTTTTTATCCCGGGAAAACATAAAGCGGGACTTTTATCCCGGAAAAACTTTTTGACGCGGGCGGAGCCGCGGGCAAAAGCTATAATAGATATTTTTTATCTGATTCTTTAAGTAGTTGGCGCTGACATCGTACTGTGTTTTAGGAACTTTTGTAGCGGGAGAGGCTTTTTTATATACCATAGAATGACGAGATGAGCATGCCGTTCGCCTGATGGTAAGTGATACGACCTCCTATAAACAATAGAAACACCATCCAGCACCTTGAGTTACATGTGGCTTTCCACTGCGCTCGTCATCCTGAGATATAAGATGTTAAGTCTCATTATGTCCCGTAGTTACACTGGCTACAATGCTCTTCAAATCGAAACACATGCACACTGCTGCTTGGCGGTAGAAATTGACGTGGCGTTGGTACTCACCCAAACGGACTCTTATATATGAGAGTCCTACCACCATGCCGCAAGCAACTCCTATTTTTTAAGCCTCATATGTGTCCCACTGCTGAGCAAAGGCCTCCCCTTTTTCTACTATTATTTATATTAAAATATTTTAAAGTACACAGCTACTTCCTAGCCAGGATATAAAGAAGCTATTTTACTATGTAGGAAATATTGATCCTGTTGGGTATTTAGTTTCAGTTCTCACAAGGACTTCACAATTTCCGTTGTTCAAGGACATGGGACATAAAACACATGTCGATTGGAACTGCGGTCGATTATGATAACTCGAATAAAATTCACACTCAGCAGTCTATAAATACGAATTGAATTATCTTATGAGGTGTAAAAAATCAGTCAAGTGAAATTCATGTTCGTGATTTTAATTATGGATGTTGGTTTGGATCATCATCATCATCAGCCTTTATCAGTCCACTGCTGGACATAGGCCTCCCCTAATGAGCGCCATAGCGCCCTGTCTTCAGCTTGCCGCATCCAGCATCTACCTGCAGTCTTTCGCAGATCGTCATCCCACCTGGCCGGAGGGCGTCCTACACTACGTTTGCCCAGTCGCGGTCTCTACTCAAGAACACGTTTACCCCAGCGGTTGTCGGTTCTTCGTGAGATATGGCCAGCCCACTGCCACTTCAGCTTGCTAATTCTTTGAGCTATGTCGATAACTTTGGTACTCTGTCGGATGTATTCGTTGCGAATCCTATCCTTCAGAGAAACTCCAAGCATTGGTTTGGATCACAGTAAGGTTTATTGAAAAACACTTCTCAAAACATTTTCTCATTGAAAACGTAGACTTAAATGCTATTTTATAATGTACAGTCACTAGTATAAGTAGCTGAACAAATTCAAAATTTCAAATTGCCGACATACTTTTGTGTTCTTACTAATATTTATTTTCGCTTCACAAAAATATAATAAAAGAAAATTAATTAACTTCAAGCAAGAAAAAATGATTCAGTTTAACTTAACGCGTATAAAGGCGATTTGAAATTTTGATTTTGTACAGATACTTACTGACTGTACCTACTAGGAGACGCTCGCGGCTTCGCCCGCGTGAAAGTCTTCCGGGATAAAAATATTTTCCCGGGATAAAAAGTAGCCTATAGCACTCAGGAGTAATGTAGCTATTAGTGAAAGAATTATCAAAATCCGTTTAGTAGTTCCTGAGATTAGCCCGTTTGACTCGTCAAGCCCCGCTACGGACGCCGGCGTCCGAGTATATAAGGTTTCCTATTACATCTATATATTTAAGTAGGGCTTAACGGCCCAGCAAATAATCAATCAAACAAAAAAACTCTTAAGCTTCATAATATTAGTACAGATTACCATTCAGTGGTAACTGAAAGGTTTTTTTAAGGTTTCTATTTTTCTTACATCGAATATGTTCATCTCTTTTAAAATACGTACCAATTAAATAGCTTCCAACACAGTTCTCACTACACGAATATGTCATGAAGTAACACGATGAATAATTCGCACCTTTAGGATGAAAACGACACAATTCAAAAAGATAGAAAATTGAATTATCGTCATAAAATTACTTAAAACAAAGTTTTCAATACAACAATAGTTCAAACAGCCATATTCAAGCAGGAATAGGACAAATCTGTTGTATGGGTCCCTTTTTTATTATATTTTTATAAATGAGGGACTAGTTTTTAGTCATTTAAAAATGACTACTCTATTTTCTATTTTTCGAATTCTGTCGTTTTCGTTCTAAAGGTGCGAATTATTCAATATGAGGCCTTTGAAATTCAGCTGCATCACTAAGCTTTGATATTTATATTTCCTTCAGTGATTTGCAATAGATACATAGTACGTACATGGTATATTGTGATAATTAGTTACTAATCAGTGTTATACGTAGACATAATATGTATCTTTGATAGAATGTGGTTTTATGATGAGGAACTTACATTACATACCTTTAAGGTTATGTTTAGAAGGAATGTAGAGACGAAACTTTTTTCATGGTTCCAATTAATTATTGTTCTATGATGTGGTAGGTGGCAAACCTATGTGTGCGGGGCTCAGACTGGGCCAACACCCCGCACTGTGTTGTGTTTGTGTGCTGGATTGCGTGAGTGGGAATATGGCAATACCAGTGACAAAGTAACAAATGCAAAAAATCGGGAAATAGCGTTTATTTCACACACTGAATCGAAAGTTATAAAGTTCAGCCACAACGGTAGCCAAATTCTCCCGGCGTTGATATTCGGCGCGTAGTCTCTCGTTGCTACGCCGTAGCTATGCGACGTAGCTAGAAGTCGTCCTCGTAGCACCGTGCCACAGCTGATGAGGAAGGATGGTCCACTCTGCATAAGCGCCTTTTTCCTCTTCAAACTTGCAGACTTCTTCTTTCTTGCAGACTACTTGCTGTTTTCTTTCTTGATGTACCGAACTATTTACAAAGTAAAACTCCTAACGATTTAACTCAACATTACAAAAAAACAAATTTGCTTAAGTACTGCGCGGCTATACCATACGGAGCTCTAAGAGGGCTTTCCCTCTTTCTAGGACCTCTTTTTCACTCTCGAGATTACACTTATTTTCAATTCGCGCCTAAGTTACGTCTATATGCCTAAACTATAAGTGTCTTGGTACATAGACACTAAGTGACTCGATATACTAAACATTGTAAAACAACCTCATGTGCATTACAAAAAAAGTTATTGTGATTTACTTACTCTAAGTTTAACACAAACGATGCACACAAGCAACATTTCTAAAAATAACTATTCGGACTTTATACACACGTTCATCCCGCTACCGCAGCGGGGTAGGCAAAGTTCTAACCTACACTATGACACCGAATGAAACACTAAACAGTCCATACCGGGTGAGTTATAAGCGTTCAATGACCCTAGCGATAACACGATTTTTTCACTAAGTTCATTCACTAAAATCTATGACGTCACTAAGAGGTCCGAGTTCTATTACGTAATCGCGCATGCGCGGTATGCACTTTACATTGTTCTCTCTTCGAGAATATGCGTCCTGCACACTATGGGTATATCTATTACACTTTCTAATACCGATCAACAGCACTGGAGCAAATTTGTGTTTTTTAAGAATGGAAAACGTATCTAGTTGTTCGTCTTCGCAATCGTATCATTCAATACACTTCTATTAAGCTAATGAGCTGTGAACAATTAACACTTTTTAATTACTTATTTAGTACTCAAATACTTAGTTTGACATCAAATTCGTGGCTTACAAATGTGAACGAAAATATAATGACGAAATAAAAGTATATTGATAGCCATTTTATTTCCATGAATCGATTAAGGAAATATTTGGATAACTACGAAGGACGTTTGGCCGCGTAATTATTATTATGTCACATTGTATTTGCCAAGCTATTGACATTTTGACACTTTTCATGTTAACAAAATACGTTCTGATTTTCTGCTGCTGAAAATCAATGAAAACGTTTCATTGGGGCAGTGTATATTAATTCATAAAATTTGGAAATAATATTGCTTACTTTCAGTCTGGGACGGAAATAGCTTAACCGGTGCAATGAAAGTTATGAAGGTGTTCTAAAACAGGTTACTGATACCTGTTTTTAAAATGATGACATTTCCTATCGAGACACGCGGCAGCGTGTCAAGCCAAGCAAAAAAAAAAAGGTCGAAGCTGCCTAGTGTAGTTTCACCCGAACCATTTGGAGCGACTTTTGACGCCTATATAACTCAAAATCTATTTAACGTAAATACGTGAGATTTGGTTTATGTATTAAACCCCCTCAAGTTAACTAGAATCCCAAATTTCATAAATATAGCTCAAAAGGTCATTGAAATACTAACATCTAAAAATCGGCATTTTTATCACTGACTGACATATAGATCAAAAACCTAACCCACTTCCAGATGACCTAGAAAGTTGAAATTTGGTGTCCAGATAGGTAATTGTATGTATACAAAGGAAAAAATCTGAAAACAGTGTATTTTTAAGATTTGAAACATTTTCCAAGCAATCGGAAAATCGGCATACTATCTATAAATTATCTTTAGAATAATGGACGTTTAGGCGTACACGTCCAATGATGCTTTATTTTAATTTAAATACTATTTACCTTGATCCATTAATTACGTTCCCTCCGTATTAGGGCACCACTTTTGCTTGAATTTTTCTATAAATTTTCCGACTTTAAACAGAGCTGTTGTGGGATACGGTGGTAGGTTCATATAGATACGTTATAGGCATCAGCAACTCGTGCCCACTCTTCAGTATTTTATATTATATATTTACTTCTGTTTCGAGCTCAAATTAAAAATTTATGATTTCTACAATGTTTATTTACATTTTAAGACGTTTATTATTTTGACATGAGTTGACATTGGACGTTCTATCATAATTATCATAATACTTGCGAATCATAGAGTTTAAGTAATTATTAAATAGAGGTTTTTATACCAAGAGGACTTCATCGCGTGCACATAGCAGAACCATGAAGCGGTTTACGGCTTTTAATACATTGTTTGTTTCTTTCTAAAATAAGTAACTTCATAAATATTGCGCAAAGGTAACTTCTTACGTAATTGTTTTAATTACTTAACTCGATATTTTAATAAATAATATCTTTACAAAAAGTAATGATATCCCATCAAAAACATAAATGTGAAATGTGGAAGCCAAGTCTAATATTACGAATATGCGTGCTGGTCGACTTCACCGACAAAAGAATTGAAATCTTAATGTTTGCCAAGCCCTGTAGATAATCCTGAAAATTATATTTATAAGAACACAATCCATTCTAAAATAAATTTAAACTAATATTTCTTTGATTTTCTGCTACGAGAATGTATGATATTTAAAAATATAATTTCTTAAATTTGAATAGTCGAATTATTTACACAAAGCAGATAACTTAGTATAAATTTAAGCTCAAGATTTGTCTTGGCTAGTTTTATCAGAAATCATTTTTTTTCGAAGAGTAGGATATGTTGACTTTCCAATATTAAGACAGAAACACAAAGATAAGTTTATTACCAAATATAAGAAAAAATGTATGTGAAGACTAGCCAAGTCAAATCTTGATCTTAAATTTATACTAAGTTATCTGCTTTGTGTAAATAATTCGACTATTCAAATTTAAGAAATTATATTTTTAAATATCATACATTCTCGTAGCAGAAAATCAAAGAAATATTAGTTTAAATTTATTTTAGAATGGATTGTGTTCTTATAAATATAATTTTCAGGATTATCTACAGGGCTTGGCAAACATTAAGATTTCAATTCTTTTGTCGGTGAAGTCGACCAGCACGCATATTCGTAATATTAGACTTGGCTTCCACATTTCACATTTATGTTTTTGATGGGATTTCATCTTTCGCTTCCGTCCAGCAGTATGGTAGCTATGATATTAGATTTTACAATGTGATATAACTGGAACAAAAATAAAATAAAAAGTAAAAAAAGAACAATGTACCAGGATAAGAAGCGGCATCAATCCACAAATAGCAGAGACAACCCCCTCCACCCACTTTATCACTAAGCAAATCTAATTTCCACGTTGTCCTGTCATTATTATAAATTTAACGTCCTTAATATCAACGATGCTCACATTTTGGTGCTCAGTTGCAGAAATAGAACAATAGTATACTTGTATACGAGAAATAGTAATTAACAAGCGTCATTTACGAAACAAATTGTTTCAGTACGAACACATAGATGAGTAAAACAAATGACACCAGAAACAAGCATCTTTGATATCTTACGTTAATGCTATAAACACTTCTCATAACTCCATTAATTGTAGGACACCTGTAAAAGTTATTATAGATAATCGGACTGAACATTCATTGGATGCGGTTTGCATGCGTCCGCGCCGCGGGGCATGCCAACTTGCACGTGTCACGTAAAATGCGACATGCCCACAGTGCGTTTTATTTACCACGTATTCTGTATGCAATACGCTTGGATATTACATTGGAAACAAGAAACCAACTGTCCATATTTCACGATGTTTATTGGATAAAATATTTGATCGGTCCAATAGTGGAGCAAAACCCGGTATGAAACTAAGGTGAGAATGTATAACTATTGAAGGTAAGTTAACGTATCTTAATGGAAAGCGCTGGCTATGACACGATTTATTTGTTAACTTATTCCGAATTCACATTATAAAATAAAATAAATTATAGAAGAATCAAGTAGTTATTAAAGATTTAAAAATACAATAATATTGTATTTCATACGCCAGCAAATAAGCCTTAAGCTATCACAGCCTAAATACAACAACGATACTCGAAAAACTGTCAATCCACTGGCGACCATGAATGGTGACCTTAGACATTGCAAGTGTACACCACACTTACCCAGCTTGCCCAGTCATGCTGTAGACAAACAATATGTCTAAAATGAGTCTCTACTACTTTGAAAATCAAATCCAATTATATGGAAGTTACGATGCACCGAAATACAACGCACGTATGTCAGATATATTTTCATGATGTTAAAGCACCCATGGCGGTACTACAAACTGATTTGTGTCGCAAACAGGAGGAATGTTTTACGACCATTGCATAGATAGTAGGGGAATACGAAAACTGCATTTTACATAAGAAGTGCCAAATTAAAGGTAGATCAATCTAGGTAAGGTCCACCTATTAATTATTTTAATATTACAATGGTTTACAACATTCAAAAAACATTCTAGCGTTGGAGTTAATTTATAACATAAAAATTTGAAGAGAGCCCGTCTCGTCCCGTCTCTTCACAAAATGAATTGCTCATATTTCATAAGAAAAGTTGAGGAACTTGAGACAATTCTGGCAGCTACATAATTTGCAACCGCTACACAGTTTTATTATTTTTAGATTGCTATTTTGTTGTAAATTATATTGTAATAATTTCTAACTAATGAGTAATAATTTTCTTGAGACTTTGGAGCAGTAAAGATACCATAACAGCTATAAAGTCTTTGCTTGTACAATAAAGTACCTCAGATTTTGGTACCTATTTTTCTATCTAATCCTTTAAAACACCTTTGTTACTATTTAAGAACATGACAACAATTAGCACCGAATGACTATGACGTCATATCTGATAAACTTTTCCTTGCACTCGCCGAACTTGGCAGCAATGGGAAGCAATAGACACAACAAAATATGTCACTGTCTGCGATCAGATACACCTGCCCATTGCGTCCCCTCCCTCCCCTTCCCCATCCTCATTTAGAACTGTATATTTATTTGCATACCCTAATGTCCGTTGTACTGGCGCCTTGCTATTGTTAATTAAAAGATTTTCGACAGATGAAAGCGTTGAATTTATTAATCTAATGAGTTTGCCGTAGCGTGAAGAAGCAGCTCAGTAGGCCGGCATGATTATATCGAATGGCATGAGATAACCATCTGCTACATTCGATACTCTATCTGGTAGGCATCGCGCTTACCATCAGGTGAGGTGCAGTCACTTTGCCGTGCCCGAATAAAAAAAAAATGTACCTACAGTACATAGTAAAAAGAGAATATATTTGTTCAATTTTGAAAGCTTGAAAGTAGTTAAAATGGTACGGGTAAACCTTCCTGGATAAGGTTTTTGAGATACTTAATATACAACTATGTAGGTACTTTACTTTTATGTTGGAATAGATAAAAAATAAAAGAAACAAATGTTTTTAAGTAAATAGTTGGATTTTTACAAACTTTTTTTTTTTTTATAGCATTGAATAACGAGACGAGCAAGCCGTTCGCCTGATGGTGAACGATACGACCACCCATAAACCATAGAAATACCATCCAGAACCTTGATTTACAATGTACTGTGTGGCATTCCACTGCGCTCGTCATCCTGAGACATAAGATGTTAAGTCTCATTATGTCCTGTAGTTACACTGGCTACAGTGCCCTTCAAACCGAAACACAACACTGCATGCACACTGCTGCTTGGCGGTAGAAATAAACATTGCGGTAACCCACCCAGACGGACTCTTACATATGAGAGTCCTACCACCAGTATACATTACAACCTTTTGTCAATGCGAACCATATGAATGCAGAAGCTACTTTTTGTAAGCGAGCAAATAGGGCATACGTACTTGATGGCAAAGAATTACCAATTTCGCTACCAATGCATATCCGTACAGCCACAGTAATTGTGAATGCTTTGCAGGCCCTAAAGAAGTTGTAATTGAAAAGGTTTCGGTATTCTACTTATTTATGCAGAACAAACATATCATATGTGTATGATCCCTAATGCAAGTGGCATTACATACACATTTAGCTAAGTAAAATAAATATAATATTATAGTAAAGGTCTAAAATGGTTCACTACCCCATGTCGATAAATGATTGAGTTGATGATTTTTTTCTGGTTTAGATTTTCTGTATCGTAACATTTTTAATTCCATACGATTTTAATTACTTTTAGTCATTATATTCTGCGAAAAACTATTTTACATAAATGAATGAAGAAACTGATGGCAAGTGACACGAGTTCTCATAAACGGTAACAACAATACCTATTGCACTAAATTTCTCACCCTGAGACATTAAATGTTTAGTCTTATTGTGTCCATTAATTACACTGGGTAAAATGGCCTTTAAACTAGAACACCACAGTGCTTGTATAATATTTTGTTGAAATACTTCAAAAATTCGATCTGCAATGGGAAGAAAATATTTCGGTAAAATAATTTCTACCAATTTTATACATCTGAAAGATGATGTACGTGTTTGAATGTTTTGTCGGCGATATAAAAATCATCCAAGAAAACCAAATTGTATAACAGACACAACACTATTATCCTACATCGTGTAATATATTATAGTGAAGAGTTAGAAATACCTACTCTATTTTTTTAAAATTTTGTGGAAAGGGTAGGGAAAATACAGCAATATCAGAATGAGACGTCACCGAGTGTCACCGGCCATAATGTTGCGTGTGTGCGAAAGAGATAGCGCGATATCCTCACCATGCCATGCCCTACTTTTCCTCACAACAATATTTCAAATATGAATAACTGCTTTATTTCTCAACCAATTTGGACGCTAATTTCACAGAAACAAAATATTTTTCTCATTGTCTCCGTAAAATACAAAGTAATGTACAAAATAAAACATAGGGAACTACCCTATTGGCTACACAATGACAAATTTTAACAAATATCATGGCATCTCTCCAACCCTGACATAATGTGTAATTTGTAAGTAATTAATTTCAGATTAAAACAATTATTGTGAAGATTTACGCAGTTGGCTAGCCGGCCTGACGCACACCACTCGAGGAGATCCGGCATAGCACATAATGTATGAATGTATGACCTTAACAACAGTAGTTAAAAGCGTTCCTCCGAGCCAAGGGACGGTGACTCGTGGTTCAAAAGAAACCTGACTCTGCGAACATCAGAGCCAACCTGGGTGACATCCGCGCTCGCTTGCGATTAGTCGCTCATTCTATTCAGATAAAAGGACTTGTGTTCCTCATAGTTTGGTTTACGCTTGCTTATACTGTAGTGTTTTATTTAACGTAAACGAAGCTTGTAGTGAGAAATGGTGAGAGTTATGCACGTACTTGCAATCTTTATTAATTATCTTTAAGTGTGAGTGAAGTGTCCCTAACGATTCATTTTATTTATTTATTTTGTGATGTATTTCAGGAGGAACTTGACAAGGAACAGATTAACAGTGAGTATTTAATAAATTATACAGGTCATAGCGATTCAGTTTTCGTTTAAAATCAAATCTAGTTAAAGGTAATAAGTAATAAAAATATTTATTTTGCTGAAATTGGAATCAAATAAAAATAAACATTGAAAATAATTTTGAAAAAAAAATTGTTTTGTAAATCAAACATTTTTTTATTCCAGTCCTTAAAAAAGCATTCGAAGCTTTTGACCAAGAGAAGAAAGGCTGCATCGGCACAGTGATGGTTGGAACTATACTCGGCATGTTAGGACACAATGTCAGTGACGATATGCTTAAAGAAATTATCCAGGAAGTTGATGTTGACGGTACGTAAGCTGCGCCATGATTGATTGAAGTAAACACAACAATTTATCGGAAATAACTAGTAATGTCGAATATAACACTGATACCAACAAACGTTTCTACGGATAAAACGAGTATAGCTTTAATAAGTACAGTTTAACTGAAAATCTTAAAGCTAATACTAAAAGTAAAACGAAATTCAGTTTATCCGACATTTCTAAGAACGATGATTCTACGCAACGCTTAAGCACTATAAAAGTTTATTGTGTTAATATTCCCGCGAGGCAAATTTAAAAACATGACTACTTTTATACCCATTCGCTAGCAGGAAATACAAAAGTGATAATTAGCCTCATAATTCTATTTTATGTATAGCTCAACGTTTTAACTTTTATCTCCGGAGAGTAAGGTTGATTATTAGCAGTTGCTATTATGTGTACCAGATAGTACAAATAATGTCTCTTAGCTGGCGATACTATTGGGCTCTAATCTATATCTAACAAACCTTACAGTTTATCTATACCTACTAATATGATAAAGAAGAAAGATTTGTATTTTCGTATATTTGGATGACGAGTACAGGATACGTACAGTAAGTAAGTAAGATGTAAGTAACGTACCTATAACGTACTAATGCCTACCGGTGCTATTTTCTTCGATATCGAAAAAGCATTCGACAGGGTGTGGCACAACGGCTTGCTTTTCAAGCTGTACACTCTCAACGTGCCCACACAACTCGTGCACATCATACGAGATTTCCTGTCGAATCGCGGTTTCAGATATCGCGTGGAGGGAACTCTCTCTTCCCGACACACCATCACGGCCGGAGTCCCGCAAGGCTCCGCCCTGTCCCCTTTTCTATTCTCGCTGTACACAAGTGACATCCCTAGACCACAAAACGCCCATCTGGCACTATTCGCGGATGATACCGCAATATACGCTTCACGTATAGACCCCGACAAAGTGGTGCGCACTTTGCAAACCGCCGCCGACGAACTCGGTGAGTGGTTCCGCAAATGGCGAATCACCGTCAATCCCACCAAAAATCAGGCCATCCTTTTCACTCGGAAAAGGAAAGTCCATGTCCCTCACTTTTCAGTCCGCATGTCCGACCAGGTTATTCCCTGGAAGGGCCAAGCCAAATATTTAGGAGTAACCCTTGATCAGAGGTTGACCTTCATCCCACACGTAAATGCGGTACGCGCGTGAGCCGCATTCGCGATGAGCCAGCTTCACTGGCTCCTAAACAAAAATAGTAAGATGTCAATCCGCAACAAGATTAGGATCTTTAAAACATGCATCCGTCCGATAATGACATACGCGTCGCCCGTATTCGCTCATTTACCGCCCGGTCGCCTTCAGCGAATGCAGGTGCTTCAAAATCGATTCTTACGACATGCACTTGGTGCCCCGTGGTACGTTCGCAATCGCAACCTCCACGTGGACACCAATATGCCGACCATCAGGCACTTTATGCAGTGCGCCAGCAGACGCTATTTCGACAGGGCGGTAAACCACCCGAACACGCTTATCCGTAAAGCGTCGATTTATACTCCATTTGATCGCGCCAAATGGAGTCGACCGCGTTCAGTCTTGTCAGATCCAGAGGACGAAATCACTCTGGCTTTACGCAAAAAGAACGAGCATCTAAAGCTCATACACTCAACAAGACCGCTGTACCGTCCTCGCCGTCGAGGACCTCGTCGCGTTCCCCAACCCCCTGCCCTCTCTTAGCAGTTCCGGCCCGCGTGCCGAAGACTACTACGTACGCATTGATAGGATTAGGTTTTAAACCATATTTCCCCAAACGCTGATGTCTTATCCTCTCAGTGGCCGCCCTGAGCCGAGGTCGTGACCCATTAGTGGGTCGCCCTCAGCGTGGTCGCTTAATTTAAGGGTTGCGAGCGCCTTCTGCGCTCACCCACAAGACCGGTGTTCTTGTATAAGCCGACTCTCGTCAGGCTAACAAGAGTTTAGTCAGGGACAAAAAAAAAAAAAAAAAATATCGCCATATCGGGCAGAAGTTCAAGATATTGAGTAGAAAAACTTAACATCACTTTGTCCGACCCGAGGATCGAACCCGTGACCTAAGCATTGCAGTCGTATATTAAAAATAAAGAAATTGTCGCGTTTATCTTGTAGGCGACTTTTATACCAATAAACAGTAATTTTTGTTAATTAGTTTCAAGCACGATTTTGATTGAAAACGACAAAAAAGTTTGAGTCTCCTTCATTGATGTATTAGGGTTTTTTAATACATCAATGGTCTCCGTACAAAAAAATTCTGAAGCAGACGTTGGAACTTGGTGGATAGATTGAAATTAAAGAAAGATTTGAAAAATCTGGCTCGTTTATTCCATTCGTGTTGAAATAGTTTTTCCGATGATGTATTATAAAGTAATCAGATCAGTTTATTTAAATAAAAAAACACGATATACAGTTGACTGAAATAGTCGAAATTTTAAATACGATATTCGACAGCTTTAACAAAGATAAGAGAATAATGTAATCTATATAATACCTTTCAAAGTATATTTTAAAAAAATCACCAAATCTAAACTGAAAGTACATAGCAATTAACTCCTGTTGTTTCTACGTGGCCAAGTAAAGTTAATCTACTAGACGATCGCCCAGTGCGTTACCCGCACTGTGAATTCGCTTGCTATTCGCCAGTATGATAAAAGCCTTAACATTACCTGAACACGGGTGAAACCAACCTAACCTGATTTACTGTTTATTAATTTTGTTTTTATCTTCTTTAGGGTCTGGAGAACTAGAATTTGAAGAGTTCGTAACGCTCGCTTCCAGATTCATGGTTGAGGAAGATGCTGAGGCTATGCAACAAGAACTCAAAGAAGCATTTCGGTTATACGACAAAGAAGGTATTAGCAAAACTACAGCTTTATGACACTAAGGAACAAATGTAGCCATTTATGCGTTTACCTAACAAGTTTGAAGATTTTAATTATATTAAACACCAGTAACTAAGACGATATTCATAAAGTATAGTCAAACTATGGATGAAAAGAAATGTTGACATACAGAAACAGAAAATCTCTCTCTCTCTGGTCTCTTATGTCTGAGGATCGTGGTCGGCATCAGGGTTGCATCTGAAGCGGACGATCTGCCTCTACCGGTTTCTGTCCAGCGCGTCTTTTACGGCTATGCAGAGTTTGGAGGACGATGAGTCTTTCACTTGGTCAGTCCATCTTGTTCCTGAACGACCGCGTGATCTCTTCACTTTTCCCCACCACAATCATTTTTTTCAAATTTTCAACGTCTTTGCGCACTGTGTGGCCGAAATGTGAGAGAATACGTTATTGGCATATGGTGGACAAGCGAGTTTTCATCAAACAAAAAATATGAAGTTTTAAATCATTTTTGTAAGATTATTTCCTATTCTGATTTCTATAAACACAAAAAGTGTTATTGGGGTAACGAATAAAGAGATGAGAACCAAACTTCCGATGTACTTGTGTTAAGTTTATCAAACACCTGGGCACTCGATTAAATTAAGCAACGACTTTAAACTATTTAAAATACAATACATATAGATTTAAAATATAGTGAAATTACCATTAATTAGAGAATAATGCTTTTAGAACATTGCACTTGTTTCATTTTACCTAAATCTAGATATAAAAAATTGAGATTTTAAGAGTTTAAAGCGGACCGTAAAAGATAAATTACAAAAGTGATAAAAAAAAACATAAAACAAAATAATTTAAAATGAAAGTTTAGGAGCGGTTTGCGCGTACCGTGAACTTAAAATTTTCTCAGCATTTCATCTCCCACATTCGCAGGAAACTGACATCTAACTATTGTTTCTTGTAAAAGAAGAAAATTTTATGCCTGCGCTATAATAAAGTGGTCTTTAATAGCTGCCTTTCGTTTCAGTACACAATGTACAGTGACAGACATTTTTATACTTAGAAATAATATATCGAAATCTATACCTATTGTTTAATAGATCAGTATTAATTGCACAGTCCAGATAGTCACTGCATCAGGGAAATGATAACTAATAGTTTGTGTAAGCTATTTTGATCCTAAGATAATATTATTGTCAGCCTCAAACCGCTTATTAACCTAATAGATGATTCTACTATTTATAATTTATGCACCTTGGATTCAATGAAAGGCAGTTATACAGTTTGGCGTTGCATGTGCGAATTCGGTCTTCGCATAATTATTAATGTCCTCGCTGACAGGTTAATGGCTGTTAGTGATGTTAGGATACGTCAACCGGTACGATTTACAATATTATCTATTGTGACGAAAGATTTAACGGCTGTTAAATAGTGGTGAATGTACGATAATATTTGGAGGTTGAAAGATTAAGGATTTTTGTTTGATGCACTAGTTTAGATACCTAATTATTTATAGGGTGTTTAAAGCAGATTACTATAGTTTTATGTAGTATTAGATTTCGCCCGCGGCTCCGCCCGGGTAATAGAGTTTTTCCGGGCTAAAAGTCCCGCTTTTTATTTTTCCGGGATAAAATGTAGCCCATGTGTTAATCCAGGATATGATCTACCCGTGTGCCAAAATTCATCGAAATCCGTTTAGTAGTTTTTGCGTGAAAGAGTAACAAACATTCATACATCCAGACATTCATACATACTTACAAACTTTCGCGTTTATAATATTAGTAGGATGTTTGTAAGTACTAGGTTTTATACGCTCACATTAGTAATGCCTTAAGAGTAAACAAAAAAAACCTACTGCACCCATTGGTGTCGTGTTTACTTCTATCTCACGCTAGGAACAATAAGTCAGTACTAAAAAACATCCTCCAATTTTAATACTGAATGTTATCAGTTATGTCACTTTTTAACCGACTTCAAAAAAGAGGTTCTGTATTCGATCCGTATGTATGTATGTATGTATGTTTGTATGTATGTATGTAAATTTGTATGGCCGCGAGTTTCTCAAAAACTACTGATCCGATTTGGACGTGGTTTCTAATCTTCAAATGTATATTTTTCAGGAAAGGTTTTAGTATATAATTTATGACGATCTGATGAAAATCTTCGGAGATACACAATGGAACTCTTCAATAACTAACAGCAGATGGCTCGCGAATGCTGCAATCAAATGTATTGTTTACACCATTCTATAATTAAGTAACAAAAAAGCAATAAATAAAAATAAAAACTTAAAAAAAAAACCGACTTCAAAAGCACTACAAATAAAAAATAATGAAAATTTGGATTCGCTTAGTATAAACGTATATTTGGAGTCGGTGCCTCATTTAAATTGAACAATGTTTTCGTATATTTGTTCGAGTATTTCCTTAGCTTAGCTGGCAATTTAAATTAGGCATCGACTCCAAATATACGTATATACTAAGCGAATACAAATTTTAATAATTTTTTTATTTGTAGTGGTTTTGAAGTCGGTTTATTAAGATATTTTAATTTCTTCAAATACTCATTTAGACTGACCCGTTGTATTGCAAACTTAGACACATTCAAAGAAATGATTTTTGGTAGGTATGTATTATTGCCTCAATGTTTAGGAGTTTCTGTTTCATTCCATTGGGAATTTTACCTAATGCTATTGTTTACGAGAGGGTAAACATATTTTCCTTAATAAAGAATAGAGAATACACCATCCATTAGATCATTTTGTTCATTTTTCGCAAACTCATCTATTTTCCAAGCTTCGTAAGCTTTGATAAATGGTATTTCGGAGAATTCCCGATGTATATATTACTGTAGTTTTATGCAGATATAATATTTTTATATTGAAAAGGCATTATTGAATTGGGAACGATGTTTGGAACATAAAAATAAAACGTACCTACGACGAATTGTTTGATAACAAATATATTTTATTTGGGTCCCTAGAGCGATAATAAAATAATAATACCAGCCCTTTTTTATATACTGTCCCACTGCTGGGCACATGCCTCCTCTACTACTGAGAGGGTTTAGGCTTTACTCCACCACGCTGTCCTAGTGGGAGTTGGTAGTGCGCTTGGTGCCTAGAGCGTTACTTTTGCGTAATTCATGTCGTATCGGACTCTCTTGTATCTTAATGCGCGATCGGGAATGTAATGTATATGTTAGTTGGGTGAGTTTGTTTATCTTTATCATTATTTGAGGTTTTTTATGTTCTTCAGTAGAAATAACTTACTATTAACGTCCTGTTAGAATATGTTCGGGGAAATTTTTTATTCTGCTTTACAACTATGAACTTTATTTTTTTTTATTTCATTTAATGACGAGACGAGCATGCCGTTCGCCTGATGTTAAGCGATACGACCGTCCAGAAACAGTAGCAACACCATCCAGCACCTTGACTTACAAAGTACTGTATGGCATTCCACTGCGCTCGTCATCCCGAGACATTAGATGTTAGGTCACATTATGTCCAGTAGTTACACTGGCTACAATGTCCTTCAAACTGGAACACAATAGTGCATGCACACTGCTGCTTGGCGGTAGAAATAGACATTGCGCCGGTAGGGGAGACCGGGGATGGTTGGCGATAGGGGCAGGATGAATAACCGTCAATAACTCGAGCTATTTTAAAGTGTTGCGTTGTCCTGATACACACGAAAAACCGTTAACTGTTTACGAATCTTCACCGCAAACGCGGCACCGCGGGCGCACGTAATACGGGAGAAAAAACGATTTATCGAAAAATGATACCTATGAGTAATTATTTACCTCTTAATATTATTTGTATTGAAGCCTTTATACTCGATGCTACGTACTTTCAAGCAATTTAAAGTAAGAGTTTGGTTATTGATGATTATTTTAGTATAATTTTTTTAATATTTCGACACAGCGTTGAAGTACTCACATGTGGTTGACATTTAAAAACCTTGTTTGGGGCTGGTAGACAAACTTTGTATTGGGGCTAGTTGAATACCTAGAAAATGTACTACGTAATAATCGAAATATTCGTCACATGGTATAAAGTGAGTTTTTTGACAAATTTATCAAAAGTTTGTTATTTTAAAACGCATGTGGATTTACAAAATAATAATTAATCGAAACAGCAAACCCTCTGCTAGTGGTGGGATTTTTTTCCGTCCCAGTAACAAATATGGTACAAAAAGTGACAAATTATATGTAAATTACGTAAATGTTACTGACGTTTTGTCTCAATAAGGCACATTGATAATAGTAAATAAGTAATTGTTGTGTTTTCTTTTATTTTGTTGCCTTATTTTATACCAATCACTTCGTAGGTCAATTTACCCCGAGTGGTTAGTCCACCAACCCCAGGCATGGGGTGGGTTGACATGATTTTCTTGTTCCACGAAATGGCGTTTGTACACTATGTTATAAACAATCGCGAGGTTTTTGGTATTTCTTTCGAAAGCTTATTAGTGTACCCATCGAACCTATAGGATTTTTTGACATTGTATACTAAAACAAAAAAGTTATAAGCGTACAAGCCGAAAATTGGTCAACTATCCCCGGTCTCCCCTACTCACCCAGACGGGCTCTTACATATGAGAGACCTACCACCAGTCTCAGAATGGCGAGTGCAGTGGAATGCCACACAGCGAATGGCATGCTCATCTCGTCATTGAATGCAATAAAACAAAAACTTAATTAGTTTAACGGTTATCAGTAAAATATTGCAATACCTAAATTATTTTATCAGCTTTCATTTTCTATTTCCCTTCGGCCAACTGATGTTAAGTTGACAATATTCGCCATTTAAATGCTAAATATGACAAGTGGCGAACGCTGTCACGAAGACAAGTGACGCGCGAGGAATTATTCCAATAAAATATTTAGCATTGTTTTATATATTTGTTTATATAATCACTGAAATAATAAGATACAATTAAAACTAGGTAAACTCAAATCTCTCGCTTTTTATTAGCCATCTTAGTTTGTACTAATATTATAGACTAGCGGCCCGCCCTGGTTTCGCACAGGTAGCCAAGCATAATATTTATACCTTTAAATTTCTGTCGTACAAAATACTTACAATAAAATCCCGGTTTATTTTTTCCCGGCATCAGAAGTAGCCTAGGTCCTTTCCAGGGTTTCGAACTATCTCCCTACCAAATTTCGTTGAAATCGTTTGAGTGGTTTAGCCGCCCCACTCGCGAGAAAAAAATCGGGATAAAAGTTCTGGTTTATATTTTTCCGGGATGGGCAGTAAGTAGATACCCTGTGTCCTACCCTGGGTCTCAAACTATCTCCATACTTATTTCTTTGCGGTTTTATCCACAAGAAAATAATTTCCGGGATTTAAGTGCCGGTTTATTTTTTCCCGGGATAAGAAGTATCCTAGATCCTTCCCAGGGTTTGAAACTATGTCCCTTCCAAATCTCATCGAAATCGGTTCAGTGGTTTGGCCGTAACGACTGGCGAGAATAAAAAATCCGGGATAAAAGTCCCGCTTTGAATTTTCCCGGGATATAGAGTAGCCTATGTTACTCAGGGATACAGGAGCATTTTAATGGTGAAAGAGTTTTTAAAATCGGTCCCGTACTTTTTGAGTTTATCCTTGTCAAACATACAAAAATACAAATCTTTTCTCTTTATAATATTAGTATAGATGGATGAAATTTTTGTGAAAATGTTTGGATGCTTATTAAAAGTAAAAGTAAACCGCTGAACAGAGTTGGATGGAATTTAGCAGACGGATAGAGCATGTCTAAACGCTATGCTTAACATAAGGGCTTCTTTTTATTTCGATTATAATTTACTTCCGTTGGAAGTATTTATATTTTTAATATAATTTTTAGAGTAGATAGCGCTATGGACTGCCAAAATGATTTAGGGACTTTTATAGCGTGAAAAGCTTCTAACGCAGGCCAAGCCCCGAAAAACACCTAGCTTAAATAAATAAAAAGTCTTCATAGAGGTTCGCTTCCATGATTTAAATTCCGGGATTAAGCTAAAAAGTATATAAAAAAGTAACGGCCTTTGAGAGACGTAAAATATCTCGTAGATAAACGTAATACTTAGACTGGACTCTACGTACTGATAGGTACAGCGTAATCACCGTTGACCCAAAATGAAAAAAGAGTTCAGTTGTCGTACCAGAAAAAAAAAACATAAAATCTCCTATTTCCAGGTAACGGTTACATCACGACTACCGTGCTAAGAGAGATCCTCAGGGAATTGGACGACAAAATAAGCGCAGAAGAGTTGGACATGATGATCGAAGAAATTGACTCCGACGGCTCCGGGACCGTTGATTTTGACGGTGCGTATGAGATATTGCATTATAATTTTACTGAGAAGAGAGTCTTTCTAGTTACTACTGAATTGTCTAATTTTCCAAGCAAAACTCAAGCAGTGTTGTTATCTACTTTTCAGGCAGCATAATTACTGACTATTATCAGATTTTAAATCTGCGAATTGTTACACCCGACGGTCGTCAAGCCTGATAAGACCGGCTTTATAGATTTTAGTCAGTGTAACCACTGGGAATTGTAAGAAGTAACATCTTGTTTCGGAATTATAGGTCAAATTATTTTAGAATACATCTTTTTTCTCATTACAAATATGGTTAATGTAATAATTAATCTTCAAGCCGTAAAACATTATTTATCATATCATTGTCTCACATACTTTTTTGTAAGCTAAGTTAAAACATGAAAATAAGGAAAAATCCCTCATGCGGCTCATTACTCAAGCTGTAATCTGTATTAAGGCAGCCCAAGATACAAGCGTAGCTTAGTTTGGGTGCCACTGGCAACTATTGTATATAAACTTGTATTTTACTTGAAATAAATAAATAAACACGGCGATCTTAATATAATAGTATTAATCTCCAGTAAAGTAAACGCGAAGCTAAATTACATTAAAAATAAGCCAAAAGCGGGAGTCGTCCTAGATTAATTTGAGGTCGTCCGTACGGATCCATTCATTAATAACAACGTCCATGCTTTTAAAGCTCACTGATTTTTTTATAAGCTGACCACGGTTATTGAACCGTGGGTTACAAAATTTGAATACACACTTATATACTATACTTTATACAATTTGTTTCTTGTTATTTGTGTGTAGTATTAGGACGTGTTTTTTCAAATCCGTCCGCGTGAGAAACCTTTTCCGAAATATAAGTTCCGCTGTTTTTAGAACAAAAAGTAACCTATAATATGTTAATTTCATCCAAATCCATACAGTTACTTTACATATTACATTACTTTTCATAAACGTTGTAACATCTTCATAAACTTCACATCACATCCACATTTACAATATTAATTATTGATGATATTCCACGTTAGGGTTCTGCGTTCAGGGCATATTATACAAGCAATTTATTAAATTAACAAAAACAAAAAAAGACGTGTGGCACTCGGAGACTGCTGCGGTAAAGCTATTGCATAAATTATAATATTTATAACCTCTTTGAAAGATATAAAATAAAATATTCATCGATAGATGGCAAAACTAATAAAAAAATATGAAAGACGGGTTGAATGGACTAGTATCCAGAGCCGTAATATTTAAATAAAAACCTCTTTGAACAGATATAAAATAAAAACTTTTTAAAAATTCAAACTTAGAATCACGTCATCCCGCCGCGTTTGACATTCGATACGTTTCACTGACTGGAACAATTTTTAAATACACGGTAATTTCGACCTTTTATCGTTTAACATTCAGCTCATATCCTCTTACATATTGTATTCTTACAAGACTGCGATATTAAATTTACTTATGGAATTTTACACTCTACATGGTTGTGATAGAGTTGAAAATAAAATATCACCGCTGTGCCGGTCGGAGTGAGGGGTGTCAGGTTATTTTTTCGTTACGGAATTTCTGGATTCGGTCTCCACGCTCAAGGCCCGCGATAGAAGCTATGCAATAGCTTAAAAAATTCAAAGTATGATGTTTGATATAAAAATTTAAGGTATGAGATAAGTACGCTATTCGCCGGATTTAATGTTGTTTTTTTTTTAATTTGTTCCCAAATAAGGTTACTTTTCTTCCAGGAAGGAATTCTAGAGTGAAGCCGCAAGCAAAATCTACAACAAATCTGAAAATGCACATATTTGGATAAACAACTAAAAGAGATGTCTGCTTTTTGTATGGGTGCTGCGCCTCAAAAACTAACCAGGCTGAAACTTTATGGATATTAATGGATCTTGGATCCATTAAAACGTTCATTTTAAGTTTAGTTTTTAGGCGAAATAAAATTGTATAAATATCAAAATCGAAGGACTTTAAAATTATACGATTTATTGCAACGGGCAAGGTATTGGGAGTAGGTACTCGAAATATACCTATGTAAAGTATTTTGGTTAGTATTTTAAGCCCGTTTTGGGATATAGATATAAAGAAAAAAACAAAAAATATATACATTTTCGATTAAATATAATGTTTTATATCCCGGAGATTGAATTTCGGAAAATTCACGGCTCCTTTCGAATTATTCCGGGAGCTAAGAGTCGTCCATAAATTAGTTATTGTTTAAATAACGGACATAACATAGAGTCTTTTAAAGCCGTTTTTAACCTGATGACGTCCCGTAAAGTTTTAAAACAGTATTTATTTACATTCCCATAAAAATTTACAGAATACAAATACACAGATTTCCAACTATACAGGTCGCTATAGGTTTATGTTGTGCTAGCTTACGTAACAATTTTAAAGAGGAAATAAATGTTATTTTATATATTGCTACAGTAGGTTTTTGTTCACAATAGTTGGTGTGTTTCAAAATATATCGGAGGGGGGTTAGTTGCGCTATTTGAAAAGTAGCTTGCCCCCCGTTTTTAGCTTCCCCGTATTTATATTGAGGATTTTGGTTTAAGTTAATAACTGCGTGAGCTCTTATATGTGTGGCAGTAAATACTGGATAAAGCTAGATAACTCTAGCATAAATCCATATAATACTTATGAGATTTGAGATTAGTTAACTTCAAAGTCCTGGATTATTTTTAGTTATCTTATAAATCCTTGACTTGTGCAAAATTAAAGGCAGCAAATATCATTTTTCATGTTTTGTGATAATTGTAATTGGATTTAAGGTTACATAAAGGCGCAGCTTTGAATGGGTCGTCCGATATGTTATAAATACACCTACGCTTCGCCGTTTATATGTCTATACACGAATAAATGAATAATATGATAGAGCAGCACGGGCGTGGCTATAGCTTTCACATAGGGAGATCCTAGGATACCAAAATATACCATAGGTCGCCTATGCACTGCCCCCTCCCGTCACCAAATTCTATAATGGTTTTGGGTTGAGTTTTGTTGGGTCTATTTCATATGATAGAGCAGCACGGGCGTGGCTATAGCTTTCACATAGGGAGATCCTAGGATACCAAAATATACCGTATAGGTCGCATATGCACTGCCCCCTCCCGTCACCAAATTCTATAATGGTTTTGGGTTGAGTTTTGTTGGGTCTATTTCATCTTATTATAAATGAAAAAGTTTGTGAAAATGTTTGGATGTTTGCATAAGTCAGCAGCATAAGTATCTGTACAAAATCAAAATTTCAAATCGCCTTTATACGCGTTAAGTTAAACTGAAACATTCGTTTGAAGTAAAGTAAATCTCTTTTATTTTATTTTTGAGAAGAGAAAAAAAGGTTAATAAGAACACAAAAGTATGTAGGCAATTTGAAATTTTGAATTTGTACAGATACTTCTGCTGACTGTATATAGGCATTATACTGTGTACATGTTTTGTGGCCCTGATTTTTTTTTTGTAAGCGAAGGGGGTCCGAACCACTAATCGCCCCCGCTTTATATACGCTCACGTAGGGCAGTCACAGTAATCGTAAAGCAGAAACATACACATCTAAGATTACACACACATACACTCACGCCTGTTATCCCCGAAGGGGTAGGTAGAGACGCAACTAGTGCACCCACTTTTCGCCGTTATTCCGTCCCATGATGTGATAGGGGGCGAGCCTATCGCCATATCGGGCACAAATTCCAGACTCCGAGCTGATACTGAATAGAAAAACTAAATATCACTTTGTCCGACCCGGGAATCGAACCCGAGATCTCAGCATTGTAGTCGTACCTTATACAACTACGCCACCGAGACAGTCTAAGATTAATCTAAGCTTAAACTATTTCTACAGTTATGATGCAAAAAAGATATAAAAGTTTATCAAAACTGATCTAAGAAATATTTTTGTTTTTAATTACAAATATTTATTATCTAATTACAGAGTTCATGGAGGTCATGACTGGCGGAGACGACTAAACGTCCAACGATACCTTTTCGATTTTATCATCTCTATAACACAGAGGACACGAGAATGAATCGATACAACTAAATTATATACCTCCTAAGTATGATAAGTTATTGTTAAGTTGTTAATAAAATCGAAGATAACAGTTTCGTTGCTTTTATTTTTATTATTATTTTTTGCTGGGAAAAACGCATTATCGCTACCACCACTGGGGGGTGGTTTTATTTTCATTCTGGCATTTTTATGTTTTTTTTTTAAATAGCAGAAAATACGTTAAAGATAAATTAAATTTTATTTTAGACATAATATTCATAATAATAAAAAAATGATATACAAATAAAAATATTATATACAACAAAGGCCAGAAAATACGTAGGTACATAAAGGAAAAAATCCCATTATTACCTTCTTAAGCAAGAATACTTACTTGCGTTAGTGAATTTGAACCAATTAGAAAACTAAACCTGTTGAATTCACCACAATGGCTTTGTTCACTACTTTCTCGTTGCTACTTAGTAATTAAACGTACTAAGCTTACTAACTACAGATTAAAAATAGAGAATCAGTCCAGGGTAACACCATTTATTAATGCACTTAACGATGCCTTTTACTGCTGAGAAAAAATAACAACAAGGAATACATTTTATTGAAATTAATATATAAATAATATAAAATTAATATAACGGATTTTATCTTAGTTTTTTATTTTATTTTTCTTCCGACGTTTCGAAGATTTTGCAGCACTTCGTAGTCACGGGGCGGACCACGAAGTTAGTAGTTTAATTTCAATGTCTAACATTCGCGTAAACGTAAGGAATACATTTTAATTTTGCTTTGCCAGTGTTTAGGAATAAGTAAAAAAACTTCCAAGAAATAAGATATTCATTAGTCAAAGCAACTCACAAATGTCACTTAAAACAATACTATAATATGTAGTTAGGGTCTGATTCACAACTTCTGTGGGCTTAGAATGTGAAAAAAAAACCACGATGCGTCTCCGCTTCGTTTTATTGTGATTGGTTGAGAGACTGACGTATCGGTCTCTCGATCAACCACAAACATCAAAATACCGATACGTCAGTCTCTCAACCAATCACAATAAAACGAAGCGGAGACGCATCGTGTTTTTTTTCACATTCTAAGCCGACTGTGTAAATGCTACTCGTCACATAAATGTATAAACCGACCAAATACAAAATTCACACTCTAATCTATGCTCCCAAATAAATGATAATTAAATCAGTACTATCTCTATAAGCTGTTTAATACGGTAACTGTCAAATAAAATTTACTTGCTACTTATGAAACAGGCCCTTGGTATAAAAGCTGGCAACTTTCAACACTTACTCAAAAGTGCTACCACAGAATATAAAATAGTAATATTTAGCCTACGATATTTTCTTTCTCGTCCTAAAATAATAGTAGACGAGTATATCTCAACACCAAGTATAAGTTCCATTCCCGAACAACTAAGTAAGATATATGTTGTGTAAACCCCACTCAACTAATACTTCTAGAAATTCTCCACAGATACAAGAGTATTAATTAAGAGCAATACGTACGATTCCCAAGGGAACCTAACACTAATGAGCGCTTTGCCGCACGCACCCGACATCTCACACAAACACCGTTCAACAGCGTCGATGGTCGCTTGGATAAACAGAGCTGTTTAGTTACTCAGTCATTTCTAAAGCCGATTTCTTCAGAATTGTATTTAAAGTTCTGTAACTTCAGAGGTTAACCCCTAAGTCCAATCAAATTCACTAGTATTCTTGATCTGTATTTGATATTACATTTAGCTAGTTTAGGAAACTTCAACAGATGAAACATAATATACTATGCTTAATAATTATCATTGTATTTTATTCTCATTTTTATTTTTCATTATTTATAATTTACGCCTGCCTCGGTGGCGTAGTTGTATTACAGTACGACTGCAAAGCTGAGGTCTCGGGTTCGATCCCCGGGTCGGGCAAAGTGATATTGAGTTTTTCTATTCAGTATCAGCTCGGAGTCTGGAATTTGTGCCCGATATGGCGATAGGCTCGCCCCCTATCACATCATGGGACGGAATAATGGCGAAAAGTGGGTGCACTAGTTGCGCCTCTGCCTACCCCTTCGGGGATAACAGGCGTGACTGTATATGTATATGTATGTGTATAATTTACGCCTGTCTCCGTCTCTCTGCGCCACCTTAAGGTTGATTGGGAGAAAATGTATTTAGGCATTAAGTCCACCTGTACTATAACCCTTGTACAAAGTGTTAAAGATATCCTACTAATATTATAAAGGCGAAAGTTTGTAAGAATGTAGGGATGTATGGATGTATGGATGTGTGGATGTTTGTTCCTCTTTCACGCAAAAACTACAGAACGGATTTCGATGAAATTTGGCAAACGGGTAGGTCATGTCCTGGATTAACACATAGGCTACTTTTTATGCCGGGAAAACATAAAGCGGATCTTTTATCCCGTAAAAACTCATTCAAGCGGGCGGAGCCGCGGGCAAAAGCTAGTAAATGAATAAATATCATCATCTATCATCATCATCATCATCATCAGCCTTTATCAGTCCACTGCTGGACATAGGCCTCCCCTAATGAGCGCCATAGCACCCTGTCTTCAGCTTGCCGCATCCAGCATCTGCCTGCAGTCTTTCGCAGATCGTCATCCCACCTGGCCGGAGGGCGTCCTACACTACGTTTGCCCATTCGCGGTCTCCACTCAAGAACACGTTTACCCCAGCGGTTGTCGGTTCTTCGTGAGATATGGCCAGCCCACTGCCACTTCAGCTTGCTAATTCTTTGAGCTATGTCGACAACTTTGGTTCTCTGTCGGATGTATTCGTTGCGAATCCTATCCTTCAGAGAAACTATCAATTGTATCATAAACTTACGCTGTTTAGCTGAGGTGCAACCAGTGCATCCATATTATGTCGAGATCACTGTCCCATGATATGATAGGGTACGGATATCGCCATATGGAGTTAAAATTACAATCCAAATAACTCAAGTGTATTTTTCAAATCGAAAATTCATATTAATAGGAATCGAAATTTTATGTTTAGGGATCTTAGGCAAAGTATATATTGTTGACTAACCGAGGTAATAATATTGTACGTAAATATACAATAAACAAAAATAATGACATGTAAGTATAGAGCTTTTGAACACATCAATGCATGTATACTATGTTGGTTGTAATTATTTTCAAGAAAAACATTATAAGCAACATTTCGCACTTTTTAATAAATAGCTTTATTCTTTACTAGCTTTTGCCCGCGGCTCCGCCCGCATGAATGAGTTTTCCCGGGATAAAAGTCCCGCTTTATATTGTCCCGGGATAAAAAGTAGCCTATGTGTTAATCCAGAACATGATCTACCCGTGTGCCAAATTTCATCGAAATCCGTTCTGTAGTTTTTGCGTGAAAGAGGAACAAACATCCATACATCCAAACATCCATACATTCTTACAAACTTTCACCTTTATAATATTAGTAGGATTAGTTCTAAAATATTTTTGGTATATTTTGGCAATAGGACCGAGTGTGACTGAATGTAGCGCAGCTTCTGGGCATATGAAAACCGCATTAATTAGATACGCCTTCGACGATCTAGGTTGTCTGGGAGGTCGTCTCATCAGTGACTACGACGCTACCTTTAACCTTATCTATAGTAAGTGTTTAGGACGATTTTTTTTAAAAGTCACGGCAATGTGAAACCACTGCACCTGATTGTAAGCGGAGAGGGTTCCAGATAGTGTGTGACGAGCGATGAGTATTCCTCGTCAATCGACATAATTATGCCGGCCTATTTGAACCGGATATACACAGACTGATTCCTAAACGAGACACACGTAGCTCACTATGGCGGGTTTTAACAACTTATGTATGGTGGTCGGTGTCCAAGTGGATAGAAAATTAATTCTACCATCAGCAAAGTAGACTTATGTCTTTGATATGTCTCATACTCTGTGGAGTATGATAAAACCATTTTACAATAGGGTAGTTTCCTATGTTTGATTTTGTATATTATTTTAGATGTAACAGACAATAATACGAAAAAGATTTTTTTCTGTGGAATCAGCTTCAAAATTGATTGAAAAATAAAGCAGTTATTGAATTTTGAAATATTCTTATGAGCAAAAGTGGAGGCGTGGCGGGGATATCACGCTATCTCTTTTGCACGCACGTAGCGTTATGGCCGGCGGCGCTTGGTACGTCAGAACCTAGTATTGCTGTTATTTGACAGTTACCCCTTCCACCAAATTTCAAAGCTTTATAACTTGGTTTCTATTGCGCCAATTTTTAAAATTCTTTTTCCATTAGATTTTGGATAGCATATATTTTTCATAATAGTTTTTAAATAAAAGTAGTCAACTACCCTATTTGATTGATTACATTCGAAGGTTTCTTAATTAATTGCAGGGCGCCTACAAAACATCGAGACACGCGGCAGCGTGTCAAGCCAAGCAAAAAAAAAAAACAGTCGAAGCTGCCTAGTGTAGTTTCACCCGAACCATTTGGAGCGACTTTTGACACCTCTATAACTCAAAATCTATTTAACGTAAATACCTGAGATTTGGTTTATATATTAAACCCCCTCAAGTTAACTAGAATCCCAAATTTCATAAATATAGCTCAAACGGTCATTGAGATACTAACATCTAAAAATCGGCATTTTTATCACTGACTGACATATAGATCAAAAACCTAACCCACTTCCAGCTGACCTAGAAAGTTGAAATTTGGTGTCCAGATAGGTAATTGTATGTATACATAGGAAAAAATCTGAAAACAATACATTTTTAAGATTTGAAACATTTTCCAAGCAATCGGAAAATCTGCATACTATCTATAAATTATCTTTAGAATAATGGACGTTTAGGCGTACACGTCCATTGATGCTTTATTTTAATTTAAATACTATTTACCTTGATCCATTAATTACGTTCCCTCCGGATTAGGGCACCACTTTTGTTTGAATTTTTCTATAAATTTTCCGATTTTAGACAGAGCTGTAGTGGGATACGGCGGTAGTTTCATATAGAAACGTTATAGGCATCAGCAACTCGTGTCCACTCTTCAGTCTTTTATATTATATATTATTTACTTCTGTTTCGAGCGCAAATAAAAAAAATCTGATTTCTACAATGTTTATTTACATCTTAAGACGTTTATTATTTTGACATGAGATGACATTGGACGTTCTATCATAATACTTGCGAATCATAGAGTTTATTAATCAAATATAAGAAAAATTGTATGTGAAGACTAGCCAAGTCAAATCTTGAGCTTAAATTAATATTAGACTTGGCTTCCACATTTCACATTTATGTTTTTGATGGGATAAGACTTCACTGAAATAATGTTGGACGTTTGTGAAGTTTATTAGCTCGTTAAAGACTAACAAGTTGGAGAAAGCTGACCTCTTTCGGAAGTAAAGACAGTCCGTATCAAGCAAAGACCCTATTTACTATTAGCATTATTATTTTTGGAACTTAAGTCAAGTTTTTTAAAAATGTCCCGGCGACACTTACACAATATAGGTTATGTTCTCAACAAATTATTTGGTTCGCATGTGTCATCAGTTTGTAAAACATATCCATAATATTCTGAAAGTATCTTGTATAAATTCTTGGCTTTTGGTTTATTATCATCTGATGCTGGCACTGGCCAGTTCATAATGGTGATGGCAGTGTCAACGAAATGTCTGGAAACATCCTCAAATACTGACTAGATTAGATTAGGTTAGAGAATACATGCTTGAGCCTATCGATCGCAATACAAACGAGCGCCAATGATAACATATAGTAAAGTGACTAGACAGTTTGGCAAACGACGAAGTATGCAATTCGTCGACGACACGATACGCTATGGCGACGGGCTCTGCCAATGTTATAATTTTACATTTCTAAATTAATCTGTCAGCCATTTATACTGTAGCATATTTTGATAGATCACTGCTCAATTTCCATATAAGTGTAGATGTTTTACTACTTTTAAATCGTGTAGGTATTGTTGTTATCGATTGATCTAGTGACAGGATGTTCGTTCTTATCTGGGATCAAATTTTTTTTTTTTCAAGGCATAAATGCTTTAATTTTATTAATCTTGCATTTCTGTAATAAGTTTGCTTTTTTAATTTTGCACAGATATCTTTTTATTTAAAAAAAAAATTTTTAAAACTTATTCTCATGGATCCTTAAATATACTTTTTAAATTTACACTATTTACAACCTTATCTTAACGTAGTATAAAACAAAGTCACTTCCCGCTGTCTGTCCCAATGTCCCTATGTATGCTTAGATCTTAAAAACTACGCAACGAATTTTGATGCGGTTTTTTAATAGATAGAGTGATTCAAGAGGAAAGTTTATATTATGTAGAATACATGCATAATATAGTAGATAAATAATTTATATATTCAATTGTGACTGCGAGTGCCTTTCTAACAAAGGTCAGGGATCTACTTATACTGGAAGGAAGACGTTTTGTACCGAAGTATCGCTAAATGACCATATTGCAAGATCTCGCGATCTGCATCAATTTATTGTCGCCTGGTTTTGCAATTACTGTTAAAAGTGTATAGTTTTGTATATAAAGGGACTTTTGTACAGGAAAAAATCTTTAATGCGGGCAAAGCCGCGGGCAAAAGCTAGTATATTATAATCAGTATGATATATTCAAATATTTTGACTTAATTGGCAATTTCCGTTAGTCGTCAGAATGCTAATGAATTATTAGATCGTACAAAACAATCTTATTAACATATATCCACTGTCAACAATTATTAGAGGCAAATTACGCCTCTGTGAAAATGAATAACTACGTTATCGGTTAATGTGCGAAATCGTGTTATTACTTATTGTTCGAAAATCAATTCTCCCTTATCTTTGCTAATTTCCACACTACTCACTTCACTATTTTATCACAAAGCTGCAATCAGTCAAAAAAAATTGAAATTAAGTTAGTTTTACTAAAATGTTATTACGAGATTATCCTGCCCTCATTTGGCACGCATTTTATGACACCGAGCGGTGAAGCTCGGCGAGTCTCTGGGATCACTAATTAGTCTTAACCAAGAATGTTATACCCATATGGATTTTTCATTCCGTTTAACAAACTGAAGAATAAAATGTGACGTCACAGCTATCTGCTGTCTCTCTCTTTAGAGTGACAAAGGTTTATTTTCAAAACCAGGACGTAACATAATTAACTGTCCATAATAATATGATATGATATAATATGGCTGCCTCGGTGGCGTAGTTGTATTATGGTACGACTGCAATGCTGAGATCTCGGGTTCGATCCCCAGGTTAGTCGGGTCGGGCAAAGTGATTATTTTCCATTCAGTATCAGCTCGGAGTCTGGAATTTGTACACGATAAGGCGATAGGCTCGCCCCCTATCACAGCGTGGAACGGAATAACGGCAAAAAGTGGGTGCACTAATTGCACCTCTGTCTACCCGGGGGATAAGAGGCGTGAGTGTGTGAGTGTGTAATAATATGATATCGCACCATAATATTTATTTTTATCTCTATAAAGTAATGCGGTTTAAATTAATTATGAAAACCAACTACAGCGGCTAGTAATAGTTGATATTTAAAAAATATAATTTGAGTTAGAAAGTTTATTCCAAACAAAATTGGCATATTTACATACTTTTTTGGTATGTGTAGTTCGGAACTACTAGTTCCACTTACATAAAAAAAAAACCTCACCACGCGGTGGTGAATTCAGTGGCGGCCTTGGAGGAGGGGGGCGAACCAAGGCAACCGCCTGGGGCCTCGCAGTTACAGGGGCATCTTGCAGCTCCTTGGGGGCCCGTTTTTTGGCACCTTACTTACAAAGCTGTTAAAAAAAATTATTTGCTTCGCACGGGGCCCCGCGTGCTTTTTTTTCGCTCGGCACACAGCCTCACATTGTATATGTTTTACTTTCCCCCGCGACTGGATATGTTCACGTTGTTTGCCGGCCTTTATAACCAAATATGGAGACTGTAAGGTTAGACAGAAAAACATTGGGATATTTAAAAATGAAAACTACAGTTATTGTTAAATTTAAATATAATAAAAAAAAAATAAAAAACATACTCATAAAAGTAAACAATCATACATAAAAAAATAATACACATTTAGGAAGTTAATAACCTAATTTTCAGTAAGTAATTTTGAAATATTACGAATATCTATTTTGTGTGATTTTACAATTTTTGCGAGTATTCTGCGAACTTTTTTTCTGTAATTATCCATAATAATACATATTGTGTTTTAGAGATATTCTACTATGAGTTGTGTAATTCATGGTTGCAGAATTATTTGCAATCCAACATCTAGTGTGAAATTCCATAGGTAAGTTGATTGTAAACAAAGTTGTGTAGATATTTATAGCAAAAGTAATAAACACGTGGATGTTTTACAAATTACAATACCAAATAAATTCTTGTTTGAGAGCCATGGAATCAAAAACTAACGCTACATTCTGCGGGTGAGGTTTCGTCCTTAAATTTATTTTTAATATTCTAAAACTTCTGTGAAGAAGCCAACAAAACAATTAAAGTTTGCTAAAGATCACCATAATGTGCTCTCTTTCGGCAAATATATCTTTGAATTTATAAAACAAAAATGTTTTCGACGACTAAAAGTGTAATGTTAAAGCAAAAGTCTTTATGTCATCACTATATGTAATTTTTCTTTGCTTGCTACTTGGAATATACTTTTAAAAAAAATCTCAAATATTAGCAAAATTTCACTGCAAAATATTTTCAATTTCAGACTGTATAATCATGAACAACTTTAATAAGAAATAACTTGTAATTAATTTTCTTCTTTTATCTCTTCATCTTCTGCTGCAATACTTTCTTTTATTTCTTTAAACTTATTTCACTGGATGTCTTCACATTAACTGATATATTGAAATCTTTCAAGTCTTGACGTTTCAATGGTGGTTCATATTCATTTCGCTGACATGTAACGTAAAAAGTAAATATCAATCAATAATAATATATTTAAGTACCTATACATTTTAGACAGAGGCAGAGGTGCCATTTAGTACACTCAGATATCACCCAATGTACCGCCGTTATAAAATTTGGTGGGTCGCAAGCTTAATGCCCTGCCCTACTAATCTTATTATATTATAAAGGCGAAAGTTTGTAAGAATGTCTGGATGTATGGATGTTTTTTTCATGCAAAAACTACTGAACGGATTTCGATGAAATATGGCACATGGGTAGATCATGTCCTGGATTAGCACATAGGCTACTTTTCATCCCAGTAAAATATAAACAGTGACTTTTATCCCGGAAAAACACATTCACGCGGGCGGAGCCGCGGGCAAAAGCTAGTAAATAATAAAGTCTAAGTGGATCATAATTATACCAGTGAAATGATAAAAAATAATATACTTACAGGATGAGTTTCTGGTGATAAATAATTATTTTTGACATCTACTGCCATATTCCCAGAAGTAGAAGACACATTATCACATTCAGAATCATAATCTTCTGTCTTTAAATGTTGACTAGTAATTCTTGCAGACATCAAATTGACCTTTTAATGGTATTTATATTTAACCACGTTTTTGCTTATCTAGATCTTTAAGAAATCTGCAAAGAGAAATACAAACTCGATTTTATTTTAAATAAAAGTTTCAATAAATCAATGCTGGATACACTGAGAACTCGATTGTAACTGTTGATCCTCAGTTTTTATTTACGATGATTATTTAAAGATTAATAAGCTTTATAATATTCATTAGTAAGGCGGCTAGTATTACAAATACTCTAGCACCATTGTCAAACCGGTCCACCAAAGCTTACACCATGGTCACCCTAGCCTCTTGTTGACATACACTATTTACAATACAAAAAATCACATTTAACATTACGTTAATATGAAAAAAGTAGTCATATATAAAGCAAATCACATTAAGCGAGGTTTTTCTATAGTTCATTTATAAAATATTCACGTATTTTATTACGATTCGTATAAATATTGATAAAATTATAATATTTACACAATATTGATTACAATGAACTTACCTGTAGAATTTCACACTAAATGATGGATACCAAATATTTCTGCAACCGTGAACTACACAATTCACATTAAAATATCACTAAAACACACTTATTATTGTAGATAATTACGGAGAAAATTTCGAAGTGAACATTTATTTGACAACTATATTGACATCGAACTTAACGTTTTATAACAGTGTTGCCGAAGTATGTATTCGCAATTACCAATTAAATGAGGAAATTTTTTAAACTAAAATGTTAATAAGGATAAAAAACCTTAAGGATATCTTATTCAACAAGAATAATTCTGAAATGAAAATAGTACTTATATCATTATATAAGATATGTAGGAAATATTTATATATACATGATTGAGACGACAATAACGGTATTGATATTTTTTTATGGGTAGGGAAATAATCCGTAAGCTTTGGCAACATAGGTTAAAGAGTGAGTGAGATAGAATACAACACAAAAGGTAATTTTTTTGTCTTCACAAAAATGTGTGTACCGCTCTCTCCATTAGATAATATTATAAACTTCTTGGTCTTAACCCGCAACGAAGTTAATCAGAGACAAGAATAGGGAGGAGTTAGAAATATAATATATTCCATAGCAAAGCGGGAGACAAAATAATGAACTAAAAAGGTATTTTTAACCTCAATTATTGAGACTTTTACAACTGGAAAACCCCGATGCAAAACACCACGGATAAAATTTTAAAGGGTTCTATCATTTGAGCTGTTAGATTTGATTCCAATAGTAAGTACGGCAAAAACGCTAGTTTACTAAAATGT
Organism: Lapara coniferarum; assembly: GCA_949316025.1. Classification (NCBI taxonomy): domain Eukaryota; kingdom Metazoa; phylum Arthropoda; class Insecta; order Lepidoptera; family Sphingidae; genus Lapara; species Lapara coniferarum. The sequence continues at coordinate 29,255,769 of OX438919.1, forward strand.
TAGATAAATAGTTAAATTAATAAAAATGGTGGTACATATTTTACATAACACACTAATATAATCGAATCATTCAGTAAATGTTATTGCCTCCAATCAACGCTGCCTACAGTAATGGTAATTCTAAATCTGATAAAAATTATTAATTATATGATAATGGTGTCTGAAGAATGCAAAAAGTAAGAGGTGATAGATGGAACTCAGTAGAATAACTCTCTTCTACGTTTAAGCCGTGCAGAACACTTGCTTATGTGTAAATTGCAAAGAAAAAGATTTTTTTATATTAGAAAACCTGCAGATAGATATTGTGTACATTGTCCAGTAATGACTACCTCACATTAACCGTAACACATACATAAGATTGAATGTGCAATATCGCATGCCAAAATCTACTTAATTACATTAATAGATCAATGTAGTGTCTATATTAATATATAGATGGCGCTAAACCATAATTGGCTTTCGCATCATCGCAAAACAATAATAACTTGTAAATGGACTATAAATATTGCACTAAAAGTGATGATGTAGATTCTCACAGTCGGTTTTCACTGATCTAGCATTTGATGCATTGTTAATTTGTGCTATTTTCGGAACAGATGAAATCTGTAATCGACATGAGCTGTAGTTGCCAATTGAGACGTTCATATAGCGCTACAGTGTTCTGTCTTATAAACTTGGTTGTATCATGGTTGTATTTATGATGTTTCTATTGCTAGAAATAGTTATGTAGCGATTACTTAATGCCTGTATTCCACAACATATTTCTGTAAAATGAATGTTGTGCATATTTGGAGTCGGAGTATAACTGGAAATATGTATTACTAGCTTTTGCCCGCGGCTCCGTCCGCGTTAAAAAGTTTTTGCGGGATAAATGTCCCGGTTTATATTTTCCCGGGATAAGAAGTAGCCTATGTGTTAATCCAGGACATGATCTACCTGTGTGCCAAATTATATCGAAATCCGTTCTGTAGTTTTTGCGTGAAGGAGGAACAAACATCCAGACATCCATACATCCATGCATTCTTACAAACTTTCGCATTTATAATATTAGTAGGATGAATTAGAAAAGAAAAAAGAATTAGGTACAATGGATTTGTAAAATAACTAGTTAGAAATAGCTGCAACGGAAACTGTTCATGTATGGAACATATTCTTTTTATTACGTTATTTATGGGCAATCGAGTAAAAATTAGTTTTAAACGTTGGAATAAAACTGAAGATAATATTGACTTTTATGCGCTAGCCGGCGATGCTATGGACACCAAAATTTACTGAACAAAAGCATTTTTTGCACCAAATTGCGTGAATGTTGTTCTGCAAAGCGTACAAAGAAATATAGTTTACTTTATTGGATGTGTATTTTTATAACATAAATTATATTATGCGCTTGCAATTTGTTTTAGTTATTTCGAATCTACTTAATAGGAGACTAGAAACGCAATATTACTTTAAAATAGTAATGTCTAGGAAAAGGTACTACAGTTTACATGTAATTATAATATTACTGTAAATTATAGACATACAACTAGTTTTCGGATTTTATCGCGGTTTTTAGTTTTATTTTCTTCCGACGTTTCGAAGGCTTTGCAGCACCTGCAATTGAAGGTAGGTACACTAACTTTTCGGACCACCTACACCTCAGTCCGCCCCGTGACCACGAAGTGCTGCAAAGCCTTCGAAACGTCGGGAAAAAATAAAATAAAAAACCGTGGTAAAATCCGTAAAAAAATGTTTAATTTCACTGTAAACAATTTGCTCTCGACACTACATTGAAGCGTGGGAACACTGATGCTGGAAACTAACACTTTGGGAATTGAGGTTCTGGGTCACTGTGAATAGAGCTTCTGGGTCACTGTGTTTAATCATATTTTTTATCGTTGACATTGAAAAGTCAAGGTTAAATTAAACATGTTTGCATAACTGGTTAAAACTTTGCATGTGTATTTATAATTTATGAGAATGGGTTTTCGTTTGACGCAAAATTGATTCCAATTAGAATTTATGTTTATTATAAATTACTATGTATATTTGACGCATACAATGATGCTGTATACACAATATAAAGTCCAATTTGGCACAATCAAACTTCGGATATAGGACTTGTTTTTGGTGGTTGCAGTTGATATTCCGAGTCAAATGTGTTTTGAAGTCATGACACGTATCAGAGGAAACACTTTCAAGCGCTGATCGATACTCGATACAGATTTAATGTAACTTTGATATACCTTCACTCGAAATATAAAGTACGAAGTATCGTTCTTGGTAATACAATTGAAGTACGTTCTATTACGTGATATTATGTGTAGAAACGGCTTCCTATCAAATGTAATAAGCCAGGCGGCTTTGATCATCGGAATTTCGCCTTATAAATTATTGAGGTCCCTTGTAATCTGATTGGTACAGACTACGAACAACTATCAGTCATCTAATTTGGCTTAAGACGTAGTGCACATTATACGATCGGGGATTCAAAGTAAGAAATTTAATCTATATATACAAAGAGAAAGGTCACTCATCACGAAAGCTCAGAAACTACAAGTGGTAGGAGTCTCAAATTATGCACAGGGGTTCCTTGTAGGACGTGGGTGCTCATGAGCATTTTGCGAAATTCAACCCCTAAGAGGGTAAAAAGTGGTGGCAAAGTTTGTATAGTACCTATAAAATAAAGTCGCCCCCCGCGTTTGTGCGCGATAAACTCAAAAACTGCTGAACGGATTTCGATGAAATTTGGTAAGGAGACAGTTGGACACTGGGAAGGTGTTGAACTAGTTTTTATCCCGGAAAAATGTATAGCGGTACTTTTATCCAGGAAAAACTCTTTCGTGCAGGCGAAGCCGCGGGCAAAAGCTAGTACTTTGTAAATAATTTAGACTAACAATTTTAAAGTAAAATAACCAAAGACAAAATGCAAACGTTTTTTACATCCTTCATTCTAAGGAAAACGTATTCAATCAGTGTTTCTTTTAGAGTGTCGAACACTCGAGCCCCATAGACAGAGGTTCAACGAAATTGCGAAGCTGCCAACGTTTACAATAGGCTGATTGATCGATTTTCAGTATTTCCTTGACTTCCATTGAGAGGGGCACCACCGGCGGAAATTACATCACTACCGGATTCTAGGGGAGCGTCGTCAATTAATTTCTCTATTACCGGTATTCGTTAGTGTGCCCTCAGCTTTACATCATGGTCGCTGAATATTTAATGTACAGTAATTGCTTGTGAAAACGCTGCACGTATGTTGATATTCGTTTTAATAACATTTGTGCTTCCGACTAGATTAATTATATTATTTGACTTATTATAATATAATCCTATTAAACAGCTTCTAGTATTCAAATATGAGTGAAGCTATATTTTTTTGGCGTTTTTTATGGAAAAACCCCTTCATATTAACAAAATTTACTTTTTCCTGAGTATCTTGATTCAATGAACCAAAGAATTCTCTTAAATAATAGTTTGATGACGGTGCAACAGACTTATAAAAAAACTAATAAAAAGGATTTAACTACTTTATTAGCGGTAAATACACTCTTTTCTGAGTGTTTAAATTGTTTTGCTTTGTTTCCTCTTTTTTTATCGTAATTCATTTTGCTACGACTTCGTTTTTATTTACGTAGGTACTCTTTAATTTATAATATTTTATCCGAAAAACCACTCTTAATATAAGGTTAATATAGTTAATGTCGTATAACCTGTGGTGTTTTACTGGTGGTAGGTCTCTCATATGCAAGAGTCCGTCTGGGTGGGTACCACGGCAATGTCTATTTCTACCGCCAAGCAGCAGTGTATGCATGCACTGTTATGTTTCGGTTTAAAGGACATTGTAGCCAGTGTAACTACTGGATATACAGAGATTTAAAATATCTTGTCTCAGGATGACGAGCGCAGTGGAATGCCACACACACAGTACTTTGTAACTCAAGGTGCTGGATAGTGTTGCTGCTGTTTATGGGTGGTCGTATCGCTTACCATGAGTCGAATGGAATGCTGGTCTCCTCATTCAATGCAATAAAAAAAATACCCATGATCACTGCCGTCGTTATGCTTCTACATAAATGGAAGATTAGATTAGGTTGCAATGCAATGTAATGCAATGAGCCCAGTATTATATACTGCCCACTGCTGAGCACGGGCCTCCATTACTACTGAGAGGGGTTAGGTCTTCGTCCACCACACTGGCCTAGTGCGGGTGTGCAGACTTTACACACCCTCGAAATTCTTATGAAGAATTCTCAGATATCTAAGTTTCCTCACGATGTTTTCCTTCACCGTTAAAGTGAACGATAATTGGCAAACAATACATACGTAACTTCGAAAAGTCAGAGGTGTGTGCCTTGGATCTTGAACCTCCGGACATTGCTCCGACAGACCGCTCCATTCCCAACTAGGCTATCGTCCACTTAAGATTAGACATTTAGATAAGGTTAGACATATATACACCACGCCTGTTATCCCCGAAGGGGTAGGCAGAGGCGCAACTAGTGCACCTACTTTTCACCGTCATTCCGTCCCATGATGTGATAGGGGGCGAGCCTATCGCCATATCGGGCACAAATTTCAGACTCCGGGCTGATACTGAATAGAAATACTCAATATCACTTTGCCCGACCCGGGGATCGAACCCGAGACCTCAGCATTGCAGTCGTACTGTAATACAACTACGCCACCGAGGCAGTCACATAATTTCATAAATCCTTTCTTAATGCTCTCTTACGAAATTTGTGTGCAAATTTCAAGCTTGCATTTGACAGCCACTGGTTTGAGCAATGTTCTCCACTGAATATTTGTAATTTAAGAAATGAATTATTTATTATGCAATGCTGACGTCTCTAGCTCGATCCCCGGGTAGGGCAAAGTAATTGAGTTTTTATATTCAGTATCAGCTCGGAGTCTGGAATTTGTGCCCGGTATGGCGATAGGCTCGCTCCCTATCACATCATGGGACGGAATAACGGCGAAAAGTATGTGCACTAGTTGCGCCTCTGCCTACCCCTTCGGGAGTAAAAGGCGTGAGTGTGTGTGAATTATTTATTAAGAAATGTAACACAGGTACTAGCAGAATTATCAGCACTTTGTTCTTTGAAGCAATGCATATTGCTGAGCTGGGGCCTGATCACGGCTACAATATTTCACTAACGAATCAATCAATATATACAGTGGTAATTGTAGCTATCTATTTCGATGATGTCCTCTAACAGTGTTAACATTCTTCAGATGGAAAAGACCTACCATAGCCGAATTGATCAAATCAATCGCTAAACTATTTATATACAATACATGTTACTGTTTACAAGTATGTTTATATTAATAGCCCGATAAATTCGACCGTGTCAATATCATTGGACGTCACAATCCTGAGATGCCATATCGACCAAAAGACAGCCAGAGGTCGTCAACCGTTTAACTAATAGCCAATATAAATTAAGCTAATTTTGCGCCTGTTGTTTGTTTGCTTTGGAATTTTTCATTGATAAATTTATTTCGTTACGGATCGTGGCTTAGATTAGCTACAAATACCGGCTTATAATTTATGTTTTTGAATTTACCCGCGGTACCTTCAGAATAAATGTCGACGGTTCGCGGGCTAATTGACTATTAGTGATGTTTATACATATTATACATATTTTTGTACAATTTTATACATATTATTTAGCATCAGCACATTTTACTCCGTTTTTCTTACATAGATTTTTAGAAAAAAAAAATCGCTTAAGTCAATTAGCCCGCGAACCGTCGATGTTATGTTAACATATAGAATCCAGAGATCTTTAAATTCAAACGTATACTTTTGTTAATGTTTAAAACGTTTTTAGAACATAATAATTTAGTTTTAATAAATTACCTTTGTCAAGTATTCTACCAGATCAAAGCGAATACAAAATATTTTGTTTTCGTGTATTTTAAATTTCCAAATATGAAATCAAAGGCAAGGTAAAAATTCTATTTTATGATCAGTGGTGCCCTTTTGTAAATGCAATGTTTGAAGAAAATACGTGTATGAGAATGGTTTACATGCATCATTTACATAAATAACTATCTTTACCCGCAGCTATGCACGCGTGAAATACATTTTCCGGGATAAAAGTCCCGCTTTATATTTTCCCGGAATAAAAAAAGCATTTATCCTTCCCAGGGTCTCAAACTATTTCCATAGGTACCAAATTTCATCTAAATCGGTCCTGTTGTTCCAGAGATTACATCCTACAAACAAAGTGGTGGTAGGACTATCATATGATAGAGTCCGTCTGGGTGGGTACCACCGCAATGTCTATTTCTACCGCCCAGCAGCAGTGTGCATGCACTGTTTTGTTTCGGTTTGAAGGACATTGTAGCCAGTGTAACTACTGGACATAATGAGACTTAACATCTTATGTCTCAGGATGACGAACGCAGTGGAATGCCACACAGTACTTTGTAACTCAAGGTGCTGGATGGTACTTCTACTGTTTATAGGCAGTCGTATCGTTACAATCAGGTGAACGGCATGCTCGTCTCGTCATTCGATGCCATAAAAAAAATTACAAACTCTAGCGGTCACACGGTTTAACAGTCGCAAGTCTTTAAAATATTAACAATATAGGTTCAGGAAATGGGTATCCATTTTCATTTATTAATATCAAGGTATTAAATTTTCTTGTTTACACATTATTTCACATTGAGAAAGCGAAGTTAAAATTGTAATCAATTAAAAATGGGTGAAAAGTTAACCACCCCTGAACAATTCTAAACAGGCGGAACCGCGTCGCACAAATGATATATAATCGGCCTACGTCCAGAATATCTGGATCAGTCTCAAAATACTGACTGTGGTCGTATTTCTGTGTGATTTGTCATTAAGGCAACAATAAAAAATGGTGCGTGCGAAATTGTGACTAAAGCTGTGTTTCGAAGTTCTGTTTTACGAAAATGACTTATTTCACCAAAATGATTAAATTAATATGTTTTTTGTTTGTTTTCATGTGCGCCGCTCAGGAAGAGCTCGACAAAGCTCAATTGCAATGTATGTATTTTCCTTGTTAATAACTTAGTCAGTTAAATGACAGATAGATAAATATAACACAGGTAATTGAGGTCCTCGCGAGAATTTAGGTCCTATATTTTTCGTTCTGCCTGTTTAAGTTTAGAAAATATTGTTTTGTAAACTTGAAAAAACAAAATTAATTGAAAAAATATACTGTGAATTAAGCTTTACGTAAGTTAAGTATGAGGGGGCTTCAGGAGAGTCGCGGGGCGAGCAGCGGGGGGCTGCTCAGTCCAATTTAAGCGACTCCGAGGTGGTTGACAATGCGGGTGTTCGGTCTCCCGCTGTCGTAGACTCCAAAGGTGTCCTAGAGTGTCATCAGTCAGGCATATCAGAGCATCTTAGACCCCTTGTATAGAGAGGGGCCGTAACGGCATTGCGCAGAGACGGTTCCGTGCAGCTATCTTAGTGCAACAAGATACCCCGGGGCCGTCTCGTATGTGCTGAAGAAGGCCACCGCGGGTTTTGGTTGGTATGCCGGTGTAGGTGCACATAGTGTTAGGGACTCGATCCAATGCTCGCTCGGATGATGCTATACTTCTGAGTGTCGACATTGGGCTGTAAGACTGTGCGAAACCAACATAACCGTTCCACTCACCCCCCCAGTGGTGGTAGCGATAATGCGTTTTTCCCCGCGAAAAAAAAAAGTAAATATACTTATTGTAATTGTCTACGACTTCCCTTTCTTATTAATGATCCAAGGCTTGTTACCGTCTTTTCTTATAATATTATTTATTTATTGTCCCTAGTACTCAAAAATGCGTTCGACGCTTTCGACCGCGAGAAAAAAGGCATCATCAGCACGGACATGATCGGCACAATCCTGGAGATGTTGGGCTACGATGCCGATGAGGACATGCTGAAAGAAATTATAGATGAAGTCGATGTAAACCGTAAGTATCAAATAACTTTTTTTTATTAAAATACCTGGGATGGACAATAAGGTAAATGTACCATATTGAAGCATTTTTTATACTTTGAGTTGATTTTCAGAAACAGAGGGAAGGCGATAGGAATTAAAAAATATATTTTTTCTTTTTTCTATAGACTGTTATAATAAGATGAACGTAGAACATTATTTTGCGTCGTAGCCTTCGATTTATATAAATAATCGTTATTTTGCGGAACCTCGAGTATGTCTCTATGTCCGTGCTTTTGTCTCGTAACAAAATTTCGGAAATCGTCGAAGCATACTTTTTTTACTTGACTTACTTAAAGCAACAAAAAAAACCTTTAGAATAGGTACAGAAATTAGATTTTTAAAATAAAAAAATAAATTTGACTCGATATTATCAATAGGAAAGATTTGTTCGTTCAGAATTAATTGACTCTAAAACTACTGCCGATTTTAATGTTACGTTATTTCATCAGACAGCTACGTCATTCAAAGGTGGCACCGGCTGTATTTTGAACTTACTCAACTGTAATTAATAAAAGGAAGTCGGTTAATAACGTGAATTATCGTGAATTTTTGTTTTAATCATATATTTTTGTAGGTTTTCATAAAACCTTTTTTTGATCATTACTCAATCATTTCACAAGTTTAGATTAATATAGTCACCGTTATTACATGAAAACCTTAAGAAAATAGCACTGTCGCCTTAAGCTGCCATTTTGCAAGACGCGGCAGACGGCATACCTTAAATGCTCACCGACAACAGAACCGCACAGAGTAACATTAGTTGTCATATCGTGATTTAAAGTTGGACGTAGATATTAGGGCTACTGTATTTTATAATGATTCCTTATGTTTACGCGAATGTTAGACATGGAAATTAAACTATTTTAACGGATTTTATCGCGGTTTTTTATTTTATTTTTCTCCCGACGTTTCGAAGGCTTTTCAACACTTCGTGGTCACGGGGCGGACTGAGGTGTAGGTGGTCCGAAAAGTTAATATTACAAAGCTACCTTCAATTTACATTTATACAATTTAAGATGTTAGTCCTTGTTTGCGGTCCGGTCTACGCAGAAAGAGAACCTCACACCTCAGTCCGCCCCGTGACCACGAAGTGCTGAAAAGCCTTCGAAACCTCGGGAGAAAAATAAAATAAAAAACCGCGATAAAATCCGTTAAAATAGTTTAATTTTACTGTATTTTATAATTGAATATCGTGTTATTTTGGTTATAGTTCAAGTGAAATTGTAAAAATTATGATTTTTCTGATTGTTTTCTTCTTTTGCAACAAAAGTGACATGGCACAGTATCCTAGGCCGGCATAATTTACATTTACGTTATAGCAAATAAATTAACGTTTAAATATTTTTGAGAATAATATGTGATGAAGACAATAAATGAATTCTATGACTCTACTAACTCTACTAAAGCAGGTTTTAACGAAAGAAATGTAATTGAACATTAATTATCAAAATTAATAAATGTAACATAATAATAATAAAAAAATATTTATGCCTTTTCTAAAAAAAATACGCTTTAAGTAATTATATTTAGTAACGATAGATGGCGCTGTATATAAACTTTGCAGATGAATGTTTCTGATAGTTCGGAAAGTGACTAGCAGAGCGCGTTAATATTATATTTTTCGTATTTAAAAATTTATAAATTAAATTGATAATAATATTGTAATGATTAAATGTCACATAATAAGTTAGTTTTTTTTCAGAAAATATTTTTCCGATATCGTTCATCAATAATAAAAAAGACAATGTTTTTGTGATTTTAATCAAGAAACGAGGAAAAGTTTTGGAAAATGCATAAAAGTAATTTAATTTACATTTAATTAAAAAAGAAACGCCCCACCGTGACAATGTTTGCGCATTGCCGTGACCAGGATTCGAACCTGGGTTACTACGGCCACAACGTAGGGTCCTAACCACTAGACGATCACGGCTATTGAGGCTTATCTGAAACTGTCAAAATTGTCAGTACCATTCTATAAATAATAGTGATATTACGATTAACTCACTTGCATGAGCAAAAATTTTTCTCTATCTCAAGCTAAACTATAAAGCAGCGGCTGGCAACAGGCGGACCGCAGACCGAATACGGACCGCGAAAAGTCGATCCTTGTATCGCCGAATATTTTTAAATATTACTACCTACCTATTAAATTTAAATAACATTCTTATATAAGTGGCTCTACATTTATTTAGTACTAGCTTTTGCCCGCGGCTTCGCCCGCGTATTTTAGTTTTTCCGTGATAAAAGTCACATTTTTTTTACTCGGGATAAAATGTAGCCTATGTGTTAATTCATGACATGCTCTACCCGTGTACCAAATTTCATCGAAATCCGTTCTGTAGTTTTTGCGTGATAGAGTAACAAACATCCAGACATCCATACATACCTACTTAAAAAATTTGCGTTTATACTATCAGTAGGACAGATTTCGCCCGCGGCTCCACCCCGGTTAAAAAGTTTTTCCGGGATAAAAGTCCCGTTTTTTTTTATTTTCCCGGTATAAAATGTAGCCTATGTGTTAATTCAGGACATGGTCTACCCTAGTGCCAAATTTCATCGAAATCCGGTTAGTAGTTTTTGCATGAAAGAGTAACAAACATCCATACATCCAGACATCCATACATCCATACATACTTCCGAGTTTATAATATTAATAGGATTATAGTAGGATAGATTTCGCCTGCTGCTCCGCCCGCGTTAAAGAGTTTTTCCGGGATAAAAGTGCCGTTTTTTTATTTTCCCACGATAAAATATACCCTTTGTCTTAATCCAGGACATGATCTACCCGTGTGCCAAATTTCATCGAAATCCAGTTAGTAGTTTTGCGTGAAAGAGTAACAAACATCTAGACATCCATATATCCAGACATCCATACATCCCCATACATACTTACAAACTTTTGCGTTGATAATATTAATAGGATTATAGTAGGATAGATTTCGCCCGCGGCTCCGCCCGCGTTAAAAAGTTTTTCCGTGATAAAAGTCCGATTTTTTTTATTTTCCCGAGATAAAATGTAGCCTATGTGTTAATCCAGGACATGATCTACCCGTGTGCCAAATTTCATCGAAATCCGGTTAGTAGTTTTTGCGTGAAAGAGTAACAAACATCCAGACATCCATACATACTTACAAACTTTCGCGTTTATAATATTAGTAGGATATCTATCAATCAAATCAAACTCTCAATCAAAAGTTTGATATAAGCACTGGAAATCAATTTCTAAATGAAGTCGTTCCGCCCTGTGTATTGGGGGCGTTAGGAGAATTCCACCATGGTATCCTCTGACTGTCGTAAAAGGCGACTAATAGGGGCCTCCGGGGTCACGGGTGGGCGGAAGGGGCCGTCCACCTATTAGTCTAGCCAACTTTTGTGACCCCCGTGATGGACGGCATCGTGGCGGTTAGGCCTCACGCTGCCTTTGACGCCGAGGGCGTCCTTCGGCATACGGGGACTTCTGAGCCCCCCCCAACAACAGGAGACGGACCGCAACAGCGGTACGCGCAGAGGCGGTTGCGGACGACAACTTAGACGTGAGTCGGAGGAAGCCCGCAGCCGTCCCTAATGCGCCGAAGATGGCCACCGCGGAGTTTTAGTTGGTATGCCGTGCGGTGTACATAGGTTAGGGACTCGGCCCGGCGGTCGCCCGACGTTTTCCATCACTCCGGGCGGCTCAACGTCGGGCCGTAAGGCACGGTGAACCCAACATAACCGCTCAGTCGTTCCCCTTGAACGCTGGGCGGTAGTAATAATTCACTTTCTCCGAGTAAACAAAAAAAAATGAACTCGTTGAGACACAACTATCAGCAATAGCCCACTCACGCGTTCTAAGCCCGCGGGATAGGCAGCCTTTGTGATATTAATTCGTTGGTGGGAGAAGTGGCGGGAGGCGCCCGACGTGATGGCCCAGTGGTGTCATGCGCGTGAGCTGCACGTGGTACGGGACAGTACTTGGATATTGCAACATTATTTTTTTTAAATAAAATATTTTTTGTAAAATAAACGTACCCTTAGTTACTCTTTATTACATCAGTTACCTGCCAATAAAAGTCCCGTCAAAATCAGTCCAGCCATTTCAGAGAGTAGCCGAAACAAACAGACAGACAGAAAGACAGACAGACAAAAATTGTAAAAAATGTTATTTTGGTGCATGTACCGTATATATACTCATATGCATGTAGTATAAAACGGTTATTTAAATATTACAAACAGACACTCCAATTTTATTTATATGTATAGACTAGCTTTTTTCCGCGGCTCCGCCCGCATTAAAAAGTTTTTCCGGGATAAAAGTCCCGGTTTATATTTCCCCGGGATAAAAAGTAGCCTATGTGTTAATCCAGGACGTGATCTATCCGTGTGCCAAATTTCACTAAAATCCGTTCAGTAGTTTTTGCGTGAAAGAGGAACAAACATCCATACATCCAGACATCCAGACATACTTACAAACTTTCGCCTTTATAATATTAGTAGGATTATGAGTTTTTTGGCCCTCGATGCAAATTTTACAACCTACTACGGACCCCGTTAAATATTACTTGCCGACCCCTGCTATAAAGTGTGGCTAAGCTAATCAGTTTATGTATCATCTAAAGTGATTAACAATCTTATCAATTTGAAAGTACATCTTTTTCAATTAAAGAAATCCTGTAGATAGTAATATAATATTTAAAACACACTTACGCCTTTTTATCCCTGAAGGGGTAGGCAGAGGCGCAACGAATGCACCCACTTTTCGTCGTGCGTACCTTTTCCCATTATGTGATAGGGGGCGAGCCTATCACCATACCAGTCACAGATTTCAGACTCCGAGCTAATACTGAATAGAAAAATCGAATATAACTATGCCCGATCCGGGGATCGAACCTGAGACCTCAGCATTGCAGTCGAACCGTATTACAACTACGCCTCAGAGGCGAATATAATATTTAATGTTTGTACAAAATTATAAAAAACAAAATTTAAAAAAAGGATTTATTTAACTTAATAAAATAGTAACTAGCTCAGTTGTGTTTAATATTATAACTCAAAATAATATTGAGGTACAGTTTACCTTATTAGTTAAAAGTAATGTTATAGAGTTCAGTTATTTTCAGATACCGGGGAGCTGGAATTCAACGATTTCTGCATGTTGGCCTCTAAATTCCTAACGGAAGAGGAAGACGATGAGACCATGCTTCAAGAACTAAAGGAAGCCTTTAGATTATACGACAGGGAAGGTACTTATTTATTTTCTATTAATGTTCTATGTAAGTGACAATTACAAAAGATAACTTCTTACCAACTCCAATATTATAATTAATTCCTATTGAATTACGATAAACGGGAGATATTCCTAGAAAATGCCATCCTTTATAGGGATCTAGTGGTGCGTTGGAGTAGTTTGATTTTAGTTAGATACTTTTCGTTTGATGGTTCTTGAAGTAACTTAAAATAGTACAAATGAATTTGGCAATAACTAATTATTATTAAACAATGACCAAGGAAAGCGTATTACCAAAAAAATATGAATTATTGTGTATAATAATCATAATCTTGTTACTATTTTGGGAGATCCCAAAAATTTCGCAGCATCTCAAAATTCAAGCCGAGGATGTCCAAAGAAAACATAGTGTTATGACAGCTAAATTTTTTTCGGGATTTGCTGCAAATAAAAAACACACACATAAAACATATCTGTGGCTGACACGAAGTATCCAGCAAAAAAGTCTATTTTATAAAAAAAAATGTGGTGAATGTGGTTCTAAAATACAATTAATTAATTTCAGGCAATGGCTACATTACCACAGACGTGTTAAAAGAAATCTTCAAAGAATTGGACAATACACTCTCATCTGACGACCTGGACACCATGATTGAAGAAATTGACACAGACGGTTCGGGAACCGTAGACTTTGATGGTAAGTAAAATCAAAACGCATTTTAATATGAGACAGTAATGTTATTATTGGGGACATATTCCTTTAAAAGTAACAAATTCAAGTAGGTACTCATAGGAATTAGAGAGGAAGGAGAAAAACGTTAAAAACAAATAAATTACACGAATAAGGAAATATTGTTCTGTTTGTTCCCCGAATATTAATAAATAAATAAATGAATTACAGACGTTAGATGTTCTAAATAGGAATTGATTAAATTATGATGTTTCAGAATTCCTGGAAGTCATGACTGGTGAATAAAGAAGCTGAGACTACTTACCTACAACTTCTTGTAAATATAATGATAAGAAAACTATCAGTGACGACAGAGACTATTCAAAATGTGGCAATGTAGAAATCTTATCGTTTCGCCAATACTTCTAAGATAATGTTAAGTAATTTATAAGAAAGAAACAATAAAGTACAAATTACTGCGCGTAGTAGATTGTATACCTAATTAAAACTATTTTCTCAAAATGTTTTTATGTACTATCCCGACATCTGTTGATTAAGTTTGGAACTATTTACATTTACTTCTGAGCATGGTATTGAGAGAAGCATCTACGTTCTAACAGAGGACAGCACATACTTAACAAAACTCTATTCTTCCTCTATTGACAAATTGTAGAGCTCTACTAAACGACAAAATTATTATTCACAGTTTTTATTCGCAAAGCGATTAGAATCATATCTTATTCAAATTTGTAATTTAGCTATGCTAGGCGGACAGGGCGCTGTGTAGGTAGTTATTAAGCCTTAAGGATGTATTGAAAGAGTTGCAGTAAACCTGCACATGAATTATATGACCCGTCATATTATACTAATACTTTTTCCATCTTAAAAAATATGATCCTAACAGCATTTCGGAGTAAAATGATCGCATCACGCTCACGGCATGGACGGAAAACACGATTTGGGTAGTGCAGGTATGTTGCAGTTTCATAGGGTATATGCAATGCAATCAGCCCTGTATTATTATATAAATACTGCCCACTGCTGAGCACGGGCTTCCTCTACAAATGAAAGGTTTAGGCCTTAGTCTCTCACGCTGCCCTGGTGCGGGTTGGCAGACTTCACATACCTTTGAAATTCTTATAGAGAACTTCTCAGGTACACAGGTTTCCTCACGATGTTCTTCCTTCACCGTTAAAGCGAGCAATAATTCACAAAGAATATACCACAACTTTTTAGAAAAGTGAGAGATGCCTGCTCTTGGGTTTGGAACCCGTGGACATTCGTCTCGGCAATCCCTTCCACTCCCAACTAGGCTATTGCCGCTTTAAGAGTATAGGCAATATTTAATCTCTTATTTTTGTATAGGGCAGAAGGCGAGCTTAGACTTTTGTAGGATGTTTTTTTGGCTACTAAGTGACGAGATGAGCATGCCGCTCAGCTGATGGTAATACGGTCTCCCATAAACAATAGTAACAATGGTGGTAGTTCTGTTGTAAATAATAGTAACAACAGAACTTAGTGCGTTCGTCATCCTGAGACAATGGCTGTTAAGTCTAAGTAAAAGCATTGTGATACCCAGTAATTACGCTGGCTACAATGTCTTTTAAACCGGAACACAAAAGTGCTTACACTGCTCCATACTTTAAGGTCTGTATTAATGAATCATTATCACGTTTGAGTAAAATCTGAAGTAGATATTTAATTAAGTATTTAATAAACCAAGCTCTGGCTGCCATTTAAGAGCGTGTTCTCAGCTGAGTAAGTACTGTTACATAAACAAAACTTAGCTGTCCAAATCCATATTGTAACTTAAGATGTCATTTGAGCTGATTTTAATATGGGTTTAATTATTATTTTTTATTTATTTATTTCTTTGTTTTGTAAGTTTAATAATTAGTTATTATATGCAAAAAGCCACTGAGCTTTATAGTTATGCTATATAATTTACAAATTCACGTCACATTAACAAATGAGATGGGTTAGTTTAGTTACATTATCATAGGGACGAAACTAGGCAAGCGCATCGTAAGTTTTGCGACCATATTAAGAGGCTGACATAATTTGTAAGTGACTCAGCTCATATCGCACTTAAGAGCGCAATTGAATTGTATCTATTAGTACGGCCCCAAATCTCGTAAGACTTTTTTCGCGGCCTTTATCTCTTCCCTAATTTGAAATAAAATTGGCCTATGTTTACAACTGGTCGTCTACCTGTCAATTACTTAGAAGGATATAATTTCGGGTGAATCTCGGGAATCGTGACCTGCTAAAAGATACCCATGATGACATTGCGGTGGTATCCACCCAGACGGACTACGTTACGTCCTGCAATATGAAACAATACTGCTTTCGCATTCGTTTTTGGCAGCAAAAGCGACAAGTGACGTCTCCCATCGAGACAAATATCACCCAATATAATTATAATTAACTATTTATTGTGTAACACATCACATTTTTATAGCGGAAAACCCACAAATGGTCAAATTGTTCGACCATAGGAAGTGTTCACAACTGGTATAGATTACAATTCTTTTAAAATCATTGTATCATTTTATTTTAGCATATTTCGTTACACTTTTAAGCGGATATCGATTTGCTCTTAATTAATATCTACTGTATTACAGTGTATTTGCACGTAACAGAGCAAATTACCTCACTAATTGTATAACTGTGTTGCGACAATGCTTTTACTTCTGTTGTGTACTTTTACGACATTGTTACTGTATACAACAATCATAGCAGGTGTCGGCACTAACTCGTCTTTCTGAGTAATGATTTCCTATTTTAATTTAACAAATAAGTTATTGTGGCCGCTTCTTTCTATTAACGGGCTGTTGAAATACGATTCGATCGACATGAAAATGGCAGTTGAACGGATTTGAAATAGTGTTTTATTTTATTTCGATACTAACTTTTGCTTCGCTACACTTGCTAGCTTCGGCTGCTTGAGAGATTTTTCGGGATTAAAGTCCCGGTATATATTTTCCAGGGATAAAGAGTACCCTATGTCCTTTCTAGGGTCTCAAACAATGTCCATAATAATAATAATAATAATAATAAAGCCTTTATTTCCATGCAGTTTAAAATATATGAAAAAATAAATTATTTTTGTGGGTTAATATTGTGCTTACGACATGGCCCCATTCCGGGTATAGGCCTCCTCCAACTGTTTCCAGTGTTTTCTATTTTTTGCCTTCAACGTCCAGTTTTTACCTGCTATTCTTTGAATTTCGTCGATCCAGCGATCTTTAGGTCTCCCTTTACTCCTTTTTCCGCTTGGACCCGTCCATTCGGTGACTCGTTTTGTCCATCTTCTGTCTGTAGTCCGGGCAATGTGTCCCGCCCATCTCCATTTAAGTTGTTGTGCGTGTTGGACTGCGTCTATTAATTTGGTTTTTTCTCGAATATTAGAGCTCTTACATTTGTCAATAAGTTTAATACCTAGTATACTCCGTTCGATAGCGCGCTGGCACGAACGAATTTTATTTTTCGTTTTATTTTTAAAAACCCACGTTTGTGCTCCGTATGATAGACAAGGCAACAAGCACGAATCTATTACTTTCTTCTTTAGTCTTAGCGGGAGTTTTGCTTTTAAAATTTCTTTTAGACTCCAGTACTTTTTCCAAGTCATGTTGATACGGCGCTCTAGTTCGTCTTCGTGTCGTGACTTTTTGAATGAAATTTGTTTCCCGAGATACACATAGTTGTCTACATACTCTATAGCTATTTCATTAACTACTATTGGGCTTTGAACACTATTTGTAGCAACTTTCGTTTTTGTAGTATTCAAATACAATCCAATTTCTTTGCTGGCGTTACTTAGTTCAACTATCATTGTTTCTAACTGTTTTGATGTTTTTGCAAATAGTACGATATCATCTGCGAATCTTAAGTTGCTTAAGAACTCTACATCTATTTTTATTCCTTTTCTGCTCCAATCTAGATCTTTCATGATGTCTTGTAGCACAGCTATGAATATCTTGGGGGACAGTGGATCCCCTTGTTTCACTCCTTTTCTTATGATAATTTTTGGCCCAAGTCTGTCTAGCTTCACCCTACTTGTGCTGTTCTTATATATATCTTTGATAATATTTATGTAGGTATTTGGAACGCCTTGGTGTGAAAGAGCTTGCCATATACTTCTGTGTGAAATTGAATCGAACGCCTTCGCGTAGTCAATGTATGCGAGGTAGAGAGGCTGATTGTATTCTAGGTGTTTTTCCACTACTTGCTCTAATGTGTGGATGTGGTCAATGGTAGAGTAACCTGAACGAAATCCAGCTTGTTCCACTGGTTGACTCTTCTCTATATATAGCGCTACTCTTCTTTCTAGACACATAGCGAATAATTTGTATAATGTTGGCAACAAGCTGATAGGTCTATAATTATTAATATCTGAAGGATCTCCTTTTTTATATAACAGGATTATTCTGGAATCTCCCCATGTCCTAGGGATTTCTTGCTTTGCTAGTATTTTATTAAACAAAATCGTGATAGGACCTACCAGCATTTCCTTTCCAATTTTTAAAGCTTCGTTAGGAATATTATCAGGACCTGGGCTTTTTTCGTTTTTCAATTTTTCTATATTTTTCGTTATTTCTCTACAATCAAAGGGTTCAAACAATGTCCATACCAACGTCAAAATCCCTTCGGTAGTTATTGCGTTTATCACATTCAGACAAACAGACGTGGCGAAGGACTGTGATTTATAATACCTACGAATCAGTTATAAGTGCTATATAATAATATGTTCTTATTATTTCAGTATTTATACAAAATAGATTTTTTATGGAATCGATTACCAACCCACGCGGCATAGTGTTTTATTTGATTGTGACGTATAAAATCCTCCTAGCCAGGTGCGCAGGAGATGTTGCACAAGTGTGTGCGTAATACACAGGTGCACTCCCATTCCTTCACTCTCGTAGTCCGGTGAGACGAAGTCTCGACCCATGATTCGAAACTAGGACTTCAGCGCGCAAATCGTAGTCGTAACGCGTACGCAATACAACCACGCCACCGAAACAGTCACTTGACAGTCTTTGTGACTTATAGATGGTTTAGCACGTTGTGAACATAATATTTGGTACATGGGCTTTGTTCCACTGCCTCTATATTCCGCTACGTTTATAAATGTGTTTGTATATTTCCACTCTACACGGTTTAAAGGTTCAAAAATAGTTATAGTTTATAACTCAAGTCCGGATTATTGCTTTTTAAGAGTCAAAGAAATTATGTAAGTATGTATAACACTGATAATCTCTAATCGGTTAGTTTGCGCTGAAATTGTAAGTGTTGCCATGTTTAATAAATATGTGGGTCACTTGTGATGCGAAAAATAAACATTCTGCTGGTACGTATTGTTTGTGAACAATTAATTAGTAAATGTAAAATTAGTTTAGAATTATTTTATAATAGAAACAATTTCATGAATTAACTTTCAAATTCATTGCATTATTCTGTGAGATCTTTAATAAATTGCACCGACAATGATAATAAATATTACTAAAATTTATTGACTGCCTATTGACTAATTTCTGCTAGTGTCAAAGGTTTGCTAATGCAATTGTATTTGCATCAACAAAGGAATGGATATCTAAACTGGAAATTGGATCTACGTGCCTCTAGCTGTATTATGCGTAATTTTTTAGGAAAAAAACTGGGCTGGTTAAAGGAGAAAAACTGCACCAGATTGCCCCTGATCACGTATCTATTCTGTTGATTTTAAAGAGGTCTTGCGGTTATTAAGTTCTTGTGGTCTTTGACAAAAAGGGATTACTTTCATAAAAATGTTAACTGGCGAGAAAATTAATTAATTTGTAAAACATAATATTAAAACACTAAATTTGCCGACTATTTAAGTTGGGATTATTTAAATCTGAACTCTGAAGTTGTTATTTTTAAAGCACATAATATGAAAAACAAGAGTAAACCTAAGTGGTAAATGCCTGATCAATTATGACAAGCAAATGCGTTTGTGGGATACAACTTAAGTCTGTTTCATATTTAGAGTTGAATATAATATGTTGCTTGCTTGTTTTTTGCAAGTCCGTTTGCCAATTGCCAAAGGCCTCTTCCAATCTTTTCCATTTTCTCCTTTGCTACTCGGTCCCAGATTGTTCCAGCCACCTGACGAATATCATCATACCATCTTTTCTGCGCTTTACCTTTCTTTCTATGACCATCTCTTGGGTACCACTGCGTAATCATTTTGCTCCATTTGTCCTGACCTCTCATCATGTGACCTGACCATATCTAGAGTTTACGTTTATTTAATTATTTTGTTTTCATATAATTTTGACACATTAGTGAGAGTTATATTATGTAGGTGGTATTTGACATAACTTGCGAACATCTCAATATAGATATTGAAAAATTAAACAGTTTAGGTCAGTTCAGAAGTTGAAAATACATATTTTATCCTGTTCTTACATTTATTTTATATTTCAATGCATCTTTTAAAAATGAAGATTTTGTAAATATACCCTCAGAAGAATAACAGCACACTTTATCATTCTGTGAAGCCGTGCAATTTACATTTAAATTAGCGATTCCATATTTCGGCATAAAGGTTCCTCAGTTGCAGTTCCAATTCCAAATTTTGTTTTTTTTTCTGCCCGACCATCGTCAGTGCGGATTTGAAATACTGTTAAAGCGACGGCCATTCTGTTATTGGAATTTAGAGCAGGAATTGTATATTGCAACTTCTGTGAACGGTCAGCGAAATGTTTAACAATAAATTAAGTAATATGCAAATGTTGTCGTTCTAGGCTTTGCCGCTTGCCGGTACCGATTATAAGTTGCTAATGAGACTCTTGGCCAGTTGTGTCGCCTTTAAAGCCTCTAACCGGACGTATGAATTCAAATATAAGCTTATTTCACTCCGCATAGCGATTAATTATTTATTAGGACATATTAGATATATAGCACTACAAAAAAAATCTGCATGCTTATATAATTATGTTGTTTAAATAATATGAAGAACGTTGAATTCACCTATAATGATAGTACACAATGAAAAATTATTAGTGAATTCTATCGTAAAATATTATGTGTAACTGTCGATGGTGTATCATAAATAAATAATAACTATTTATGTGTCAGAATTCTTACAGACTCAAAATTGAAGTCCAAGGACCTGAAGAAACCTGAGTCGTCATGATTATATTAAAACCTCTCGTAGTACGAAGATTTTGTGGTTGTACGCGTGTATTAAAACCTAATCTACAGATTTCTTCCTGCATTGAATATACCAGAGCCACGCGAAATTGACTACGTTTCCATCAGGAAATTGTGAGCTCTAATGATGCACGATTATAATTTAAATAGGTCGCGTTTCAGAAAGCGCTTAATAAAATATAGGTATTGACACACTGAACTACATAAGAAGGTGGTAACTGATTACACTAATTTTATTGGGAAAACGTCGTGGGGAAACGTATTAAAATTTCTTTAGGAAATGTTTTGACAAACGCAATGGGATGTTTAAATTAAACTCTAAACACTTTATCGGAGAAAATGAATGAAAAACGAAGGGGATACTTTGTGTATACACTTTTTATATTGAAAAATGAAAAACAAATTTAGGTTTTATATAATACTAGCTTTTGCCCGCGGCTCCGCCCGCGTTAAAAGGTTTTTCCGGGATAAAAGTCCCGCTTTATGTTTTCCCGGGATAAAAAGTAGCCTATGGGTTAATCCAGGACATGATGTATCCGTGTGCCAAATTTCATCGAAATCCGTTCAGTATTTTTTGTGTGAAAGAGAAACAAACATCCATACATCCAAACATCTAAACATCCAAACATCCAAACATCCATACATTCTTACAAACTTTTGCCTTTATAATATTAGTAGGATTTACATCAAGATTTGCGGTTATGCAAAAAAAGTTTTCGATTTTGCCCTACCAAACTATATTTTTATCAATCAAACCGACCTTCGTAATACCTAACAAGGGTGCTTAATGCTTCTTACATGCTATGTACTAAATAATCGCTGCTAATTATAAAAAAGGATGATACAATATATTTCATTTTATCTTGCGATGTAATTCCAATGCATCGCGAATTTTTCATTTGTTTATTGCGACATTCGTCTCATCGATAAATGAAGGCACGTCCCTATACTACATGAAAGTCGCTTAAAAAAGAGGTTTGCATCGTTATCTTCAAAATGTATGGTTGATGTAATCTCGAACCGAATTTTGGGGCTACATTTTACAGGATTTGCCAACATATTCCTCTTGATAACATCTGAGACCCGTTTTGGAAGTGCTTTTAAATGTTTTTTCTGGCACTAATGGACTCAAAATCTGGAATATTTATCACGGCCGTCCTTACATTAAATTTTTTCGACCGACCGTATCTCTAATGCGAACATCAACGTAACTGTATGGTTAATAAAGGGTTTTTATCGATGAAATTGAATTCCATTAAAGGACAGCGGTACATGGAACCAAAAGAAAGATAATTCGATAAGAACCGCCTTCGTTTCTGGGCAATGACCTGGTAGAATCTGTTCAGAGTATGCTTTAAAAATATTTTAATTTGAGACGTTTGTATCTCTACGTCAGAATTAGTATCGACGTAAACTTTTCAAGTGGTAATAATGTCATTTGATGTCGTGTCGAAAATAGGTAAGGAAACCGTATGTCCTCAAAGTAATGAATAAATTAGTATCGCAGTGAACTGGATAAATAGGATCTAATAGAAAATAATATATGAAGAAGTGTTCTCAAGTTATACCATTTCAAAAGCCCCAGCACGGTGAAATGCAGATTTTTTAATGTAGTCGGCTCATGAGAAGTAATAAGTTTATTAATTAACGCGAGCATGATTCTATATGGCAGAAATGGATTGTAAAATTATGTGATTATAGCATAATAATGAGACATAACACCTTATGTCTCAGGATCACGAGTGCAGTGGAATGCCACCCATTACTTTGTAACTCAAGGTGCTGGATGGTGTTGCTACTGTTTATGGGTGGTCATATCGCTTACCATCAGCCGAACGGCATGCTAGTCTCGTCATTCAGTACAATAAAAAAAATCCAACGTTCCTACATATCGCACCTTTAGGATGAAAAGGACACAATTCAAAAAATAGAAAATTCCGTTGTCATTTTTAAATGACTAAAAACTAGTTCGTAATTTATAAAAATATAATTAAAAAGGGACCGATATAACAGCTTTGTCCTTTTCCTTCTTGAATATGGCTGTGTTTGAACAATTGTTGTATTGAGAACTTCATTTTAAGTAATTTTATGACGATAACTCAACTTTCTATGTTTTTGAATAGTGTCGTTTTCATACTAAAGGTGCGATATGTCTTTATAAATCACCTTTCTGATATTACTTCTTTTGAATTTATTCTCAACAGAAACATAGCATAAATTATTTAAAAAAAAGCAACTTGGCATTTTATTATTTGCTCATAAAACTCACATAAATCATATTCGAGCTGATTTTTATTAGATTCGAAATAAAAAAAATCTTGTTAAATTGCAAATTAATGCAAAATAAAGCGCACTTTGGTAATATATTCGCTAATCTACAATTTATTCTGACTTGATGTAATAATTACGTTCGGAAACATACTAATACATTATGATATATGTCATACCATTCGCAGTAAAACGGTTTAGGTGTAAAACTATCCCTCAATAGTTTTACCGACCTATGGATTAAAGTTAACTTGTTACAAAATGATTAATATCGGTTTCAATTAATGTGAGTTGAGCTGCATTAGCATAAAACTAAGTTGCATTTAAATGTACATTATAAATTGCAAAATATATCTCCGGTTGGTTTGGTTGGTAACAATGAGTAGTTTTACGAAATTCATTCGATGTTATTTACATTAGTTTGTATAATGAATTGGGTGTGTTAGGTCAGATATTCAAACCATGTTACAGGCCATCCAGTGACCCCAGCTATGGTCTTGAAGAAAGCCGGTCAAGACCTGGAAAGTTTTTCTTGGTTCATGCCATAATGAAATCTTGAATATTTGAAGAGTAATTGGAGTTGACAAAACGCCTACATCTGTTTTAATACGGCCAAACGTGTTCTATGATTAGTGCTTTTGGCAAGACCAACCTGCATGGTTATCGACACACACACACACACACACACACACACACACACACACACACACACACACACACACACACACACACACACACACACACTCACGCCTCGTTATCGATACTAATGTTATAAAGAGTTTGTTTGGTTGACCGCGCTAATCTGAGGCACTAGTGAACCGATTTTGAAAATTATTTCACTAATAACAAGCTAAGTTACTTCTGAATACTATAGGCTACTTTTTATCCCGGAAAAAGCTTTTTACGCTGTCGGCGCCGCGAGCATTACTAGTATTATAATAATTTTGTGCTTTCCGACAACTATAGCTGCCACATTACAAGTTTATAAACACAGTTTTACTCACGTATTCCTTGGTCAGAATCGCCGACCAGTAGTGTTAATTGTAAATAATATGTCTTGCGTAACTTTAAGTAATGTTATGGCTGCCACACTTTTGGGCGATGGTTTCACAAATATAGATGGTAGAGTTGCAGTGCTGATCGTAGTACAAAGGGGCCAGCTTAACCAGGTTAGCTGATCGGTTAGTACTTAAAAGTGGCCGTTTTGTGCGGTTTTTGAGGACAATCTCCTCCCAATTTCAAGTCGCCTCCTTCAAATGCTATCACTCTTTGCTGAAGTTTTATTTTTCTTGGCAGGGTGTTTATTGCTGATGATAAACACTTATCAGATACTCCATTTACCTTCATCTTAAATATCTATCATGACATTAATCGTTTAACAAATACCTACGTACGATTGCATACCTGTAGTTTTAAATTGTGCGTAATAATGCGTAGGTACTTTGTATTAATTTCTCAGAAAATGGAATAAGGTCGATCTAGGTGTAATAAATTGGAAAGAAAAAGTAAATTGATTAAGATAAAAGCAATGTGGAATTTAATTACACGGCCTTGGTTTATTAATACGAAAAACCAACGAGTTGAACACGTGCGTCAATTCACTTATGGAAAGAAAAAGTAATCTGGAAGTTTCTCACGACCTTTTCCTATCAAGTCAAGGGATTTACCGACTTAACTGATTCATGCCAAAACAAAAATGCAAAGAAAGGTCAAGTTTCTTTTATTAGTAAGTAAATAATCTTTTCATTTATATAAAAGATCGTATTAAACTATATAATTGGAAGATCGTAAACTAACGTCCTGGAGAAAGGAGACGGAAAATCCCACAAGCTTTAAAACAACCTAAAAACGAATTCCAACATGAAGGCCATGATTCTGTCGAAGGTTATTACACAAACAGTTTGACAAGACCACACCAAACCCCTTGACAAGGTTATATTTGCTTTATATACCTAATTAATATTTAATTTCAACGTTATTACGAGGGAATATAGTTTAAATTAAAACATATTTTTAAGGGCTGTCAAATTTCCCTCGCGGCTATCATATCTGACAAGTTTATTACAGGCCAGTAGCCAGTGTTTAATCATAAAAGCAAGATCAGTAAATGAATTGTATTATAATGATATTAACAAATACACTTTCATGTAATAAATTTAATGTTGGTTTAAGGATTATACAGTTTGTACGGGAAATTCACTGTCCAAGAAGTTTGGAATATACGATTTTTTTACGTACTTTCTTTAAAGACATTCATGTTACATGTAGCAAATATTATTTTCGTAAGAAATGATTTAATGAATACAAATAATTAGTAATATATGCAAATTAATTCCTATATCACATGTCACATAATATATAAATTATTTATAGAAAACTCTACTGAGACAAAATCAGTGTTTATTTAAATTTTTGACATTATTTAAAAATGAATTTTATAGATGAATAACTAAGTATTGTAAAATTATAGCGTCATGACTTTGTAATAGCGAATTATAATATATTGTAATAGTG
Source organism: Lapara coniferarum (assembly GCA_949316025.1). Lineage (NCBI taxonomy): Eukaryota > Metazoa > Arthropoda > Insecta > Lepidoptera > Sphingidae > Lapara > Lapara coniferarum. The sequence continues at coordinate 29,281,546 of OX438919.1, forward strand.
TATTATGTACATATTGCATATCCTACTAATATTAATAAGAATGTATGGATGTATGGATGTTTGTTACTTTTCACGCAAAAACTGCTGAACAGATTTCGATGAAATTTGGCACGCGGGTAGATCATGTCCTGGATTAACACATAGGCTACTTTTTATCCCGGGAAAACATAAAGCGGGGTTATTATCCCGGAAAAACTCATGCACGCGGGCGGGGCCGTGGGCAAAAGCTATGTTTTATAAAATTTCCCCGATTAGTAGTAAGTAATTTAAAAAAGTTCATATTCTATTGACCTTGATGCTGATTATTAAGTCGATAGGAAACCAAAGAAAACGATTATTTTAAGGGAAAGACCCTGAGTACTCCTAAACAGATTTCAACATTTCTTTTTATTTATTTTATACTAGATTTTGCCCGCGTTAAAGAGTTTTTCCGGGATAAAAGTCCCGCTTTTTATTTTCCCAGGATAAAACGTAGCCTATGTGTTAATCTGCCCGTGTACCAAATTTCATCGAAATCCGTTCAGTAGTTTTTGCGTGAAAGAGTAACAAACATCTATACATCCAGACATCCATACAAACTTTCGCGTTTATAATATTAGTAGGATTATTTATTTAGGTACACTAACAGCATAACATGTCATAATATTATCATTTTATGTAAGTAGCAAAATTGTAGTTTAGAAGGACATATTAGTAAATCATCAGTGGTAGTAATAAATTCGGAGTATCAAACATCTATATGTATTATATACTAACTTTTACGATAGACCAACAAATGGACCGTGTCAGACGATGAATGGCGTGCGTTACAGCCGTCCAGTTAAATCTATTGGGTTAACGCGGCAAAGTTCGAGTCAATGTTACTGCACGTTTCACCTTTGGCCTACTTTGTACGAACTTAGCTACCAAGGTATCCATTCATGGTATAGTAAGCTAATAATTATTTTAATTCGAGTGGGCTGTGCGTCAGTCACTTGTATGTTATCTTTTTAATTACTTCTGTAAGTTATTGTAGTCAAAGTAAATCACAGTATTGTTTGCCATTGCAATGAGTAAATGTAAATTGAGATATTACGTTGGTTTATAACGAATTGTTATGATTTCAATTGTAGGTAATCAACAGTGTAATTTTCAACTATTAAAATACCTAGACTGCAATTATTACTCACAATATATTACTCTAAATGTTGGTAATAATTTGTAATGAGTAAGAATATTCAACAATACTTAAAAAATAAAGTATTTAAAGTTTAGTGCTACTGCAACTATTTAAGACTCTATTCATTTAACATCAGCGGGTTTAGAATGTGGGAAAAAAGCTTGACACGATTCGTTTCTTTTTTTTAGGATTGGTTTAGGACTAACACTAAAAACACTAACACTTTTACTGGTGGTAGGACTCTCATATGTAAGAGTCCGTCTGGATGGGTACCACCGCAATGTTTATTTCTACCGCCAAGCAGCAGTGTGCATGCAGTGTTGTGTTTCGGTTTGAAGGGCATTGTAGCCAGTGTAACTACAGGACATAATGAGACTTAACATGTTATGTCTCAGGATGACGAGCGCAGTGGAATGCCACACAGTACTTTGTAAATCAAGGTTCTGGATGGTATTTCTATTGTTTATGGGTGGTCGCATCGCTCACCATTAGGCGAACGGCTTGATCGTCTCGTCATTCAATGCTATAAAAAAAAAATAACACGTAACTGACGTATTGGTCCCTCGATCAATCGCAAACATTAAAATAAACGACATCCTCTTACGAGTTGCGTTGTTGCAACATTCTAGGCCCATAGGAAAGTGGCTAGGTCGTCTCATGACACATTTACATATAAAAAATGACAAGCCAATATATCCAGTTATACTTACAACATGATATAAATATTAAATTATTTATCTTATATAATACATATGAATAATTCATAAAAAAATATGCGTGTAAACAAATTTGAATAATTGTGTCGCAACTGTTTACAATTATTCTAGAAAATTTTAATATTGGCCAAATCCTACTAATATTATAAAGGCGAAAGTTTGTAAGAATGTCTGGATGTATGGATGTATGTTCCTCTTTCACGCAACAACTACTGAGCGGATTTCGATGAAATTTGACATACGGGTAGATCATGTCCTGGATTAACATATAGGCTACTTTTTATCCTGGGGAAACATAAACCGGGTCTTTAATCCCGGAAAAACTTTTTAATGCGGACGAAGCCGCGGGCAACAGCTAGTAAAGTAATAAAAGCGATGTATGCCGAAAGCATGTTAAGAATTCAAGTCTAAGTTGCCAACACGGTGTAGATGGTATCTTGGCACAGGCTGGTTAGCGCTGACTAAACTTGCATGACGGCTGACTTGTAACAATGTTTGTGACGTTGATAGCTTGTACTTAACTTGGATTGTGTATGATCGTGTGTATGATAGTGCGAGAGACGATAAGATTTATAAAGGATACCTTAGAAAATAAATCGACGGTTCCATAGAACAAAGTCGTATATGCAAAATGTTAGCTTTTCAGTAGAGCGCTTTGAAAGTCGTTAGTTTGTATTCATGTGCGAATTAGTGCTATTTTCACACATTAAGCTTAAAGTTTTTACTGAACCCTAATAGATAATGTTTCCTTCATTTATAACTTGTGATTTTCACAATTAATTTAGACTTTCAAAGCGCTCTACTGAAAAGCTAACATTTTGCATATACGACTTTGTTCCATGGAACCGTCGAAATTATGAGAGAAATCTGCATTACATTTGACACAATTTTGATACAATTGAAAAGTGATTTTTTTAAGTTCTTTAGTACAACTAATTATATTATTATAGTGTTATTCAGGAGATTTTTAAAATGTAGAGCCAAATACCCCCGCTGGGATGGTATATCGTCTTTTGGTTTCACCGTCATTTTAATTTTAAACCGAACCCATTATTCTAGACTACTACCACTATCAGCTCTGTATTACATAATGTCCACTAGTGAGCTCCTCTCCTACTGAGAGGGGTTAGGCCTTAGTCCACCACGCTGGCCTTGTGCGGGTTGGCAGACTTCATACCTTCGAAATTCTTATAGAGAACTTCTCAGGTATACAGGTTTCCTCACAATGTTTTCCTTCACCTTTAAAGCAAGCGATAATTCACAAAGAATAGCTTTAGAAACGTCAGAGGTACGTGCCCGTGGGTTTTGAACCAGCGGGCATTCGTCTTGGCAGTCCGTTCCACGCCCAACTAGGCTATCGCCGCTTTTATTTCTTTTTTTCATTCTAGACAACCATCGCTATTTTAAACACAGTCTTGAAGAAAAGGTACCTACTATCCACATGCAATCAGCCCTGTATTATATGCTGCGCCCACTGATGAGCACGGGCCTCCTCTACTACTAAGAGGGGTTAGACCTTAGTCCACCACGCTGGTCTGATGCGCGTTAGCTACCTACGTGTAATTTATTAAACATTATTTTACTAAACGTTAGCACTTCAACAAGCTAAAACTATAATGTTAAAAAATTTTATCCGATTGATATCATGTTATTAAAACCCCCATCTCATTCAGGACAGCTGTTAAATCATGTCACGCATCTCATAAAAGTCAGACGACTGCCTCGGTGGCGTAGTTGTATTGCGTACGCGTAACGAGTACGATTTGCGCGCTGAGGTCCTGGGTTAGAATCCCGGGTCGGGCCAAAAAAACTTTGTGGCTGGGTTTTTCCATCTTAAAAAAATTACTCAGTCGCAGCCCGGAGTCAGGAAGTTGGCGGTGTGATACCCCCGTGCCTCGGAAAGCACGTAAAGCCGTTGGTCCTGCGCCTGATCTCTCTCCGGTCATGTCGGATTGCCGTCTCACCGGACTATGAGAGTGAAGGAATAGCGAGTGCACCTGTGTATTGCGCACACACTTGTGCACTATAATATCTCCTGCGTACCTGGCTGATCTCCGTTGAGATTGGCCGCCGTGGCCGAAACTGGCTAGGAGGATTTCATTTCAAAAGTCAGAGGAAAAAAACAGTCAATCATAAGAGTGTCATTACAAAATAATGTCATTGTATAAAACGTTTCTATTTTCACAACAAATTTATTTAGTTTTTTTTTATTCCGTAAAAACAGTTAATTGGAGAGTCCAAACAAATTCACAGTTTTACATAGTCATAAAAATAATCCAATGTAAATAACAATGCAATGTATACAGAGCGTTAAGTTGAACTCAACCCATTGTAATGGACAAGGTGAATTACGAAACAGATATTCGAAAACATTCAGCACATTATGGCTGTGAACATTTTGTCATACTTTTTGCCAAAGGTCTGACGATCGAAGACCCTGTGACAATTGTTTGCTTCACGGGTCAACAGTCAACTACAAAACATAGCTAATTAGGGGAATTGCACTTTTTCTTACGTACAATTAGCAACAAAAAGAACTGCAAAATGGAATTTAAAAATATTGATTAATTTTGACAAAATTAAGGCTGTGACTATGCATGCTCTGTACTAAAATTATTTTAGGTATTAAATACAGCAAATTTAATTAAAATTAGTTCGGTTGTGCAAATTATATAACAGTAAATTGTTTTCTATAAATCACAGATAATAAATTAGAAGGCCATGCTCGCGGGTCTGCCCGCTTGAGAAAGGTTTTTACGGGATAAAATATTTTTCCGCGATAAAAAGTAGCTTGTAGCACACAAGAATAATGTAGCTTCCTATTAGTGAAAGAATTTTCAAAATCGGTTCAGTAGTTTCTGAGATTAGTGCGTTCCACCAAACAAATTTTTCAGCTTTATAACATTGGTATAGATTTGGAGATTTAATACATCCTCTTTAGTAACTAAGTAGTAGATATTATAGGTAGTACGGTCGTTTAATATCACTACTAATTTAAATTAGATTACTATCTCCATTTTAGAGCTGTTATTAGTTTGAAACGGTCATGTTATAAGAGTTTTTATTTCTATGCCAGCCATTCAGTCGTATTATTAGAATATAAAACACAGATAAATTAAATAATTATAACAATTGAAATGAATCCTTTTTTGTTGATTACATAGATACAAACACACATACATATTATTTTATCCCGAAGGGTTAGATAGAGACGCAACTTGTGCATCCATTTTGCCGTGTATTCCTTATTTACTCTTCATTTTAATTAAATTACCATTTGAAGACTAATTACCACTACTTTGGTAACCACGGTTGCATATTTATTTTATTTTCTATTTAAATATTCTTTAATTAAGTTTAGAAGCTTGAGATACAAAAATACATGACTGAAATCAAAATTGTAATTTAATATTAATTTAAAGAGAAGACGCGCCTCTGCCTACCCCTTCGGGGATAAAAGCAGTGTGTGAGTGTGTTTGATACCTTTAAAAGGCACATACGGTCTTGTACATACAGGGAAAACTTGTTTTAATGACATTGATGGTATCATTTAAATTATTATCACATGTTGAAAGATCAGGAAAAAGCACCTAATATACATTACGCAACAATACATATAAATAATTGAGCACCACCAACGCAATTATGCACAAAATTGTTGCTACGTTTTTTAGTCCACTAGTGCGATCAACACATGATCGGGAGTTGTGATCCATAAATTATGTAAGGCAGCTGTTAAAAATGCGAAGTTTACGTCATCGAAACGTAATCTATACTAATATTATAAAGAGGAAAGATTTGATTGTTTGTTTGCATTGAATAGGCTCCGAAACTACTAGACCGATTTCAAAAATTCTTTCACCAATATACAGTTACATTATCAGCGAATAACATAGGCTACTTTTTATCCCGGGGAAATATAAAGTGGGACTTTTATCCCGAAAAAACCCATTCACGCGGCCGAAGCTGCGAGCAGAAGCCTAGTACGCAATAAACCTACATAAACTATAAATTATGCACTGAGTACATAAAACTCCTCAATGATTAAATATAATTTTAATGCCGTAAAAAGGAGTATCATACAGTGGATTATTGTCTTCTGCTGTATTCATTCTATTCCCTTCACTTGGGACTTTTATAAGTATTTTCTAAGATATTTTTCTTATCATTTTGTGTGGCATCGGAAATGCGTAAAACACTTACTGGCACACGTTGAAATATTTTTTAAAGAAACCTTACATTATTCGACGTGGTCCATTAAAATCCTCTGAGACAAACAAATTTTCACGTTTACTTCTTCCAAATGCTACTTTAATATGAGGATGGCGCAAGATACTTGATAATTAAATTCAGGAAGGATTCGCCAATTGTCTTGGGTTTCACGACGACGTCCACTCAATCTAGATCTCGTCACGAATAGGTACACACTATTAGAAAACTCCCACGAAGTCTTGCCTTACTTAAGATCCGAACCTAGGACCTTTACACACTTGGAGCAAATACTCTGCCACTAGATCGAAGATACGACTATATGTAAGTTGTAAGTACGAGTATATGGCGATAGGCTCGCCCCCTATCACATTATGGGACGGAATAATGGCGAAAAGTGGGTGCACTAGTTGCGCCTCTGCCTACCCCTTCGGAGATAAAAAGCGTGAGTGTATATGTATGTAAGTTAGTCTTGGTAGGACTCTCATATGTAGAAGTTCGTCTGGGTGGGTACCACTGCAATATATATTTCTACCACCAAGATTTGTGTATACACTGTTGTGTTTCGGTATGAAGGACATTGTAGCCAGTGTAACTACTGGACATAATGAGACTTAACATCTTATATCTCAGGATGACGAGCGCAGTAACACAGAACTTTGTAACTGAAGGTGCTGGATGGTGTTGCTACTGTTTATGGGCGGTCGTATTGGTTACCATGAGGCGAACGACATGCTCGTCTTGTCATTAAATTCAATAAAAGAATATATATATACAAGTAAATTGTACCACTATACATCAAACAAATTGCAGCGGCACACTCTTACATTTTAACTATAGGCTTTAAAACCACAAAGTTATAGGAAATACATAATTTGCTTAATTTTCTTTACGTCACAGAAATGGAATATAAATCAGTGTTGAGTAAGTAATGATTTGCAAACGGGACCTGTCGTTGTGATTAGATTTGTGTATCGAGCTGGCTAGCGGAACATTGCGTGCCTAAGTAAAATTAACTTGAGCTACTATTGCTGAGCTCAGGTTTTTCTACTTCTAAACATTGTAATTCATGTGGGTGGCAGCTATCTATTATTTAAAACATATTTGTTAATTAAGCTCCCGGTCCTTTATGTAATGTAGTGATTTTAATTATGTAGATGTATGTTCCTAGGTATTGTATAAGTGTTTTTAGTACGAATATAATGTATGTAGGTATATTTTTTCGGTTAGCTTGCGAGTTTTAGTGACACACATTTTGCTTAAACTTTGATTGATTGTGTTTTAGTGAAGTGGATAAATAATGATTACCATTTTTCTCGCGATCTTGATTTATATCACGATTTTGTAAGATGATAGCATCTAAACCATTATGTTATGTAGTATATCAGGTTCGTAATTCTGAGCATACAATGCACCAGTTTTTGTAAATGCCCAATTATCTTTGATAGCTAATTAACATTTTTTTTTTATTGCATTGAATGACAAAACGAGCATGCCGTACCTCTGATGGTAAGCGATACGACCACACATAAACAGTAGCAACACCATTCAGTACCTTGAGTTACAAAGTACTGTGTGCCATTCCACTACGCTCGTCATTCTGAGACATAAAATGTTAAGTATCATTATGTCCAATAGTTATACTTGTTACAATGCCCTTCAAACTGAAACACAACAGTGCATACACACTGCTGCTTGGCGGTAGAAATAGACATTACGATGGTACCCACCCACACCAACTCTTACATAATACATACTATGCGAGACCTAGCATCATTTGTACTACATTAGTCACGTGGTTTTGATTTTTGCTTTTATATTTATGAAAGTTAGATAAATTCTTTAATTTGAACATTTTGATTTATAGAACGACCCAAAGATAACATAATAGTTTAAGTTACATTTACTGTAACGAAATATCAAGACAATATGACTGCAACCTTGACATTGACCGGGACAAAAGAAGGTCAGACTGAAAAGAAAAAGTCAATACTGACTTGTCACCAATTGATTACGAGTCGTTGTATCCACCTGTATTTGGACTATCGAAATATATATGCGTTATAATTTATTTATTTATTTATTTACACTTTATACATGGAGTAAAGGCGGACTTAATGCCATAGGCATTCTCTACCAGTCAACTTAAAGTGGTGCAGAGATACAAGAAGGCAGGTGTGTAAATAAGGGAGAATTAAGTAAAGAATAATATGTCTTCAAAGTATTTATGCTACTGAATAAACCTATGAATAATAATGAAAAATACTAATAAAACAATATAACAAAATACTAGTAAATATACGTATTAATAGATAATAAATAACATATTAATAAATATTATACAATATATATTAAATAATATTAAATAAGTGATGATAATCACGCCAATTTTGCCGAAAATAGTTCTCGGACCTTCTTTTTCAACACATAGCGATTTGTAGATGTTCTCATTTCTAGGGGGAGTGCATTCCGGAGTAGGACACTTTGGACCGGAAAAGAAGAATGAACGAAGTCAGAGGTGTGAGAGGGACAAAGTAGTAAAAGATTATTTGAAGAACGTAGATTTCTCTCATGATTTGTGTTCAGGTATTGAAAGTATGCGGTTAAGTAGGAAGGCGTAGTGGAAGACATAAGTAAAGAATAGAGAGTAGTAAGAGCACGCAAGTTACGCCGCTCGCGAATGGGTAACCATTTGAGATCAGAACGACAAGCAGAGACATGATCATATTTACGAAGGTTAAAGATGAATCGAATGCAGTTATTGAGAAGTCGGTCTAATTTGTTGAGAAGATCTGCATTCAGGTCAAAATAGCACACATCAGCATAGTCGATAATAGGGAGGATAAGGGATTGCACAAGCATAGTCTTGGTTTTGATCGGGAGGAAGTTCTTCAGACGAACAAGCGCACGCAGGGTACCGGTTACCTATAATCTTTATGAAATTGAAATAAGTTACAATTGAATGTGTTGCTTATAAAACTTCATAGCTTTAAGAAGTCGGTAAAGAATTTTAATAGTTATTTTGCAACTATACGATATAATGAGAAATTACATTTTTGAAGTGAAACTTCTCTATCAACATACGGGAGAAATCTATGTAAAAAAATCGTCTCACGAAAATCGTCACATTTTCTGTCACTTTGGACCGTCACGGCGCTGTCTTCGAGGGTCATTATTTTTTACAGGCACGACAAAGAGACCTCACAGTTTTTTTTTTGTTGACGCGGAGAAAGTTACTTATTACTACCGCCCAGTGTTCAAGGGGAACGACTGAGTGGTTATGTTGGGTTCACCGTGCCTTACGACCCGACGTTGAGCCGCCCGGAAAGATGGAAAACGTCGGGCGACCGCCGGGCTGAGTCCCTAACCTATGTACACCGCACGGCATACCAACTAAAACTCCGCGGTGCGCATTCCTCCGACTCACGTCTAAGTTGGCGTCCGCAACCGCCCCTGCGCGTACCGCTGTTGCGATCCTTCTCCCGTTGTTGCGGGGGCTCAGAAGCCTCCATACACCGAAGGGCGCCCTTGGCGTCCGAGGCAGCGTGAGACACGCTGCCGTCCATCACGGGGGTCACAGAAGTTGGCTAGACTAATAGGTGGACGGCAACTCCCGCCCACCCGTGACCCCCGGAGGCCCCTATTAGTCGCCTTTTACGACAGGCAGGGGATACCGTGGTGGAATTCTCCAAACGCTCCCAATCCACAGGGCGGGAGACGTCGGTCAGTCGTCCACCCGACGCCTCCTACGTCTCGTCTGGCGGCGGGAGGGATCACCACTGCGCTGGCGATCCCTCTCGGCACTCTCCTTCTGCGAGAGGACCGCCTCGCAGAAGTGGGCCACCGCCTGAGACCTCACAGTACCAGATAGTAAGTGGAGAGGGGTCCAGACAGTGTCGACTTACGAGAGATCACTCGTCAGTCGACAGAATTATGCCGGCCTATTGGAACCAGATACCGAAACGCAACACACTTAGATGGGCTACTTACTACTATGGCGGGTTTTGACACCTTGTGTATGATGATAACTATCCAGGATACAAAATATATCTTATTACAAGTAGTCTATAAGCTACAGAATTTTTACTCCGCGTATGGTCTTCAACGCTTTTGTTTCTGTAAATTATCTAAGAATGTAGCGTATACTTTCTTTATCGCTGGCATAACAGCGCCCATAGTATAGAAAAAAATGTATGGGAATGACGTATCCTTGCGCTAGATTTGTCATTCCGCTAAATTTATTTCTATGCTATCGACCGCTTATAGAAAAGTGTCTTGGCTACAGGCGTTAGTAACAATTTTATTTTTTTACTTTTTAGAGGTATTTTGTGCCGGGAGCTATATACACGCGCGCGCATACTCACGCCTAGTATCCCCGGAGAGATAGGCAGAGGCGCAGCAAGTACCCACATTTCGCCGTATTCCGTCCCATGATGTGATAGGGGGCGAGCCTATCACCACATCGGGTAAAATTAAATTCCAGACTCCAAGCTGATACTGAATAGAAAAATCCAATATCACTGCCCGAAACGGGAATCGAACCCGAGACCTCAGAATTGCAGTTGTACCGTAATACAACTACGCCACAGAGGCACACAGTCGAGGACTTTTTAAATTACTATATTCTCCATTATGGGGGCTTGATACAACTACCTAATATCTACTCGTTGAGACCATTCTTATGAGCCCACACACGCTATATCTGCTATAAGATATTAAATAGTTGTATAACCCGCAGACCTGCAGACTACTTGATGCTGCAGCATCAGATTAAGGTTAATATGTCTTAAAAATATTGCCGAAGTCACAGGACCTCAAATTTCAAATCAATCGGCGTTTTGAAAGTTATAAATGAGCTTATAATCTTCGAACGCCTGAACAGATCTACATAAATTATAGCTAAGGACCATCTGGATCACATCAGCTTTCAAGCAAAAAATTGCGTCAATTTCGGTCCATTCATTTGAGAGCTATGATGCCACAGACAGACATACACAGATACAAACCTTAGACTTATAACACCCCTCGTTTTTGTCGGAGGAATTAAGTCACGGAACACAAAGTATGCCGAGCGGAGGAATGTGGGTATTCATTGTAGGGGGCACGCCAATACTTAGACCAAACACGTCTTAGTCCATTGATTTAAACAAGAGAAATAATAAGACAATCAATATTATATTGACGTACTATAGTCTGTTCGGTCCGGACTTTTGTTGATATTCGAAGTAACTGTTGTCGAATTCCATTAGGTTTCTAGTATTCCGTCTGGAAAAGAGCATTTTGTTCTTCTGTGCTACCGAACTGCAGTGTCGAATTTAGGATTTAGCATTTCAGTGTCATAAATGTTAACTTAGTTCATTGTGACGACTGATGAAAATAGTTCAATGCTACTTTAAACTTCGTAATTAAGAAACGCTGTTCAAAATTGTAGACATGATTAATGTCTAGATATTATGACACTTAACATCTGTTATTATAATGACTAATGCTATTTTAAATCAAAATATTGGGTTATAATGCTGTTATCTATTGTTGGTGAGGATACCTGACCTGCATACCTGAGAAGTTCTAAATAAAAATTTCGGAGGTATCTGAAGTCTGCGAACCCGCACTAGGCCAGTGTGGTGGACTAAGGTCTTAACCCTTTCAGTAGTAGGGGAGGCCCGTGCTCAGCAGTGAGCAGTATACAATACAGGGCTTGAAGTAGTATTGCTGTTTATTGGCAGTTACGGCATTCACCTTCAGAGTGTCTGATTATTCGTCATTCATTTGTACAAAAAAAAAAAACGATGCTCCATTAAAATATTATTAAGTATTGAGTTCGTTAACGTGTCATTATAGTATATTAGCTTTTGCCCGCGGCTCCGCCCGCATTAAAAAGTTTTTTTCGGGATAAATGTCCCGGTTTATATTTTTCCGGGATAAAAAGTAGCCTATGTGCTAATCCAGGACATGATCTACCCGTGTGCCAAATTTCATCGAAATCCGTTTAGTAGTTTTTGCGTGAAAGAGGAACAAACATCCTTACATCCATACATCCAAACATCCGAACATCTAAATATCCAAACATCCATACATTCTTACAAACTTTCGCCTTTATAATATTAATAGGATAATAGGATTTCATACATAATAGTAATCTCTTTAATTTAAAAGCATGGACCGTGAACATCATAGATAACTAAATAACTCTGAAAAGTTTTATCCAAGTAAGTTATTATTTCGGTGCTAGATTTGCACTTCAAGAATGCTTGTTATCATGATATTAGTTAGTAGTGCATTACGTAAAGCTGTGGCGTGCGGAGGTTATTGCTTCATCCGTCATCATTATTGATGATTTATTCTTCTAAATCGGCATACTGCATACTATTTCAAGTTGCTTTTTTTACAACTATGACGAGACTTGCAAGTCAGCTGAATACTCGTATAAACAGTAGCAAACAAAACACACACATCAGGCGACAAGCCTTTATCCCCGAAGGGGTAGGCAGAGGTGCAGCCACTTTTTGCCATATGCATCGATCGGGCACGAATTCAATACTCCGAGCTGATAAGAAGAGAGTAGAAAATTTGAACCCACGACCCGAAACCGGTGTCGTACCACGCATGAAATACAACTTTGCTACCGAGACTGTCAACGGCAATAGTATGAAAAGTAGCAATACAGTAGCAAGACTATGCAATACAAAGAATCATACTGAGACATCGGATAACAATAGCACTGTCAATATTCTACTCCCTGAAATAGCTCTTTACAGAGCTTCACTATCATCCTGACACATTAGATAATATACACTGTACATATGTATAATGTCTACAGTTTAAAATACAATAAAACTTATACACTGCAGCTTGATAGGGGATATGGACAATACAGACATATACAGGGTCATTTTGACATTGCATTAATAAATGAAACCGCATACTTATCTCGTTGAAAATAACACTTTCCATTAAGTTGTTTTAACCATAAATGTAAAACAAAAAAGTGTAAGTTTCGAACAAAATAAATATCAATAAAAAGTAACTTTAAGTTTACACGCCCTAGTGCCACTATGACTGCTCTAGGAGAATTCGTGGTAGCAGCAACATTACACTTTCAGTCAGAAATACACTTACGCACGCACCATTTTCGCACTAAACTACAAAATTATAAAAGAATTGGAATACTACAATAGGGATTTTTGGCAAAAGTATTCGTTATTCATTGATAATTTTTAGCACGATGTTAGCAGAGGTATACACGAATATGTGGTTTCATTTAGTAACGCAATGTAAAAATTACCCTGTATAAGAGACATAGTCTGTCCCTTACATACCATAAGAGTAACATTTTTACTTTCTGCGATCAATGAGATTAACTTTTCATATAAGGCGTGCGTAATGCAATGATTATGGTGAAAGTTCAGGAAATAACCGTAAAGATCAGTGCACACAGTACAGATATGCCTTATTGTTTTGTTCCTACAAACAATGGCCCCGCTGACAGTGACATCTGTGACAACACCCTTTATTATCTTATTTAGCAGGCTAATATGCGAACTTATTGTTTGTTGAAATTGAAAATGTACGAGTTTTATCCTTCAGCTTGAGTTGTTTTTTATGTTTTGTGTGATCTTTTCGAAGCGGCGGTAGCCTAGTTGGGAGTGGAACGGACTGCCGAGACGAATGTCCGCAGGTCAAAACCAAAGGGCACACACCTCTGACTTTAAATATTTATATGTGTATTCTTTGTGAATTATCGCTCGCTTTAACGGTGAAGGAAAACATCGTGAGGAAACCTGCATATCTGAGAAGTTCTGAATTTCGAAGATATGTGAAGTCTGCAAGCCCACACTAAGCGAGCGTGGTGGACTAAGGTCTTAATCCTCTCAGTTGTAGAGCAGGCCCGTGCTCAGCAGTGGGCAGATTATAATACAGGGCTGGTATGGTGTAGTGATTTTTTCATACACACACGGAAATTGATCTCAATGCACCTAAGGTAAGTCGAATATGGCCTAGATAGCGTATTGACTGACTATAGAATGTTAGCCCTCGTCAGTGAACACAATTATACTGAACTACAACTGAAACTCCCGTCTAGGATCAGTAGTGTACTAAACTGCCACTAAAACTCTTGTGAGCTAGGATCGGTACTGGCACATATTGTATGACACCGAGCGATGAAGCATGGTAAGTCTCTAGGACTAACAATCAGTCTTAAACTACAACGAAATCTAATATAGAAATAGGAAGGAGTTGGAAATATACTTTTCCACTTCGCCATCACTATCGCTATGACCACTAATATTTGCCTAGTAAATTACCCTCTCCTTTTCCACTTCTCGTCTTTTCTCGTACTTGGTATACTCTCCGAGAGGAATGGTTGCAAAGATGTTTTTCAAGTTTAACCTGGAATAGGCGCAACGATACAATTTTTATCTTCCTATAGAAAGACTATAAATGCCTAACATAAGATCGCTCTGTACTTTTTTGAAGGTGTGGATTTTATGTTCCTTATTAATATAAATATGTTAGAGTTTTCAAGTACAGCTATTTATATTTAAAAATCTTAAAAGGTCGGAAGCAACACGAGTAAAAAGCGGTAAATCTTCATTAATTTGTATGACTTAATACATTTTTTTTTTAAATCAATGACCATCACTTTTAATATTACACCATCTTACTACTTTACTTTGAATACATCTATTGTAATATGTTTTATGAAAGTAAAAATTTAGCGTAAATAATCAACCCAATTTTAAATTCAATGTACTACAAAATAAATTTGTTCTTTAGAATTTTATCAATAGACATTTTAGGAAGCATTTTCAAGCATACCTAATATGAATTTGTCTGCACCTGTCCATAAAATCAATGCATTATAATCACTTCTTTCGACGTATATCGGCACTAATTTGGTGAAAGTGTAAATCTGGCGTGTAATATCAAAAGATCCAGTTTTATCGATGACATAAGGTTCTAAGGACCAAACGCGATTCCACTATGTCGCAACAACGGGCCAATTCGTGACTGACCACGAATGCCCGGAAGCCAATGGCCGACTTGCAACTAAGTTTTCGTGGCCACAAGACAACAAAATAATTTCTTAATGATTTTGTCTTTCATCGGACTTGTGAGGCAATTTGTTTGTTTGATATTTTATAACTAGAGATGTAAACCTTGTCGATTAAGAAACAAGTCACGCTTCGCTAATAAATAAGAATTAAGTCTCGTTTATTAAAAATGTGGTGCAATTATACTGCAAGATCAAGACTGCTATAATTTCAAAGGATTTGCAGTGATTCGATTTATAGCAACAAAATAACAGCGTCTGCGCGACGCCTAAAGATGACTAACAATGTAAAAAAACATAATATAATTGAAGGTCCTAATAGGATATTAATCCTTGTAGATACCAAGTGTTGCTCGCGCCTTTCTCGCTACAAAAGTGCCCAAAATAAAGTACGACGCTTGCGCCATCTACTCAAAGAATCAAATTACATATATTCATTAATTCCCACGGAAGCAAATTGCCGGGATAAAAAGTAGTCTATGTTTTTTTTTTATGGCATGATGAATGACGAGACGAGCATGCCGATCGCCTGATGGTAAGCGATACGACTACCCATAAACAGTAGAAACACCATCCAGCACCTTGCAGCATCTAGCATCCTGAGACAAGATGTTAAGTCTCATTATGTCCTGTATTAACACTGGCTACAATGTCCTTCACACCTAAACACAACAGTGCATGCACATTGCTGCTTGGCGTAGAAATAGACATTGCGGTGGTACCCACCCAGACGGACTCTTACATATGAGAGTTCTACCACCAGTAAAATATGTGTGTTAATGCAGGACATGATGTACCCGATTGGTAATTTTTATTCAAATCCGTTTAATTGTTTCTGCGTTTACTTCTAACGAACATCCCAACATTTTTAGAAACTTTCGCATTTATAATATTAGTAAGAATAAGAAAGACACTAAGTTTAGTCATAGTATGTAGTTTTTTAAATACCATTGACATCGGATATAATTGGCAATTATTGATTGAAATCTATAAATGGCATTTAAACACGATTATAAATTAATCCCTTTTCCTGTTCGTCTCCGTTAAAATTTAAGCATTTGATAATAAATCCGTGAAACCTAAATACCCTCAAATCTTCATAATAACATTCAATAGATTCATCTACCTTCAAAGTTCTTGACATAATTGCACGGTCTCATTCTTTCGTCTCACAACATTGTCCTTAATTTTGACAAGAATGGCAACACTGATAAAAAAGATGTATCAGTTAGTCCATATTCTAACAATTAGTAACAGGATGTGAAATTGTAAAGCTAAAATAATTTGACAATATGATTTTAAACGTATCTTTAGTGAACCATAACGCTTAGGGTCAGTGCAAGCTTTGAAGTGTAACAAATATTACCTAATTGTATAATTTTATTTATAAACTAAGTATTGGGGAATATAAGGCATGTATGTGTGTCAGTACAAGGTATTGCTCGCGAGTCTGCACGCATGAAAATCCTTCCCAAAATAAAATCTCTCGGCGTACTTTACCAGATATAAAGTAAGCTTATATTATGTTAATCCAAGATATAGCTTGTGTGCTAAATTTCATATAAATTCGTTCAGCTTCAGCGGTTACAGCGTTTACAGTAAATAAATATCTGAACCCTTCTTCACACCTGACTCATCTTCACAACATTTCACATTAAAAATGTAACTAAGAAGTAAGCGTCTAGGACTCATCAGGCTTGCTTCATTGATCGATGCCCGACAGATCACGGTTTGACGCGGCGGTGTGGCCAGAAATACAAGGCTACAAAAACTATTGTTAAAATATTGCAGATATACATTTGGGACATACAACAGATTAAAACTGAATTTTACTGAGAAGGCAAAGGATCCTGGAGTATACAGCCTCGACATAATTATGTGTAATTCTTTCTTCCCTTATTTTTATTTTTAAAGTCGACACACACACTGACACATGCGCTCGTGCGCCCTCACATTACACTTACGCCCGCAAGTGTGCAGTTACGCACTTCTGTGTAGTATTTATTTTTTGGTTGACGTCATTCTAGGGTCTAGACTCATGAGGAAAATAAGCGCCACGCGTTTACTGATTGTTATAATATGCTGACCTAGATCATACTGACACTGCTGTGGTAGGACAAATACCATCTACACTAAGTGATATCTCAGTATATAGGACCTGGGACATATACCATCCACACTAGGTGATATCTCAGTATCCACTTAACTATAAAAATGAGTTTTTTTGTTTATTATTTACTTTTATGCTTAAGTACCTATATTTCATTAATATTATGTTGTTTACCATCATTGGTATTTCACCATCCAACTAGTGGCCAATAATCTTTTCCTTTCTTTCTTTCTTTAAAAACAGTTCACATATCTTTTACCAAGTAAATAAGTACGAATTCATGAAATTTACAGTGTATGATAATATCTTCTGTATTAAGGTAACTTATTAAGGTATTAAGGACTTGATAACTTTTACTATAAACTTTTGGTCACTACAAGCCTCTATTGGCTTCATTGAACTAATTTTAGTGTACTTAGCGGCTTCGCCTCTACCTAACCCCTCGCTTAGACAGTGTAGTCGTGATATTACGTTTATGTTTGATATACAGTCTATAAATATCGGAAACCAAATCTATAATCAAATCAGTATTTTCAATCTGCGATTACTATTAGCAAATACATACTGTAAAATAACAACTGATATATCAAAACTACAATCTCGCGAAGTACAATTACATAAACCCGATTACCCCAATAACTCAAGGCATGCTAGCAACGTAGAAAGTTGTACGTAATTTCCGAATCAGGTGCATATTTGGTGATATTCAACTAAATTGTGTCGCGATTAAGTAAGAATTTTTATGTGGTGAGTCGGTTTTGTCGATAATAATAACATAGATTTGTCGATGACAAAAATGTCTTAAATAAATGAGATTAAAGTACCTACTTTAGGCGATGCATTAGAAATATATGTTATCTCTATGCTCACCTTTGTAAAGCGGACGATAGCCTAGTTGGGAATGGAACGATCTGCCGAGACAATGTCCGGATATTCAAACCCAAGGCACACACCTCTGACTTTTCGAAGTTATGTGTGTATTGTTTATCAATTATCGTTCGCTTTAACGGTGAAGAAAAACATCCTGAGGAAACCTACGTGCCTGAGAATTCTCCATAAGAATTTCGAGGGTATATGAAGTCTGCCAATCCGCACTAGGCCAGCGTGCTAGACTAAGGCCTAAAACCCTCTCAGTAGTAGAGGAGGCCCGTGCTCAGCAGTGGGCAGTATATAATACTGGGTTAGTATTATTATTATTATTATCACCTTTGTAAAGCACTTACATGCAAAATTTCTTGCTTCTAGAACTACCGATTTTAGTTCTGTGTTGTCTGTACTTTCAATGTTATTTAGATTTTATCTGTTTTTCATTTCATTGTGTTTACGTACTACATCATTTCATTATGTTTACTTACAATTTCATTATGTTGACTTACTAGTTCATTTAGGTCCAATTTCACCATGCTCTGCTAGTTACTTTAAAAGCCTGTTAACTGTCTTAACGGATTTTAAAGGTTTTTGAGTGTCCCACCATGGTGATTATCTTTCTTAACTAGGCATTCTTTTACAGGAAGCCCCATACTTTAACATTCGCATTAATTTCATACCTTGTAAACATTTTATTCTTCATGTGGAGGCCGTGTACACTAACTTTCGGCAGGCGTTCGACATGATGACTGACGTCTCCCGCCCTGTGGATTGGGTGCGTTTGGAGAATTCCACCACGGTATCCCCTGCCTATCGTAAAAGGCGACTAATAGGGGCCACCGGGGGTCGCGGGTGGGCGGAAGGGGCCATCCACCTATTAGTCTAGCCAACTTTTGTGACCCCCGTGATGGACGGCAGCGTGGCGGTTAGGCCTCACGCTGACGTTGACGCCGAGGGCGTCCTTCGGTGCGCGGGGGCTTCTGACCCCCCCCCCCCTGCAACAAGAGACGGACCGCAATAGCGGGACGCGCAGGGGCGGTTGCGGACGACAACTTAGATGTGGTCGGAGGAAGCCCGCAGCCGTCCCTAATGCGCCGAAGATGGCCACCGCGGAGTTTTGGTTGGTATGCCGTGCGGTGTACATAGGTTAGGGACTCGGCCCGCCGGCTCAACGCTGGGCCGTAAGGCACGGTGAACCCAACATAACCGCTCAGTCGCCCCCCTTGAACACTGGGCGGTAGTAATAATTCACTTTCTCTGCGAAAAAAAAAAAGGTAGATCATCATTTATCATCGTTTCATATATTTATAATAGAACTCAAAGAGTAGTAATAAACAGATTTGAAACCGATTTAATATAATTTATAAATTCCGACGTTCCACAAGGATCCTTTCTAGGTCTCCTTTTTTTATCATATTTATAAACGAAACATTGCTTCATATTTTTTTGTTTAATAAATGCTAATGACATAAAAATTTACAAACCTTGTAAAACATTACAAGATAGCTTGCTTCTACAAGAAGATTGATTGAATGCTTATATTAACAACAAACTCTTTCTAAGTTTACCTAAATATGATACCATCGCATTAAGTAAAAGTAAAAATTGTTTCAATTATTCTATAAATAACGTACAATTGAACAAAGTAGATTCTGTTCAGGATCTGGCTGTCAGATATATTATATATTCGCGTAGATTCGCGTTTACAATTTGACATACAAATTAATTTCATAATAAATAAAGCACATGGACTGCTTCGGTGGCGTAGTTGTATTATGGTACGACTGCAATGCTGAGGTCTCGGGTTCGATCCCCGGGTCGGGCAAAGTGATATTGAGTTTTTCTATTCAGTATCAGCTCGGAGTCTGGAATTTGTGCCCGATATGGCGATAGGCTCGCCCTCTATCACATCATGGGACGGAGTAATGGCGAAAAGTGGGTGCACTAGTTGCGCCTCTGCCTACCCCTTCGGGGATAAAAGGCGTGAGTGTATAATATGTATATATATACATGGAATGTATGATTTCGTCATGAGATCCACCCGCGACTTTGTGTGGCCCTCTTCACTTCTGTTACTGTATAAATCCTTGATTAGACCCCAGGTAGAAATATGCCGCCCCAATTTGAAATCATTGTTATACTAAATGAGAGATTAGAGTTATTTCAAAAGAAATTGATACGAACTCGTAATTATAAATGTAAAATAAATTACATCACGATGTCATTTGGCCTTATAATATCCAGTCTTAAATCTAGGCGATTACTTTTTTTACTTCACAGCCTGTGCAATAACAAGTATGATTGTACCGAATTACAAATAAGTTATGTTATACAGTACCTAGGACAGTGTACCGACGAGCGGTGCGAGTGCCCCGGTTGTTTCACACAGTCAAGTGCCGAACTAACGCCGGTGAGCGAGCACCTTTTTGTCTAGTACAACGTACAATGCAATTTTTTTTTATTAAGACATATTTTCATTATCAAGCCAGAATTTTAAAAACTTGGCAATTAATTTGTTGTTAGCGTAGGTTAAACGCTGGACTGGAAAGGTATGGGCATTAACATAAACGGCGATCACATCTCACATCTTCGATTCGCAGATGACATAGTCTTAATGGCGGAGTCACTGGAGGAGCTGAACCGGATGCTGGACGGCCTAGCTTCAGCCTCGCGACGCATCGGTCTTGGCATGAATTTGGATAAAACCAAAGTCATGATCAATGGCCACATTGAGCCAGGACCGGTGGTCGTACATGACCACCTTCTTGAAATTGTTTCCGAGTATACTTACCTCGGGCAGATTCTGCAGTTGGGTAAAAACAATTGTGAGAAGGAGGCCAAGAGGAGGATCCAGCTGGGCTGGGCAGCGTTTGGAAAACTACGTCGAGTCTTTTCGTCATCCATACCGCAATGTTTGAAAACGAAAGTTTTCAAACAGTGCGTCCTACCCGTCATGACCTACGGAGCCGAGACATGGACACTCACGGTAAGGCTGGTCCACCAGTTTAAAGTCGCTCAGCGGGCTATGGAGAGAGCTATGCTCGGAGTTTCTCTGAAGGATAGGATTCGCAACGAATACATCCGACAGAGAACCAAAGTTATCGACATAGCTCAAAGACTTAGCAAGCTGAAGTGGCAGTGGGCTGGCCATATCTCGCGAAGAACCGACAACCGCTGGGGTAAACGTGTTCTTGAGTGGAGACCGCGACTGGGCAAACGTAGTGTAGGACGCCCTCCAGCCAGGTGGGATGACGATCTGCGAAAGACTGCAGGCAGATGCTGGATGCGGCAAGCTGAAGACAGGGCGCTATGGCGCTCATTAGGGGAGGCCTATGTCCAGCAGTGGACTGATAAAGGCTGATGATGATGATGATGATGTAGGTTAAACTGCTTTGCATTGTTTGCTTTCCTTCATTAGTTTATTTTTTATTTATGTCTGGACGATGTTGTGGGTTCCATGCTTATGTCTTATATAACTGGAATTTGTGTTAAAAACTAAAATTTACCTGCAACATACAACAGTTTTTTTTCCCAATAAATAAAATAAATAAACTAACGCCCGTTAAATAATAAATTGGTAGAATTAGACCTTAAGCTTTTATGCCGCGGAAATAATTACAGTGAACGGACTTTATTAACTTTGAAAGTGGTTAATTTTTTTATTTATTTACTATCCATATTTTGATCAGATACATTCTATTTTTTAGCAAACCAATTATCCTGACACCGTATAACACCTACAGAAATTAATTAATTTGAGAAATATTATTCTCAGTAATACCGAGACTGCCAAGACGAATGTCCGCAGGTTCAAAACCCAAGGGCACACACCTTTGACTTTTCTAAAAAAATATGTGTGTATTCTTTGTGAATTATCGATCGTTTTAACGGTGAAGGAAAACATAGTGAGGAAACCTGCATACCTGAGAAGTTCTCTGAATTTCGAAGGTATGTGAAGTCTGCCAACACGCACTAGGCCAGCGTGGTAGACTAAGGCCTGAACCCTCTTAGTTTTAGAGGAGGCCCGTGCTCAGCAGTGGGCAGTATTACAGGGCTGGTGAGGTCATACCATACCATAGGGATGGTATGGTATTCTCGGTAATATTCTTCGTGACTCGTATAATACGAAATGGAATGGACTCCACTCCATAATAACACTCCATAATGGAATATATTGTTCATACAACTATCGATAGCCTGTTAATCAATTTGTATTATGTAAATCTGTATTGATGGAAAGCCAGCTGCATGCTGGACGCGCCCAAACAAGCCCAATTAGCGTGCCACAAGACAAAACCGACTGATTTATGAATCGCTATTAGAGATTACACCGGATTTTATCTTTAACATGTTTATGCGTTTCCTACTGCCATTTATCTTTTACTTCGAGAAAATTTGTGATAAATATCCTTCCTGTGAGGGGAATAACATCAAAATGGATACATTACAAACATACCACGTAAGCCCGTCACACCTTTGTGCCCACCATTAAGAAGGACCGTCCTAGGAGCGACTTTCGCCCTCTGCCAGATTCGCTAAAATTAGAAATAGCTGCAGTGACAGGATAGACATACATGTTGCCAAATTAGCCAAGTCTTTTAATGATTTCATACCGGATGCCATGTTAATACATATACTTATACACTCACGCCTGTTATCCCCGAAGGGTTAAGCAGAGGCGCAACTAGTGCACCCATTTTTTGCCGTCATTCCGTCCCATGATGTGATAGGGGACGAGCCTATCGCCATATCGGGCACAAATTCCAGACTCCGGGCTGATACTGAATAGAAAAACTCAATATCACTTTGCCCGACCCGGGGATCGAACCCGAGACCTCAGCTTTACAGTCGTACTGTAATACAACTACGCCACCGAGGCAGTCCATGTAATATTACAGATATATATATTTTACTTTAAACTTGTGCATGCTGTGCCTACCTTTAAATAATTTGTTACTGTTACGCAACGTAATTGTATTAGTTTGGTACTTAGGTCATAAGTATTGGTGTAAACAATTGTTGGTGGCCAAATAAATAAAAAAAGAAAAAAAAATTTGCTTTTGTTAAAAAAAAAAAAAATATTGCTTTTGCAATATTTAACCGACGCGACGACCCGTATGTTCTCTTTGGCGATATTAAACTTTAAATTTATTCATTCTATTGACTGCCTCGGTGGCGTATTACGGTGCGACTGCAATGCTAAGTTCTGGGGTTCTATCCCCGGGTCGGGCGAAGTGATGTTGGGTTTTTCCATTCAGTATCAGCCCGGAGTCTGGAATTTGTGCCCGATATGGTGTACGATAGCCTAGTTGGGAATGGAACGGTCTGCCGAGACAATGTCCGGAGGTTCAAACCCAAGGCACACACCTCTGACTATTCGAAGTTACGTGTGTATTGTTTATCAATTATCGTTCGCTTTAACGGTGAAGGAAAACATCGTGAGGAAACCTGCATACCTGAGAAGTTCCTTATAAGAATTTCGAAGGTATGTGAAGTCTACCAACCCGCACTTGGCCAGCGTGGTGGACTAAGGCCTAAACCCCCTCAGTAGAGGAGGCCCGTGCTCAGCAGTTGGCAGTATAATAATACAGGGCTGGTATTATTATTATTATTATATTATGGTGATAGGCTCGTCTCCCATTATATTATGGGACGGAATACGCTCGACGAAAAGTGGGTGCACTTAGCTACACTGGCGGCGTTAGTGTATATGTATATTTATGTAATTTTAATTAATATTTCACATTGAAGGTTACGGCCCTTCACGGCAATATCGCATTGCAGAAGCACTAACAGCATGAAGCTATAGTATAATAGCTCTAATTTCATAAATAAGATGACATAATTTGATTGAAATCGAAGTGATGAAATGTGCAGCTGTTGTCTGTTATTGTTGAGTAAATAGTAATTTAATAAATTATTAACAATACAAGTGAAGAAAATAGAAAATGGACATCTTAAATAGCATTATTGTAACTTGTAAACAGTTGTTGATCCTTTTGTGAAAGTACATTAATTTGATCTTTCAGGCCATTCAGAATAAATCTAGGTTGAATACGTTTTCATTGTACAACGTAGAGTTAAAGTTGTAGAAAAAAAGTATTGTTTCTTCTTCTTCATGATGCCCTTGAAAATTCTATCCTTTACACTAGTTCACATAGCGCGGTCGTTATTAGACCTTACATGCCTATTTACTTACTGCTATTTTCTAATTAATATATTTCTATATTTTGTTTATTAATATATTTCTATATTAGACTGCCTCGGTGGCGTAGTGGTATTACAGTACGACCGCAAAGCTGAGGTCTCAGGTTCGATCCCCGGGTCGGGCAAAGTGATATTGAATTTTCCTTATCAGTACCTATCAGCCCGGAGTCTGGAATTTGTGGCCGATATGGCGATAGGCTCGCCCCTATCACATTATGGGACGGAATAACGGCGAAAAGTGGGTGCACTAGTTGCGCCTCTGCCTACTCCTTCGGGGATAACAGGCGTGAGTGTATATGTATGTTCTATATTTTGTACAAAAGACGTATCATACACAGAAAATACATCAAAATTACACAAATGTTTAATCCAATCGCTGGCCATACCCACAACTCGTCTTAACAGGCGACGATCCTACTGCAAACGAATTAAATTGTCAAATATGTTTATGTGAATTGCTCTACAGATTAAATTTTATATCTTCATTAGTAATGCATTGATACAAATCTAATTTGTACAATTACTGATTTATTGATTGTTCAATCGGGAACCGCCTAAATTAGAACTTGTTCTCTCAAATTGACTAAAGTATTATTCCACTTCTAAATATCCAACGAAGCATAAATAATGTGTGTTTATTCTTTTATGTCTAAGTAGTATTTGTTCCGGAATATTGCGTTCTATTTGGAATCTAAACCTTCCCAAATGAGCGCCGATCTCACCAGGCTTAAGTACTTCACAACCGTCCTTTTTAAAAACGTTAACCGTAGCAAAAAGTTTTACACTACGGTTAGCTAAGGACGGCCTCCATTCGAGTATCCACGTCTGTTCCATAGTGATTCCATAATTTCCACCTCAGTGTGAAGATTCCAACTGCTTGATTTTGGTTCTCTGTCGGATGACTTCATTACTAATTCTATCTACCACAGAAAGTCTTAGAAGAGCACTCATATCTTTCTAGGTCCTTAACTAATTACAGGTAGATAAACACTGGTTTGAAACAATAATTAGAGGGATCGACGAATCCATAACCTTACGTAAGGTAAAACAAGTGATCTAGACCGGGTTTTACAACTGTAGTTAGGGTAATCTTCGGTGTTATTAAGCTGGACGCGCTCGCAGCGCTTGGCGCACTCACAGTTCTGCAAGCGTGTCCAATTTAATAATACTCGGGAAAAAAAGATAACTACGTTTGAAAAAACGGAGCTAAATCCGCTCATAATTGATTAATAAAATGCGCTTAACGCCCTGTACAAGAAGATAATGGAAATGTACCAAATTTAATACGTAACTGTATACGGTTGAATGGCGACGTTGAAGAAACTAACAATTTTTTGTCATCGCCTGGCGTTCTTCAAAAAAGAAAATTGCATTAGTCCGATTTCGTAACCAATTACTAATCACTACGATAGATTTATGTAAATATTATATAACAGAGATCAAGTAACATTCAAGATCGATTGCAGCTACATATACTGGGTGGATGCTTTACTTGAAAAAATTTGGTCCGCTTATACTATATAAAAAAGTACTTTTTATTGAAACAAATATTATAGATAACTATATCTACTAAAATATACATATATACACTCACGCCTGTTATCCCCGAAGGGGTAGGCAGAGGCGCAACTAGTGCACCCACTTTTCGCCATTATTCCGTCCCATGATGTGATAGGGGGCGAGCCTATCGCCATATCGGGCTCAAATTCCAGACTCCGAGTTGATACTGAATAGAAAATCTCAATATCACTTTGCCCGACCCGGGGATCTAACGCGAGATCTCAGCTTTGCAGTCGTACTGTAATACAACTACGCCACCGAGGCAGTGACTTTTAAATACTTCACTGTCGACTTCTGGGATTATATTTATTAATCAAAGTTATTGACGAAGTTAAGTTTATAACAATGGTTAATTCTTATTGCTTATTTATATAAATTCAAACTGCACTACGGGTTGCTCGCGGCTTCACCCGCGAGAAAAGCCTTTCTCGCTACAAAAATCCCAATAAACACAGTTCGATGCATGCGCAATCTACTTAAGGAATCAGATTTAAAATATCCATTATATCCCATAAGGGCCAATTACCTATAGGGTTAAAACGTAGCCTATGTGTTATTTCAGGATATGATCTACCTGTGTGCCAAACATTCAAATTTGTTTACTTCTTTCTGCGATTACTTCTAACAAAAATTCTCACAAATTTTTGCGTTTAAAACATAAGTCAGATGAGATTTTTGCAATAAAATAAGTGGGACATGTTCACAACAAACTTAAAATTAAATAAACTGCCTGAAGCCGTCATCTACTAATCTTTAATTAATTACATTTGTTGTAATCTTGACTTTGAAATCTATAAATGAATTTAATCCGTCTAATTGGCAGAGCTTAAATTGGCTTACCGTGGCTACGGCCATTAGGGCGCCAAGAAACGGGTTCTCTCAGATACTATCTGTGTTGCGGTCAAAGTTCGAAATGCTGACGTTGTGCAATAAATTCCATCTTAATATACGTTATTTTATTCGTTGGTATGTTACTGTAATTTATTTTGATTGTTTATTTTATGTGCCGTGAAATTCAAATGATGTTTATGTAGCCTTAAGAATGTTTTACTGTAGGTCTTTTGCCACGGTATGATTTTAAGATTTCGCTTGGTAAATCAAAACGTCTAACAAAAAGACAAAATTTATATTAACGGTTTTCATTAATAATTCAAATTCTTGTACACCAGACTCGTTTTAAAGTTCATTCTCTAGATAAAGATAGCTTTAATTGTATGCCATACCATACGATATCAACCCTGTATTATATACTGCCCACTGCTGAGCACAGGCTTCCTCTGCAATTGAAAGGGTTTAGGCCTTAGTCTACCACGCTGGCCTAGTGCGGGTTCGGAGACTCACATACCTTCGACATTCAGATAAATTCTCAGGTATGTAGGGTTCCTCACGATGTTTTCCTTCACTGTTAAAGCGAGCGATAATTCACAGAGAATGCACACATAATTTTTTAAATAAGTCAAAGGTGTGTGCCCTTGGGTTTGAACCTGCGCACATTCGTCTCGGCAGTCCGTTCCACTCCCAACTAAGTTATCGCCGCTTGAGTGAATGAGTTATGTAAATGCGGAATAATGAAAAGGAATGTTTTCTTATACTTAATGTAGGAAGAATGTTCATGACACACTTTATATGAAAGTAATTTGAAAATATAAAATAAGATATATGCTTAAATTATGCATATGGCCTTTTAACACCATATGCATATAGTAATTAACACATTACTGTCTTATTAAATATTTCAATAGGGATTATAATTTTGATAAATGCGTTTTCAAGGTACTACAAATTGATTTTATATCTAAAAATGTAAATGGAGTATGATTTATGTCTTTTTAAGGTTCCATACCTCAAAAGAAAAAAAGGAACCCTTATGAGATTATTTTGTTGTGTGTCTATCTGTCAAGACCCTTTTTCTTAGGAACGCGTAAAAATATCAAGTTGAAATTTATATCAAATACTTAGGTCTACGGTCTCTTTCAGATGTAGAAATATCAAACCTGTAACTCAACTCTATATGTCTGATTTGTCGCCTTACTCTTGAAAACTTAGACTATTTAAACAATGGACACGATATGGCAATAATGCGCAAACATTTTTTTCTGCCAACCCTAACGGGGGCGAGGTAGACACGGATAGCACACATTTAACAAAAAAAACCACACGTGCAGGTCTGATAATATAAGGTCGCTTTTTACACAATAACGCAAAAAAATCACAATTTCTGTGGAGCGTCGCTTAATGCCATTATCGTAGAATGTAATCCCATCAAAAACATAAATGTGAAATTTGGAAGCCAAGTCCAATATTAAGAGTATGCGTGCTTGTCGATTTCACCAACAAAAGAATTGAAATCTAAGTGGGTGCCAAGCCCTGCTTTAGATAATCCTGAAAATTATCTATAAGAACACACTCCATTCTAAAATAAATTTAAACGAATTTTTCTTTCTTTTTCTGCTACGACAATGTATGATATTTAAAAATATAACTGCTTCAATTTGAACAGCCTAATTATTTACACAAAGCTGATAACTTAGTATAAATTAAGGCTCAAGATTTGTCTTGGCTAGTCTTCACATACAATTGTTCTTATATTTGGCTGTTAAACTTATTTTCTTTATGTTACTGTTGTTATATTGTAAGGTCAACATATCCTACTCTTCCAACATTTTTTTTTCGGGTAAAACTAGCCAAGACAAATCTTGAGCCTTAATTTATACTAAGTTATCAGCTTTGTGTAAATAATTAGACTGTTCAAATTGAAGCAGTTATATTTTTAAATATCATACATTGTCGTAGCAGAAAAAGAAAGAAAAATTCGTTTAAATTTATTTTAGAATGGAGTGTATTCTTATAGATAATTTTCAGGATTATCTAAAGCAGGGCTTGGCACCCACTTAGATTTCAATTCTTTTGTTGGTGAAATCGACAAGCACGCATACTCTTAATATTGGACTTGTCTTCCAAATTTCACATTTATGTTTTTGATGGGATATCATTACTTTTTGTAAAGAATTGGTTTTAGGAAAATACTGCAACTGATATGTGTAACAATGTTAGGCAGCAGAGTTTTCGGATGTAAAAGCCGTGAACCGCTTCATCGTTCTGCCTCATCTATGTGCATTGTGGACGCGATGAAGTCCTCTTGGTATAAAACCTATATGTTAATAATTACTTAAACTCTATGGTTCGCAAGTATAATAGAACGTCTACGTCCAATGTCATATCATCTGTCAAAATAATAAACGTCTTAATATGTAAATAAACATTGTAGAAATCAGAAATTTTTAACTTGAGCTTGAAACAGAAGTAAATATATAATATAAAAGACTGAAGAGCGGGCACGAGTTGCTGATGCCTTTAACGTATCTATAGGAATCTACCGCCGTATCTCACAACAGTTCTGTCTAAAGTCGGAAAATTTATAGAAAAATTCGATCAGTGGTGCCCTAATACGGAGGGAACGTATTAAATGGATCAAGGTAAATAGTATTTAAATAAAAATAAAGAATCAATGGTCGTGTACGCTTAAACGTTCATTATTCTAAAGATAATTTATAGATAGTATGGAGATTTTCCGATTGCTTGGAAAATGCTTCAAATCTTAAAAAAGTACTGTTTTCAGATTTTTTCCTTTGTATACATACAATTACCTAGCTTTTTTTTTTTTTTTTTTTTAAACTGGCCATCTTCGGCGCATTAGGGACGGCTGCGGGCTTCCTCCGACTCACGTCTAAGTTGTCGTCCGCAACTGCCCCTGCACGTACCGCTGTTGCGGTCCTTTTCCTGTTGCGGGGGCTCAGAAGCCCCCGAAACACCGTACCGTGTCCACCTTTTGGTGTCCGAGGCAGCGTGAGACACGCTGCCTCGGACATGTCCATCACGGGGGTCACAAAAGTTGGCTAGACTAATGGGTGGGCGGCACGTCCCGCCCACCCGTGACCCCCGGAGGCCCCTATTAGTCGCCTTTTACGACAGGCAGGGGATACCGTGGTGGAATTCTCCAAACGCCCCCAATCCACAGGGCGGGAGACGTCGGTCAGTCGTCCACCCGACGCCTCCTACGTCTCGTCTGGCGGCGGGAGGGATCACCACTGCGCTGGCGATCCCTCTCGGCACTCTCCTTCCGCGAGAGGACCGCCTCGCAGAAGTGGGCCACCGCCTGCCAGGCCTCCCGGCCGCCGACCATGGAAGCGACCAGGGCCGGCAGCGAGAGGTCTTCTCCGACGACTGTTTTGAGAGCGCTGCGCTCCTCATCCCAGGCTGGACAACACTCCAACGTATGTTGGGCCGTGTCCATTGGGCAGTTGTCACAATAGTGACACACGGCCGACTCCTCTACACCTACCACCCGAAACAGGAACTCACCGAAGCAGCCATGCCCGGTGAGCACCTGCGTCAGGCGGTATGTTGCCGCTCCGTGGCGCCTGTCCAGCCATTCGGGAAAGACAGGACGCACTGCCTCTACGACCCGGTGCCCCCACGACGGGGCCTCCAGCCTGAGACGCCACTCCTCCACGGCGGCTCGCCGTAAGGCGGCCCTCTTGGCCTCCACCTCCTTCAGGGCCGGACGCTCCCCGCGACTGAACGCCTCCTCCCGCCAATGGAATACATCGGCAAGGGATTTGGCGTCCAGGTCCCAGGGCAGAAATCCGGCCAATAGGCAAGCCGCCTCGAAAGAGACCGTGCGGTACGCCCTGACCGCCCGCTGCGCTAAAGCTCTCTGCGGGGCGCGCAGAAGGGCGACGCAGGGGCGGCCCAGGGAGTCAGCCCAAACGGGGCTGCCATAAAGGGCTATGGACCGCACGACTCCGTGATACAGCCTCCGGCAAGGGAAGCCAGGACCTTCCAGGTTGGGCAGCAGGCGGGAAAGAGCGCCCGCTGCCCGGGACAATTTCGTCCTCAACTCCTTAAAGTGGGTGCGGAATCGCCATCGGCTATCTAGGACTAAACCTAGATACCTCATGCTAGAGCAGATGGGGATCCGCACCCCCCCAACGACGATGCCGGCACCGGCCGGTGGCCCTCTCCGAGGTCCGTGAAAACACACGGCCTCGGTTTTCTCGAGGCAATTACCTAGCTGGACACCGAATTTCAACTTTCTAGGTCATCTGGAAGTGGGTTAGGTTTTTGATCTATATGTCAGTCAGTGGTAAAAATGCCGATTTTTAGATGTTAATATCTCAATGACCGTTTGAGCTGTATTTATGAAATTTGGGATTCTAGATAACTTAAGGGACTTTAATAAATAAACCAAATCTCATGTATTTACGTTAAATAGATATTGAGTTATAGAGACGTCAAAAGTCGCTCCAAATGGTTTGGGTGAAACTACACTAGGCAGCTTTGACAAGTTTTTTTTTTTTGCTTGGCTTGACACGCTGCCGCGTGTCTCGATGATAGCCATCGCAAGTCACAAAGGTTTTAATAAAAATGACCAGCTGCGCAAGTATGACCAACGAAGGGCTCGCCTGGTCATCCCATCTCCTTTGCATTGCTAGATACTCAAAGCTTGAAAATGATTCGATCGTTAGATTGTTTCTCGATTCGAACTCGATTCGATATTGAAACGTGCACTCTTTTTGTCGATCGACTCGCTGACCGAAAACGGCCGTTATCAAGACGTCGCTCGAGTTTTTTTTTCACTGATTATGAACATCGGTATAATTACTGTGAAGGTACCAGCTTCCGGTAATCGATCTATATCTTTTAAATATAACTTAAGTACTAGCTTTTACCCACGGCTCCGCCCGCTTTATGTTTTCCCGGGATAAAAAGTAGCATATGTCCATTTTAGATTCTAGGAGTCTAGGTGATAACCTACACACATATAAGTGTAGGTATGTGTTAGTAAGGATTGGACATACTGCATAAGGTTTACATTTTGTTTTAGCGGCAGCATGGCCGAATGTGGCGACGTTTCAATCGAATTTTAATGCGGATTTCCTGCAGTACTAAAGTACATTTCGAAAATCACCGAGACACCATAAATTTGAGTATGAAGATAATTTAAACAGCGGTGACATATACTGGATCTAGTTTTGTTCCAGTAAACTGGGGCTATTGGCTATCGCACGTGAATACTAAGAGCCAGTTTCTTCAGACATTCATACCTATATACATATTTTTATGCGTGAAGGGGTAGGCAGCGCCGCAATTAATGCACCCAAGTTTTCGTCGTGCGTATTTATTCCCATAGGGTGAGCCTATCGCCATATCGGGCACAAGTTCCAAACTCCGGGCTGATAATGAATAGAAAACTCCAATATGACTATTCAGTATCAGCCTGGAGTCTGGAATTTGTGTCCGATGTGGCGATAGGCTCGCCCCCTATCACATCATGGGACGGAATATGCACGGCGAATAGTAGGTGCGTTAGTTGCACCTCTGCTTACCCCATCGAGGATAAAAGGCGTGAGTGGAAAATTAAACTACTGTTACGGATTTTATCGCCGTATTTTATTTTATTTTTCTTCCTAGACGACGTTTACAAGACTTTGGAGTACTTTGTGGTTACGGGGCGGACGGCGGTATTTGCAGAGGGTAAAAACCTGTCATGTACTTTATCTTTCACTAAGAGTAACCGAGTACAGAAAAAGATTGTAAGCGCCGGTTTCCATTGAAAGATTGAACTTGTATTATGGGCACCGAAAATCTATCAGTGAAAAAGTTTCCGAATCGCAATAGTTCCCGAATTTAGACAC
Organism: Lapara coniferarum; assembly: GCA_949316025.1. NCBI lineage: Eukaryota > Metazoa > Arthropoda > Insecta > Lepidoptera > Sphingidae > Lapara > Lapara coniferarum. The sequence continues at coordinate 29,314,127 of OX438919.1, forward strand.
AAGCGCGTTCCAACGTAAATAAACTGTAGACTTACGATATTCTATTTGTAATTTAAGCAAAATCTAAAATGGCACAAGTACACGTAGGTATTATAATATTGTCTTACCTATTGTTTTAAGTTTGACCCTTTTGTGTAAGTTTGGTGTCATACATTTTGCCATGATTCGATACTGTTACAAATGGGTCAGGGGAAGCCGTGACTTACACTGCTCATTTTGTAACCGCTATATGGTTATTGGTTGCCTCATAACCCAAATGACACAAAACGCCCACGCGGTGTCATTTCATCGTGCTCGCTTTATAACTAAATACTATATTGCTTAAACATTATTATTTCACATTTTAATTCGTATATTGGCGTAGTAGTATTATGGTACGACTGCAGTGCTGAGGTCTCGGGTTCGATCCTGGGTCGGGCAAAGTGATATTGGGTTTTTCTACTTAGTGTCAGCCCGGAGTCTGGAATTTGTGTGCGACATGGCAATAGGCTCGCCCGCTATCACATCATACGCACGGCGAAAAGTGAGTGCACTAGTTGTGCCTCTGCCTACCCCTTCGGTGATAAGGGGCGGGGTGTGTGTGTATGTGGTGTGTGTGTGTGTGTGTGTGTGTGTGTGTGTGTGTGTGTATGTAAAGTTTAACAGATTCTAAGTATGTGGTTACATTTTTGATTAAAATATACATTTAATTAGAGGAATTATGTAACAACGACTTAATCTATTAATGAGATTAAAATAAAAACAAGAGACTGATTATGATAATATACTTACATCAGCGTGAATTATTACGAACAATGCATATTATAATATCATCTTCTTCAGTAACTTAGTCTAATTACATATCTCGTATAATTATATATCTGCGGACGGTAAATGACACGCGGCAAATGACGTCCTCCCGGCGTCATTTGCCGTCGTGTGCGGAATCGGTTTCATATAAATTAATACTGCATAGTAGTGCCGTCTGCCGTCTGCCGCGTTCTGCAGAATCACAGCTTTACGCGTATGAAAGCTCCAATATTTTTTATACACCACTTCCATATCCAGTGCTAGCAATCAAGATAAGGAATAAAACTCATGTTTTATTTATTTATTTTCATTTATTACATACAAAATAGGTTATAATCGGGCACACATGAATATAGAAATGTTTGAAGTTTTTTAACCTAATTATAACCCACAAACTTGTGTTCAATTCAGCATCACCAGCATTATGAGTCATCATCCCTTTGGTGGAGCAGAGGCTCTGTATTTTGATCGGTCTTAATAGCAAGTCCATGTTTATTATTAATTAATTAATATTCCTGGAATTAATAAACTCCAATACTCGAAGATTAAACATTGTTAAGCGGCGTAAGTAAGCCATGAGAATAACATGGCTTGTTTTTCGCCTTATTGCCATGTGAAAAATTATTGCGAGATCAAGTGTATACTAGAACGGTTATTTACCTTTGCTTCCGCAATGTTGCGATAATGTTTTACCTAGAGACAGCAGGTTGCCGATGTCGCCGTCGGGTGTAATATCAGACATTACAGTCAACGTCCAATTATATCAGTATAAATTATTTAATAGCTTGTATTGCATTGCGAAGATTTGATTAGGAATTAATAAATCCTACTAATATTATAAACGCGAAAGTTTGTAAGAATGTATGGATGTATTGATGTTTGTTCCTCTTTCACGCAAAAACTACTGAACGGATTTCGATGAAATTTGGCACACGGATAGATCATATTGTCTTGGATTAACACATAGGCTACATCTTATCCCGAGAAAATATAAACCGGGACTTTTATCCCGGAAAAACTTCTTAACGCGGGCGGAGCCGCGGGCAAAATCTAGTTTAAAATAATGTTATGACGTCCTCCCCTTTAGTGTTTATTTAGTTAAAGGAACTTTAAATATTTGTGTGATATTTCGTTATTTTTCGATGTATGAATGTAACCTTTAAATACTCATACGTACCTACGTAAAAAGAAATTGCAATAGAAGTATATACCTATATACTTCTATTGCAATTTCTTTTTTATTTTTTTTATGGTAACGAATGACGAGACGAGCATACCGTTCGCCTGATGGTAAGCGATACGACCACCAATAAAAAGTAGAAACACCATGCAGCACCTCGAGTTACAAAGCACTGTGTGGCGCTCCACTGTGCTCGTCATCCTGAGACACGAGATGTCAAGTCTCATTATGTCCAGTAGTTACACTGGCTACAAGGTCCTTCAAACCGAAACACAACAGTGTATGCACACTGCTGCTTGGCGGTAGAAATAGACATTACGGTGGTACCCACCCAGACGGACTCGTACATATGAGAGAAAACTAACGACCTTGTTTAATTTGAGAATTAATGTACTGAAATAGAGTTCCTTTTTGCGTTGTCCGACGCCGTTCATTTACACCGCAAATGCAGGTTTAATTAGAGTTAAAAAAAACATAAAAAAGAACCGCAAACACCGTTTAACTGTGACTCTGATACAGCACAGATTGATCCGTTAATTATAAGTCTCAATAGTTGTGATAAGGTGTTATGGCAATGATCGTTTTGTAAGCCCTAGGACAGTTGGGAAAGAGATTTAATTAGTGGCAATTTATATTGATCGCGAACGTTCGCGTCTTATACGATATTGAATTTATAAGGTACTTCCTTATTGAAGTTTATGCGCATTTTGTTAACGTTTGCGCAATATTGGACCACTTTGCCATCAGCAGCAAAATTTGGTATACAACAGCAAGTGGTATTGGAGGTCTTGATATGCAACATTTTTTTTACACTGCAGTTGATGGTAAGCGGAGAGGAGTCCAAATAGTGACTGACGAGCGATGTTTATTAGTCCTCAGTTGACAGAATTATGCCGGCCTGTTGGAACCGGATATACAGGCTGTTCCCGGAACGCTCACTTGCGTACGTCAGTATGGCGGGCTATAACACGTTATGTACGTGGGCTGCCTCCGGGATAGAAAATCCCACTCCCAGCTAACATTTTAGGCATACAGGAAGTGCTTTGTATTGCTTAAGAAAAATATCTATTAAATTTTCAGTATAAAAAATAGTTATTTTCGCAACAGTATATACACCGCTTATTTTTTTTTTGCAATTCATCCAATGGTAATCGTAATAAAGAAGTGATAAGACCGCCAATTGTACTTCTTTTTTTCTTAGACTTAATTCTTATTTCTACTTCTACATACATTATGATCTACAATAAACTCTTAAATAAATGCGCTACTTTGTCGCTTTTTGTCACTAGTTGCTAGTCAAATTTTACTATAACACGGCCAGTATTAAGAGAATGTTCAAACCACAAGGTAACACCAAGGTTTCAACTTCGCTTTACGAGTAGTATATTAAGCAACAACCAGAATCCAGAGCTGCATACTTTTCCAGGATGACTTGTTTTGGTCATTAATGGTCGAACGCCATCCTTAAGTTTAGACTACAACGTTTGCAGCAATGTATTGCATAAGAACTTCCAGATGTGTTTACCCTAGTGGCAATCTTACTAATCCTACCAATATTATAAACGCGAAAGTTTGTAAGAATGTATGAATGTCTGGATGTTTGGATGTTTTTTACTCTTTCACGCAAAAACTGCGGAACGGATTTCGATGAAATTTGGCACACAGGTAGATCATGTCCTGGATTAACACATAGGCTACTTTTAATCCTGGGAAAATATACAGCGGGACTTTTATCCCGGAAAAACTTATTCAAGCGAGCGGAGCCGCGGGCAAAAGCTACTATTGTGTATGTGAATTTTTGTAGTAATGCTCGGATGTTTGTTAGAAGTAAACGTCGTCCGTCTCTACACCACCCTAAGGTTGACTGGGAGAGAATGCTCATGGCATTAAGTCCGCCTGTATACAATGTGTATAAAGTGTAATAAATAAATAAACAAACGCAGAGACCGCTGAAAAGATTTGGATGAAATTTGGCACATGAATAGAATAGGTCCTAGATTAACATAATATAAGCTACTTTTTATCCCGGTGATAGGCTGCCTGTATAATTTTTTAAGAAGATGGCGCATGCGTATTATCAATGACGCTACGGCGCGGTGTGCTTTAGTGATTTAGATACTTTTGTAGCGGGAAAAGCTTTCCGCGCGGGTGAAGCTGCGAGCAATACCTAATATTTCAATATTCCATACACATGCGACTTGCCGCAACTCCTGCAAGCTTTGAATATTCCAGAACAACTTCCCGAGATTATTTGCGCGGTAAAAATCGCTTGTAGAAGACGAATTCTGCCAGTTCTCTTGCTAGTTCGCTTTAGAAGAATTTTGCTTGTTTCAAGCACGCAGATACGAGTGCAAACTATTTAATACTTCTTTGAAATTTGAATGTTACGCTACGATTGTCAACAAACAAGTGAAATTACGACCACAGCTCTAACTGTGAAGTAACCGCAGCTCTTATATAAATTACTACACATCATATTTTATTAGAATGAATAAGCGTTTCTACGCACGTCATGCTTGCGTGCACCACAATAAAATCAATTAAACTTATTACTTTCTTTGCTCTTTTTTACAAGATAAGAGAAATTCAGCACGTCACATTTTATGCGCGTGAAATGTTCTCGCCATTCAACATAGAAAGTTATGTTGGTTATAGACGAGTATGAATGAAATTAAAGTGTTGATTAGAATCGCGAGGAAAAATTACTTCTTTTGTTGTTTTTGATACAATAAACATTTGAGAATTTATTTCCCTCATTACTCTAATTTGTCTATACAAAAGGTACAAGGTAATAATTACTTATTCTTAAATACATGCATAATGAGTAGAGCCAAGAATAAATGGTTTTCATTTGAGCTTTATTTTCGTTCCATGTCAAAGATTTTGTATTTTAACGAAATCCTCCTAGCCAGTTACGGCCACGGCGGCCAATCTCAATAGAGATCAGGTCAGCCAGGTACGCAAGAGATATTATAGTGCACAAGTGTATGCGCAATACACAGGTGCACAAGCTATTCCTTCACTATCATAGTCCGGTGAGACGGCAATCCGACATGACCGGAGAGAGAGATCAGGCGCAGGACCAACGGCTTTACATGCTTTCCGAGGCACGAGGGTATCACACCGTCAACTTCCTGACTCCGAGCTGTAACTGAGTATTTTTTTAAGATGGAAAAACCCAGCCACAATGTTTTTGGGTCGACCTGAGATTCGAACCCAGGACCTCAAAGCTCAAATCGTACTCGTAACGCATACGGAATACAACTACGCCACCGAGGCAGTCAACATTTAAAAATAATTATATATTCTAACATTTACACGTCTCTAGCCTCCGTACATCCTTTAATATCAAGGGTATACAGTCCATATATCGAGGAATAGTTACCACTTTTATTTGCAAGAATTTATATTTAGAACTCTGAACTAGAACATGATCACAAAACATGGGCACAATCTCTACGAGAGATGGGTTTAATTAAATCGTTATACGTACTTAACATTTTAATGACAACAAACTATAAAAAGGATACATACTATTAAAAGAGATACCTTTATATTATAAGGTCTCTATTTCGTGCGACTGATTTCTAAGGGTAATCATCAACTGTACCACTTGTGAGGGAATGTAATATTGTCATTGAATAACAAGAACAGCCTAGTACCTATACATAATGTAGTTGCGTACTGTTCATTAAAGATTGATTTATAGTTCAAATACTGAAGCGGAACGCAAAATAGACTTATTACACACCCTTTAATAAAACTAGTTAAAGTTTATACGGTGGAAATTGTCAGGTGAATTAATGTGATCAATATTTGCAAGTTTTAATTGTTTATTATTAAAATATTAATTTAATTAAAAATACTTCGATTTACCTTAACAAGTAAGTGTCTTATTGTATTAAGTTTGCCGTGGGAACTCAGTCTCGAATAGCTTAATAGGAGTTTTGTTTTTGCATTAGATTGTTGGTAGTAAAACTTAATTTAATAATTCATATTTTAAATTAAGATTTGGCTGATATATAGACTGATTGCAGGGGCGGCTGCGGACGACAACTTACACTCTTAGTCCGGGGAAACCCGCAGCCGTCCCTAATGCGCCGAAGAGGGCCACCGCGGAGTTTTGGTTGGTGTGCCGTGCGGTGTGTGTAGGTTGGGGACTCGGCCCGGCGGCTCAACGCTGGGTCGTAAGGCACGGTAAACCCAACATAACCGCTCAGTCGCCCCCCTTGAAGGCTGGGCGGTAGTAATAAGTCACTTTCTCCGCGTAAACAAAAAAAAAGATGTATAGACTGATGATCATGATTAAGTGCGTCTGTATACGTTTGTATATAAAGTGCATATAAATAAATGGATATTTTATAGCCTGAACAATACAAAAATAAGTATAAAACAATGTTTCCAGTAGGTATTGCAATAATTTTCATACAAATATTTAACTTCCTTTCATCGAATACCTACAATACCATCTATGTCCAAGCAAGAAATTACCACAACGCCCTAAAAGGGATTTGTCCTTGACCTTAAATATTTCCCAAATGTCAAGTGTTTCCCAATAAGTTCACAAGGTAAAGCCAAAGTTGATTAAATAAATCTAGATTACATATGTATAACCAACAAATACATCAAATAGGAATTAGTATTTCCAATCCTTTTTCCATCCTGCGGCTATTATGGTTTCAATTAATAAATTTTGACATTTATACCAATAACACAAAATCATTTCACAGCCAGAGGCAACTTAGGTGAAACGACTTCATTAAAAGGAGTTACCATTAACGACCTATAATTTTAATATTGAATATTTATTGTACCAACAACAATTTGTTCAAATTAGTTTACAATAACGCTGATAAATATTTGTCACGTCTTGTATTATTAAGGAAACAAACTAAAATATTTGTTTTCTTGTCTTTTACATGACTAATTAAAAGTAAAAAATCTGGACTATGAATGCAAAATTGCTAAAACAGTAGGTATAAGTGCACTATAAGTACTGTATTAGTTTTCATTGGGTGTACCTAAAAAAAATCTTGAACGTAAAAAATATTAATACTAATTTCCATCAGCCTTTGAGTGCGTTTCCACCAAAGATATACGTAAACTATGTGAGGATGCGTACCTCGGGGGGCTCTAAAACAGTATCACATTTTCCGATAGCCCTTTTCATTTTAGTTCTTCTTTGCTGGTCTTACAGGAAGGGTTTACAGGCTGGCTCAACACGTGCAAAGCGCATAGACTTTACAAAAATAAAAAAAAAGAATATTAAGAATATTCGTTCAAGCCGATTAGATCTAAATGGGATCCAACTTTAACTTTCTAACAATGGCTCCTCATACTCTCATACGCTATATTTCAAGTTTTTTTTATACCCGCATGGCAATAAGACCCTACTGCACCTATCCACTTACCGTCATGTAACTGGAGAGAGGTCCAGATAGAGTGTCGACTAACGGTGGATAGTTATCCTTCGTCCACACAATAGGGTAGTTGACGACTTTTTTTTAAATAAATTTATGAAAAATTTATGCTATCCAAAATCTAATGGAAAAAGAATTTTCAAAATTGGCGCAATAGTAAGTAAGTTATAAAGCTTTGAAAATTGGTGGAAGGGGTCAAATAACAGCAATTCTAGGCTGTGACGTCACTAAGCGCCGTCGGCCATAATGCTGCGTGCGTGCGAAAGAGATAGCGCGATATCCCCGCCACGCCCCCACTTTTGCTCACAAGAACATTTAAAAATTTAATAACTTCTTTATTTTTCAATCGATTTTGATGCTGATTTCACAGAAGTGTTTATTTTTCGTTTTATTTTTTGGTACATCTAAAATAATGTACAAAATCAAACGTAGGATACCCCATTATGCCCACCTGTTTAAGCCGGATATGCACAGGCTGATTCCGGAAAGTGGTACACTTACATGGGCCACTGTGGCGGGTTTTAACACCTTATGTACTGGTCGCCACGAAATATATCCTACAATGAGCAAATGATACTGGTGGTAGGACTCTCATACGTAAGAGTCCGTCTGGGTGGGTACCACCGCAATGCCTATTTCTACCGCCAAGTCGCAGTGTGCATGCACTGTTGTGTTTCGGTTTGAATGGCATTGTAGCCAGTGTAACTACAGGACATAAATGAGACTTGACATCTTGTGTCTCAGGATGACGAGCGCAGCGGAATGCCACACAGCACTTTGTAACTCAAGGTGCTGGATGGTGTTTCTAGTGTTTATGGGTGGTCGTATCGCTTACCATCAGGCGAACAGCATGCTCGTCTCGTCATTCGATGCAATAAAAAAAATAGGGTAAAAATGATAGAAAATATTCGTCCATCCTTAGCGCCCACCTGGCCACACGATGCTTATCAAACAGCATTCTTGATTCGAATGTCAAATCCCACCTAGTCGAATACGCGTGAAATATGAACGAACAATAGGTCGTGACTACGCCTTTTATTTAATTATGCACATTCTTACAGAGAAATACATAATAGTGCGTAACACGAATCTAGTTAGTGAACGGGTCAGTGACATTGACACTGTTGGATACAAACACACACACACACACACACACACACACATGGCTCCATTGTGGCAGCGCCGTGCGAAAGATTGATCATTCCTCACTAATTACCAACGGAATTATGTTAAATTCTAAACAATAGATTTTAATCGACCTTGATTTTTATGTTGTATGTCAATGACCAGCATCTTGGTGTGAAGCGCCACGATGGCCCAGAAACATCCACCCATAATTTTGAATTATTAAACAATGGATGACATTATTCTCATCAATTCTACCTCATTAGGTGTCAAGTCTGGAAAAATGCTAGTAACACTGGCTACTATATTCTTCAAATCGAAGAGAAAAGTACATGCATATCCCTTAGTAACTGAACTATAATATAAATATAAATGGTACCTTATACATACTTATCCAGATAAAAAATATTCGTACTAATATTATAAAGGCGAAAGTTTGTAAGAATGTATGGATGTTTGGATGTATGGATGTAAGGATGTTTGTTCCTCTTTCACGCAAAAACTACTGAACGGATTTCGATGAAATTTGGCACACGGGTAGATCATGTCCTGGATTAACACATAGGCTACTTTTTATCCCGGGAAAATATAAACCGGGACTTTTATCCCGGAAAAACTTTTTAATGCGGGCGGAGCCGCGGGCAAAAGCTAGTATTCGCATAAAAATATCTGTGTATTGAATACGACAATAGTAATTACAATGTTCCCTTACGATAGGATTATTGACCCACGTTTAGTGGTAGGCATCAATATAAAAATATGAATAAATACCAAATTATAATTTAATAGAGCTTCTGAATAATACAGTAAAAAAATCTCATGTTATGGTAAAATTAAATAGGTACGTTACTGTTTGAGATTACTCGAATAAGATGGAATAATTGAGAAAATATACCCAGCTGCGAAGTGGTAATTCATTAATTCATTGTTCGTCATTGCCCTGTTTGTTTCATATTTACTGCAGAGTCTGATGTGGCCTATTATTTGGAATAAAGAACAGATTACATTTTTAATCCTAAAGTGAACAGACGACTTCAAAAAGTCGCAGAAAGACGCTGAATGCGAGCCGCATTTGGCAGATCCGTCGTGAAATCCTTAGTGGAGGACTATGATAATTGATCACCAGTGTGCTTTATGTGGCTGATGATGATACATTGGGATGTGTTTTTGAACAAAATTGAGATAATACCGACCAGTATAATCTCAATAAACAGAAAGTTAAAATATTGTTACACTAAATGTAAGCTACGTTTTCTCTGAATCATAAGTAAAAATAAATCTTTTTATTCTAAAATGGATTTACGAAACCAGAGCAGCGAGCGGAAACTAGTCTAAGATAAATGACACATCAAACCGCATTTCATTAAAGAATGCCTAATCGTAATGAAACTACTCGTAATATAATTGCGGTTACATCTCGCATCCAATAAAATGGAATGTGAATGCACAATCTACATACATACATACATTCTCAGGTCAAGTTCAACGGGTCGGCTAATCGTTCAGTACTGATTAAGGAGACAAATCGGACTTGCGAATACTAGTTTAGGACCACCTGCACCAGTCTATCTCGTTTATGGCCAATGAATGTCTTGTTTGGTAAAAACCCCGCCCTTGTTCGTTCCAACCATCAATTACGCACTTGCCTACAATACCATTGACTGATTTTTATCTTTAGTACTGTTAGTAAAATTTATGACGTAAATTAGAATATTTTCGTTGAATATCTGGCTATGTTCTGAATATTAATATATTATTAAAGTCAAATGTCCTCATAGATCTGCCTTATGTTATGTTAAAAATAATAATAAATCCTGACAAATGACCTTTAAATGACCAATTTATGTAGCAGTAGATTATATGTTTTCGAAAGTATTCAAATCTGAATTTTACAAAATATGCCTTACCTAGTACAAACCACAAAATACATACCCAAAGATTACATTAAATTGTAAAATAAAGTATTAATTAACATTTATTTCTTCATAATTTACACGATTTGTATGTTTTTCGTGTTTTAAATCATTTAATATGTATGTGTAACATAATATACGAACAAATTTAATGCACTATTAATATAGTAGTTCTGCAATATTGCTTTACTAGCTTTTGCCCGCGGCTCCGCCCGCTTTAAAAAGTTTTTCCGGGATAAAAGTCCCGCTTTATATTTTCCCGGGATAAAAAGTAGCCTATGTGTTAATCCAGGACATGATCTACCCGTGTGCCAAATTTCATCGAAATCCGTTCAGTAGTTTTTGAGTGAAAGTGAAACAAACATCCATACATCCAAACACCCAAACATCCATACATCCATATATTCTTACAAACTTTCGCCTTTATAATATTAGTAGGATTTGCATGTTGTATTGCAAACATTTCATCATGTTATTAACCCCCGACGAAAAAGGAGTAGTGTTATAAGTTAAAACCAATGTGTAGGCCCCTAGATCTTTTTATTTATGAGATATTAATTAATTCTCTTTGAGTTATCTGTAGTCACTGTAGTCATCCGTAAATTGTTGGTGTCCAATAATGATTGCAGCCATGATTAATGAACACCATAGTTAATTTTCTTATTTACTCTCATATTTATGTATCTATAAAAATAAAGTAGTAAAAAATCAAAAGTTGCGTAAAAAAACTTAGCTAACTGCACTATACCTGTAGGGCTGCCAAATTATTTTAAGACCACTGAGTTTGTATGGCATACATTTTTAAAATTATTACCATGTATTTTTTTTTATTAAGCTTATAATAGTATATTGAATTGTGTAAAATTTTATAATTTCAATGTTTCGTGTTTGAACTTGAATTTCGACCCATCTACTTTAGCTTGCTGAGTTTTTTTAAGGAAACCATCTGCCCACTATATTAGGTAATAGTAGTGCTCGCGGCTCCGCCCGCGTGAAAAAGTTTTTCCGTGACAAAAATATTGTCCCGGGATAAAAAGCACTCAGGAGTTATGTAGCTTCCTATTAGTGAAAGAATTTTCAAAATCGGTTCAGTAGTTCCTGAGATTAGCGCGTTCAAACAAACAAACTCTTCAGCTTTATAATATTAGTATAGATTATATATATTTTACTGACCCCCGGCTGCACAAGATGGTAAGGGAAGTGGGGTCATGATAAAGTGTCGACTGAAAAGAGATTATCCTTCGCCAGAATACACCCTATGTATCCCGGCCTGTTTGAGACCGGATATATACAGGCCGATACCGGAATAAAATACTTCCGTAGCCCTATGGCGGGCTTTACACCTTGCGTACGATGAAAAATTTAACCCATACTTATAACCACCCACTATATTTTACAATTATACATTTTGTTTTATTTAATACTAGCTTTTGCCCGCGGCTCCGCCCGCGTGAATGAGTTTTTCCGGGATAAAAGTCCCGTTTTATATTTTCCCGGGATAAAAAGTAGCCTATGTGTTAATCTAGGACATGATCTACCCGCGTGCCAAATTTCATCGAAATCCGTTCAGTAGTTTTTGCGTGAAAGAGTAACAAACATCCATACATCCAAACATCCATACATTCTTACAAACTTTCGCCTTTATAATATTAGTAGGATATTTTATAAGCATTGAAAAAGTGGACGATAGCCTAGCTGGGAATGGAACGGTCTGCCGAGACAATGTCCGGAGGTTCGAAACCCAAGGCACACACCTCTGACTTTTCGAAATGATGTCTGTATTGTTTATCAATTATCGTTCGTTTTAACGGTGAAGGAAAACATCGTGAGGAAACCTACATACCTCAGAATTCTCCATAAGAATTTCGAGGGTATGTGAAGTCTGCCAACCCGCACTAGGCCAGCGTGGTAGACTAAGGCCTAAAACCCTCTCAGTAGTAGAGGAGGCCCGTGCTCATCAGTGGGCAGTATATAATACATGGCTGGTATTATTATTATGATTTATTATATAAGCATTGGCAACCCTACAAAACAACAGCGCGTGTGTCGCTACGTAGGCGTGCGTGCGCGCGTGCACCGCCCTTGAACTGATTAATGTGTTGATTATTATTTATTGATTTTTGGCAACAACACTATTTAGATAATTGAGATTAACCGGATATGCTTGTGCGTCGACGGATTACGAAATGCGATCGTCAAAATAAAACAACCTTGAATTAATGGTTTGGTTTAGTTTGTGATTGATAAGCTATTATTAAAATAATGACTGCCTGGGTGGCGTAGTTGTATTGCGTACGCGTTACGAGTACGATTTGCGCGCTGAGGTCTTGGGTTCGAATCCCGGGTCGAGCCAAAAACATTGTGACTGGGTTTTTCCGTCTTTGTTATGTTATTTCATGTTAATTGTTTTGTTGTGTTGTGAGTTGTGACAAATAAATCGTTTTTCTTTCTTTCTTTCTTTCTTAAAAATGACTTAGTCGCAGCTCGGAGTCAGGAAGTTGGCGGTGTGATACCCCCGTGCCTCGGAAAGCACGTAAAGCCGTTGTTGTTAAATCCTGCGCCTGATCTCTCTCCGGTCATGTCGGATTGCCGTCTCCCCGGACTAAGAGTGAAGGAATAGCGAGTGCACCTGTGTATTGCGCACACACTTGTGCATTATAGTATCTCCTGCGTACCTGGCTGATCTCCGTTGAGATTAGCCGTCGTGGCCGAAACTGGCTAGGAGGATTACAATAAAATAATTTTATAGTACGCGTCAGATTTTTAGTTTGTAGGAGACTTAGATGAGTGAAATAAATGAAACAATCTTAAAATTACATTATTTTATTATGAATTAATTAATAATTATTCTTAAGAAATAAAAGTCTTTATGCATGTTCCAAAGCGGTAGGTATTTGAGAAATATTTCAAATACTTGCAGAATCGATGTTGCCATAGTGTTAAAACATTATTCAAATATGGAGGCATAATAATGTTAATTATAAAAATGAATATTAAAAAATAAACATCATGAATATTCATGAGGTTTATTTAATATTAGCTAGCGCTTGATATATATCAAGCACTAATTTTAATATGTACTTTTTTCTTTTATTAGGTTCACAACACTGGCTGTTACGTAAAAATTACAATATAAATAATACGTGAATATAATAATATGACCTCCATTTATTGCGTTATCCGCATTGATGTATTAAATTTTTAATATATCAATGGTTATCCCGAACATTTTTTTTGCATTTCAATATTTTGAAGATGTAATATTCAACATTCCATATTCCATCCAATTTGAAGTTCGAATCGTTTCCGAAAAAACGGATCCCATCAAAAACATAACTGTGAAATATGGAAGCCAAGTCTAATATTAACATTATACGTCCTTGTCGACTTCACCGACAGAAGAATTGAAATCCAAATGGGTGCTAAGCCCTGTAGATAATGCTGAAAATTATAATGATAATAATGATATTTAAAAATATAACTTCTTTAATTCAAATAGTCGAATTATTTACACAGAGCAGATAACTTAGTATAAATTTAAGCTCAAGATTTGACTTGGCTAATCTTATCATAATTTTTTTTCTTATATTTGGCTAATAAACTTATCTTGACTGGACTGGACTGCCTTGGTGGCGCAGTTGTATTACGATACGATTGCAATGCTGAGGTTTCGGGTTCGATCCCCCTGTCGGGCAAAGTGATATTAGGTTTTTCTAATCAGCATCAGCCAGGAGTCTGGAATATAATATAGTGATTATCCCGCCGCCTATCACATCATGAGACGCAATACGCACGGCGAAACGTGGGCGCACTAGTTGCGCCCCTGCCTACCCCTTCGGGGATAAAAGGCGTAAGTGTGTGTGTGATTAAAATATCGATATTAAGTTAAAACAATTCAACCCACAGAGTAAAAAATCTTGTTTTCTTTTTAATTCTCATTGAACCCTAATTAGTAAATACAGTGCACTGGATACAATACCTTGTAACAATCCCTAAAGAAATCTCATTTTGGATTATATCGGATCAATTTGCATTGCAGGTTTTAAGCCTGTGTAATAGTTAGTGGACGATAGCCTAGTTGGGAATGGAACGGTCTACCGAGACATTGTTCGGAGGTTCAAACCCAAGGCACACACCTCTGACTTTTCGAAGTTATGTGTGTATTGTTTATCAATTATCGTTCGCTTTAACGGTGAAGGAAAATTCTTAAGAATTTCGAGGGTATCTGAAGTCTGCCAACCCGTATTAGGCCAGCGTGGTGGACTAAGGCCTGAACCCTCTCAGTGATAGAGGCCCGTGCTCAGCAGTGGGCAATATATAATACAGGGCTGATTACATTACATGATTTCATTACAATAACAATTCTGTGAAGCGAATAGTTTTGGAACAAATATTTCAATTCAATTTAGACTGCCATAAAGCGGGCAGGGCAACCCATGGGCAACGTCGGTAAAAGCAATGTCTTATTTAATGTCAATGCTGGCCTTCGAATAAGCACGGTTTAACTAGATTGCTATTGATTGAATGTTGAATTGAACTAAGACAATGAATTTATTGTATAAGGATTTTATATTGAAACATATTTACACATTATCTATTTGTAGGTTGCAGTTATTTTTATTAATAGTATTCCTGTAAATAGTTTTCAATTGAAGAAAAAAAACGTAATTTTAAGAGTACGTTGCAACACTTGCCAGTTTTAGGCAGGCTTGCACGGCGACTCACTAGATATGATTATATATATTTAATCATAGTGTTGTCTTTGTCCATTTTTCTAATGGATGACAGTAGCAGCACGAGTTTTTAAATGTGTTTAGCGTTAAACACACTTGGCAGGTCGTTGTGCAAGCCAGCCTTGGCTTCAAAACGATTTTTATTTCTTATGATTCTATAAAAAAACATAAACTTATACTATTATTGAGAGCAGAACCTTTATAGGTGCAGTTTATTGACAGCTCTTATTTCTGTGTAACATTACGGCTAGTAACAGCAGTAACTATTCAAACAACATTTGCGTAACTTTCTTCATATCTATACAAAACGCGACACTGATTTTATTTTGCAATATCTACATAATATTAAGGCTGTTTATAAAAACTGAACCATAAACGAATTCTTGTGTAGCAATAGCCGGTGTTTTAATTATTTCTTTTATTTTATATGTAAGTAACCAGACGGCCATGACAAAAATTAATAACTCGTTGTGTGCTTCGATTCGGTTAATGCTGAAAGGGATTGAGTTTGTTACGTTTTCCATTTGAACAGCTAATAAGCTGATCAATATACATTAAAGCCTAATGTAACATGCCTATCGATTTATTAAGTTCATAGCCAACTATAATTGTCGGATCTTTACGACGTATAAATAGCGTCAAATAAATGTAATCACGATGCAAAATAATATGTGCGATGCAATGCAATCAGCTCTATATTATTATATTGCCTACTGCTGAGCACGGGCCTCCTCTACTACTGAGAGAGTTCAGGCCTTAGTCCACCACGCTGGCCTAGTGCTGGTTGGCAGACTTTACATACCCTCGAAATTCTTATTGAGAGTTCTCAGGTATGTGGGTTTCCTCATGATGTTTTCCTTCGCCGTAATAATACTGTAAATAATATGTACGAACTACAAAATCACTTATAATATACCAAATGTCTTCCTGTCAATGTATACATTATTTTGGCACTGACCATACAATTATTATATTAATATTGTGGAAAATCGTGGGCAATAGTCAACTACATTTAACGCGTGAGCGTGTGTTGTTCTTTACTAGATTACGCGTCAGCTTTGACACTATCAAACCATGAACTATAATTTAAATATGTATGTATATCTGTAAAAAAAGTCCGTTTCTTTGCTTAGACCTGTTACTAGCTACCTACTCCTCTTACGAGCGTTTTTAAAATCGGATAGTTTTAAGTTGTCCCATATGATATCAGTGACGGTAATGTTGGAACTAGAATCTTCTTTACCATAGTAATATTATTTTAAGCTATTGCATAGCTTCTATCGCGGGCCTTGAGCATGGAGACCGAATCCAGAAATTCCGTATCGAAAAAATAACCTGACACCCCTCACTCTGTTTCAACTCTATCACAACCACGTAGAGTGTTAAAATTCCATAAGTAAATTTAATATCGCAGTCTTGTAAGAATACAATATGTAAGAGGATATGAGCTGAATGTTAAACGATAAAAGATCGAAATTACCGTGTATTTAAAAATTGTTCCAGTCATTGAAACGTATCGAAATGTCAAACGCGCGCAGTTGATGAGAATGTCCCCGTGGCGGGATGACGTGACTCTAAGTTTGAATTTTTAAAAGTTTTTATTTAATATCTGTTCAAAGAGGTTATAAATATTAAAATTGCCTGCTTAGAGTTTCGGCGTTAGGGCACGAGTGAAATTTGGACAATAGAAAAAAAAAAAATAACTAAATAATTATAATTACATAAGTTGATAAAAATGCTATGCAATAGCTTTACCGCGGCAGTCTCCGAGTGCCACGCGTCTTTTTTTTTTGGTATAATATCATATGCTATAGTGCGGCACATGTACTTTAAGATATAGCCGATCAAAACGGCTCAAACATGTTTTCATTAATAAAAATGAAGCGTTTCCCTGAGTGTTAAGAGATCATAATATCCATGAAAGTTATAATTTTTTTACCAGCGGACTTGTTTTTGCATCAGCTGATTACGCCCATGTGATATATTTATTTTTATTGCATCGAATGATGAGACGAGCATGCCCATCACCTGATGGTATGCGATAAGACCACCTATAAACAGTAGAAACACCATCCAGCACCTTGAGTTACAAAGTACTGTGTGGGATTCTACTGCGCTCGTCATCCTGAGACATAAGATGTTAAGTCCCATTATGATCAGTAGTTACACTGGGTACAAAGTCCTTCAAATCGAAAAACAACAGTGCATGCACACTGCTGCGGTAGAAATGGATATTGCGATGGTGCCCACCCAGACGGACCCTTACATATTGGAGTCCTACCACCAGTGACACCATATTTACACAAGCCATCTTATAAGTCAATAAACAATTAATATTCTAGTCATAATTTCGTAACACGTTAGGTCAGTATATAAAATAAATTAACAATGTATTATAGGTAAAAAAATTATCAAAAACACCCACTAAATATGTCAAATGCTAATTAAATATTATACTATACTGCTGTAGTCTTTTTTGTAACCATTATTTGGTTAAAATTCAGGTCGACGATTATGTGGTTATCTCATTAAATTTGTTCGTGAAATATAATTATAATGATTTATTCCTGCAATTGGAGAATTTAATGTAATTTGTGAAATATTTTTTAGTTTCGTAATTATATTTTGCGTAGATATAATCTTCTATTTTAATTTCGTTTTATATTTTGCTGTGTAGGTATGTATATTAACAGTTTTTGATGATGAGTGATTTAATATATTACTGCAGATATGTTGTAATCTGAGGCAAAGTGTTCCAAAAAGATTCAGACTAAGAGCTATGCATCACTACAACAGCTGATAAAATCCTATAATGCTATATTTGCATCAGCTGATTACGCCCATATATGGTAGGTTATTATATTCTTTACATATAGCTTACTGATCCTTCGTTATGTACTATTTTTTAGGCGCACAATGTTAACCTAATTCCATGGTATACATAATACATAAGCAAATTATCAGCAAACGTTGAGTGGGCTAAGCTATGCATCGCCAGATGTTGATAGAACTGCGATAACAAGAATTGCGTGATAATAAATCTGTCTTGATTTGTTAGGTGTCTGTTTCTACTGTTTTATTAGCACACAATATTCGTGGTGTAGGAAGTATGACTTACAGTTTGCCAATGCTTGAGCCAATGTTGGTATTAAAGTCCGGGGTTTATCAAGAGATCTTTTGAGGAATGGAGATCGAGTAAGACTCTTTATTAACCGACTTCAAAAAAGGAGGTTCTGTATTCGATCCGTATGTATGTAAATTTGTATGGCCGCGAGTTTCTCAAAAACTACTTATCCGATTTGGATGTGGTTTTCGATCTTCGAAGATACACAATGGAACTCTTCAATAACTAACAGCAGATGACCCGCAAATGCTGCAATCGTATATCTATGATGTATTGTTTACATCAATCCACAATTAACTAACAATAAAGCAATAAATAAAAACTTTTTGATGAAAGATAAACAGACTTCAAAACAACTACAAATAAAAAAAAATAACTAAAATTTGTATTCGCTTAGTATATACGTATTATATTTGGAGTCGGTGCTCGCAAGTTATATATTATTATTTTTTTTTTTTTCGTATATACCTACTAAATAACGAATACAAATTTTAGTTATTTTTTTGTAGTGGTTTTTTTAGATTCTTGCAATTTGAACCCATATTATAACTTACAGCTATAATAATAAGCTACATTGAATGTAATATAAAAATTTATATTGATTATTTTTTTTTCACAGCAATTTGTCTTGTGCAACTAATGTTAAGTGAATTGATCCAAAAAAAGTGCTATCAAGAAATAAAAACATCCACTGACGGTCGAAATAGTTATACCGGCTAAATTGCTTTTACACGTCCCACTTGAAGTATTATACACACACACACACTCACGCCTTTTATCCCCGAAGGAGTAGGCAGAGGCGCAATTAATGCACCTACTTTTCGCCGTTATTCCGTCCCATGATGTGATAAGGGGCGAGCCTATCGCCATATCGGGCACAAATTCCAGACTCCGAGCTGATACTGAATAGAAAAACTCAATATCACTTTGCCCGACCCGGGGATCGAACCCGAGACCTCAGCATTGCAGTCGTACCATAATACAACTACGCCACCGAGGAGGTTAGAGAATTGAGTATATATGATTTTTTATATTCTGATAAGAAAGCGTGCAATGTGTAAAAATACTATCAAAGTGACATAAAATAAAACCGCGTAAGCTATTTTCACGTAGTCAAAATGAAACTACGCTACAATAATTGTATTGTTAAGAAATAACTTGGTAATGAACACGCAGTCGGTTCGCTTAGAAAGTTAAAAAAAAATGTACGCGTAATGCGTATCTTGGTGCAGTCATTGTAAAGCCATGTTCATAATGTACCAGTTCTACTTTAGTAGCAATTTTTTTTTATAGCATTGAATGACGAGACGAGCATGCCGTTCGCCTGATGGTAAGCGATACGACCACCCATAAACAGTAGAAATACCATCCAGAACCTTGATTTACAAAGTACTGTGTGGCAATCCACTGCGCTCGTCATCCTGAGACATAAGATGTTAAGTCTCATTATGTTCAGTAGTTACACCGGCTACAATGTCCTTCAAACCGAAACACAGTGCATGCACACTGCTGCTTGGCGGTAGTAATAAACATTGCGGTGGTACCCACCCAGACGTACTCTTACATATGAGAGTCCTACCACCAGCAATTATATATTTTGTACATTTTGCATATTAATATCTAACCAACATAGTGCTTCTTTTACACTGATTTGATCCCTGTTCAGTTTAGGGTTGGCTCAATATTCTATCTTACTCTTACTAATATTATAAAGGCGAAAGTGTGTAAGTATGTATGGATGTATGGATGTCTGGATGTATGGATTATTGTTACTCTTTCACGCAAAAACTACTGAACGGATTTCGATGAAATTTGACACGGGTAGATCATGTCCTGGATTAATACATAGGCTACTTTTTATCCCGGGAAAATATAAACCGGGACTTTTATACCGGAAAAACTTTTTAATGCGGGCGGAGCCGCGGGCAAAAGCTAGTTTAGCATATTGTAGAAACGCTGTTCATTAATAATATTCTTAAAGTTAAGTACTATAGGGTCACTTTTTCTTAATGCATGTAAATCCAACTTAAAAAGGCTCTGCCTACATTCTCAATGTCTTCCACATCCCTCTAAGGGCTGTATTAATAAATGAATCTCACGTTTCAGTAAAATCTCAAGTAGACGTATAATGTATTGAACAATATAATAAACCAAGCTTAAGTTGTTATTTAAAAGCTTGTTTTTAGCTCAGCTGGTGCTGTTACATAAACAAAACTCACCTGTAAAATCCGTCACATATCATATGAGATGTGACTTGAGCTGCTGTTAATGTGGGTTTATAAATAGGGAGAATCTTAAGATGCCGGTTTTAATTTGATAGCATCTCTACTGATACAGCACTTCAGATATATTGACAATGAGTAATCACTAGTTAATAAATATTTTGACCATAAATGGATAGAAAGCCAAGGTAGATAACAAGACACCGTGTGAATTTTCCTTTTAGTTTGAACGTTTTAAAAGTAATGTTTAAATGTAATAAAGTATTTGAAATATTTAACGATCATAATTGCTGAAATGGCACGGATGTTGTCGTAAAATATTTTACAATCGATTTGTAATATTCAATTTAATCCATTAATAAAGAAATCAACATAAATAAATAAACGGATCTATAAATGTGCACTTACAGTATATTAAATAGAGGAACGGTTGCAAATATTGGCATTAAGTAATTAGCCCGAACACCAATAGTTAAATTCAGATATCTAGTAATAAAAAAATACAAACACGAATCGTGAACTCCTTTTTTGGAAGTCGGTTAATAATTGTTATGATAAATTAAAATCACTTTAATGAAAGCATGCAAGCAATTAACATCTTTATCTCGTTTACATAAAAAAAGAATTACTTAATATAAAACACGAAGAATAAAAGCAACAAAATATTATGAATTCTAAAGTGACGACGTAAAGCACAGTTTACAAGCTGAATATATACAAGCTAGACACTTAGCCGTGCTTAATTGTTTTAAATGTCTTTCGAAGTAGCACGTTTCGCGTCGAAATGTAGGTATGTGTAATACCAAAATAGTAGTACACAAATCTCGATCAGCCATTAAGGAACTATTCACCAGTTAACCATTGTTAAGTCCATTTAAGTATAAACTTCAATTAAGTAAATTGTATGTGCTATAACTATCCTTTGGCGGATCAATTATCTTCAATGAGGCAATACGAATTTAATACTCCTGAGTGTGGCAATTACTACATGGATTCGTAAACCTGACGCCACCCATTAGGTATGTATTGTATTTATTTATTTATTTATTGGCACAAAATTACAATGCACTTGCACTAAAACATAGGCTTGTGGTAGGACTCTCATATGTAAGAGTCCGTACGGGTGGGTACCACCGCAATGTCTATTTCTACCGCCAAGTAGCAGTGTGCACTGTTGTGTTTCGGTTTGAAGAACATTGTAGCCAGTGTAACTACTGAACATAATGAGACTTAACATCTTATGTCTCAGGATGACGAGCGCAGTGGATTGCCACACAGTACTTTGTAAGTCAAGGTGCTGTATTGTGTTATTACTGTTTATGGGCGGTCGTATCGCTTACCATCAGATAAACGGCATGCTCGTCTCGTCATTCAATGCCATAAAAAAGGCTTAAAGATTGTGACACTAAGTAAAGTTAAGCCTCTATATGCCGAACTAGGATAAATATCTGTATCTCAAGTCTCAACACACAGCGCCATTCCTCACACTCTTACAATAGCTTCAAGAATTCATTTAGTGACTATTCTAATAAGACTCAGAAATCATGCTACTTCTACACGTATAGTGAAGCTCTCTGAATATGTGTGTGTGACACGTGTGTGTGTTTGAGAGGGGGAGAGAGAGAGAGAGAATGAGAGTGAGTGTGCCTTCGCGGCCATTTTTTTTGTCAATGGCCCTACTGCCAGTAGCCTAACGCGAGTCGGCTTTTCTGGCCACACCGGTCTTTAGGGTGAACGCAGAAGTCGCTCGCAAACCCTTTGAATTAAGTGACCATGCTGAGGTCAACCCACTAACGGGTTACGAACCTCGGCTCAGGACGGCCACTGAGAGAGGATGAGACATCAACGATTAGGGAAAGATTGGTTTTTAGGCCTAATCCTAACAGATTGTGTTGTCATCGGTACGCGGGCCGGAACTAGTATGGGGGTCGGGGGTGCGACGGGGAACGAGGCGAAGTGCTCGACGGCGAGGACGGAACTGCGTTCTTGTGGAGTGTTGGAGTTTCAAGAACTCGTTCTTACGGCGGATGGCCGGAGTGATTTCGTCCTCTGGATCCGTGAATACGGAGCGCGGTCGAATGGAGGATCGCGGCCACGTTATGCAAGTTGTATAGCCATTCTGGCTCACGTAAGTTGATCGCGTTTCGGGTTCAGTATAGGGTTTTTTACAGGCACGGTAAAGTAGCCCCACTGCACCTGATAGTAACCCGAGAGGGTTCCAGATGGTGTCGGTTGACGAGCAATGATTGTCCCTCGTCAGTTGATATTGTGGTGTAGTATATAAGTAGATATAAGATGTATTGTAGAGTCAGTTGTAAGACAGTCTAATAAAGAACCTTAAACCAGCAACACGTGTACATCAATCCTTCAACATTACATGGCGACCCTGCCAGTCGCGTCGGCGCAGCCCAGTGCTAGCGCGCGGCGCGGTTTGGAGATTAATTAAATATATAAAAATTGAAAATTATGAAGATAAATAAATTAAAAAATGAAGAGAGAAGGCGAAAATAATAAAATAAGATAAATGAAAAATCAAGATGAAGAATGAAATATAATAAAAATGAAGAGACAATTTTAATTATGGAAGAAATAAAATGAGAAGACTGAAAAGTGAAAAATTAAGAAAACAAAGTAAGGAAGAAATATGCGTAGAAATAAGAAAATAATTAAGAAGAAATATTAAGTAGAAAAATTTAAGAAAATGAAAACGTTCGAGCGGTGTCCAGGGTGATCCCGGCCCAGGAGTCCAGGGTATAGCCCGGCCCACCCAGTAAACAGCGCAAGTCAGCAGCTTAGTCGCATCGTCGAGCCACGAGGGAGCCGTCGAGTCATCGCCATAAAGAAAATTTGATTTACCTATATCCTTTTCACAATTTATACACATTTTTATATTTTATTAACTTTTACACATAATAATATGAGCTCTAATGTATGCTTAGAAGCATACATTTAATAATACAATTATAATTTAGATTTATTTTTGCTGTTGAAATATTTTATTTTTCTTTTGAGATCCGAACAAACTAAATTTTAACCATGGCAGAAAATTTTGATTTTGAAACAGCTATCGAATTTTTACCTGTAATGAATGGCAATGATAATGTAACAGTACAGTTAATAAAAAATATAATTTTTTATAGTAGTTTGCTGAATGAACAATCCAATAAATTTTTGATTAATTTTGTTCTTAAAACTAGATTGACTCAAGTTGGAAAATTTTATTTGAAACAGACCTATAATGATATTGGAAGTTTATTATCAGACATGATCCATTACCTTTTACCCAAAAAATTACATTTTCAGTTACAAAACAGTTTAAATTCTTTCAAACAGGCTAACAATGAATCACACATAGATCAGCCGCGCACCATATTAGGGAATCAGAAACAGGAGTCGAATAGCGAGTACATTGCGCAAGCTCAGCTATCAGCGCATAGCAACTTGCCGGAGTGCACCGATTCACATCATTACAATAACAGCGTAATGAAATCTGATTCCGACGCTAGCCCCGTATGTCATAACAGTCGATCCGATAATAATTGTGTCAACAAAATTATAAATGTTGGCAATGAGGATAAGTTGAATATTGTAAAAGAGTCATTTAAATCTAAAGATGGCTTAATAGAGCTCAGTAAAGAAACAAAAACATGTAAGGAGCCTCGAATAGAGAATTTTAATGAATTAGAAAAGAAGTCTGAAGATATGAGAATAGTAAAAAGATGTAAAGATATAGTATTAATTTTAGGTAATAATATAGAGGTTAGAATTAAAGGTAAAAGAACTGTTAGGTCTAATGAAGGATTTTGCTTTTATGTAAGTGCAGAGAAAAAAATATATTTAGATCGGAAGTTTTTAGAGATAGGTAAGACTTTTATGAAAGATTTAGAAATATTGTGTAGGAATAGAAATATTAAGGAATTAAAAATGAATAAGAATAAGAATAGTAGAAAGGATATTAAGAAGTTTATAAGATTAATAAAAAAAATTAATGTAGAATATCCAAGAATAAGAATTAATAATGATAATATAGATGTTGTGAACGTAAAGAAATTTAATAGTAAATATAGAAAAAGAAATGAGAATAAAAGTAATAATATTAATAGTATGTCGACAAGTAGTGAAACGATGAACAATAAGAGGGAAATATTAAAGAATATAGTTAAAAGGTCAAATATGAACCTTGGTTATGATTATATTAATAATGAAAATATTGTAATACATAATTCTAAAATAGGAAGTAAAGGAAGAAATGTGTGTGTAGGGGTTGAAAACAAAAAGAAGTTTTTTATAGAAATTTGTGAAAACTATGACAAGCGATCTGTTGGTATAACGTAGATTTAGAATAAAATATGGAATAATAAGATTTGATTAAAAAAAAAAACAAAACAATGCTTATTTTTCAATATTTTTTTTGTATTTTAAGTTATTATTTTACATAGATATTATATAATACTTCAATTACATATAGGTTAAAAAAAATAACAATGTAGTATGTAACATTTTATTTTTTTTTCCCAAAGGCGGAAGGTGTGGTGTAGTATATAAGTAGATATAAGATGTATTGTAGAGTCCATTGTAAGACAGTCTAATAAAGAACCTTAAACCAACAACACGTGTACATCAATCCTTCAACATTACAATATAATTATGCCGGCCTGTTATGAACCGGATATTCACAGGGAAATCCTGGAACGCAGCTCACCTTATGTACATACAGCGGTCTCTACACAAAATATTTGAACATCAGCAAAGTATATCGACCAAGCTAGCATAATTGTAAACTGACCGGGTATAACAAAATTCCTCATCTTCCTCTAATCGACAGTCTCCGCCCCTTACCATTAGATGCCGTGACCTCATTTTTCCCTCTCCGTATGAAAAAAATTTGATCCCAATAGTCTCTTAAAACTGCATACATATACACTCACGCCTGTTATCCCCGAAGGGGTAGGCAGAGGCGCAACTAGTGCACCCATTACTCCGTCCCATGATGTGATAGGGGGCGAGCCTATGGCCATATCGGGCACAAATTCCAGACTCCGAGCTGATACTGAATAGAAAAACTCAATATCACTTTGCCCGACCCGGGGATCGAACCCGAGACCTCAGCTTTGCAGTCGTACTGTAACACAACTACGCCACCGAGGCAGTCTCTTAAAACTAATAAATTATATTTGAATATCATACAAAAAAATCACCATCGCGTCTGCTGTGTTCATTACTAGGCTACACACAACGCGTAACAACATAATATAAAAATAATCGAAATGTTGAAAATTGAATAAATTATATTCGCGTAAACAATTACCTAACACCCAACTATGTTCTAAAATAAAGCGTTAAACATCAAATAAATTATCTTAAGTACTTACTGTGGCAAACTTTGTATGTCCTAGTGTTACACAATATAACTCTAATTGTTATAGTCTGCAATTTTAATGTAATATTTGCTTAACTTTTATTGTAAGTACTTGAATTGTCATTATTATTTGCAGGAAAAAATGGAATTTTGTGTTGAAATTATGCCGAGTTGCCCATTTAATCTGGACTAAGTGATAATGTGTCAAGACACGCTCTATTACATTGCTAATAAGCGCGCCTATTCGATTTTTAAGTACAACACAGGCTGACTTTACGCAATTCATTGTGACCATTGGTTTACATAACTATGGTTGTCATCGTTCTAACCCATGTAGGCTATGTAAATGAATGACATTAAAATATGGAGATAGCTACCTACTTAGTTAATGTTTATTTTTATTAGTTTACATAATTAGTATTTAGCCACACTCACACCATTTATCCCCAAAGGGGCAAGCAAAGGCGCAACTAATACAGCCAGTTTTCGCCGTGTGTATTCCATGATGTGTTAGAGTGAGTCTATTGCCATATCCAACACAGATGATAGACTGGACTGATACTGAGTAGGAGAACTAAATATCACTTTGCCCTTACTTTATATATACACACACACACACACACACACACACACACACACACACACATTCATATATATTACTAATATTATTATTTTTTTGCACCTGCCTCCGTCCGTCTCTACACCACCTTACGGTTGACTGGGAGAGAATGTCCATGGCATTCTCTCCCAGTCAACCGTATACATGGTATACCATATACATATACATGGTATACCACAGTCAACCAGTATACCATGTATATCTCTCGCCTGTATACCATGTGTACAAAGGAATATAAAATAAAATAAAAAAAAATCACTTTGCCCGACCTGGGGATCGAACCCACTCACTTATTTGTATGATAAAACTATTTCGTAACTGTAATGCAAAATGCTGTTATGTTGCCGTCCGCCACTTCCTTGAACAGACTTCGGATAAAATGTATAAAAACAATGTGAATTATAATTTTCTGTGTTTTGTGTAAGTATGCAGTGTCCTATACAATGTAGTCGGCAATGCTTTTACACACAGCTGTGTATTTTTACGTACAATGATGCATGACCGTGCCGCAGACGCGCAGAGTGCACGTTCATAAAAACCTGTCAAAAAACGCGTGAGCGAAAAAAGCGCGACGTCAGCGTGTACAGTGGGGCTAGAACGTGAAAAAAAACCACGATGCGTCTCCGCTTCGTTTTATTGTGATTGGTTGAGTGCCTGACGTATTGGTATTTTGATGTTTGTGATTGATCGAGAGACCAACACGTCAATCTCTCAACCAATCACAATAAAACGAAGCGGAGACGCATCGTGTTTTTTTCACGTTTATAATACGCAGAATACGCAGACTGCGAAGACTCTTGAAAACGCATAGTATTTAAATAAGCTTGTTTAATTGTTGATGTTTTTATAATTATGCAATATGAACGGAATAATCTCAGACATTACTCCATTAAACATAAATTATTTTGTTCAATGAGAAAAGTAAGAAACATTAATCATCACCGAAGACGTGTAAATTTAAATAACATAAGAAGGATCTAAAATAATATTTGTTTATTCATATTATAATTCATCAAAGAGTTGTTAACAACTAATTACCATTTATGTTGTGTCACAATAATTTTGCAATGTTTAAATGTATTCTTCCATTTCATAAAATCCATATTATAAAACAAAGTTCCCCACCGTGTTTGTCTATCTGAACGCGATAAACTCAAAAACTACCGAACGGCGAACAGGTTTTATTTTTCGGTAATAATTTACCTAAAGCTCCACAACGAAAATATAATTAACAGGATAAAAAAGGAATTAACGCAATCCACCATAAAACTTTTATATTTGCACTGCACGTGACAAAAAATAGATTTCATATTGCCGCCAACGGCGTTATTTACTTTAATGCTATGATTAATTTAATGGTATCGGTTTACTAATAACTATTAAATACATTCCTCCATTTAATCATGTCTTGTCAGACGCTTATGAAACTAAATGAGAAGCAATAAATTTGATATGTTAGCATTTATCAACAGTGTTGTGCTTCTATATATTTCAGTTATAAAATATTTTGCATTCTTCCTTCAAACTCAATTGAAAATTCGTTAAAAAAAGACAATATATTTGCTAATTAAAATAGCTTTAAAAACTGTTTATAAATAAGGCCGTAAATATCCCATAAACACTTTTTTGTGCAGTAAAAAAAATGTCTGGAGACCATTTATTTATATTATAAACAACCCCTGGAGACTAATACTTATATTCTATTTGGAGTATTTTCGGGTAAAACATTTTTATTCATAATTTTTCCAATTTCTACGTACAATTTTCTATTTAGACAAAAACTGTACTTACTTAACTATGTTGATATAAATTGAGTCAATATCGTTCAAACAAGTGAATGTTTCTCTTTTGTGAATACGTCACTTTGTCAACAAAAAACCGTCGAACACTTCATCATCATCATCATCATCATCAGCCTTTATCAGTCCACTGCTGGACATAGACCTCCCCTAATGAGCGCCATAGCGCCCTGTCTTCAGCTTGCCGCATCCAGCATCTGCCTGCAGTCTTTCGCAGATCGCCATCCCACCTGGCCGGAGGGCGTCCTACACTACGTTTGCCCAGTCGCGGTCTCCACTCAAGAACACGTTTACCCCACCGGTTGTCGGTTCTTCGTGAGATATGGCCAGCCCACTGCCACTTCAGCTTGCTATTTCTTTGAGCTATGTCGATAACTTTGGTTCTCTGTCGGATGTATTCGTTGCGAATCCTATCCTTCAGAGAAACTCCGAGCATAGCTCTCTCCATAGCCCGCCGAGCGACTTTAAACTGGTGGACCAACCCTACCGTGAGTGTCCATGTCTCGTCTCCATAGGTCATGACGGGTAGGACGCACTGATTGAAAACTTTCGTTTTCAAACACTGCGGCATGGATGACGAAAAGTCATGATGTCGAACACTTGATAATAATATTTTAAATCTAAAAAAAAATGATATTGTAACGACCATTGCGATTTGTTACGTGCAAAGTACATGGATGTTATTGAAAATAACTGCGCCTAAACGCTTTAAATATATAATTACACGTTATCCATTTCAATTATAACAAGTTCATTTCGCAATGCTATGTACACCATCAGCACCAAATCAATTACAGTGCCTAAAACGAAATTTAATCAATTATGGGTATAATTATATACCACATAAATATAACATTGCCGTTATGATACAACTCCTTGACACGATATGTAATTATAGGGATAGATATTTCTAAATCAATAAAGTATATAGACATTTATTAGCTCATTAAAACTTTAACTTACACCTTTTTTATTGCATCAATTGAAGAGACGAGCATGCCGTTCGCCTGATGGTAAGCAATACGACCACCCATAAACAGTAGAAACACCATTCAGTACCTTGAGTTATAAAGTACTGTGTGGCATTCCACTACGCTCGTCATCCTGAGACATAAGATGTCAAGTCTCATTATGAAATGAAATGAAATAAATTTATTCGAACCCATAAAGCGTTATACATTATTTAGATTCAGTCAATATTAACTCTACCACCAGTTCGGAAAGCAGTTCTCACTAGAGAAGAACGGGCAAGAAACTCTAGTGTTGCTCTTTTCAAAATCAGTTCAAAGTATAAAATACAATTAATAATAAAGAATAACATGATATAGATATATTTGTTACTTTTATTTATGTACTGTAGTAACACCTTCTCAGCTAATTAATGGTCCATTCTTATTAGGATTAACTTCTTAATAGAGTGTGCGCTAAATTTATTAAGTGTCCCAATATTCATCAAGGTCTATGTAACTTTAGCTAGCAAAATGAAAGTAATTATTTTTTAGTTTATTTAGGTTTATAGTACTGTATCCTCTGCCTACCCCTATGGGATAGAGGCGTGATACTGTGTATGTATGTAGTACCGTAAGTGACAAGCAATTTAACCGCTTTCTTGGTTTAATGGCAACGTGTACTGTGAGGTCCTAATTTAGATTCCATGTTCGGGAAACAAAAAATAACAGAATTTCGTAATCCTATATTATGATTTTTTATACATGTTAATGGCCATGTAGTGCATTAACGTCGTGGGTTCAAATCCCGCCTTCTACTGTTTCTTTTTCAAGTTTCCATAAAAATATAAAAACAGAATATCGTAACTTAATTTACCCGTTTATCTACTCAGGAAAGTTGACTACTTCCTTCGAACTATTCAGGACTTAGGTCTAGTTTACTGATGATGATGATGTCCTCCACGACGTATCCGTCGACGGCGACACCTGGCTATACTCTGGAGTGCGCCCGAATGTGGCTGGCAAAGCCGAACTTAGATTTAAAAATGCGATTGCATTTCAAACAGCACAGTTGGCCCAGTGCATTGTATGTATAGTTATAAGTTCGCTTTGGTAGAGTCTTCCTTAATTGGCGTTTGGTATCGAGATTTTTAAGACGCGTGTTTCAAAATTGCTTATACCAGTAGTGACACATCTGCGCCACCGCGAACGTTGTTGCGAAATTTGTTCCCATTTATTAGCTGAGATGTTACAAGCTGTTAAGTTTCTCTTAAGGACATCTTTATAGCGGAGGTATTGTCCGCCAGCTTTACGTTTGCCTTTTTGTAATTCTGCATAGAATACAGACTTAGGCATTCTGTTTTCATCCATGCGTATCAAATGTCCACACCATCGTAACTGGGCTTTCATCAACAGGGACTCAATACCCGAAATGCCTGTTCTTCGAAGAACCTCAGTGTTTGGAATACAATCCTGCCATTTTATACGTAAAATTGTGCGTAAAGGAATTGAATAGAATCTACTGAATATTTAGGTATTAATGTGACCTATTAAGGCATTTGCAAACACTATTTTGTACATAAATTTGTCACTTAACCTCACTTTATCATGGGAGGTCTGTCATCTGTGTCCGAAGCGTAACTTATAAAACGAGAAACACATAATATTGCAGTTTAGCAGAATAGGTACGTAGTATTATTTGGAATGTCAGTCACCAAATAGTACACACACACACTAACGCCCTTTATCCCCGAAGGGGTAGGCAGAGGCTAGTGCACCCACTTTTCGCCGTTATTCCGTCTCATGATGTTATAGGGGGTGAGCCTATGGCCATATCGGGCGATTTTAAGAATATTGCCACAAATATTGAAATATATGTACAAGAAAAATATATCTAATTAAGGCAACGAAAGCACTCCAAAGCCATGCAATTTGTACTTAAATTTATCATTAAACGAGTAACACTACCCCAAATATAGTTTGAATTTATACTATTATTAAAAGCAACTCTAGTTCTGGGTGGTATATGAAAACTTGTCTTAAAACATGATACTACAACCAGTGTGGCGCTAAACTGTAATTTTCGCAAAACGAGCGCACGCGCGCTACGCACGATTTACTGTCGGTATGCACAAACCTTCCTTTTGCTGTAAGCGATACTAATTCCAATAAGCTCGCTATTTGGCGCATTATGTAATTAAAATTGACTACCATATTATTTTGTCTTCGGTTAACATACTATAGAAGCGTGACTAGTGTACTCATATTTCTATGATTTTATATTCGCTTATCGCATTCTAATCTCCGTGCAATTCAGGCGTTTTTTTTTTAATTAAAAAGACGAATTTTTTTCTTGCCTTTGAATTGAACCTCACAGTTTACTGTATGCTGCCACTACATAAATGAGAAAATTATACAAAGATTCTGAAAATTTGTACAGGCAAGTGCCATAATTTCCCTCATTAAAAAAACATACGGTTACAAAAAATTAACATACGGTTATCTATACAAGAAACATCACATCTCTAATTTCTTCAACAGGAAATAAGTCGTTTGCTAAAATAACAAATAAACATACTAACACACTTTCCGATTTATAATAAGTAGATAATAGTAAATAAGACATCGCCATTAGACGCGTATTACAGACAATTCGTCCGTCATTACTGTTTAAATATGAAGTGCGATTATATGGCGGCATTGTCCACGTAGTCACGATCTACTATTTAAAATGATGATTATAGTAAATTATTACAGCAACTAAAGCGTTTAGGCATGTTCCTTATCTATTAAGAGTAAGCAAATGGGTATTTCAAACTTTAGGTATCTATTGATACTCTTTTTCACTGACCAAACGGTTTTAGCACAAAATTATAATAGAATTACATAATTACTAAGTATTTATTATTTACTATGACTGGCTCAGTGGCGTAGTTGTGTTACGGTACGACAAAGCTGAGGTCTTAGGTTCGATCCCCGGGTCGGGAAAAGTGAAATTTGGTTTCTTTTCAGTTTCAGCCTGGAGTCTGGAATTCGTGCTCGATATGGCGATACGCTCGCTCCCTATCTCATCATGGGACAGAATACGCACGGCGAAAAGTGGGCGCACTAGTTTCTCCTCTGCTTACACCTTCGGGCATTAAAGACGTGTGTATGTGTGTGTATTATCAAGTACTATTTTTATTATTGTTTAGGTAACTTTGCCATACCCAAAATAAATACCTGTAGCGATGCTACTACTTGTGGGTGACTCATATCACCACTTTAATTAATTAAGTACTTATACATAAAGCTATTTTCTTTTTTACTCCTTATATTAACTATATACTGTGGTGTGATTCTGTTTTCTGTTAACTGTTAATAAACTATAGTGACTATTTGTGCCTATTTTATTCTTCTCTTTGAATACTCTCTTCACTATATTATATCTACCACACAACAACTACATACCCAACTATAACCTACCCAAATGCAGTGCAAAATTTAAAGTATCAATGCACTTAGCTGTAGCGAGATAAGAAATTGACCACGCAAGCAATTTTAAATTTAAATTTCATTCAACCTCATTTAAAATAGTTCCTTCAAGAGCCTATTTTATAATCATAATATACGATAATTTATTTTGTTGGCGCATATCACGCCTTTGATACGTCAATGGCCCCGAAATTCACTTCCGCCTAGTACGTTCACATCCGGGAGCTTTTTCTCCTAATAAAACTGAATCCGTCGTGCCACTATAGGCCGATTAGAAGCAAAAAAATCATCGGTATTTGTAAAGTATAAGAAATGCACGTTCACAAAAATCTGGGAACTATAGAGGTATCGTGACTATTTTTTATTTAAACTACACATTCCTTGTCTACTTAAAATAAAATTAAATTGCATTATTTAGTAAGAAAAGGCACACAATAAATATTATTATACAGTGTAGCACTATAGTGTTGAACTGAAGCATGTCGATGGAGGACCTCAATTTGCATCGTAAGACGATGACAACTTTTGTTGCTTGAAATAGTTTAAGATTTTTCCAACTTTTACCTCTGCTAACACTCTACCAAAAATTGTCCAGGAATAACGAATATTTCCACACATTTTCGATCATTTTGAACGGTAAAAGTGATACTAGGGCATGTAAAATAAAATATTACATTTACCTCTACGTTTCGTGTAACTTATTGCACAGTGTTATTTTCAAGAAGATAAGTATATGGTTTAAGCAACGCAAAGCCAAATGATTCTACAACTGATGACCTGTTGAAACGTACCTTGACATTATAGGTATACATACCCATCGCAGATTTGAAATTAATACAAGTAAGAAATCTAAGTTAATAGCGACATATTAGCTAGTATCCTTCCTATATCTCAAGTTAATTGACAACTTCCACGCTGCTTGTTACTGTGTAAGTCTATGAGATTAACAAATATGATGAAATAGTTGTTTTCCGGATATTTTTAACGGTTTTGCAGGTCAAACGGATAGGCGGATAGTGATACGTTTAGAGTAGTAACATGCATATCTTACTAGGTCGTATTATGTAGTAGATCATTTGTATGATAGGGCAGCTACTACCGCAATGTAAATTTTGCTGAAGGAGCATTCTGGACACATTTCTGTGTACCGTTTCAGGTAATGAAACTTTTTGACATCCTGAGACTTAAAAACGAATTTATTAGTTGGACAAACAACATCCTGAGAGTTAAAAACTTTTTATTAGTGATGAGAACAGAACTGTGCCGTGCAGTGCTTATAATTAAAAAAATGGTTAGTGTTTCTACTTTTAATGGATTATTATGACGTTTTTAATTACATCAGCGGTTTGCTTCTCTTGTCGATTAATTAAAAAAAGGTAAGTATGTAAATATAGTGAGAAAAAATCTGCTTGTATTTATGACAGAAATAATGTTCCTATGTCCTAACATTCGTTTCAAAGTCACGAGACAGTCAGTCAGTTTTCCCGCCTAAACTGTTTATCACGTCATGGACCGGATTTGGTGTACGCAAATCGTGCTATTAACAATCAGTTCCGTTTAGATACAATAAATTATATGTTATAAACAATTGAAAATCGTTACATTTACAAGCCCTTGTCAATTGGTGGCGTGCTTGGCCGCCATTGTTTATTTAGCTAGGCGTGCATCTAGATTCTAGATACGCCTGCATTAGCACTAATAGTTAACTTTTATTATTAAACCCGTGGTTAGTATCTAATAAAATGCATTTTCATAATGCCACAGCGCCAATACATAAAGTAGAGTTCGCAGCACGGTTATAAATTGAAGTAATTAGTTCCTATTTTTAATTAACAGTTGACATTCAGTTAAAATTATACTACCTCTGTAATAATTTGAGTACCCTACATTGCAAATTACTTTTTTTTAGACGTTTAATTATTTTGATTAGATAATTATCTGTACGTTAATCAAAATTGCATTATATGCGATGTAATCATGTACTTTATTGCACTGTATGTATATGCAAATTTCGAAAATCTTACAATGAAGTAATACAATTGTATAATTGTACTTTTTTTGACGTATTCATGAATTGTGTCATGTTCGACTTTAACTTTATTTAATAGCAAGTACATTGTATTTCATAATATTAATCCAAGACACGTTGAATTCTACAACATTATAACAATAACGTAGGAAAATTCAAAGTGTCTTCAACGATGAACTCCAATGGGAGTTGACCCCAGACCGATAGTTGCCGGGACGAGGCACTATGAAGGGTTTGTAATAGGATATATATCTTCATTCAAAGCACGTAAAGCCGTTGGTCCTGCGCCTGATCTCTCTCCGGTCATGTCGGATTGCCGTCTCACCGGAATATGAGAGTGAAGGAATAGCGAGTGCACCTGTGTATTGCGCACACACTTGTGCAGTATAATATCTCCTGCGTACCTGGCTGATCTCCGTTGAGATTGGCCGCCGTGGCCGAAACTGGCTAGGAGGATTTCATTCATTTCATATATCTTCATTATGCAACAGAAAACCTCATTTTAAGGGCATAGTTACCCAAGAAAATTATATAGATTCATGTTCAACGCTCCAAGCATCCGCTCATCTGACAAGCCAGCTGTACATCACTTCCGCCGTAGGACGACGTTAAGTGACATACATAACTGGCTAACGGAAATGACATGGTAAACCTGGCAATGAAACCTTAACCAAATTTCATTATTGTGTAACATTTGATGTATGTCTGTCTACCACGCAAGGTCAATGTCTCTATTGCCCTAAATACAATCGGAAGTTCTTAATGTATGCTTCAACGGTAAAGGAAAATATCCTGCGGAAACTTATGTACGTAGGAATTCACAAAGGGGAAGAATTCCTACCTAATACACTCATTAGGCCAGCGTGGTGGAATAAGGCTCTAAAACCCTTTCAACAGTCAGAATACTCGTGTCTAGCAGAGTGATAAAAACCCTCCAAGCTGAATCTCAACGGAGATCAGCCAGATACTTAGGAAATAATTTAGTGCATAAGTGTGTGCGCAATACACTGGTGCACTCGTTATTCCTTCATTCTCATAGTACGGTGAGACGGCAATCCGACATGACCGGAGAGAGATCAGGAGCAGGACCAACGGCTTTACGTGATTTCCGATGCGGAGTATCACACCACCAACTTCCTGACTCCGAGTTGCAGTTGATTTTTTTTCGCCGTCACAATCAGCAGTGTAATATATAATATAGGAATGTATTATTAGTTCTTACTACTACAAACCTACTTACTATTACTACAGTTAGCTAATCATAAACAAGTTCTGAGCTATAAAATAAGCTTAACAATCGCAAATAAAGAACATCAAGACCGCCAAGTAGTTAATGTTATGTTTACAAAATTAAAACATTGAAATATGTACACCAAGTCCCATTGGGCAATTTTAATATATTAAAATAAGTGAACCGCTACAACTCATTAGCTTTTGATTGATAGATCTAAGATATGATGTATAAGTGATACAACACAACAAAGCCCTACATTACAACACGTTTGTTGTTTATTTTATACGACACATTAAAAACATAATGAAACATAACAATAATGTCGGATTACTTGAATAATTTAACGGTGTTGAGTCGATGATGGATCGCACTAATTTATCATTTACGCGGTTTAGAGCCTCATAAAACAGGTGTTATTTAATTTCTGTTTGTTTATCCATTGAGTTATGGAGTACAAATTGTTTTATTGATAAGGCTGTTAAATATTTAAGGGCTTGCTAATAGGCATCTTAATATGGTGATTAAACTGTTTCCAAGTAATTTATAAAAAATTAAGTAGGTAACAATTATATACGACTAAGAGAAGATATTGTTTTCAAAAGTGGCATTGTATCACTGTTATACACATTTCACGCTAGATCGAAAAAAGTTATTTTTCGAATAAAAAGGATACGTTATACTTTTACCCTCGAAGGGGTGGGCAGAGGTGCAGCTAGGGCACACTTTTTGCCACATGTCTTCCGTCCTATGATGTGATATGGCGATCGTATCGTTTTCGCCATATCAGGCACAAATTCCAGACTCCGAGCTGATACTAAGGGCGGTAGTAGTCTGTCAAGGCACGCGACGGACACCGGTGTCCATATATATAGGGTTTTTCCATACTTCTATATATGTAAGCGGAGCTTGACGGGTCGATAAATCAACTTAAGATTAATTTATTAATACCACCCTAAGCAGTAAAACTTAATCACATTGCCCGACTCGAGTTTCGAACCCCGGACCTGCCAGTAAGCTGAGGCAGTCTTTTAAATAAAACCTTGAATTAGTGCAACCGTTCAAATAACACGTTAAAATTGTTTAATCAGACCTTGCAAGTTTTTCTACAATCGAACGCGCCAAAAATGGAAAATATATAATACACATGTTTGGTATTATTCTAAAATAATCAATATCCCCGACAAATCTCATTATTGGGTCTGAAAACTGCTTAATATTTATTTTAACCTACCATAAGTAGAGTTGCTCTTGATTTTAGAAATTCATTAACTTATGTGTTGCATTGGCAATTTAATGAAATAGTCATAATAGCTACATTTTAATACAAATACAGTTACATTGTAATACAAATAAATAATAATTTATTCACATAATATAATTTAATCTTTTAACAAACATTTGCTTTAAAAAGACGATCATTCTTTGAGACGAAATGATTTTATTATCATTTTAAAAGTTTAAATATGTTGAATAAACATTCATAAATAATTGAAATTATGTGGACCTAGTCATATATTGTAAACATATAATTATTTTGGTTTTATTCTTATGTTAATTGATTAACAATACGCACGTAACTTCGAAAAGTCAGAGGTGTGTGCCTTGGGTTTTGAACCTATGGACGTTGTTTCGGTAGACCGTTCCATTCGCAACTAGGCTATCGTCTACTTTAATCAATTAATTAGTTAATCCATTAAATTATCGTTCGCTTTAACAGTGAAGGAAACCATGGTGAGGAAACCTTACATATCTGAAAATTCTCCATAAGAATTTCGAGGGTATATGGTAAGTCTGCACACCCGCACTAGGTCAGCATGATGGAATAAGGCCTAACCCCTCTCAGTAACAGAGAAGGCCCGTGGTCAGCAATTGGCAGTATATAATAACACGGGCTGATTGCATAGCCTTACATAGTTATGCATATGTAAGCGGTCCTTAGGAAAGAGTAACAATATTGCATTTTTGTACAGCACCTATAAATCATTGTGATTTTATTTTTGTTGCTTAAATATTATAAAAGTGAAATAATTTGCTTGAAATAATTACACATCAAGCGCTGTAGCTGTGTCGTAAAAATTCCTTGCTATCGGTACATTGTTCGGATAATCATATAGTATGATAAAGTTTGCATAATGTGTTCTGAATCCAGTAATATTACCAGATACTTCATGCTTCAACAATATTTTTCTTAAAAAAGTAACGTAAAATTAAGCAGAAATTATAAAAAAAAAAGTTAAAACACACACACACACACACTCTCACGCCTGTTATTCCCGAAGGGGTAGAGGTAGAGGCGCAACTAGTGCACCCACTTTTCGCCGTTATTCCGTCCCATGATGTGATAGGGGGCGAGCCTATCGCCGTATCGGGCACAAATTCCAGACTCCGAGCTGATACTGAATAGAAACACTCAACATCACTTTGCCCGACCTGGGAATCGAACCCGAGACCTCAGCTTTGCAGTCGTACTGTAATACGACTACGCCACCGAGGCAGTCAGTCGGCAGGCAGTCAGGTGACCCACATACTTTCAAAATTCTTATAAAAAACTTCTCAGGTATACAGGTATGGTTATGGGCTCCTTTTCCCGCACTTAGCCCGTAAAGTATCGGGCCATTGTGCGTGATATGCGTGCCAGCTATAGGACAAGCCAGCCTAACTCCGACCAGAAACGCAGGATCTTCCTGGTATCTCCACAGGCTTCTCGGAGTGACCCCGGTGAGTCGAGGATTTCTGCCCGTTGTGCAGCTACACCTTTGCATTCCAGGATGACGTGGGCAGCTGTTTCATCGACCAAGGTATACAGGTTTCCTCACTATACTTTCTTTCGCCGTTAAAATAAGCGTCAAATTCACAGATAATCACACATAACTTTAGAAACGTCAGAGGTGCGTGCCATTGCATTCTCATCTCGACAGGCCGTTCCACTCCCAGGCTATCGCCTTGCATTAGAATACATTAAATAAAAAATATTACAAATAGTTTCGTGAGCAAACACGGGCATAATGTCCGCCGCATTAAAATATACATAATTCTTGCTCATTAACTGAAAGTAATCGGATGTGAGTGACAAACAGGGGCGTTGTAACAACCTTGATTATCAGTGGTAGTGTCAACGGAGCATTTGGTTGGGAATGTGGTAATAATGACCAGTAACACGTAACGAAATACTTGAATTAGAATTCCCACGCATAATGTGGGGTCGATGGCGTAGAATAATCGAAGGTAGACCTCTATGATCGTTTACACACTCGTACAAGAGAGGCTACTGCGAAAAACGAAATCCGTAGTTTTGGGTGACGGATCGCACGTTTTCTTACTACGAAGTGTTACGGATCCTTCTTTATGAAGAGTTGTTGCGTGACGAAAGTGTTGAGCGAAGTCGGAAGCGTCGCAAACTGCGTGAAACCTTCGTTCAACGGTGACGGATCCGAAGTAATTTGGTAGTAAGGTTAAATCCGAAGTTCGTCGTTTCTTCGTTTCGGACCGACGTTTCGGATTTCGTTTTTCGCAGTAGCCTCTAAGGTTACGGGCCAACGCCCGTTCCTCCGCCTCTTCCTCGACAGGAACACCTTATTCAAGTCAAATGTGAATAGGCTGCTACTAGACAGGCATGCTTCATCGTCGACCGCATCGTCGCTTAACACCAGGTGAGATCGTGGTCAAATGCCTGCACTAGGTTTTTTAAATAAAAAAAAATAAAAAAAACATTTAACTTATTTTGTTTAATGTAGAAAACCTCCTGCACTAATATACCTGAGATTCTAACTTCCACTGGGAAGTTTGCATGTGTAATTTGAATACAGAAGCCACCATCCACCATACCAGCCCTGTATATACAGCCCACTGCTGAGCACGGGCCTCCTCTACTACTGAGAGGGTTTAGGCCCTAGTCCTCTACGTTGGCCTAGCGCGGGTTGGCAGACTTCACATACCTTGGAAATTCTATTTGGGGAATTCTCAGGCTTGTAGGATTCCTCAAGACGTTTTCATTTACTGTTAAAGCGAGGGACAATTGATAAACAATACACATATGACTATGAAATATATATATGACTATATGAATTTACTGGTGGTAGGTCTCTCATGTGTAAGAGTCCGTCTGGGTGTGTACCACCGCAATGTCTATATTCTACCGCCAAGCAGTAGTATGCATGCACTGTTGTGTCTCGGTTTGAAGAGCATTGTAACCAGTGTAACTACTGGACATTATGAGACTTAACACCCTATGGCTCAGGATGACCAGAGCAGTGTAATGCCACACAGTACTCTGTAACTCAAGGTGCTGGATGATGTTGCTACTGTTTATGGGTGGTCGTATTGCTTACCATCAGGAAAACGGCATGCTCGTCTCGTCATTCAATGCAATAAAAAAAAATATGTCTTCGAAACAAAGAAGGCGTTACTTTGTAATTGCTTTAGCTAGTAAAAAAGCTCTGAAGAAGTATCTACCACCTATAAAATCTCATACTGCCAAAAAATCATGGATATCCTGTACGGATAAAAAAGCACTCTGTAAAAAAAATGGTATGTTCCAAATTAAGCCGACCCACCGCGTTATAGACACATATATCTATCTGTAGTGTAGTTCAATCACTTGAGAACTTACTTTTACTAGTTAAGAGTTAGGTATTTTCAATTTGAGCTTCACAATCATTAGCTTATAAATAGCTGTTTGAGTTACGTGGTATAAACGGCAATGCGACATTATAACGAGCACCTGCAATTTTTTATAGCTAATAAAATCAATCTTTCCAATTATGGTCTCGTATGAATAATATTTATGGAACATAATCGTAATATACATATTAAGTAATAGCTAATAGTTTTTAGTAATCGATTTCAATTGGTTACTGCGAACCAATGCCAAGAATTAAACAATCAAATAAGTCATTAGTAAGCAGGTCAACATTTTTTTTTTGCTTTTAAATGACGCGCAGAGCACGCTTGATGGTAAGCGATGCAACCGCACATAAACAGTAGCAACACCACACATAACTTTGAATTACAAAATATTGCGTGGCACTCCGCTACGCTCGTCTCCCTCAGACATGAGATGTTAAGACTCATAATACCCAGTAATTACGCTGGCTACAATGCTTTTCAAACCGGAACACATCAGTGCATGTACTTTTTTTTTCGCGGAGAAAATGACTTATTACTACCGCCCAGCCTTCAAGGGGGGCGACTGAGCGGTTATGTTGGGTTCACCGTGCCTTACGACCCAGCGTTGAGCCGCCGGGGCGAGTCCCTAACCTATATACACCGCACGGCATACCAACTAAAACTCCGCGGCGGCCTTCTCGGCGTATTAGAAACGGCTGCGGGTTTCCCCGGACTAAAAGTGTCTAAGTTGTCGTCCACAGCCGCCCCTGCGCGATGCCGCCTAATGCAGCCCGTCTCCTATTTGGGGGCTCAGAAGCCCCCGCGCACCGAAGGACGCCCTCTGTGTCAACGACAGCATGAGGGACAGTGCATGCACACTGCTGTTTGGCAGTAGAAATAGACATTGCGATGATACATACTCAGGCGGTTCTTGCATAAGAGAGACCTAGCACCAATAAAGTAATTCTGTCCCCTTATTCTCTATGACCCACGTTATTTTCACCGTTCGTAATAAGCGCGTAAAATAACTCATTGCGGTTATCACTATGCAAATTGCCATACAGAATACCATTTAACGCTAATTTATGGCATGCTTGTTAGCATGCTTCTCGTGACGTGTAAAAGTGCCCTTAGGGGCCTAATTACTGAATTTGAATTTGAATTTGAATCTCTCCATTGCGA
Organism: Lapara coniferarum; assembly: GCA_949316025.1. Classification (NCBI taxonomy): domain Eukaryota; kingdom Metazoa; phylum Arthropoda; class Insecta; order Lepidoptera; family Sphingidae; genus Lapara; species Lapara coniferarum. Next base: position 29,355,881 of record OX438919.1, read on the forward strand.
CTTGACAGGAACTTATCTTATGAATTTGAGCTTTTGTGAGAGCCCAAGTTTGACAGCCGTGGGTAAGAACAGGTAATATCCAACTGTTGTACAACTTCTTCTTGATAAACAAACAATCAAATCTTTCATCTTTATAAGTATAGAAAACAAATGTTGCTAGCAAAAATTGCGCGCATTTAATGCTTCGTCCAAATGAGACTTTACTATCGTTTATTGAAAGCTCTAAGAGGCCGAACGAATGCTGATCGAGAGGCACGACCAAGCTTTTGTTTGTAATAACCTGCCTCAATTAACTCCAATAATTCGGCATGTGTCCTAGGCCTGAAATATTAGACGGACATTAGAGATAAGGCCTTCGGGCTATGAAATGATTAGTGTTGTCAATATGTAATGTATTTATACATAACCAGTTCATTAAACATTGACCGATAAACCATATAAATATTAGTGAATAAGTGTTATTTTCATAATTTCTCAATTATCGTGTGATTGTTGACATTGACCCATAAACCATATAAATATATGTTATTTTCATTATTTATATATTACCATATCATTGTTGAATAGTTATAAATAGAATAAAATTATTTGTAAGTAATAGCATTTGCCCGCGACTCCACCCGCGTTAAAAAAAGACGTGTGGCACTCGGAGACTGCCGCCGTAAAGCTATTGCATAGCATTTTTTATCAACTTATGTAATTACAATTATTTATTTATTTTATTTATCCATTTTTTTTTATTTTCCCTTGTTTTTCTTTGATATTAATTCAACTTTTTGAGCGTCGCATCGTGTTTTTTTTTCACGTCCTAGCCCCACAGTCCTGTATTATATACTGCCCACTGCTGAGCACAGGCCTAATCTACAACCGAGAGGGTTTTAGGCGTTAGTCCACGCACTAATGACTTTTCTAAAAAACTATGTGTGTATTATTTGTGAATTATCTCTCGCTTTAACGGTGAAGGAAAACATCGCGAGGAAACCTGCAGACCTGAGAAGCTTTCTTTAAGAATTTCAAAGGTATGTGAGGTCTTCCAACCCGCAATTGGCTAGCGCGATGGACTAAGGCCTTAACCCTCTCAGTTGTAGAACAGGCCCGTGCTCAGCAGTGGGCAGTATATAATACAGGGCTGGTATGGTATCGCATACAATTAAACCCGAAATAATATTTTAGGTAAAGACTTAAGAAATGTCGAAATAACACATACCTTTCTGCCAGTGCCCTGAAAGTACATTAGCCCACTTAAAACCAATAAACCATATAGAAGGTCGCGTAAATGAGCTCTATTTTTCGGCAGGCGGCCGAATCATTACACTGTTATGAAATGTAATTGACTGAAATAAATAATGGTATGACCGAACAAATTAATTGGATACCTTGTTTGAAGTTGTATGAAGGCGGTTGTATTGGTCAATTAACGTTTTTTTGACCTCACACGAACTTCTCTTGGAATTTAATGGAAATTTGCAACATTTCCTTGCTAACGTTTTAGCTACATAGTTACATTGTCTTTTACGACTATGTTTCAATTTGAAATCTTGGTTGTTTAATCCACAAGCAAAAGTCAGAAATACATATACATATATACACTCACGCCTTTTATAACTGAAGGAGTAGGCAGAGGCGCAACTAGTGCCCACACTTCTTGCCATTATTCCGTCCCATGATGTGATAGGGCGCGAGCCTGTCGCCATATCGGGCTCAAACTCCGGACTCCGAGGTGATACTGAATAGAAAAGCTCAATATCACTTCGCCCGACCCGGGGATCAAACCCAAGACCTCAGCATTGCAGTCGTATCATAATACAACTACGCCACCGAGGCAGTCATACATAAACAAAGTTGCACAATAAATTAATCAAGTCTTTCTTTGGTATTTAGTATATGCTACGCTGGACTTTAGAGAATGCATTGATTTAATGTAAACATATTATGGTATTTAGAGATAATAATTCTACCCAAGATAGTTTTACGACAAGATAAAATTTCTCAAATTACTAGTGCGGCTGCCATAATGCAATCAATGCAATGCAATGCAATCAGCCCTGTATTCTATATTGCCCACTGCTGAGCACGGGCCTCCTCTATTACTGAGAGGGTTCAGGCCTTAGTCCACCACGCTGGCCTAATGCGCGTTAGCAGACTTCACATACCCTCGAAATTCTTATAGAATTATCAGGTATGTAGGTTACCTCATGATGTTTTCCTTCACCGTTAAAGCGAACGATAATTGATAAACAATACACACATAACTTCGAAAAGTCAGAGGTGTGTGCCTTGGGTTTGAACCTCCGGACAATGTCTCGGTAGACCGTTCCATTCCCAACTAGGCTATCGTCGCTACATATGCCATAATAAAACTCTATAATTGTAAGAAATCGTGAGTGCAACAACTGGTTGACAAATAGTCAATTCAGGAATTAAAAGGGATTGGAAAATTGCTATTGTATTAAACGTGTTTCCTAATAGGACACAAACACATCTTGGAGCAAAGTATCAGCCACTGGGCGTGTTATTCACATAAAAAATATATTTAAACATTTTAATAAATTTAAAAGTGATTTATTTGTTTGAAGTAATAATATTCAATAAATAGAGATATTGTAGGAATTCTGCATTAATTTAAATTGATCCTATAAAATTTTAATGCAACCACACGCAAAAAATATTCGAGATTGCAAGTAAAGTCGTAAACGGAATGCGTGGAAATGCAACGCACAAAAAAGACCATACTCATTTATCTTAGCAAAAGCAGTTTCGTGTACACTATATTTTACTGGAATTATGTTTTTCATTACCTTTATGTTGATTATAATTACCTCTATTCCTTTTAGTCGCAATTCCGACCGTAGGATTTTAATAAAAAATCTTACTTTATTGATGCTTCTACGGCCATATGCATAAATAGAAGGGGGCCAGGATTTTAAGGCAGCCTACTATTACTATATAAAAAAAAAACGGATTTTTGATGTAGGCACGTAGACAGAACTCATTTTATTTTTTAAGACTAGGACACTGGCCTCCGTTGCTATGCCAATGCTTGTACCCTAGAAGTACATATATGCAATGCAATGCAATCAGCCCTGTATTTATATGCTGCCCAGTGCTGAGCACGGGCCTCCTCTACAACTGAAATGGTTTAGGCCTTAGTCCACCACGCGGGCCTAGTGCGGGTTGGCAGACTTCACATACCCTCGAGATTCTTATGAAGAATTCTCTGGTATGCAGGTTTCCTCACGATGTTTTCCTTCACCGTTAAATCGTAAGATAATTGATAAACAATACACACGTAACTTCGAAAAGTCAGAGGTGTGTGCTTTGGTTTTGAACCTCCGGACATTGCCTCGGCAGACCGTTACATACCCTACTAGGCTATCGTCTACTTCAAGTAACATACATCATATTATTAATGAAGACTATGTAGTATGTGACTTCGTTGGTTAATGATTTTTTATATTTTGTCATTGCTTATACACATATCTTCAGATTATTTCCGAAACCATTACAAAAAGACTACATTGTTGTGCTATGCAGTTTATAGTAAACTAAGTAAAGATGTTGAAAACGTGTTAATGCCTTCGCCAATAGTGCCAACTATTGTGTAATTACATTGAAACCTTTATTGAGCCCTCTGCATAATGGGTTTTGCTTTTTTACATAATCTTGCCAGGTGCCTTACGTTAAATATATACCTGGGATAAAATATAGCCTATAATACACAGAGACAATGTAATTTTTTTTATGAAGAAATGAATGCTTTCAATCAAACATACCAAATTATCTTTACTTTTATAATGTTATGTCCTTCTAGATACCTATAATGTCGCAGGTAGACGCTGGATGCAGGCTGCTTCTAACAGGTCGGTTTGGAATTCTTTGGGAGAGGCCTTTGTTCAACGAAAGAAATGAAGATAGATGTATAGATAATGAAAACTTTATAACGTATCCATTGCGTAAATTTTTGTTAATAATTTCTATATAAGCGGCTATGTTCAAGCATTGTATATCAATATTAAATAGAATAAGAATAATTTTCTTTAACAATGCCATTTAAACAATGTAGGTATTGCAAATCGTATCTGGGGCCGGATTGCATTTCGTTACGTTCTCATTCGAATAAAACAATAGATACAATTAAAGTTTGCTTCCTATCTGTCTTGCCCTAACACGGATTTAATTTAAGCGGCGGCGTGTTTATTTTATTCATTGAATCAGGAACGTGAACAGCTAACGCAAACATTTTACTACATCATATTATTAACATAAATGCGAAAGGTTGTGAAAAATTTTAAGATTTTTAACAAAAGCAAACGCCGAAAATGCTGAACGGAGTTGAATGAAATTTGTCACAGGGATGGCCCATATCTGGACTTAAAAATTATGTCACATTTTATCAGCAGAAATCCAATACTAATATCCAGCAGAAACCTATAGGTATCTATATGAGAACTCGCTGGATGCATGCCGCTTCTAACAGGTTTTACGGTAGGCAGCGGCATTACGGTAGGCAGCGGCTTGTCTGTGTCCCCGGCATTGCCAAGTCCATGAGCAACGGTGGCCCCTTACCACTAGGTGGGCCGCTAGCTCGTTTGCCTAAACTGGCAATAAAAAAAAAATGTTGGTCTGGAAATCTTTGGGGAAGCCTATGTTCAGCCGTGGACTTCTAAACGCTGAAGAAGATAAATCTTTATCGGAATATGTGATTGTTCTTCATAATTGGGATAGATGCTACAGACAGTCATCATCATGAGCCACATGACGTCCACTGCTGACCATAGGCCTCCCCCAAAGATTTCCAGATGGACCTGTCAAAAGCGGCCCGCATCCAGCGCGTTCCTGCGGCCTTTACCAAGTCATCGGTCCACCTTGCAGGTCAGACAGACAGTGTCACTCTATATTTTCTAGTACTTGCCCACAACCCACTCCAATGTGGGGTCGACGTAACATACTTTGTCGAGCATGTTGAAGAAATGATTCAGTTGAGTTCTCAAAAAGAGTCAAGATCCAAGATTACGCTACGATGGCAAATGTTATTTACGAATAAAAAAATTATGTTTTTTTTGAATGGGTACTGCAAAGTGACCCCATTGCAACTGATGGTAAGTGCGGTCCTGGTGTACAACGCTATGCTATATGCAATAGATAAAACACTATGCTACGGACGAATCCAACAAGGAATAGATTTGTCGTGATACATGCCAGAGAAAAAGCAACAAACAACAAATTAACAACCTATGAAATGTAAAACTATGAACCAATTTGGAACTTAGAAACATCCCAAACGTCCCTTAATATACTTATTTAAAACTAGCATTTGCCCGCGGCTCCGCCCGCATTAAAAAGTTTTTCCGGGATAAAAGTCCCGGTTTATATTTTCCCGGGATAAAAAGTAGCCTATGTGTTAATTCAGGACATGATCTACCCGTGTGCCAAATTTCATCGAAATCCGTTCAGTAGTTTTTGCGTGAAAGAGGAACAAACATCCTTACATCCATACATCCAAACATCCAAAACATCCATACATTCTTACAAACTTTCGCCTTTATAATATTAGTAGGATACTAATTATTATGATAGCATCATACAAACCAGCTCAGCATTTCATTGCAAACCATGCTAGCCTACTCAACGGGGTCGGCGAAGGCATGCTGTTGAGTTTTATATGTAAATTTTGAGCTCCAAACACCCCCAATCTCCCTCCTAATCCCCATATTTTCTTTTAAGGACAAAAGTGTATCAATTCTTTGATCATTGAGGCCAAAAGCGCTAGCAAAGTTACTGTATTGCACAATTGTCGATAAAACATTCTTGGACACTGACTATTGAAACAGTTCTCGATTCCAACTGCAAGTTTCGCGCTCTAAGTTATCGCAGATTGATCTGTAAGAAAGCGAAATAGACAGCAATTTTAAAACATAAATTGGTGCTAGTATATTCGCCTAAGAATTACGGTGTGAATTATCAATGCATTTAATCTTATCTTTCTTCTTACCTACATTATAAAAGACTTCCTTGGTGGCTTAATTGTATAACGGTACGACTGCGATGCTGAGATCTAGGGTTCGATTCCCGGGTCGGGCAGTGATATTGAGTTTTTCTACTCAGTATCAGCCCGAAGTCTGGAATTTGTGCCCGATATAGCGATAGGCTCACCCCTTATCACATCATGGGACGAAATACGTTCGGCGATAAGTCGGTGCACTAGTTGCGCCTCTGCCTACCCCTTCGGGGATAAACGGCGTGAGTGTGTATGTGTATGTGTACATTATAAATGGGAAAGTTTGTTACGATGTTTGTATGTTTACAAACGTTAGACAGATTTGAATTTGGCAAAAATATTTGAAAATTATACAGTGGGACTTTTATTTAAGAAATAATTTTGCATGAGGGAAAGCCGCAAACAAAGTAAAGTCTAGTTTAACATTTGTCACACTGTTTACACTTGATAAACCATCGTCGTATGCGCTCCGTGACAGAGGTAGACTGAATATTTGCAAAGCAAACCGTTTGCGCAATGTATTGGTGCTGCACTAGTAAGAATTATCGAGACAATCGGACAGGTGGCACATTGACCAACGCTTAATCTATTTTATATGCGAACGATGCCAAACGTACAGGTTTTGATTTTAGACCTTGTCCTCGAGTTACATAAAATATGTTATTATAAAAGTAGGTAAATATACCTAATAAAATATCGCCTTCATAACACAAGAAGCCTAAAGGCGTTACGTCGACATCCTACTAATATTATAAACGCGAAAGTTTGTAAGTATGTATGGATGTATGGATGTATGGATGTATGGATGAATGGATGTATGGATGTTTTGGATGTTTGGATGTATGGATGTAAGGATGTTTGTTCCTCTTTCACGCAAAAACTACTGAACGGATTTCGATGAAATTTGGCACACGGGTAGATCATGTCCTGGATTACACATAGGCTACTTTTTATCCCGGGAAAATATAAACCGGAACTTTTATCCCGGAAAAACTTTTTAACGCGGGCGGAGCCGCGGGCAAAATCTAGTTGTATAATATTACATTCAAAACGATATATGCTCGAAAGCGGTTGTAATTATAGCGTTAAGCCGCTTTAATTATATTTTAACAAGACTATGAATTTATTAACTGTGGTAATTATACCGCATATTATTATGCAGGTAAGTAGGTGATATTTTGTTCTCTTTTTAAGATTTCTCGTCATGTTACCTATTATGATAAGAGTGATTTCATTCACTGTGGTATAAATAAAAAAAAATATTTCATTTTACCATCAATTATAAAAATCATAATACAATTTTGAGTTATAAATAACATTTGAGGCCAAAGAAATCAATGTTTTTCTAATAAATATTAGGTCCTTTATAGTATGTCTGTGTAATATTGTGATCTCAAGATAAAAACAACTGTAACAAAATTTTAATAACTTTTTTTTTCCTCGACAATAATATATTCACCAAAACATAACAGCGTTTCGTACGCATTAAAATGATCATCTTCGCAATTAAATATTAATCATAAAATAATTTAGCATATCGATTTTTTATGACTTCAAAAGGGCAAATCAGACATGAGTCTTAAGTATTTACTTGTACCTATATACCACGGATAATGTCGAAAGGGTCCGGAACAAATGTCAGTACGGTACTGTTACAAATAGCCCTGATAAGGAACAATACGGACAAACGATACTAAGCTTATTTATTGACATTCTACAATAGTGAATAGATAAAGTTGGGCTTTCATTTCGTTTCCGTTATAATTAGTTCAAGGACTTCTGATAAGGTAAATGGACTAAACACTGATATTGCATTAGATAAATCAATATTAATATTCAAGTACTTTGTAACACATTTACTTGCTGTAGAGTTTTTATCGTATTTAAATAATGCAGTACATACAGTTTATTATCATGGTTGATTTTTATGAAACATTGGATTGCATTTTTGTCTACCTAAATGCTATAAACATATTAGAACTGATAAAATTATTTACTATCGAACTGTATCACTTTTTCCGTTTTTTTTTTTACTCTAGTTGTCGAGTCAAAACCGTGGGGTTCTTCTTGGATATTTATTGTAGTTTTGTTTACGTTAACCATGTTATGTGTAATATCGCTTTTTACTCAGTAGTTTAAAGTCAATTGACTCGTAAGTAAAAAATATTTACTTATTAGAGTTTATTATTGCTGTTGACAAAGTGTAATTTAGTGATTTATAAGACGCAAGGCGCATTTTTTATGTATCTCGAGAATAAATAAATACAAATGCTCATGTTACGATTCGTTTAAAAATCGCACGAATAATAAATCAAAGTAAACTGATACTGATTATGTAACTGATCGTAATGTATTTTAAATAGGCATTTCTATTCAAAATTGCTCGGAATTTTTATATGATTGTTTATCTTTTTCCTTTTTATTCCATTCAATAACGAGCCGAGCATGCCGTTCACCTGATGGTAAGCGATACGACCACCCATAAACAGTAGCAACACCATTCAGCACCTTGAGTTACAAAGTACTGCGTGGCGTTCCACTGCGCTCGTTATCCTGTGACATAAGATGTAAAGTCTCATTATGTCCAATTACAATTTATTTATTTGCTCAAATGATCTATTTAATAAAGACAAATGTTGACGAAGGCATAAAACAATAAATACCTACTTGGTAAAATATATTTTATGTTTTTAACGCCGGTATAGTTTCAGCGTTGCAGTACTCTTCGGCCGTACTGTCTCATCCAGCAGAATGAGAGGTACTTTTGCTGGTCTTTATATACCTTTTATTTTTATTTTCTGGTACTTTTGTGGTTTAAAATTATATTCGCCACAAATCTTTCTCTCTTTCTCTCATGTGATAATAATTGTTTTTATTTACAAAAGTTCAGTTTTCTTATTGATCAAATTCTGTAGCAAATATTAGAGACTTTACCCTGTACCTTTAATTCTACGTGTGCGTTTACAATAATCTAACTATATTATGATTAATACTGTTACTTGTTAGTTATCCATTCTGATTGAATTGATAACCGCTTGTCACGCCTACTTGAATAAAAATATTGAATTTTCAATGGTTGCCAATTATCTGTACCTAGTTTAGAGATAAATATCGCCTATTTTGTATGGAAATAGCTAAGTTCTCGCGTAGCCAGGTATCCGCGGCGTATGTCGGAATTATCAGCAAGTAACTATGCTCATATATCAACTAAAATCTATGGTCATATTTGAAGAACAAGCGAAAGCTTCTATGCACCGTATTTTACCTCAAATCTCACTCGTTAAAAAATCATCCATGGCACAAAAGTATAGACAATAAAAAACACTAATTTTGCCATTGAATTATTGGTTTTATCATCGAAACGTAAAATGTTCTGTAAATTTAATTTAATTTATAGAAAATTTTACGTTATAAAAGAGACACCAACAATGAACCAGGATAATAATATTTTACTTTCTTTGCAAATCTTTAATAAAATAATTGTACATTATTAATTATTTTTAAACTATAAAAATACCCTAAAAGTATAATTATAATTCGGTGTATTTAAAAGAAACATACACCCAATAAAACTAGGTACGCAATATAAGTAATACGAAAATGTAGAATGTTATTTTCTTTATTATAATGGGTTTTTAATACATCAATGATAATTATATATATTTTTTATGACATTTGTCTGTATATTTTTCCAATTTCAAGTTAGGGAAAAGCCTCGTCCTAAGTGATAATTTTGGTTTTCTTATACACCATAATGCTCTTTGAGTATGTCGCAGTAAAACAGTGGCTACCTTACCAAAACTTCATGGAGGAGTTTTAGCGGCAATAAAAAAACACTTGATTAGCACAGTTATTTCAATTCACTTCATTTGAGCCCTTCAATAGAACTGTATTGGATAATATACCACCATAATTATGCAACATAACACTAAGTATCACCAAAATAATGAATTAAAACAAGAGCACCTCATGACACTTCCAAGTTCCCGCCAAAACTCCCTAGAGCACCTCATGACACTTCCAAGTTCCCGCCAAAACTCCCTAGAGCACCTCATGACACTTCCAAGTTCCCGCCAAAAAGCTTATCTATGTTTAATACGTAAGGATATAGTTTTCTCTAGAGTTTTGGCGGGAACGTAGAAGTGTCATGAGGTGCTCTTGTTTTAATTCATTATTTTGGTGATACTTAGTGTTATGTTGCATAATTATGGTGGTATATTATCCAATATAGTTCTATTAAAGTGCTCAAATGAAGTGAATTGAAATAACTGTGCCAATCAAGTGTTTTTTCGTTGCCGCCAAAACTCCTTGATAAAGTCTTGGTAAGGTAGCCACTGCTTTACTACGACATAGTACGTAGGAAAAAAAAAAAAAGTCAACCAAAAATATTACTTAAGACGAGGCTGTATGGGCTCGAACCCTTTGCCTTCCCTAAAGGGAAAATTATAAAAAAAAAAAAAAAAAAAAAAAAAGTTTTCTCTATGTCTGTACTTACCTAGTAGTTACTACTACTACTACCACCAGTAGTACCTACTACCTATTAAAACTCAAATGACCCGTAATGGTACCAATCAAACGGAATCACATTATTATCTCGTAACAAATATTTTTCTATGGATTACAGTGATTTTCTATTTCACAACTATTGTCGTGATATTGACGTCCATATTGAATTTTGATCAATAAACGGTTACTTTTACATAATTGGAGTCACGATCCGATTGTCTTTGTTTACTCAAATGGTCGAAATGGAAAAATAATTTGGTTCCCAATTAAAATCTTCGACTAAAAGTCCATAGATAATATTGTTTTTTTTTCTTTAATATAGGGCACCACGGAAGAGCAAGCTACTGCCCATAATCACTCAAAGATCAGAAGAATCGTAGGTGAAACAGTTTCCGACATTGATATCTTAATATTTTAATTGTATACTGAATCTTGATTCTTGTTTTTAAAATTATGCACTACCTATTTAAAATAATAGATAGAAGAACTAGGTATGCAATAAAAGGTAGGTATCTAGCCTTACCATATCTTTCACAATCATGGCTGTATGGATAAAATCATAAACCAAAACAGATTTCTAAAAATGAAATAGATAAAATTAATAAAAAAATAACTTATAATTGAATTTGTAAGCGGTTTAAAGATCTGTGCCGAAGATATTGCATGAAGTCGTCGTTCGTTTGTCGAAGTTACAAATAGATGAAAAGTTATTACTTAGATATATTTTTATAGCACAAACTATAATGTAACGTACAATCTAATATTAATTACTAATACTTGGAATATTTTCAAATAAAAACTTATTTACTCTACACAAGTTTTTTATAAAAATACTAAAAACATAATTAATATTACGTAGATACCTACTTAAACGTGTTATTGACTGGTGCATTGAAGTCACAATAAGCTTATAAAATACTTACTTTTTTTATAATAGGTATTACATTTCCAGACAAATAAAATTATTGTCTCAAGTAAGTTTTTCAATTAACGACGAGTGCGTGCTTTGCTACTATATTATAAACGACATATTAGTTACGTGTGCGGCCGCCTTTAACACGACCCAGTCGTTCAGAAATGGAACGTAAACCTTATTAGATAAAGTGCGAAGAGTTATTACTAAAGATAACAGCATTATGCTTATTAATATTAAAATCATTATTATTCGTTACTATACCGTGATTAATACTGGTCATTAATGCTGTCATTATATTTACCCTTGTAGACAGGCAAAAGTAATTAGGCTTTACAGCCTTATCATTATTCATTTCTACGTGATATAAGTATCTGGCTGATAGATTCAGGTGTATCTAATTTAAAATAAAATATAATATTGATGACGGTTGGAGTTTTAGACGCGAATTTGAGATCGCCACAATATAATTCTTTAGTTTGGTGTCACCAACTTAAAGAATATGAAATGAGAGCACCATTAATTACATACCGATGAATACCAAGATTGATCTATTTATTAATAAACGTAGTAAATTGCATCACGAATGTGAATCAAAATATGTTCAAGATGCGCCAAAAATCTCAAAGTGAGTTCCTCACAACTGGACTGATTGACTAGAACTTGGTTTTGTTATATACTTGATTTTTTGATAAATCAGATTAAAACTTGATACTTACAAAATAATGCAATTACTTGACACTGGAAGATGCTCATTACGTAAACCGCGCCTTTTTAAAAATAAAAAAGTAAGAGCCAACACTATGTGAGGAGTGTATACGAAAAGGATTAGCGAGTTGGGAGTACCTGAACATAGATTATGTAAGTGAGTAAATACACACACACATACACACACACACACACTCACGCCTTTTATTCGCGAAGGGGTAGGCAGAGGTATGACTAGTACACCCACTTTTCGCCTATTCTATCCCATGATGTGATAGGGGGCGAGCCTATCGCCATATTAGGTACAAATTCCAGACTCCGTGCTGATACTGATAGAAAAACTCAATATCAATTTGCCCGACCCGGCGATCGAACCCGAGACCTCAGCTTTGCAGTCGTACAATACAACTACGCCACCGAGGCAGTCAGTAAACAAAAAAAAATTAGGAGCCTGTAATTAGGATCCTGAGTCCTTAGTAGGCCGGCATGATTGTGTCAAATGGCATGAGACAACCATCTGCTGCCATTCGATACTCTATCTGGAAGACATCTCGCTTACCATCAGGTGAGGTGCAGTCACTTTGTCGTGCTAGAATAAGAAAAAAAGGTGCGTGTACTTATGTGCTCGCGTGAGAAGTTATAGTTCTTTAGCATCATGAAATAATTTAATAATATTTAGTATTAATTATGTTAAACTAGAGGAGTCAAGGGTCGAAAATGGGTGTGGGGGTCAAGCGGGGTCAAGGGGGTCAGGAGTCGAAAATGGGTGTGGGGTCAAAGGAGTCAAGGGGGATCAAGGGGTAAAATTGGGTTGGGAGTCAAGGGGAAGTCAAAATGGGTTTTGAGGTCAAGTGAGGTCAAATTAGGTGGGGGCTCAGGGGGTCAAGGGGGTGTGGGGGTGGCGGATGCACAGTACAGTAGACCCGCCACACTAGAAGCCTTATAAGCGCATAACCTGTGATTTTTGTGTTACAGCATGCGCGCGCATCTTAAAATTCACTCTCGTAATTTTGTCATAACGCGCCTAAAGAAGTATAACTTCAAAAAATCCTAATATGTGATAGGGGATGACATTCATAATATTATCAATATAAACAATGATATTATCATTACTAGCATAAAATTATGTTAAAAAGTTGCAAACGTTTATAATAAGTATTATCAAAATGTCTAGCCAATTTCGTAACTACATCTTTTAGAGCTGAAATAATTAATTACCGTTTGCAAAACAAACATAAAAGATTTGTATAATTAAAGTTTCTAAAGGATCATAAAAACGATTGACACAATTTTTATTATTTTGTAAGCAAAAATAAAATCATTATATTAATCAAACATTAGATTTTGTTTACAGTAAATAGATGAGAGAATATTGTTTCAGAAATAATATTAATCAAATCACTGGACATAATGAGACTAAACATCTTATGTCTCAGGATGACGAGCGCAGTGGAATGCCACACAGTACTTTGTAACTCAAGGTGCTGGATGGTGTTGCTACTGTTTATGGGTGGTCGTATCGCTTACCATGAGGCGAACGGCATGCTCGTCTCGTCATTCTATGCAATAAAAAAAATCAAGTAAAATATTGCCCACGTGGTTAAGGGACGTCGCAACTTTTTTTCACTCAGGAGCCGTTGTTTCATCAGTGGTCAAGCAAAGTTAAGGGTCTCATCACACTGGCGAATTGCAAGCAAATTCATAGCGAGAGGAACGCGCTGTGCGGTCTTCCAGTGTAATAAGACTGTTAACTTTACCTACCTCGGTAGCGTAGTTGTATTATGGTACGACTGCAATGCTGAGGTCTCGGGTTCGATCCCCGGGTCGGGCAAAGTGATATTAAGTTATCTATTCAATATCAGCTCGGAATCTGAAATTTGTACCCGACATGGCGATAGGCTCGCCCCCTATCACATCATGGGACGGAATAACGGCGAAAAGTGGGTGCACTAGTTGCGCCTCTGCTTACGCCTTCGGGAATAATAGGCGTGAGTGAGTGTGTGTGTGTGTAACTTTACCTGACCATGGATGAAACAACGGAGCCGACAAATTTTGAAAGCATAAACGTATACACTAACATTTCACATAGAAAATAAAATCCATCTACCTATTGATTTGGGGCGAATTAATTGCTATGTCGGATAGGAATTCCTCTCTCCAGATACTCAATGAATGCTTTTTTCAAGGATCATGTCAACGTTTTTAACACACCTGAAAATTTAACCTCGAACCTAATAACAAGACGCTAGTAGACCAACAAGGCGGTTTAATCATCACAATTTTGCAAATATTACCACATTACAAAATAAAGCCATAATCTTTGAAAAATGCTTGTTAAAAAAAGTAAACAAACTAAGCAATGAATTTAAAAAAACTGCCTCAAGAAAATTCTTGTGCATTTTAATGGACTATCATTTAAAAACTGTCATAGATTCAAACAAGGTATGACAGAAATCTAAAACCCCTACCTATTATCAAATAATAATACACTTTAGCAGACTTTATTGCTGAGTAGAGTTCCTTCTATTCGATACATATAACAAAAAGCAACATTGCGTGACTTATTCTAAGACCATTAAACTAAGCTATTTAAATTAGAACCTAACAATCTAAATACCTCATAATTTTTATGTAAACAGGATACAATGAGCGTTTAGAATCAATACAACATTGTCAGCTCACCCACGCTCAATTGATCGCTCGTGCTGTATATAATTTCGCCTACCATTTACATTCATTCATTCCAATTTGTACGACGAACGCGTATTATATCTAGATCCGTTACTTTTACCGCATCTGGATTGCGAACACGATCATTGCTCCATTGATTAGAAATTACCACTTCGTGTAAGCTGATGTCATTGGCATGCAATGTTGGAGGCCCGTGTCTCACGTGCGTGTAGTGTGCTTTGCTTTATGGTGTGTTTGGAGGCGTTTGGCCAATATAGAGTACTTATATGCCATTGTAGGTGGTTTAAAACCTTTAAATAGGAGTTTATGGAGCAAAAGGTGATGTGTAAGCTATAAAGGCCACGTTTCGTTGTAAGTGTCTTACTTAGCCGGCGTGTATGTTAGAGTTAATGGCCTTTGTTGATTTAAAGAAATCAACCACGACGAGTTAAATGCGTAAAACTAAACAAGGATTCAGCTATTAACTACCATTGCTTAATTCATGCCTGTCCATCGTGATTTTTCATGTGAATTGCAAGGAAATATATACATGTTCCATTTTCAAAGTTATTATAATATTATTGTGCATCGCATAGCTTATGAATATCTTTTCACGTGAAACAAGGCATTGTTGGCATAAAGATAGCCACACACTGCGCCGCGAGATTACTCGCGTTTCACAGTTTAGCGTTGCGCATGCAAAACCGCCTATCAATGATTTAATTTTTGTCAAGTTGCGACACTTTACGTAATGTAAAGTGCTTCTCGTCCACACTAGAAAGTCTTAATTGCATTATGGGCTCGTGGTATCTGCAATGAGTTGCGTAATACAACCTGATTTTGTTTATAAATGATGAGCGTTTAATGAGATCAACCGAACGTCTAGAAGAAGCGTGTATGTTTACATATTTAGTTTATCTAGTTTACATATTAGATAATTTTATCAGCTTCATTATAGATTCTACATCTATAACTTACTAGCTTTTTGCCCGCGGCTCCGCCCGCGTTAAAAAGTTTTTCCGGGATATAAGTCCCGCTTTATGTTTTCTCGGGATAAAAAGTAGCCTATGTGTTAATGACATGATCTACCCGTGCGCCAAATTTCATCGAAATGCGTTCAGTAGTTTTTGCGTGAAAGAGGAACAAACATCCATACATCCATACATCCAGACATTCTTACAAACTTTCGCCTTTATAATATTAGTAGGATTAGCTACTAGCTTTTGGCCGCGGCTTAGCACAGAGTTTTTCCTGTATAAAAGTCACTTTAAACACAAACTATACATTTTCCCGGACCAAATGTAAATTTGAACCATTTCCGAATGCACCGGAATATACACAAAAACATAAATTAAAGTGCTGTAGGGGGAAGCGCGGCCTTCGACGCGTTATTTATAGGCACGCGCATTTGAAATCTGTAATATCCTAGATAACATTTATTTAAATTACATGCTGTAAAGAGCCATATTGATCTATATTAAATGCACGATGTATTTAAGGTACTTTATTGGATAAGGATGAATGCTGTATTGCTTAAAATCGCTTCGTAAAAAAATAATAAAAAAAAACCCGACTGCGTCAATATCTGCCATCTTTACTGATTGTATTTGTGAAAACTGCTAGCTAAGATTTTTCAAACCCAAAATTAAACATTCAAATTAAAATCTTGTTTCTATCTTTTCAATTCTTCAATGACTTTAATAAAGATGGCAGATATTGATGTAGTCGGGTTTTATGTTTTTGCCTTTAAGTATGTAGTTATATATAGCCACCCAAGGCTAAATAAAAAGTAAACCCATTATAAAACCGCCTCTTAACATTGATCTAAAACATTTGACAGTTATTATATCCAGAGTAATGTATTTAAATTATCGTGAGACATTTCAATTATTTGTTTTATTATAGATAATATATGTGATAATAAAACTTTTATGGTAGATATTGATTGCACGGCATTTCGATAAATTTAATTACTAATCATGAATTAATTATTTTGGAACTGTAGTACATTATTAAACAACTTGTTTTTGTTTTCGCGGAGAAGGAAGGCCAAGCCCCCGCGCGCCGAAGGACGCCCTTGGCGTCCATCCATCACAGGGATCGCAGCAATGTGCTAAAATGAAAAACATAATACTAAAAGTAGTCACAGACGACCTGATTTGGTGCGGCCGCACCACGAACCTGGTGCGCCATCGGATAATAATTGACGGCGGTTCGTGCGCCACACGATCGCATATGGTCCGCTGGCGCACCAGGTTCGTGGTGCGGCCGCACTATATCAGGTCGTCTGTGACTAGTTTAAAGACGGACAGCCCCCTTCCGCCCGCCTGCGACCCCCGGTGGCCCCTATTAGTCGCCTTTTACGACAGGTAGGGGATACCGTGGTGGAATTAACGCCCCCAAACCACAGGGCGGACATTAAAAAAACAACTGCATTATTAATACGTGAATGCTTTCTATCTGTTTGTTATGTAGAGAGATGCCGGCAAAATTACAGAGACGCAGACGTGTCTGTTAGAAAACACTACACAAATGTCCACCGGCAGTAGTTTACCTACATTCATGTAACACAAGCTTTTTAGCCCCGAAGATGTAGGCAGAGGCGCAACTAATCCACCTACTTTTCGCCGTGCGTATTCCATCCCATGTTGTGATGGAGGCCGAGCGTATTTACACAAATTCCAAACTCCGAACTGATACTGAGTAGAAAAAACCGTAATCACTTTTCCCAGCCCGGGTTCGAACCCGAGACCTCAGCGTTGCAGTCGTACTGTAATACAATTACGTCAAGGAGGCAGTCTAGTTTGCCGAGGAAAAATAACTACTGGGCATCTGACAGTTGTTACAATTTTTAATACTTATTATAGTGTATTGTGTAGGTGTAGTGTTTCCTGACAAGATGACGTCTGCGCGTGTCTTATTCCGGGAAAGAATATTCATGGGCCATGCCAAGGTCACAAGCAAAACATAATAAGTAGGAAATAGGCAGTTTTGTGGTAATATAATTTCTTATTAAGTTGTTGCATCTGCGTGATGCCTTATCTTGATCATTATGTGGACGGAGCCGCGGGTAAAACCAAGTTTATAGGAAGTTAGGTAGTGAATAATGAGGACATACACAATGTCGAGGCAATGTGGATAATGAGGGCATTCTATACAATTCCCAGGCAATGTAGATAATGAGTAATCACTTTGTTGTCAGACTGTCTGTCGATCCGTCTGTTTGTCAAGACCCTTTTTTTCGGGAACGAGTAGAGGTCAAGTGGAATATCAAATACGTCTACAGTCATTTTCATACATACATATACATATACACTCACGCCTGTTATCCCCGAAGGGGTAGGCAGAGGCGCAACTAGTGCACCCACTTTTCGCCATTATTCCGTCCCATGATGTGATAGGGGGCGAGCCTATCGCCATATCGGGCACAAATTCCAGACTCCGAGCTGATACTGAATAGAAATACTCAATATCACTTTGCCCGACCCGGGGATCGAACCCGAGACCTCAGCTTTGCAGTCGTACTGTAATACAACTACGCCACCTAGGCAGTCATTTTCATATGTGAAAAAATCAAATTTGTAAGTCAACGCCATCAAAAGGTATGACCGTTTATGCCGCACTTTTACGCATATTTTGCGATTTTATAAGGGCATCAAAACCCATAGACTAGTTCCCGTTGACCTGGAATCATGAAATTTGGCAAGAAGCAAGGTCTTACAGGAAAAGAAATGTACATGTAAAGGAAAAAATCTAAAAACCGTAAATAATATGTACGATGTGCTTGATACACGTTTTTTTATGTTTAGATAACTTTATCATTTTATTATAGCCTTTATCATTTACAATGTCACATAAAATGTCGAACACCCGTTACGTCTAAAATTTATTGAATTACTAGCGGCCCCGACAGACGTTGTCCGGCCCTAAAAAGGTAACTAAAATAGCTATTAAAAAATAAGGGTTGATCGTAGAGGGGTGAAAATTTAGGGTTGTAGGTATTTTTGTATGCTGTATCATAAAAAAATTAAAACAAAAAATTTTGTCTGAAAAATAAAAAAAAAATTTAGGGGTGATCCACCCTTAACATTTGGGGGGATGAAAAATAGATGTTGGCCGATTCTCATAGATACCGGATAAGCACAAAAAATTTCATCAAAATCGGTCAAGCCGTTTCGGAGGAGTATGGCAACGAAAACTGTGACACGAGAATTTTATATATATAGATTATTATTTACATATTTTATGAAACACAAAATGAAATCGGATATCTTGATGAATACCTACTAAAAGGAAAAATCAAATGTCGAATATTACCATACATTGTTGGCGACAGTGATAAATATTTAAGTGACACCAGTGATGGATGAGATCAATGCTACTAAATTTTATTACACAAAAAATCCTGACCCTCTCAACGATTTTCAAAGTGGATGCGGCAGGTGTATGATGCGCGGTCATTTCAACACAATTTCGAAGGTCACCATTACGCATGTTTGGGGTCTGGAAAGATATTTGCATATTGATTAATATAGTTAATATTCCAATGCCACATATATTTCGATATATTATACGATACCCGTGCGTGATTAAGCAGCCATAACTTTTTGGTAATTAAAGAGGCAGAAAATTCCATTCTATAAATATTAATACGTGAAGAAAAACCTCTTTGTACCCCTTTTTAAACACATTACGCGCACAAGGCAGTCTGAAATTTGGCGTTAATATAATTCATATAGAGAAGAAGCACAGAAAAAAAACATGAATTGCGGTTGAATTTCGACCATGCTTTTTTATACGTTTAGTTTAAGTCCTGTATTGAGTCGGAATAGGAAATAATGGTAGGGCCTCTGGTCAAATCGTTCTAACTTATTGAATTTTCTTCAAGTTATCTGACATTTCCATTACAGCTTTTTTGCACTATTTCTATAGTTCGTTTGATGAAATAGTCTTTGGTAGAGCTAAAAAAATAACACCATTATAATTTAAATTGTCATTATACAACGCTTGGATATTACCGTACGAACGGGATCTGCTCGGCTTAGCCAATCGCAAAATGTATTATAATTCAAATGTCTCCTTGTCTATTACAACTAAGTGATATGTTTGTGCCACCGTTCTGCATATAATTTTATCTTAGATAATAATCATATGAGTCAGCATAAGTGCTTAATATCTAGAAATCTTGCGTGTGTAGGTATGCTACTAGCATACTAATTACGTGACATGGCAGGGAAGTATTTTTGCAACAAGAATTTCTTTGATTATTTAAAACAATCCCGTCTAGACTCTAGCCTGTATCGTAAGCTAAATCAGACAACAATTCAATTCCAATACGAAGCAAAACATGCTTTGAATAAATTTAGTAAATCGCATCGTTAATTATTAGGTACGCTACAATTTTAGTCAAAAACTTTCTTTAGATTTCGTAATATTTTTACATTCAACTCAGGGTCATAGTAAATGTTACTTTCTACGAAATAATGTATCGCGAGTAAATATATTCAAATTATTTCGTAGGTGACATACAGCCCGATCTACATAGAACTGGTTAACTCAATGGCAACCTTAAACGCAATCGGCTTCCTATACTTTCAAATTTTCTGGCTTGCGTAAACATAAATCATACGTACGGCACACGTCACACGGGCCATAGAAGCAACAGATTCATTCATGGAACTTGTCTACTCAGTTTTCGCGTGCAGCTTAGGTCACACATGCTATAGCGCGTCCAGTTGTTTATATTTTTTACTCGAGGTCGTATGGAAGTGATTACATAATAGTGTACTAACATATATATTATTTTAATATGATGCAATAAGCAACACATTGTTATAGATTTGCGACTGGTGGTAGGACTCTCATAATATGTAAGACTCCGTCTGGGTGGGTACTACCGCAATGTTTATTGCTACCGCCAAGCAGCAGTGTGCATGCACTGTTATGTTTCTGTTTGAAGGGCATTGTAGCCAGTGTAATTACAGGACATCATAAGAGTTAACATCTTATGTCTCAGGATGACGAGCGCATTGGAATGCCATACAGTATTTTGTAACTCAAGGTGCTGGATGGTGTTTCTACTGTTTATGAGTGGTCGTATCGCTTACCATCAGGCAAACGGCATGCTCGTCTCGTCATTCGATGCCATAAACAAAAAAAGATTCATTTTTAATAATTTAAACTCCTGGAAGTGCTTATTCTTCTGTTTGCCGTCAAGTAACCATTGTGCAAGTACTATCGTGTTCCAGCTTAAGACATCATAACCAGTATAACTACTGGACATTAGGACAGTCAACATCTAATAACTAATGTCTCAAGGCGACGAACTGAGTACAATGCCACATGCTTTTTAATTCATAACTTAGTTGCTATTGCTGCAGTTTATGGGTAGACGATATTATATATTATTATGTGTATCGAGCGGCTTCCTCGTCTCATAAATCACTAAAGAAATCTTCATATATCGATTACTCCCTAGGCAATTAAACTTGAAAGTCGTAACAATGAATTCAAGAACAATATACTCATAAAACAATATTTTTGTCACGCCGTTGTCAACCTGACCTAGGTCGACTCACTAGGACATTTGATTGTTATATAATAGCAATACCGACACACAGTCACAACACTAAATGGTGGTGCGACGCTGTCACAATGTTAGCGCGGGCGGCGCGGCATACAGAGTTTATCTTGCATGCATAGCTGAGATATTTATTCATACTTGTGAGGCCTCAAACTATGTACACTAAGTTATATTCTTTGTGTTATTTTCTCAGCTATTCTAGCTTAGCTAAAGTTAGATTAATTATTTGTCTACAGTCGGATTTATTGCCCACGGAGATATTGATAAGCTACAGGACTAAGATGAAAACTGTAAGTCGCCTACTAGTATGCTACTCTATTCAGTTACTTTTCCACACACGGCGCTACCGAAAGTTGACTCCAAGCCTTCTTAGCTATCAAAAATAATGTCACGCTCTAACGATGTTGTTCAGCTGTTATTCTTAAGCGACGCGTAAAGCAGCGTATTCGACTTTCGTAGGAACGTCCGTCACAAGCTGTAGCGTGTGAGCGATGTCAAACGCGTTATAGATGCGTCGCCTCGTATGCGGCATAAGAACAACTGGTAGGTAGGTGTACAAAAGGGATCGGGAGTCTGAAGATTCCTCCCACCGCCAGAGGAGACGTAGGAGGCGCCGGGTGGACGACTGACCGGCGTCTCCCTCCCTGTGCTTTAGGGGCGATTGGAGAATTCCACCACGGTACCCGCTGCATGTCGTAGGAGGCGACTAATAGGGACTAGGGGAGGTCGGGTCAGTCGGCACGGGTGCTGTCCGCCGCAAGATAATAGGAGACGAGCTGCATTAAGCGGCACCGCGCGGGGGCGGTTGCGGACGACAACTTAGACACTTTAGTCAAAGGAAGCCCGCAGCCGACCCTAATGCGCCGAAGATGAAAAATAAAAAAGGTAGGTGTACAAAACGCGAAATACTAGTCAATAGCTTCATGGGCGAAGGCTTTAAAAAACAAATAACGTAAAGTGAGAGTTCTTTCTTACTTTTTGTATAGTGCTTTGCTTTCCGAAAGCCACAACTGCTTTCCTTTGAAATAAAACTATTTAACAAATTTAATCGAGGATTTTTATTTTCTCCCGACGTTTCAAAGACTTTACAGCCTTCATGGTCATGGGGCGGACTGAGGTGTTGGTTTTCCAAAAAGTTTAAAAAGTGCTTTGCCTTCCTTAACATATACTCCTTTCCTTTTAAGCCAGCAGCGCATCAGTGATTCTTCTGGTATTTAGTAATTACCTATATTTTATAGTCAGGTAATTCACTTGTTAGTTGCTGGTTTGCCGGTCTATGCTTTAACTCGTAGGTAGATCAAATTCCGGCTGCTGACGACAAGTAAATTATCGAACGCATTTGTAATGTGTAATAATGTTTGACATGCTTCCTACATTTCGATAATAATCTATTTAGGTCTAACAAGGAAAAAAACTTCAAGGTTTAAGCTTTTGTTTAATATCCGTTACTGGCCGTGATTGATGCGGAGTCGAAAAATTATAGTTATTACTTATTTGATACGAAAACTATCCTGTGAGTGAATAAGAGGGCGAGGAAGAGTCGAAGTGTAAAGTGCGGTTATTGACAAGGCCTTTTATCCACGAAGAGGTAGACGGAGACGCAACTAGTGCATGCATTTTTGGACTTGCATATTTCGTCCGCCCCATGATGTGATAGACAGCGAGTCTATCGCTACAGCTACCGAGCACAAATTCGAGGCTCGAGGCTGAAGTCAGTAGAAAAACCCAAATTACTTTGCCCGACCCGAGAATCGAACCTGAGACTACAGCTTTGCAGTCGTACCGTATTACAACTACTCCACCGAGGCAGTCAGCGATAATCTCGGTGTTATTAGTTTATCAAATTATAAGTTGTACTATTTGGCGATAGTGTAGGGTATTTGTATCAAGATATAGAACATTTTTTTCTTCTTGTTAATCTATTGGCTGACTCGGTGACGTAGCTGCATTGCGTGCGCCGCAGCGCGGTAGGACTATCGCTGAGATCTCGGGTTCAAACTTGGGGCGGACTTTTTTTTTATTGCATTGAATGACGAGACGAGCATTCCGTTCGCCTGATGGTAAGCGATACAACCACCCATAAACCGTAGCAACACCATCCAGCACCTTGACTTACAAAGTACAGTGTGGCATTCCACTGCGCTCTTCATCCTGAGACATAAGTCTCATTATGTCCAGTAGTTACAATGGCTACAATTTCCTTTAAACCGAAAAACAACAGTGCATGCGCACTACTGTTTCGCGGAAGAAAAAGACATTGCGTTGGTACCCACCCAGACGGACTCTTAGGGTGGTATTAATAAATCAATCTCAAGTTTGAGTTACAATCTTAAGTAGACATAATTCAATACATTACGTCTACTTGAGATTTAACTCAAATGTGAGATTGATTTATTAATACCTACTGCCGTTACATATGAAAGACCTACCACCGGTGACTAAGTGATATTGGATTTTTCTATTCACTTTCAACCCGCAGTCTGGAAATGTGCCCGACAAATAGCCATAGCCCTCCCCACTATTACAGGGGACCTAACATAGCTAGCCAAATGTAGGTGTGTTGGACCTCTGCCTACCATGAAAAGAAAAAAGGCGTGATGCTAGGTATATATAGTCGGGGATAGTGCAATACCGCGTAAGTGATGAAAAAAGTCCAATTGAGATTGATCCTTACCACACTAAACTTAGCATTGATAACACAAAACTTTTTTAAATCACTTACGCGGTATTGCACTATCCTCGACGATATGTAATTGTATTGTCTGTTATGACATAGTGTAGCGTATTTGTAACTAGATAAACTACATTTTTAATTCATTGATACGAAATTTGGAGAAGATTTTGATATGTTTGTATGTTAGTATTAGACGCGCAAACTGCGAATAAAAATGTGTATTGCTAAATAAACAACGAATCTGCCATAAATAATGGTTAGTTTTAAGCAATTTCATATTAAATATGCTAATTAATTGTAACATAGTAATGCACTCTGTGGAACTAATTATGACCCCATTACACTGTTAATTTTTATCGGTCAAATTTACATAATACAAATACATTTTCGGTATCGCTGCTTTCAAAATAAAAGAATATAGTAAATCCTACTAATATTATAAAGGCGAAAGTTTGTAAGAATGTATGGATGTTTGGATGTTTAGATGTTTGGATGTATGGATGTAAGGATGTTTGTTCCTCTTTCACGCAAAAACTGCTGAACGGATTTCGATGAAATTTGGCACACGGGTAGATCATGTCCTGGATTAACACATAGGCTACTTTTTATCCCGGGAAATATAAACCGGGACTTTTATCCCGGAAAAACTTTTTAATGCGGGCGGAGCCGCGGGCAAAAGCTAGTTTATAATATGCTCAGGTATTTTTTTAAAGCGCAACTCTCTCATCATGTAATGCAGAGTGTAGAACCTTATGCATATTTTTTATTAATAAACATTAAGCATTTTTATACATCCTACTATCCTACTTCCTACTAATATTATAAAGGTGAAAGTTTGTAAGAATGTATGGATGTTTGGATGCTTGGATGTTTGGATGTATGGATGTAAGGATGTTTGTTCCTCTTTCACGCAAAAACTACTGAACGGATTTCGATGAAATTTGGCATACGGGTAGATCATGTCCTGGATTAACACATAGGCTACTTTTTATCCCGGGAAAATATAAACCGGGACTTTTATCCCGGAAAAACTTTTTAATGCGGGCGGAGCCGCGGGCAAAAGCTAGTAAAATATAATTGCATTAAATATTTCATTCAGAATATTAATCTACAAAAATCTGAACAAACCCTTATTCCTTTACAAAATAAAGAAGGAATGACCGTTGATACAGAGTAAACGTAAGTAAGTTTATGTAATTATTAGAATGAACATTTAAATTCATCAATCAATCTTACCCAATTTAATAAAGCGTTTATTGACATACAATATGCATCAAATAAAAAAAATATTGCCACTTTGATGAATTAATTATTTTTGATCATATAAAACACATAAACGCCCAAAACATTTCTAAATGTTAACTATAAAAGGAAAATTTTTATATTATGATTTTTTTTACATGTCATGGCCATGTAGTGCCTGGTTAATGATGTCGCTGGTCATCTCCTTTAAGAGAATTAAGTACGGATCCTGAAATTGGCAATCGATAGCGGGGTCGGAATAGCTCAATTGGAAGAGCACCGGCACGGTACGCCGGAGGTCGTGGGTTCAAATCCCGCTTTCGACTGTTTCTTTTTCAGGATTCTATAAAAATATAAAAAATCATTATAAAAGGAAAATTCAAATATGAGTAATGATAAATCACTTCCAAAAACAAAATTGTGAGCCACACACACACACACACACGCCTGTTATCCCCGAAGGGGTAGGCAGAGGCGCAACTAGTGCACCCACTTTTCGCCGTTATTCCGTCCCATGATGTGACAGGGGGCGAGCCTATCGCCATATCGGGCACAAATTCCAGACTCCGGGCTGATACTGAATCGAAAAACTCAATATCACTTTGCCCGACCCGGGGATCGAACCCGAGACCTTAGCTTTGCATTCGTAATGTAATACAACTACGCCACCGAGGCAGCCAAAAAATTTGAGTCATAATCCTAATAGGTCGTTAGCATTTAACCCATATTATATCCTTTGATGAGATTTTTGTCACAGTGGAAAATGTACGCGGAGATCACCTCCTTAGTCACGTGGTAAAATCGACCGTGGATCGATTGGTCGAGATGTTTAAAATTCGATTTCAGGATGGGATTTTTTAACACAATTTGCGTGGTTTTTTCCCCGTACGTGGTAGCTGTAAACAACAAAAATGTCATAATGATACTTTTAACTAAAAACACCAACAGTTAGATAATTTTTTTTTATATTAAATACGTAATCGTTCAAGTATTAAGCAGTCAGTTGGTATTTATTCCATCGACGTTCGCTAGAATTTCAGCGCACGTTATTCAATTCACCCCTGGAATGACACTTCTGAAAATGCGCCTTATGGTGGGATTTTCACCGTGTGTAGGTACCTTAACAACGGTATGTAATGTACAGTAACTATCTCCAGTAGGTACAAAAGAAACATCTTTTGTTAATGTTCGTAAATTAAACCTACTAAAATTGGTACAATTTTGATGTGTATCAAATTGAGTGAACGGCTAGGCATCCAAAAGATAAATTCCTGTAGTTTGAAAAAGTATGCCTTTAAAAGAAAATTATTCATATATGAGTAAGAACACGTAATTCTCTTAATTTATTTTGGCCTAAGGCTTTTGTTACGTTCTCATCATAGATCATCTAGCTACTTTTCTATTTGGAATAATTTATCAATAAAAAACAAGACCAACCATAACACTGCCAATTTATTTAGATATGAATCAAATTTCCAGTCCATTGCCTAGTTCCAAAAGTGAGTTTCAGGTGACCTTCAGTAGCGGCTGTTCTTAGTAGTAAGCCAGGAAGTGAAAGTTTAAGTATTGTTCGATTTAAATTTTATTTTCTGAGTCTATAAGATAAAAACATGAACGAATGAATGAAATCCTCCTAGCCGGCTTTCGGCCACGGCGGCCAATCTCAACGGAGATCAGTCAGGTACGCAGGAGATATTATAGTGCACAAGTGTGTGCGCAATACACAGGTGCACTCGCTATTCATTCGCTCTCATAGTCCGGTGAGACGGCAATCCGACATGACCGGAGAGAGATCATGCGCAGGACCAACGGCTTTACGTGCTTTCCGAGGCACGGGGGTATCACACAGTATATTTTAAGATTGAAAAACCCAGTCACAATGTTTTTGGCCCGACCCGGGATTCGAACCCAGGACCTCAGCGCGCAAATCGTACTCGTAACGCGTACGCAATACAACTACGCCACCGAGGCAGTCATAAAAACCAAGCGTGTCATCATCATCATCATCAGCCACATGATGTCTAGTGCTGTAGAGTCGTCAGCATAAGTAGATGAACAAATTCAAAATTTCAAATTGCCTACATACTTTTGTGTTCTTACTAATCTTTTTTTTCTCTTCACAAAAATAAAATAAAAGTGATTTGCTTTACTTCATACGAATAATTTTTTTTTCAGTTTAATTGATCGCGTATATAGGTGATTTGAAATTTTGGTTTTGTACAGATATTTATGCTACTGACTGTACATAGGCTCTAAATATTTCCAGACGGGTCTGTCAAAAGCGGCCGGCATCCATAAAGAGTCACAACAGAATCCGAAATATTCTATTCAGTATTTAATAGCAAATGAATAAACGGAGTTTCATTCACCAAGGAGTCCTGGCGCCATCACTAACGTATGGGAGTGAGTCGTGGGTGTGGCAAAACAAGCATGAAAGTAAGATAAATGCAGTGGAGATGAGAGCTTTGAGAAGTATGTGTGGGCTGAAAGTAAGTGATAGAGTGAGGAATAGCGTGATAAAAGAAAAATGTGGATTGAAAGAAGATGTAGTGACTAAGATTGAGAAAGGAATGCTTCGGTGGTTTGGCCACATTGAAAGGATGGATGAAAGGAGAGTAACGAAAGAAATTTATGTCTCGAAGGTGAGTGGTAGTGCCGGACAGGGACGTCCTAGACGTACCTTTATGGACCAAATTGACGACCTCTTGAGGAAGGGTCAAATAAGGAGTTCTCGTAACCGACGAGCATGTATGAAGAGAATAATAACTGTGGAAGAAGCGAAAGAGGTATGCTTGGATCGTAGCACTTGGCGCTCCATAGTCTCTGCCTACCCCAATGGGAGAAAGGCGTGAGTTCATGTATGTATGTATGAATAAACGATCGGATGAGGCAGCTGTTGGCAGTTGATTACCACTCCCCAAGAGCTCAACTCTGATGGACGAATTGATAATTCGAAAAGAGTAGAAAGGTTCTTCTATCTAATACAATAGCCGAACAGTCCACTTATATCGCAATTCTAAATGATTTTTTGTACCTTTTGTGCTGAGATCAGGCCACCCTCGTGCACTGAGAAGAGATCGGACTAAATACTTTTGATTTTATTAAATAACAACATTTATTTCTTAATAATATAGTCTAGCTAAGATAACGTGGCCTGTCTAGAGAACAATATACTTGTGTACTTTCAATGTTCCGACATTGTAATAGACAAGCCAATAAATAACAAAAACACACGCCGCTTGTTAGAAATTATAAAAAAGCTCTGGTTTAAATTAAGCAATCACATTAAAAGCCAACAATAAATATGTATGTCCTTACGTTTTTACACTTTACATTATTTGTTACAAAATGTCGCGAATAAAACTAATGTTGTATATTTTAGTTACACAAAAGGTAAAATTTATGTTAACACTAGCTTTTACTCGCGGCTACCCCCGTATTAAAAGCTTTTTCGGGACAAAAGTGCAGCTTTATATTTTCTCGGGATAAAAAGTAGCCCGTGTTAATCCAGGATATGATCTAC
This sequence comes from Lapara coniferarum, assembly GCA_949316025.1. NCBI lineage: Eukaryota > Metazoa > Arthropoda > Insecta > Lepidoptera > Sphingidae > Lapara > Lapara coniferarum. The sequence goes on from OX438919.1 coordinate 29,384,698, forward strand.
CCGTGTGCCAAATTTCATCGAAATCTGTTCAGTAATTTTTGCGCAAGGTGTTAAACATATATTCATAGACATTTTTGAGTTTATAATATTAGCAGGATTCAGCGCTATTGAACAACGGTACAAGACTAACCATGACCACACTTAACGTTATGCGAGAGAAACTGAAATATTCAAGTAGCTTGTTTTATCATATGTGATAAGCATAAATTACTAAACGACACTAAAATGTAATATAATACATATTTTTAAAGATCTTGATGTATTTAATACATAATATTAAACAACTTGAGTAATAATTGAACATGATAAAGTCATGTTAGTCTTTCATAAATAGTAAATTAATGGAGAAATCTTAATTAAAGCCCGCAAAGGTAGTTTACTGTTAAATTAGTTTTCGTAACTTAACATGCAATAACTTTTTGTGATAATTTAATTAAGTTATGTCTATTTCTACCGCCAAGCGCAGTGTATTGCACTGTTGTGTTTCGGTTTGAAGGACATTGTAGCCAGTGTAACTACAGGACATAATGTGACTTAACATCTTATGTCTTAGGATGACGAGCGCAGTGAATGACACACAGTACTTTGTAACTCAAGATGCTGGATGGTGTTTCTATTGTTTATGGGTGGTCGTAACGTTTACCATCAGGCGAACTGCAAGCTCGTCTCGTCAATCGATGAAATAAAAAAAAAACGTTACTTCATGAAAGTGATTATAATCATTTAGGTATTAGGTATCATGACGGCTACTTGCTGGTAAAGTTAACACTCCCATTAGACTGGCCGAGCGCGCAGAGCCTACGCTGTGAATTTGCTTGCAAACCGGTGTGATGAGACCTTTAACTTTACTTGAACACTAGTGCAACAACGGCTCTCTATCATCATCAGCATCACCCCCCCCCCCCCTCCCCCTAAACATTCCAGATGGACCTGTCATTATATTTGTCTTCAGTTGTACTCTCTGGACAAAATGGTATTGGTGTCAGTTATAAAAACCATGCGATACTTATAAATTATAATTATAAAAAAAACACAATGTGGTAATGATTTTTAAGGTATGCGAAAAATGCTTATAGCTCAAACATATTTTTAAAGACTTGTAATTTTATAATGAAGAAAAAAAACCTTGAAAATAGTAAAAAGAAATAAATTAAAACATTTTCATATTATAAGAAGCCATAAATCAACTGTGCAATTAAATTGTAAGACAAATGAGCTCATTTAATTTTTTGCTATATGGTAAATTATTTTAAAAGCTGACAATAAAGAACAAACAAAACCTACCTACTTCACGGTTTCATCAGCGATAAGCAGAGGTGTAAACAACGCCCGACTTTTCACCATGTGCGTTTCGTCGCATAATGTGATAGAGAGACTATGATCTTCGGGCACAAATTCTCAACTCCAGGCGGTTACGGAGCAGAAAATTCATTACCACTGACCGACCCGAGATTCAAACCCAGGATCTCCAAGTGGGGACGTACCGCGCACGCTATTCAACTACGCCAGCGAGGCAGGTTATATATCTGATAATAAACAACGTTAACAACCTTGACTGCCTCGGTGGCGTAGTTGTATTACGGTACGACTGCAACGCTGAGGTCTCGGGTTCGATCCTCGGGACGGGCAAAGTGAAATTGGATTTTTCTATTCAGTACCAGCCCGGAGTCTGGAATTTGTGTCCGATATGGCAATAGGCTCGCCCTCTATCACATCATACCCACGGTGAAAACGGGTGCAGCAGTTGCGCCTCTGCCTACCCCTTCAGGGATAAAAGGCATAAGTGTATGTATGTATGTGTATGTTAACAACCTTCTAGAAAGAACCCAAGTGTAGCAAGTTCACACTAATTAAACCCGCGATAACCTTGTAATACGCTCCAATCACCCAAAATTATATACCACATAAAAGCGCAGTAACAATATTTCTTATCTTTCTTCATTTACTTTCAATCGAAAAGTAGAGCGATTCTATAAATCTTACTTCTTACTTGATCTTATAAATTTCAAAGTTTGTATAAATGTGATGATTGGATGTTTGTCAGAAGAACGCAGAAACAACTAAACGGATTTGGATGTAATTTGGCACAAGGGTTAGTCATGTCCTGGATTAACACATTCTTTTTATCCAGATAATCTGTCTCCATAGGAAATAATTGATATTTTGATATTATTCTATTAGTAAATGGCACTAGAGTCGTATCATGATTTAGGGACTTACGTAGCGGGGAAGGTTTTTCCTGCGGGCGAAGCCGCGACCAACACTTAGTCATACATAATTATTATAACCAAAACGCAACGATATGTCGCCATAAAATTATTTATATTAAAATAAATTAACTTTCGGTCGTAATAATTTGACCGCATAATTTGTACTTTCACTAAATTCTTTAAACTGAGTCCTTAACACGTGTTGTAATTTTAAATGTAAATGATAATTACAACACGATGTGTTGTTACCTACCTCAAGGAAACTACATAATATTTTTATAAATAATTTGCCCCCTAAACTTAACGTCTAACTATCAATACATTTGCCATTTGAAATCACACTAAACATTTAAAAACTCAACACTTATAAAATAATATGCTAATAACAATGTCGTTGATATCAAGAATAATAAAGGGCTTCGAAGTTACAATACTCAGACCAGAGATAAATACTTGTAGATCACACAAAAAGAAACTCTCGATGCGGACAATGATCCCTACTGTTTCTTAGACAATTCATTCTTAGAAAATTTTATCACTACACTAAAAAAAACAGTTAATACGGCCTCAAACTACTTCCAGACAATGATCGATTATCACAAACGACATTGAATTATTCACGTGATTTATTCTTAAATAACTAGCGCAAAGTTCACCTCTTTCCCACGCACACACACACACACTCACACCTTTTATCCCCAAAGGGGTAGGCAGAGGCGCAACTAGTGCACCCACTTTTCGTCGTTATTCGGTCCCATTATGTGATAGGGGGCGAGCCTATCGCCATATCGGGCAAAATTTCCAGACTCCGAGCTGATACTAAATAGAAAACTCATATCACTTTGCCTGACCCGGGAATCGAGCCCGAGACCATTGCAGTCGTTCCATAATATAACTACGCTACCTCCCAAACATTGTTGTTGTCAAAATATTAGTAAAATCCAAAGAAAATCGTATGAGTACAAACTATTTGTATACAATGCAGGAGCGGAATGCATCAACGAATTTGTTTCAAACCTCAGATAACATAGCACGCGTGTATTTACAAACAATGCCATGTGTAGTTCATCTACCATTGCTACACTCGACACAGCGATGGCGGGGCTGTTTAATCGCGCAATAACTGCTACGATTGTGGTATTACGCATACAATAATACATCTCTATGAACGTGAATAGTCCAGTCTTAAGTACTATATTATTAACTTTCTTTTTTGACTGCCTCGGTTTCGTAGTTGTATTCCGGTGCTTGTGCTGAGGTCTCGAGTTCGATGCCCGGATCGGACAAAGTGATATAAGGTTCTAATTCGGTATCAGCCCGGAGTCTGGAGTTTGTGTCTGATAGGGCGATAGGCTCGCCCCCTATTACATCATGGGACGGAGTTCGCGCGTAGGTGGGTGTAGGTACTGGTTGCGCCTCTACCTACCCCTTCGGGGATGAGAGGCGTGAGTGTGTGTGTATCAATTTAACCATTTTATACTCAACTAGATTTTGCCCACGTCTCCGCCGGCGTTAAAAAGTTTTTCCGGGATAAAAGTCCCGCTTTTTATTTTTACGGGATAAAATATAGCCTATGTGTTAATCCAGGACATGATCTACCCATGTGCCAAATTTCATCGAAATCCGTTTCGTAGTTTTTCTGTGAAAGAATAAAAAACATCCATACATCCAGACCACCATACATACTTACAAACCTTTGCGTTTATAATATTTTATAAGTAGGATTCATAAACACGCAAAATTGAAAAGTTATGTAATACCTGCATAGTCTCTATTCGGCGTCAGAACGCACTAATAATGAGAGCATAGTACATTTTGTCATATCGTGAGAACCGCATGAGTAAGCGACCTGCATTTTGAACTATGCTTATTTACAATGTTACGGTAATGTTATGGTCACGAATTCACCGAATTCCGTGTTGCAATGTGACAATTTATGTCCGCAGCAGGAGAATTTTTACGAAAATATGTCATTGTTAAACTGAAATTGTATAAAATATTCGAATTGCAAGCGGCAATAGCCTAGTTGGGAGTGGAACAGACTGCCCAGACGAATATACACAAGTAACAGGTTCAAAACCCAAGGGCACGCACCTCTAACTTTTCTAAAAAGATATACGTGTATTATTTGTAAATCATTGATCGCTTTAACGGTAGGGGAAAAACACCGTGAGGAAACCTGTGAAGTTCTCTATAAGAATTTCAAAGATATGTGAAATCTCCCAACCCGCACTCAGGCAGCGTGAAGGACTAAGGCCTAAACCCTTTCAGTTGTAGAGCAGGCCCGTGCTCAGCAGTGAGTAGTATATAATACAGGGCTGGTATGGTGGTAAAATCCCCTGTTTACCCAGTTGGTTGGCTCATAGTTATCAATGCTGTTCTTCGATTAGAACGCTCGTAATTGAAAAAAGACGAATTCGCCCCCCTAGACGGTATAGAGTCCCCTGACCTAGTAAAGTTTTGCTACTAAATGTATTTACAAACATTATTTTCATTGATCTTTTACAAAGAACTTTACATTTTCCACTGTACTTATAAGTTTTTTAAACGATGTATCCTGATACTATAAAATAGGTTAATAGCTTCTTTAATATTTAACGTTCAGCATCATGAAGGGTTTAAGTCCGATTGTCGACATGACTCAACATCCGTATCTTAAGGAAATAAACCATATTTTTAAACATGTTTTGCAACATTTTTAGCATTCATACTAAGGTCATCAGCACGTTTAGTCATATTCATTATTTTCGGAACATTTATCTTGCATAAACGAGATTATATATTACTATTTTTTTAATAATTAATCTGTTGACGGATCAGTGGTGAGTTCTGATATTCTGTTTGGGAATTATGTTGCTGCTAGTTAGGTATAATATCAACTTGTTTAAAACTATTATAATCAATTTTCGTTGCTTCATATAAAGTGCATTAAATGACAATATTAAAAATCTACATAAAATGTAATTTCCAGATAAAATTTTAGTTTACAGCTAGTAACAGATGGAGTAAAACAAGTTTATCCAAAATTTCATTCTCTATGTACAGTTTCAAAAAGCTCTCAGCATTTCAAACGTGCTGCTAGGTAAATAATCACCTAGTTATCCCCTATCTGCTTATCAAGAGTCCTTTGATATATGCTTCCTAGCATGTTATTAAGATTTATTGAACCTAATTGCGTTGTACGCCGTATTTTCTCGTTCATAACATTCAATTTGCAAGCTGTCTTAATTTCGTTATACATATCCCAAATTGCATGTTAATATCTTGCTTGCTTCAATTTATTCTATCCATGAATCTCAATTGGCTCGTCGACATGTATATTAAGTAAGTAAAATAGAAACGTTTAAATCAGTACAGTGGATTGTTCTTAATTGCAATCAGTTAATTTTCTTTGGTCGCGATTTATTTATGTAATAAACAAATGGAATAATATTGTTTATATTAAAGCTAATTTACGTTATCAACAGGAATTAACAGACATAAAACTTGGCTCTTATTATAAAGTTATGATTAAAGGTCCGCTGTGATATCTAACCAAGTTTATAATTTAATCAAAACAATGCTATTAAATAATACGACCAAATAATTGAACGGTCACGTCATCGAAATTATACTTGTCTGTTCTGCATCCGCTATAGTTAGTTTGAAACTGTCTTTAAGGTTGTAAGGCAATTAATCCGTATTACATTTTTATATAGGCATGACAAAGTTACTCTACAGCACCTGATGGTAAGCGAAGAGGCAGATAGAGTATCGACTGATGAGCGATGACCATCCCTCGTCGACGACATAATTATTCCGGCTTGTTTGAAACGGATGTACGCAGAATGATCCCAAAGCGCGGCACACTTACGTGGTCTACTATGGCGGGTTTTTAAATATTTCTTTTTTTATTGCTTTGAATAAAGAGACGAGTATGCCGTTCGCCTGATGGTAAGAGATACGACACCCATAAACAGTAGCAATACCATCCAGCACCTTGAGTTATAAAATACTGTGTGGCATTCCACTGCGCTTATCATCCTGAGACATAATACAATAAGTTTATGTAATACAATAAGTTTGACTGCCCAGATTTGCAAAATAAACTTTGTTACATAGTTCCAAGGACAGTGCATCGAAGGGAGGTACGCTCAGGCCAGCTGTTTGCTGTAGGGTTCTCCCGCACAAACGCTGGTCTCCGCGTGCCGTTTTATAGATTGTGCAACATTTATAACAATCAATTTTTAGATGTCGATATTTTTCTTGACAATGTGTACCATTTTAAAAGCTCGATTAAGAGAATATTGAAAAACTCACCACTTTAGACTCATGTAGTCAACACAATGTAATTTAATTTTACTACCGATACGTCATATTAGTCATATAATATTATACTTAGTACCATTCGCAATCGTTTTTAAAAAGCTATCAATCGACAATTTGTCTTAAAACTAATTTGAGGATAACGTTGTGGGTTACACATTTAGTATTTGTAGCATTAACATGTATTTTATAAGATGTAATACCTATTATGTAACTGTTTGTTGTCCCATTATTATAAATAAATAAATAAGATGTAAGAGTAGTAGATGTAGGCGTTCAGTCGCGGGCAACGTCCAGCCCCGAAGGAGGTGGAGGCTAAGAGGGCCGCCTTACGGCAAGCCACCGTGGAGGAGTGGCATCTCAAGCTGGAGGCCGCGTCGTAGGCGCACAGGGTCGTAGAGGCAGTGCGTCCTGTCTTTGCCGATTGGCTGGACAAGCGCCACGGAGCGGCAATGTACCGCCTAACGCAGTTGCTCACCGGGCATGGCTGCTTCGGTGAGTTCCTGTTTCGGGTGGTAGGGAAAAGGAGTCGGCCGTGTGACACTATTGTGACAACTGCCCAATGGACACGACCCAACACACGTTGGAGTTTTGCCCAGCCTGGGACGAGGAACGCAGCGCTCTCAGAGCAGTTGTCGGAGAAGACCTCTCGCTGCCGGCCGTGGTCGTTTCCATGGTCGGCGGCTGAGAGGCCTGGCAGGCGGTGGCCCACATCTGCGAGGTGGTCCTGTCGCGGAAGGAGAGTGCCGAGAGAGATCGCCAGCGCAGTGGTGATCCCCCCCCCCCCCAACAACTGGAGACGGACCGCAATAGCACGCAGGGGCGGTTGCGGACGACAACTAAGACGTTAGTCGGAGGAAGCCCGCAGCCGTCCCTAATGCGCCGAAGATGGCCACCGCGGAGTTTTGGTTGGTTTACCGTGCGTTGTATATAGGTTAGGGACTCGGCCCGGCGGCCGCCCGACGTTTTCCATCTCTCCGGGCGGCTCAACGTCGGGTCGTAAGGCACGGTGAATCCAACATAACCGTTCAGTCGTTCCCCTTGAACTGCTGGGCGGTAGTAATAAGTCACTTTCACCGTGTAAAAAGAAAAACACTGCTGCTTAAACTTTTATCATATTTGCTTAAGTTTGTTGTATTATATGTTAATTTTATGACAGTAATTTTTTTTTTTTTTAGTTTAAGTAAGATACAAAATTGCTTTTGAGATGGCCGTCAAACGAGGGGGCGAAAATTTTTCGTTATTACGGGTACAAACTAACTAATTATTCCTTTACCAAAACATCACGCTGGGCTAAATTTATAATAGATGATTTATCATATGAGCACACACTAAATACTTAAGATATATTTAACGTCCCATTACAATATTAATTTCCTTTACGTGCAAAAAGATTTCCTAATGTCTTACATAACAATTACTGCTGTTTTGCCGGAATCTTGTCTCAGTATATTTTCTGAGAAAATGCGGATCTTATAAGTTATGCAAAAATATACTTCTTGTACGCTTAACCCAACCTAAAATCTTAAAGAATGTACCAGCTTCTTTAAAGCTAGGTACATATTATGAAATTCATGTCTGTAGTTTTCTACTGAAAAGATATACACAACGTTGTATTTGTTGTTATGTCAGCAAGCTCAAATAACATTTCATTTTTAAAATCTATTTATTGCCCCCAAAGCTAATTTACATATAGTTTATTAATAAATTTCCAATAACTATACCTACTTACCTCCACATTAGTATCATTAATGCTAAGACATTCAAAACATTAAAAAACAAGTATGACAGACAGTTAAGGCAATCACAAATTAAAATATTTTTTAAAATATAATACGCATTGTAAATCACACATGCCATTTCAGAGATATTAATAAATTTAAAATATTTCTTACAGAACAATAGACTTATAATACCTGCCCTGTATTATATATATACTGTCCCACTGCTGGGCACAGGCCTCCTCCATTGCTGAGAGGGTTTAGGCCTTAGTCCACCACGCTGGCCTAGTGCAGGTTGGTAGACTTCACATACCTTCGAAATTCTTATGAAGATCTTCTTAGGTATGCAGGTTTCCTTACGATGTTTTCATTCACCGTTAAAGTCTCAGACGTGTGTGCCTTGGGTTTCGAACCTCCGGACATTGTCTCGGCAGACCGTTCCATTCCCCACTAGGCTATGGTCCACCAATAGACTTGACTAACAAAATTATTTAACATTTTAAATAAAATGCTCAATCTTAGTTAAAGCTTCGCCAATTGCTCTTAATTGAATTAACTCATGAGCATGAATTAATCATTAAATTCCCTTAGAGTTTTTGGCGTTGAGTCACAACACAAAGACATTTGATTAGTGAAACAGGACACGACTTCAGTGCCTTGTAGGTGATAGATCACTCACACGTCTTCACACACTATGCTAATTGCCTATTCAATTTATCGTCGGATCGTTTATCTCGTGACTGAGCATTTGAACCGATTTGTAACACAGGATATGAGACTTCCGCGCGGTTTAAAAATGGACATTGACCTAAAACCTCCCAAAATGACGTTATTCGCGTAATATCCCATTGATTTAGGAAATTTCACAATTATGTGACATCCGTTTTTTGCTATTAGCATCAACTAATAGTCTTTTATAATAATTAATTAATTTTTAATAGACTGCCTCGGTGGCGTAGTTGTATTACAGTATGATTGCAAAGCTGAGGTCTCGGGTTCGATCCCCGGGTCGGGCAAAGCGATATTGAGTTTTCTATTCAGTATCAGCTCGGAGTCTGGAATTTGTGCCCGATATGGCGATAGGCTCGCCCCCTATCACATCATGGGACAGAATAACGGCGAAAAGTGGGTGCACTAGTTGCGCCTCTGCCTACCCTTTCGGGGATAACAGGCGTGAGTGTGTGTTTGTGTGTGTGTAATAGTCTTTTAGCCTTAATTAAAGTAATGTTAATAATAATGTACCTACATTTCTTTGCTTGTCCTCATAATCGAATCAAGTAAAATAATGGTTTTAATTATTTTATTTTATTTAAGGTATAGAGAGAATTTAAACTGTGGTTTAAACGTTCTAATGATTTTAAAACTATTTTCAGACTTAACAAAAACCTCTTTAATCTACAACAGACAATAAAAATAAAATTACACGAAATAGTAATACTAATAATATTAAAGTAGGTACTATTACCGTAAATAGGAAATATTTAAATGTCTCGAATAAGAGTGGGTGTAGATAATATTTTAGCACCCAGTACACTATTTCCTAACTCGATCGTAGAAAAGCGCACACTTATTACAATATTTATGTCAAATATTAGGCCAAATTAATTTATGAACACGTCTGTAAATTTGAGAAACTTGAACAACTTGTGGTGTGAAACTTCAGCAATTGTTTTATAGGAGAGTACGTAGTGTTTCTGGACAATGTGACAGTGTTTAAGCAACGCCTAAGTACTTATACTATTTAAAATTGAATATATTTAGTACCTAAAACATGGATACTATAAGAACGTTTCTTCCATATCATTGAATATGTTATCAATTGCACTAGCACCCAGAGCTGCCACAAAATTCAAGTCGTAGTTATCAATTAATCCTGAAGCATATTTAATTCAATAAAATACGGTCATAACTTTTTTTACATCCGGCTGACCTCCAAGCAGCCTTGGACAGCGAATACTTTCTACCAGCCGGCTAGCAAGCAACTGCCGGCAGTTTTGCCTCTCGAAACATTGTAATTAGAAAATTTGTTTATTCTCACATTATTCACCTATGAGGTATAGGATGGAGAGACAAGTAATTACTTAGATAGTGTAATAAGTTGCACGTCAATCAAATGTGTGACTGTAAATAGAGCAAATGAAATAATCATGTAGAGCCTCTCGAAGTGTCTACAGTTAAAAGAGGTAATTAGATTTGATTAAAAAAACAACGGCTGACTGCCTCGGTGGCGTAGTTGTATCATGGTACGACTGCAATGCTGAGGTCTCGGGCTCAATCCGCGGGTCGGACAAAATGATATTGAGTTTTTCCATTCAGTATCAGCTCGGAGTTTGGAATATGTACCCCATACGACGATAGGCTCGCCTCCTTTCACATCATGGGACGGAATAACGGCGAAAAGTGGGTTCATTAGTTGCGCCTCTGCCTACCCCTTCGGAGATAAAGGCGTGAGTGTGTGTGTAAAAAAACAAATGTATAAAAAAATACTTTTTAACAAGATAGCCATGAAAAACTAAATCACTGCCTCGGTGGCGTATCACGATAATTCTAAAACAATAATTAGATTTTATTAAAGAATATTCAATTTCATACATCAAAAACTAAGTCACGTACGTTGAATTTTTTGAATGCGTAGCGTTAAGTAAAAGAAATACACATTACAGGACTTTATATTTATCACATTTATTCTAAAACAATAATTGGATTATATTGAAAATGTTATACAATTCCAGCATAAAGTTACACAAATGGCGAATACGTAACGCAAGTCGGTCTATAATGCGAACTGTCTGCACTTTACGGGTAATTTGGCAAATTTTGTCGCCATTACGAATTAACGAACTTTATCAAAAGCGCAACAGTTATTTAAATCACATAGAATTACCTCCTGGCGACACCGCATTGGGAAATGGCAACGTGTTGAAAAGTAAAACCACTTTGAATAACTGGAACGGTGCGCCTTGCCACGTGTGCTTCGATTGGTTTTTTACTTTACGTCAGTGGAAAAGAGTTTTTATGTTATGTGCTCGTTAACTCTTGGAAATGTTTCCGTACTTTTATTTACTAATGGATACGAAGTACTTTAACGCTAATGATTTAAAACCAATCTCCGTTTAACTCCTTTAAGTATTAAGTTTGGTTAGGGAGTGGTCTTAGTAAATTTTCTATGTTGTCTTCATGATATATTATGAAGTGTAATGCATTGTACTAAGTAGGTCTCAATTATGTAAACCTTTGCCTGACTGGTCACCATCATTATGCCATTTTGCGTGTCCATGCAGTTTAGAGTTCATTATGAAAATATATTGAAATAATTATTATAAAACACAATATTACTGTCATGCAGTACATAATACCTTCTACGTCTACCCTGGTAATTATACTTTTGTTTGTGATCGAATAAACAAACACATTACAACATTCAAGTGTATAAAAATGACAATATAACCATAATACATTTTCGTAAATGAGGATAAATTAATTAGAAAACGATAATGCCATTGACGCAATACTATTATAGGTTTTATCTCATTGTGTTTTTAAATAAAATGAGACAGACGGGACGAAATAAGGTGTGACAAATTTTCACTTAACAATGGTATTTCGAAAATCAAATTAATTCAAACGCAATTTAAAATTAGCCATTAAAATTATTTCCCAATGTAATTAATTTAAAGCGTTATTGAAAATGAATGATAGCAAAATAATTCTAAGTGTTATTAGTGTCTGTTTTTGGCTCAAATCTCATGATTTTATGCAATAAAGGCCCAAAACCCTTGAAGTTAAAATCTAAAATCATAAACAGCTATTTCCTCTACTTATTGATAATCTAAACTGCATAATATTTTTATTTCTATCTTAAACACAAAGTGCTATATTTAATAATCAAATTACTACTCTAAATACTTATATTATGCTGAATCATTTTCTGTTAGCAGTTTAAACCCACGCTGATTTCAATAACAATGTCTGTCTGACAAGTAATTTGATCAAATTCGATCATTTGCCAAGTTATTATTAGTCCACAATCATTCAATAAGTACTCGACATTTGAACTTTAGTTCTCAAACGCAGCGACAATTCGATCAATGATTTAATGTATGTAAAATGAATTATAACATTTGAAATTCATATGGAAATTATAGGATTATCAAGATCTTGTTGACGTTCATTAATCAACAATAATTAGAATTAATGTGTTACGACTTATTGTAAACTATAGGCGAAATTTGATTAAACTATCAATAAAGTATAAAATAGGCCAACCCTAAATCCATGTTGGCGCCAACACTCCAAATATTGAGGATTAGTGACTCAATGTCAAAAAGCATAAATAAGGGGTTTGAAAATTCTACGCACGTGAAACAGAAACACATAACATGCCATAATTCCCCAAGGGGTGGGCAGCGCAACTAGTGCACCCACCTTTCTACACGGTAAAAATATATATTCCCACTCAGTTAAAAACAACGAAATTTCCGGTTCTAAAGCAGACAGAATTTGAGTTGTTTCTCACAGAAATAATTTCAGATACTGCATCAACAAATATTTCCATAGGAGCAGAATCTCAAGTGACAGCTGGATCTATAAAGAGTCCGAAGCTGGAAGAGTATTCGCAAGCAAGATTTCTCCAATAAAAATGTTGGTCAATATTCAAACAAGTATAAATGTATTACCAAGATCGTCTCACGGAATGTCTCGCCCGATTTTACTTCTATCTCGTAGTAAAAGCGACCGAGAGAGTAAGTGTTGACCGCGGATCAAATCCCGTACGTAAACAAGAAGATAAAAGCGAGGTAAAACGCGCTTATAAAACCCAAGTCAGCGTAGGTAAAACCTAGCTCAGTCCCTTGTTGCAATTACTCATAAATGTAGTAACTCAGACGCAAGTAAAACACAATAAAGATTTTTTATGGCATTGAATGACGAGATCAGCATGCCGTTCGCCTGATGGATACGACCGCCCATAAAGTTAAAGGAACACGCTGGATGCAGTCCGCTTTTGACAGGTCTGTCTCGAAATCTTTGAGGGGTTGGGGGGGGGGGGCTATGTTCAGCAGTAGATGTCATTTGGTTGATGTTGATGATGAGGAGACGCAAGTAAGCTAATTGCATATAATAGTAAATCGCTAGTGAGCATACGCTGCAATTAGCTCTAACTCGCCAACCAATCACCAAAAAAATGGAATGGAATGACATAATATATTGGTTTTAACCTAGGAAATATATGCGAAAACCTAGCTTGTCTCGTTATTTAGAAGAACAAGAAACATGAACGAAGTTATATTCATATCTTAGAGCGTTGTAGTGATCTTAAAATTAAAAATAACGAAATCGCACAAAGCAACACAACGGCCTCTGCTAAAAAAATTAAAACTTATTATTAAATTTTGTCACTCAAAAGATTGCACGGATGATTTAAACGAACTTCAAGTTCAACAACAATGGTGCAGAACAAAAATTAAAGACAGGCAGCGCCTTCACCTGAAAAGCGATAACAGGGAGGCAGTGAGATAAAATTAGGGTACTGAGACCCCCAAAGATTATTACCAGTATCATCATTATTTAAGTATCCCTAATAATATTTTGAATATTCACTTTCAATTCATTTGTTTTAGAATTCTTACCTAGTCACTCAAAACTGATATTTTTTACGCAATAGTTATAAAAGATAACCATATCATAACATTACTATGTGATTGAGCTCATTAAGTAATGTTTGTTTTGTTTAAACCCAGAGCTACTAACCACCGTTTTTCTATTCAGTATAAGCTCGGAGTCTGGAATTTGTGACCGATATGGCGATAGGCTCGCCCCCTATCACATCATGGCACGGAATAACGGCGAAAAGCGGGTGCACTAGTTGCGCATCTGCCTAACCCTTCGGGGATAACAGCCGTGAGTGTATATGTATATATGCACTAACCACTGTGAATTAACACAGCTCACATGCATCATAACAATTTTTGTAAATATTCGAAAATAGTCCGAATGTTGAACTTTATCCTCGGAAACATAATTTAGACCCCCACACTTAAAATTATAATATAAATACGGTCCATAACTACGAAGTTTCATAACTGCATGACTAAAAGGGAGTCAATGCGCCGGCGCACTATATCGCTAAGTTTCGTCAAATATAATTTCGCGCTCCACTGTCGCATGCTTTCCAGTCGCCAACGCAAACCGTATCAAGGCCAATTTAATAAAAGTGGAATCGACCAAAAAAATTGTGGCAATCGTTACGTCACTGCACCGAGAAAGTTGCGTGTGTGTTTTGGAAGCGGATAAACCATGATAGGGTTGGGCATTGTCGGATATTTTTATAAATTGTTTTGTAAAGCAATTTAAAACGTTTGCTCTACATTTTAAGGCGATTTATGTTACAATTTAGACATATTTTATGTCATAACATAATAATGTCAATATAAAAACATGACGCATTAAAATCTTTTTTAACTTTATCTCATTAGTTTTATAGGACAGAAGCGACCCGACACCACCGCGATGTCTATTTCTATCGCCAAGCAGCAGTGTGCAAGCACTGTTGTGTTTCGGTTTGAAGGACAATGAGATGAGACTTAACATCTTATGTCTCAGGATGACGAGCGCAATGGAATGCCACAAAGTTGGTACTTTATGAGTCGGTGTTGCTACTGTTTATGGGTGGTGGTATCGCTTACCATCAAGCGAACGGCATGCTCGTCTACTCCTTCAATACAAAAAAAAAATAACAAGCGTCTTAAATGCAAAAAATAACATATTTCATCATATCAGTCGATCTATTACCAACGGATACGATCATCAGCGGATATATCCGACAATATACCAACGCCCGTTTACCATTACCATCCAAGTGAAATAACAGTAACAATACACCGGACAACTGACTATTAAAAACCCATAATGTTCACAACTTTAAGTTGTTACGTAGAGGAAATGATATTTTAATTAACTAGCACATTAATTCAGTTTATTTATTTCAGTGTTGAGGTGTAGCTGTTGCAAACTGGACGTGACGCAACATTTTAATTGAAATGTTTTCTATTTAAGGCTTTAATAAGGGCTGCCTTTGATAACAATCAGATCTGTAATATTACGTGCCGACTTTAAGTGGTATTTAGTAAATCTCAAATTTCGTCAGCTATGTTAAGTACTTATTTCCATATAGCAGGCTAATTTCTGCCTCCGAGTTGATGCTGCGAGAACCAAGCTCCATATTTAGGACGGCGAACTTAATTCCAGTTTACGGGAGCAAATACATTTTTCGAGTTATATATCACAAAACCCTTATATCAGTATGCCTTAATCGGGGATCGAATCCGAGACTACAGCACGGCGTATCGTACACAAAGGTGTATATAACTCAAATATAGGATTTGGTGGTCGTTATGTAAAGACATAACGACCACCAAATCCTATATTTGAGTTATTCCTAACGCAACTTAAAAATGAATGAATGAATGAATGAACACTTTATTGTACACCACGTTTACAAAAGGAAAATAAATAATAAACAAATAGGCTTGTAACTATGAATCGCGTGACAATAGGCGGTCTTATCGCTAAAAAGCGATCTCTTCCAGACAACCTACACTGATTGTGAGAGAAATATGAAATGATGAAGGGGTGTATAATAACAATAATATTATAGGGTGTATACATATCAATGTAAAATTAATAGATATATTAATTATATGATATATTATTATACGTACATACAATATAAAACTATAACATATAACGTAATATAATAAATAATTTAATATTATTAATAAATACTATAAATAAACGATATCACTCAATAATTACTTAAGGAAAGATAGTGACCTTTCACTTGATTTTTAAAAACATATAGTGATGGAGCTTTCCTGATAGAAGAGGGCAATGAGTTCCATAAGCGAACAGCCTGCACGGTAAAAGAGCTGTCATAGAATGTACTGTCATGCAGAGGAGTCTTGAGTTTTAGGTTTTCTGACGACCTTAAAGAGTGGGCTTGAGAGTTATGAAGAAAATTAAAACGTTCTTTAAGATAATGGGGAGAGGAGGGATTAAACAGAATATTAAATAGAAGGGAAAGAATGTGAGTATTCCGGCGGAAACGAATAGGGAGCCACTTGAGTTTCGAACGAAATTCGGAAATGTGGTCATATTTGCGCAAACCAAATATAAACCGTATACAAAAATTCTGGAGACGCTCAAGTTTATCAAGTTGAACTTGTGATAGGTCTAAGTAGCAGACGTCCGCGTAGTCCAACACAGAAAGCAGTAACGATTGTGCTAGCGCAATCTTAGTGGCAGTTGGAAGAAAATTTCGAAGCCTGTTCAAAGATGCAGCTGAAGCAAAGAGCTTACGACTCACCGCTGCGAGCTGTGGGCCCCAAGATAATCTGCGATCAAATATTACCCCCAAGTTTTTAACAGTCTCGCTGAAAGGAATTATGACCCATCAAATACTACTGGAGGGAGAATGGTAAGACGTGAACAATCTGGCCACAAATGTTCTAATGCTACACATAAACGACCTCATTGAACTTTAGCTCTAAATATCGCACAATACCAACTGTAATACTAATTCGATATGTATCCTAGAGGAGATGTCCTCTTTTTGCATAGGTGCTAGGCCCCAAAATCTAACCAGACTCAAAATTTATGGATGTTACAGGGATTAAAATATGGAAGTTGGATCCGTTATAAAAATATTTTTAATCCCCTCCATTTACTACGAACTTTTTTATGCAAGTTTAAGTATAGTTTTTAAGCAAAATAAAATTATACGATTTATTGCAAACGGCTTGTTTTTGGGATATAGTCCTCGGCAATAAAACAGTCAAAGATTCCAACTAAGATTCTCCCACAGCACAAACGAAGTGTACTATGTTTTCCTAATTATCTCACATCTATATCTATAACCATATTGACCATCACTACTCACTTTACAAGAATTTACTGCATTAGTACCTTGTGTTCGCTTTTCTCCGCCAGTAAGAGTCTGTTTCTAAGAAAAACAATAGCCTATAAACACTAGGGAAAAATATTGTTTCTTATTACTAAAATAATTAATTTCATATACCGACAGTGGCACACAATACTGAATAGTGCTACATACTAGTGGTTTAAGAAATAAATACACGCGTTCAAATAAAGAAGTACTTTCTTAGCGTCTTATATTGAAATTGAATAGATTTAATAATTCATCCAGTGACGAATATCAGTCAAGTCATGACCAAACATAATAAACAAGTTGATGTATCTCTAAAAAAATTACAAATATACAACACAATATTATTGAGCGTTTATAATCAAATCGAACTTTACTGCAATATTGTATAAGAGTAAAATTATTTAGGTAATACGATATTACTCCACGTAAAGTAAAAAAGTATGATAGTTTATCGACAAAAAAATTTTGCATAAACTTTCGATTCAACCAATTTATAAACCGCAACAAAAATCAATAGATATAAAATGCTAAGATTGCTTAATTAACGGGCTTGTGATAACATAGATTTGATGCATTTTATACAATTCTGCGCAATCAACAACCGCTTCGTGGAAAGAACAGAATTTGTAGTTCTACGTGACTTTTGGCGCTATATTATAAACGCGAAAGTTTGTAAGTATGTATGGATATATGGGTGTTTGGTACTCTTTCACGCAAAAACTACTGAACGGGTTTCGATGAAATTTGTCACACGGGTAGATAATGTCTTGGATTAACACATAGGCTAAATTTTATCCCGGGAAAAAATAAAGTGGGACATTTATCCCGGAAAAACTTTTTAACGCGGGCAGAGCCGCAGGCAAAATCTAGTTTAAAATAAAAACGGACCAATTTACACTGCATTTGACTAATAACATTGTATGTTATTAGCAACCATTTGCGTTTTTTGTTATCTTAGAATATATAATATGTCTCTTTTTGTGCTCCGATAATATTAAGCTTGAGTTTATAAAACTGCCGTGTGTATTTCCGGTTGTTATTGTATTTCATGTTTTGTTCAATTCATTTTATAACATTACATAAGTTTAACTCGGTATTTTCTTCAACAGTGCAGCCTATAGTTATAGTGTTGTACTATAAAAAAACTACAATAACAAAGTAAGTAGACGTATCTATGCGCTACATGACATCTGAAAATTAACAATAATTAGTAAATTCCGCATTAATAATTTCAGCTAAATCCCTTCCACTCCTAACTTCTGTAACTCTCGCCTTCTAGGTACCCTTCATCAGATATTGCTCTTTTATTTATTGTATTTTGCACTTTATACAGTTATGTAAAGGCGGACTTAATGATAAGGCGTTCTCTACCAGTCAACCTGAGGCGATGCGGATAAAAAATCACATACAAAACAAACTTCAGCATTCATAAAATCTAAATGCAAATGATGCCTCGGTGTTGCAAGTTGATGTAAAGTCGACAATTGTCATCAAAAGATATTGAAGCTACTCAAGTAGAGCAAGCATTAAAATGCCATTACATCGGACATATAGATTAGCTATCAAAATACCATAACTAGCTGGTACTCACATCCAAAACAATACATCAATAACATATTTATCGTAATTTTATGTAGTGTTTTGTAGGGCTTAAGTATCTATTGTTGTCGGAACTTGGTGAGAGCTTGTCGTATTTTGTACCCAATTGAATAGTGCCTACGATGTGTATTTGATGAAGAATCTTTTGTATTTCGTTCCGGAGAGCTGCGTTCCAGAGTCAGTCAGATCATCATAGAGATGCTACGCTTTTTCTTAGTTTAGATTATAATTGTACGTACCATAAGGTATATTACAGGCTCTTTCTTGTGTCGTAATTTAGAAATAAAGGAAAAAAATATTATAATGCTATGCTTTGTGGTGGTTACCCTCTCAGCTCTACAACTTTTATTTAGTTAAGACGGATCTATAGCCGCCTTATATCTCGGAAACATTAGACCAACGAATAGAATGTTAATAAAAATAATTTTATATAATTAATTTACATTAGCATTAGGTACATTTCAGGGCCGACGTGCGTAAAGTGACGACGAAGTAATTATAGGACTAAGTGTCCTATAATAAAGAAAATATACACACTTTAATCCATTATTAATTAATACTGCAATATCTGTATAACTAAATATTCAGATTTATTTACGAGTATACATTTACGGGATTATAATATTTATATTTACGAGTGCACCTATTTTGTTTCATAGGCTTTTTCAAATGAGATTTTTTGAGATTAACTGCACTAGAAAAAATCTGTACCTAATCCCAATCCAAACTTTTTAGCAATCCATTTACTTTCTGGCTGTAGCTGTCAAAAACTAATTTTCAAAAATATACTTGATTTCATGCCCATTAGGGTCGCTCTCAAAGGGCTGCCTGCCGGCAGTCTCGTGGGAGTTGACGAATGACGGTTTAAGTTATTGTAGTTTCCTACAAACAATATCCGTACAGTCCTATATAAAGAACCCTTAAGCAAAATTATAGGCATGCGTTAACAGTGCAATAAATTTTATTAATTTCGGTATTTGCCGTCTAAAAACAAAAAAAACCGTCATAAGGCATACTTTACCGAAATCCCTTATAATTTCTGACCGTTGCCTTTACAAAGAACTTATTACAATAGAATGTCAATCAAAATATTAAAATACGCATTCATATTACAAAACAATGTCACGTGACTAACTGTAACAATTCCAACCTCTTTCGTGCGACCAAAAATTTATCTCAACACTGCGATTGGAACAGATCCCCTTATTACCATAAGTAGAATGACCTTATATACGCATTATTAGTGTTATGCAACCACGGACATTGTTTTAGCCTCAGTGGCTTGGTTGTATTACCGTTTGGGTTTTTTCTATTCAGTATCAGCCTCGAATCTGGAAGCTGTGCCCAATATGGCGATATGCTTGCCTCCTATCACATTATGGGATGAAATACACATGGCGAAAAGCCCGTGCACAAGTTTTGCTTTTTCGTACCTTACCGTACCTCATCAAGGAGTGTGCATGCACTGTTTTTCGGTTTGAAGGACATTGTAGCCAGTGTAACTACAGGACATAATGAGACTTAACATCTTATGTCTCAGAATGACGAGCGCAGTGGAATGTCACACAGTACTTTGTAACTCAAAGTGCTGTATGGTGTTGCTATTGTTTATGGGTAGTCGTATCGCTTACCATCAGGTGAACGGCATGCTCGTCTCGTCATTCGACGCAATAAAAAAAATCGTAACACAAGTGAAAAACAGTCTACGCTTTAACATAACGACATAATTATTTTCCCACAGATAAAAAATACTAGACCCCGTATCCTAATAAATATATAAATCAATTTTTTGCTCGCTAATAGATCTAATACAGGATATACGTTTATAAATAGTTTTTGCAAAGTATGTCGAGTGTTATAAAAGAGTTGTAATCAAACAAAGGACAATTAAAATTGTCCAATCACTGATACCAATCTAATTGAACAATAACGTGAAATATGTCACGATATATTTTTAAAGTTCTACTTTATTAAATATCAATTTTAGGCCCCGGCTCCGCGCGCGTTATGAAGTTTTTCCGGGATAGAAGTCCCGCTTCTTATTTTCTCTGGACAAAGGTTAAACTTTTACAAACTTTGAATATCATATTTATTTTAAAAGAGTTAATAAATTAAATTGAAAATTGAATAATTCATACTTCCATTCCATTCATCCCCCCATATCAACTTTTTACAACCCTTTTTCGCAATAAAAAGTAGCGTATGTCCATTCTCAGGGTCTAGACTATCTGTGTACCAAATTTCATTTAAATCGGTTCAGTAGTTTTGGCGTGAAAGCGCGACAGACAGACAGCGTTAATTTCGAATTTATAATATTAGTACGGATTTCCCTATCTTAGTGGTATAAATAATAATCTGATCGATAACAATGGTCATGATTTTGCAAGGTTTGTAATTTTTACTTCAATAATATACAAACTTCAAATATTATATACAACATACTAGGTATTGCACGTGGATCCGCCTGCGTGAATCTAAAGTAACAGCGATCCCTACGATGAACACTATTCATTGAAAAGACTTCCCTTCTGTCAAAACTGTCACAGGCCATGAGCAAGTTGAGTGTTAGCACTCATATTTACTGACCTGCACGTGCTTAGTTTCAAGGGCAGAAACGAGTATTTTTTGGAAAAAACTATGAAATTTGACATATTTGGCGAAATGTAGATATTATATAGAGCTGCCTACCCTTGTGGACAAAAGTCGTGAAGCGTATGTAAAAGTATATATTTAAAAAATCAAACACCACAAAGCACACGAATAGTCAAAACT
Source organism: Lapara coniferarum (assembly GCA_949316025.1). Classification (NCBI taxonomy): domain Eukaryota; kingdom Metazoa; phylum Arthropoda; class Insecta; order Lepidoptera; family Sphingidae; genus Lapara; species Lapara coniferarum. The sequence continues at coordinate 29,406,249 of OX438919.1, forward strand.
AAAATATAGATCAAACTTAACGTCTAATAAATAGCTATAGCAATCAAGATCATAATGTGATCAGGGGATAATTTAATCTTAACAATTACATACAGTATATATACATACACACTCACGCCCTTTGTCCCCAAAGGGGTAGGCAGAGGCGCAACTAGTGCACCCACTTTTCGCCGTTATTACGTCCCATGATTTGATAGGGGCGAGCCTATCGCCATATCGGGCACAAATTCCAGACTGCGGGCTGACACTGAGTAGAAAAACCCAATATCACTGCCCGACCCGGAGATCGAACCCGAGACCTCAGCATTGCAGTCGTACTAATACAACTATGCCTCCGAGGCAGCACCAATATCGTAACAATTTATGTTTTTAATAAGGTACGTGCATACTGCGCAGTTACGTGCGCACTTCCCTTAAACGCTGAGAGAGTCCCACAGAACAATGTGGCTTTGTTAAAAAAACTTCACAATTAGTTCGTTATGTTAAGATTACTAGATAATGTTTAAATGTAACTTTTACAAGTGAAATGCATTAATACGAATTTCAAGACTTTTTACCAACCGTGTGAGATGTTGCATAACGTAAATAAAAAAGAATCGAAAAGAGTGCAACCACTTTTATTTACCTATAGTTCGATATTGCATTACAAAATTATATTTGCGTGGAAAAGGAAGGTAGTAATTACCTAACTCGTTGAATTATATAAAGCCTTAACCTTTATTAAACTTAATCACCAGGAAATGGTACATGTATTTTGAATATTGTATCTAACCGACATAAGTAAATACGACTTAGTTTTGGTTGACAGTAGGCCGCACTAACCTTACTGTTACAAGAAACTTTATGATAAATTGTATAGTCAAATTTTGGTTTTGTGCAAAAACTTAAATATGGAACACATCGATTACCGTTAATCTATATATATAAAAGAAAGTGGTGTTAGTTACACCACTTATAACTCAAGAATGGCTGAACGGATTTACCTGAAAATTGGTGGAGAGGTAGCTTAGAACCAGGAGACGGACATAGGATACTTTTTATCCCGGGAAAATATAAACCGGGACTTTTATCCCGGATAATTGTTTTCTGCCAGTGGAACCGCAAGAAAACAAGTATAGAGATATTTCGAGATCCAGTTGAGGACATAATTACTCTTATCCCGGAAAAAGATAAACCGGGAATTATATCGAGCCGCCACGACTAAACCACTGAACCGATGGCGATGCAATTTGGCAGGGAGATAGTTTAAAACCTGGGAAGAATCTAGGCTACTTCATATCCCGGGAAAATATAAACCGGGACCATAATCCCGGAAAATAGTTTTTTGCCAGTGGAACCGTATGAAAATAAGTATGGAGATAGTTTGTGATTCAAAGGAGGACATAGGCTACTATTATCCCGGAAAACAGACACCGGGAATTTTATTGCGGATGTTTTTCTCGCGGTTTATTTTTTATTTTTAGGGATATGACCCTACATCTCTATCCTACTCCTACTAATATTATAAAGGCGAAAGTTTGAAAGTATGTATGGATGTCTGGATGTATGGATGTTTGTTCTTCTTTCACGCGAAAACTACTGAACGGATTTCGATAAAATTTGGCACACGGGTAGATCATGTCCTGAATTAACACATAGGCTACTACTTATCCCGGAAAAATATAAACCGGGACTTTTATCCCGGAAAAACTTTTTAAAGCGGGCGGAGCCGCGGGCAAAAGCTATTTATTATAAAACAAAGTCCCCTATCGCATCTGTCTGTCTCTTGAACGCGATAAACTCAAACACTGCTTAACGGATTTTAATAAGTTTTTCATCAATGGATGTTGTGATTCAAGAGGAATAATTCATAAATATTTTGTACGACAGAAAAATAAATGTAGGTATACAGTATTATGCTTTGCTACCTGTGCTAAGCCAGGGCGGGCCGCTAGTATTATACTAATCTATTATATGAGATTTTAAGTCAATTCCTAAACAGATGTTGGGCAACATTACCAGACAATTGAGCAAAAAATTAAATTGCACATAAATATTAACGAGTATGCATAAAGTAACTATCAAATCATAAAATATCTTGCCTTGAAGTTAAATTCTTATCTGATAAAAATATCAACATAATGCACATAAATGACTCAAAATGAATTATTGATTTTTTATATTTTCTTTGTACCACACAGATCCAGAATCACACTTTGTTATCGGTACTAAGCAATAGCTTTCTCGAAAATTAAGTAATTACATAATTTAAGGGCTTTACGCACGGTCCATCTTGACGTACGGCATGCTGTATGTCACGGCGCTGGACGTAGCTTACGCACTATCGTGCGTGCTAGACGGTGCTGCCAGGAATTCAGTTATCTATATTTATCTTTACTCTCTGATCAATGGTATACAGATTTTTAATACTTACATCATACAGATAAGATACGAATGCAGATATCTACAATTCGTGAATAATTTATAAAGATTTAGATATATTTTTCGGTTACGGACTAACAGATTATTTATTGTCTATTGGCACGATGTTCATAATGACGGGGTCACTTGTTGAATATATAATATTATTGAATCTAAAATGTATTTTAAAATAATTGTGTTAGTTTATTGGAGCATTTCACACAATCCCAATGCCAAATCCTACTAATACTATAAACGCGAAAATTTGTAAGAATGTATAAGTATGGATGTATGGATGTTTGTTCCTCTTTCATGCAAAAACTACTGATCAGATTTCAATAAAATTTGGCACACGGATAAATCATGTCCTGGAATAACACATAGGCTACTTTTTATCCCGGGAAAATACAAAGCGAGATTTTTATATCGGAAAAACTTTTTAATCCGGGCGGAGCCGCGGGCAAAAGCTAGCCTAGCATAACATTGGCCTAACAGGTCTTTTTATTATTATTATTATTTTAGTCTATTTTTTTAACAAATGAAATGATGAATTTAGTAACTCTTTGTCATGCGTTTAGATAAATAGTAGACATGCCAGTTGGCAACACAGGTGATGGATGCACTCGCTGGATCGTGCAAGTCCAGCGAGCTAATAATAATAATAATTGACATACGTCGAGACTATTCACGGTCGTTTTGCATCGTGCATCGTGCATGACCTTGGTTGGCTTTACGTCAAGATGAACCGTGCGTAAGGCGCTTTATTTGCTGTTACATTTCGTCAGCCTGTCAATCAGGTAAACAAAGGAATAAACACCCATCCGATCCCGATTGCTTTCGTATAAAGGATGAAACACAATCTCGAATAGTATCTCAAGCACTCTCGTATTCATGAACGTTCTATTTAATCTACTCGTCTTCCCCCTTCCGAAATATACCAACATCGCTAACTAGCCTTTTTAGATGGCCCGTTACAGTTTTATTGGTAAATTCATAATTTCAATGACGTCAATCTTCATATAAAATAAAAAAAAATTACGAGCAAATTTGGTCAGTCAATTATACATACACAAAAAAATATCATTAACTAAAAACATTCACAGCATTAGAATAATTTTAGAAGAAAAACATATCATGACATGATCGATTTCCGTTTATATTCTCAAACGTGTTTATTGAAAGACCTTTTATAATCATTATATCATTCGATCTTAATGCACTTACAATTGCGGCACGCATTATTCTAATGTACGCACTTAAGGTACAAAACACATTTATTATGTACTATATGCCAAAAGCTTTTACTCCTATTTAAAATCAAAACAGATATGTACGTTTCATAAGCAAAACATTTAAGTGTCTTAAGCTGTGATTCCGCAGGACGCGGCAGACGGCAGACGGCAACAGTATGTGCCGGCACTACTATGCACTACTATGCAGTATTAAATTGTATGAGACCGATTCCGCACACGACGGCAAATGACGCGCGGCAAGTGCCGTCTGCCGTTACCGTCTGCCGTCTGCCGCGTCCTGCGGAATCAAAGCTTTATATTTGTGCCTGATATGGCGATAGGCTCGCCCCCTATCACATCATACGCACGGCGAAAAGTGGGTTAACTAGTTACGCATCTGCCTACTCCTTCAGGGATAATATTCGTCAGTGAGTATATATTTGCAGTAACTACTTTTATAATAATGAACTCTATGACATCTTGGTAAAGCATTTTAACATAATAACACAATAGTAGGGAAATGATAACGCGTGAGAACCCTACGCAAATAAAAAAAAAACATTCTCGACAATGTAATGACATAACACTCACATAACTAATAAATACATAATACTAATGACTCAGCATCACGTCCGGCGGTAGAAGGCAGTTAGCTGATAATATAAAAAGGTAATTAGGCCTTGACTTACATCAATTATATTACAATTCGGGTCCAATTACGTCATAAAATTTAAGTAATCAAGATAAAGTATTGTCTGAAGACAACGATGAAATTGATTACTAATAATTCAATACGCGGCTAAAACGCCCCGTTAACAATTCCGCACATATGACGTCACTGAAAATGAGGACAATTAAGAAATCCACCCAAATTACCTTCAAGCATTAAAATTATTTGTAACTAGCGCTTGCTCGTGGCCCCGCCCGAGTGAATAAATTTTCCGGGATAAACGTCCTGCATTATATTGATGAATTTTAATTCGGTTTAGTAGTTTTTGATTATATTTGCAACAAACATACTTACAAATCTTTCCTCTTTATAATATTAGTGTAGACATAAGCCGCAACAAACAACATCTTAAAGAAGAGCGGGACATAATAATTCAAGAAAGTGGTCTTGTAACATTATCAGCATCGGCAAACGCGGATTAAAACGTTGGACAATCTCTCGCAGCGGGCCTCCTGTTATTAATTGATAGGGTTAAATGAATTCTTAATTTTTCCCTTCATGTGGTCAACAGTAAAGATTGGTCCACTGCAATCCGTACTAGCCTAAATACACATTAAACTCAATGATGCATGACGTTGTCGTGAGCAAGAGCGAGAGCGGGAGCGGGAGTGAGAGCGGGAGTGGGAGCGAGAGCGGGAGAGAGAGGGAGCGAGAGTGGGAGCGAGAGCGAGAGTGAGAGCGAGAGCGAGAGCGAGAGCGAGAGCAAGAGCGGGAGCGGAAGCGAGAGCGCGAGCGCGAGCGACAGCAAGAGTTAGAGCGAGCGAGAGCGGGAGCAGTGGCGAAAGCGAATTGCAGCCTTTGGAATTCTACCTTGTGCATCGTGTTAGAAGCGGCCTGCATCCAGCGGGTTCCTGCGACCTTTACAAGTTTCCCATATGCTGACATCTATAGATTCATCGACATAGGTTTATATAAATGAATACATTAGAAGGCCTTCCATTCGGAGGACGTCCGTTTTCAAAAATACACTTTTACTATTATACACTTTTATAACACACGTAGACATTGTGACCTACAAATATATGCGTTCACATATATTCGTAATATAGCACCCTATTATACAATAAGACTTCTAGACATCCCGGATAATATATTAACAAGCAAGATTAATAATGTAACAATCCACTTCTCAACGCTGGAGGCGCTGACGCTGCTTTTGTTCAGAGACAAAGACCTTATTATATAAAATGTGACCCCAGAGTGAGGCATGAGTTATGAAGTTTTTGACCATGAGAGTGGCCAGTGGGTTTCATTACTCTTGAACTTGTTTAAGAGAATGATAAAGATAACAAGTGCATTTTTTATTCCTTACTAGCTTTTGCCCGCGGCTCCGCCCGCGTTAAAAAGTTTTTCCGGGATAAAAGTCCCGCTTTATGTTTTCCCGGGATAAAAAGTAGCTTATGTGTTAATCCAGGACATGATGTACCCGTGTGCCAAATTTCATCGAAATCCGTTCAGTAGTTTTTGCGTGAAAGAGGAACAAACATCCATACATCCAAACATCCAAACATCCATACATTCTTACAAACTTTCGCCTTTATAATATTAGTAGGATTCCTGCTTGAATTTCAATATAAAAAAACTATCGCAAATGTGTATAATATAGAAATTTAACTTAACATTTATAATTGTTCGCGATTCAATTTCACTTTTGTTGAGTTTCAGAACGCGATATTAGATCTTCTAACGCGCACGCGAATTTGAACTTTATGCAGCGGTAATAAATTACACCATTTTATTTAGAAAACGTTTGTATGGGAAATAGAAAAATGCTGTTTTAAGGATTTTCCCGGCAATTATTTGAATTTTTCCCACCTTTTAAACCTTCCCTAGACCTTCACGAATAATTCAAGACCAAGATAAGATAAATCCGTTCAGCCGTTCTCGAGTTTTAGCGAGACTAACGAACAGCAATTGATTTTTATATATATAGATTTAGAGTTAGATTATTATGTGGCTGTCACTTTATGCGTTTTTAAAACTGCTAAAGCCCTATGCATACGCTAGTTTGTCAATGATTGATAAAACATCCCTTCTGTATAAGCGGGATAAACATGACAGATATAGTGGGAGCTTTACTAAATCGTAGAATAAAGGGGATTGCGAATATAGACGAAATTCATTCTTCACTAATCGCATGAACAGCATTCAGTACAAGAAGAAAGTAAGAGCTTCATTTACGACGGATAAAACTGTAATGTGACGTTGGCACATGAAATAATCTATGCAAAAAAAATGGTTTTGCTTCAAAATGGGTAGTTTCCTATGTTTGATTTTGTATATTATTTTATATGTAACATAAAATAAAACGAAAAAGAAAGTATTTTGTGAAATCAGCACGAAAATTTATTGAAAAATAAAGCAGTTATTCATATTTGAAATGTTGTTGTGAGCAAGTATAGGTGCTTGGCGGGAATATCGCGCTATCTCTTTCACACGCACGCACCTTCATGGCCGGTGACACTTGGTAACGTCACGGTCTGATCTTAAAATTATTTAACAACTTAGCCTTCCACAAAATTTCAAAGCTTTATAGCTTACTTATTATTGCGTTAATTTTGGAAATTATTTTTCCGTTTCATTTTGGATAGAATACATTTTGGATTAATGTATTTAAAAAAAATTTCAACTATCCTATTACACGGAAGGCAGCACCATTATACAATTTCCAAAAAAATAACGCGGCTCTTCGGTGTCGTTATTGCCATCAGTAAAAGTGTGTCAGAAAGTACAATAATATTGCCAAGAACAATAAGGAATCAGATTATAGTATATTTTATTATAATACAATTTACTTTCTCTGCCTCAGTGGCGTAGTTGTATTATGGTACGACTGCAATGCTGGGGTCTCGGGTTCGATTCCCGGGTCGGGCAAAGTGATATTGAGTTTTTTCTATTCAGTATCAGCTCGGAGTCTGGAATTTATGCCCGATATGGCGATAGGCTCGCCCCCTATCACATCATGGGACGGAATAACGGCGAAAATTGGGTGCACTAGTTGCGCCTCTGCCTACCCCTTCGGGGATAACAGGCGTGAGTGTATATGTATACAATTTACTTTAGAAAGTTTTTGGAACTCATTTACATTTTTATTCAGCAGTATAAACGCACAGACAAGTGGGTCGTCTTATGAAGTAATGCGCAACGTCCATGCACATTCAACGCTACTAATCTATAAATACGCTGGATTCAGGCCGCTTCTGACATGTCCGTCTGGAAATCTTTAGGGGAGGCCTATGTTCAGCAGTGGAGGTCGTGTGACTGATGATGATGGATCTATAAATAAATTGAGGGTATCGATTTTTTAAAAAAGGAATGAAGAACAACATCGATATACATACACGAGGTAGATATCGCACTACCGCGTCAAAACTGAGGCATTCAAATTCGGCCAATTGGTGCAATTTCATTTTTCGCTATCTCTTTCCATCTTGTACTTTCTGTATGATCTGTTTCATGCACTAAACCATGCATAGCAGGACAGTTTTTAAACGTCGCGCAGTGTGGATATGCGTCATCTTTATTAAAACATCATTGAAGAACAAAGGTTGAGATGAAGGGAATCTGCTACTTACATCATTTCAGAAAGACGCCCATCGTAATCAAAACGCCTGGTTTAAGTTTTAACAAAACTACAAACGTGGCTCTATCGCGTAATAAACTGTGTACAATGTAACTCCCGCAATTAGTCAGGCTGGTATAATGATTCTGACCTCCCAGAGTGCCGCAATTTTCGTTAGACGACATTCTTCTTGGGGACTATTTTTTTGGCTCATTTTTCCAAGCCAAAATAAATGAATAATATTTAGACGCATAAACAGTATCAATATAACAGCTCTAATAAGAATTTATTCTCAGTAACAAAGCATGCATATGCCTAAGGAGCTAAAAACTAAATCTAATTCACTGTTGTAGATTGTTTTTATATTTTAAATTATTCCTAATGGTAATTATCTACCGCATTTTTATTGCCCCTAATTATTTATCACGTTTGCAACAATATAATTGTTGCAAGACACGTAGGTACTTGTGGTCAGGAAGTTGTTTTTAAAAGCAAAAGGCTGAATACTCAACAGCGGTTAAAAACTTTATGATTAATTGTGGTATTTGTCATATCCGACTTTTAGCACTCACCATCATTTTAGGTATATTGTGTGTGGGCTTTGCAATGTGAAAAAAACACGATGCATCTCCGCTTCGTTTTATTGTGATTGGTTGAGAGACTGACGTATCGGTCTCTCGATCAATCACAAACATCAAAATACCGATACGTCAGTCTCTCAACCAATCACAATAAAACGAAGCGGACACATAGTTTTTTTTTCACATTCCAAGCCCCCACTTCACCGGATGGTAAGCGATACGACCGTCCATAAACAGTAGCAACGCCGCACATAGCTTTGAATTGAAAAGTACTGCGTGCCTCTGCACTGCGATCATCACACTGAGATATAAGATGTAAGTCTCATAATGCCCAGTAGTTACGTTGGCTACAATATCCTTCAAATCGGAACACACACACTGCTGCTTGGCGGTAGAAATAACCATTGCGGTGGTACTTACCTAGGCGGCCTCTAGCATACTAGAGACCTACCACCAGTAAAGTAACTACATGTATGAATATTTATAGAGTTACAATTTATTATAAGTCGGTATAATACTGCAATTTAATCCACTTCAGCCACAAAACCTTTTGAATATAAACAATACTTTATCACATACAGTATGGACAGCTTAAGTTGTGTCAAAAATTGCAGTTCTAATAAGTAAATTTTGTATAAATTACCCCATTATCTAGACACCGTGATCGAAAATTCCTACAACACCTCCGCGGCACTTTGGCATCATTAAGTCATTATTGTTTTATGACGGAATTTTGTAAGACACAGACAATGTCAGGCCACATTTGTTTGGCCGAATCACGATTCGTGCAGCGGCGGGACACCATGCAAACATGCTTTACAAAAGTGCTCTACACAGAGCCAGGGCTGTATTGCAGTGAGAATATCTCCTAAAAATATTTTTGAAGTTATACTTCTTTAGGCGCGTTATGAAAACTTTATGAGAGTGAAATTAAGATGCGCGCGCATCATGTAACGAAAAAGGTTGAAGTTGTTTAATGAAAACTTTTTGATAAAAATGAAAAGTGAATATTAAATTAAGGAAATAACAAAAATTTAAATAATTAATAAATTTAAATTCAATTTTTGAATGTATTATGAATATTAAATAATCAATTATAAATGTTTAAAATTAAGAATCTTTTAACAGGTACTACAAATTATTCTCTAAACTTCATTTTATATAATTTTTCAAATTTAAACTGAACTTTATTGACTGTGTTGCCTATCCTTATCCAGCCCTTCTATCATTTTAATGTAATTAATTATTTGCATGCAAAAAAAACTATTTTTGTAGTGATGCCAAAGAAGTATAACCTCTCACGCGCGTACATAAGTACACGCACCGGTTTTTTTATATAGGCATGACAGCGTGACCCTTCTGCAAACTGAAGGTGTATGGAGTGGGGTCTAGAATCTAGATATAGTGTCAACTGAGAAAAAATATTCACAATTATTCTGGCCTGTATGAAACCGAATACTAATGTGTAACTACGTTATTAAAATAGTGATAAATATTTCGGAGCATAAATGGGTACTAGTTCATTTGTGCATCTAGACAATACTGTTTGTAATTTTAATGTTAGAAAATATGGTATACATTTCCTGCTGTCAAAAAAGTCGGCTTATATCTGATAAATGTAATGGATAATATAATAAACAACGCTTTACCTGACAATAATCACTTGACAAGCAAAAGGCAGGGTTTAAGACTGTTAGGAATTACTCTACGACTAATATTAGGAATATAACTATTTATTTCTTCATCGCTAAATACTACCAACTCAAAACGATGTATAACATGTTCGATATTTTTTATTGTATTAGAATGATGAGACGAATGCCCATAGACAGTAGCAACACCTTACAGCACTTTGAATTAAAATGACCTTGTCTGACACCCTGAGACATAAGGTGTTAAGTCTTACAATGCCCAGTTGTTACTCTGGCTATAATGCTCTTCAATCAGTACATGCACACTGCTACTTGATGGTAGATATAGACATGCGATGGTACCTACCTAGACGGTCCCTATACGAGAGATTTACCACTGGTTAAATTCTAGTAATATTACTACACGCATAAAGTTCAATCACTACATCGTATAAAACAAAGTCGCTTCCCGCTGTCTGTCCCTATGTCCCTATGTCCTCATGTCCCTATGTATGCTTACATCTTTAAAACTACGCAACGGATTTTGATGCGATTTTTTTTAATAGATAGAGTGATTCGAGAGGAAGGTTTATATGTATAATACATGCATAATAAAGTAGAGGAACATTGATAATTCAAAAGGTTTCTAATGTGATGTCGTAAACACATTTTTTTGCGCTTACATTGCAGACGCTGGCTAAACTCTACGAGATAGATCAAAATAATGTACTACACTTTTGTACACCTTAAAAGGGTCTACAAAAAAGTCCGCGATGGTATATGTCTATCTCTTAGGGATAACCCACAATAACCATTTTTTATCCTTTACTTTTGACGAGAAATAATGGCTTATTTACGAAGCGATTTTAAGCAATACAGCATTAATCCTTATCCAATTAAGTACCATAAATACATTTTGCATTTAATATACATCAATATGGCCCTTTACAATATGTAATTTAAATAAATATTTTCGAAGATATTATAGATTTAAAATGCAGGGACATAGCGGTCGCGGCGGTACCGGCCGGGGTGCCGGTGGCGCGTGTCTATAAATGAGAAAGTATGGAGATAGTTTGAGATCCTGAGGAGGACATAGGCTACTTTTAGCCCGGAAGAACATAACCCGGGAATTTTATACCGGTTTTTATTTCTCGCGAGTGGGGCCGTCACTGTCACGCCATTGAACTGATTGCGATGAAATTTGGAAGGGACATAGCTTAAGACCCTGGGAAGGACCTAGACTAATTCTTATACCGGTAAAACTTCACCAATGGATGGAGTGATTCAAGAGGAAGGTTTATGTGTATATCAAATATGTGTATAGTAAATATTTTGTATGACAAAAAACTAATTTCAGCATGTAATATGCTTTGCTACCTGAGCGAAGCCAGGGCGGGCCGCTAGTTCAAAATAAACGAAACCTTTTCCAACAGTTTTATTTATTGATAGACGCAAGAAACAATGGTGCCGCATACCGACCCCAGTCATAACTTAGATGCAGACCTGCCCTAAATCTAACTGGTAACTGTAACAATACCATTTCGGTCTGATAAGGTACAAGTGTACACGATATTTATAAATGTCAATGTTTGACCCCCTCGTTGACCTCTGAATAAGATTACATTCTATCGCTAGGGGGCTGGAAAATCATAATGGAAACTCATTTGCCGCCGTTAATTCTGTCTACTGTGTGATTGCAGATAATTCAGATCAACGAGAACAATGGAGCTTTTGTTGGAATACGCTGTAATAGTTTCCCTTGAAACGGCTAAATTATTGTTCAGTTAGAAATAAATTATTTATATATATATATGACTTACAAAATGTCAGAACTTAAATCTTGGATCTTTTCAAGATCCTAAATTCGCCTTTATTTACCATAAATATAATTTTATTGGATTAAGTAATGAACTAGAGAACATATTTTATTGCGTGTTTCCCGTAATTTTTTGTGGTATTTTAATAACAGCTAAAGTAATTTTATATTACAAATTATTCAAAACATTTTGAAGAAATTTTGCATAATTCCTGTAAAATCACTGAATTTTGCACGTGCTTCATCCGTTATTTCATAAGTCACCGAATGTATATGAACTTAACCTGAACTGCAAATTATTTACATACAGGTTAATGTCGCCTTTCAACTCGTTCTAGAAAACAAGTCTGCGCTACTGCACATGCTCAATCATCGTAATATCGTAGTAGTATTTTCATTCAGCGTATTCTAAACTAGTAATATTATCTAATGACCAAATAAAAGCAAAAGATCAAATAAAAGATATAAAGTAGAACTATAAATAAACGCAACCCGATATTGCATTATAATTACCATAACTGGATCTGGTAAATAAAATAATACTGTAAAAAGAACTACGAAAGTAGACACGGAGTAAAACGCAGAAAGCCTCGGTGGCGTAGTTGTATTACAATACTCCTGCAATACTGATGTCTCGGGTTCGATCGCCGTGTCGGGCAAAGTGATATTGATATTTTTTTGCACTAGTTGCTCCTCTGTCTACCCCTTCGAGGATAAAAGGCATGAGTGTGTCTGAAAGTACAAACATGATCGATTTAGAAATGACAGACTTAACGACTGCAAAGAGACAAAACTTGTCGCACGCATGTAACTATTCCAAAACTAACCTTTAGAAGACGTGCATGTAAAGTTCTTTCTAGAACAATTTCTAAGATCAAGACCTTGAACTGAACGGACATAAGGAACCGACAAAGGCTCGATATAATTTTCTCGGCAACGATTTACACGCGCAGATTCTGTCGTGATGAGGTCACGATTAAATCACAGCGTCTAATCAATCGTTAACGCAAAATTGTTTGGGTTATACCACGCTTACTTTGCTTGAGCGATAGCGATTTGTGAGACAAAGTTATAACTTCAATCAATTTAAGAAAAGAAAATGTTCCAGAACGCAAAAGTTCCATCGCATTCATATAAGATTTATATTAACACTTATTATTATTACTCAATGATATTCTGCGACTGCCTTAGTGGCGTAGTTGTAGTACGGTACGACTGCAATGCTGAGGTCTTGGGTTCGATCCCCAGGTCAGACAAAGTGTATTGGGTTTTTCTCCTCACTATCAGCCCGGAGTCTGGAATTTGTGCCTGATATGGCCATAGGCTCGCCTCCTATCACATCATGAAACGGAATAGGTACGCACGGCGAAAGGAGGATGCACTAGTTACGCCTCTGCCTACCCCTTCAGACATAAAGGGCATATTGTATCAACATTATACATTTTCAGATAAAGCTATTACTGCAACTAAGCACAAAAATATTGTTAAGTTGATACTAAATGTTCTTTCCATCGACAGTTCTCTTTCTCCCGCTACTTGCCCTTTTCTCCTTTTCAGGTGTTCAAATCCACTAAATTTACACCCAAACTAATGAAGCTAAAAAATAAAAATCGCTTATGCTTATGAAGGTGCTATCTATACAATATGACCGTCGCCCGCCTTTGTTCTCAGTTTAGTATCACGCAACGGTGTACCGTCAAATTATACTCTTGAGCCGACAACCTTACCAAAATTGAGAGCACGACATTCGACTTTGTACTTGAAATACTGCGACCATTAAACGGGGAAATGCATTGTTTTCGTGAGATTTATCATCTAGTAGGCAATAATTATATTGTGTATGTACCTTGAACGTATGCCGTATTTAGTTCTCGATTTAGACATTTGGGAATGTTTTTTTAATGATATAGGGGGCCAACGAGCATACAGTTTAAAATAAAAATAAAATAAAATACTTTATTCATCACGTAGGCGAACATAGTTGCACTTATGATAAATCAAGATACACTCAATTACTAATAATAATTATTATAAAAAATCACTTATAATAACTACTGTCATTCTCATAGGGAGCAAAAGCAATGAAAAATAAATCAAGAAGCCAAACTCGGGCTGGCAGGAAAGAAAGAGACGTTAAAAAAAACTGAATTAATTTTATTAATTCAGTTTTTTTTACTGCCTCGATGGCGTAGTTGTATTTCAGTACGACTGCAAAGCTGAGGTCTCGGGTTCGATCCCCGGGTCGGGCAAAGTGATATTGAGTTTTTCTATTCAGTATCAGCTCGGAGTCTGGAATTTGTGCCCGATATGGCGATAGGCTCGCCCCCTATCACATCATGGGACGGAATAATGGCGAAAAGTGGGTGCACTTGTTGCGCCTCTGCCTACCCCTTCGGGGATAACAGGCGTGAGTGTATGTGTATGTGTAATTTTATTAAAAATAATGGGAGGAACGCGTCACGGCGGTGATCACTTACCATCAGGTGAGGCGCGAACGATCCTCACCTGATGGTAAGTGATCACCGCCGCCCATGAACATCTACAATACCAGGGGGCATAGAGATGCGTTACCTGCCTTTCAGGTTAGGTTATAATGATATACGGTTAATACTAAGAACCAGCCTGGAGTCTAAAAATGTTTCTTGTAAATAAATGAAAGCGCCCTATTACACCGGACTTAACATAGCCCGCGAAATGTGTGTAATACATTTCAATCCACCTCGTAAGAAGGAAAAAAGCTCTGTGTATTTCTAACTTTGGGACTCTAAAAATAAAAAATAAATTATCTGTAAAAATAAACAAATATACGAAGACATTGTTTAATTTAAATAAGGCACCGACTCCAAATATACGTATATACTAAGCGAATAAAATTTTAATTATTTTTTTTTATTTTGTAGTGGTTTTGAAATCGGTTTATTTTTGCTAAAAAGTTTTTATTTATTGCTTTTTTGTTAGTTAATTATAAAATGGTGTAAACAATACATCATAGATATACGATTGGGGCATTTGCGAGTCATCTGCTGTTAGTTATTGAAGAGTTCCATTGTGTATCTCCGAAGATCTTCATCATATCTTCATAAATTATATACTAAAACCTTCTCTGAGAAATATACATTTGAATATCGAAAACCACGTCCAAATCGGATCAGTAATTTTTGAGAAATTCGCGGCCATACAAATTTACCTACATACATACAAACATACATACATACGGATCGAATACAGAACCTCCTTTTTGAAGTCGGTTAAAAAGGATGTTTGTCAATTAATGTACACACGTATGAAGTGAACCTTTCAATCATATTATTTTTTTATTTTTACTGTTATTATAGTTATTTTTTATTGTATTCCAGTAATATGGTCAAATTATTATTATTATTTTACTAGCTTTTGCCCGCGGCTCCGCCCGCGTTAAAAAGATTTTCCGGCATTAAAGTCCCGCTTTATGTTTTCCCGGGATAAAACATAGCCTATGTGTTAATCCAGAACATGATCTACCCGTGTGTCAAATTTCATCGAAATCCGTCCAGGAGTTTTTGCGTGAAAGAGGAACAAACATCCATATATCCAAACATCCATACATTCTTACAAACTTTCGCCTTTATAATATTAGTAGGATAAACATTATTGTCTGATGAATTGACAGTCATATTATTAAGTGATGGTTAATTTCAATAAATTAATATACACATACTACTACTTACAATTAAACTGAGGTTAGCATAGAAATAAAAGCGTGTTATTAATACCAAAATCGCAATCATGTGATGATTTTTCACTTTTCATTTGTTTACGCTTGTCGACAATAGATGCCTCTGTACAGTTCGACCTAATTACGACATCACGATGTCAAAATTCTCTTCGAAAAAGTGTCGTAAAGCATAATCTTTAAACTGTCTACGCTTGTCGACAATCGATGATTCTGTACAGTTTCAACTAATTACTACATCGAGATGTCAAGATTCTCTGCGAAATAATGACCCTAGAAGACGGCGCTGACGGTGCCCGATATGGTGATAACCTCGCCCCCTATCACACCATGGGACGGAATACGCACGGTGAAAAGCGAGTGCACTAGTTGCGCCTCTACCTACCCTCGTAGAATAAAGCCGTGAGTATGCGTAACACGGCGCCGTGACGGTCCAAAGTGACAGAAAATGTGACGATTTTTTAAACATAGATTTTTCCCGTACGACGATAAAGAAGTTTCACTCCAAAAATTACAATGTACGAAACTCCCCACCAAGGTCCTTTTAAATGTAAAAATATTATATTCAACGCCTGAAAACATTGCAATCGACATGCAAACTCACTCAAAAAAATAAGGAAGCTGTTACTCGTTAAAACATTTAGTTAATACGTAACTCCGAAAGTATTTTAAGTGCAACTGTAACGCATGATTTCATAACACATGCACCAGTTTGTAGCCTATACATTTGTTAATTAAAGTAAATGCAGTAGAAAGTAACGTTACATTTTTTATATAGACCTGTATAATCTGCACCAAAAAAAAGTAATGTGGACGATAGCCTAGTTGGGAGTGGAACGGTCTGCCGAGACAAATACCGGAAGTTCGAAACCCAAGGCACCTATGACTTTCCAAAGTTATGTGTGTATTGTTTATCGATAATCGTACGCTTTAACGGTGAAGGAAAACATCGTGAGGAAACCTGCATACCAGAGAAGTTCTTTATAAGAATTTCGAAGGTATGTGAAGTCTACCAACCCGCACTAGGTCAGCGTGGTGGACTAAAGTCTAAATCCTCTCAGTAGTAGAGGAGGCCCGTGCCCAGCAGTGGGAACGTATATAATACAGGGCTGGTATTATAATCTGCACCAAACCCTTCAACTATAAAGAACTCGAATGTTCTTTTTGTTGACGGAATAGAGCGGGTGGACAGTAGCACGACAGTACTGATTACGGCGGTTTTTTTTTTTATATGGCCATCTTCGGCGCATTAGGGACGGCTGCGGGCTTCCTCCGACTCACGTCTAAGTTGTCGTCCGCAACCGCCCCTGATATCGGCGGTTCGCGGGCTAATTGAGGTCTCGAGTTTGAATCGCGGGTCGGGCTGAGTGATAGTGGGTTTTTCTTCTCAGTATCAGCTCGGAGTCTGGATTATGTGCCCGATAAGGCAATAGTCTCGACCCCTATCACATCATGGGACGGAACACAAGGGGAAAAGTGAGTGCCCTGGTTTTAGCTCTGCCTACCTCTTTGGGGTTAAAAGTCTGATATGGTTTGTTCTAATAACACGTAGCATTTTGCTAAAACCAGTCTAAAAACAAACAAATCATTTTTCTATTTCAACATGACTGTTTGTAATATAATCCCGAGGGTTTTAGTTAAAACAGTTTCTAGCCGATTTTTTTTGTTCCTAGCTAAACTCTTGCTAGCCTGACGATAGTCGGCTTATGCAAGAACACCGGTCTTTTGGGTGAGTGCAGAAGGCGCTCGCAACCCTAATCTAGCCGATGTGTGAAATACCATGTTGACATGACGATATAAACCATATTATCTCAAGCTATAAGCGATGATATGCATACCGATTGTCAATAATAACAGCCGAAACATCATATATTTCATGCCATGACACTAATTACTGTTTTGGCAGTAGGTATAGACGCATATCTACTAATCTAACACCTATAATAACGAGAAATCTAATTTGCGGTAAGCACATTCATTAGTTTGATATACGTAATAATTTCATACAGACACGCAACCGAAATTCATTTCAGGGAGTCATTATACCACATCAGTTTTAATTTATCATGTGTTATGAATTACGTTTATACAATAATAATATTACATAAGGTGTTAGGTGATTAAGTAATCATTTTTATTGCTATTGAATGACGAGACGAGCATGCTACTCGCCTGATGGTAGTTATACGACCGCCTATAAATATCACCATATAGAACTTTTAATTATTAAGTACTGCGTGGCACACCACTACGCTCGTCATCCTGAGACATTAGATGTCAAGTCTCCCAGTAACTACGCTGGCTACTTTCCTTCAAACCAGAATACAAGAAGGCATGAGCCCTACTGCTTAGCGGTAGAAATACACAATACACACACACATACACTCATGCCTGTTATCCCCGAAGGGGTAGGCAGAGGCGCAACTAGTGCACCCACTTTTCGCCATTATTCCGTCCCATGATGTGATGGGGGGCGAGCCTATCGCCATATCAGGCACAAATTCCAGACTCCGAGCTGATACTGAATAGAAACACTCAATATCACTTTGCCCGACCCGGAGATCGAAACCAAGACCTCAGCTTTGCAGTCGTACTGTAATACAACTACGCCACCGAGGCAGTCCGTCACCGAGCAGTAGAAATATACAATACAGTGATGCTTAATCAGACGGCTCCTTGCATCATTTGCATTTGCAGTAAATCTAAATCGCACTAATATTTCTCATTGGCATTACCGTATGAGTTTACGCCTTTTTAGGTCCTGTCATCATTTGGTCATTTACATCTTCTATATCTAAACGTTAAACAAACATCCTCTCTCGACTCCTAATATTCTTTATATACCTTCTAATTATTTAATGAGATTGACAATTTCCTTATTACGGGCTCCGTAACCTATAAAACTATTTAGATTACAATAATTCGTGCAATACAATTGTAGATCACGAATAGAAAGACTTCAATACAGTCACCGATACCAGTTGAATTATCAAATATAACAATATTAGAATACGTGTCCGATATAGCCTTCGAATAACAATAAATTGAAATTATACCTTTGAAAACTATGAGTAATCTGTGAACATTTTCAATTTAATTGATAGTTTTGATAGTCAAATCAATGTGTGACCTATGTGAAACAAATTGGAGTAATAACAGCTCTCTAAACAATAATCAATCGTATAGAAGAAGTAGATTAAATAGTTCAGAATATTTATTTAATCTATAAAGCAATAATAGACATAGAACTATGTCCTTATTGTTTTAAAATAAAGCTAAACGTAGCAATGCACATAGCGCTTCGTTACCATTTTCAAATACAGTCTGGAGTGCGACCCAAATTTCACGAGCTCTGCTAGGTGCCATATAAAGAGGCATCCTTATCGCTATTGACGAGATACAAATCCAGACTCCGAGCTGATCATAATATATCAATCAACCTATCGTCCACTGTTGAAGGTAGTCCTCCTAATGGCAAAAAGGATATACAGATTGGGGCTGATACTGAACAAAAAACCAACCTCACCTTGCTCGACCCGAGGATCAAAGTCAAGATTTAAGCAGCAACTGTACCCTGAATACAATAAAACTGGGCAGTCTGGAGCAATAATACCTTTTTTTTTACGCGGAGAAAGTGACTTATTACTACCGCCCAGCGTTCAAGGGGAACGACTGAGCGGTAAACTCCGCGGTGGCCATCTTCGGCGCATTAGGGACGGCTGCGGGCTTCCTCCGACTCACGTCTAAGTAGTCCGCTTAAAAGTACCCAGACAGCCTGGAGCAATAATACCTAACTGCTTGTTTGCCTTGGTGGCCTAGTTGTATTTAAGGTACAGCGATACTGTTGAGGTCCCGGGTTCGAGCCCCGGGTCGGGCAAAATTATATTGGGTTTTTCTACTCAGTATCAGCCCTGATTCTTGGATTGTGCTTGATATGGCGATGGGCTCCCCTCCTATCAAATCATGGAACGGAAGAAAAATGATATTTGGTTCTTCTGCTCAGTATGAGCCTGGAATCTGGTATTGTGCTTGACATGGCAATGGGCTCCTCTCCTTTCAAATCATAGAACGGAATACGCATGGCGAAAAGTGGGTGCACTAGTTGCGCCTCTGCCTACCCCTTCGAGAATAAAAAGCGTCAGTGTGTGTTTATTAATATAGACTATCTATATCAGGAGTGACCACAAGCGGATGACCAGCCATAAAAACTTTACCAAATCCTTTCTGTAAAATGCTTAAAAATATTGCGCCGACCATTGGAGTGAGATAAGAGCGAATGGAATAAAAATGTATCCTTATCCTTGGTCCTTAATTTTATGTTTCTTTTTTTATTATAAAGGCATTTTAAAAGGAGTATTTCGACTGCAAAGAAGTCTTCGTATATTTTACATTAAGCCCAATATCAAAACGTTATCCATATATTTTTGTTCCAAAAAGATGTCCACTGTCCACAATTTTTATTATAATGTGCCTTTATTAGCGCACCATATAATTTATGCGGTATAGAATTTATTATAAATGTTTCTGGCTCGATCGGACATCGAGAAGAAATAATCGCAACACCCATGCTTTGCTTATTTTGATAGCCAAGATGCTTTAGGGGATCGGTAGATAGATATCGAGATTTTAGGTCTGTTATTCCCTCAGAATTACTTAAGTCTTTATTCTGAGGTTATTCCTATTGGAAATAACAAGTACAAGTTCCTTTCTAAATATCCCACAAATAAATTATTCGTATTAATAAATCGACGAAAAATTGTCGAAGCGTATTCGACCAATATATATGACAGACAAACATATGACATAATATCACTTGACCAAAAATTAGTTAGCACAAATTGATGGCTGGATATTTCATGTGTGTTTTTTATTGCATCGAAATGACGAGACGAGCATGCCGTTCGCGTGATGGCAAGCGATGCGACCACCTTTAAACAGTAGCAATACTATCTAGCATCTTGACTTACAAAGTAGGTACTGTGTGGCATTCAACTGCGCTCGTCATCTTGAGACATAAGGTGTTAAGTCTCATTATGTCCAGTAGTTACACTGGCTACAATGTTCTTCAAACCGAATCACAACAGTGCATGCACACTGCTGCTTGGCGGTAGAAATAGACATTGCGGTACCACCGCACCCATACGGACTCTTACATATTATGAGCGACCTACCACCAGTTTTGAGAGACCTTTTTTATTTTTATTGTCTATCGCGGGGAAAACGCGTTATCGCTACCACCACTGGGGGGTGAGTGGAACGGTTATGTTGGTTTCACACAGTCTTACGGCCCAATGTCGACACTCGGGAGTATAGCTTCATCCGAGCGAGCATTGGACCGAGTCCCTAACACTTTGTACATCCTACACCGGCATACTAACCAAAACCCGCGGTGGCCTTCTTCGGCGCCTACGGGACAGCCCCGGGGTAACTTTGCACAAACATAGCTGCACGGAACCGCCCCTTCGCGATGTCGCATTGCGACCCCTCTCTAAATGAGGAGGCTGAGAAGCCTCGGAACTCAAAAGCACGCTTTTGCGTCTACGACTGCAGGAGACCGACCACCTGCATTGTCGTCCACCTCGTAGTCGCTTACATTGGAGCAGTTGAGCGAGCAGACCCCCACTACTCGCCCCGCGACTCTCGCTTAACCCATTTAGTTGCCTCTTACGACAGGCAGGGGATGCCGTGGCGAAGTTCTTTAGATGCCGCCAGACCACATGGCACAGCTATGAGAGACCTACCACCAGTATTACAAATAAGAACAACCTAAAACCCAAACGTAGTTGTTTTATATTGGGTCCACGTATTACGATGCCCGTCGTTATCCCCTACTAATGACTAATTTCCGATTACCCGATTATGCACAATCGTCAAATTTCGATCTTAAAAGTTGCAGAACGTATCCCACGATATATATTGCGACCAAATCTTGCGTACGAGTTACAGACCTCGTTATCTGTCACTTTGACAGCTGCGAGACAACTACATTGTGTATGATGGCGTGTAAAATCGTCGAAAGTAGTTTTAGTTGACGATCTATGTTATATTGAGTCCAAACTATTTGTGGCGTAACCAGGAGTTTTGTATTCTCCAAATTCCTTCAATTTATAGCAAGTTTTTTTAATGGGAACATTTGTGATCTAATTATTTTATTCGTTGCTGCTTTCTGCAATCTCAATCTAATCAAAATCTAGTCTAAATCTAACCATAAACCATTACACTTAATAAGGATAAGTATGTTGTTTCCAACAATAGAAAGCCTTTAAATGATACTTTGTTTCTTGGTAGAAGGATTAATTAATGTTAAACCTTTAAATAATTATACTCCGAGTTAGAAGGGATCCTTAATAGTTTTCACTTTTAGCCGCTAAAATGACGATGTCCGGTTACTTTTAGCAGTTTTGAGGAATTATTAAATTCGTTTTTGTCGTATTAAGACTGCCTCGGTGGCGTAGTTGTATCATGGTACGACTGCAGTGCTGAGGTCTTGGGTTCGATTCCCGGGTCGGGCAAAGTGATATTGAGTTTTTCTATTCAGTATCATCCCGGAGTCTGGAATTTGTGCCCGATATGGCGATAGGCTTGCCACCTATCACATCATGGGACGGAATAACGGCGAAAAGTGGGTGCACTAGTTGCGCCTCTGCCTACCCCTTCGGGGATAAAAGGCGTGAGTGTATATGTATGTATATATGTATTAAATTTGTTATTTACTGACGAGGGATGGCACGCCTTAATGATTGTTTAATTTTGGTTAAAATACGCACCATCAGATATATAAAAATCTATAGCCGTACATAAAAATTGTATTGATTTTAAAATATCATGATTAAAATAAAGACTTAACTGATTATTATCAAGAGTTTTATTCAATTAAGCAAGTTTGAAACTAAAAAATTACCCTATAAAAAAATTACAAAAATTACCTAAGTTATTACAAGCCTCTTTTTCCATGATACGGAACCTCAGTGGTAAAGGCGACGCCACGGGCGTGGTAAGGTCATGCAATTTGAGTTTCCTCCACATTGGCCAACTGACCGCTGCGCCGGAACACGCCGCACGCGATGTTGCGTGCACCTCACTTGTATTGAGAATTTGTTAGATAATATCATCTTTTTGTACACATCTTGAATTACTTTCGATTTGTTTATTCGGAATTTTCATTTGATAACTGAATCTTTGATCTTTTATGGGTAATGTTGGTATCTTAGGTGTGCGTGCGGTTGAGAAAAATCGTTGAATTTACCGACCGTAATAGACCAGAGAGGCTACTGCGAAAAACTAAATCCGTAGTTTCGGGTGACAGATCGCACGTTTTCTTACTACGAAGTGTTACGGATCCGACGACGGATTCGAAGACGGATCCGATGTTCGGATTTTGACACTAATGACATTTTTACTTTCGTTGGCCCTACTTTGAAAACCAATTTGACATAAAATACGTCGTTTCTTCGTTCGGATCATAATAAAAATAATAAAAATAATCAATAACAATAATAAAATAATAATTGGATCCGAAAGTAACGGTGACGGATCCGAAGTAATTTGGTAGTAAGGTTAAATCCGAAGTTCGTCGTTTCTTCGTTTCGGACCGACGTTACGGATTTCGTTTTTCGCAGTAGCCTCTCAGGCTCAATAATTTTTTTAACAAAAAAGGAGGATGAAACCCATTGGAAAATGAAGAGAATACAATAAGAATAATTTACGGACGATCTGAGTTCGGGAAGTGGGAGGGGGTGAGTTTTTAAGGGTAAAAACCGGCTTATCTCGATTTCCGGCAAAACTACAAGTCCTATGGAAAAAGCTAAATGGCAAAGTTGTAGGTAATAAAAATATCTACAACTTTTGCATTTACACTTTTTCAGATAACCTCTTATGTGAAAAATTCAAATGACCAAGTTTTTTGTTTGTTTTTTTTTATCTTTTACAAAAAAGAATATTTTCTTACGAAAGTTGGTGAAAACTTACCTTTTTGTGTCCCAAATACACGGTCATTTTTTTGGTAAATATTTATTTTTTCACTTTATTTTGACTTATAATATCGAAAAGTACCCTAATTTTCAATCGAAAATTCTCCCGTCAAAATATCAGCTTTTTAAAAAAAGTCGGTGAGCTTTATGTTCCTTGAAATCTCTACCTTCTGATAGTATAAACAGATAGATTACTGGTCTATAACTTACTTATTTATAAACTCTTTATTGTACAGAAAAAATAATCTAAAAAAATACAATACCACCGACTTATTTTTGCGTATCTAATTCGCATAATATATTTTGAATCCAATGGGTGGTATAAAATACACACACACACACACACTCACGCCTTTTATCCCCGAAGGGGTAGGCAGATGCGAAACTAGTGCACCCATTTTTCGCCGTTATTCCGCCCCATGATGTGATGAGGGGCAAGCCTATCGCCATATCGGGCACAAATTCCTGACTTCAGGCTGATACTGAATAGAAAAACTCAATATCACTTTGCCCGACCCGGGGATCGAACCCGAGACCTCAGCTTTGCAGTCGTACTGTATGTAATCCAACTACGCCACCGAGGCAGTCAATTATTTATGTCCCTAAAAATAATTGCCTTCTAAGTAAGCGGCACTTATCAATAGCGTATGTTTCCAGTGGCCTAATGTAATTTTATTACAGTTCTTAAAATATCTATAACCGAAACGCACAAATTACGAAACATAATTACGTGCCAAATATATTTTTTTACGATAGTAGGCTCTGAAATGTACATTACCGTACATTGATTAAAAAAATTAAGAAAGCGACCGTTCGAAAGCCCTTGGTCTTAAAACTCGGTGTCACCTAGTTATATAGGGTTTCGTAACCGAATTGCTGCGAACGCTTTGGTAAACTCAAGCACTCTCCTCGAAAGTCTGTTTACGATCACATGTCGTAAAACCAGACTTAACAACATTCACTTAGGTTTCAGCGTAATGACACTAATTATTACTGTAGTATACGGTTTAATACCTCAATACTGAGATCGATCAGGAAATCCGTTGGTTTAACACTAGATTTATGTCCGTTGGTGTTAGTTTGTATCATAAATTGAGCCATAAGTAAAACTAGAAAATAAACTACGTCCGGTTTTGTTTAAAAGGTTTTTTGTTTCGATATTTTTCTGAATTTAAAGTAGAAGCATTGATGTATTAAAAAACCCGGTAGAAGAGTAAAAAATAAATATATAAATCTCGAAAGAAACAGAATGCTACCTGTTAGTTAAGGTTTATTGCAGATAATTACTTAATATTGCAATAGAACAATAATTCTAGTGATGAGTAACAGACAGCTGAAACTGAAAGAAAATCGCAGAATGATTATCATGTACCTATTACAGATATGTGGATGGTAATTTAACAATTATAATGCATTTCCTTAGCAATTTACAATATGATTAGCCTTCACCTTATTACAAAAAATAAAATGTTTTGAAATTAAATAATGCTAATGCATTGTCACAACAATCTCATTCACGGTTATGGAAGTATCGACGTAACACTTAAAAATGGTGATCAAAACTGATAAGTCAAGAGAGAAAAAGTTCAAAACATTTGACGAAACATTTTCACTCTGCGTTTTCGCACTGGCTGTCGCTTTTTTATATCCAAACAGAACCAACGTTGTGAAGAGAGCTGTTACCATTACTCTAATCATCTTATTCAACGGCGGTCAGTTATTTTGGTTCATAACTTACACATTGAAATGCCTATACACACTCGATGTCCTTAACTTCGCTAGAAACATGACTCTAGCCGTGATCCTCATTTTATTTTTTGTCAAGACATACTACGTTATTTATGCGACAAAAGATTTCGCTCTAATTCTGTTCAAAATGTCTCATGATTTGTTGGTAGCAAACAATTTAGAGGAGGACTATCAAGCAATATACGAAGAACATATAAGACAAGGAAAAGTCGTTCAAATATTGTGGTTGCTACTACCGATAGTATTGAGCGCACAGTTTCCAGTCTACGCTGGTATTTGTATGTCCATTGAAAGCATAAAAACAGATAATTTCACCAGATTGATGGTCCATGATGTGGAACTGATGTTTGTGGAGGATATTCAGAGTGAATCGCCTTTCTTTCAATGTATGTTTGCATACAACTGTTGCCAATGCATTGTCCTGGTCCCAAATTATTGTGGCTTCGATGGTTCTTTTTGCATAGCTACAACCCATCTGCGTATGAAACTTAAATTGATGACCCATAAAGTGCATAAAGCGTTTGCGCAAGCGCAGAACACCAACCAACTCCGGAAAATGGTGAACGAAGCTATTCAAGATCACCAAGATGCTCTGAGGTTCTACAAAGATTTGCAAAATGTGTACGGACCGTGGCTGTTTGCTGTCTTCATGCTGACATCCTTTATGATATCGTTTAACCTATACATGATATATCTCTTGAAGCGTGCAGATCCGAAATATACGCTGTTCGGTTTATTTGGCGTTCTCCACATATATTTGCCTTGTCACTACGCTAGCACCTTGACTAAGGTAACGTGATTTATTTCTATATTTCAATTTATCATCCTGCTTAAGCCGATAGCGACAGTCCAATCATGCAGGTGATTAAATAAATTCTTGTGTTTAAAGTCCTGTCCATTATATTGACAAGGGTAATAGGATCGTATGCCGCTAGGTGTTAATGCATAGTGATAATATTTAGACAGACAATATGAATACACGGAAACCGGATCTATCTTTCAATGTGTCGGGGCTTATCTACTTGTTTATGCATTTAAATTGAAATCCTTGAATTTAAAAGTTATAACTTACTATCTACAGATGATGACTCTCTTATAATTTCCGTACAGTTAATGACTGGTAATAAAATATGAATTACAGTTTTTTTTTTGTTAATGGCCCTACTGCCAGTAGCCTGACACGAGTCGGCTTTTCTGTCCACACCGGTCTTTAAGGTGAACGCAGAAGGCGCTCGCAACCCTTTGAATTAAGTGGTCATGCTGAGGGCAACCCACTAACGGGTTACGAACCTCGGCTCAGGACGGCTACTGAGAGGATGAGACATCCACGGTTAGGAGTGAATTATAGAGAAACTTAAATTAATATTGTGGTGATGGTAGGTGACTGCCTTGGTGGCGTACTTGTATTACGTACTTGACCCGGGGATCGAACCCGAGACCTCAGCATTGTAGTCGTATCACAATACAACTATGCCACCGAGGCAGTCAGTCAGTCGAGTTAAACAGGATACTTTTTATCCCGGGAAAATATAAAGCGGGACTTGTAGCCCGGAGAATCTCAATCACGCGGTGATGGCAGTCCCACGAGCAAAAGTATAGTATAATAAATACATTATTCCAGGTTGGCGAGGAGATAGGACCAGACCTATACGACGTCCCTTGGGAAAAGTGGGCAGACCCTGAGGTCACTAAACTACTGATACTCATGATCGCAAGAGCACAGAAGACCTTGATTGTAACGGGCAGTGGACTCGTAGTGTTCAACATGGAGCTCTTTAAATCTATTATCCAAAGCTCTTATTCTTTCTTCACACTTATTACAGCATAAATATGTTATTCTCTAGATATTCATTATTATTGTTTTAATACACAGCACTAACTTATTTATTTCCCTGCACCAAATAATATTATAATAAAAACTTCAATATTCATTAGAAAAGTAAGAACATTTTTATTTATTACTATGCATGCTAGAAGCAAAAATATTACATACATAATAGTTTAATTTATGTAATAATTATACACACACATACACTCACGCCTATTATCCCCGAAGAGGTATGCACAATTTCCAATATTCACGAATGCGATTGCGAAAACTTGATTCCAATATTCGCGAATGCGAATACGAATGCGAATATGGGATTTTAGTTTGCAATCAAAGATTTTATCGTCCGTTACATGAAATTATAATATCTGCAAAGTGATCCCACTGCACCTGATAGTAAGCGTCGTGAAGTCCAGATTGAGTGGCCTGTTTGAAATATGTCAGCGATATTCGTCTTATGAATCTCATAATTTCCATTCTCCTAATTTCGCAGAGAAACACCGAGCATCTTCATAGCTTGCTGAGGGACTATGATCCGTCTTAGGTTGCCCATAGTTTATCGCATTTAACAGCCGCTACACTAAGGAAGAGTTTATTGCTTCAGCACGTAAAAATAAAAAACTTAATTTATCCGATCTGGGTTTCTCTACCACAGCAAAATTTTACGTAAACGATCATTTAACACCAGCCAACAAAATCTTACTCAGCAAGACTAGGAATCTGGCAAAGGAAAAAGCATTCCAACATATTTGGGTAAAGCACTGTAAGATTATGGTCAGCAAATCAGATACATCGCCTACAATTTTTATAAAGTGCGAAAACGATTTGAAAAAAATTATATAATCTGCTATTCACATATGAATTCAATATTATTATACATAATCATGTCGAAACACAGTTTGAGAACCGTATTCAATCCCAGTGCTTATTGTTCGTTGACGAACCGTGTGAATCACAACGGACAAGTTGAACGATTATCGCACGTAAGTTTTTGTCTATATACGCGGGTTTCACCTCTATGCGCACGCACTCGCTGCGATTCTGAGTTCATTCTCACTTGCGCCTGTTATACGTTGATCCGATACTTACTTGTGATGTCCCATCTAACTATTTCAATTCTACCTCAACTTTTAATTTTAAATTTTAATAACGATATATTACTGGCATTTATCTTATTATATCTATTGTGCATTAATTTAATTGTATTTGTATTGTTGGAAAGAAGTTATTTCGAACCTATTTCTATTTTTGTGAGTCGTACTGTGGATTTCTTGTGTTTACTACGTTGTAAAAATAATAAATTTACTTGTACTGACTCTCTGAATAGCTATTTTTGTACAGGATTCAATGTCTTCCCTTAGAGTTTATTATCAAAATACTCGAGGGTTGCGAACTAAAACTCATGCATTCAAACGTAATTTACTCCTTAATTCGTACGATATAATCTCGCTGACGGAAACTTGGCTTCTTGGTGGAGTCAACGACAGCGAGCTGTTTGATGATAGGTATTTTGTATGGCGCCGCGATAGAAATTATGCAATTTCACAGGAAAAGTACGGCGGGGGGGTTCTCTTAGCTGTAAGTCGTGATTATTCCGCTGTAGAACGCTCAGAATAGGCCTCATCAGCCGAAGATATCTGGGTGACAGTTACAATTAGGCATAAAAATTACAAATTATCAAAATTGCATATTTGCACACTATACCTCTGCAATCAAAAACATGGTAACACTTATAACTGTCAATTGCGGAATTTCACAGACAACCTTGTAAAAATAATTAATTCTTGCCCAAATGATATTTTCCTGATAACTGGAGATTTTAATATGAGTAACATTGATTGGACTATTGAGGGAAACTCTTCTTGTCCTGTCGGTTATACAGGAGATACACAAACATATTTTATTAATTCTCTCTGTGAATGTAATTTAAACCAATTTAATTTCTGTCGAAATATGAATGACAGACTTTTAGATTTAGCCCTATCAAACATTAACCTCACTGTGACGGCTTGTGATGACCCATTGATTCCTGAAGACGCTCATCATAAATCTTTATACATTCAGTTATATTTTGATACTCATGAGCCTCTTCCAACTACAAAAAGAAAAAAATATTTCTATGCCTCAGGTGACTACAATGAAATGAATTGTTTATTAAGTAAATCAATATGGGAAAAACATTTGTATAATGGCTCACTTCAGGAAGCTATTGATTATTTCTATAATTTTATCTACGAGCTGAGGGACACATATATACCCTTTAAATTTATTTTACCCTCAACTTTTCCACCCTGGTATAATGCGAAACTAAAAAAAATTCTCAAAGAAAAACTAAAATTCCATAAGAAATATCAAATATATGGAAACACTCAAGACTATGCCGTGTTTAGTTTGCTTCGTAAAAGAGCTAAGGTCATTGAAGATGAATGTTATTCCGAATATCTTAAGAATACTGAAGAATCAATAGTAAACAACCCAAAACTATTTTGGACCTTTATTAAAAGTAATAAAAGGAACGTCAACTCTATCCCTTCTACCCTTAATTATGAAGGTCATTCCGCTGATACAGGTGATGGAATCGTTAATTTATTCGCCGAATACTTCAATTCAACATTTCTACCTCCATCCAATAACGACGCTAATGCAATTCCCATTAATGACAATTATTATTCATCTTCTATTCATACGCATTCAATATGTGACATCGAAATCGATGCAGACAAGTTGTGTGAACTTCTTAAAACCTTAGATTTATCTAAAGGCGCCGGCCCGGATCATATACCACCTTTATTCATTGTTAAGTGTGCTAGCAATCTAGCTAAACCGCTTGCAATTCTATTCCAGCGCTCTATTAAAGAAGGCCTTGTACCTAATATCTGGAAATCCGCATATATTTCTCCTATTCATAAAAGTGGCTGCAAAAGTGAAATAAAAAACTATAGACCAATTTCAAAATTATGTATTTTCGCAAAGATATTTGAAAAAATTGTCTTTAATCAGGTCTATAACACATTATCTAGTATATTTATTCCAGAGCAACACGGATTTCTCCGAAATCGTTCGACTACAACCAATCTGCTAACTTTTATAGATTTTACAACTTCAAGTATAGAATCAGGTGGACAGGTAGATTCCGTATATACGGATTATACCAAAGCATTCGACCGTATTGACCATCAATTACTCCTAAAGAAACTTATGTCCGCAGGAATCCATGGAAATTTGTTCAGATGGTTTACCTCTTATATTAAACACAGATCGCAAGCTGTCACTGTGAATGGATACACATCTATCTGGCATTCCGTACCTTCAGGAGTTCCCCAAGGATCTTTACTAGGTCCCTTACTATTCAACATGTTTATTAATGACATCAACTCTTGTTTCCTACACTCCAATTATCTGCTTTACGCGGACGATATGAAAATTTTTAAGAAAATAAACACATATGATGACTGTCTTTTATTACAAAAGGACCTGATAAGACTTGAGTCTTATTGCTTCCAAAACAAATTAGACCTCAACGTAAATAAATGCTTTGCAATCACATTCACTCGCAAACCAAACATAATTAAATATGGCTATACACTGAAGGGATCTATAATTAAACGAGTCGATCAAATTAAAGACCTAGGCGTATTGCATGACTCGAAACTTATTTATGATAAACATGTAGACTGCATCGTTCGAAAATCCTATCAAACTTTAGGTTTTATTTTAAGATCTTGCTCTCAATTCCATAATGTTAAAGCAATAAAAGTACTTTATTGTTCATATGTTCGCAGCACCCTAGAGTATTGCTCACAAATTTGGAATCCACAGTACGACATTTACACAGACAGGCTCGAATCAATACAGCGTAGATTTTTAAGATATTTGGAATTTAAATGTGGAAAGCACGACATAAGTTATGAGATGAGATGTAAAAGATATCATATACTACCTTTAAAAGAAAGAAGGAGAGTAGCGGATATTTGCTTCTTGGTAAAATTATTCCAAGGCAAAATCGATTCTCCTTTAAATCTTTCTAAGTTTCACCTACGAGTTCCTAAAAAAACCTTTAGACGCACTAAACTGCTAAATGTTCCTCACAGTGCTACGAACTATAGACAAAACTCTTACTTTATAAGGTCCGCCAATTTCTTTAATAATCTCGTTCATCTACCAGATTTAGATCTATTTAATTCAAGCTCAAACATTTTTAAACGTGCTATAGCTAATGACTGGTTTGAAACGGTTCTTTGACTGTATTAGTCTTATTTCTTGTTATATTTATTATTGTTTTCTCAGTCTGTTAATCCTTGGCATTTAATGTACTGACTGTTTAGTAGATATAAGTATAATTAAGCAAGCATCATTATAAGTAATATGCGAAAACTTGTAAATGGTTACTAGACAACTATAATACTGTTTATTTATCTTTAGAAATAATACTGTTTGTTTTCCGAATAAAATAAAATAAAAAAAAAAAAAAAAAAATAGTCAGAGGCCACGTCTCAAAGCCGTACGTCATCACTAGTAACACTCATTGATTGAAGATTTTTTGTCTTTAAGCACTGAGGTATTTTAGATGAGAGGACCTTGACTAGTTTCCCGAACGCTGCTCAACGGAGCAGGTTTTAACCTCTATCTAGAAGTTGGACTGGACCACTTTTCCTAGATAAACAGATTCGTCGACAACTTCGAGAGTTGCTTTCTCAACACTAATTGGCATATATGCACTCAATGAGCACTGGACAAGATTTTGATCTTGTTCATTTCAAGGCGTACCATCTGGTAAGCTTACTTCAATCGAGTTGCCCAGATGGGCAACTCGGTTGAAGTCTTTGAGCAAATGTGCATAATGCTATGGTCCTCAAATGATTCTGCCAAGACGACAATATTGCGGCAAATCAAAGGTGAGTAATGTATTCGTCATTGTAGCTAATTCCAAATCCTTTCTAATCAAACAGCTTGAAGATATCATCCAACGCGGCAGTGACTAATTTCAGAGAAACAACATCTCCCTGTCTCACGCCTCTGTGTAGTGGAATTGCCTTCGTGCTCTACTCTTGTACTTGGACTGACATGGTGGCGTTGTCTTACAAGCACCTCGCCCTTTAATGTACCAATAGTCAATGTGGACCTCAACACTTTGGAGCCTTTGTTCCACTCGATCCTCTTCCTGATGCTTTCAATATTGTAAGCACGAACGTCGTGTCAGGAGGAATTCCCTGTCTGTCAATGGACCTTCCGATATGTTTCAGCGTCCTCCAAAGACTGCAACGCCATAAACCGACGTTGGTAACTTAATCATTTCAATTTAAGAAAAAACACTAATTGTGCTAAAAAAATATAACTAGTCCATTCAGGTTAAGTAAGTAGTGAGTCATCACTGCAACTGAAATATTTAAAAGGTATACTCACGTTAAAGGAAAAACGTCAATTATAATTTATAATATTGTAAAATATTTTAATGTGTTCGTTATATTCTTATGATATTTTTATAAACTAATAATAGAGAATAGGTGTAGAGGAATCTCGCATAAATAATAGCATAAATCCTATCACGTTATGATCTCGGTGAAAAAATAATTTAAAGTACTCAAGTGCGTTTAGAAAGTTGAAAGTTTAATGTTATCAAAATATATAATTTTTATTATTTATACATCGTAAACATAATCTGTTGGAGTTTTATAAATTATTGTCACATGTCATAGCCAAAAATATTCGCATAATTTATTGCGAATGCGTATATTAAAAAAGATGCGAATATTCGTTACACCACTAATATCTATATAACTAATTTCAATATTGTTCGAGTTACGAAAACGGTTACAATTTAACCAACAATAACATTTCGAAGAATGACATGACTCGTCGAAAAAAGACGCTATAATGGGTTTTTCATCATGCTTACGTTTGTAACAACGTAGTTAGGATTTTAATGTTATATTCTATGAGTCCTACTATCCTGCTCATATTATAAATGCGAAAGTTTGTAAGTAGGTATGGATGTATGGATATATGGATGTTTGCTACTCTTTCAAGCAAAAGTACTGAACGGATTTCCATGAAATTTGGCACACGGATATATCATGTCCTGGATTAACTATGTGTTAACTATGTGTGTGTGTGTGTGTGTGTGTATGTGTCGCTACACATAGGCTTTTTATCCCGGGAAAATATAAAACGGAACCTTTATCCTGGAAAATCTTTTTAACGTGGGTGAAGCCGTGGGCAAAAGCTAACTTACAAAATATATTAGTTTTGCTCTTTTCAACAGTCTTCTGCATTAAATGGAGGTAGAAAAGAAATTGTTGTAGCACATACAACTTCAATGTATTAGGTAATTTATCAAATCTCATATTTTTTATATCAAATGTTTTTTTTTCCTAGTTTAAATCTGCACCAGTTTAACAAAAAAAGAACAATAAAACATAGTTGGCAATTAAACGAATTATTTTATTGAGACTGCTTCGGTGGCGTAGTTGTATTACACTGCAAAGCTGAGGTCTCGGGTTCGATTCCCGGGTCGGGCAAAGTGATATTGAGTTTTTCTATTCAGTATCATCCCGGAGTCTGAAATTTGTGCCCGATATGGCGATAGGCTTGCCACCTATCACATCATGGGACGGAATGACGGCGAAAAGTGGGTGTACTAGTTGCGCCTCTGCCTACCCCTTCGGGAATAACAGGCGTAAGTGTATGTATGTATTTTATTGAGATTCGAACCCACGAACTTGAGCTCAGTGCACGCTGCAGGTTTCCACAGATCAAACCTCATATTGTGTAGGTATGATTAACATATGGCGTAGGCCGATTGTAAAATCAGTAATTTTGTTAAGCGCCTACGCGATTAAAAAAACCCAAGAAACATGAATCAGCTTCTAACAAAGTATAAATTAATCATTTGAGAATAATGGACAACATCCACGCTGTTCTACTTAAATATTAACATAATTATTTATTTATCTCCTACTCAATACTCTCTACTTAATCAAGGTCTAATCAAATGCAGACTCTACTTACCAGAAGTCATTTATGACTTTTTTACAGTAGGGAGCTCAACTCTCAAAGTTGTAGACGCATACGTCTATTTACGTCAAGTAGTCCAACTATAAATGTCCAACTTTGAGAAAGAGGTCAATAATTGAATCCAGCTCAATTGGTCAGCGTTCGGAAAACAAACAAGGTCTTCTCGTCCAAAATAGCTCAGTGCCAGACAAAAGTCTTATATCAATGTGTGTTGCCAGTGATGACATACGGTACTGAGACGTAGCTTCTGACTAATGGCCACCTAAGGCGGCTCATGGTCACTAGGCGAGCTAGGAGACCGCGACAGGGCAAACGTAGTGTAGGACGCCCTCCGGCCAGGTGGGTTGACGATCTACGAAAGACTGCAGGTAGATGCAGGATGCGGCAAGCTGAAGAAAGGGCGCTATGGCACTCATTGGAGGAGACCTATGTCCAGCAGTGGACTGATAAAGGCTGATGATGATGATGTGTCAAGATCGTAGCATGTGGCGCTCAACAGTATCTGCCTACCCCTATGGGATAAGTGCGTAAGTGTCTAAACATGTATGTGTCTATGTAATTACAATTACATAATATGTAATACCCATAGCGAAATGGGTGACATGAATCCTAGTCTTTAACTGAGCTATTAGATACACACTGTTTTAAAAGAGACAGATTTGCAGTGACAGATTCGCCTTCCTTTGTACCGTCGTTGTGATTTTTGAAGACGCATAACTCCTCCATTTCTTCTTTCTCCTTTTCCGTACCGGACGTGTCGATAACGCAATCACAATATCGACATTGTAAATGTTAACTAGTAAAGGCGATAACTTAATATAAAAGTTATAAGCAAACCAACAAACGGCTAATCTATTATTAATCTACAAGTCTGAAAGGAACAAAATCCTACTGATATTATAAACGTGTAAGTTTGTAAGAATGTATCGATGTGTGGATGTATGGATGTTTGTTACTCTTCCACGCAAAAACTACTAAACGTATTTCGATGAAATTTGGCACACGGTTAGATCATGTCCTGGATTAACACATAGGCTACTTATATCTCGGGAAAATATAAAGCAAGAGTTTTATCTCGTAAAAACTTTTCAACCCGGGTGGAGCCGCGGGCAAACGCTAGTAAGTAATATGCAAGGTGAGGATTAACTGAGCTTATGAAAATCTAAAAAGAAATAACAGCAGTGAAGGAAATAAAAGAACCAGGGTGTTTGGACCTACGCAAGTCACTTACTATATGAAACGCAACAGTCACTCTAAGTTGTCATTTTGTGAGATACTAGTATTAAAGGACGAACGAGAATCGAACCGACCCACGCTGTTGACGAATATGGTAGCCATTATAGACGACGACAAAAAAGAGCAAAGTAAAATATCATCTACATCCTTCTCCAGAGAACTCCAATTTCACGGAATGTGTACAGGAAAATCCCTTTATTGCCACAATAATCAAAAAGAAAGGGAAAGAACAAAGTATATGCATGAGTGTAATGGTAAATCCCAAAAGAGGTTGAGCAATGAATAACCGAATACTCAGAAGTAAATTTACAGTTTCCCATTTCAACTAGTTTTTCCTGCGAATGTAAATATCACACAGACACACTCACGCCTTTTCTCCCCGAAATGTAGGCAGAGCCGCAATTAATGGACCAACTTTTCACCGTGCATATTCCGTCTTATGATGTGATAGGGGGCGAGCCTATCGCCATATCAGGCACAAATTCCAGACTCTGGGCTGATATTGAATAGAAATTCCAATATCACTTTGCCCGACCCGAGGATTGAACCCGAGACCTCAGCATTGCAGTCGTACCTTAATAAAACTACGCCACCGAGGGAGTCAATATTAATATCTTTTTTTTTATATACAAGTAAAACTATCAATTGTTTTTAAGTTAGTCTGTATGAAATTCTCATGCACTTTACAATATAAAGTATGAAGGTAGACTGCGTTTATCATCATCATCATCATCATCAGCCTTTATCAGTCCACTGCTGGACATAGGCCTCCCCTAATGAGCGCCATAGCGCCCTGTCTTCAGCTTGCCGCATCCAGCATCTGCCTGCAGTCTTTCGCAGATCGTCATCCCACCTGGCCGGAGGGCGTCCTACACTACGTTTGCCCAGTCGCGGTCTCCACTCAAGAATACGTTTATAAATGACTATATAAACGATCACGTTTGCTTGGTGGTAAGTGACACAAACAGTAAGAACACAACCCAAGACTTTGGATCACAAAGCAATGAGTAACACTGCACTGCACTGGTCAAGCTTCTGTTACGTCTAATAATGCCAGTACATTGGGTACAATGTTCTTTCAACCTGCTCATAAAAGTCGTTGCTTATGTTGCTTGACGGGGCGGTTGCGGACGACAACTTAGACGTGAGTCGGAGGAAGCCAACAGCCGTCCCTAATGCGCCGAAGATGGCCACAAAAAAAATGTTGCTTGACGGCAGCCATAGACATTGCGGTTGAAATTATCCAGACTGTGTTGTTATATGAGTTGCATGCGAGTATTTTTTTTGCAATATGAGTACCCAAGGGAAAGAGGAGTGTATAATTGAATTTTCAATAATTTCGGTACCTAGGTATATAACAATTTCTATGCGAGATATTTTTGGTAATATCCGTATTTTCTATATTAAGTACTTTGAATAGGCATACGGCAAAATTAATAGATGTAACTACTGAATACATACACAATACAGTACATAACACTGTATCCGCATACATAGTGCACTCGAAGCACAAAATCATAAACAAATCTAATTGATGCCTTTATGGAAAACAGAATTATAGAACAATAGCATAATAAAGCATTATTTACATTATTAACATCGTACTGTACGATATAAACAATCATACAGTAAACACTAACGACAATATTTAAAAAAGGATTAGTTTTAGATGAAAACAAGTCAATATAGGGAATACCAAGAGGTAGATAGCAGACAACACAAAGATATCTCTATCGTAAATATTTGACTGAATCATATCCTACTTAATATTATAAAGGCGAAAGTTTGTAAGAATGTCTGGATGTATGGATGTGTGAATGTTTGTTCCTCTTTCACGCAAAACTACTGGACGGATTTCGATTAAATTTGGCAAACGGGTAGAACATGTCTTGGCTTAACACATAGGCTACTATTTATCGCGGCAAAACATGAAGCGGGACTTTTCTCCCGGAAAAACTTTTTAACGCGGGCGGAGCCGCGGGCCATTAAGATTTCAATTATTTTGTCGCTGAAGTCGACCAGCACGCATATTCTTAATATTAGACTTGGCTTCCACATTTCACATTTATGTTTTTGATGGGATAGCATTGTTAGTGGAATTATATGAGTTTTAATGATAGGTACTGACCAAGCAAGTGTTTTTTTATGTAAATATCATAATATTTTGAACATTCGCGTAATATAACACAGACATGACTAAGACCGGGATTTTTTTAACCGTGATTAGGGTAATCCTCGGTGTTACGCGTTCGCAGCTCCTTACGTCACCGCGCTGGCGCACTCGCAGCCCTGCGAGTACGTCCAGCTTAATAAGACCCGGAGAAATAGATAGCCACGGTTGAAAAAAGGGGGCCTAACTATCTATATTAATAAAATCGATTTCCGTATTTATGACATATTATTATTGTGCTCTCGTATGTATTTATTTATTTACATTTAGTGTATTCTATAGTTACTTTTATGTACACCCCTGACTACCCTTTTCGTCATTACTCTTATCTCCATTCAATGGTTGTCTGTAAGAGATTGCCTTGTGCGATAAGATAGCTCTTGCTCCCGCCCCCGCTCCCGCTCCCGCTCCCGCGCCCGCTCCCGCTCCAGCTACCACTACCGCTCCCGCTCTCGCTCCTGCTCTCGTTCCCGCTCCCGCTCCCACTCCCGCGGCCGCTCTCGCCCCCGCTGCCGCTCCCGCTCCCGCTCCTGCGCCCGCTCCCGCGCCCGCTTCCGCTCCGACTACCCACTCCTGCTCTCGCTCCCGCTCTCGGTTCAGCGCTCGCTCTCGCTCTCGCTCCCACTGTTGCTCCCGCTACCACTCCCACTCCCGGTCCTGGTCCCACTCCCGCTCCCACTCCCGGTCCTGGTCCCACTCCCGCTCCCGCTCTCGCTCCCGCTACTACTACCGCTCCTGCTCCTATTCTCGCTCCCGCTCCCGCTCCCGCTCCCGCTCCCGCTCCCGCTCCCGCTACAGCTACCGCTCTTTCTCTTTCTCCTTCTCCTTCTCCTTTTCCTTCTCCTGCTTCTGCTTCTCCGTCTCCTTCTCCTTCTCCTTCTCCTGCTTCTGCTTCTCCTTCTCTTTCTCTTTCTCTCCTCCTGCTTCTGCTTCTGCTTCTCCTTCTCCTTCCCCTTTTCCTGCTTCTGTTTCTGTTTCTGCTTCTGCTTCTCTTTTTCCTTCTCTTTTCCTTCTCTTTTTACTTCTCTTTTCCTTCTCCTTCTCCTTCACCTTCTCCTTCTCCTTCTCCTTCTCCTTCTCTTTCTCTTTCTCTTTCTCTTTCTCTTTCTCTTTCTCTTTCTCTTTCTCTTTCTCTTTCTCTTTCTCTTTCTCTTTCTCTTTCTCTTTCTCTTTCTCTTTCTCTTTCTCTTTCTCTTTCTCACACATACCTAAATTTATAGAAAAATCACAATAATGGTAAAGACAAATATTGAGCTTAAATGTATACTAAGTTATCTGCTTTGTGTAAATAATTCGACTATTCAAATTTAAGAAATTATATTTTTAAATATCATCATATTTTATTAGTTCTTTTATATTATTTGTCTTTATACGTAATGATTATTATGTACATTGATATTTAGGCTTAAAGCTAAGATGCGTTACAATATTATTACATAAAAAATTATGCAATCCAATAGGGTACCTCAGAATGACTAACGACAAATAGTATAAATATCAAAAGTCATAAAAATAAATAAGCATCATTCATATTTGGTTTTGTCTGAGTTGGAAACGCCCTAGAGTCGGTTCTGGCACTCGCCGGCCGCTACCGCGGCACACTGGCTTCGATCGCTCGACTCGTGCGATGGTTCATGTGCACCTAACACGCTCGTCGCTTCGCTCCTAGCTAACCTAATTTATTCTAAATACATATTATGCAAAATGTGTATTAGTCTATTACAAATTAGTCAAGCTAAAATTATTCCAATAGCTTATTATGATAAAAAAGTAGTAGGCTAAAATATTACTTTGCGATAGTACTATTATGCCAATACATATTATGCAAAGTCAAATATGCGAAAAAATAATAGTTTAAAAAAAATAGGCGAATCAAAGGGATTCCCCC
Organism: Lapara coniferarum; assembly: GCA_949316025.1. Lineage (NCBI taxonomy): Eukaryota > Metazoa > Arthropoda > Insecta > Lepidoptera > Sphingidae > Lapara > Lapara coniferarum. The sequence goes on from OX438919.1 coordinate 29,445,771, forward strand.
CTTTGAGAAAGAGAGTAACGTGTGATGTGTGTTTAGTTCTTTTTCTGCGTGATAGAGACCAGTTTCGAGAAAATATATAAGGACCCCCCGGGCTACAAAGTCTAGTTTCTGATACTCATTCAAAATGACTCAGTGGTTTTGAAATGCGTAATTCGTATTAGTAATTTCGTGGTGAGTACCAAAAAGACTAGCCAGTCTTACAGAAAACCCAGAGAAGAGACTTTTTTGTTAGGGCACATAAATGATTCATTTTATGTATAAAACTACAAAATTCCCATTTACCGCTTTATAATTGTTTGTAAACACATGTCATGGATTTATAGTCATAATTATTCTTACGATGCAAAAATTACATTTGACGTAAAAGTGATCTCATTACCTACGGTCACATACAATACCAAAGGAATTCTGAATTGCTAAATAAGGAAAGGAAAAGGTATAGAGGGAGGGGAAACGAGCTTCCGGTAATCTCACTGATCAGAGGAAACGCTGACGCATTTCACATATTATATACTTCACATCGATTTGTTAGATGTCCGACCAATTAATAGTAACCAAGGTCTTGTTTGTATTTGTTCCGCCTGGACAGCAACCACTATACATAAGGTTTTAAAACCTGATATAATGGTCTAATGACTGCCTCGGGGGCGTAGTTGTATTATGGTACGACTGCAATGCTGAGGTCTTGGGTTCGATTCCCGGGTCGGGCAAAGTGATATTGAATTTTTCTATTCAGTATCAGCTCGGAGTCTGGAATTTGTGCCCGATATGGCGATAGGCTCGCCCCCATCACATCATGGGACGGAATAATGGCGAAAAGTGGGTGCACTAGTTGCGCCTCTGCCTACCCCTTCGGGGATAACAGGCGTGAGTGTAAATGTATATGTATGTATAATGGTCTAATAAGTGTGCTACGTCTGCCTGTGTACATGCGGTTCAAACAGGCCGGCATAATTATGACAACTGACGAGGGGCAACCATCTCTCATCAGTTGAAACTCTATTTTCTAAGACCATCGGCTACCATCGGTTTCAGTGTGGTCGCGTTGCCATGTCCAAATAAAAAGAAAACAAATATGCTACAACATCTCAGTATCACAATAAACACTATATAAATTTCTCTTATCCTCCTAGTTTCATACATACCTAAAATGTGTATGAGGGATACACTGTCGGATTATTGGAATTAAGACTTGGCGGAGACTGTATTATTTATTTATTATCCTTCTTACCACAAGACACTCAACAAGCTGTCACTCTTTGTTTTTATATAACACTAGTAGTGCTCGCGGCTCCGCCCGCGTGAAAAAGTTTTTCCGGGACCAAACTATTTTCCCGGGATAAAAAGTAGCCTATAGCACTCAGGAGTTATGTAGCTTCCTATTAGTGAAAGAATTTTCAATATCGGTTCAGTAGTTCCTGAGATTAGCGCGTTCAAACAAACAAACTCTTCAGCTTTATAATATTAGTATAGATAATGCCAGTATCTCGTTATGGGCCTCCGGGGGTCACGGGTGGGCGGGACGTGCCGCCCACCCATTAGTCTAGCCAACTTCTGTGACTCCCGTGATGGACATGTCCGAGGCAGCGTGTCTCACGCTGCCTCGGACACCAAAAGGTGGACACGGTACGGTGTTTCGGGGGCTTCTGAGCCCCCGCAACAGGAAAAGGACCGCAAAAAAGCGGTACGCGCAGGGGCGGTTGCGGACGACAACTTAGACGTGAGTCGGAGGAAGCCCGCAGCCGTCCCTAATGAGCCGAAGATGGCCATATTAAAAAAAAAAAAGTATCTCGTTATAGATAAATAACATGTCAGCCACGTTATTTCGTGTTAAATTAAAATGTACTCTTTCATCCGCATAAAATATACGAAATAAACACATTTTTTTATAATGGTTACGGTTTTTATTACATTACTCATATGGTTTTCCAGTAAGTAATATTGAAGGCCTTGCTTTGCCTTAAAATTTACAAAGTTAGGCAACGAGGCGCCGTTTCCACCGATTTATTTATAGTCAAATTGCTTGAGCGTGGGACTCTAAGACCGGGTTTTTTCAGCTGGACGCGCTCGCAGAGCTTCGAGTGCTCCGGCGCCGCGTGGTGCGTGAGGTGTAGGGGTGACGTATGAGACGTGAGACGTGAGGTGTGACGCGTGACGCGTGAAGTTCTGCGAGCGCGTCCAGCTTAATAACACCCTGACAAGATAACTGCAGTTGAAAAACGGGGCCTCAAAGAATGTAACTTAATTTAACAAGGGTCCAGTTTCCATTCATCAGGTAAAACATCTGACAAATCTATACTAATATTATAAAGCTGAAGAGTTTGTTTGTTTGTTTGAACGCGCTAATCTCAGGAACTACTGGTTCGAATTGAAAAATTCTTTTTGTGTTGAATAGACCATTTATCGAGGAAGGCTTTAGGCTATATAACATCACGATGCAACTATTAGAAGCGAAGAAATAATGGAAAATGTGAAAAAAGCGAGGAAAATTATTCATCCTTGAGGGCTTCCATTGCGTGCGCTGCGAAAACGGTTCAAGATACCAAAAATATATGTATGAAAGAATTATTCCTCTTGAAATGATCTAAAAAAATGTCTGCAATAGTATGTGTCTATCTTTTAAGATTAACTCACTAGAACCGTTTTTATGGTAATCAAATTTGGTCGAAATTAATGCATTATTTGTTAAGAGTTGTATCAACGTCATAATATTAATCTTTATCCAAATAAATGTGTTGGATAGAGTAATTCAACGGGAAGGTTTTTATGTACTTTTAGCCCGGAAAAACTTATTAACGCGGGCGAAGCCGTGGGCAAAAGCTAGTGATCTATAACCATACTAAATATGTAAAAGAACTGGTAAAATATGTCAAATACAGCTGTTATTTCATTTATTTTAAGTTTTATCTGACCATTCAGGTTGAAAATTCCACTCGAATTAATTGTCCTATCTAGAAATTGAACCTTGATCCTATCGGTTCGCTGTACATACAGGCTACCACTAATCCACGAAGGCGATAAATTAGCTTACATAATAATTGATACTTTTTTAATGAATGTATTTCAGCTCAGCTCTACATAGAGCACAAGGGCGTAGCACGCAATCTTCCACCAATTTCATAATGAATAAACACAGTATTTCTTATTACCTTCAAAAATAATAAATTCCCTTACTGAAATATTTTTGAAACGTCATTATACATTTAATTTTAAAAATTCTTTTTTTTCTATTTTAATTCGGCTAAAACTTGCATAAACTAAATGTTTAACTCCACATTTGACTTATTTTCCGTTTTTTCTGCATCGAAACTCAAAAGCCGATGAAGAAATGAATGTAACTTTAAAGTGATTTTATATTCCGTTAAATATGACAGCTTCTCGATAATGGTAAGCGCTAATGCTCTCATTTATTTAAATGTAAATTGAAAGAGATATGTTTAAATGCTATATCCAATTCTTAATTATACTCAGTTTAGATAACCATGTATTTATTTGCGATCGTCTCAATAAAGAAGCTGGACATGAATGGATTATATGTTTTAACATTTCTGACTAATAGCCGACTAATATCTCATTAAATTCATATCAAGTATAAAAGACCTTGGCTATTATCAATACAACTTTAAGGACACAATTAATAATTTCATGGTTTTCATGAATTTATCCTCATAAGAAACATGACAATAGGAATCGCTGCGTGTCAGCGGTTATCGGCGCGCGCGCGTGTGACGTCAGCACCGCAACAGTACAGCCTGCATAGAATGATATCCATCGCGCGCGCACGATAGCAAAAGTGTCTGCCGACCCTGGCTGCACACCCGACCCCCTCTCACCCGCGTGGAGGGGGCTGCCACTTCCAGCTCCCTTCACCTTCGCACCACGCGCAGCCGCCGCGCGACCAATGACCGCCCGCCCCGGGCCGGCGAAAGGTTTTATATACAAGTGGAATTCGCACAGCCAAATTGCTATAAGTCAAAATATAGGGTAGTCGGGCGGTTCAGTCGCTCGTCGTGCGTGCGTTCGTTGGTACCGTCGCCGACTTAAATAATTTTCAGTGCGCGTGTTTCGTGTCAGTTAGGATTATACAAGAAAACTTGTGCCATCGGGCAAATGCGCAGCCGCTGGAGGCCTTTATAATTTAACCGACATAGAGGCGACAGACTTTGTGTGATAACATGGGGTGCAGTGGAAGATACTGTTTACTGACTCTATCCTTGTGTCTAGTGACTGAGCTTGCGCTCGGTGTCAGAGTGGTGCCCAAGCGGAAGAAAGGTAATCCATATAACATTACCATATCGAATAAACCAAGAGTATTACAAAATACACATAAGGTTCGCATTGTACGACCGCAAGCTAAATCCGGTGTCTGTCTTACACAATGTTATGATATAGTGATCTTTGTATATCGCTTATAGTATTTGACTACCCACATGGTTCCATTTTTGTCTTATGACGATAAGCTTTATGTTTTATGCCATAAGGATCAAATTACGATATCGATGATTCACAGCGTGCATGATATCGTAGTTTTTCCGTATAAATAAGTCGAATTACGCTGTCACATAACTTTCCCTGATACTCGTAATACCTTATGCGAATTTAACGGAACGTTAAACAATCATCGAAGCCTAAAATGTTCACACGATATTTATGAAACTCAATACGGCCAGCAAAAGGCGGTACTTAAGGTTCAAACTCGAACAGCTACGATTAATGCTATACTGTTCACTGAGGCAAGGCTGTGCGCGATTTGTATGAGAACGTTGTTAACGCGATAATGGTTCGCATTTGTTTACACACATAATAAATGCCATTAAATTGTGTTAAATTGATTTGAACAAATATAATAAAGATGATAAAATAATGTTTTTGATAATTAAAAAAAAAATCTAATTCTATTCCTATTTATTAATTTGTAGTTCTGAATGAAATTAACTTTGCTTTTTAAAGATAACTAAAATATCAAAGAAGAAATAAATTGTTAAACCCAATATTTAAAAGTAGAGCACTCATTATTAAAGGAACTACATAATGAGAGCTTAATTTTATTTCAGTAAATAATTATTTTTTTTATTTAACGGTAATATTGGAGAGAAATAATCCTTCGCGGCAAAGTCGCATTGCAATTCTTAATTGAATGAATTAACAATTTCACAACATGTTACCAGTACATTTCGTATGGGATTATGGTCTTTCACGCCAAAATCCGTTACATGTCCGAATTTCTGACAGCTCGATTTAATTACGAGTTAACTTGACTTCATAAATAACTTTTAAAGAGCCTCTCTTAAATCGTTATTACGACTGCATTCACCGTACAATTACTTTTACTTTGCCGATGCCGATAAATTACTAAATATGAAAAAATCGACAGTTGAATTTGTGAAAAAGTTGACTTAAATGGAACTAGAAACTCCGTAGAAATTCGGCACAAAGACTTTTTTATACACAATGCGTGACTCATAATAAAAGCCTGTTCAGTGTTTCTGACAACTCGTAAAGAAACTACAAATCGCCAGGCCAAGTTAACAAGAGGCACAGTTGGCGCTATCGTCAAATATGACTTTCAATTTTGACATTTCCATGGCATAATAGTTTAATTTATTTTCTACTAGCTTTTGCCCGCGGCTCCGCCCGCATTAAAAAGTTTTTCCGGGATAAAAGTCCCGGTTTATATTTTCCCGAGATAAAAAGTAGCCTATGTGTTAATCCAGGACATGATCTACCTGTGTGCCAAATTTCAACGAAATCCGTTCAGTAGTTTTTGCGTGAAAGAGGAACAAACATCCTTACATCCATACATCCAAACATCCAAACATCCAGACATTCTTACAAACTTTCGCCTTTATAATATTAGTAGGATTAAAGTGCAAAATCTTTTAGATTGTCTTTATGATAAAAAAATTACATTGAATCTTGAAATCTACAAGATTGCTGAGATGGTATGCTGAGATGCTGGTACGATAAAAGGCAGAATATATTAAAGCTCTTTCCCAATATTTTTTATGATCGTCGTATTTGCATAGCCTTATTTGAAGCCGCGAAAGCACGTAACGGGATATGTATATCTGATACAAAAATCATTGTTGACATTACGTTTCACCAACTATCTCTTTTATTTAGCCATCGAGAAAGTAACAAGTCCATATTTATATGCATGACATTTGCTAGTAATGTAATTTTAAATTAATCAGTCATATTTGGACAAATGAAGACTCAGCCTTAATAAATTGATTAGAAGACTGCATTTTGCCCCTTCGTGATGAAAGAATCAATTAATATTATACATTACTAAATTAACTTCATACGTTTGTACATAACAATGCGATATACATCACTATTAAGTATATTCTTTTACTTGAATCATATTCTGGTCATTTACTTTTGCAATCATAATAAAAGTTGACTTTTGTGGTTTGTTGTAACAATCTATTCTAGTGTAGCCGCACTTTAAAAAAAAAAAAAATTATAGTTTAATGGCATAATTAACCAGCATTTTAGTTCACACTGGTTTTTATCACCAGATTAAAGTTTTTAAAGGCAACAATATTACTGTCTACGCTAAGTATAAATCACAGTTGCGTTTGAAACGTTATTTTGTTGGCTTCTCTGTTTTGTAGGATTATAATTTATTTGATGGATATTTTATATCTGATTATTAGAATTCTAACGGTCGGTTTTCTCATTACAGTAAGAGTTAGGTACTATCTACCTATGCCTAAATTAAGACGTTTGTGTTGTAGCAACTCCTATGGCTTTTGCTTTAACTTCGTTTGTGTTGTGACAACTCTCGCTTTTACTTTGGCGTCGTCTGTGTTGTGGTAACGCCTAAGCATTTACTTTAACGACGTTTGTGTCGTAGCAACACTTAACCTTTAGCTATTACTTTTACATCATAAAGTTACTGGCCGTAAATATATTCCTAGTCCGTACATAAAAACATCACATGTGTGTAACATTTCATTCAACAAAAATTTCGGTTGCCCAAATTTTCATTCATCAACCGCGCATCACAAGGCTACGCGTAAATGTAACGTTTGATTTCTCAAGTTTCATGGTTACTCTCATACATCCTGTACTTATCGATTAAGCCTTTTACTCAATGAATCTTGGATAATTGGTACAAAAACCTTCGATTTCAAACATTCCGTTCTATATGGGGTTTCATCATACATTAATGTTGTACGCCATTAATATTTGTTTAATGTCTATTTGTAACAGGAAACTAAAATTAAGGTTAAATTAAATACGGTATTACACACAATTTCGGCAGAATATCTCAAAATCGCATTCGAACGAGAAATAATTATCAAAGTGTGTAATATTTAACTATAACAAACACTGTCTCCTATACTACAAGACACTCGTAAACGCACTTTCCTTTTACTCATACGTGAGGAATAACGGGAATAGACTAGCAGTGCGATATGTTCTCATTAATGTAAATAAAAAGCGAGATTGGACGATAACTGAGAGTGCGACCGGTTGCGACGACGTGCGCGTCCGATTTTCTATGTTTTCCAAATAGGTAATTACTACAAATTACTACATGCATACTGTAGAAAATAAAGCATTAATGCCTTTAAGATTTTATATATTGAAGTTTGGGTAACATTCATCATATTAATACATGTAATAAAGTATGTTATAGAAGAAATTGTATGTATAATATATTTTATGACTAGCTAATAAAACCTCAAGTTGATTGGTAATTCTACGCTTTTAAGATACTCCATAAAACATTAAAGTGCAAATATAGCAGAAACATACTAATAGACGCAAATATATGCCATTACGTCATTACACTAAGTCGCGGTCAGAAACTAGTGCACGAATGAAAACACGATTACGCAAAGAAACAAACGAAAGTGAAATTCAAAGGAAGCGGCATCTGTGGGCCTAGATACGTTTTCCTAGCATAAACTTAATAAATTCTGCTTGCATCGTTCTACGTGGTATGACAGCGAAGATTTGCGTGTCCGACATGCTAAACAATGAACTAAACTATATAAAGTTTATGCACTTACGCTGTAGTTAATAAACAACGTCTGTAAAATTTTACAGTCTTGTTTAATACTGCGATGAGTCAAGAATACTTAATACTGTGCGTTAGAGAGATTTTGAAAAGAAATTGATGTCAGATTAGTGAAATATTTCACACGATACAGTTCCGCATGTAGTAGCTCTAGAATTACCTATTTCTCGTTGACTTCTGAAGACTATGTGTTTCTTTAACGTTTGGCAACGGGTCAGACCGGCTTATATATGTAGACGTATGAGAAAACCCTATGTATATGGACACCGGTATCCGTCGCGGGCCTTGACAGACTACCGTGTTCTTGTTGATGATCTACATGAACAGTCTGCTAGCATCTCTGATTGCCTAAGTAATACATCCAACAGTAGAGTACAGTACAATTCAATCATAGCGCTAATACCCAGAAACGATAACTTACATTTCTATCAATGAGCTACGATGCGGTTTAGAACGCGTTAACTAGAAAACTTGTTTCGAAAAAGACATCTTGAATGTACTCTCGTTTAGTAAATGTACCACCTACTCACATAACAAGCTTTACATCACATTCAATCAGTGGATAACAATTTATTGATAGTAAAAATCGAAAAATGTGCGAACGTTTGGAGATTTGTAATATAAGAACTAAACATAGAAACCGCTAAACGGATTAGAATTAAATTGGGCATACGGATAGACCATATACAGGATTAACATTTCACAATGGGCTCAGTGATACTCGTCAAATAACTCCTCCTTAGTCGAGGGTCGGAATATTTGAGCTGTTTTGAGTACTAGATTCGAACCCAAAGTCTTTCAACAGTTTGTGTAGTCAGTTGTAACACGATTTGCCTGTCACATCAAAGACGTCAAATTGATGGCCGGTCGCAAAAACCAAGGTAAATTATTTCAGCAATATGCTTGTAATATCTTATGCTGTCCACTTTTAAGTTTATAAAGGGCAGGTAAACGAGAATATAACGAACGATAGATGGTAGTGCAAACGTCTCACTGAGTGGAAGTCATGGGGAAATAAACGCCTCCAAGGAAGACCACAAATGCGCTGGAAAGACGTCGTGAAGAAGGTCGCGGATAAAAACAGCTCAATGGCGCAACGAATGGAAGATGTTAAAGGAGGCCCACACAGAAAAGGTTGAAAAAGCCTAATGAAAAAGAAGAAGAAGCATATTTTATTATAAGTTATTGAAAACATCGTAATAAAAGCGAAATGTAAAAAAAGAATACTTTAACATACTAAACCAGTTTATCTCAATTTGGCGCTTGCTCGCATTACAGTTATACTACTCGCCACTGACCATAACTATCTCGAATACCTGTTTATCGTATATTAAAATTGCTTCTCGATGTCTACGACACAGATGGTCTCACTTATGCCCTGAATTATTGCTAATTTGTGTTACGGACTTTACTGTGTCATGAGCTTATTAAATAAAAAGTAATAAGCAGTATTGTTGGTAAAAAGATGCAAGCAAATTTTCAAGGCTCACCTTTATTTTTTACGCTTAGAACATTAACATAGTCTTGAAATGACAGCTGTACGACAGCTTGTATATAATGAAGAAAATATAAAGCGGGACTTTTATCCCGCGGATAATCTAGTAATAAATAATGGTATAATACATCTCTATATATTAGTTTAGTAACTGGTAGTATTAATTAAGAAACAAGAACACGTAGCTATTTTAGCTTATTGGATGGCAAAAAAATGTAGCCCGTAGCAAAATTTTAATTTTGATTGATTGATGATCAAAATAACGAACATGATTTAATATAATACATTCACAAGCCTTTACATTCTTCAATCTGATCGCATTTAATACTCCAATCATTTACACTACAGTTGTATATCAAACAATTTCCATACCAAGAATTCGTAGTACAATTTGTTTTGAATTCCCATCACGATGTCACATTGCGCCTGTAAATCCACCTGCATGCATTATTCATTTGAATGACTGACATTAGACGTATTTGTATGGACGATAGTCAGTCGCAATTTGTTCGTCGTTTATTTACGAGCAGTGTCTTCTAGTATTGTTATATTTAAATAGTAATAAACAAGAAAGTTTTACACATTCGTATTAGTATTACTGAAGTTAATGGTGTATCTTTTGTTTCCAGAAATGATTTAAGCGTGGTCGTTAGGTTGACTAACACATATGGATTTCCTTTCAGCAATTACTTTATTAATGCCAATTCGTAATATTATGTTTTGTTCTATTTTGCACAATAATTATAATTACCGGTTGCATAATCTTTTTTTTAAGCTAAACTTCTTCATCGACACACCATATACTCACGCCTTTTATCCCCGTAGGGATTGGTAGAGGCGCAACTAATGCACCCACTTTTCACCGTGCGTATTCCGTCCCATGATATGATATCGAGTCTATCGCCATATCGGACACGAATTCCAGACTCCGGGCTCATACTGAATTTTAAAACCCAACATCACTTTGCCCGACCCGAGAATCGAACTCAAGACCTCAGCATTGCAGTCATACTGTAACACAACTACGACACCGAGGCAGTTGTTGCATCATCTAAAATGTATCTTTACAGCTGCTGTAAAATTGTTTCTTTGATATCATCAAAACATTTCTTACTAATGTGTCGTGCTTTGAAAAATAGTCAAACTACATAGTAGCTTACTAAACTGCACTTAATTTTTTTTCGTGTTGGTCATCTCTCCAAAACTTTTGGAGTTACTATCAACGCTTAATTGTCTAACTAGACAAATCTATCTGAAATATGTATAGCTTTTCTATTAAACTGATACGAAGTCCTGTTGGATCAACATACATCCGGTTAACAAATTAACGGTCGATGATTCATATAATTTAATATAATACTTAATCATACGTCTGTTAACAACTAACATGTTATAAAAAAAAGAACAAATCCCGTTACAACAGCATCTAGAACAGGTATATTATCATAAATTAAACATATGTATTTATATCGCTTCCGTTTTTTTTACTGTGATACTCGGGCTTACAATGTCTTAGCCACGTATCTCTGACCGCTACCGGCTTTATGCAACGTTTCCTCTTGTTTTTACAGTTAGAAAACGTATATTAACGACTTGCAAATCACCATACTACCCGTTTTAAGACTAATTGTAGAGCTCTTTTTTATCCTAGTTACTATGTTTTATAAGCTAACCACACATGTTTACTAATTATACGAACAAAAAGCTATTATAATTTTTTTTCGTAGTATGGAATTGAGATCACGAAAAATAAGTGTAACAAAAATGTACTGGTAACTTACAGAAACCTTAAAAGTTTTAATTGATTGTATGTATTGAAGATAGTTTACCGACTTCAAAAAAGGAGGAGGTCCTCAATTCGTAGTGTATTTTTTTAGTTAGCGCACCGCTTCACAGACCTGAGTCCCGACTTCCCATATCAAAAGTAGCAGAGGCATTTGGCTTAGGGCTTTGTAACCTATGTCCTAGTAATCCTCGTTATCTCCTTACAGGCCAGCATAATTGTGTTAACAGGGGAGGGATAATCATTTCTTGTCAGTTAGATTGAAAGTTTTCGCTAAAAACCTGTACTTACGTTATTACTTAAAGAAAAAATTACCAAACTACAGTTATCAGTAACTAATTAACATCCCTGTTACTCCTTTTGTAACGTAACGTAGAAAAACGAGTTACAATAAAACACATATATAATAGAGCTATCATCTAATACAATTAAAACGGTCTGTGCTTCTACAAAAACCGGTTTTCGTTATAATTGATGCATTGGTAACAGTATGCAACACGCCCAGTTCAAAAAAATTTCTTACGTAAATAAACGTAACAAGACACTGCGATTTCGATCAAACTTTTCGCATTAATTAAGCGATCGTGGTTGGTTTGAAGGCAAATATCTTTTTATAATTAAGTTTAGAAGGTAATTAATGACACCTTTATGTTAAAAGTGCTTCCGCATGCCAAGCTTTAACGCTAATATAATAATCATTATTGATTGTGTAATCATATCTAAACAAATAGTGTTACTAAACGTTACTTTTTTTATTACTGAAACTGCGGTGTTTATAAATTAGTAACAAATAGGTAATGATTAATGATTGAGTTAAAGGCATCAAAACATTAATTTAAATGCCAATGATTATTTGCATTACTTAAATAAAATTTATTTATTATTTACATAATACGAGAGATACTGTCATCAAAATAAATCGTTTCATTGTTTAGCTTTTGTAAATATTGATTGATGTTTGTTGTAAAGGATGCTTCCTTGAACGTGCTGCTTAAAGCCTTTGAACTTATCGTTTTGTAAAACTTCACGATACAATTCGATCGCAACACTAGCGCGGACTTCAGTAGACGCATTGAGAACTATGTCCTATACAAAGAAATATAGGCGCTGAAAATGTCCCACTAATCAGTGATGTCTCATCCTCTCCCTGTGATCGTCCTGAGCCGAGGTTCGTAACCCGTTAGTGCGTTGCCCTCAGTGCATGGTCATGTAAATCAAGGGTTGCGAGCACTTAAAGCGTTCACCCGCCAGTCCGATGTGTTTGTATAAGCCTATTCTTGTCAGGATAACAAACAGATAGGTTAAAAAAAAGCTGGAAATGCGCAGAGGGCGAGTGAGAAAAAGATACGTAGAAGCGTATAACATGCACTGTTTCCATTGGCCTAAATGATTATACCAATCCATAGCGCTAATATGCCAGCGTCATCTATTTACAATATCGCCTTAATTTTTTTTATTTTTCCTATAAGTGAAAATTACATGAATAAAAAGCTTATGCATTAGTCCGGGACATAATCTATGCGTGTGCCAAAAATCATCCAAATCCGTTTAGTTGTTTCTGCGTTTACTGCGTACCAAAAATATTGGGCATTATGAGACTTAACATCTAATGTCTCAGGATGACGAGCGCAGTTGAGTGCCACGCAGTACTTTTTACTTAAAAGTTCTCTATGGTGTTGCTACTGTTTACGCGCGAGTGGCGCGTCTCGTCATTTAAAAAATAAAAATAATAAAAAAAAAACTTCTAACAAACATCCAAACATTTTCACAAACTTTCGCATTTATAATATTATTAAGATAAGATTACATTCTAAAACACCTTACCAAGGCACCCAAAAATATTTCATAATTAATTTTCGTTACATACAAAAAAAATTACTACTTTTTCGTATATCTGGAACAGTTTGTGCATGCTATTCATAATAATTTGACCAATATTCCGCAATTGCATAATGACCTAATCATAAACATTGAAGTATTATTTTTTATTGAGGAAAATCCTTTTACACAAGGCAACTTTAATTCTTGTTCGCTCACCGTATAAAATGTGCGTAACGAATGGAATGAATAGAACACACAAAACTAATTTTATACTAAATAATTTTTTATTGTTATTTGACTATCTTCGTGGCGTAGTTGTACTACGGTACGACTGCAATTATTGGATTTTTTCATTCAGTATTCAGCCTGGGTCTGGAATTTGTGCCCGATTTGGTGATAGGATCGCCCTCTATCACATCATGGAACGCACAGCGAAAACTGAGTGCATTAGTTGCACCTCCACCTACCCTTTCGGGGATAATAGGTATGAGTGTATATGTATGTTGTTATTTGCTACAGATATAAAAATAAATAAAAACAAAGGGCACTTTACATAGCATGCTTCGCATTTTGACAAAACTCGACAGAACACCTTCAGTCTCTACATTTTTTCCAGAAAATTCATAAAAATATTTTATAAAATAAATAATCGTGTATATTTAATTTACATGCCACTCATAGTCCGTCCAACCATTTGAAAAAAAAATATAATTATAGACAAGAAATGGAAAACAAAATAATTGACTACTTTATGGACGTCATTTTTTGTTTTACATAGTGAAGCGACTTGCTCTTCAGCTCCGATATTAATTATCGATCGATATTCGTTAAGCCCACTGATTATGTAACAAAGATAATTCAAAACTTTTCATTGAAAAACAAAATTTGGCAGTGTAAATTAAATATTTTCTTTTTATATATGCGTAAATATATGATAACCAATAAAATAAACTATTAAGGTTAAATATTGAAAAAGTTATATTTGATATAGAATATATACCTACAGAATACATTTATAAACAGAAAATATACACATTTAAACGCCTAGGCATGTTTATAAAACAATACAAAATGTTGAGCAAAAATAACATTACAATCAATTGTTACAAGAAATCGAATCGGTATCGCATTAGTACATCCCCAATTGTTTAGAGACCGAATGTCAAAAGTAAAATAAATGGTTGGACGGACTACAAGTGTTTATTTTTGGCAAGTTAGGCAAAGGAGTCATAACTTCAGAGAGCTTATTTAACTACCCAATAGGGAGCCAGTCTAAATAGAGCCTAAATAAAAAAATCGTTTAAACAAACAAGGTTTTATTTGAATGCTCTAAAAAGAAAAAATACTTTGAATCGAATCAAACTTAGAGATAAAAGCTTGTCGCGAGACACACTTTTCCCAAGATGAAGTTACATACTTAATGGTTGTACTATCTACACAAGTAAATCTCGCGGCAAGCTTTTATCTCTACATAGTTTAAGACAAAGTTTGATTCAATTTAAAGTGTATTTTTTCCTTTTTAGAGCATTTAAATAAAAGCTAGTTTTTAATGACTTTTGTTTTACTCTTATTTTATTTTTTACTTTTTAGTTATTTTTCGAGTTACTCTCAGCAAGTCTTTTCATTTGATACCCATATTATAGGAGTGCGTAAAAAATAACTAGTCCGCTATTTTGGGTCGTCCGCCATATTAGATTTAGAGAAATGTCATTTTATTTTTTGTATGTTTCTCCGCAAACCCTTTCGCTTAATACACATGTTATGGACATTCACAAAAATAACTAGTCCATCATCTTGAGCCGTCCGCCATATTAGATTCACAATGACGTCACTTAGCTAACAATGCATTGTCACCCAAACTAAACTTGCATGCAAAATTTCAACGCAATCGGTTGAAGGTAACTGCTTCAAAATTGACTTGCAATAATCCACCCATACAAACATAATACATTGCAAGTTAAATAAAAGCTTGTAAAACGGTACAAGTTATATGAATATTTCAATATTTTTGCATATCTTTGTGGCTTTTTACTTAAACTACATCCAACTAGTTCATGATTGCACAATCACTCGTGGGCCAAAGAAATTGTTCTTCCTCTTTCCGGCACAATTACGTAGAGTTATTTTTATGAGACATGTTGCACCTTTAGAACGAAAACGACACAATTCAAAAAATAGAAAATTGTTGTCATTTTTAAATGACTAAAAACTAGTCCCTTATTTATAAAAATATTATAAAAAACGGACCGATATAACAGCTTTGTCCTTTTTCTGTTCGAATATGGCTGTGTTTGAACTATTATTGTATTGAGAACTTCGTTTCAAGTAATTTTATGACGACAACTCAATTTTCTGTCTTTTTGAATTGTGTCGTTTTCATCCTAAAGGTGCGATGTATAGACATTAGACATAATTGTAACTTAAAAGCTATTTATAGCAGATTTAGGTTATTAGGTATATTATAGCACTTAAATTGCTTCGTACTATAAAGAACAACGGTTTTAAAAATTATTACCGACTTTAAGTTACATTAGAGTAGATAAAAACCGGAAATTGCATTAGCTATTGGAGTAAGTTTTATAGACAAGTATGGATTTTTCTGAAACACACGTGAAACCGTTGAGTACATAATATATAGTAATACATAGACTTAATGTATGATATGTCAGGGCTCGCTAGAGTAAAATAGTTTACGAGATTAAACCGATTAACTTTATGATTTTTAGAAGTAGAGCTACATTAAGTTTAGCCCAATGTACTAATTTTTTTGTTTAGATTTATTAAGAAATTAAAAACAATGACAGTAATTCACTAATCTATATTTAACAATAATAAAAAAATAGGTTACCATAAACTTTCCTGTGAAATGGAATATCCAATTACCAGCTTGTTTCCATATTTACGCATTACAGAAATCGTGTACTTACTTACAATAGGATTATAGGTAGCTAGCTTTTGCCCGCGGCTCCGCCCGCATTAAAAAGTTTTTCCGGGATAAAAGTCCCGGTTTATATTTTCCCGGGATAAAAAGTAGCCTATGTGTTAATCCAGGACATAATCTACCCGTGTGCCAAATTCCATCGAAATCCGTTCAGTAGTTTTTGCGTGAAAGAGGAACAAACATTCTAGCATCCATACATCCAAACATCTAAACATCCATACATTCTTACAAACTTTCGCCTTTATAATATTAGTAGGATTAGCTTTTGACCGCGGCTCTGCCCGCGTTCAAAAGTTTTTCCGGTATAAAATTCCCGCTTTATATTTCCCCGGAATAAACGTAGCCTATGTGTTAATTCAGGACATGATCTACCCGTGTGCCAAATTTCATCGAAATCCCTTCGGTAGTTTTTGCGTGAAAGAGTAACAAACATCCGTACATCCATACTCACAAACGTTCGCGTTTATAATATTACTAGCTGTTGCCCGGGGCTCTGCCAGCGTTAAAAAGTTTTTCCGGGATAAAAGTCCCGCTTACATTTTCCCGGGATAAAACGTAGCCTAAGTTACGCCTTATCAGCTACCTGCCAATAAAAGCCGCGTCAAAATCGGTCCAGCCATTTCAGAGATTAGCCGGAACAAACAGACAGACAGACAAAAATTTAAAAAAATGTTATTTTGGTGTATGTAGCGTATATTATATACATGTAGTAAGAAACGGTTATTTCAATATTATAAACAGACACTCTAATTTTACTTATATGTATAGATTAGGATATAAAATCATTCTCACCCACACCCATATTCTAATCACACGTTATTTTCACCGAAAAAGCACATTCGAAAACTCTCTAATCAATTCTCATGCTATACATTTATAGCATTGACTTATTTTAATTCTGTGGCCGTTTGGTTCTAAGCCTTTGCTGAGCGCCGGGAGTTAATCGTGTGTGGATATTGCCCCATACATACAGATAGATAGCTCTTTGCTCGTTTTATTATGCACGCGGTCACATGACACGACTCACGTCTTAAGTTGAAAGTGATTAGGTCATTGCATATTTTTTAGAAATTAATATTGAATACATTTATTTGTTCTTTGCTTATATTTGATATTATTGTAGAAGGCTTTTAATAATCCAAATCTGGAACTATTACATGCTCAGGATGATCTAACGGAGACAGAACACAAAATCAAAATGGTGATTTGTATGAAGCAGACTGAAGCAACTCAAATGACATGCGTTTAAGCAAATTTTCGATCCTTAATCTTCGTGTCGGAGACCTTCCAGAGTGTATAATTATCAAAAATAGTGCTCGCGGCTCCACCCGCGTGAAAAAGATTTTCCGGGAAAAAAAATATTTTCCCGGGATAAACAGTTTAATTTTGATGCATGTGATTGATCGAAAGACCAATGCGTCAGTCAGGTGTTAGTCTCTCAACTAATCCCAATAAAACGAAACGGAGTCGTGTCGTGTTTTTTATGCCACATTTCACAGATAAATTGAAACTCATTTATTTCCCTACTAGTAGTGCTCGCGGCTCCGCCCGCGTAAAAACGTTTTTCCGGGATAAAAATATTTTCCCGGGATAAAAAGGTAACAAAACATTCATTCACTGCAATTCATAGACCAATACACATACACATACACTCACGCCTGTTATCGCCGAAGGGGTAGGCAGAGGCGCAACTAGTGCACCCACTTTTCGCCATTATTACGTCCCATGATGTGATAGGGGGCGAGCCTATCGACATATCGGGCACAAATTCCAGACTCCGAGCTGATACTGAATAGAAACACTCAATATCACTTTGCCCGACCCGGGGATCGAACCCGAGACCTCAGCTTTGCAGTCGTACTGTAATACAACTACGCCATCGAGGCAGTTCATAGACCAATTGTCGTGATAAATGACAGGACAGTCCATGCGACCGTCACACCGTATATGACCTATCTTTTAATAATTTTTATGCCAATTTCTAAGTGAATTGAGCCGTGAAACATTTCGTCAAATTAATAAGAGCCTTTAATACCTGCCTCGCAGCCAACCATGCAGCATGCATTACTAATTTGTAGCATGTTATAAGATTGTACATAGATTTTAATTAGGATAACGACAGTTTACAACCAATGTTCATGTTATGCAAGAAAAAAACGTAAATATCGATCATGTGAAACTGATTACTTGTACATGTTTATTTGCGATATATCGTGTTTTAATACCATTAGAGAGCTTATAAACATCATGATTACAAAATAAAAACAATGCCTTATGTAACACAATCTATTTATTACAAGTTATATCGTAATAAACAAACATTATAAAGGTATTCGGTTCTTAGGCAAAAACGTTACGTGACAATTGAATAGAAAACGACCAAGCTGCAAGGTAAATGGTTCAAGAGCATTGATGAGGAAAAAATATGACTTTGATAATAAACAATTATCTATCTATAAAGCGCTGGAACAGAAATTAACCAAAGTGCGTCAGACGTAAACCAAATTTTGTTACCGGTAAAAGAAAACAAAGGAATATCTAGTGTTTAAATAATCGTTTCCTAGAAAAAATCTCACTAATTAGCACTTCTAAGTACAAAGAATGAATGGACAATAGGGCTTAACATAAGAGCATTGCTACCGGTGCCTGCCAACATCGCTTGCGCAACACACGGCTAGTAGGTAATAAAAAATATGTAGACCGTGATAGCCCAGTACATAAATTATTGCCTCTCCGACTAATTGAGGGTTCGGTTAATGTCGTAAACATTAAACCTTAAACGCAGGATCGATTAAAGCATATTAAAAAGTTTATTAATTTGTAAATCGCAGCAAATCATTCTTTATGACATAACTATATACTCTATTTTATATCTCTATCTCTTGGGCACTGTGGTATTGGATTTTTCTCTTCAGTATCAGGCAGGAATCTGGAATTAGTGCCCGAAATGGCGATGGTTCACCCCTATCACATCATGGGACGGAATACGCACGGCGAAAAGTGGGTGCACTAGTTACGCCTCTGCCTACCACTTCGGTTATAAAGGGCGTGAGTGTGTGTGTGTGTGTAATTCTCTATTTAGCAGATATTATGATAGATTTAGTACAGTGCCTTGGTACATGAGGGATAAATTATTGATTAGGTTCCTGTTTCGAAGTCATTTTTTTTTAATCGCAACATGGATAAATAATATCTATTACTAGCGGCCCCGACAGACGTTGTCCTGCCCTAAAAAGGAAATGAAATCCTAGAACCCGAGTACAGCGCCACCTACCGGATCTAATTGTTAATCGAAACTATTCTCAAACCCACCTGAGGACACAAAAAAATCATTAAAATCGGTCCAGCCGCTTAGGAGGAATTCAGTGACATACACGTTTAATATGGCGGTTAAGTATTCTTAAATTTTCAAATTTTCCGCGTAATTTTCTTGCAAAAAACCTCCCTGCCACCAAATGAGTCCTTATTTAACGAAATTTTAAAATCCCTAAACACCCCCACCCCCCCGTAAATAATACCTAACCATATTTTTTTCCGGAAAAAAATCCCGAATAAAATTCCCGGTGTCTGTTTTCCGGGATAATAGCAGCCTATGGGCGGTATTAATAGGTCAATCTCAAGTTTGAGTTACCTCTCAAGTAGACATAATGTATTGAACTGTTCATACATTATGTCTACTTGAGATGTAACTCAAACTTGAGATTGATTTCCTTTGGATCACAAACTATCTCCATACTTATTTTCATACGGTTCCACTGGCAAAAAACTATTTTCCGAGATTAAGGTCCCGGTTTATATTTTCCCGGGATATGAAGTAGCCTAGATTCTTCCCAGGGTTTAAAACTATCTCCCTGCCAAATTGCATCGCTATCGGTTCAGTGGTTTAATCGTGGCGGCTCCACTCGCGAGAAATTAAAATCCGGGATATAATTCCCGGTTTATCTTTTTCCGGGATAAGAGTAATTATGTCCTCAACTGGATCTCGAAATATCTCTATACTTGTTTTCTTGCGGTTCCACTGGCAGAAAACAATTATCCGGGATAAAAGTCCCGGTTTATATTTTCCCGGGATAAAAAGTATCCTATGTCCGTCTCCTGGTTCTAAGCTACCTCTCCACCAATTTTCAGGTAAATCCGTTCAGCCATTCTTGAGTTATAAGTGGTGTAACTAACACCACTTTCTTTTATATATATAGATTGCATTAAAGCACGTGGGAGTCTTATTCCATATTCAATTTATGTCTTATTTATCAAGTATATAATAAATAATAAACTCTAAAATTGCACAGCAGGAACTCATTCATGATTGATGCGTCTATTGAACATTATTGATTCTAGGTCGCATATTTGGTACAAACCAGTTTTTAAAACTGTTTTTAAAATTTGTGATGATTCGATAAATCATACACCTCTAACGGAATACTTTTCAAACCAGTTCTTGCCATCATAATTAATTGGGTATAAATGTCAGGTAAGGATTAGTTATGATAGTTCCAATTATTATGTGGAGAATAAATATTTACAACATTTCTTCATCCTTAATTACAATTTGTTTACGATTTGCGTACATAATTTATATGTTATCAACTAAAGCGGAAATGTAATAATTTCTACTTTCATATAGTTTTCACAATTACGACGCTCGCTTAAACTCTTTAATTACTTCGCTTTCCTAATTTATTATTCACAACAAAAAAGCACTAAATTCAAATTACGCAATGAAATACTAAAGATGCATTGTACAAACATTTAAGGCGCCTAATTAACATTACTGATGGCCATGACATAACCATGTGTATGTCTGCGTCGATCTCAAATATAAGTTGCACAACAATATTCACACTTTCGCTAAATGTGCGAACTTCGCAGTGTCAAAGCTAGCGATGATCGCAACATGTTCGAAAAATAAGACAAACTGCATTTAACTGCCTTGGCGGTGTAGTTGTATGATGGTACAACTGCAGTGCCCAGATCGCGGGTTCGATCACAGATCGGGCAAAGTGATATTGGGTTTTTCTACTCGGCTCGGAGTTTTTTTTTATTGCCTCCGAAGGCGGACGTGCTTACGGCCCACCTGATGGTGAGTGGTTACCGTCGCCCATGGACGTCAGCAATGCCAAGAGCACAGCTAAGCCGCTGCCTGCCATAAAAAAATTTAAGCCTTGTTTGAGGAGGGATAGTCTTTTCCGGAATTTTTGCCCGGTATGGCGATAGGCTCATCCCCTGTCACATCATGGGACGGAATACACGCGGCGAAAAGTGGGTGCACTAGTTACGTCTACCCCTTCGGGGATAAAAGGTATGAGTGTGTATGTAGTTTGCACTGAACGGTACTGTTTTAATTCAAGACGATTAGTACATTGCGTGACGCAGGTTCTAAATTATGTATAAAAAATCATAGCAAAATGTGTGAAGCAATGTTTTATATTAGACGTTAGCAAGTTTTAAACGTAATTGCGTTTCGCTTAACGTAATATTACGTCGACGAAAAACAGAGTAGACACAGAAACTCACACTTTTAGGAGTTTCATACGAAAGATTTTTTTACTACATACATAAATACACACTCACGCCCTTATCCCATAGGGGTAGGCAGAGACTATTGAGCGCCACATGCTACGATCTTGACAAACCTCTTTCGCCTCTTCCACATTCACAGCTCTTTTCATACATTTTCGTCTGTTAAGGGTACTCCTGACCTGCCCTTATTTGAGAAGATCATTTATTTGGTCAGAGAACGTTCTCCTCGGGCGTCCACTTCCAGCCGTACCATCCACATTCGCTCGATAAATACCTTTTGTGATCCGTCTTTCATCCATCCTCTCCACGTGCCCAAACCACTTCAGGATACTTCTTTCAATCTTAGTCACCACATCATCCTTTAACATACATCGGTCTCTTATCATACTATTCCTCATGCGATCAGCAATGGTGACTCCACATATACTCCGTAAGGAGCGCATTTCCATCGCATTTATTCGACTTTCATGCTTCTTTTGCCAAACCCAACATTCACTTCCATACGTAAGCGTCGGCACCAGCACACCATTGTGAATAGCCATTCTTGCCTTTTCAGACACCGCCTGGCTACTCACTATTGCATATTATAATTTTACTAATAAACTTTAGTACTCATACTTCCCGCTTTTTCGCAAAGATATTGACGCGAATGACGGATTTTTTTTAACTCCTTCATATCTACGTTCCTACTATATTTCGTATGACTATATGTTGTAGAGGAGCCCGTGCTCAGCAGTGGGCAATATATAATACAGGACTGGTATGGTATGGTGTACCATGTTACCAGCCTTAATGTGAGCTAAGTTCGTATCATGTCTACATGCTGTTGCCATCAGTGTTACCAGTTTACTTACGCTGTATAATTTAAAACTTTCTCTAAGAGACTAGCAGCCGCTGGCGGTCAGATTTCCCTTTCCTACGTTGACGCTTCATTGAACCTATTGTTACTATTAGGTAAAGATATTTATTACAATAAACGATATAATAGCGTAAAGAGTGCTAGTTTAATGCTCTTTAGATTATTTTTGTATCATGCATCACGGGCGTAGCTATGGCTTTCATGGGGGGGAGGGTCCTACTATATAAAAAGTATATATTTATATATTTAGTGGAGTGGGTTCTTGCCTTGCATGACACCGTATTTTCGAAGCTAAGGGGGGGGAGGCCCTTAGCTAAGGTGGGTAGCTAAGTAAGGTGGGGAGGTCCGGATCCCCAAAATGTCAGCGGTCCGTGGCATAGCGTGGATTATTGTAAGCTAAGGAGGGGTCCGGACACAGAGAGGCTACTGCGAAAAACGAAATCCGAAACGTCGGTCCGAAACGAAGAAACGACGAACTTCAGATTTAACCTCACTACCAAATTACTTCGGATCCGTCACCGTTGAACGAAGGTTTCACGCAGTTTGCGACGCTTCCGACTTCGCTCAACACTTTCGTCACGCAACAACTCTTCATAAAGAAGGATCCGTAACACTTCGTAGTAAGAAAACGTGCGATCCGTCACTCGAAACTACGGATTTCGTTTTTCACAGTAGCCTCTCAGGAACGACGAGTCGATACGTGTGGTCCCGGGTCGGTTGCAGGAACTGGTTCGTGCGTTACGGAGATACCGTTCCGGGTTTGTGTCAAGTTTTCCTTCTCTAAGCACTTATTATGAGCAGATGAAGTTGCGGTGCTGCCTATTACCTCAGTCGCCTCTTACGAGTCCTCGGTAAGAAGAGGTGGGCTATTCTACTCTGGCACATCACGCCTGGCCCATGTATCTATTGCTGTTATAACTTAGGTATTGTGTAATGATATGTTCATATAACATACATCCGCACGCTACGTTCGTCCTTGTATTACCGTATAAAATCAAAATAGAAGAACTTAGGCATCTTGTGTTATGTTTTATGACTTTAAATTATTAATAATTTACATATTTTAAACCTTGTCAACTTTATGTAACGCAAATGTAATCATGCCGTTGTGATATAAAAGAAAGTAAATAATTACACGCATTTAAAAAATAAACCCAAAACAATATTGTCTTAGAGGCTCATTGAAAGTGACCGACATACGTCTAAGTACCAAATAAAACAAAACAGAAGGCTTCGTGTTGCGAAACCTACTTACAGATAGAGAGAAAAAGGTTCAAAGTAGGCCAAGTTTTCTTAAAAATAAAACGATGTAATATGACTTTAATTGTATCATTAAAATTAAATAATAACTAGCTTGTGCTCACGGTTTCGCCCGCATGCAAGAGTTCTTCCGGGATAAAAGTCCCGCTATATATTTTCCTGGGATAAAAAGTAGCCTATGTCCTTCCCAGGGTGTCAAAGTCCATCCACTTCCATACCAAATTTCATCGAGAATTGCTTGGTAGTTTTTGAATTTATCGCGTTCACACAAACATACAGACAAATGCGGCTGTGGGACTTTGTTTTATAATATGTCAGAGTTATTTTAAATTTAAAATTAAAAGAATATTGTATCTGCTTGCCGAATATATTATGTATTGTTGGAGAGAAATTAGTAATTATTTTATCAATACCACACTTTGATGGTATTAAGTAGTAAACACTTAGGTGGTATCGTATACTTATCTACTACTTATTAGAAGATACTATAATCCGATGTAACAGATTACTGAAGTGTGGAAGTGGAGGTGGACGATAGCCTAGTTGCGAATGGAAGAGTCTGCCGAGACAATGTCCGGAGGTTCAAAACCCAAGGCACACACCTCTGACTTTTTGACGTTATGAGTGTATTGCTTATCTATTATCGTTCGCTTTAACGATGAAGGAAAACATCGTGAGGAACCTACATACCTGAGAACTCTGCATAAGACTTTCGAGAATATGTGAAGTTTGCCAGCCCGCACTAAGCCAGCGTGGTGGACTAAGGCTTAACCCTTCTCAGTAGTAGAGAAGGCCCGTGCTCAGAAGTGGGCAGTATATCATACACGGCTGATTGCATTACAGACGTTACTGTATACAAGCCGTAGACTTCCAATTCAATCATCAATTGTCTGCACACAGATTTATCTTTGCTATTTACATAGTATTTTTAAGCCAACAATAACCATTTTATGCATAAATATGATTACTTATGCCTAAATAACCAGCTATCGCATATTAATTCTCGAAATGCTTTAAGCTAGCAAAGTATCCTTAATAGTCTATAAAGGTATTGTGTCACGAGTAGCCCCATGTGAAATAAACAAAAACCAGATTCTGCCAGACGTAATTCAATATTTAACGAGAAATATAAGATGAATGATAAAAATATTCATAGAAAGCGCTGCGACAATTTAAATCAATCATCCCGCGGTTTCTCTTGGTTATGGTGGCTACCTACGCATCGGTTCAGCAGTCACAAGGCCGGGTCATGACCACTCGGTTGACCGTGGCATCGAATCGCTATATTTCTTGCCCTGCCTGTCATCGAACTCGATTTGACAGCATAATTACTGAGTCGCGATTTAATCGGTTGAATATTAATCGACAAAATCATCTGCGCTATATCTTCTGTAACCACGTCTACTTATGGACAAAACCGACGAAAATATCCAGCACACGGACTTGTCAAATGGCTATTTCAGAAAATGGACATATCAATACATGCAGTTGCCTCTTTAGACCGCATTAATCTCAGCCATGTTAATATTAGAATTTTTCGCGTGAATACTTTTTCTGTCTGTTAAAGAAACCAAATTGGGCTGGTCACTCCCCAAGCTCTGTACTGAAAAAATCGTGTATTTGTATCACACTACATATGTTTCGCAACCGGCATGTAGTTAACACATAAATGGCAATAAATTTGATTCAGAAATGTGATTTGGAATTTATTGGACCGATCTAGTTGCTTTATAATATCGAGAACAGCTGGTGCACTAGAACGCACTGTTCTCATGCTCGTTACAAGTAACTGGAAACGCATACATCGAATATCGTAATACTACATTGACGGTATGGATGCTTAATGAAATTTGTAATCGGCAGCTAGGTGCGTAATGGATGTGAAATATTGCTATAAGTCGTTATTACTTTATTAACTGTTATTATATAGTTCTCAATTTTATTTGCTATGCATAGACAATTTTACTTGTCTTACTCACTCTTACACTACAGATTAATACTTTCACTATATTTATGTAACTGTCCTATAATTTGTTTACAAACTATCGATATTAGGAAATAAGCAATAAACATACGATCATTATCATTTATTGAACAGTAAAACCAGTCTGAATAGATCTGCAATACTTTACCGGTACATGGTAAAAGCTTTCGTCATTAATTGATGTCTAAAAACTTGAAGACAATAGTGTTTTGCAACGCATAAACTAACAATCTTAAGAACTGTACGCCCACTATATTTAGTGGAATATTAGTAAGTGTTTCCTCTTCATGATATGAGATTACGTAACGTACTAATTTTGGAAGTGTAATTCATTCTGCCAACCGCACTTGGCCAGCGTTGGAAACTAATGCATAAAAAGTAGTAGAGAAAGCCTGTTCCCCGAAGTGTCAGTATTTGCAAAGCGCTCTTAATACTATTATAAAAATAGTAAATAATAATCTATAATATATATAATCTCCGTATGAAGAATCAAGTTCAAATTTTCCGAACGGTGCTAAGACCTTGCGGCCGGTCGGACAACGGTCAGCCGTACTCGCAACCTCACCAAGCGTGCGCATCGCCTCTTGAATAATACGCATTAGCATAACCTCAAACACTGAATAAAGTACTCGAATAACCTCAATGCTTATAAAATAAACGAACGAATACCGCCGTTATAACTGTTATTAGCATCTGTGTCTGGCATTTATTATGTTTATGCAAAACTTTCAGCTCTGTTGCAGTTTGAAAAGCGGAAAATGTTTATGAATTACCTAATTGTTTAAGCAATTAATGATTCTATAAAAGTGCAATATTGCTATCTGTACTTTTACCAGGTGCTAAATCCAGAAAGTAAGACCATCAAGTTTTTATGTAACAAGCGTCAATGTACAAATAAAATTGAAAGTAATGCAACCGATTTTTGCATCGAGAGTACCTTACGAAACTCTTTGCAATAAAATTACTAAACCAATAAAATCGTTTCATAAAACAATGAATTGGTATCTTTTTGCCAAATTATTAACAAATTGGTGTTTTTCTGTAAGACTGTATTGGGTTTTTATTTTATAACAGTTAAGCTGTGATTCCGCAGGACGCGGCAGACGGCAGACGGCAACGGCATGACGCGCGGCAAGTGACGTCCTGCACGACGTCATTTGCCGTCGTGTGCGGAATCGGTCTCATACACTTTAATACTACATAGTAGTACCGTCTGCCGTCTGCCGCGTTCTGCGGAGTCGATCGTCAAATGTAATACGGTATGGACTATTTTGCAAAAGTTTCCGACAAAAGTAGTTTTTTGGTCCACGTATGCAGAAATAAGTATAGGAATTAATGATTAACTTCCTTACAAATGCTTTTTGTTCCTATGTGGATAGCGTGTTTCAATTAACAGTATACGAAGTGAGTTTTTGTGGTTTAAACATAAAGCATGTATTAGCTATGGCCACACGAGGTGACCGATTATGTTAGACAATGGGGTTATTTTATTTGGAACAGCAAGATAAATTAATGTATAGTAAAAACTGTTATCCCAATCGTCAATTCTAACGTCAAAAAAATTAACTATGTGTGAATTTTTGATACGAAAAAACACAAATTGGGTTTGAAATTATGCGATATGCTGATATCTCCGCCTCTTATTACATAATTCGTTTCGTACAAAAGCGAAGTGTGGGTGGATGCTACTTAATGGTATTACGGACTATATTAAAAGGGGTGAAAGTAATATGGTCACCGCGGACACTCATAACAAGACTAAATGTTCCAAAGAAGGCGTCACGGCCCAAAAAAATGCAACTAGCCTGTATTTTTGTAAACTTTTGTTATTATAAATCATGTAGCAAGAGCCCTAATTGCGCCATATGTGCAATTACGAAATTACAATAGCGTGTTACAATAAACACTACTTATGCTTTTAAACAATTTTGCACTTTTAAAGTTGCAAAACATCCAAGGTTGGGAAAAGGACAATTAAATACTTCGAGAGAAGAATGATTAAGTACATATTATTATATATGTAATGACTTTAAACGCTAATGTTTTACGGACAAACAATTTATGGTTATCATTACAAAATTTAAGATCACACATGTGTCTGAAGGGGTAGGCAGTAGAGGCAATACAGAGATACAGATAATATATAAATGCCCGTCATCTATATATCTCATATAGATAGCAAATTTTATAATATGAAACAATGGAATATTTTTCATTATAATATCTTCTCTTGACATTTAAAGCAACCATTTTCACTGCGCACTCTTAATAAACAATGACCTAATCCAAAATTTTGGCTACATGAGTTTTAGCAGAATATGGACCCCAATAGAGCAAGCTGCATTGACTAAGAAAAAATGCGTCTTTTCAACATTGGAAATAAGATCAAAATCGTTTGAATTTATGTGTGTTCCCCGCGCAACTTAAAAAAATATGCACTTAGTTAGTTTTTGTAACGTTTCCCACAAGTCAACGATTTTGGATTAGATCATTGTTGTATTAAGAGTGCGACTGTATCATTATATTGTTAACTAGCTTTTGCCCACGGCTTCGCCCGCGTTAATAAGTTTTTCCGGGCTAAAACTACATAAAAACCTTCCCGCTGAATCACTCTATCCAACACATTTATTTGGATAAAGATTAATATTATGATGTTGCTACAACTCTTAACAAATAATGCATTAAATTCGCCCAAATTTCATTACCATAACAAAAGGTTCTAGTGAGTTAACCTTAAAAGATAGACATATACTGTCGCGCACATTTTTTTAGATCATTTCAAGAGGAATAATTCTTTCATACATATATTTTTGGTATCTTGAACCGTTTTCGCAGCGCACGCAATGGAAGCCCTCAAGGATGAATAATTTTCCCCGTTTTTTTCACATTTTCCATTATTTCTTCGCTCCTAATAGTTGCATCGTGATGTTATATAGCCTAAAGCCTTCCTCGATAAATGGTCTATTCAACACAAAAAGAATTTTTCAATTCGAACCAGTAGTTCCTGAGATTAGCGCGTTCAAACAAACAAACAAACAAACAAACAAACAAACTCTTCAGCTTTATAATATTAGTATAGATTAACTTGTCTCATTTAACTTTTCGCTTCTTCTTTAAATGATCGGATAATTAGAAGACGAAAGTGTTTAATTGACCAGTAGGGTGGGTTTTTTATTTTCCACGCAAGGTAAGTTGCAGATTTCTAGTCGCGCCTTAGAATCAGAAATGTATACGCCATAAATCAATCAGGGCCCATACTAAGATGCTTTCCTACAAGCATTAAGGCCAATAGAAAACGAAATATAGTATGCGAATGACATATCCGATCTATAAGTCTAGCGCAAGGATACGTCACTCTGTATTTTTTTTGTTTTCTTTATAAGGCATCTTGGCTACGAGCCCAGCTGGAAGTTAGCTTCATTTCACCTGGTTCCTGTGAGGTGACGTGCGTTTCCTGGGTTGCGTAAAAAAATCCAATCAGTTTAAGAACGAGTGCGTTCTCGTTTGGACTTTTACTTTCGCCAAACTAATTCAACTGAGTGCATTGACTAGTGGTGCAACGGGTTTGCCTGACTCACTGGAGCACTGGTGACAAGGTTGAGAAATAACTTGGAACTGGTCTTACGCACTTATAAGATTTACAATCAATAGCATAAATTTGACCACGTGGTACATTCATGTATACTATTCAATTGCAGCGAGCGTTAAGTTTTTAAAGATCATTGCTGCGCTAAATGACTTTAATTATTAATAAATCGTTGTATATAAATTACTTGTCGAAACAGTAACAATCAGCTTCATGTTCAATCTCTCGTTAGACAACAATTAAATCGATATATTATAAAGAGGAAAGATTTGATTTTTTATTTGTTTCTAATGGATAAAGTCTAAATTACTGGACCCATTTAAAAAAATCTGCGAGTTATATAGACTTTTTAATTTTCATCCCAGGAAAATATAAAGCGGGACTTTTATCCCGAAAATTTTTAAACATGGGCGGAGCCGCGAACAAAACATTGTTATTTATTATGAAGAAAATTTTATTTAACATATGTCGCAGACAAATACTGAGTGGTTGAACGTATTATTTGTCAAACAATACACTTAATTGTTTTCTAGTTATTACATGGCTACAAATTCCAATGTCTTAACGTTAAGTAATAACTTTCAATGGAAACATAATATTATTGAACTTAAACTATCATGTAACAAACGTTTTCTTTTCATTCCAGGTAACAAACAGCTGTCTAAACGCAGAAATGTTACATCAAATCGACCAGATAAGCCTCGAGGAATTTTAATAACCACGCGAAACGCGTGTACACCGCGCTAATGTAATGAATTGTGCGGTTACGAAATGAACTATTCTATTCCGGCGCAGGCGCAGACGTGAGTAGCGAAGGGAAAACCGCAGAAACCCATATTATATTATATCCAATCTATGACAAAAAGTTTATAATTTCCGGACCATTAAAGGTGCACCTCATTGTGGACAAGGCCGCGCACCGTGAATGTGCCTTGGTTCACGACAATTGCATTCCAGATTATTTTTGCACGAACGAATTTAGCAACTCGGCACCAGGTGTTAAAGTTAAATTTATTACGACACGGCGCAGCATGGTCACGGTATTGAAACCTTTCGTTGTATGACAATTTTAAAAGCGGATCAAATCGATTTCAAATCACAAACAAACCGAAAGACGGATGTCGACAACGCCCTTGTCAGCTATGGATAGGCGTATTTCGATCTGTAGATAAGCTCGTGGCTGACTCGGTTTTATTTAGAACGAACTATTTATTACTGGCTGGTATTATACTGTTGCAATTGATCGACACTTTAGCGCAGTAATGTATGGAAAACGTTTCTTAATTTTCCGAGCCCACGCGTGTTTTGTTACTGCACAATGCATATTTCTCACGCAAACTAATCCCAACGCCAATCCGGTCTACACATTCACATGGCTACAACTACCATTGACCTTTGCACAGAATAACATTTTCGTAACCGAGCTGATATCTATTACATATGTATTTATTCTTTACCATATGTAGATAAAGATACGTATAACACTAATCACTGACTATACTCCACTATACATCTAACGCCCTAGATTAGTAACAATTGGGTTTAAGCAATTTATGAACAAGGATAAGAATCAATTAAATGGAAAACCGGTGGCTGGTTGATAATTGTTATGATTCATTATGGAAACGGAACATTATCGAGTTCAGAACGTGAGCACTGCCCACTTCGCAAATAAACTCCACCACTCCAGTAACTAAAACCCGGCCCATTGCTTATGTAGTATGAAATCAATCGTTTTTGTTTATTTTCTCGCTGTTTGTTTGCTTAAGTTACTGTTATCTCCTTTTTGCACAGCTATATGTCTTGTTCAAGTTGCTTGCGCGATATCGAGCGAAGCGACAGGGCTGTATAGTGTATTTTTGTTAGAAAATGACAATTATTATCCGTGTTTTAAAGCTATGTTAAGTGGCTTGCTGATTTCGTATAGCTAGACAATTTATAATATTGATGTAAATAAAATTTTGTTTAATATGTGTAGCACAAAGTAACGAAGGATAATGTTAAAAAAACTATAAGATGTATTATATCTAAACTATATCTTTAATCGTTTGATAAAACTAGTAGTGCGCGCGGCTCCGCACGCGTGAAATGTTTTTCCGGGACAAAAATACTTTTCCGGGATAAAAAGCACTCAGGAGTTATGTAGCTTCCTATTAGTGAAAGAATATTCAAAATCGGTTCAGTAGTTCCTGAGATTAGCGCGTTCAAACAAACAAACTCTTCAGCTTTATAATATTAGTATAGAAGATAAAATCATACTTGTGACAGGATGTCGTATTTTTTTTATTGCTCAATTTTTGATTAACCCTTTTTTTTTTTTTTAAAAAAAGGCCATCTTCGGCGCATTAGGGACGGCTGCGGGCTTCCTCTGACTCACGTCTAAGTTGTCGTCCGCAACCGCCCCTGCACGTACCGCTGTTGCGGTCCTTTTCCTGTTGCGGGGGCTCAGAAGCCCCCGAAACACCGTACCGTGTCCGCCTTTTAGTGTCCGAGGCAGCGTGAGACACGCTGCCTCGGACATGTCCATCACGGGGGTCACAGAAGTTGGCTAGACTAATGGGTGGGCGGCACGTCCCGCCCACCCGTGACCCCCGGAGGCCCCTATTAGTCGCCTTTTACGACAGGCAGGGGATACCGTGGTGGAATTCTCCAAACGCCCCCAATCCACAGGGCGGGAGACGTCGGTCAGTCGTCCACCCGACGCCTCCTACGTCTCGTCTGGCGGCGGGAGGGATCACCACTACGCTGGCGATCCCTCTCGGCACTCTCCTTCCGCGAGAGGACCGCCTCGCAGAAGTGGGCCACCGCCTGCCAGGCCTCTCGGCCGCCGACCATGGAAGCGACCACGGCCGGCAGCGAGAGGTCTTCTCCGACGACTGTTCTGAGAGCGCTGCGCTCCTCATCCCAGGCTGGACAACAATCCAACGTATGTTGGGCCGTGTCCATTGGGCAGTTGTCACAATAGTGACACACGGCCGACTCCTCTATACCTACCACCCGAAACAGGAACTCACCGAAGCAGCCATGCCCGGTGAGCACCTGCGTCAGGCGGTATGTTGCCGCTCCGTGGCGCCTGTCCAGCCATTCGGCAAAGACAGGACAATTTTTGATTAACCCTGAGATTACAACAAATCATAGTAGTATCATGTGCAAGCTAGTTTACTATTTATATTATCTTATAATTGATAATCCGTTTTTAAAGTGAAACTTTGACCTCGTGTGTAAATCTATGTTTAAATTATATTTATAAAATTATAGGTAAAATAGTAATGTTATTTCCCAATTCCTATAGTGTATGGCCTCAAATCTTGTTTGAAATTTGAAACTAGACTAAATACGATGCCCTGAGAAATTTGACAATATAAATAGCAAATACGGACGTATACATTCATAAATTTTAATAGCCCAATTGTCAATGAGTACGAAGCGTAAGATTTTCCAATGACTAATTTACTTGACCGACCTTGTACTTAAAGTGGGACCCCATTGTTTCATACAATAGTTACAAAATGCTTAAAACGTGGCATTCATGTGACATTTAGACATGTGAAGAAAATTATGATGTACAGTCGTCTACAAAAATAGCTGTACTAATTTAAATCTTCAAATGGCGTATACTTTTGCTTTATTGTTAATAAGTTTTTCTTCATTAAATTCTACTAACAAGAGTTCGCTTTATTATATAAGTAAAAGGGTTTTAATAAATGAAACGCATATCAAGTTTCGAATTTGTTCAATAATTTTGTGGATAACGGTACTCAAACCAAATTACAAATATTACATTTTCAACAGACAGCTGAATAAAACAACTTCGCTTTCTAACCATTTGGAAAATAAATTATCACGTAATGTAAGTGATTTTGTCTGTATATGGTGCACTACTTGCATTAATTTTATCTCTAACAGAGTTCGTTCTCTTCGTATTAACTCAATATTTGAAAAGCTAATTGGGTGTTTGACAAGAGTTGAATTTATTACTTCATGATAATTTTAGCACTGCAATTTCCTAGTAAAAATCTCGTACCTTATGTATTACAGCATGTAGTAACTTCGGGGTGCCATTTTTAAACCGTGTTTGGTCTGAAATTAATGACAGCTATCAAATTAATTTGTTCATTACAAAATTAACTGACTTCGAATGTGACAACTACTTTTAGTAGTTTTTTTATGCTTAATACCCACCACAATTTACTCCTTAGGTCTTTCTTAGTATCATTTAATCGATAAATATGACGCTATAACAACTGCCTCGGTAGCGTAGTTGTATTACCGTACGACTGCAATGCAGAGGTCTCGGGTTCGATCCCTGAGTCGGGCAAAGTGATATAGGATTTTAATATTACTGATCAGCTCGGAGTCTGGAATTTGTGCCCGATATGGCGATAGGCTCGCCTCCTATCACATAATGGGACGGAATACGCCCGGCAAAAATTGGGTGCACTAGTTGCGACTCTGCCTACGCCTTCGGGGTGATAAAAGGCGTGAGTATGGGTATGCGTAACAAGTTAGCTAATATTTTTATAACACAAGGAAAATCTATACCGTTATATTAAACGATGATAAAAACATCGCTCACCAAACACGTTGCGTCAGCAATTAGTAAGACAAGAAGTGTTATTAAATTTCTCCTGTGTGAACCGAATAAAGGCGCGGTAATTGAACGCGATAAATTACGAGAAAAAATGTACAATCATCCGTGTCTTCACGAGCCAGTAGCATAGACAGTTTCTTCGTATTTTTTTTATACGAATGGATGACGAGACATGTGTTAGCGACAATCATCATTGTTAGCGAAAATCATATTAAAAATCTTTAATTCTTATTGGCAGTACTTTAGACGTTTTGGGTCTAAAATTTTGCAGCTATCTTAGTGCAACAAGATACCCCGGGGCCGTCCCGTAAGCGCCGAAAAAAGTCACCGCGTGTTTTGGTTGGTATAACGGTGTAGGGTGTACATAGTGTTAGGGACTCGGTCCAATGCTCGCTCGGATGAAGCTATACTCCCGAGTGTCGACATTGGGCCGTAAGACTGTGTGAAACCAACATAACAGTTCCACTCACCCCCCAGTGGTGGTAGCGATAACGCGTTTTCCCCCGCGATAAAAAAGGGTCTAAAATTTAGTCTAAAATTTGATGTTCACACAAATCAAAGAAAACTTTGAGCTTACTCCGAGTAACATATTAATAAAACTAGACTATTTGCAACGTCACACAGATGAATACATTGAGTGCAGACTCATTTCAATTTCTATAAAACCTATTTAAAGATGTGTCTGTATCACACCATTATCCACACCATCTATGGCAATAGTCCGTGCTCAATATTTAGTCCCTAGAACCCGATAAATAAATGAACAATGTTATTATCATGTCGTGCGTTTAAAACAGAAATTACCGGACTTATTATATTCTTTGAAGGGATCATCAATTACAATTGTTATAGCCGATTGTCATTAACGATTATAAATCGACGTACGAGGTCAGGTTCACTATAATCGTCATTATGAATATTTGACAATACTTGTAAAACCTAACGCTATTCGACTGCATATTTATTGTTTTAAATTGGATGTTGGGTTATTTCATACGCGTAATGCGACCTTGCAAGCAGAAGTAACTATAAGTGAAATTATATTTCGCTTTAGTAGTGGTACAAGCTTGGAACAGCTGTCAGTATTGATCGATGTCATCTGGGAACAACTTTTACTGCACCGGGGACAGGTTTCGGAGCATTACAAAAAACCAACGACGAATCGAATGAAACACACGATCAACCCAAATAGAACGTATCGTTTGTAATGATTTGTTTGCGGCAAAGTGGATTAACAATCGCAAGAAACTAGAACATTTGTAATGTGGAATCGAATGAAACACACGATCAATCCGAATAGTTATCGTTTGTAATGATTTGTTTGCGGCAAAATGGATTAACAATCGTAACGAACTAGAACATTTGTAACCAGTGCAAATTTTGGCTTAGTTGGGCGGCGTGTTTGATTTTATTGCAAAAACTGGCTCGCACCCGCAACTATTCGTGTGGAGGTCCCGATCAATCGGATCTCCATTTAAGGAGTAGGTAAGAACAGAGAAACTAGCTCGATATCCAACTGATTTAAAAACTGGTTATGATAATTAAACTGGAGTATTTATAGACCGTTCAATTAAGTCATTTTTAATACACGTATGGTGTAATATTTCAAAAGAAGTTTGTAAGTTCAGCGACCTTTGGACTGATCTCTTAAAAATCTTTACACATACAGACAAGGCTTTATTAAACGTTTATAGTTGTGTGTCACACGTTTTGTAAGTTTATATCGACGTGTTTGTTTTGCGAAATGTGAATATTAATGATTGAATTATTAAGACTTACGACCGACGACAATATTAGTCTTTGAAAGTATGAAATAAATTATTAATTAGAACTATACTGCTGAGCACTAAATTTATAGCCTGTCCAATTTTTGAGTAATATCGTTTGAAATATAACTCATATAATATGCTAAAATTATGTCTGCATTACTTAAAAGCCTTGGGTTCTTGCATAATTCGTATTAATACATTACTTTTATAATATTCGTCTAGTATTAACTATGAGTTAATTATATACAAATCTGTTTACAATAAAAAATGTTTAATGTACATTTTTAAGCTCATAAATTAGGATCATATTTTTTTTGATCTGAAACATCTTTATCGACGTACAGGAAAAATCTATGTTTAAAAAAATCGTCACATTTTCTATCACTTTGAACCGTCACGGCGCCGTCTTCTAGGGTCATTATTTACATATCAATGGTACATCTATATTTATTTTTCGTAATTATAAATAATATGAAATTAGAAAATAATTATTGGCATGTGGTAGAATTCGAAGCCACATGCATTAGATCGACGCATATCGAAATGCCTCCAGGCCAATTTGACAATTAGTGTTGCATGCAAAATTGTGAGAGTACTATTTACGCTACTGTAATACGAATGCTGAGTACAATGTGTGCATTGTTATCACGGAGATTGTTATTGATCCAGTCTAAAAGTATAATTTCAATTGGAATAACGACTTGTATTTAAGAGAGTTTTTATTTTTATGTTAACTTCACTTTTGATTGTAAGGATTAGTAAATGTATATTAATTTATTCAAATTAACCATCATTTCAAAATATGTCAATTTAGCAGACAATAATATATTTAAATAAATAATAATAATTTGACCGTATTAATGACGTTATAATTGACGTAATTAATACAAATACATGGAAAAAACAAACAGAAAGTTATAATATCAATAGTAAAAACCAGAGACAAATAAAGACATTCAAAAACTATAACGCTGTAAGCAAGCTGAAGTGGCAGTGGGCAGGGCACATAGTTCGAAGAACTGACGGCAGATGGGGTCAAAAATTTTTCGAATGGATGTTACGTACTGGCAAGCGCAGCGCCTGCTGTCCGGCGTCCACCTGCAAGGTGGTCAGCCGACTTGATAAAGGTCGCAGGAACACGCTGGATGCAGGCCGCCTTTGACAGGTCCGTCTGTAAATCTTTAGGCGAGGCCTATGTTCACCAGTGGACATCGTGTGGCTGATGATGATGATGATATTGAATATATATTTTTTGTTAATGACCCTACTGCCAGTAGCCTGACGCGAGTCGGCTTTTCTGGCCACACCAGTCTTTAGGGTGAACGCACAAGGCGCTCGCAACCCTTTGAATTAAGTGACCATGCTGAGGGCAACCCACTAACGGGTTACGAACCTCGGCTCAGGACGGCCACTGAGAGAGGATGAGACATCAACGATTAGGGAAAGATTGGTTTTTAGGCTTAATCCCATTAGATTATTCGTCATCGGCACGCGGGCCGGAACTGCTAGGGAGGTCGGGGGGGCGACGGGGAACGCGGCGAGGTCCTCGACGGCGAGGAATGAACTACGGTCTTGTGGAGTGTTGGAGTTTCAAGAACTCGTTCTTACGGCGGATGGCCAGAGTGATTGCGTCCTCTGGATCGGTTAATACGGAACGAGGCCGTCTCCATTTGGCGCGGTCGAATGGAATGATGATGAATAGAACACAATAATTATTATAAGAAAATTGAAAAAAAATATTGATTGAAAAAGTTTCACTTCACACGTGTGTACATTAAACACACACACACTTTTTTTTCGTGAAATCTAGAACATTCTAACTATGCCATGAAATAAGGCATATAATAGTGTTATTCTTTAGTTAATTAAAATAGTACTATCATATCTCGATCTGTGTTACATAGCAGTGTACCTAGATATGATTACAACATAGACGTATGCTAAGTATATACATTTCCCAACAGTTTGTTATACATATTGTAAAAATGAGAGAGAAATTAATTACAACAAAAACATAATTACATCCGGAAACAATACAAGAACATTATTGTGTGAGAATTCTTTAGAGATGTTATGACATTATACTTATAGAACAATAGTTGTGACAAGATTGTGCGAACGTATGTTTATTATACGTAAAACATAATGCCTTTAATAATTACGAGAAAGGTCATGTCCAACGGGCTTAAAATTACCACCAAGTCACTTTATATGTATTTTGATACTTCATCCAAAAACAAGACCTTTGAAAGAAATCTTATAATTTTAAAGACCACCGATTTTGAGATAACATGAGGAAGATCATTCATTGTAGTATGTTGCAATCTTCATTTGAAAAATTTGAAATCAAAAGCACTCAGGAGTTTTGACATCAACTTCGAAGCAAATCAATGCGAAAATAGCTTTGTACACCTTTTTAACCCTGTTAGGGGACGTTTTTCAATAAAATGCGCAACACGTCTTTCATCGATTCTGTTAAAAAGTTTATGTAAAATTTAAAGTACTTTGGACTAAGGAATTTAGTTGATACATACAAAATCCCCCTCCCCCCTTTTTCAACTCTTTAGGGGTAGAATTTCAGAAAATCCCTTATTGGATGTGTCATACATAGAACACACCCTCCATGTTTCAGGTCTCTACGATCAGTGGTTTAGGCTGTGCGTTGATCCGTCAGTCAGTCATTCACGCTGTTCTGTGTTCACGACAAAGCATTTTAGTAATTAGATGTGAGTACACATCTGTTAAAGCTCCATCATTTCATTAATTAGCATAATAATTATTACATGTTTATGTAGTTTTCTCGTAGTATAAAACCTTCTTCTTTGAGTGCATCATTCTCATTTCAAATAAACAATTTTATTTTATTAATAGCTTAATTCTGAAAATAATATTTTATGTCATAAGTACCTATATGAAACACATTTACAACTAATTGAATAAAACACGTTGGATGCTTTTAAAGAACGAAATACCTATTCAAAATTACCACACTTCTATTTATTTTGTAGACTTCTTGACTATAGTTACTTACCTACGTGATAACCTAAAAATTAATACAGTTTAAACAAGTTTGTTTTATTTTAATTATATTCGTGGTTTAAATACACATTTCGCCATTTATAGATAGCAAAAAAAACATTACATTTAAATAAGCAAGAATCTTAATTTTAAAAAGGCATTAAATTATATTAACCATTTAATATTACCAACCATTTTTTACACTTAGTTTTAAATAAATAATACCAAACAATTTATTTAACATTGAAGCGTAACTCAATGTATAAACATAATCTGTGACCAAACAGAAAGTCAGCGTCATGTAAAAGGCTCGGTGGACCATGTGAGCCCAAATGATATAACATCTCAATCATCGAGGCTATACATACTTTTTTGGTGTAATCAGCCATTTTAAATAATATTTCAACGATCCGTGTATGTATTTCATCGACAGGGCATTAGTATAGGACAATTATGGTATAGAGTATTTAGAACAAGATTACGAACCATGAGAAGACAAGCGTGCCAGGGGTGACACGTGACAAAATAATAACAATAATATATATCGACAAAATATAGTTAAGACCTAAAAAAAGGTTGCCAGAAAAACACTCCTAAATAGCTAGGGCCGGCCCTGAATGACAAATTACAGGCACATTATTATTTTTTCAATAATGTAATAGTGACATGTAAACCATCAAAGGTTCGCCATCCCTGACTTTGATGAATGTATTTTAAAAGTACTACTGAAATATTGATATCGTCAAATTACTCATGAACAGAAATGCCAAACATCAGTAAATAATAAATATTTATCGCCGCGCCATACCAAGCAAATTCGAATTTAAATTAATTACAATAATTTTATCCAGACAGGATTTAAAAAAAAAAACTTTTTTAATTATATAAGTTTTTATCCAGACAGGATTTTAAACATAAACTTTTTGAACTATACAAGTTTATTTACGTAGATAAGCGCCAGATCGAAAGACTGCGTCGTGAAGGTATATACTGTTAGTTCGAAGGTCGTAAAGAGGACTTTGAATGGGTAAACT
Source organism: Lapara coniferarum (assembly GCA_949316025.1). Taxonomy (NCBI): domain Eukaryota; kingdom Metazoa; phylum Arthropoda; class Insecta; order Lepidoptera; family Sphingidae; genus Lapara; species Lapara coniferarum. The sequence goes on from OX438919.1 coordinate 29,485,467, forward strand.
TAAATGCCTTGTGGTTCCCATGACTACTGTTTGCTATGCTATTGTAGACCTTAAATAAATGTATTAATAGAACTGATATGGATTTTAATTATGTATGTCACAGTACAGTCAGCCACATAGTAGCTGAACAAATTCAAAACCTTAAATCGCCTCGGCAATATTGTATTTAGGAATATTTTTTTTTCTTCACAAAAATAAAATACACAATTTACTTTAGGTACTTCCGTGTGGCTGACTATACCCAGTTAAATTCAGGTGACCCTTTAGTAAGCCAATCACTTTTAAAGTTTAAATTCCATCATATAAAAAGCCATCCATTATAATAAAAAGCATATTGAGAAAAGTTCAATCTTCCATCATAAAATTTATATTATATCGTTTTTTTTAATTAGTTTCGAAATAACACTGTGCAACTATTATACGGATAACCACAAGCAACCCCCTAATTCTCTGTGACACACGTTATTTTCACCGCTCCTAACAAGCGCGTAACGTAACTCATTGCGTTTATCACTATGGAAATTGGCATACAGAATACCACTAGCTTTTGCCCGCGGCTCCGCCCGCGTTAAAAACAATTTTCCGGGATAAAAGTCCCGCTTTATGTCTTCCCGGGATAAAAAGTAGCCTATGTGTTAATCCAGGACACGATCTACCCGTGTGCCAAATTTAATCTAAATCCGTTCAGTAGTTTTTGCGTGAAAGAGTAACAAACATCCATACATCCAAACATCCAAACATCCAAACATCCAAACATCCATACATTCTTACAAACTTTCGCCTTTATAATATTAGTAGGATTTAACGCTAATTACATAAAGTTAACGTAACACGGCCGCGTTACGAGTTAACACTGTCATAGAGAATAAGGGGGAAGGGGACAGTATTCTGTGCCACAAGGTACACTCATAACTGTCACCTCCGAACAGCTATACAAAAATAAATATACCCGTAAATAGATATGTTTAAGATAATTTATAATTCATAACAGCTTAATTGTCAAGTGACCAAAACAGGGCCAGCCCATTACTAACACGGCAATCAGAGTAGAAAAAACAATATAATGTTAACTTTTAGCGAAAGTTGTTACTCGGTTCTTGTACAAAAATAATACGACAAAGAGTGAAACCAGCTGTCAATGTGGAGCGAACTAGGAACTTAAATTTTAATATTTAGGGTAAAGGTATTTGTTGCCGAATCGTATATTTGCAATTTTTTTTTAATAATTTTACATGACAAAGTGAGCTTTTAAAAATAAGAGAGCATGCTGTAGACATATCAGTGGCATGAATGCGCTAGGTCGACCGGGATTATACCGTTGTCTCACAGAAGTGACTGCTGCGAGGCGAATGAATTTTTCAAGACACCAAAAATGTATATGGCAAACACCATTTTACGTTTCCAGATCTTTTCTTTCTAGAATAGCTACCAAAATCTTTCAAAAACATTGAAAATGTCCTCCAGAATGTTTTATACAGATACAGTGCCCCTTACCCTACAGTTCTATAGCCAATACGCGAGTCACGTCACGTCGCACGACGCTCAGCGTGTGAACATACGTGTCTAAACTAAATTTCAAGCTCATATTGGAACCATTACATTCGAGACGTCAATAATGTAACAATTTATCACACAACAATAGCGCTATAGATCAAGGTTTTAATAAATATTAAGCCAAGGAATTGTAGTTATCAAGAGATAAATGAACTAAATATAAAACTATTGATCTCGATACAAATTATTGTTTGCTTTATGTATAATGTCATGCTGTAGGAGCAATTAATTTCTGCGATTCGAAAGTTACTGGTATTTAATACGTATTAATATAATTATAGTCGATTAATTACAATTAACCTTAGACTAACACAATTAACATGATATCTCATTCACATGTTATTTCTGAAGTACCTAATGACGGATGGGCTCATTCACCAAGGAAACAACCATTGCTATTTTATGGGTCAGTATAACGAATTAGCGGGAAGATGACCTGATGATAAAAGGTCACTACACTTGACAACACACCAGAGCCACAGATGCACTGATATTTTTGGAGAACGTTTCGCAACATAGAAGAGATTACACCTCTAAAACTCTCATCGACTACTGTAATTAAAGCAACATCATAGGCAAACTCTTTTCAAGCTGTTTTCTATAACACAGTAACCCGGTCGAAGTTGATTCACGCTGTAATAATCTGCTTTCGTGGCTCTTCCTAAAGTAGTCGATTTTGATGAGACAGCTCTAGGATTTTAGAATTTAATTACGCCCAGTCAGATAGCTGCAAAGTAACACAGTGAAGCTAACCCGGTCGAAGTTGATTCACGCTGTGATAATCTGCTTTCGTGGCTCTTCATAAAGTAGTCGATTTTGATGAGACCGCTCTAGGATTTTAGACTTTAATTACGCCCAGTCAGGTAGCTTCAAAGTCCTTTAAACCGCAATGTCAATTGCGTACTACTGCTTAGTGGCTGAAATAGGCAATGATGACCTTACCTAGATGGACATTCACATACAAGACCGTTACCTACATGATGACAATACAAAAGACTGCATCCACTTGGTATCATGTGGCAACTTAGGCACGAAGCGTTCATTATTAGTTAAGTAATATTAACTGCTATCCCACTTCATAAAGAAAAGATTGTGTTACAAGTTGCGAGCGATTAGTCTGACGCTCGTTACAACTTGACGCAATCATTCGAAGTTGCGAAAAATCTAATTGCCATATTAAAAATATACCGCGGTTTCATACAACACCGGATTCCGCTGTTTTGATTGATGGCTGACAGATTTGCAATGAATCATTTACAGATGGAAAAATAATTGAGTATTTCTTTATTTAGTACTTCCAAGAAACATAAACTGCTTGGCAGTATTTTACCAGGATAAAAGTAATAAATCAAAATAAAATGTAGCTTAAATTACATATAGACAGTAGCTTAGTATCAACGAGTTTTGTTAATTATCGGTTAAGTACTTACAGAGTCCTCCTATAAACTACTTCTTTATAAAATAATTCTCGGAAAAGCAATTGAGCAGAAACAGCACCTCAATTAATTGATTAGCTACACAATTCGAACTGACGTTGATAAGCACCTGTCATCACTGTTGCCAACCCCAAGAAACCAAAAACAACAGATGACTAATAAAAAAATGGGAGAAAACAGTAGATCGGGGATTTTGAGCGAGGAGCAAAAAAAAAGGTCTTCGATTTCGATTTTTCCGGCTGTAATATCAGAAAAGTAGGTTAAGTCAGTTAAGTGGATACGGTGGCGACCTAAAAAAAAGCTCCTGCACCATTTTAGTATGTAATAATTTACTAACCTTTGCACAAAACCCGTGAAAACGCATGTAAAAATCAATAAAATAAAAAACAGTAAAATTTCGACTCTACACAGAAAACAGGGACGACAAAGAAACAGTAAATCTACTATTAAAACAATAGGGTTGGCAACACCGCCTGTCATTCTTTGCTCGCACAAGACGTGGGCCTGAAAGATGCTTTTCATCAAGCGTTATCACCAATAGAATAGAAACAAATGTATGGTAATGACGTATCCATACGCTAGACTTGTCGATATAATTTGCATACATCATTTTTTTTATTGGCGTCAACGCTTATAGACACCATTTTGGATTAAGGGTCAGACAGAATTAAGACTAACTGCTACGGACGTGGCGACCACTTCTCTACCAGTCAACTGTCGATTTTAAATTGTACAGTTACTGACCCTTTTGTCTATTCCATCTGTGCTTTATGATTATTAAGAAAAGGTACATTATTTTCGAGTAGAAAACCGAAAAATTGAATTTGTATCTCAGATGCGAGCAACACAGCAAAATGACTGACTGGATTCTTAATGCAATTAAACGATGCAAGTACATGCACTACTACCAAGCACTTGCAAACTAGCGAATACTTGGTAAACAAGGCATGTAACACTATTAAAAATCATTATAAATTACACACATTCTAATTTTAAATTATCTTATGTTTACGTAACAAATCTAATCTTAAAAACAATTCTATTTCCAGTGCATACAACGATAAAAATATCTTGTCATTTTGTGTTAATTGTATTAATCAAAGCTAAATAAGTATTGTCGAACCCATGTTTAATCATTTGCTGGCCTGATGAATTCATGCTGATACAACAGCGCAGTGATCCCTCCCGCCGCCAGACGAGACGTAGGAGGCGTCGGTGGACAACTGACCGACGTCTCCCGCTCTGTGGATTGCGGGCGTTTGGAGAATTCCACCACGGTATCCCCTACCTGTTGTAAAAGGCGACTAATAGGGGCCAACGGGGGTCACGGGTAGGCGGAAGGGGCCGTCCACCTATTAGTCTAGCCAACTTCTGTGACCCCCGTGATGGACGGCAGCGTGCCATACGCTGCCTCGGACGCCAAGGGCGTCTTTCGGTGTACGGGGGCTTCTGAGCCCCCGCAACAACAGGAGAAGGACCGCAACAGCGGTACGCGCAGGGGCGGTTGCGGACGACAACTTAGACGTGAGTCGGAGGAAGCCTGCAGCCGTCCCTAATGCGCCGAAGATGGCCACCGCGGAGTTTTGGTTGGTATGCCGTGCGGTGTACATAGGTTAGGGACTCGGCCCGGCGGACGCCCGACGTTTTCCATCTTTCCGGGCGGCTCAACGTCGGGTCGTAAGGCACGGTGAACCCAACATAACCGCTCAGTCGTTCCCATTGAACACTGGGCGGTAGTAATAATTTACTTTCTCCGTGTAAAAAAAAAAAGGCTACTACATAAATTATCCAATCGATTTCCTTTCGATATCAGAGTTGAGTCATAGCAGTTTATCTCATATCAGACGTGCTTTACAGGTACAGTCAGCCTCATAAGTTGAACAAATTCAAAATTTCGAATCACCTCCACGCGTTAAATTTAATTTTTTTTCTTTGTGGGAAGTAAAGTTAATCGCCTTCATTTTATTTTTGTGAAGAGAAAACAAAAATTGGTAAGAACACGAAAGTGTAGACGCGGTTTGAAGTTTTGAATTTGTTCAACTACTTATGTGGCTGACTGTACATAGCTAAAAATAAGCGTAATTACACATTTTTGATTAATTATATATACGTAAAAATAAAATGGTTATCATAATTTATGTCGTTAATTATATTTATGACAGACAAAGGAATTCCATACTAATTAAATTGTTTCAATACTAATATTATAAAGCTGAAGAGTTTGTTTGTTTGAACGCGCTAATTTCAGGAACTACTGATTTTGAAAATTCTTTCACTAATAGGAAGATACTTTACTCCTGAGTGCTATAGGCTACTTTTTATCCCGGGAAAATATTTTTATGCCGGAAAAACTTTTTCATGCGGGCGGAGCCGCGTGCACTACTAGTAATATAAATAAAAAGTAAAGCAGTCAAAACTGTTCGTGGGTTCTCTAATAAATAATACAATATATTTAATTGCTATGTATAACATTGTTACACAAGAAAAGCCCGATAATGGCGAATAGAAATATCAAGTAAACAGACATTCAAATTGTAAGTAATCTTGCGAATAAACAAGTATTGCATTCTCTGATGTCAACATTAACATTTCAGCGGGAACATGAATCAATCAAAATGACATAGGCGCAATGAATGATTGGTAAACTAATTGTCTGTGTGTTTCATGCTTAGTGAACTCATTGGTGGTAATTCAAGTACGCAACAAGTAATGGATACTTTCGTCGTGTAGTCGATAAAATAGAGCAATATCCAGTTATTACGCGCACAATTATTAAAATGAAAATTATGTCAATTGTTTTGCAAGATCATTTTCTGTATAGAGCTACGCTTACAATTTTGCTGTTAGTTTTCTACAAGGAGTAAGAATTGCTGATGTTATTTTACTGTGTTTAAATCACTGGAAAAATTGCCAATATATTTTTAAATATAAGATAGATAATTCAATGATTTTTCGCATAATACAATTCATCTTCATAGGTCAAGTTACCATCACTTATTTTGTGCGCTTTTATCCCAAGTACATTAAAGTATACATTTGAATAACGAAAACCCCATCCAATTCCGATCAGTAGTCTGAGAAAATCGCGGCCCTACAAACTTTCATACATACATGCGAGCTGAATACAGAACCTCCTTTTTTTAAGTCGGTTAAAAAGATAACTGTTCATTGTAACCAAAGCCAAAGTGTCACATTGTAATTAATAATAACATTGCGTAAAAGAATAAATTAAACCGGTATCGTACAGTGATGGATTACAAACGCTTTGAAATTGCAAAATCCGTTTGGAAACTCTGTATCCGTAGTTACATGGACCACCATAAACCGACTATCGTACAAATCTTATGACGTAGTTATATATTATACTTAAAAAATAAATTATAAAGGCATACTTGATGAAATAAAGATAAGATGAATTTGAATTTTAATGTCGTTAACGAATGACTGGGTAAGAAAGTTTCATTATATGAAACAGTTTTAAGTGCGCTTGAAATCACGAAATTATTCCTTTCCGACCTTATCACAATATACCTTCGTCAAGGGTCGTGTGCGAAACTCTCGTGACAAACAGATTAAAAATGCCTTAACAGAAGTATTCGAAGTCTCCGAGGACTTATAATCTAGGTCACCTCAAAAGGTAAGCTAATAGTCGTAGCAATTGTACCGTGATTCCCACGCCAGAGAAAAGGTAACCAAAAAATACCTAAATTAGAAATACAATAACGAATATGGCCAATTATCATGTGTAATCATTTCATCACCTTTAATAAAATTGGCTCGAGAGACCTTAGTCCGAGGCCTTCATACTCTACAAGCAATGGACGCTTTGTTATTTTTATATCACGTGTGAAGTATTTCACAATGTTATTGTATGCCCATCAACCTGTCATGGTGATAATGTAGTTTGTAATCAATTAACAAATAGCCCTTTGTCTTCAGTTAATGTAGAGCTATCTTTTAAATATAATTTAAATATTCTGGTCAGTAGCTACAAATATAACATTAATTGTACATGATTTCGATAGAAAACTGTTATGTTGCTAATATCAAAGAATATTGAATACTATATTTTACCCACGGCTCCGCCCGCGTTAAAAAGTTTTTCCGGGATATAAGTCCCGCTTTTGATTTTCCCGGGATAAACCTATATGTTAATCCAGGACATAATCTACCCGTGTGCCAAATTTCATGGAAATCCGTTTAGTAGTTTTTTCGAGAAAGAGTAACAAATATCCAGACATACTTATAAACTTTCGCGTTTATAATATTAGTAGGATAAAATTACAGATTTTAAACATTGTACAAGCGATAACTCAGTTCATATATATCTGAGATAAATAACAATCGATGCCCAAGAAAAGGTTAACAGTAAATGGCTCGTGGTTTTTATATTACGTTGTTGGGGCATAGTCTACAGCTTTAAATTCCTAGATATATGGTTGCTAATTGGATTATTATCCACAAGTTAAGAAGAATGTACAAGCAACGCCATACACTATTTTAATTGGTTATTTAGTCGTGCAACACTCCAACAGAATTATGGAATTTATAATCATTTAATTACGAGTGCTCACCGGTCATTTATTTTTTGGTATTGATTTGTTAATTTACTTAAATGATTGAGACGACTGCCTCCGTGGCGTAGTTGTATTATGGGGTTATTCTCGGGTTCGATTCCCGGGTCGGGCAAAGTGATGTTGAGTTTTTCTATTCAGTATCAGCTCGGAGTCTGGAATTTGTGCCCGATATGGCGATAGGCTCGCCCCCTATCACATCATGGGATCAAGGCGAAAAGTGGGTGCACTAGTTACGCCTTTGCCTACCCATTCGGGGATAAAAGGCGTTAGAGTGTGTACTTAAATGATTTCTTATATTTACGCGAATGTTAGTATTGAAATAAAACTATTTTACGGATTTCATCAACACCTCAGTCGGCCCCATGAAGGCTGTAGAGTCTTCGAAACTTCGGCAGTAAATATAAATTAGAAAACCACGATAAAATCCCTAAAATAGTTTTATTTTAACAATCTACTTTATTTATTTGGACTGCCTCGGTGGCGTAGTTGTATTACGGTACGACTGCAATCCTGAGGTCACGGGTTCGATCCCCGGGTCAGGCATAATGATATTAATTTTTTCTAGAATTCGGTATCCGTTTGGAGTTTGGAATTTATACCCGATATGGCGATATGCTCGCTCCCTATCATGTCATGGGACGGAGTACGCACGGCAAAAAGTGGGTGCACTAAGTTGCGCCTCTGCTTACTCCTTCGGGGATAAAAAGGCGTGAGTGTGTGTGTACTTTATTTTTTCTATGATTTTTAAAACACGTGTCCGTACTCATAAGATGTAGGTAGAGATGCTACTGATACCGATTGTTTCCTGAGCTTACTTCCACGGCGCGCTCCATTCCATGATATGATATGGATCTAACCAAGTCCCACGTAAATATACGGTTCGCTCAACACTTTTTCTTATATGGTGCAGACATGATTTGGCTTTATAACTGGCAGTCAACCTAAAATTAGCTGCTTTTATTTATGAGGATATTATGAAGCTAGTTGTTATGAGTAGTTAGTTATTACAAATAATACTAGTAATCTTTTTAGTAATGAACCAGCGTGCTAGGTTAGGGCTAAAACCTGCTCAGCATTTTTTTTATGGCAATGAATGACGAGCCGAGCATGCCGTTCACTTGATGGCAAGCGATACGACCACTCATGAACAGTAGAAACACCATCCAGCACCTTGAGTTACAAAGTACTATGTGGCATTCCACTGCGCTCGTCATTCTGAGACATATGATGTTAAGTCTCATTATGTACTGTAGTTACACTGGCTATAATGTGCATCAAACCGAAACACAACAGTGCATGCACACTGCAGCTTGGCGGTAGAAATAGACGTTGCGGTGGTACCCACCCAGACGGACTCGTACATATGAGATACCTACCACCAGTAAAGATTAACTATGTAACGGTTTGACATTACCAGTATAACTTTTAAACTCATATTTTATAACAATTTGCCTTGCAGTACAGCATTTATACGATAAAAGTTATTAAATATGCCATTTAATAATTCGAAACGATCGGTTTACCGTAAACGAGCAGTCAGCTTTCACCATGCAAATTTAATATCCATACAGAAATAAACTCGTATTAAACAAGCTCTTAATACAAGTGTAGATGATTTATCATGTAGAAACAATAAATTATATTAAACTTCATATAACAAAGTTGCAATATGATTTGTGGTTTCAATACAAAATAAATAGCAATACAAGTTTTACATATACACATGTTATAGAAATTGGTGTTGTATTTATTTATATTTATATGTATTTTGGTGTATTATGGTAGAAATGGTGAAAATTGGTAACATTCCAAGTTCGATTCCTAGGGACCATCAAAAATACCTACTATAAGTTTTAAATGTTCGAGAGTTATCCGGGTATACAATTTGCACTCTAATGGCCGATTTGACGGCTTGCTGATAAATTTTACTCGTCACTAAAATGTATAAACCGACCAAAAACTAAAGTCACAAATTGTGTTGCATAATAAATAGTAATAAACTTATTACTATCTACATTCGCTGTTTAATATGATAACTTTCAAATTAAATCAATTTATTTTCAATAACTTGAAACCTGTAACCGGCCCTAAATGACAGATAATTGCGGCGCAGATGTTAACAATTGTTAATTCAGCAACTTTGCCAACTATTTCAAAGTAGTGTAGTGTATCTCAACAACAACAGTGTGCAAGTCGCTTAAGCTCATAAAGGAACATAGATAAAGTTCGTCTAATTAAGAGGATAATACGATAGTTTTGTTATATCAACAGCAATCACTTTCAAATTGCTTTTCACAAAACAACGTTTAAGATATCATTAGCCTAAACTTATTAACGTTCCTTCATATAAAACTTGCTACGATACCGAGGATCTAAATGCCACTTGGTAATGAGTTTATTTATTGCCTAATGTATCGCTTAGGACGTCGTTGGCATTACGTCTTGGTCTAAGTTAGTTTTACATTATTTATTACACTGGTAAGATAATGTATTCGTATCATAATCAAAGATAAAAAAGGTTAATCAATATGATTATATCTTGTAGACCTAGCTCCTGCACTCAATACAACATACACAATTTTCTTTTTCCTTTCCTCACTCACAGCAGCAATTATCCAATGATATACATTCGCCAAATTTCAAGTCAAAATAAATAACGCATAATGACGTTACATTTGCACGACGACGTGATAACACGTCGTACGAATCAAAGTACGCCGCTGTGTGATTGCCTCGCGGAATTGTCGGCTGATGTTACTTACCGTTCCCCATACCAGTTTCACCTAAGTGGCAGTAATTAAATGGAACGATTGGTATAAAGAATCTCATTACAAACCACCTCTTTTATACTAATACTTTACGTTAACATGTGGAAATTTAGTGTAGAGTTATTTGGTTCCTACGTGCCGCAATTTTTACCTAACGAGCTTTTTTCTAGAGTTTTAGGTCCTAAAAAATTCCACAAGCTTACCAATCCCTATATTAAATATGGACTAGTCTTCATCGTAATGAACGTCTTTTATTATTTATATTGTATCCCAGTATGTCAATAGTTCAATCAAAATTCATTGAAGAATACTATTCATTTATTATCTCTTTATTTGTATTACGTTTGCATTGATATATTTTTTATACAGTCTTATAATACATTTAATTCCCATCTATAATCCCAGTAGTCAGTCGAATTATCCGCATCCTGTGATTGGAAATACTTGCCACATGTCTGACATATCACGATTTTTTAATTCCTCAAGAACTGGTAGCATTAGGCTTTACCACATAATAATATGTTGCTCAAGATACACTTTTCAAGATTTATGATCGAGTTCGAGTTTAAAGTTGTCAAAGATATAAGTTATTCTTAAACAAGAATTAAAATTTTGTTTCTATTATCAATATAACAAATTGCACTAAAATTATCTGCCTTAAATTTCAAACCTATAAATCTAAGACTCAATCGAGTATCTCACGCCTACTACACAGTGATTCACCTAAATGGTAACAATGTGTAAACTATCACGAAAAAAATATTTCACCAGGGGCACTAATTAAAGACACATAAGTCATTCGAACAATGTAAGCCGTCGAAAACGCTAATAATCCTTTGTTCTGGTCGTTTAACAAATTATTAGCAAACGTTGGACGTTAAGAGACGTCGTTCGTGGTTTCACGCGTTGCTTACTTCTATTGTTTTTAATCACGAGGTAAATCAGAAGATTAACTAATATGCGTTTCCGCTGGCGGGCAAAGAGCCCACGGTCGCGGCGCGTCACGCTCTAGTGTCACAGTGTTGACAATATTATGACAGCTTCCGGTCTTGCTAGATAGGTTACCGATGCATGCGAAGCGACCCGTTGTTTGTTGGCACATTTATAAAAGACATAGTCCGTGCCTAGGGAGATGATCAAACAAACGCATGATCGCGAAGTGTCTTTGACGAATTATGTTTCATTTTAAAAGTACTTTTACACCTGGCGCAAAAAATGCTTTTGATGAAAACGCACCTTTAACTCCAAGTAGGTATGTATGGTACCAGCCGTTTCGCTCATGTTCTCTAATATGTATAATAATTGTAAGGCATATCTGTATGTTACAGGCAAAACTGCAGCAGAAAATATATGTAGGGATAACAAGATTGAGTTAAGTAGATATTAGGCTCCACTTAGTGAGGTCAGGGCAACGGGCTATCTTCAAGTTATACTTTTGTCGTACGCATTTTTCATAACTTAATAATCTTTCAAAAAAATGTTCTAAATTCAATTAGTTTTAGAAAACATTATGAGTCACTACATCTAATTTCTAGTGGCTAGAATGCAGTAAAATTAAATTTTAGGGTGGTATGACAATTAGTTTTGATTAAACGTAATTTCCAACAAACCACAAGACATTCACTGAATATATTATAAATAAAATAACACTCATTCTTTGCATAATAAGTACATTCACGGACTTAACTGGTGTAAGTGAATCTTTAGAGTTTCATCATTAAACCTGATTGTAGGATGAAGGTACCGAAGACGACCAACAACGAAGGTAACATTTAAATTATATAAAAGCAACACACATTTATCCAATGTGTCACTGACACTTAAACCGGATCTGTATTCATTACATGTGACGGATCAAAATAATGGCTCACTCTCGCATGACACATTTAATTAAAATGGCAATGGCAGCTAATCTTTTATGCAATATGATAACATAAAGGGATCCTACAAAGAGAAAGCTAGCTTAGATGACATTAGGATGCTTTATGCATGATGAATTATTCGTAAATAGTTTCGGCTGTAAGTCAGCTCTACTTTTAATTTTAATTGCGTTGGAGGTTAGAAATTATAGTAAATACTTAATCTAGGCTATATTTTAAACTCATGAAGAACTTTCATGTCGGTAAAGTTGCAATGAATTAACACAAAATATTAAGTAGAGCTTCAAAATTTAAAATTACAAAATACGTCTAATTTCATTTCATTAATCAATTAAAATATTTAGAAACATCCGCCAACTGCCGTTCAATACATTTGCATTAAATACTGATTAAATTAACGTAATGTTTATTTTACAATAAATCAGCGAGCGGTCACAGGATGTGCCAATGGTTCTTAATGTCAAAACAAACAAGACTAATTCCTATTAATTTATTTATGAATGTGGTTATGGCAGAGTTGTTAAGGACATCCATTAAATTGACACTATTTTGGCATGATTGTAAAATTAACAAAGATGATGCCGGAAATTTGCCAGTTCATTTAATAAAGAATGGAGATTTTAAAATGTAAGACTTGATTAAATGATAAAGGCTTCAGAAAGCTATTGAATACACTTTTCCGTCAGATTAAAAAATCCTTGTCATGAAAGTATCTTTAAAGATAATTTTAATGTCAATAATTTTACTGCTTAGTCATACTTGCATATGTAAAACATATATTAAGTATATGAAAATGTAAAAATCGTCAAAGTAGCAAATTATCGGAAGATAAATTCCGAATTGTTTACTACTAAGACTTAAGTAAAGTTCTGTACCATAGATCTCAGTTGCAGTTAACAGGCAATGTAAAATCATTAAGATGTAATTGATAAAACCGGTTCGTTAAGAGATACTGACGTAAGTACGTACTACACCTCTGTTTAACCTCGTTGATACAGCAATTAAATTTAAACACAGAAGAAATTAATGAACACGCAACATTATTGCAGAAGGCAGATCTTAATTTGCTATTTGAAGTCTTTAATTCTGCCCACGGCTTCGATAAAGCTATGAATCATCGTGTGCCAAAGGCTTTATTGTCCGAAACCGCCAATTGTGGGAGGCCTGCGAGGCGTAATTGTGTGAACTGGAGTCCTGCACCGGCTAAGTCCTTTGCTATTATGCCGTTATGCCTCCACTAGACATTCATTAGTTTATTATCGAACTTGCACAGCAATTTATCGACAATCGATACGGTGAAGTTGTGACGTTAATTCGATATCGAGCTATCACGAATTAAACATTTCGCTCTGGGCGTGTCGCGAATAATGCTGGCTTAAATTAAAACACAGCAGCTCGATTCAGATATTGATAACGATTAATCGAACTTTATTGTTGATAGCAGCTTGTAATACAATTTCGTAAGACACAAGGGCATCGATGGCATGCAAAAGAATTGATTTTATTCTGAGTGACGGAGCTGTCACTGTCCGCTTACAATGTTAGAACAAGATAATCGACAGCGATAATCGATAAGCATTACGTTCGCATGAATACTTTAAATATCGACCTTGTAATGCATTCGGTACCACTTACGGCAATCGATTTTTTATACTCATAAAGATTTATCGATAAACTACATCGTATGGTTTCCGCCTACCTCACAGTGCAGTGTTATTAAATAGATAAACACAGAGTCAATGTACAAAAAAATGGCGTGATAGGTCGGCAGTGGGCCACAATGCATCTAGACGCTTTTATCCCAATATAAACGGTTCACAATATCACCTTAAATAGTGCACACAAGGGTGATATTAGAATGAAGTTTTCTGAACAATAATGTCACAGCGGTGTATTTACATGAGCAACAAACAATGTATTTAACACTTATGGTCATTTGAATGTAAAGAACGTTGGGAAAGGGCACCACGTCAAAGTAATAAGGCTTAATATAATCCATTAAATATAATAATATGCCGGGCCAGCGTGGTAGAATAAAAGTGGGCACATACGATGCGATTTGGTACAGCCGAACCATTAAAATGGTATGCCATCGAACCATATCGCATCGTGTGGGGCACGGTTCGATGGACATTATTATTATTATTGTTGGTACGGCTGGTTCGATGGCTTGTCCATCAAACTTGGTTGCATACAACTGGACATCGCATGGTACGGTTCGATCGTGTGGCGTGAAGACTGTACCGCGTTACGAATTGGTCGCATGATACCAAATCACATCGTATGTGGATACTATAAGACCTAAACCCTCTCAGCAGTAGAGGATGCCCCGGCTCAGCCAAATACTGCACGTATTTGGTTTCAGTTATCATATAACACAGGGCTGATTCCAATTGCCAATATAATAAACTACTGACTGCCTCGGTGGCGTAGTTGTATTACGGTACGACTGCAATGCTTAGGTCTCGGGTTCGATTCCCGGAATTGTAGGTGCACTAGTTGCGCCTCTGCCTACCCCTTCGGGGATAAAAAGGCGTCAGTGTATATGTTATATATGTATAATAAACTAGCATTTGCCCGCACCTCCGCCCGCGTGTAAAAGTTTATCCAGAATAAATGTTTTCCCGGAATACAAACTATAGCTTTGGAGTGATGTAGCTTCTTATCAGTGAAAGAATTTTAAAACTAAAACCTTTTAAAACTATAGAAAATTCGTACAATCTTTGCCAACCCTTTTAACCCTCTTAAGGGTTCGATGAATGGTGGTGGATTTCGCAAAACCCCGTCTTAAAGAGCACTTTAGTCCTAAAAGGAACCCCCATGCAAAATTTGAGACTCCTAGCGCTAGTAGTTTCTGAGATTTCGTGATGAGTGGGTGAATGACCTTTTGCTTTTATATATGAATTGCATTACTTTATCTAGAATATGCACTATACGCGCTCTTGAACTTTAAACCTAAAGACGCTCAAAAGTGAAATCGTTATATAAATCAATCTCGTATCTCCATCAATATGGTCAAAACTGACAACCGTGTGATTTATTGGCTCTGCTTAAAGCCGCGAGGTCAATGTCGTTTTTTTTAATCGTCATCTTATATAACAAACTGGATAGGTTTTATGAAATGCACTTTCATCGATTGATAATCTTATCTTAGTATGCAATATGTATATGATAAATCAGCATCATCATTATCAATATCATGAGATCGAGACAACATACGTTTTTAACACATTTCGCAGGTTTATATTAGTTTTTTCACTCTGTTTTTTTTTTTATTCGGGCACGACATAATAACTGCACCTCACCTGATGGTAAGCGCGACGCCTTCCAGATAGAGTATCGAATGGCAGCAGATGGTTATCTCATGCCATTCGACACAATCATGCCGGCCTACTTAACTGCTTTTTCACGCTACGCGGAAGGACGCAGGATTATAGGAAGGAGAGAGCACGCGCGCCGGTAAACTATTCCAAAGCCTGATGATGTGGCAAAGAAAATATTTGACGAGCCTATTGGTTCGAGCCGAGCTGTTCTGTCACCTGCCAACCGTCAACCTCGTCTTCATGACCAAATCCTCAGCAAACTGTATCTGAAAATTGTATTTAGTAAGAAAGAAAAAAAATATTTGGCTATTGTCTCTGGACCAGATGGGAGTAGGTGTTAGCTACACACGGGAATACAATAATAAATAACACAAGTAAATAAGCAAAAAAATTTTTTTAGTAAAAAAAGCAAAAAATAAAAAGAAATGTTCCCCGGCATACCCACCTGTACACCCCAGCCATCCGTGTCCGTAGTATGACCAAAAAGGCCACAGTAGTAGTACCTCCTCATCCAACTTTGGCACCAGACCAAAGAAACAAAACTATAAAATATAAGAGCCCCCTTATTCTCTATGACACACGTTATTTTCACTGCTCGTAACAAGCACGTAACGTAACTCATCGCGTTTGTGACTATGGAAATTGGCATACACAATACCATTTAACGCTAATTACACGAAGTTAACGTAACGCGGCCGCGTTACGAGCTAACGCTGTCGCAGAGAATAAGGGGCTCACATCGATAGGAACGTAAATAACTACTGTGAAAAATGACAATTGTACCTGTTTATGTTTATCAGTCAGTCAGTGCTAAGAATTATATTCAGTAGATCACTATGTCAAATCATTGGCCTTAATATGCGGAAAGACATCATTCCACAATTATCGCAATTGTATGACAGCAGGCATAATTATAAACGTTAAGAGATAAAACGTCTCTATAAGAAAAAAACTAAATTACTGCACAGAATATCATTGATTTGTCGTGGAACACTACACGCACACTACTAAACTAGTGTTTTTGGCATCTACTTTACGCAATGCGGATAAATGGCAAGTGTTGAAACGGAAAATATTATGCATACCTAGTTATAACAAAAAGCAAGCCTCCATTTAAATTTACTTACTATTTCCGCGTACGGTTCTTTGTTACAACTAAAGCAGTCTATCATTGCCTCAAACGTTTATTCACGCATTTACAATCGATATTTTATCAGAATTTTAATTAACGTTTTGATTGGCTTGAAGGCTGCTGTCTCAAAAATAACGGAAGTTTGTACAATGTTCCACTCAAAGAAAACTAAACCTTATAATATTTGAATCAATAAATTATGTTTAATTTGCTGATTTTTTTTATCAATTATCCAAAAAGAGACTACTAAATTAAAACTAGATTATAAACAAGCATCGAAAACAATTTAGCACCTCCAAAACCTTAATATAACCCTCTGCTAATATTGAGTATTTTTGATCGCGCTAAACTTCTGAATGAAACTACTGCTTCGATTTTCAAACTTGTTGCACTAATAAGTAACGTGATGAGTTACGTTACACGCTTGTTACGAGCGGTGAAAATAACGTATTTCATAGAGAATAAGGAATAAGTATAGGACTTTATCTGCATTAATTGAATAAATTACCTACTTTCGTTTATATGCATATTGTAATTTAAACGATATGCAAATACAATGAATAGTTAAACGAAGGCCAACCCTGAAATATAAACCATGTAGTTATGATCAATATCGCAAGAATTCGCTAATTGCTATGTGAAACTGGTGCAAATCGCTAGACACAGAAGGGCGGCCGTGAGTTGCGAAATGTAGAGTAATGAATGCGGTGTCAAGGTCCACCCGCAACGTGACAAGATAACACCGAATTTGATAAAAAAGATTTTATAACAAAAAATAAACCGACTTCAAAACCAGTACAAACCGAAAAATAATTTAACTATATAGGTATATTTGGAGTCGGTGCCTAATTTAAATTGAATGTTGTTCTCGTATTTTCTTCGTGTATTTGCTTAGTGTAGCTGGCAATTTAATTAGGCAACGACTCTAAATACGTGTATCAAAAATTCAATTATTTTTAGTGTGTAGCGGTTTTGAAGTCGGTTTTTAAAAAGCTTTTATTTATTGCTTTTTTTACTTAATTATGGTGTAAACGATACATTATAGATATACGATTGAAGCATTTGCGGGTCATCTGCCATTAGTTGTAGAAGAGCTCCATTGTAATTTCCAAAGATCTTCATCAGATCCTAATAAATTATATACTAAAACCTTCCTTAATAAATATAAATTTGAGTAACGAAAACCTCATTCAAATCGGATTAGTAGATTTTGAGAAAATCGCGGCTATACAAACTTACATACATACGGGTCGAATACCGAACCTCGTTTTTGAATTCTGTTAAAAGTGCGGTTTATTTACCAACCGTATTCCGAAACGGTTCCTTACGACACTGCCCATTTAAAAATAACTCATATGCGCATAACCTTCTCATGCGTTACCATAATCTCAGTATAAAATAAACAAAGAAACACTGCAATAGAAATTGCGTGCGTTACGCAATGACGAACGTATTTGCACAACGCTAACATTTTACTGATACTATATTTATCCTGATTGACCTGTCTAAACACGAATTCATCGAATTAAGGTTGGGGACACTGCCGATCGAGTTGCGAAACAATTTTTTGTTATTAAAAAGTGACCGGCCTTTGCAAACAACTTTGAACAATAATTATATTGTAATTTTAAACGATAGTTACACACACATTGGGACACATTTGCGTGTAAAAAACTGACTATAACTTGTATAATGTCCGTGTTGGTGTTCTAATGATAGGGAGTTTTTTTTTATGTGGCAACATTGAGTTATAAGAGTGTTTATGTTCGTTTGAGGCTATCAAATTATATGTTACTAGTGTTCAATCATCGCAAACTTAAAGTGAAACTCGAAGGCCTACTATTAGCTGAAATTATATTCGACTTGTCTATCAGAGAACAGTATGGATGGAGAGGATTATTGATCGTGAAATTGCATTTTTGTGCTATGCATTTTCGTCGGGATAAATGTATGTTCTTGTGATAAGCGACTATGGAAGAAATGCTATAAAGGGAGATAAAGATAACATCGGGCTATAAGAGCACATTTCTAAACGTTAAAGATGCTTTAAATTAAATCAAACCATAATTCTAAAATACTTGCAAAGATTTAACATTTACAATTTTGAAATTAATTATGGTATTAAATTCCACCAAAAATCTGTTATATTAAAGCACATTTCTATATGAATACAAATCACGTAGGGTCATAAATATTTAGTTTGCACAATGCAAACTTGAGAATATAAAGTTTCGTCCAATAAAATTCAGAATTACTTAAATGTACAATTTGACACGAGTCACGGAATACAAAACTTCGCAGACATGTTGTTTTATTTTTAAGAATTCTATGCAAAATCCGTCCATCATATTTTTTCCTTTTATAGTTACGGCATCGGAGAAAGTGAATATAAAATGAATCGAAACTGATACCAGAAGTTTCGACAAGCGTTTCTTAACGACATATCGTGGAAATAATACAGTTTCAGACGTCTGACGAAGTGTTCAATTCATATTGTTCATACTTTAGCGGCCAATAAATCTTATGGAATATTTATGCGATGACATGCTTTATTGTATGAATATACAATATTTTATTTCATGTGTTACTTATAACTAATTTTTTAACACGCTTTTAGTAATCATCATCCTAAAGTTATAACAAATCTGATATATCACATTTGGGTGCACATAAAACGTAACATTTGCCGAAAGAAACAAATTTAAATAAATCACAATAATATCAAAAACGTACGATATTTTTTTACATTCCTTAGTAAGACCGTATTATCCTTAAAAGAGTTAAACTTGAGTCCACTCCCTACAATTGCATGCATACTCACACAGATTTTATTGCAATCCTACTAATATTATAAAGGCGAAAGTTTGTAAGTATGTATGGATGTATGGACGTATGGATGTCTGGATGCAATTTGGCACACGGGTAGATCATGTTCTGGATTAACACATAGGCATACATTTTTTCCCGGGAAAATAAAAAGCGGGACTTTTATCCCGGAAAAACTCTTTAACGCGGGCGGAGCCGCGGGCAAAAGCTAGTACAATATAAAGTACTTAATTTTAAAAAATGTACATAAATTATAAAGGCGGTTAAGCTCAATGCCAAAATCAATTAGCTAAGGGGTCTCTTTCACAATGCCAATGACCTTAACAACCAAACCGTTTGTTTAAACAAATAAACTCAATTAGTTTTTTAATACCTCCAGTAGTTTTTATGTTTTAAAAGCAATTATGAAACTTAAATTAAATTCTCTTAAGCGTTATGTTTTCATAACAAAGCAATCTGCATTGTTAAGCGTGTAATTTGATCTACTTGATTTTAAGTATAATTATTTTGTTTTTTCTTACAGGTAATGGCGAGCATTGACCACTGAGAGATGAATGATTGGACTGGTAACATTAGACTTACAAACGTTTGATCTATTAAGAGTAACTACCATTCTTAAGTTATACCAAACTAGCTTTTGCCCGCGGCTCCGCCCGCATTAAAAAGTTTTTCCGGGATAAAAGTCCCGGTTTATATTTTCCCGGGATAAAAAGTAGCCTATGTGTTAATCCAGGACATGATCTACCCGTGTGCCAAATTTCATCGAAATCCGTTCTGTAGTTTTTGCCTGAAAGAGGAACAAACATCCTTACATCCATACATCCAAACATCCAAACATCCATACATTCTTACAAACTTTCGCCTTTATAATATTAGTAGGATTTTTCAGCACAAGAAACACGATACCAATGTCTGCCATGTAAAATTTTGACACGTTCAAAATCTAGAATCACTCACAAATAAAGCTAAACTAAAAAACCGTGCCCTCTTTTCTTAGTACAGTTGGAAGCATTTTGATTTATTAAAGCTACATGCTGCATTAGTTTTGCAATAACCAGCATAATAAATTACACAAAAATATCTTTATCTGTACATGAAATATATTTAAACCAATGGCCATATTTTTCATAAATTTTCTGAGGTCATTTCAAATGTCTGTAAATATAATTAGAAGATTCACTTCGCATCATACAATAATGTCTACATGACCTAATAAATTATGTTGACATACTTCACACAACGAAAGGAATCTATACTAATATTATAAAGCTGAAGAGTTTGTTTGTTTGTTTGAACGCGCTAATCTCAGGAACTACTGGTTCGAATTGAAAAATTCTTTTTGTGTTGAATAGCCCATTTATCGAGGAAGGCTTTAGGCTATATAACATCACGATGCAACTATTAGGAGCGAAGAAATAATGGAAAATGTGAAAAAAACGGGGAAAATTATTCATCCTTGAGGGCTTCCATTGCGTGCACTGCGAAAACGGTTCAAGATACCAAAAATATGTGTACGAAAGAATTATTCCTCTTGAAATGATCAAAAAAAATGTCCGCGACAGTATATGTCTATCTTTTAAGATTTACTCACTAGAACCGTTTTTATGGTAATCAAATTTGGTCGAAATTAATGCATTATTTGTTAAGAGTTGTATCAACGTCATAGTCATAGAGTGATTCAACGGGAAGGTTTTTATGTACTTTTAGCCCGGAAAAACTTAATAACGCGGGCGAAGCCGTGGGCAATGATTATTATAAGTGGCAACTTATACGTTCTTAATATGATTACACGAATATGACGTAATGTTCAGTACAAATCCAAAACCAAAAACGAATATCACAAGCTAAAAATATGTACTTACGTTCTACAAAAAATACTTTTCATTTCTTGAGTAATTTATTAATTAGAAATATTTTTTTCCGCATTTATTATAAAGGTTGTTCTTTGCTTGCATTGAGCTGCTTGTATTATCTATATTTTTTAATTACTTTATAACTTCATGGGGATAGGTGTTTGGCAAATGGCAACAAAAATTAGTCGCACATGAAGCTAGCATAAGACATACAAGGCATGTCGCCATATTACATTGGCAAAACAGTACGCAAATTCGCACTGCGATCAAACTATTACATCTGATTATTTAACACCATCATTAAATTCTATTAAGACTATGACTAGTTAATTTTATAAGAAGTATTATTCATTTTGAGACCTTCAGCGCCGTAGACAGGTGGACCGATTCAGGCGGTCATTAACATATAATCGATTATGATTTAAAATCCTAATATGATTCAGATACCCATGTGACCTGCCTTTTGCAAGGTAAGTGAGAAATGGAACAGTGTGCAAAAGGGTTTATATTTAATTCAGACAAGATTTTTTTTCATGAATATATTTTACGCCATAATTGATTATAACATAAAAAAATGTTTTGAGATTTTAACATAATAGCGTAAAATTACGAAATTAGAATTTAGGAAAGTTGAATCTCCCATCTCCATGATTGTTCATTTCATTTTAATGAAAATATGTGCTGAAATGAAGCTTCTGTTAATTACGTGAAACCGTGGGAAACAGATTTTAATTCAAGCGCTAATTATTCGAATTGCACGAAATGTTACCGACGTTGTTAATGGTCTGAAGTCTTGGTATTGAACATTGAATACACCTCGCGTTTGCACACGCGCATGTACAATTACATTTGTTATAAAATTGATTATGCAAGATATTGTTTAAAAATAATTAAGTATTATTTCATAAAACTATGATAATTTGTTTAAAAAAATTAAGAAAAACAAAGTTTTGAACGATTTGAATGTGATTTTTTGGAAAGGATACAATAAAAGTACGACCTGAGAAGGAACACAATTTAAGCCGCAAAAGCCCGCTGTTGAAACACTCGTTATATCACAATTCTCCTTTGCCTCTTTCGAATAAGTAATAACTACAATTTATTTACAGAATTTCTGTCCTGACAATACCTACACAGTATATCTACGGTCTATTATATTATATTATTATATATATCTACGGTATACCAAATGTGACAGTAGTCATAACATCAATGCCGTTACCAAATTTTAAGGCTCACTTTACAAAATTTTGTTTCAAGAAGCACCGATTTCATTTTCCACTCATTGGAATTCATATCGACAATACATACCAGATTATCCTACTAATATTATAAAGGCGAAAGTTTGTAAGAATGTATGGATGTTTGGATGTTTGGATGTATGGATGTAAGGATGTTTGTTCCTCTTTCACGCAAAAACTACTGAACGGATTTCGATGAAATTTGGCACACGGGTAGATCATGTCCTGGATTAACACATAGGCAACTTTATATCGCGGGAATATACCTATAAAGCGGGAAAAATATTTATTTTTTTACCTAAATAGGCAGTACTGACGTTCGTGACGTTGACACTTGATAGTTGACTGAGAAATAAGGTTACCGAGTAGACTACTCGGTGCGCCGAGTTGACTCGGCTACTCGAGTACAAATTTACCGGGATAAACCCGGGAAAATATAAACCGGGACTTTTGTCCCGGTAAAACTTTTTAATGCGGGCGGAGCCGCGGGCAAAAGCTAGTTAATAATAATATCAGCTCTTTATTATACTGCCCCACTGCTGAGCACGGGCCTCCTCTACTGCTGAGAAGGTTTAGGCCTTAGTCCACCACGCTGGCCTAGTGCTGGTTGGCATACGTTTGACTTCGTATACGTTCGCATTTCTTATAGAAAACTTCTTAGGTATTTAGATTTTCCCATGATGTCTTCCTTCATCGTTAAAGCGAGCAATAATTCACAAAGAATACACACATAACGTTTTTTAGAAAAGTCAGAGATGCCTTTGGGATTTGAATCTGCGGACATTAGTCTCGGCAGTCCGTTCCCCATCTAGGCTATCGCCGTTTAGTATTAATATCGACTGAAACATTTTCACAGTCTTATAATAGAGTCAAACCTGGATAATTGAGAGCTTAAGGGACCGCGATCTGTTTTTCTCTTATAGAGGTTTCTCACTAACCCGAGTTTCTAGCTTACAGAGTTACAGGAGGAATGTGTCTCACTTACAGAGGTCTATAAAAGTCTTATAACATTTACTTAAAAAAATCTCTTAATTTCTTTTCCGATTCCATTATTATATTTTACGTATGTTTTTCATGTTCGTAAATTTTATCAATTGTGGTTTTATCAACCGTCGCATATTCATAAAACTTGTGAAGCGTCTCCAATGCATGTCATTGTGTCAATCATGCCATTCGAATAGAACGTAAGTTCCTAGAACTATAAAATAATAGCAGACGCACATTTGGTCATTCGAATGAAATAAGACTCCCTTGAAATTTAACGCTTGCCGCACACGTTCGGTTTCCTTATTAGGTTTCCTGATCAGGAATTCAGATTCGGAATTCCGAGTGACTAGCGCAAACGTCCGGTTTTTTGTACCAACACGTTCGTTTTCCTAATTAGATTTCCTGATCAGGAATTCAGATTCAGGAACGTATGCGCGTTTTTGAACATTTTTTATGTAAGCGGAGCATTCAGGTTTCCGAATCTGAATTCCTGATCCGGAAACGTAATCAGGAAACCGAACGTGTGCGGCAAGCATAAGAATGAGTCATAAAATAGCAAAGTAAACTGTCGCTTATAGAGGTACTAGACTTCTGCTCGCGGCTTCGCCCGCGTGAATGAGTTTTTCCGGGATAAAAGTCCCGCTTTATATTTCCCCAGAATAAATTATACATCTAAACCTTGTTCTTGAATCACTCTATCTATTAAAAAAACCGCATCAAAATCTGTTGCGTAGTTTTAAAGATCTAAGCATACATAGGGACAGACAGCGGGAAGCGACTTTGTTTTATACTATGTAGTGATATGCAAGTAGGAATCTCACTCAAAGAGGTTCACGCATGAAAAATGACTGTCACATACAGGTTTTTGTTTCTTAAAGTGGGCACATACGATGTGATTTGGTACAGCCGAACCATTAAAATGGTATGCCATCGAACCATATCGCATCGTGTGGGGCACGGTTCGATGGACATTATTATTATTATTGTTGGTACGGCTGGTTCGATGGCTTGTCCATCAAACTTGGTTGGATACAACTGGACATCGCCTGGTACGGTTCGATCGTGTGGCGTGAAGACTGTACCGTGTGACGAATTGGTACGATGATACCAAATCTAATCGTCTGTTAGTAGTATTACTTATAGATGCTTTAGAAGGGCAAAATGACGGGACGGGGGAATACTCTCATTAATAGAGTTTTCTCGCTTACCCAGTTCTCACTTACTCAGGATTGACTGTAATAGCAATTAAGCTATTAGTTAACGTAATATAACAACTGCATTACGATCGTTTCCCCGAAACCCTTATTACGTGTTCAAGCTAATACAGGTTAAATTTCTATTACCAGTTCGCAAGCTAGTATTGCAGTTTGGGCTGAAGTATAATCAGCGTCACAAGTATGTGAACAAATTCAAACTTCAATTCGCCTTTACACTTTTGTGTCCTTAACAGAAGAAAATTCTCTTTCTACTAATCAAAAGAAGGGAATTATTTTATTTAGTTCGAATGAAACTAAACGGGTATAGACGATTTTAAGTTTTGAATTTATTCAGCTATTTATAAAGCTGAGTGTACATATGCGTAATGATTTAATAACTGGTTAAATGAATCAGTAATGGCGTTGGCAATCGATATTTTCCATGTCAGTGAAATTAGGATGGGCGATGGCGCGAGGTTAATTGTTTCGCAATAAGCTGTTCACATTCCATAGAGCAGTTGAGTAATGCTAACAACAACTCATAACACATATGTAAAAAGAGTTTCTATTTTTAGTTTTATAATGTTTGACTTGTTTCCAAGTTCATGGAAAAACAATTTAACTGTGAAAGTTTCAAGTCCAAACGATCTCAGGATCAACGACAATCTATGTTTGCTTGCTCAAAACATGTTTTAATGCTACATTCCCCTAAAGAGCTGTAAAGTACTTCAAATGCTCAAACCAGTAGTCTTGCTTGCGAATAAGATATCTAACCAATGCCAAGACAAATAGAATAAATAATGCACAATAAATTAGATATTACGCTAGCATTTGTTCAAGAATATTTCATATAAATGTAGAGCTTTTAGAATTATGATAAAACTGAGGGCATCTGTGTTGCGATCATAACACGTTTTCTTACAACACTTCTATGGTTGTCCAAGACATGTCACGTATATTACTTTGGAAGGAAATTATTTCCAAAGCGTGCAAGTCGCGAGCGAGCACAAGTTAGCTATAAAAATAAAAAACTGTTACTAGGTGGTAAGTCTCGTGAGTGACATTGCGGTTGGATACGCACCGCAATGTGAACGACAGTGTACCTACCATTCTTTTGGTGAATCAAGCCCTTACCAAAAATCTTAGCCTATGTACCTAATAATAATTAATTTCTGCCCGTGATTTCCCATACTTAAAAATCTGTTCTCGAGAATAAAATAAGTCTAAAGCAATGAGGTGTAATGTATCTTCGGATCAGTAAAATAATTGTCAGAAACGTAAAAGTGAGTCCAGCTATTTGCGTATTTAAACGAAAAAATAAAAACTCTAGCACTTTAATATAAGATAAACATCGTTACTTTTACAAGTACATAAACCACTAATTAAAACAACCTAAGAGAACAATAGCCAATTCCTTACGCAAATAAAACTAGACATCACTGCGGTGAAAGTGGTTCATTGATACTCATCGGATGCGCGTGCGCACAGACTATTACAGATTTAATTCGCTATATTCCGACTAGAATATTAATAAAGTCTTGAAAATAGTTTCTTACTTGTTATTGCGGATACTTTCGTAATTCAATTAAACTCTAAGACTTTTGTCTGGGTTTTTGTGCATGCATAATGTTATGAGAGGTTTTAAGCTCAATTAAGAACACGCAGCGTGTGGTCCGAGTACCGGATGGCGAACGCAACAGTTAATGAAAGAGACTACTGCGACCGAGTATTTTTTATTTTAGACAAAATAGTTCATTTTAGTCTACACATTGATCCTGATGGCTAATGAGGTGAATATTTTCATTGAAAACAAAAAAAAAATATTGGCTATCAGCTATGATTACATAGTATAGAATTTTTTTAGAAAAATTAAACTATTTATCAGCGTTTATGACCAATAGGAATATTAAAAAATCGTTACTGGAGTGACAGTGCATTATTATCACGAAGAAAAGAAGAAGAGATTGTTATTCAATTTTGTTACAAAGTTTTATAACATCAAAATATATGAAGCGGATTTCACTCTTACACACACACACACACACACTTACTCACGCACACTCGCTCACGCCTTTTATCCCCGAAGGGGTAGGCAGAGGCGCAACTACTGCACTCACTTTTCCCCGTTATTCCATCCCACGATGTGACAGGGGGCGAGCCTATCGCCATATCGGGCATAAATTCCAGACTCCGAGCTGATACTGAATAGAAAAACTCAATATCACTTTACCCGACGCGGGGATCGAACCCGAGACCTCAGCATTGCAGTCGTACCATAATACAACTATGCCACCGAGGCATTTTCACTCTTACGTACCACAAAAAATATTTAAGTCACAATAGTAGGCTAGAAAATGCATAAAACCAATTTAAATTCTCGCTATCAAACTTTTTTCCTGTCAACAACAAAGCATTGCATTATATTATGTAATGGACCAGACCCAAATGTAATTAAAATCGAATCTAATTTAAAATGTTAAGAGAACTTTCTCTGGTTGACTATTGTTAAGTTCATATCAATTCCAATGGGTAATACGCGTAAAACTAGAAATTATTATGTAATGCAAATACTGTGTCGGTCCTACCCGACATTCTTGGCCTCAACTTTCGAGTCCACAAGCCTCCTCGACTCTACGTGTTAATTAATGTTTACAAATATTTAGATAACATATGACGTGGGAATGGTAATTTTTATTATGTAACTATGATATAATCTTTTGATTTGTATTATTTTTAATGGTAACACTAAATAAATTTAATGTATGCATAAAGGATTCAAATCCTACTTAAAAGCGTTTTTTTTTTAATTTAGCTAGTGATAATATCACTCTGAATAAAACAATGACCCAATCCAAAAATTGTTGACTTGTGGGAGTTGTCACAAAAACTAACCGTATACGACATTTTTTTTTTAAGTTGGGCGAGGAACGAACATACTGCACCTTTAGGATGAAAATGACACAATAAAAAAACAGAAAATTGGATTATCGTCATAAAATTACTTAAAACGAAGTACTCAATACAACAATAGTTCAAACACTGCAATATTCAAGCAGGAACAGGACAAAGCTGTTATATCGGTCCCTTTTTTATTATATTTTTATAAATAAGGGACTAGTTTTTAGTCATTTAAAAATGTCAACTCAATTTTCTGTTTTTTGAATTGTGTCGTTTTCGTTCTAAAGGTGCGATTTATTTATATTTTATTTTATATTAAATGTGTGGAATTACTAGTGATACATAAATAAGTTTATAAACGATATTAATGAAGATATCTTAAAGGTCTCTTACTATAAATGCTTACAATGTATACCGAATATAAAACATAATAGACACAGATTATGGATATACATTTGAACGGGCACAAGGAAGTAGTACAGTACAGCTTAATCAGATAAAATCGAACATGTATCAAAACACATTTAAAACAATTGACTAGGAAATTAAATTTATACTTACAAAAAAATATTTATACATCTGAACTATTTACCATTTAGCTAATACGTTTTAATATTAGATTGAATTCAGTGATCCCGCTGGGTTGTACCACCGCAATGTCTAATTCTGCAGCCAAGCAACAATGTGCCAGTATTGTAGTTTGAAGGACAATATAGTCAGTGTAATTACTGGCCAGTGTCAGGGTATCGAGCGCCCTGAAATGCCACGCAGTGCGTTGTAACCAAAATGTTTTTTGTAAGTACTGCTATTCGTATTTTGTATAAAAAGTTTATCAATTAAATACCAAAGTCATAGTTGGATTTCAAGTGACAAATGTATGTCCATATAAGTATGCACTTATGTATGCTAATGGATTTCGTTGATTTTAGTCAAAACACCCTCGTCATTTCCGATACCAAGATTACAGGCAATTAGTGTAGGACTAGCTCGTTGATCATGTTTTTTGTACTTCCTAATTGGGACGGAAAAACTGTGTTTTATATCCTTCATTTTATGCGTAATATTTATTATTTACTGTCATAACATAATTGTAGTTTAAGTAATACTACTATATTAAAAACTTGGCGTCAGAACATAATCACAATTTTCGACTTAATCGAAACGACATAAAATGCAAAGGAATCACACATCAGTCCTCAGGGGACACATGACATATGACTACAACATATTAATTCACATCATAACACATCAATCAAAACGTTTATATGAAAAGATATTCATATTTACATAGATAAAATTATCGTTTAACTCATCGACATGGCTCGTGATTAATGCATTGGAATTCATAATTTACACCCAGTAGCGTTTGATGTAATGTTACTGGCTGTTGGGCTACATTTCTCGCCACTCAATCAAATTACCGTATAGTTGACAAACTTGCTAATGTGATGAAAGTAGAGGTGATTTTGGTAAGATAATTATTAGAATTCTGTAGGGAGTACCTATATTTTTGTAAATGTATTTTTTTAACTGCCTCGGTGGCGTAGTGGTATTACAGTACGACTGCAAAGCTGAGGTCTCGGGTTCGATCCCCGGGTCGGGCAAAGTGATATTGAGTTTTTCTATTCAGTATCAGCCCGGAGTCTGGAATTTGTGCCCGATATGGCGATAGGCTCGCCCCCTATCACATCATGGGACGGAATGTCGGCGAAAAGTGGGTGCACTAGTTGCGCCTCTGCCACCCCTTCGGGGATAACAGGCGTGAGTGTATATGTATGTATGTATGTATGTATCTTTTTAATTTCTATTAAATAATAGATTTTTATCACAGCTCCGTCACGGTAAAGACGTTTCCCGGAAAAAGTCACACTTTTTTTAAATAAAAAGCAGCTCATAAATTATAATCCGGGAGTGGATAATTATTTTTGCACAGAAATTATAACGTAATATATTCATATTTTTCGTATAACATTCGATTTTTTATAAGGAGAATTTAAATTTAGAAATTATATTTATATTAATAAAATATTGTCTTAATATGATCAGCGTCAGAATAAACATAAATACAACAAGCATAACATTAAATATCTCAAACTTTCACAAAAACAAAATATTAGAGTGAAAATATAACTTAATAACCAATAAAGTCACATAAATCAAATTAATTGTACATCTCAATTTCAATAATGGCGCAGCGTTGAGTTTGATATAGATACGGGAACCGTTTAATGTCACCAATGACCGTAGCGACATGGTACACCGGACATGTATCGCTTTACGGACATATAGTGTTGTGCTCCGGCGTACTTATAGCAAAACCAATCGTAAATTATTTATTATGCCAATATAAATGTAAAGTACTGCCTCGGGGGCGTAGTTGTATTATGGTACGACTGCAATGCTTAGGTCTCGGGTTCGATCCCCGGGTCGGGCAAAGTGATACTGAGTTTTTGTATTCAGTATCAGCTCGGAGTTTGGAATTTGTGCCCGATATGGCCATAGGCTCGCCCCCTATCACATCATGGGATGGAATAATGCGAAAAGTGGGTGCATTAGTTGCGCCTCTGTCTAACCCTTCGGGGATAAAAGGCGTGAGTATATATGTATATGTATGTATAAATGTAGAATATGTTGTAAAACAAGTAATTTAGTTAACAATGTCAAAAATAATCATTTGTATTATCATCGCTTGTAGCCTTTTACAAAATTATAAGGTACCGCACGTAAGTTTCCATTATTCGACGCACCTACACATTAGTACACCATCTATGGAAACGACGAGTCGAAATTAATTATTACTCTGATGTGATGTTTGCAAAATCCTAAGAAATGTCAATCATAACACTGGTTCAAATTAGAAATATATTATAAAAGAAAAATGTTCAACTATATATTACTTCTGACTGACATTCTAATTTCTAAATCTTATTATGTGACGTTAAATTCAATACAATAAATAACAATCTATATACATAAAAGAGAGTTGTGTAACACCATTGTAACTCGAGAACGGCCGAACCAATTATAATGTTCTTTGATTTTTTTGGATTTGTATCCGTTCCGAATAGCAGAACAACTATAATAATATGGGAAACTTCACAATGAAGGAAATTCGTTTTCCCATATATCTTTTGTAATGTAAAAAACTTTTTAACAAAAAATAAAACTGACTTCAAAACCACTACAAACCAAAAACTAATTTAACTTTATATAGGTATATTTGAAGCCGATGCTTAATTTAAGTTATCAGCTAAGCTTCGCAAACACACGAACAAATATACGAAAACAATGGTTAACTCCACTCGAAATATACGCATAAAGTTAATTATTGTTTGTAGTGGTTTTATGTCGGCTTTATTTTTGTTAAAAAGTTTTTATTTATTGCTTTTTTGATAGTTAATTATGGAATGGTGTACACAATACATCATAAATATACGGTTGCAGCATTTGCGGGTCATCTGCTGTTAGTTATTGAAGACCTTCATTGTCTATCTCCGAAGGTCTTCATCAGATCCTAATAAATTATATACTAAAACCTTCCCTGAAAATACATACATTTGAATAACGAAAACCCCATCCAAATCGGGATAGCAGTTTTTGAGAAAATCACGGCCATACAAACTTACATGCGGGTCGAATACAGAACATACTTTATTTAAGTCTGTTAAAAATAAAATACACCGCAATGAAAAATATTAGCTTATAAGTAAACTACGAAAATCCAAGATGTTATCTAACGCTGTTTCATAATCTTTTATATTTTTAGTTATTATAAAAATCGATACAATGCTATCGGTAGCCGATCTTACTTCTATAAAGCTTTTGTGCCATCTCTAGCAAATGGTGAGTCCACTATAATTCTAAAGCGGACGCTCCTAGAGACTTACTTTCACTCTTTTACGCCTCAGCGCCCCCGATTGTCCGTTCTCAGACAAGTAAAATCGATTTAGCTCAATATAAATGTCGTAATATACAACAAAATATCGATTAAGTCACCTAATTACAAATAAATTAATCGAATAAAAGCTAAATGAGCCAGAAACCTTCAAAGACAAAATACAATCTGTTTCCTTTTATTGTTTTCTTTGGATACAGTTTCACTTATTATTTACTTGATGCTTACATTTTCTTACTATTATGTTTAGTTCCTGGCTCCTACATGGATTCGTTGAAATATGGACAAAGGTAATAAGCAAAAAAAACTATTAACTATAAATAATTCAATAGTATGTAGTTCCGGATTGTTATAAAAACCAGAGAGTACTGAATCACTACAACAAAAAACAACTATGTCATGGACATAGTTGACCTATATCTGCCATGTGCGCTCGATATAAGAAGTTCAATGAATTTTAATTCGTAAATTAGTTTAATTGAATTTGAAAAGGCTCAATTTATTTTTCATACATGCATACACTCAGAGTGGACGATAGCCTAGTTGGGAATGGAACGGTCTGCCGAGACAATGTCCGGAAGTTCGAAACCCACGGCACACATCTCTGACTTTTTGAAGTTATGTGTGTGTTGTTTATCAATTATCGTTCGCTTTAACGGTAAAGGAAAACATCGTGAGGAAACCTACATACCTGAGAATTCTCCATATGAATTTCGAGGGTATGTGAAGTCTGCCGATCCGCACTAGGCCAGCGTGGTAGACTAAGGCCTAAATCCCTCTCAGTAGTAGAGGAGGCCCGTGCTCACCAGTAGGCAGTCTATAATACAGGGCTGGTATTATTATTGTATATACATACACTTACGGCTTTTATCCCCGAAGGGGGAGGAAGAGGCGCAACTAATGCACCCACTTTTCACCATGCGTATTCCGTCTCATGATATGATAGAGGCGAGCCTATCGCCATATCAGGAACATATCGCCAGCGGATACTGAATAGAATTATTTAAGATTAAAATTAATTTATTTTCCATTGATATAATTTTGCCTCCATCGCCCTACACTCAACGTGAGATCTACGCAATATGGATATCGATTTATCACTCGTTTTTTGCATAAAAAAAGGACAAATTAACTTATTTTACTATCTATAAGTACGGCTGCTCTCCTATTCTTAAGATTGTTAGCATCTACTTGTCTTACATAATTTTACCTCCCTTCTGCTCGAGCGTTGTATGAACTTAACAAAGTTTAATGTTTAACAAATCAATATTAATCAAGCAGTTTTTATTTATATTTTCAGTATCCGGTTGAATATAAAAAATGTCCCAACAGAAGGAAGGCCGAATGCGTAACGCTGGCTTAATGGCGGAACGACTAAGCCAATAATTACTTACATTTGACACTAATTAATACTAAATTGACCTTGGGGTTATGCGTATGGGTCGTTAATACAGGTGGGCAGCAATCGCTAACAATATTCGTTACTTCCTCGCATTATACCCGCCTAAAAGTATGGTAAATTGAGTTTAAAGGATGGTAGCTGAGCAACTAGGTCGTCTGAGGCCAAGGGAATACTGTTCATAAGTGCAGTGCTCTAGAGAATTGTCAGTGACTAATCGCTACGCTCGATCATCGAGAATCCAAATGACTATAAGAAAGGATAAGCCAGTCTACACTAGTATAGGTTTGTAACGAATAAACTTAAAAAATACTTGACCGATTTAAAAAAACAATTCACCAGTATAAGTTACATTATCAGCGAGGAACATAATTTTTATCCCGGGAAAATATAAAGCGGGACTTTTATTCCGGAAAACCTTCTTCTTCGGCGGAGCCGCGAGCTAAAGTTAAGCTTGTTTTAGTTTCTGACAAATTTTGTATACGTTTTATATGATGACTAGCTTTTGCCCGCGGCTCCGCCCGCATGAATGGGTTTTTCCGGGATAAAAGTCCCGCTTTATATTTCCCCGGGATAAAAAATAGCCTATGTGTTGATCCAGGACACAATCTACCCGTGTGTCAAATTTCATCGAAATCTGTTAAGTAGTTTTTGCGTGAAAAAGGAACAAACATCCAAACATTCTTAGAAACTTTCGCCTTTATAATATTAGTAGGATGTTTCGATTGTTGTAGATTGGGGTATTTCTGCTATAGACAATTTGAGTTATGTTGTCCACATGCGTGTAAAAATTTTTCCGGAATAAAATTTTTTTCCCAACATAGTATCTAATGTAGCTTCCTAGTAGTGAACGAATTTTCAAAATCGGTTCAGTAGTTCCTGAGATTAGCGTGTTCAACCAAACAAACAAACTCTTGAGCTTTTTGTTACCTAATTTATAAACAATAATTAATGGACATATTTTTCTTTCTAACTCAGCAGCAAAGCATACGTATTATATTATCATCCATAAAGTAATAAAAAAGTTTCTTCTAATTTAAAAAGTGAAAAAAGTAATGCGTGAACCGTGATTAGATCAAAACGAAACTTAGCGTAAAATTACAGTCGCGACGAATCGCATACCAACTAATTGAATGCAAACGCGATTTCTCGCGCACGGTATTTGAATGTCAAGTCGTCACCAACATTGGTGGGATTTGGATCAAATGGTTACTCATTCAAAACATTATTGCTGATGACAAGCGAGGGTAGGAAGTGGTATTATAAAGAATAAAGTAAAAAAGAAGGATAGCATAAAAGCGTTGTATTATAATGACAAAAAAAATAATGCAGAAAATAGAGCTAACCTATAGACAACAAAATAAGAGGATTTCGCTTTAGACAAATAAAGTTCTAGCACAATATTTTTGATTCTGTCAAACGAAAATGTATTTTTAATAACATTGTTTTTAGTATATTGGGACTAAATTATCAAATTGCCCGTGATAACCGAAATCAATAGTTATTTTGGACAAAAATATGTTAAAACTCCGTACTTTGAGTCTTAACGCAACGCACGCAGCACCATTTTTTCATGTAGGAACACTAAGTATCCTTGGCCTTGTTATAAAACATTAATATGTAATAAAAAAAAAAATATTTTTTAACAAGGCATTTAATAAAATCCTCAGGCGTAATTTTGTCTTTATGTTCTGGCGTCAACGAGCTGTATATGCAGTTAGTTATCTTATAAGGAATGATACAATAACATTATTGTCCAACATATGTTGCCAATGTTGGATCGAATCTATTAATATTTATACAATTATATATATTAATTTTATTACTCAATCCTCGTCACAAATTGATTTTGTTTATGATGATTTATTAGTTATTTTAATATGTATGAGAACCGTTTTGAATCCAGAGAATGTCAAAAATTATGCACGATACTGTTTAGTATAACAACATTTTGCGAATAAAAAAAACAGCATTTAATGTAACATTATATCTACGTACTAATTTCTGACTTACAATGAATATTCAATAATATTACTTATTGTACAGATATTTATGTCATATTTTCATAGAGTTTGATTTTTTTTTATTTTTACGATAAATTTGTATTTTTCAAACCAAAAAACGAATTACGAAAAAAAATTCAATATTAATAACCTATAATTTTTTTTCATTACCAACAATTTAATATTTTTTTATTTCTTTACGTATTTAGTATAACAATTTAATTCAATTAGCTTCAACTATAATATGAATAATAAAAAGTCAACAACCGTCACGGACGTGATGTTACATTGTAATAAACGACGTCATTACATCGACGTACAAATAGACACGAGACTCATCATAGCCCATAATTGCACACTACACTATTACTACAACTATTACAGTTAAAGACGTTCGTAATATGCCAACAGTTTACCAGCAGGAAGACAATCCGCCGTCGATTACAAAAAGCGCGTGTCGATAGTACAATAACTTAAGGCCTATGCAGATGGAGTACAATAACTTAAAGCCTATGCAGACGGAGTACAATAACTTAAGGCCTATGCAGATGGAGTACAATAACTTAAAGCCTATGCAGACGGAGTACAATAACTTAAGGCCTATGCAGATGGAGTACAATAACTGAAGGCCTATGCAGACGGTTCCAACGTGAATAGGCACGGAGTGTAATAGTATAAATTTACTGCCAAAATGTAAGCGTCAAAAAACTTAGGGGCTTATCATAAACGAACGCACGGTGTAAAATACGCTTCGTTGTTTTTTAGATGGACGCACTATAGGCATGATGCAGCAACCATGGTCTAACTTATCATCTAAATTAGGCGGCAAACAACTTAAGTACACTACCACATGATGAGCGTTTTGTTGTACGTAAACGTAGCTAGATTTGTGATTAAAAATACCCCTTAACTGAGTAGCGTGCTCAAGATTTTTGCCTGCTATTAAAAAATCCTACTAATATTATAAAGGCGAAAGTTTGTAAGAATGTATGGATGTATGGATGTTTGTTCCTCTTTCACGTAAAAACTACTAAACGGATTTCGATGAAATTTGGCACACGGGTAGATCATGTCCTGGATTAACACATAGGCTACTTTTTATCCCGGGAAAATATAAAGCGGGACTTTTATCCCGGAAAAACTTTTTAACGCGGGTGGAGCCGCGGGCAAAAGCTAGTATATTATACTTACTCAAACTCGTACCACTGATAGATAGACAATGCAGAGCTGAAATCTTCGACTCTAGAAGGATCTTTGAGAAACAAATTCCTCATAGTAAGTTAGCTCGTCGAAGTATCGAAAATTCATCCCCTGGTGAGGTTTACCATCGCACACGCGGCTAGTCTCAAGATAAAACACCAAGGTTTTAGGTCATCTGTTTGTCTTAGTCAATAATTATAAAACCGTAAAATGACCGCAAACACACAAACAAGTCACTTCCGAGTTCCGATCGACAGATTATAATATTTAAGCTACTTTAATCCGAAAACTTAATTCGAAAATTGTGCTGGATTGGAAACGGGAAGCGATTCGTCTATCCAAGCCCTTATTCATACCCAGTGATTGGATACGATTTATAGTGCGGTATCTCAATAAATACGAAACAGATAGCCCTGAGGGCTTGGGCGGTAACAAACCTTACCGGCTCCGGTATATTTATGCAGCTAATCACTGGATTTTGTGCAAAGTAACGGTATTAAATAAAATTGAAGGAGTTTAAAT
Organism: Lapara coniferarum; assembly: GCA_949316025.1. NCBI lineage: Eukaryota > Metazoa > Arthropoda > Insecta > Lepidoptera > Sphingidae > Lapara > Lapara coniferarum. The sequence continues at coordinate 29,522,157 of OX438919.1, forward strand.
TTACCGAGTGGTTAAATAGAGCTTTACTATGACTTCCAACCGCAAGTACTATCAGCGACGAAAGCATTATTGTAATGGTTTGTTATAATAGTTAAAATAATATACATAGTATCACGCCTTTTCCCTTTTAAGGGGTAGACAGAGGTGTATCACACACACTTTTCGTCAGCTATGTTAGTTCCCATGTTCAAATAGTGGGTTATTGCCATTTACCGGCCACATTTGCAGTCTCCGAGCTGATAATGTTGTTGAAAGGATTAATTTGTGCAACCAAAATCTACTGGTGGTAGGACTCTCATATGTAAGAGTGCGTCTAGGTGGGTACCACCGCAATGTCTATTTCTACCGCCAAGCAGCATTGTGCATACACTGTTGTGTTTCGATCTGAAGGATATTGTAGCCAGTGTAACTACAGGACATAATGAGACTTGACATCTTGTGTCTCAGGATGACGAGCGCAGTGGAATACCACACAGTGCTTTGCAACTCGAGGTACTGGATAGTGTTTCTACCGTTTATGGGTGGTCGTATCGCTTACCATCAGGTGAACGGCATGCTCGTATCGTCATTCGATGCCATAAAAAAAGGAATACATTGTAGCTTCCAGGCCCTGACTAGATTAATATTACTGCTTTTAACGTTAAAATAATACACGAATAAAGTGACACAAAAAGCAAGTCCAGAAATTCACAATAGACGAGTTATTTTTCAACCCCACCATAGTTTTCAAAGAGATCGATGTATTAACCAATAACCATCAAATAAAAATAAGATCCTTCTGTAATCTTATAAAACAGTGTCGCCATCAAAACTATTATACATCGACAGCGTAACCAATTGCTATTGCTTGGTGTCGAACGTTAACAAAATTTAGTAACGAGGAAATAAAAGTACGCTTTGTTCAAGGCCCCTTCGTAAACTAGCCTAACACCACAAAAAAACACCAATGACACTCAAATTTAGCCTTTAATAAATTGTTGGGTAAGAAAATGGATAATCGTGTTGAAACGTTAGCTGTATTTGACTGCATAATGTTCAATTAAAGCTACGTTAAAATTTAACAGATTCTGAACGAGGAAGTAAAAGTCCTTTAAGGACTTAAAACCGTAGTCCCTGTTGAGCTTGTTGCGAAAATTTAGGCTTCGTGTGCAGACCGCATTTGAAACAATCTCGCTCCAAGAGATAAAGTATAGACATTGCAAAATTAACTAATAGATGTAAGCTGAATTACAATAAGACAATATCTGGTTAAGGCATGTCATTACTTGCTTAGCAACTCATAATAATGTTTAATTGTGCTTGTTATATTTGCGAAACGATAGAAGTTAAACTCACAAATATGGATCATGCCTTAGATGTTCGTGGCGGGACAAATCTACGTAATGTTTACTTGCGAGGAATTTGCATCGACGCACCTGCCGAGACAGAGCATTATCTTGTAAATTGATCACGTGAATATATTATGCGGCTACCGCGAGACGCCTAGGGAACGTTTAGCGAGCTTCCACACCACACGTGTCTGAACAACTTATGGGCAATCATTGACTTGTTAGACTCAAGAGCATATTTATGTTAGTAGCACTGGGTGATCGATGGCTTCATATTATAGTTACATCAATAAAGGGTCAAGAATTTGAATTTCTTCATTACAGATAGAAAATAGAATAAAAAGGTATATCGCTAAATAAGTTCTATATATTCTATCTATCTATTATATAAAAATGAATCCCTATTTTCTTGGTCACGGCATCACGCGTGAACAGCTGGACTGATTTCGTATTTCTTTTTTTGATGTGTTTATTATTGTCAGGAGAAGGTTCTTATGAAAGAAAAAAATAAGAAAATTGCGCGGAAAAACGGCTGGACCGATAATAATGAAATATTTTTGTGTGTCTCCAAGAGGATTCGACAATGGTTTCAAGGATTTTATTTCCTTTTTAGGGCAGGACAACGTCTGTCGGGGCCGCTAGTTTAATATAAAGACAATGAATATTTTTGTGTTAATACAGAGCGAGCAATTCAACTTAATTCATACTGTGATAAATGGATTGACTGATAGCCTACTCGGAACTTGATTCATGTCACCAAACATCTAAAAGTTAATGTTACCACAATCGCTTAGGCACCTGCAATGTGACTGCACAGTCATGAAATATCCCACGCTGTTATTGGGTATGCAGCAATATAGTTTTTTCGAACGGGTGTGTATCTGTAGCATATATCTTTATTGGGGAATCACGATTTATAGACCACAACGTTGAAGAGATTTAGAATAATTTAATAACCGAAGCGGATATATTTCAACACGTCGACGCAGAGTCAAATGGTGTGTTTAGAATTGCATAACCTTTATTTTAATCGTACTGACTTATTAATTTATTAAAATATAACTTTGACAATTATAGCGCCATAACTCAAGAGGTTGTTGAGCCAAAGTTATTTATAAACATTTTAAATAATGTTAAAGTTTTTCTGTACTTGTAACTTTTCTAGAACTTGAACAATCTATCATGGTTATAGCAAATAATTTACTGAAATCGAGTTCACAGATATTACAATAAATAGTTAAAACAGATGTTCATTTCTATAAACCCCCACAAGTATAAGATTTTCAAGGTAACTTTTGTCTTTTACAGAAGCAATCAACGCGCCCGACGACCAATCGACATCCGCATCATGGTGGCAGGCCGGGACTGCGACGCCGTTCCGTGAGAGTTCCAATTCATTCTCCTCTACACACGGACTGGTGCAGACCCATCCTACCGCAGATGATCCCTTCGGCTCCTCATTCGGAGGCATCGGGAGCACCATTGGACCTTCATCGAACACTTACGGCCACAGCGGCAGCGGTCCGCTCAGCGGGGGCGTCAGAAACAACCCCCTTCCTTCAATCGCAAGAAGCGCAAATGGCAAATTGTCCTTAAAGCATCTTGACTTCACTAGCAGCGCAACGGCTGAGTTGAGGAGGAACCCAGCTTTGTCAGCTCCCGATGAGTGCGCTAGAGCTTGCAGGGAAAATGAGCCGCCAAGGATCTGCTATTACCACTTTACTTTGGAACTGTACACTGTTTTGGGAGCGTGAGTAACATTTAAACGATATTAAATTGTTCTTTAATGTCCGGAAGCGCTTTTAGTGCACTACTTTTTGTAAAATACACTTCTTTATTTAACAGTAACCTTGCAGAATCAAATATATGATTTGTTATATAAAAGTAAAGTGGCAGTGGAGCATGTTTCCCGGGAAACCCTTGCTAACGAGGTCTTTAAAAATATCTTGTGTACACAAAAAGTGATTACGCAGTTTTTCTCTCGAAGGAAGTCATTTTAATCTAATAAATTACAGGTGACTTTGCTATTGTGTTCTCATTTCGTAACAATGTTTACAGACTGTGGATTAATATCAATTCACTTTCGGAAGTCCATTCAAGAAGTTCCGATATAATTGATCTAAAATTAACCGTTCGCGTTAACAATACCTAGCGACTTATCGGTAGCATCTTAAGTACACTTCAAGTTTCGTAACGATTTTATAAATTCCTGTAATCTGAACAATCGCCGCCACGACCTGCAGATGCAATCAAAAGCGTTTTTAGAGGCTCACGCATAAACGTGGCTAAAACAAGTGACCTGACGACCGACTTTTCCATTTCGCACATTTTACGCTTTGTTTCACACGAACTATATTAGTTTCAATGCCGTGTCTGAGTACACGTTGAACCAAATACCATTCAGGCACGTAATTGATAGGTGACGACAGAATTTATGCAAACTATTAAGGCGAATGAAACAATGTAATCAACTTGATAAGAAATAATGTAGAGTATTGTTTGTTATATCATAGTGTTTGCCAGTGACTTTTGAGGGCCTTTTGAGCTCCAGGACTTATTTAAATGTGTATTGTGAATACCATACCTATAATACTCAAGAGTATTTTCTATAAAATTCAAGAGTATTCGTGAGACGATGCTCTTTAATATTCAATCCAGGTGCTACCCCTACTGTGCCATAGCTGATAACCAATATCCTATTACAGTGCCTGCCAAGTCTGTACACCGAATGCCACCAACGTAGTGTGGTCTCATTGCCAATGCGTCCTCGCCGACGGGGTGGAAAGAGGTATCCTCACAGCCAACAGAATGCTTCCCGGACCTTCCATCCAAGTCTGCGAGAACGATAAAGTAGTTATTGACGTTGAGAATCACATGGAGGGAATGGAGGTGACCATCCATTGGCACGGTATCTGGCAGAGAGGCTCCCAGTACTACGACGGTGTGCCGTTCGTCACGCAGTGTCCGATCCAACAAGGAAACACGTTCAGGTAAATATCTACTCCCGTCTGGGCAACTCAAAATAAATTTACATTTTTCCATTCTCGTATCACAAATAATGTGTTTGCTGATCTAATATCGATGCTTGCTGATGTAATAATAGGCTTGCTTGGTACAATATCGTGAGATAGTACCTAAAATAGCGTCGCGGAGCTTTGTGCCTCAAATTACACCTCTATCAACTATTCTTTACACTTCAGTGAGACAAGTGTTGGCCAGTCCTTTAGCTTTTCTCTTTACTATTATGAATTTATCTTCTTGAATTAGTGAAAACTAAACAGAATTATAATAATCTCAACTTCAGATACCAATGGCAAGGCAACGCTGGTACTCATTTCTGGCACGCCCACACCGGTCTTCAAAAACTCGACGGATTGTACGGCAGTATCGTCGTGCGTCAACCGCCGTCCAAGGACCCCAACAGTCACCTGTACGATTACGATCTAACCACCCACGTCATGCTGATCAGCGATTGGCTGCACGAAGATGCTGCCGAGAGATATCCCGGTCGACTCGCCGTGAATACCGGTCAAGATCCCGAATCCGTACTGATTAACGGAAAAGGTCAATTCAGGGATCCCAACACCGGGTTCATGACGAACACCCCGCTTGAGACCTTCACGATCACAGCGGGCAGACGCTACAGGTTCAGAATGATAAATGCTTTTGCGTCTGTGTGTCCAGCCCAGGTTACTTTCGAAGGCCATAATCTAACCGTAATCGCGACTGATGGTGAGCCAGTGCAGCCTGTACAAGTCAACACTATCATCTCGTTCTCAGGTAAGCCAAGCAGGAAGTTGTAAACTACATTCAAATTATATCTACTTATTGCATTAATTTAAATATTTGTTTGCGCCAGTTTTAAGCAATTGCGATAAATTTAATTTACTTCCACGTGTAGCAAAATATTATGCATCGAATTAACGACCAAATTGGAATCATAAGCGTACCGTTACAAAATTATTTAAACATGCATATTTGCACATGAAAATATTATAATTTAAATATTATTCTTGGTTGCTACACAATTTATTGTAATATATGCAAGGGACTAACCAAATTACGTTAAAACTGCAACTTTCAAATAATTATCCAAGTAAATTCATCTTGATGCTCCCGTTCGATAAGCTCATTGTACGATTTTCTATGTACAACATATGAGGAAAATACAATTGTGTTACGTTGTCTGACGTTATTGTAATTGCAATTTTCATATATTATCAGCATGTAAAAAAGTTGCTGTCCGTCTTAGTAATCATGATAATAGTTCTTTGCAAGACACGCCTATCTGTTATATCGTAATAACACATTTAGTCCGGTAAAGTTTGCACTCAAGCGTGAACAATTGTATAATATCGTTGAACACGCTTCCTCTTTTACAACATTCATTAATTTTCTATTTATCGAGCTAATAAGCCAACGGAAAGAATCGTGGCCGTCTATAGTTGAAATATTCATCCACAGTTAAAACCGCTGTTAATTGGACAACTTTTTTGGCATATCGACAGGTAGTGGTAATTGGGTGTTATATTAAAACAATTAACAATTAGTTAAGTTAATTTTCAAGTGTAAATATAATGTTGAGGAAAATATTTAGATCCTTGAATCTTTTTACACACTGTTTAGGAATGTACGCAGAATAGTCATCAACAGATTTTAGCAGTTGAAATATATAAATTACAGGCGAACGATACGACTTTGTCATCGAAGCGAACAATATCCCTGGGGCATACTGGATCCAGGTCCGAGGTCTCGGAGAATGTGGTATAAAGAGGGCCCAACAGTTAGGAATCATAAGGTACGCGCGAGGACCCTACCAGCCCTCGTCCCCCGCCCCCACTTACGACATCGGCATCCCTCAGGGAGTGGTAAGTGCAATAAAGTGTACATTCAATAATGTATTATATAAATTATATAAGTAGTAGAATAGTAGGGCTATGATTATGTAAATATATTTTGACCAAAACTGTAGTCTGTATACAGAATCATCACCTTCTGCAAGAAATACTGTTATAGATATTGGTGTAGAAACTGGTTTATAAAAAGTACTGATGGAAAATATTAGATCGCAAAATACCACTATTGCATTTGTAATGTTTGATAGTCAAAACAATAAATTCGCCACTATCGTGAATCTACGAGCGCTGCGGTGGAAAGTGCATAAGACAAACTTAACTCTACACACCGTTCCTTTAAACTGTATCATTGATTGTGCAACAAAAACAGGACATACGGATGTTTCCTTAATGGTGCAGGATTTCCGCGCTGTGTCCTCTGTTATAAGCTGTATAGAATGTATGGTACGAGTCTAGAGACCGCCTGAGTTATTAAACAGCGGATATTGCATACTGGATTCTTAGTGCCGACACGACAGCCTCGATTAAACTTAACCGAACTGCCAGCTAAGAACCCGGTTGCTCAAACTTAAATGCTAGTATCGGACTCGATGTGAAACAAATTTCATAGTGGCGTATACATTAAAAATCCAATTACAGCCGCTGATGAATTTGACTATATCTGTAAAGCCTAACTGGTTATCAACTGGTTTTGTAAATATATGAGCCTATCAGTACTTTACAATGTAACATACTTCAGAATATTAGATTTAATATTGATATTATACACGGATGCGACGCACATGTCGAAATGGAAAAGTAGACAATTAGTAGATTAGACCAGTAGACAATAGCGGTGTATATTGCACGTATATTAGTAACTGCACGAACATTTCTTCCCACTAATATCAGGTTATGAACCCCTTGGACGCAAGATGTAATATATCAAGAAACGATGCGATTTGCGTTAGCCAATTGAAAAACGCCAGGCACATTGACCCAGCGATCCTACAGGAAAGGCCTGACATTAAAATCTTCTTGCCATTCCGTTTCTTCGTCTACGGACCTGAGACGTTGTTCCAACCCAACACTTACAACAGATATTTGGGTAAGTTAATCTCCTATTATGTACTTAGATTGTTACAAGTGTGGATTTTGGTATTAAATTGATTATCATTTTGACAGTTGCCCCCACCGGTGACCACGTAATAAGTTTGATAGACGAAATCTCGTACATGTCGCCGCCCGCGCCTCTGCTCAGTCAGTACGACGACATTAACCCCGAACAATTCTGTAACGGTGATAACCGGCCAGCTAATTGTGGACAAAACTGCATGTGCACACATAAAGTTGACATACCATTGAATGCTGTTGTGGAAATAGTATTAGTAGATGAAGGTACGTAAGCAATACACAAACTAATCATACGTTTTTATATCTTGACTGAGAAGAAAATTACGACTTTCTATTTTCACGAGAGAAATCGCAATTTATTAGCTGTCAATTATCCGTATAAAATCGTAAAACACAATAAAGCTGCTGCGGTAATAATGATCGTTAGGAATCTCTTCCTGTGTAATAATGATTTAGTTTCAATTCCTTGTAATGTTCATGTTGTAATTATTCATAATAAGAATGCAAATCGCTGATCGTACGCTTTTCACTTTCCAGTACAAATAACGAACTTATCTCACCCGTTCCACTTGCACGGATACGCTTACAACGTGATCGGTATCGGCCGGTCGCCCGACCAGAACGTTAAAAAGATTAACTTGAAGCACGCTCTCGACCTCGACAGAAGAGGTTTGCTCGAACGTCACCTCAAGCAAGGAGACCTGCCTCCAGCGAAAGACACTATCGCAGTTCCGAACAACGGTTACGTCATCTTACGTTTCAGAGCGACAAACCCCGGTTTCTGGCTCCTTCATTGTCACTTCTTGTTCCACATCGTCATCGGCATGAGCCTAGTGCTGCAGGTGGGCACCCAGGCCGATCTCCCCCCCGTACCCCCCGGCTTCCCCACCTGCGGCGACCACTTGCCTCCCATCCCGCTCCACTAAACTGTTCCTACACCATCCCAATTACCATGTGCAAAGATAAGTACATCGCAGTTGATTTAATAATGTTAACTAAGTGTAAATTTATGTTTGTTTTGTGTGATGTGTCCGGTGGATTCGAAGTGCTCGATTCTGCCGTTTGTGTTTATTTTATATTAGAATGATTCTACGGGAGTTTTTGATGGTTTGTGATTTTATTTAAACGGTGATACACTGTTATTACGTGTTAATTTCAATTTTTTATGCCATATTCGGTGATATTTACGTAATTAATAATAATATCGCCTAAAATATGTTCTTCGAGGCTGGTAAATCATATGTTTTAACGTAACATTGTCTTTTTCGCCCAGTAACTAACAACTTGCCATTATAATTTTCATGATTGATATTTATTACTTGTATATATTTTAAATTTACTTTTTAGATGTACTTGCTTTAGAATGTTAAATGTTGGTCAAATTTCTAACCAATATGCATGCGATACAGATGTCTAACAAAATATGTAAATAACTACATCACTATGTAAATACACATAAATGTAGCTCGAGAAGTCTGTCACACATCCATAAACAAATAAAGACTGTATATAACTAGAAACTTTGTAGAAAGTAGACGTACTTACTGGTTACCACACAAGTTACCGTTGTATTAAGAAAATTGTATTTAGTAATGTTGCTATTTTTGAACAGTGTGTGATTTTTTCCAAAAATAACCAAACTTTAGCAATTGTATAAAACATTGGCCATGCCTAGTTTGTAATTATCGAATAAACAAAATAATTACGAAATAATACATACATCAAAACAATAATGTATTGCAAAATGATAAAAAAGCAAAGTATAACATTATATCATATTATTATTTTAAGAGTATGAAATTTTATACCATTCAATAAAATGTATGAAAAATAAAATGTGTTTCCTTACCCTGGCACGTATTATAGAAATTACTGAACTAATGTTGTACATATTTATGTAAATATATATTTCTTCAAGCACGATGGTTGTATACGTATTTTAGCTAGGGGAACTTGGTTGGATACGTAAAAGGGAAGTCAATAGCCACATAGAGAAACCAGAATGCACAATAGTATCAGGTTGTACATTTCATAATTTTCTACTAATTTAAATTGCTTGTAAATACTTAACTGTTTAAAATATGCTATGTGCTTTAATTGTAATTATACTCGTAAAAGAATTTTTTTAACGTATTTTTTAAATATAGGTAATGAACCCATTGGACGCAATGTGTCACATAAAAAGAGACGACGCCGTTTGTGTGAGTAACTTGAAATCAGCGAAACCCGTGGACCAAGCGCTACTGCAAGAGAGGCCAGACGTGAAAATATTCCTACCGTTCCGTTTTCACTTCTACAAACCAAAAGACCTCTTCAAAGAGAACACGTACAGAAACTTCTTAGGTATGTTAAATAATAATAATGTTAATTAATTATGAGGTGATCTAAATATCGAAAGTTGAAAAAGAAACATCTAATATTTACATAATACAACATCAAATTACAATTATATGATTTTTTAACATAAACCTCATTTGCATAATAAGCTATCCAAACATTTTATCGAGTAGCTCAAAACCATCCAAATGATGTATTTTATGTCTTATTTCCAACTAATCTACATATCATTTTCCAGTGGCGCCGGGCGGAGACCATGTGCTGAGCTTGGTCGACGAGATATCATACAGCGCGCCCCCCGCCCCGCCGCTATCACAAATGCACGAGCTATCCCCAGAACTCTTCTGTAATGGAGACAACAGACCTCCGAACTGCCCGGTTGACTGTCGCTGCACTCATATGATTGACGTTCCTTTAAACTCTATTGTTGAGATCGTGCTGGTTGATGAAGGTAAGAACTTAGTAGTAACTAGTAAGACAAATAAACTCAATGTGCTGAAGATCACTGATGAGCCCTTAAATGCAGGTAACAATTAAGTTAACCATAATACATTACTGAATGTTCAACGAAGCCCGGCAGCTGTCCAAAAAGTGAATTTTCGCGAGTAATGATGAAATCGTTGAAGCCATTCATCCACCCAAACGTCAACTGAGCGTTTGAGCCAAGCAAATTCCATTGCATATTGCTTAAAGACAAAAAATAATAAACGACTAAATTAAGATCGATATTAACAAATAAGTTTTTCATCCGGTGTAGTTTATAACACCGACAGATGTTTTCTCTTATAAATGACGATTAAGTTCTCCAATAGTTGATATAACAGCCTGTAAATAAATGTTAAAATAAAAAGATTTACGAACTTGTAACGCTTTCTCATTACAGTACAGTCACCGAATCTTTCTCATCCATTCCACCTGCACGGCACACCTTACAACGTCATCGGTATGGGCCGGTCGCCGGACAAGAACATAAAGAAGATCAATCTGAAACATGCTCTTGACTTAGATAGGAAGGGTCTACTACACAGGCAGTACAATCTACCACCATTCAAGGACACCCTTGCTGTTCCAAACAATGGATACGTCGTTCTAAGGCTAAAAGCTGACAATCCAGGTAAATTTGATAGCCTTAAATCTGACACTAATAATTATGATTATTTATATAGACTGGTGGCGTACTTGTATTATTATACGACTGCAATGCTGAGGTCTCAGGTTCGATCCCCGGGTCGGGCTAAGTGGTATTGGGTTATTCTATTCAGTATCAGCTTGGAGTCTGGAATTTGTGCCCGATATGGCGATAGGCTCACCCCCTATCTCATCATGGGACGGAATAATGGCGAAAAGTGGGTGCACTAGTTGCGCCTCTGCCTACCCCTTCGGGGATAAAAGGCGTGAGTGTATATGTATGTATATATATGTATTTTTTATATATGGACTCTGTGAAGGTAAATCTCATCTGGAACTGATGGTAAGGCCCGTTCAAACGATGGTCGCTATCTGAATGGATATAAATATCCTATCACCTGCAATAATTTATTCACATAGGTATATATAATACGTATTACGTAAATTAGTAAAATCTATTTTAAGAAGTGAAATCTAATCATAAATACAGCTATGAATTGCATAATACTCATAAATAGCTTTTACGATGGAATGTCAGAGAATGGGGAAACATTAGCGGAATCTTTTAGCTTCACGAATCGAACTATTTTTCGTACATGAAATTTACTAAAAATATAAAACTAATTTATTAGAATTTTTTACTTATTTGCTTTTGCCAACATACTTGCCTCTGCAGAGAAAAAGACTGTTCTGAAAGAATTAATATCGGATACAAAAGAAATCTATTCACTTACTCGACGTACAGAAACGAAACAACATACTTTTACCGAAGTCAAACAAAATCGCAGAGAAAATCTACCATAAAAGAGTTAATATATTCATATTTTATATTAGCATACATTTGTATTGTTCGCGCATCCATAAATGTATGATTTAGTGGCACTTCCTCCACAACAACAAAATATACTTCAGAGTCAAAAAGAAAATAATAACTTGAAACCTGTGGAGCAGTTTGCCGTCACGTATTTCCTTTAACCTACATGGGGTCCTTCAATTAAGCAGACCGGCATAATTGTTTCTACTGACAGGGGATCTTTTCATTTCTTTGACATTTTTCTTGGGCTTCGTTTTAACCCACGTACAGAGAGAGAGCTTTGCCATGCTATCAATTAAAAAATACTTGCCGTTACAGGATACTGGTTGTTCCATTGCCACTTCATCTACCACATCGTGATTGGGATGAACCTGATCCTACACATAGGGACGCAGCGGGACCTGCCACCCGTCCCGCCAAACTTCCCTCGCTGCGGTCACCACTTACCGTCAATAACACCACCTTTCTATCCGATACACTGATAGCGTGAAAGCATTCAACGTCTCGACGGTTCCTTAGTAGATTGAAATCAAGCTTATAATATCAAGCTTAGTTTTATAAATAGTTTTACATTATGAGTATAGACAAGGATGTAATAAATTGGTAAAATACGAAATCTTGAAATCCGGTTGTTGAATGAAATAAATTAGTGTCAGTTTGCGATAAATTTTGTTGAAATCAAAATTCATTTATTTATTTCAACAATTATCAGTAACAGTGTGCCCCGTGACCACGAAGTGCTGCATAGCGTTCGAAGCGTCGGGAGAAAATAAAATAAAAAACCGCGATAAAATCCATTATAGTAGTATAATTTCATTTAAATCATTCTGCGTGGCGTAAAGTGCACATCGTGCCAATTCCGCATCGTGAACCTTGCTCGTAATGATTGTCCACTACTTGGGAATCGTCGATATGTCTGCCTCGCGAGAGCTTGTGAATAATGAGTGAAACTCGAAAACTAGCAACACGTAATGCCATATTTTATTCACATGTAAATAACAACGAATGAACACATATTGTTGAAGTTGTCGTGTAAATAATGTTACTCTAAGATGCTCAATCCAACAACGTCTCGTCTCAATCAAGTAAAGACCAAAGTAATTTTAAACAATACTATTACCAAATATTTATAAGGACAAAGTTCCAAATCGATATCAATGATCAACAGATAATAAATCATTGAAGAATCGAGTGTATCGTTTTAAGACTTCTGTGTCTGTGTGGTTTAGATGAATGTATTTTGTTATTCGTTTTGTAGTTTTGTAAATAAAATTAGATTTAATTTCTACTGCGATAGTTAAGAGCTAATTATAACTGAACTAAGCATAAACAGTATATTATAATGGGTTAAGTGCAAATATATATTATCGAGATGTAAAACGTGCGGTCGGTTTTCTAGGTTTCGAAGGCATCTCTAGATTTGCGGAGATAAGAGACTACCCGCATGCTTATAACTTTGGCGTACATATCATACATGCGTGCATTATCAACGTTTATCGCTCACAGTGTATCGGAAAATGGTGCTATTGTACTTCATTTTTATTATATTTAAATCTTACATTAAAAACTCAAGTTTCTGACGCGATATTTGAAACTTGAGGCCGTAATGTGTGTTACGGTTCTTGGTTTTCCGCCACGTTTGCAACGTAATGAGATTATTGTATCGTCATCGATCAAATATTGTATTAATATTCGCAAATCCATGTTCACTCTTTTGTGGCAGATGAAAGAACTTTAGAGCTGAAATTTTCACATAAAATTCATTTGCATTTATTTATAATTTCACATAAGATTGCTTTTGTCTTCAAATATAATTTAATTTAATTCTCTTATTTATATTCATTGTTTAAATGTTCCAAAAATAGCGGTTAAATTTTATGTGAAAATTCAGTTCTAATATTTAATTAAAAATTTGGCACAGGGTAATATTTTGTTTTAAAATATACATCTGTGGTGGGCTTGCAAATTGGAATGCCCTTCATTATTATACTTCGTTTCATAATCTTATTTTGTATAATTTATATATTATTGTATCAAATTCCTCAATTTCATCAACTTCTGTCGAAAACGTAGTCGTTTTATAAAAAAATAAATTGTTTTATAAAATATATTTGCATATTTTATTTCTCTCCAACATTTTAGAATAGTAGTACCAATTTGTAAGTAATTTAGAATAATCTGAAAAGCTTTTAAAAGTAATTGTGTTCTTTTTGTTCTATATATTATATACATCATAATATTATTACATTCCACAAAAAAACGTTACATTTTCATTTTAAGTCAAACGTAACAGAGACCTAAGCATTTTCTTCTTATTTTTTAAAGATGGAACAAGAAGCGTACTTAATTTATTAAATATTCTTAATGGCAGAAAATTTAAATCGTTAAAAACCAAAACTAAATCACTTAGTAATAAAAAAAATACGTTGGTTTGTCATGTTGATATATTATGAATTGACCATGAGGAATATGCAGGTCGATAGAGCCAAAATAATGACAAAAATCATTATCGAAGGTATGGGCTTAAGGACACGTAGCTCATGTAACCATAAATCATACGTGAATTTGGCCCTGCCCTAATATTTTAATAACCCGTATCCTATGTGAGGCGCAGTTCATACTCTGAGCATAGCAATCAACATTTGTTGTCAATCTTTGGCTCTTAAAAGTATTCATTTGTAGTTAACAGAAAAATAAGAAACAACTATTTTGCCAGACCTATTTTATTTTTTTATTATCGAATGAATGAAAACGCTTTTTTGTACTCCACATACGACAAAATGAATACAATCATCATCATCATCATCATCATCATCATCATCAGCTTTTATCAGTCCACTGCTGGACATAGGCCTCCCCTAATGAGCGCCATAGCGCCTTGTCTTCAGCTTGCCGCATCCAGCATCTGCCTGCAGTCTTTCGCAGATCGTCATCCCACCTGGCCAAATGAATACAATAAATACAAATAAATACAAAAATGAATACAATTATGATAAAAAAAGTACAACAATAGGCGGTCTAATCGCTAAAAAGCGATCTCTTCCAGACAACTGGCAATTTGCTTTTATTTAAAATTCAGATAGAATTACGCAACGAGTTTTTTTTTCTGGACTATACTGCCGAGAAGTAAAGACCGAGAATGATTTTATTTTAATGGAAACATTAAAAAAGAAACAGTCGAAAGCAGGATCCTACTTTCGACTGTTTCTTTTTCTATGTTAAATAAAATCATTATCCAGGCACTACATGGCCTTGAACATGTATAAAAAATCGTAATATAGGAAGAGACCGAGAAATTCCAAATTGCAATCTCTACGACAATTGACTCCGCTATGACGCTTATAGATAGAAACTTTCAGCCTAAATTGCATTATCGCTCTTACGAATGTAATTTCAAGAATTATTTTTAGCTGCTCATGTACGCTTATTTAAGTAATTCATGTAGTATGTCACCTGTGCGATGTCAGTCAGCCAGTCAACGTCAAGAGTTATAAAAGTCTTGAAGTATTAGATAAATCCAGAAGTATAATATTCGTTATTTTTGAAACATAAGGAATAGCAAGTTACGGAAAAATGTATTCATTGTGTGGAACTTCTGCAAAAATGAGGCCTCATGAAATTCTTCTCCTCAACACCTTATATAAAAACAAACCTACAATGTGGCAACTCATGTATTTTGCCATGAACTTCCGTGAGAATTTACTTATTGTATTGGTGTATTGCTGTGTTTTATGGGCAGGTAATGTTCATGTACTTACTCTTTGAAGATACTTAATCGTATTAGGAAAATTATTACTCTGCTAGTGTAACTGATAACGTCCTAACGCTCTGTAAGGTCCTTAAAGTTTATTCCAATCAAATTAAGTGTGTAAATTTTTCGATTCAAGGCACATACGTAGCTAGATATCAAAGATTATAGTTTGATCCTGTAAGAAAAGCCTTGCAATAATACATTATGAAAGACATACTTAATTTTGGTAATCTGGTTACTTATTTTACTATATTATGTATCTTTGTGAGTATTTATTATCAGTGTGTCTGTGTCTACTTTTTAACTTATACTTAGTTTGTTTATGTACTTAGACTTAGTTTCTTTGAATTCTCTGTATATTTTAGTTAATGTATCAGTCTATGATTAATAGTAGACCTAATAATAAATAATGAATATTAATCTACTCAAAATAACAGACATTGCAAAGCAATTCTAAAAATAAATTCTCAACTATGGTAACGACGACATAGTATACAAATTGTTTCTTAAAAATAGCACACTCAGCGCCGACGGAGAAGAAAAGTCGAATCGTAGGTGGTTCTACAGCCAAGCCGCATAGTCATCCGTACTTGGTGTCCCTACAGTATCGATTGCTATGGGTCCGAGCACATTTTTGTGGCGGCGCACTGCTTAATGAAAATTGGGTAAGCAATAAGTTACATTAAAAATAAATAAAATTGCAGGTAGTTTAATATCTTTATCATGCTAGAATTAAAAAGTAACTTGCAATTTCATCCCACGCAATACAATAAATAGTGGCCCATGTAAGAGTGTCGCGTTCGGGGATCAGCCAATGTATACCTGGTTCAGACAGGTCAGCATAATTGTGTCAAATGACAAGGAATAATCATCGCTTGTCACTCTATTTGTAGGTACCTTGCTTCGCTTACCAGCAGGTGAAGTGGGGTCAAAAAATAAAAAAAAACATATAAAAAATTAAATTAAAAAATATGACTAGGTACTTAAACGACGAATACACTATTATTATTTTACTTTTTAAAGATTATTTGTGTCGGGGGTTGTTTAAATTTTAATTAAATTTTTATTTCAAACTTTTTACATTACTTTATTCTCCATCATGGAGCCTTGATAATCAACTATATATCACATACTCGTTGAGCCCATCCTTATGAGCCCCAACACACTATATCTGCTATAAGTTGCCAAGGAGTTGGGTATCCCGCAGACTACTTGATGCCGCAGCATCAGCTCATGTTTAAAAATATTTCCAAAGTTACAGTAAACCAAATTTAAAATCATTCGGAATTTTTAAGTTGGAAATGAGCCGATAATCTTTAAACGCCTGAACAAATCTTCATAAATTATAGCTAAGAACCATTGCAGTCATATCAGCTTTCAAACAAAAAAAACCGCGTCCAAATCGGTCCATTCATTTGAGAGCTACGATGCCGCAGACATACAGATACGCACCCTAAACTTATAACTCCCCTCTTTTTTGTCGGGGGTTAAAAAGGAAGGACAAGTCAGTCAGACAAGGACAAGGACAAGCCAGTCCGTAAAACCTAATTTTTGCAAGCTCCTCATTACAAAACCCGAATGATGGTTAACCAGGATAGATACACTTCATGGGTAACTGCTTGGACACAATTTGAATTATTATGAAATTTAATTTTTCTAGCAATTTTACCTCGATCATCCCATTCCATATTCTTAAAATCTTTCTGTTTCTTATTCTTCCTACTACGTACTTCGATTTGAATTTCGCTATATCGTATTCGCAGCTTCCTTATTTTAATGGTGTTTAATTTTCCAAATAAAAAACTCTCCCTTCCTACCCATAATATTATGATCTACTTTAGGTGTTATCAGCGGGCCACTGCATAGATCAGCCGTGGTACATCCGATGGATACCAGTAGACCTAATTGCTGGTATAGACGATGTAGACCATTTCGGTCCAACAGCTCAGATTGGTAATATCGCTCTGAAAATACCGCATCCATTGTATGGAGGGTTCGTATTTGTTTTATACAATAATTTATATGTTGCCAGTGACATTGGTAAGTCCCGATGTCTAAATACAGTAAAGTTAGAAATTTTATATCCAATTACTAATTATATTTTAACTTCCCTAAAAAATAAGAATCTTTATACTTCAGTCAAATGTCTCATATAACTAAGTAAAACTTACTGGTGCTGGCTATTTCTTGGTTTAATCAACCAGGGTTGCACCTTTACATAGACATAACGATTGATATTCCGTTTCAATTCCAGAAATATTGGACCTTATGACATAGGATTGATTAAGATGAGAGAACCGTTCTATTTAACGAAAGAAGTACAACCAATTAATTTGCCAATTAACACCAACTTACGATCACAATATCAGCACTTGACTGTAGCCGGGTGGGGATCGTTGAAAACAACTGCATTTATACCCGACATTCCGAGTAGACTGCAGGAAGTGCAAGTGACACATATTCCATACGATGGTAAGTAGTTACAGTACCCGACAGTAAACATTAAGTACATATCTAGTTATAGAAAAAGATATACTTTGCAGTTAATATCACATATTAGGTTAGATAGGTTAGCTTCTACTTCGTAAAGCGACGTCCCTGTCACTCAGACATGTGTGTCATTTTGTGGGTGATTTGCCGATTCTTTCTATATTAGTTTACACAATTAAAGGTATAATATTTACTGCCGAATACTGTGGTTTACAATATAAATATGTTTTATAGATTTCCATATTCATGATAGTTGATAACTATGGAATGTTAATAAAGTTGACATAATATGGCCTTTGTTGTAAGCAATGAACGTTAAATCTTACAATTCTAGAATGTTACGAAGCAATTGATGAAATATCAACGGAAGAAGGTGAAGAGAATCCTTTAGACGAGGTTGCTCATTTATGCACGGGACCTCTTAGCGGAGGCATAGCTGCGTGTTCCGGTGACTCTGGAGGACCTTTGATACAATACATCTCGCCTCGTTCCGAAGATATAAACCCAGCCACTGAAAATCCCATTGCACATGAAATCAATGATGAAGAAAATGATTTCAATAACGAAATAGATGCGCCAATTAAGATTATAAATACTAATGTAATAGATAAAAGGATTCCGGTTGTAATAGGCGTCGTTTCTTGGGGAATCTCACCGTGCGGAGTGAAAGGCGCACCCACGGTCTACACAAATGTAACCAGTTATATGGACTTTATTAATAAGTATCTTTATAGTTAGAAATAAGACAATTTTAGATTGTAACATTTTAATAAATAAATTAGTCTATAATACAAAAAACAAAACACTGCTCTGTATTATTTGATAGCAAATGACCCTATTTAATGTTTTTATGATATACTGAGCAGAATTTAGCAAAAGCCTATCAACATTTTATAAAGACCAACCACTAACAGAACATGCTTTATTTGCCATGTATTCAGTTCCTTCCGTGTAGTCAGTAGTGGTTAGTTTATAAATTACAATTCTATATATAACTACGTCAGCCCCTAGAATGTGTGCCCTACGTAAGTCACACGATAAAACGACACGAACGTTTGTATCGTGTTTTGTTTTATTTTTTACATTCTAAGAAGGCAGTGGGCTTAGAATGTAGCGAAAAACCACAACTCGTTAGACGATGTTGCTTAATTTTAAAGTTTGTGATTGATCGAGAAACCAGTACGTCAGTCACGTGTTAGTCTCTCAACCAATCGCAATAAAACGAAACAGTCGTGTCATGTTTTTTCGCCACATTCTTAGCCTACTGATCACTTTTCAGTCTTTAATTGAGTAACACATCAGGTGGGCGGTAACTTCCACATTTATGCCACGAGTCTGAGACAGATTTTGGTAACGTCAATGGAACTTGTATTATGACGGCAGCAGGCAAGGATAGTCCACAAGATCTACATTCCAGTAACCAGCTTCCTCCGCGGTCAGGCATGATTCTAACTATTACAAATCCTTTGTTGGGTACTCTTATTGTATCCTTGCTGACTGGATTTTTTAGGTTTCTGAAAATTAATATGAATTGGTCCATAATCTTATAAAATAACGTTTGAAAAAAACTAGCCTAAAATATCGTTAATTTAGGCCTCGTGCATGCACAACGCTATCAAAAATATTTAAAGCTGGGCCGCAAAATTTTGCACCAGCCCTTTTAAGAGCCGCGGGCAAAAGCTAGTGTTTCTATAATTTCTCTGTTATGTTGGGTGTTTACTGGCAGTGGAGAACTCTTAATAATCAGCTGATACGCTTACTTATTTTTTGGCCTATGCAATAATAAAAAACTCAAGAAGTGCTACGAAACAGTAAATGTTTACCTCACAATTCTTCCTTCTTCGTCCATACGCATAACTTCTTCCTTCGTTATAGGATGGTGGTGGGGATGACGCCACGTAGAAATTACTTGCATACTGAATCCATGCACATGGAAGGTATACGAGTCGTTACCACCGAAACCTGGAAATAAACCATTACCTTAAATCCTACTAATATTATAAAGGCGAAAGTTTGTAAGAATGTATGGATGTTTGGATGTTTGGATGTATGGATGTTTGTTCCTCTTTCATGCAAAAACTACTGAACGGATTTCGATTAAATTTGGCACACGGGTAGATCATGTTCTGGATGAAAACATAAACCGGGACTTTTATCCCGGAAAAACTTTTTAACGCGGGCGGAGCCGCTGGCAAAAGCTAGTTCAATATATTACTAGCCATTTTACTAGATGGTATGTAAAATTTTAGCTATTTCTGATGACAAGCTGCAGCTTAGTAGGTTTGGTTTGAACAATTAAACATCGGAGGCCTTAATAAAATTTTCTGGTTGGCACAGTTTCGTGACAGCATTCTAGACATTTAATTGTAAAAGAAAAAGTGAATTTGCTAACATCGAATCCATATCGTAACAAAAAAAATCAATAACTAATATCTACCTACGGATATATACCAATATCTTGCTTCCCTGGTTTTTATTGGCGTGACGAGAAAACTGTATTATGTGTGATGAGAGTTTGCGCTTTACGTTACCGCGGAATAGATACGAGCATTGACTTTTTAGTGAAATTAATGGTAATGATTACCATCATCAGCCACAAGATGATATGGAAAATGGTAAAGAGGTAGAAAGCGGAGTACGTAGCTCACAGAATTGATAACCGATTGGACGCCAAAATTTCGGGAATGAAGACTATGAATAAGTTAATTATAATATAGCACAGAATATTGTGGGATCCATAATATAGCATAGTGCGGTATCCATACGATTTTACGACATATGTTCTCGTTACAGCGCCTACTATAGGTAGAACGCAAAGTAACTTTTTGTGCACTAAAGCTAATGTTTTATAGTTGGCTGTAGAGTTAATGGATACAACTTAACCGTCGACAAGGACCTTTCGTTATAAAATTACACTTCGGTATTAAACTTTTTTTTATTTTTTATTCCGTGACTAGTATTCGAAATTTTACAAAGCGTGTTCATGCTATCCCACATCTATTGTGCGCAAATTCCTCTGAAGAATTCTAACAAAAGATTTGTACATTCATCAGTTCAGAACATAGTTACTATTATCATCATAATTAATTATAATAATTCTATAGATAATAGTGTTAAATTTCAATTATTTAACTGAAAGTGTTCTTACCTTCATTAACCAACACCAGTTCTATTGTTTCGCCCTGAACAGCGTTTAATATTTGTATGCATTGCACCTCTATATGACTGCCCTCTTCACCGATGTTACATATCATATCATTCCGAACATCCTCTGGTTGCAACAAAATTGGTGCATTCGGGTATAAGAAACTCTTTCCATTGATTTGAACGACTCCGTTGTTTTGTAAAACTGGAATTATTTATTTGTGTATGAGGAAAATATTATCAACTCTTTTTCTTTCTACATCTAAATTCTAATAACATATAAGAACTTGTCTGACATCCATCGTTTATTCTAGTCATCTTAGAACAACGCACAGGCGACATTTTTAAGGAGTTTACAGTAACTAATTTCTGATGTCACAAGTTGCTTTTTTTATCGAAGCACGGTAATGTGGCTGCACTACACCTGATGCTAAGTGAAGTGAAGCCAAAAGAAAGTGTACAGTACCTAAATTACATAGAAGATATTGCCTCACTTAAGATTCGAACCTTAGAAAGAACTCTCGTTAAATGTACCATAATATATTTCACTATTATGTTGTCAGACTAAAAAGGCGATAAGAACAAAAAAGACGATAATATACTTACAAATAGGCGCAGGATAATAAGGTTTCTTTGGAATAGCATCACTAATATATCTGAAATCGTTATCTCTTACATTGACAACATTTTTGTCAATGGACAAATAAACAGACTTCACTCCAGGATGTGATGTATCTTTTGTATCCTTCAAGGATTTTAACATTTGCCCGTTTATTATTAAATCTGAGTCAGTTTCTTGATATTGGCTTGGGTCATTCTAAAAAAAAGACCATAACTTACAACTAGCCATAACGGTAGATGTACAAATTATTGCTTCGTCCAATTTTTCCGTCTTGCAATGCAATGCAATCAGCCCTGTATTACATACTACCCACTGCTGAGCACAGGCCTCCTCTACTACTGAGAGGGTTTAGGCCATAGTCAACCACGCTGGCCTAGTGCGGGTTGGCAGACTTCGCATACCTTCGAAATTTTTATAAAGAGCTTCTTAGGTATGCAGGTTTCCTCACGATGTTTTCCTTCACCGTTAAAGCGAACGATAATTGATAAACAATACACACATAACTTGGAAAAGTCAGAGGTGTGTGCCTTGGGTCTCGAACCTCCGGACATTGTCTCGGCAGACCGTTCACTTCCCAACTAGGCTATCGTCCACCTACCGTCTTGCTAGATACTTAATTCTATTAAAAATTTGTATCAAATGACAAAATATCCAATTCGAAACATTATGACCAAATAAAGTATGCTCTAAAAAAATTGGAACCACCGTTCACCACAACACCATGAAAATGTACCTGTTTATCTAACAACATGGAAGTGTAGTTGAAACCGGAGTATAAAAGCATAGCATTCGCAGTTAAACCTGCGCAGGAGTCGGAACCGCGCGCTCTGACCCAATATCCGCCGCTGTTTTGTGACATCCTTACTATTACGTCCATACGCTCACCTGCAAATTTTCGAATTCAATAAAACATATCATGTTGTAAATCCATTTTTTTATTGTTTAACAAAAAACACAATAACATTAAAAACTGCAGTAATTAAATTGTGTTACAGTCGTAAACGTCACAACACAATTAATGTGAAAGTAGCATAGGTACTTATAAAAGCAAAAATACGTTTTCGAAATTATTATATCAGACACTTTCAGTATCAGTTAATTTAAAAAGGGTTAATTCCGTACAATCCGGTATATTAAATAATAGCACTTCCGTACTATTGCCGTTAAAAAGGTGCATAAAACACACGTTAAAAAGGTGTGTAAATTGCATAAGTTGCAAACACACTGTCGTGCAACCGTATCGCACACACAAGTATACAGTTCAACAAAAACTTATTTCAAAAGCATTCTCTTTCGATCTAAAATTGTTGCGTAATCAGGAATCTATTTAGACAACTAAGTAAGCCTTTTTAAAAGTTAACATTTAGGTTGCAGCTGAGTTTTCAGAATACTACATTTCATCTATGTGATTTTTAATTACCGAGCTAACATATTATTATACGTAACAACAAAACGGCTAGTGAGGCTTTTGTTATTAATATCTCCCGTCGTCTCACCGTCTCACCGGACTATGAGAGTGAAGGAATAGCGAGTGCACCTGTGTATTGCGCACACACTTGTGCACTATAATATCTCCTGCGTACCTGGCTGATCTCCGTTGAGATTGGCCGCCGTGGCCGAAACTGGCTAGGAGGATTTCATTAATATCTCCCTATCAAAATTTGAATACACTTCAGCTTCTCTGGAACATGCCTATAGTGCAGTCAGACAAAACGTCTATACATATATAGGTATGCATTGATATAAATCTATTTAACCGATTTAATCGCGTTTTTTTATTTTCATTTTCTCCCCATGTTTCGAAAGCTTTACAGCCTTTGTTAATTAGTTTTATTTTAATGTCTAACATTCCCGTAAATATAAGGAATCACTATATATGTATAAGCAATTGCTTTAAAGCTTTGTGGGTATCTATGTATGCAGAGAGATTATAATTATGTGTAGATTCTTCTATGGCTGATTCCATCACTATTCCTCTTTGTATCAGGCGCACAGAGCATTATTTTATCATTAAACAATAAACTAGTATTGCTCGCGGCTCCACCCATGTGCAAAAGTTTTACGGGGATGAAAATATTTTCCCGGGATAAATAGTAGCCTATATAGCACTCAGGAGTAATGTGACTTCATATTAATGAAAGATGTTTTTAAATTCGGTTTAGTAGTTCCAGAGATTAGCGCGTTCAACCAAACAAACAAACTCTAAAATATTAGGTATTATAGATATATTATATATAATATAGTATAGATTACCCTTTAAAAATCTATTTAATTTAAAAGGCGACCTAAATAATATTATACGTCACTGGTTGATGGATTCTCGAATCATTATTTCGACACATATCAATTTTTTGTTTCTTATTGCGTAAGTTAAAAAAAAAGTAACTTCATGCTCCATCAGCGTGATGAAATTATAAAAAAGTATGATTTAGAATGTACTAATGTTGCCAACACTCATTATTTGGTTAAGTATTGCGAATAACACAAATCATTATGGCACTAGTACTCGTTAGTCAATGTATAGTGCTTAAATTAAAAGTCAAAGTAGGCCCAGACACTTTCAAATTACATTGAATTAAGTTGAATACATATTGATTTTTAATATTGCTGCAATCACCGTAATTAATGAAGAAATTTATTGAACTCTTTTTAGCCACAAGAAATATAAATAAAAAGCCTGTTACAAAATCAAAAATAACAAACAATTGCATAAACTTGAATTTCCATAAACCATTAAACATAAACCACAGCAAAGGAAATGCAAAACAACTTTAGACAGAAAGTGAAATTATAAAACGAAACCGGTTTTATAGTGACCTTAAACTTACGCTGGCAAAAGTTAGATGGCTGAGTTAGTCGCCTTTCTCCTCTCACTCGCCGCAATAACAGTAAAAATATAAATTACAACTGCCAACGATAGCACTGTTACTAAACCCGCTTCATATAAAACTACATTTACTTACGAATACACATTTTTACGAGTATCTTTGATTTACTTTCGTTTTTGGTTAGCTTTGTGTTACTTAACATGTTTTTTTTTATTACAATTATCTAACCACTGGAAAGTTCCAGTGGTTAGACAATTGTAATAAAAAAAAACACGCAATTATTCAAAATTACACAAATAAACTCAAAATATATACGGTGTCTAAAGACGCTACACAGCTAGATATGGTCATTGATATTATCTGACTAGTAGATATATATAAAAGATGTGTAAATACGAAAGAACTTCCTATGTCCTTTGTATTAAGGTTGAAGATGCACTGAATGCCCGGGGATGTACAGTCAGCAGCATAAATAGCTGTACAAAATCAAAATTTCAAATCGCCTATATACGCGTTAAGATAAACTGAAAAAAAATTCTTCGTATGAAGTAAAGCAAATCTCCATTATTTTATTTTTGTGAAGAGAAGAAAAATATTAGTAAGAACACAAAAGCATGTAGGCAATTTGAAATTTTGAATTTGTTCAGCTGCTTATCCTGCTGACTGTACCAATATCCTACTAATATTATAAAGGCGAAAGTTTGTATGTATGTATGGATGTCTGGATGTATGGATGTTTGTTCCTCTTTCACGCAAAAACTACTGAACAGATTTTGATGCAATTTGGAACACGGGTAGATCATGTCCTGGATTAGCACATAGGCTACTTTTTATCCCGGGAAAAGATAAACCAGGACTTTTATCCCGGAAAAACTTTTTAACGCGGGCGGAGCGGCGGGCAAAAGCTAGTCAAATATAAGAAATCAAAAACGCACCTTGACCTACATACTTCTAAAACTATGTGGCGTCTATGTACTGACATCAGTGACGTACTTTCATTTTCTAAGTTCTTCTCCTTTTTGTTTATTTAAGTCGCTACGCAGACGATGTTAAGTGGTACAAGACACACGTAATAGTTTCGGCATTATGTCCATATTTTGTTATCATAAAATAACTATGATACTGACATGGCTACAATGTTTTTTATTTGTATATCAGTTTTTTACTTGCCCGATCACTTTTTTTGAAACATATTTCAATTAATCGTCTGCGTGTTGCCTAAAGCAAAAGGGAATACAATAGGTAGTATCACTACTAAAAATACAAATTAATCGAATGATTAATAAGAATTAATTGAAAACATAAAAAGTAAAACAACAATTATGATAATGGTATTTTATCCCAAAATCTACAAATTTGAATAATTCTTGTCCAATACGTATGTTATGGAAAACGTGCGATATTATATTACACGTAATAATACAATTTACGACGTACCTAACTTAAAATGTTTTTTCTTTTTATTCCAATGCATCCATAAAAGTCGTAATAAACCTAAAGTTCTCAACTTTTATTTTCTTTTTAATCACAAAATTATATTCTGTTTATATTATAACTTATATTCCTATTCTCTTATAAACTGTCAATTCACAGCAATAAATCTGTCAGTAGAATTAAGTACTTACTTACGACTTTTACTAACTGACTTAGTCCTTACGTAGTAGGTAATTTTCTTACTGTAAGTTCGTCCTTACCTGGATATAATTGTACATTGCGTGTCATCACTGGTTTGACAGGTCTTCCATCTGTTGCAATGATCATCAAGTCATGTCTATCGATGTTTATCGTTACAGGGCATTCTATTGCTGCAGCATTAATGAGCCTTAACCTGTATGCATATCCAGGCAGAACGAATAACCTGGAAATAGCAAATTTGTGTGGTTTTGTAAAAAATCGTTCATGTATTATTACTGTATGGCCCTAGAATTTTGGCTTGTGTTTGTAAAACTAAACGATGGTCAAATATCTTATTTAACATTTACTTCATTATCTGCATTTTATTAAATAGAACTGACTGTTAACCAACTATATGTCCTATATTATATACCTAGACATAAAGGTTACAAACGTACGTATGCGAATCTTTATCCTTGACTTTAAAAGACTTCACGATGTTAAAGCAAGCTAAAATAAATCATTATATGTTTTAGGTTAAAACTTTAGAAACTGAACAAGATCTAATCACAATTCTTCTAAACCCAGAAGTGTCAGCTTTTCCGATTTAAGAAGTAACACCTACTTTGTAGTTTCCTCGTCGTCGTTAATAACAAGGGCATTTGGCTGAATCCGGCTTGTATCTTCCAGGCTGCCTGTCAACGGCACTGGGAACTTGGCAGCTATGATCAGTGAGTTTTCATTGCTCCTATCGAAGTCGTATACAGAAGCATGTGGCTCCAAAGGTTGTGGTTGGTTTACTACTAGCAATCCGTATACACCGTCGCTTTGATGAGCAACTGGAAAGTAGGTTATACATGAAAAAAAAATGTTTTCTGTTACGTGATGATGAGTAAGTTTAGATTTTGTTTCTCCTTTTATATGTATATACATAACTTATGTATTGTATTCGTAATACGTAATATCATTCTTTCAAATACTTAGCAGCCTATTTTTATAACGTTTGTTACGAAATCTGTTCAACAGCCTTTACAAAAAAGGAAAATTAAATTACACTAATTAGACACTAAAGTCGTACATACTTTAATATACCCTTCAAGATCTTCGTGAAAAGATACGTTGATCGCTGTATACACGTAAAGGAAAGTGGTTACATGATGACTATTAAGATTAAAAACTGCAGTTTATTACACCATTTCCTTCCGTTAGGCTAGTCTACCTGGGGTTTAATCCTCCAAGATTTATAATTGTAGATGTAATTAATCATTGGTTTAAAATTATTCACAGATTATAAAATCCCATTATAAAATGGAAGTATTTTAATAATACAAATCGTAATCGTCATATAAATCTCCTGAGTTAATTTTAAAGCCACCTATAAAAATAAAAATCATTTATTCATCATATAGGCTTATAAATAAGCGCTTATGACAAGCCATGACAAAGTAGACAATAACAAATTTACAAAGGTACATACAATGAAATAATTTAAAGCACCTACATTAAATAACAAGCAACCAGCACGGTCTGATAGGTACAGAAAACACGGACATTGGCGACGGGAATAGGGCTAGAAAAACGAAGAAAAGAAACGCCCCGATCCTTGCCGGTGAGGATAAAAAGGTTCTAGCCTATCTAACCTACCAGCCTTTCACTGGCTACCTAAGCGATGACGACCCAAAGAAGAAAGGCAGAAAGAAACTCCGGGCTTAATTTTTTCATCATCAATTGTTAGGATTTTTTCATTTCATCACGTCTGCTATGAAAAGCGTCAAATAAGGTGAACAAAACACATACATACCAGAATCAGCATGATAGAAAAATGTTCCCGGAGATGAAGCCACAAATGCATACTTATATGTAGACCCAAATTCTATAGGGCACTGCGTCACCATAGGAACTCCATCCATGAAAGGTGTTCCTTTTTGCTCTATCCCATGCCAATGGATAGCAATACTCTGATCAGGAATTCTGTTCGTCACTTCTACTACAATGACGTCATTAACACACGCGTGTATTGAAGGACCTGGTGCCATCCCGTTTATGGAAATCGGAGCTTTATTTTCTCCGACAGAAGGCTCGATGTTGAATTTGTAGTGACATCTTTTCGGCTTCACGTTAAATTTGCACGGCCGGTAACATTTCTCTAGAAGGCAATGCAAATTAGAGCCATTTATATGATTAATATAGGGTGTCATATTGTAATTATAACTACTTATCAAATATTGGACATTAGATAAATGTTGGTAATTCACACTTAATAAACCACACACACACACACTCCCGCCTGTTATCCCGAAGGGGTAGGCAGAGGCACAACTAGTGCACCCACTTTTCGCCATTATTCCGTCCCATGATGTGATAGGGGGCGAGCCTATCGCGATATCGGGCACAAATTCCAGACTCCGGGATGATACTGAATAGAAAAACTCAATATCACTTTGCCCGACCCGGGGATCGAACCCGAGACCTCAACTTTGCAGTCGTACCGTAATACAACTACGCCACCGAGGCAGTCAATTAATTTAATAAACTAATGCATATTACACATAGTACAAGACCAAAAATCTGAGTTTTTTGTAAGAAACTCATCGTCTGTTGCTCTCAAATATTGGTGTCGAAGCTCTACTTTAAACGCCAAATAAATATTTCAGTTAATTGTACTTTTTGATGTAGTCACCACCAAAGACCCGAATGTTAATAAAGTACCTACTTTATGGCTTGTTAAAATAATCATATTTTAACTCCGTCATTTTACTAAAATGAAATATGGAAATTATGTCTCTACACTTTGATTAGGTAAGTATTTAAAGGAGGTAAACTTTGTTACTCTGCCCTGTGGTCCGGGGGCATCTAGAGAATTCCGCCACGGCATCCCCTGCCTGTCGTAAGAGGCGACTAAATGGGGTAAGGGAGATTACAAGCAGTGGGGAGCTGCTCGCTTGACAAGTAGTCAACAATTTAAACGGACATGAGGTGGACCACAATGCAGGTGGTCGGTATCCTGCAGTTATGGACGCCAAAGGCGTTCTTTATAGTTCGAGGGCTTCTTAGCCCCCTTATTTAGAGAGGGGCAGTAATGCGGCGTCACGCAGGGGCGACTTCGTGCAGCTATCTTCGTGCAACAAGATAACCAGGGGCCTTTCGTGTAAGCGCCGACGAAGGCCACCGCGGGCTTGGGTTGGTATGCCGGTGTAGCGTGTAACTATGTACATAGAGTTAGGGACTCGGTCCAATGCGCGCTCGGATGATGCTATACTCCCGAGTGTCGACATTGGACTGTGTGAACCCAACATAACCGTCCCACTCACCCCCCGGTGGTGGTAACGATAACGCGTTTTTCCCCGCGATAAAAAAAGTATGAGCTACTATCATATGTCTAACAAAGTAAATCACACCAAATATTGGGGAAAAGCACATCGCTTATTCTGTTGGAATAGTTACTAACCTAGACAATGTTCAGATAATATTTTTCTATACAATTTCACATCAATATGAGTAATCAATCGACTAATTAACATAACCAACCTGTATTCTTTACTGTATCTTCTAGTACATTCGTAGTATAGGAAACAGCACTGTCTAACGACGCTTTCCCATTATTACTAATATTTGCAATCACAAGCAAGCAACAAATGAACACTTTCATTTTCATTTTCACCTTAATACTATTTCTAATGTGAGATCACGTTGCACAACCGGTTCCGAGAATGTTTAGTCTACAACTGGCGGGGCAAGTCTGTCGGGCTTGTAACGTGTGGCTAAACCTCTAAACTTCTAAAGGTTCATACAGACTTGTTTGGCACGCGTGTAAAAATTGAAGATTTGAGCACAATCGAAGTACCTGTTGACTAGCATAGGCGATACAATACAGGTTATGATTCGGTCATAATCACTTTTTGACATTTAGTGAACTAATTACTTGTATGTGTATTGAATGGTGTCTTCGTGATGTAAACATTTAAGTTTTATCGATTGTCATCTTATCGGAAAGCAAAAAATGCAGTTTGTCTATAACTCATATCACACCTTTATCCCCGAGGAAGTGCAGTAGCACCCACTTTTGGTTCTGGGTTCCGTCCCTTAATATGGCTGACCACATCTTCAGCCTGGTCATAAGAAAACAAAACTTTGTCACATAAAAAATTGCGTTTAATAAAAATCGAGTCTATCTGTAGGCACCTTTGCTGCTTGTGTTATTATTTCCTAAAGAATAAGAGTAAACGAAATAAAATCTGTAACATCGTGAGAGGCGAGTACATTGTTGAGTTAATATCTTGCTTTTCTTTATATTTTTTTTTATAAAGTCCACGGCTTAGAATACATTATTATCGCCGCGAGTAATCTTTTGCTGAACATACGGCCCTCCCGAAGATAGTCAGGTCGACCTGTTGTAAGCAAATTGCACCCAGGAATGATCACTTATAAAACCGAGATAAATATAACTGAAAAAAGGAAAATGTACAGGCAGTAAGATAACCTCAACTTACAGCATTGTTTTCATCAAATCAATGTAAGTGGAACACAAGATTAGGTTTAATATAAACAATAATATATTAAAAAAATATTAAATGCTAGCGCACTGACCTCGAAAGATAGCTGTTTTGGTACAAAATCATTGATGACCGGTGTACTGCAGCATTGACTAGAGGATACTAAATTGTTAATTTAAGCCTTATTGTATTGTATTGTATTGTATTAGCCTATAATGTCCCAATGTCGAGCAAAGGCCTCCCCAAGATCCTTCCATGAATCGCGATGCTGCGCTACAGTGAACCAATTACTGTTAAATGAATCCAGTTCATCCCGCCATCTCTTCTTTGGTCTACCTCTACGCCTACGAGCAGTGTCAGGGCTCCACAAAGTGGTAATCCGGGCCCAAAGTTCATCAGGCATACGACTAATGTGGCCAGCCCAGTTCCACTTAAGCTTAGCGGCTTTCTGAGCTACATCGGCAATTTGAGTTTTGGAACGCAAATCGGTGTTTCGAACGCGATCTGTTAACCTAACACCTAGAATACTGCGCTCCATTGCCCGTTGGCAAACCTTGAGCCTGGACTTTTGCTTTTTGGTGAGTGGCCAGGTTTGAGCACCGTAAGTCATGATGGGAAGGATGCAAGTATCCAGGAGCTTCCGCTTGATGTACATTGGAAGATTACCTTTAAGCAACTCCTTCATGGACCAAAAACTACGACAGGCCTTGTCTATGCGTCGCTCTATTTCGCGGTCTTGTCTCGCCTCAAATGAGACAATTTGGCCCAGATAGACGTACTCGCTGACATACTGCTTTTCTTTTCCATACACGGTGATTTTATCATTGCGGTAGTTCATCATGACTTTGGTCTTTGTCATGTTCATTTTAAGTCCAACCTCAAGGCTTGTATCGCTGAGATCTTCCAGCATGGTCTGTAGTTCAGAAGCCGAAGATGAAAACAAAACGATGTCATCAGCAAAGCGCAGATTTGTTAATCTGTTTCCGCCGACATCAATACCCTGCCCATCCCAGCTAGCCGCCAGCTTCCTGAAAACACCTTCGAGGGTGCTGGTGAATAGTTTGGGAGATAGCGGGTCTCCCTGTTTCACGCCCTTCTTTATACAAAATTTTGTGCCACTTGTTTCCAATTTTATAGATGCTGTGCTGTATTTATAAATATTTTGTATCAGTTTTATGTAAGTCGGTTCTATATTTTGATTTTGGAGTGCAGTAAATATTGAGGTATGTGAAATGCTATCAAATGCTTTGGTATAATCGACAAATTTAATTTAAGCCTTAACATGTATAAAAATCATAATATAGGATTAGAAAAAAGTTTCGTGATATCGTTTCAGTGCATTTACGCCATTTCATTTGTAAATGAGTAACGCTGAGTTTGACAATTGTAATAATTGTTAAACAGATGCCACTAGGCATCTCCTTTAAAGAGATAATAAAAATTAAATTAAAATTTAAATAACCCCCGACACAAATAATCTCTAAAAAGTAAAATAATAATAGTGTATTTGTCGTTTAAGTACTCTACTTAATATTGGGACCGCTAAAGAGGTATTTTCATCTCCCTGGTCCGGAGTTCGGTCCGTCATGTATAAAATCATAATATAGATTAAATTAAAGGTTTTTATAGTTACTATTGAGGACAATCATTGGTCATTTTCATGATGAAGTCAATAATAAATGATAATAATGATATAAAGACACGGTGTAGAGATTCCTTTGCATCACGAATAGGTCGGTTTGGCCATAGTAAAACTCATTATCTCACTGAAAATCGATTCATAAAACGCTAGTTGTAGCAAAATGCATCTGGTAAAGTATACTTATGATCTGCATCCTACTAATGTTTGTAAGTATGTCTGAATGTATGGATTTATGGATGTTTGTTACTCTTTCACGCAAAAACTACTAAACGGATTTCGATGAAATTTGGCACACGAGTAGATCATATCCTGGATTAACACATAGGCTACTTTTTATTCCGGGAAAATATAAACCGGGACTTTTATCCCGGAAAAACTTTCTAACGCGGGCGGAGCCGCGGACAAAAGCTAGTACGAAATAATAGTAAAAGCCAATTTGAATTAATAGATCTATTCTGTGACACATATTACAATGAAACTAATTCAAAAACATTTTTTTATGTAAAAGTACAATGCAAACTCAGACTACTTGTTGTAATAAACATACTCAGTTATGGTGCAATTTGTCTCAATATAGCTGGCCTTCAAAGAAACACGCCAATTTCAAAATCACTGCCACGCATGGTCGTTTTTCTCGCAACACTTGATGAATATTACCCATATTCACCTAGTGGGTACCTAGAAATGTGTAATGTATAAATTATATAGAATCATTTTAAACTAAACGTGTCGCAACATATACATAGAATATAACAGTAATTTCATATGATAAAACATAGTATATTTACCAGAATAGTTACCAGTTTAATTGTTGCCGTGCAGTTGGTAAGTTAGCTAGGTTAGAGTCTGTATTGTCCTCACCGGTAAGGATTGCGACGCGTTTCTCCCATTAATTTTAATAAAAAATATTCATCTATTTTTATCTCCTCTTTACTGCCAGCCCGAGCTTAGCTTCTTTATATTAATTTATTCATTTATTTTGTTCCCATTAAAAACGTCTGTAGGTAAATAAGTGTCTATTTTTAATAATTATTATTATTAATTGAATGTATCTTGACTTATCATAAGTGCAACTATGTTCGCCTACGCAATAAATAAAGTATTTTTTTTTTATTTTAGTATTTGATGTCTGGAGACTGAATACTCTATTATTCCTGATGTAATGACTTATAAATAAACACACCTCAAATCATTATTATAGGCCAAGCTAGACTACGAAACGCAAGTCTTTTAGAATCAGGGTTTAGGTACATTGATTTAGCTACTTCCGTCGAAATAACGAAACCTTGTTGAAATCAACAAATAGCACAATGCATTACGTGTGGTAAATTATAATCGACGATTTGAATACAATAAGTAACACAATAGAAGTGATTGTTTATTTATGTTCTAATTAAAAATTCTACATGTTGATAAAGTAACGGAAACCTTCTATGACATTTTTGAAGTTTACCATATCTTTAAAGTGCTATATATTAAGACAGCTACGAAAGAGATCTAAAATTAAAATTTTACAACAGTGACAAATTTGTACATAGCCTGCAATGTTGTAGCAAAGGTATAAATATTAACAGGGACTATATCCGCAGCAAGTAATTCCGCGGGCCTTTGTGCCTCACACAGCATAAAATATACCATCTTCTTCTCTTTGAAGCAGAAATTCTCCCATCCGCAGCAATAAACAGATCTTTCAAAATCTTCTGAAGCATTAACTAACTTCTGACAAAGGAAACAGTAGAGAAAGAACACTGAGAAACAATAAGCGAAGATAGGTATGAACGCAAACAATTCCTGTAAAGGCAAATACAGAAGAAGCAAGAGACAAACTGCATGCGACCCAAAATTGACGCCTAATGATACGCTGTACAAGGACTTCAACTTGCCAATAACACAGAGAATTAAAGAGTGACGCTCTACCAGAGAAGGTAGAATCTTCTTTACGTGTGCCTGGTGATCTTTTAGATTGTGGTAATCATTAAACGACATCATTTCTGCAGTTAAAATCCGGTACATGACAGCAGTATGCGCGATCAGCAATAAGAGTAGAGCCTGATAATTCAGTACAGCGGTGGCAATGGTACATTCTTGCAGGCATAATATAAATGAGCATATTTCCTTATTCGGGGATTGCGTTAGTGGCTCCAGACCTAAAATGAACAAACAATAACAGATTATTTAGCAACTTTCTATAATTATTGACAGTCTCGGTGGATTATCGTATTGAGTGCGCGGCACGATTATCACGCTGAGGTGTCAGGTTTGAATTATGGGTCGGGCAAAATGTCTTCTCATCATCAGCTCGGAGTCTGGAATGTGCCTGGTAAATGGTGATAGAGCCGCCCTCTGTTTCAACAGACCTAATATAGTTCGCAAAATTTGTGTCTGTTACACATCTGCCTACCACTAAACGAAATGTGTATGCATATAATAATTATGATCAATATCGGTATTATAATATATTATGTCTATTTCTAGACTGGTGGTAGGACTCTTTTTTTTATTTTTATATCATTGAATGACGAGCCGAGCATGCCGTTCGCCTGATGGTAAGCGATACGACCACCCATAAACAGTAGAAATACCATCCAGAACCTTGATTTACAAAGTACTGTGTGGCATTCCACTGCGCTTGTCATCCTGAGACATAAGGTTTCTCATTAGGTCTCATTATATTATCCAGTAGTAACTCAAGGTGCTGGATGGTGTTTCTACAGTTTATGGGCGTTATCGCTTTGACCATCAGGCGAACGGTACGCTCGTCTCGTCATTTAATGCCATAAAAAAAAATTAAACCAAGTGGTTTTGTCGGTGTCTCCGCCAACTTCAAAAAAAATTCTCGTAAAAGTACCGCTATGTACCTGTGTAAAAAGTATAGGTTAATATTGTTCCAATTTCAATTTTAACAAACATCTAAACATCTTCACGTTGTTCTACATTTATAATAAATAGGTATCCTTACCAACACAAGGAGTCAAGGAGTAATCATTACTAACATCAGCTCGATGCGGCAGATAAATGAAGCATTGGTCGATATAGTTGACAGCATAAAATCCTATTATAATGCGTTTGATGATCTTCAACATTTTTTTGTATTTCTTCCGCGATGCATCTGTCTGCCGTGCCAGTTCATCGCTTAACGCTATTGTCTCCAGAATTTCATTTACCTGTGGTCTGGTTTATCAATAAAATATTATGAGATTCACCGACAAACTATGGTCTAGATTGCCTTCCACTTAGAAATGAGTAGATTTATTAGCATAGGTATAGCTGTGTTTAAAGATGGTCGTGTTAATATTTTCTTAAAATTTAATTTTGGCATGAATATTCATGCCAAGATTCAGATTATAGACTCTATAGTAGGTCATTCTCCCACGAAGATACTCGATGAGATAGACGCGACGCATCTCCCAAGCGAGTTATAGTTTCGTACGCGTATCCTACCAGTCGCTCGTAAGTATAAATACAGCACATAAACCAAACCATGACCAAAGCCATGAGAAATACCACAATTGCAATTTTTGTACAAGTAACCAGCTAACTTTTGCCTTTGCAGTCAGTAAGTCCGTTTGTGTGCTGTCTCTCAACCGACCGTAATTTCATATATTACTTATATTCTGAAATACTTACTTACTTATCTGTGGAAACTTATAATTGGCTCTAAATTTTATAAATACGTTATAACTTGTAATTTATTTGTGATCTAGCTGTTAGTTTCCTTATAAGAATAAAATAAAACAATATAATATGGTCGCGTCTCAGTCGCGTCACTTTTGAGTATCTCTGTGAGAGAATCACCTCAACCTTAAAATTAGTAGTGAATTAGTAGTACTTCCTCAGGCGTGGTGTTCATAATTATACATTTATTTATATCTATAATGTGAAGCCTACCTTTTACTGAGAAACCACCAGCTGTCATTAGCGATGAATATCACAAGAGACACGTTTATGTAGCTCTTGATGTAGTCGCCGATGGTCTGCGCAAACTTCCATTGATATACAACACTACCTACACCATACACGTAGATCAACAAGAACAAATGAATAGACCAAAATACCGCTGAAATAAATTATGAAGTCATGAGCAAATATAGACAAAGTAGATAATTGGGCTGTAGCCAAGCTGCCTTTATACTATCGTTAAGACTAATAGAAACCATAAATAATTAAGGGAATGGCGTATTATCTTATCCATATGTAATTCTTAAACATGTCGAGAAAAATCACTGTTGATATTTTAACATCTACCCACTCGACATTGGCAAAAACAACGATGGGACGGTGGAGCTATTATCCAAAGTACCATTGTAAAAAGGCATCTTGGCTACGGGTTCATCATACAGAAGAAAGGTCATTAAGTGATCTTCTAGAACATAGCGCAGAGGGCATGCTATATTTTCGTTTCTACTAATCAAGTTTACCGTTTAAAGGTTTATTAAAGGCCATCTCGAAGGCGATCAAGAAACGATTGACGGATGAAGATATAGCCATTTAGCTATATCTTCTGTGAAGATTTCTGTGAGGTGTCAGAGGGTAATTTCACAAACATATGGCCTGAAATAAGGTACACAGAGTGGGGATGACATACATTACACACGGATAGAACTATTGATCAGTGAATGATCATAAAAAAAATAACATTTAGATAAAAATTTACGATCCAACTATCAAGAAAAATTATAACTAATAACGGAGGTTATTTTTCACATAATATAATATCTATATATATGTCGGAGACAGTGACGGCCGATATCGATACACATAGGTTCACATAATAAAAGTCACAAATGAATTCTCTTTAACTCGCTATTTATTGTTCGTTGGTCAATTATTGCGTAATAAACTGTTCACAGAGTACAATACCACGTCAGGATTCATTATTAACTTTGGTTATTATAACACATTGCATATTGAGGCAATTACTTAACTAAACTTCTCCATTGTAATCCACTCATCTCGTAACAACTCTAATTACCATAGTAACCGCTTTACTAAGCACTGTCCGATATGAAAACCTCCATAGTAACCACAAAGTATTAAACTGCACCGAACTAGTTGCTTCAATTGATTCGGCACCCTTTTTATACACCCAACTGTAACTCCCACTACGAGTCCGACTGGTTTATCGCACGATTATTATTTTATCTTACCCGACGTAATATATTCAGACACCCTCAATGAGATTAATAAAAAGGAATCTGCCGACATATATATAATAACTAAATACCAATATTTTGGAAAATATTTATTAATTTATTTTTGTTTATATGTACTTAATTATATATTTTTTTTTAATTATTATTTTGATTATTGGTCACCAGCTCTACACTAAATCCGAAGTTACACAAGGATAGTTTTTCGCATATGAGCGGCAGTTTCTTGCTATGCGATAATCTATCGCCTAGTGTAAACAAACGGTGCGAATGTCGTCTGTCAAAAGCAAGTATTTCCCCATAAACTCTACTTGGTCACCGCGTGTGTAAACAATTCGTATGATTCTCGCAACTCGAATTTGGAATGGCGAGTCTCGTACAAAATGAGTACAGCACGATTTGTTCGAGGTAAGCATCAACACTTGCGAATCTCGCCCAAGAACTGTTTACACTAGGCGAGACACGTGTGCGAATATCTCCTCAAGAATACTGGCATGTAGTTTTAACAATCGGAGGAGCGAGTCTCGCCTTTGACACTCGAATCCGAGTATCGTTTTGTTGCTACGAGTTTTTATACTAACGTAAACAAC
Organism: Lapara coniferarum; assembly: GCA_949316025.1. Classification (NCBI taxonomy): domain Eukaryota; kingdom Metazoa; phylum Arthropoda; class Insecta; order Lepidoptera; family Sphingidae; genus Lapara; species Lapara coniferarum. The sequence continues at coordinate 29,560,057 of OX438919.1, forward strand.
CACACGCTTTAACGGTGAAGGAAAACATCGTGAGGAAACCTACATGTCTGAGAATTCTCCATAAGAATTTCGAGGGTATGTGAATTCTGCCAATCCGCATTAGGCCAGTGTGGTAGACTTAGGCCTGAAACCCACTCAGTAGTAGAGGAGGCCCGTGCTCTGCAGTGGGCAGTATATAATACAGGGCTGGTATTATTATTATTATAAACAAACACAAGAGAGAATCGCATATGATAATCGCTTACGATTTCTCGCCACTCGCATTCGAGAAACTTTTCGTGTGTAAATGACGCTAAGTGAAATTAATGTCGTATTGTCGTCTCCGTCGTGTATAAAGCTGTGAGAAAATTTATCTAGTGTTAGTGTACTTTGAGGTGAAGTTCCATTTTCAGCTCGATCAGCAAAAAACTGTGTTTTCGAATTGTAAAAACTTTAACTTACCCGGGATACAGAGTTATGAGTGTTATGACCGATATATCGCTAGACTTATCTATTATGTAATAGTATCAATAATAACTACAAAGTATGCAGGCGAGTAAATACTTGCATGTGTGTCTACCCATTCAAAGTAAACTAGGTAAATATTTTTTTTTTATTATGAAGTGTTAAAAGGTATGCAAATTAAAATAAAATCAATCCAGTGGGGTTTTTTATCAACCCCTAACTAATAAACAGAAATATTCGAAAACGAATAACGCACCTCCAACTTTATCTCCACCGACAGAAAATCCGACCAAATTCGGTGCGATATTAACAATCCACATTAAACTATCAAAACTAACGTCCTGAAAACGTTGGTTTATGCTACTCAAACAAGCCTTTATCTTATACAGCATTTTTATCTTGACGTTTTCAACTTCCGATGTTGAAACTTCAAATGTTATAAGTCCCTACTATGTGTTTGTAATGACATAGAATTAAAAAAGGAAAGTACTAATTAACGTGCCACCGCTTGTGCGCAATTATATTCTTTAAAAAAAGACTAACAAATAAATGAATAACGTAGGAAATAATCGTCGAAGTAGGGTTTACTTAAAACATATTTTTTATTTGTAAAAAAAAATCCATATAAAGTCATCCAAAACTTAAATGCAATTGTACCAAATCCAAGGAAATTGATGTTACTAGGGAATCACTTATCACACTAAAGTCGCTTAAATTTTATTTTTAGAATTTGATTATATCGCCAAAAGTTCTTAGTACAGGTTTTGAACCTTGTATTATCAACCTCAATGTCTATTTCTACTGCCAAGCAGAGTGTGCATGTACTCACGTGTTTCGATTTAAAGGACATTGTACCCAGTGTAACTAGTCGACATAATGAGACTTAACATCTTATGTCTCAGAATGACGAGCGCAGTGTCACACAGTACTTTGTAGGTCAAGGTGCTGGATGGTGTTAGTACTGTTTATGGGTGTAAACCTCACCACCTTTCATTACACCCCGCGCAACTAACACCACTAATTAAAAATATTCAATAATTACACGAATTAACACCATAAAAAATATACCTATAAGATACTAGCTTTTGCTCGCGGCTTCGAGCGAGAAGAATAGTTTTCCAGTTAAAATTTCATTTAATGTACATTTCCCCGGGATAAAACGTAGCCTTTGTCCTTTTCAGGGCCTCCAACTATCTCCAAACAGTACAAACTAGTTTTTGAGTTTATCGCGTTCAGACAGACAGATGCGGCCGGGGAACTCTGTTTTATAATGTGTATGGATAATTAGTAATATTGTTGGATTTTTTTTATATAAAGCATGTCAAAAATGCAACAACACAATAATTTTTCATTGTATACAATATTAATTTAATATCACTAGTGCAGAGTGTTACATCTAATAATTCTATTTTAGTAAGAAGAGAAAGTAAATAATATGTTTTTATAACACATCAAACAAACTTAGTAGGTACCTAATAAACTAAGCTAATTTAATACAAGTTTCAAAGTCTATTAATTCTTCTACGGATTCTCGTGATTGATCTAGGACCTCTAGGTCCTAGGCTACTATAATATAATTCTTGAATACTTGCGGTTCTATATTTTGAATACAGTAACAAATTTGTAAATATTTTGCATGGTAGAAGCGAAGGTGCGAATATGTATCGGAATGACCCCCGCTGCCAACATGATCACCGGCTTCTGAGCTTGAACTAACATTGTTAAGACTAGCTTCTGCTCTCTCACTCCCAAATGTTGCCAGCCACAAGAATAAACAGCTATTTCAAACTTCTCCGAAGCAGTAGTCAGCCTCTGTCCTTGATAACAATATAGAAAGAAAACGAAAAAACTGTGGAATACAAACGCAGCAAAGTTTAGGCAAACATCTAAAGGTAAAACAAAGAATAAACACAATGAGATTGCGTCTATTCCAAATCCAATCCCTATAACAACGCTGTATACGTCTTGCATCTTTTTTACAGTTCGTAAAATAGAACAATGGCGTATTGTCAAATTTTTTAAACGATCGAATACAGCGGATCTCATTTCCGAAGAGTCGTAGTAATTTTCTGTTAACTCTCTGAACTTTGTTACATCTTCGTAGAGGATTTGAAACATTGCTGTCGTGTGAGAGAAGAGTAATAGCAAAGTGACGTCGTAGCTGGCGACGGCTACTATGGAGGTCAGTATTTGACCTGTTAATATTCCCTGGCAAATAAAGCCATCCAAGCTCGAGTTCTGTGGTTTCAGACCTAAAAACAATATGAAATATTTTATGATATGTTGCATTTTGATTAATTATAATTTTTTTGAGCTAATATCTCACTATCTTAACTTACTCTTATTTATATTACCAGTCTAAAATGAATTATGCTATATACTATACTAATATTATAAATGAGAAATGTTGTGGTAACATCTGGATCTTTGGATGTTCAAATGTTTGTTAGAAGTAAAAGCAGAAAGAGCTGGACGTATTTGGGTGAAATTTGACGCATTTTATATCGTTATTCCACTCCCGACGGATATAGTTGTATTTTAGAACTGATTTTGAAATATATGACGTTGGTGGCACACTGATGATGTCATGGAACGTTACAATGATTCAAAGACTTTAAAGTGGGATATGCTTGTCACGCAGTTGAAACCGCAACCACACCTAGTTTAGTGTAAAAATCACTAGCATACAAGGGTTTGACATTTTTGAAAAAATATTATACTAACATAAAAAAAAACATATTAGGTCGGGGAAAAAGTTTTTTCGCGTATAATATATATAAACTTGTAATAAAATCTCTGTGGCTGTGCTATTTGTATCTGGCTGGTTTTGATGACATTAAAAAGGTTGCATTTCAAAAAAAGAAAGAAATTAGTTAAATGTTATTTTCAGCTATTTATATTTATTTTTCTTTCTGTCAAAATGAGTGAACCTAATGAAGAAATTGGATACATTTTAAAATTTTATTATAAAGTAGTCGCGTAAAAAGGAAAAAATGCACCGCAAGCCGCGAAAAACTTTGTGGCGATTATGGACCTAAACTGCATTAGGTCCATACACGCCACAAACCTTTTGGTCAGTAAGAGTAGCACAAAGTTGTTTTAACCATTTTCAATCCGGAAATTTTGATGTCAATATGCACCACGCTCTAGTCGCCCTGTTACAGATTAAAACTGAAAAGCAAAAAATAATAAACATTTATGGATCACGTACGACAAGAACGTACGAAAAAGGTCGATGTCAAAGGTCGGTCACGCTGCACAGACTGGCCAAAACCTGGGTTAACTCGCAATATGATGACTAGGACTGGTCTGGTACTGGTAGGTCTCTCATATTCAAGTGTCCGTCTGGACGGTTACCACCGCAATGTCTATTTCTACCGCCAAGCAGCAATGTGTATCAGAAGTCCAAAATTCCTACAGCAACGGGATCATGGCACTACTAACAAGATGGAAGAAATTTATCAAACAAAAAAGCACATGTATACTGTAATTAAAAATAAATAAACTTAAATAAAAGAAGTCTTGAATTTTCATATAGAATGCGAAGAAACTTTTCCCTCAACCTAATATTTCTTTAATAAATTCACTCACCGACACAAGAAGCCATCGAAAAATCATCCGTAACCTTTTTAGACGGTATGAATATGCAAACATCATTAACGAAGTGAAATACATAACACGCAATTAGTATTTTCTTAATTTTATTTAACAGTTGCAAATGTTCAAATGAAAGTCTTCCGGATTCCGTTATAAGATTGTCATTGATCACTACGAGATCTAAAAGCTCCTTCAGAGAAGATCTGTAAAGAATATAGTAAGAGATCGTATTACGGTACGACTGCAAAGCTGACGTCTCGGGATCAATCCCCAGGTCGGGCAAAATTATATTGGGTTTTTCTATTCAGTATGAGACCAAAGTCTGGAATCTGTGCCCGATATGGCGATAGGCTCTCGGGGATAAAGAGCTTGAGTGTGTGTAGATCGTATAAAATACCTTCGACACAAAAACTTCACTTGGAAATGCCGCAGAAAGAGTCCGTCTGGGTGGATACCACCGCAATGTCTATTTCTACCGCCAAGCAGTGTGCATGCACTGTTATGTTTCGGTTTGAAGGGCATTGTAGCCAGTGTAACTACAGGACATACTGAGACTAAGCATCTTATGGCTCAGGATGACGAACGCAATAGAATGCCACTCAGTACTTTGTAACACAAGGTGCTGGATGGTGTTGCTACTGTTCATGGGTGGTAGTATCGCTTACCATCAGGTGAACGGCATGCTCGTCCCGTCATTCAATACCATAAAAAAAAAGAATAAAAACACCTCAAAATCGGTCCACTCTGTTTTGAGCTCCGATGACACAGACAGACACACTTATAACCCAAGAGCTGGCAGCGAATTTTGGGAAGGTGCTTTAGGCACTGCCAGACATTGAAAAAATGGTATTTTATGATTAGGAGAATCTCAAATGGTGAGTCGGGCAGGGCAATTGCGGTTATTTTGCAACTGCGCAGTATATAGAAAGTGCAAAAAAATCTACCCAAAAAATATGTTTTAGGCAACTTGGAATAACTTGTATTTTATACTTTAGAATATATATAGTCCAGGTATAAACATGCCAGACCGTTTTATCGGTTATAAAGTACAACCCGACTGACCTGAATGTACTTAATCAGTAAATGGAAAAAATATGTTTTAGGCATTCTGATTTTTTTACAGCTTGTTTATTGATTAATATTGAAGCATAATATGCTCAAACCGCCAGAAGTTTTTTTTTGGCATTGAAGACGAGACGAGCATGCCATTCGCCTGATGGTTAGCGATACGACCGCCCATAAATCGTAGTAACACCATACAGCACCTTGAGTTACAAAGTACCTACTGTGTGGCATTCCACTGCGCTCGTCACCCTGAGAGGCTGAGACATAAGATGTTAAGTCTCGTTATGTTCAGTAGTTACACTGGCTACAATGTCCTTCAAACCGAAACACAGCTGTGCATGCCCATTGCTGCTTGGTGGTAGAAATAGGCATTGCGGTGGTAAAAAATAATTTCTGGCGGTTTGCGCATATTATGCTTCAATATTGAAATCCTCCTAGCCAGTATCGGCCACGGCGGCCAATCTCAACGGAGATCAGCCAGGTACGCAGGAGATATTATAGTGCACAAGTGTGTGCGCAATACACAGGTGCACTCGCTATTCCTTCACTCTCATAGTCCGGTGAGACGGTAATCCGACATGACCGGAGAGAGGTCAGGCGCAGGACCAACGGCTTTACGTGCTTTCCGAGGCACGGGGGTATCACACCGCCAACTTCCTGACTCCGAGCTGCGCCTGAGTAATTTTTTTAAGATGGAAAAGCTCAGTCACACGTTTTTTGGCCCAACCCGGGATTCGAACCCAGGACCTCAGCGCGCAAATCGTACTCGTAACTCGTACGCAATACAACTACGCCACCAAGGCAGTCAAGCAGCTTCAATATTAATCAATAAACAAGCTGTAAAAAAATCAGAATGCCTAAAACATATTTTTGGCATTTATTGATTAAGCCCTCGCGTGCCGGGAGCGTGGATCCACGCTCAAAAAAAGTGTTCAAACTCTGCCGGGAGCGTGGATCCACGCTCGGGCCGATTTCTGCAAAATGTATGAAAACTGAACATCTACAGGTGGTTTCTTTTTAGCTTATTTTTTGTTTCCATTAGATGCAAATCTTAATCATAATATATGAGAATTGAGAAAAGTGGCCGCCATTTTGAACTTCTTTGTTTTGAGGCCGATTGACCTCAAAATCGATATCTGGGCAGGCCTTTAGGTACAGAAGACGTATCCAATGTTAGAATTGTAAAAAGTGGCCGCCATTTTGAATTTCTTTGTTTTAAGGCCAATCGACCTCAAAATCGATATCTGGGCAAGCCTTTAGGTACAGAAGACGGATCCAATGTTAGAATTGAAAAAAGTGGCCGCCATTTTGAATTTCTTTGTTTTAAGGCCAATCAACCTCAAAATCGATATCTGAGCAAGCCATTAAGTACAGAAGATGGTTCCAATGTAAGAATTGAAAAAAGTGGCCGCCATTTTGAATTTCTTTGTTTTAAGGCCAATCGACCTCAAAATCGATATCTGGGCAAGCCTTTAGGTACAGAAGACGGATCCAATGTTAGAATTGAAAAAAGTGGCCGCCATTTTGAATTTCTTTGTTTAAAGGTCAATCGACCTCAAAATCGATATCTGGGCAGGCCTTTAGGTACAGAAGATGGTTCCAATGTTAGAGTTGAAAAAAGTGGCCGCCATTTTGAATTTCTTTGTTTTAAGACCAATCAACCTCAATATCGATATCTGGGCAGGCCTTTAGGTACAGAAGACGGATCCAATGTTGGAATGGAAAAAAGTGGCCGCCATTTTGAATTTCTTTGTTTTAAGGCCAATGGACCTCAAAATCGATATCTGGGCAAGGCTGTATGTACAAAAGACGGATCCAATGTTAGAATTTAAAAAAATGGCCGCTATTTTGAATTTCTTTGTTTTAAAGCCAATGGACCTCAAAATCGATATCTGGGCAGGCCTTTAGGTACAAAAGACGGATCCAATGTTTTTTTTTTTGTTGACGTGGAGAAAGTGACTTATTACTACCGCCCAGTGTTCAAGGGGAACGACTGAGCGGTTATGTTGGGTTCACTGTGCCTTACGACCCGACGTTGAGCCGCCCGGAAAGATGGAAAACGTCGGGCGACCGCCGGGCCGAGTCCCTAACCTATGTACACCGCACGGCATACCAACTAAAACTCCGCGGTGGCCATCTTCGGCGCATTAGGGACGGCTGCGGGCTTCCTCCGACTCACGTCTAAGTCGTCGTCCGCAACCGCCCCTGCGCGTACCGCTGTTGCGGTCCTTCTCCTGTTGTTGCGGGGGCTCAGAAGCCCCCGTACACCGAAGGACGCCCTTGGGGTCCGAGGCAGCGTGTAGACACGCTGCCGTCCATCACGGGGGTCACAGAAGTTGGCTAGACTAATAGGTGGACGGCCCCTCCCGCCCACCCGTGACCCCCGGAGGCCCCTATTAGTCGCCTCTTACGACAGGGGATACCGTGGTGGAATTCTCCAACGCCCCCAATCCACAGGGCGGGAGTTGTCGGTCAGTCGTCTACCCGACGCCTCCTACGTTTCGTCTGGCGGCGGGAGGGATCACCACTGCGCTGGCGATCCCTCTCGGCACTCTCCTTCCGCGAAAGGAAAGATAGATATTTGGGCTTGTCTTTAGCCAAATAGAATAACTCGAGGTTGGAATTTTAAGAACTGCATTCCATGTTAAATGTTCTTGTTTTAAGGGCTATTGGTTTTAAAATCAAAATCCGCTGGACATGGCCACAAACTATAGTAGGTTTCAATTATAGATTTTTTAAATATTATGGCCACCATCAATGCTTATTCAATTCTCTTCAATAACGCAGCTTTGTTATGTCGCAAAATAAAGCATTGAAGAAGAAAAAAGTGTCCCGTGGCAGCAAACAGCAAATAAAGTAAATTCTTCTGTGAAAGCATCAAAATCGGTTAAAAATTAGGGAGTCGTTAACAATTCAATGATTGCTATAAGAATAATTAGCCGTGTAGTAGAAATTATCTTATTATATTTTTCTTCCCCCACATCGTGATGCCCTGTTGGGTGGCCATTAAATTACTGTATCTTTTTATTTATTTACCCCCCATCACCAGTCTTAAAAGGCTACTCAGGTTGATTACTTTATTCATTTTTAAAAGTATCTAATTTTGATGTGATTGCGTATTTAAATTGTTAAATTAGTAAAATTACAATCTCGATTTGTTCTGTTTGGCAAAAGACAAGCCCAAATATCTATCTTAAATCCCATTAGTGTTAAAACAAAACGATGGCATGCCCAAGTATCGATTTTGAGATCGATTGGTCTTAAAACAAAGAAATTCAAAATGGCGGCCACTTTTTCAATTTTAACATTGGATCCGTCTTTTGTACCTACAGTCCTGCCCAGATATCGATTTTGAGGTCAATTGGCCTTAAAATGAAGAAATTCAAAATGGCAGCCACTTTTTTCAATTCTAACATTGGATCCGTCTTTTGTACCTAAAGGCCTGCCCAGATATCGATTTTGAGGTCGATTGGTCTTAAAACAAAGAAATTCAAAATGGCGGCCACTTTTTTCAATTCTAACATTGGATCCGTCTTCTGTACCTAAAGGCTTGCCCAGATATCGATTTTGAGGTCGATTGGCCTTAAAACAAAGAAATTCAAAATGGCGGCCACTTTTTTCAATTCTTACATTGGAACCATCTTCTGTACTTAATGGCTTGCCCAGATATCGATTTTGAGGTTGATTGGCCTTAAAACAAAGCAATTCAAAATGGCGGCCACTTTTTTCAATTCTAACATTGGATCCGTCTTCTGTACCTAAAGGCTTGCCCAGATATCGATTTTGAGGTCGATTGGCCTTAAAACAAAGAAATTCAAAATGGCGGCCACTTTTTTCAATTCTTACATTGGAACCATCTTCTGTACTCAATGGCTTGCCCAGATATCGATTTTGAGGTTGATTGGCCTTAAAACAAAGAAATTCAAAATGGCGGCCACTTTTTTCAATTCTAACATTGGATCCGTCTTCTGTACCTAAAGGCTTGCCCACATATCGATTTTGAGGTCGATTGGCCTTAAAGCAAAGAAATTCAAAATGGCGGCCACTTTTTTCAATTCTTACATTGGAACCATCTTCTGTACTTAATGGCTTGCCCAGATATCGATTTTGAGGTTGATTGGCCTTAAAACAAAGCAATTCAAAATGGCGGCCACTTTTTTCAATTCTAACATTGGATCCGTCTTCTGTACCTAAAGGCTTGCACAGATATCGATTTTGAGGTCGATTGGCCTTAAAACAAAGAAATTCAAAATGGCGGCCACTTTTTTCAATTCTTACATTGGAACCATCTTCTGTACTCAATGGCTTGCCCAGATATCGGTTTTGAGGTTGATTGGCCTTAAAACAAAGAAATTCAAAATGGCGGCCACTTTTTTCAATTCTAACATTGGATCCGTCTTCTGTACCTAAAGGCTTGCCCACATATCGATTTTGAGGTCGATTGGCCTTAAAGCAAAGAAATTCAAAATGGCGGCCACTTTTTTCAATTCTAACATTGGATCCGTCTTCTGTACCTAAAGGCCTGCCCAGATATCGATTTTGAGGTCGGTTGGCCTTAAAACAAAGAAATTCAAAATGGCGGCCACTTTTTTCCATTCCAACATTGGATCCGTCTTCTGTACCTAAAGGCCTGCCCAGATATCGATTTTGAGGTTGATTGGTCTTAAAACAAAGAAATTCAAAATGGCGGCCACTTTTTTCAATTCTAACATTGGATACGTCTTCTGTACCTAAAGGCCTGCCCGGATATCGATTTTGAGGTCGATTGGCCTTAAAACAAAGAAATTCAAAATGGCGGCCACTTTTTTCAATTCTTACATTGGAACCATCTTCTGTACTTAATGGCTTGCCCAGATATCGATTTTGAGGTTGATTGGCCTTAAAACAAAGAAATTCAAAATGGCGGCCACTTTTTTCAATTCTAACATTGGATACGTCTTCTGTACCTAAAGGCCTGCCCGGATATCGATTTTGAGGTCGATTGGCCTTAAAACAAAGAAATTCAAAATGGCGGCCACTTTTTTCAATTCTTACATTGGAACCATCTTCTGTACTTAATGGCTTGCCCAGATATCGATTTTGAGGTCGATTGGCTTTAAAACAAAGAAATTCAAAATGGCGGCCACTTTTTTCAATTCTAACATTGGATACGTCTTCTGTATCTAAAGGCCTGCCCAGATATCGATTTTGAGGTCGATTGGCCTTAAAACAAAGAAATTCAAAATGGCGGCCACTTTTTTCAACTCTAACATTGGATCCGTATTTTGTACCTACAGGCCTGCCCAGATATCGATTTTGAAGTCAATTGGCCTTAAAACGAAGAAATTCAAAATGGCGGCCGTCTATGCCAAATCTCACAATGTTTCTAAATATTTTAGTGACCATTGATCCATAATAAATAAGTAAATAAATAATTTCAAAATTCGTACTAAAAGAATTTTATGGTGTATAATTGGAACAACCTTTACACCTAAAATCCGATTTTTTCAAATGTATGGGCGGCACGCAAGCGTTTTTTACGCAAACTGAGCCCGGCATTCCAGGGGTTAAGTACATTCAGGTCAGTCGGGTTGTACTTTATAACCGACAAAACGGTCTGGCATGTTTATACCTGGACTATATATATTCTAAAGTATAAAATACAAGTTATTCCAAGTTGCCTAAAACATATTTTTTGGGTACATTTTTTTACACTTTCTATATACTGCGCAGTAGCAAAATAACCGCAATTGCCCTGCCCGACTCACCATTTGAGATTCTCCTATTCATAAAATACCATTTTTTCAATGACTGGCAGTGCCTAAAGCACCTTCCCAAAATTCGCTGCCAGCTCTTGGGTTATTATATTTTTACGTCGAATTTTAAAAAATATATGCACAAAAAAAATCTAAGGACTTGCATCATAAATGTTAAGAATATGTCTTACTTCTTACTATTTTACTTATTATCTTATCTTACTTCTTACTAATATTATAATCTATAAATGCGAAAGTTTGGATGTTTGTATGTTTGTGGGAAGTAACCGTAGAAACTACTGAACGTATTTGGATAAAATACACATGGGCAGTTCATGTCCTGGATCAACACATTGGCTGCTTTTTATCCCGGTAATTTGCTACCATGGTAAATAATAGATATTGTTTATCTGATTCTATGAGTAGAAGACGCTGCCGTGGTACTGTATTTTAAAGACATTTCTTGCGCTAAAGGATTTCACGCATGCGAAGCTGAGAGCAACCTAGTATCGTAATAATTTCCAATAGACTTACCTTGTAAACAATAGCCACAAGCTAATCGTAAATATCAAAATAAAAATAGATATATTGAAGAAACTATTGATCAAATCGACGAGTTCTTTCGCGTAATACATCTGGTATATAGCTGTTCCAGAAATGTATACGTAGAACAACATAACTATATGCATAACCCAGAACGTAACTGAAAGAATAATTTTTGATATAATTAGTTATCTAGTTACACGAAAGTTTTTTAGTTACACGAAATAACTCACTTAGATAGTAGAGAAAAGTATGTAGCAGTTGCAAGTGCATAGCTAGATATCATTTTTATAGATATTTTATATTTTTGAGGGAGGTAATCTATATTACCTCCCTCAAAAATAACTAAAGCTATATTACCACCAAAGAATGACAAGGTGGAATGCGTGGTTATTTTTTAGCGAATGGAGATTGACGGATGATTTTTTTTTTATATTCTGCCCTGTAGGTATATGAATACCTGTAAACGTATATTAAGTCACCTGCGCCCACTCTCAAACTCTCTTAATTTTATTTAATTAGGTTTCAAAAACCACGAATTTCAGTTATACAAACCATTAAATTTGCTTCTCCGTAAAGAAAAACCGCCAAGCGACGGCAGAAAATCAATAAACCAAAGCAAATTCAAACATGAATTTTCACAAAGACGCTCCCTAAACTTCTTGATTTTTTTTACGATTTTCATCGTATTAGATTTTAAACAAAGACGTTTTCCCTTATAACACTCTCTCGAAAATGTTAAAACCATAATAATAAATTATAAAGTTTCTACATAAGTGTTAATATATTATTAATCTAGACTTCGTAAGGTGTCGACATCATAATTTACATAAGTAACGAGCTAGTATTGCAAACCCATTAATTAGCTTATTGTGTAGTTTGACTCGAAATTATAGTAACGATATGCGACGTCTTTGTCTTCATTCAGAGGAAATTTAAATCTATACTAATATTATAAAGCTGAAGAGTTTGTTTGTTTGTTTGTTTGTTTGTTTGAACGCGCTAATCTCAGGAACTACTGGTTCGAATTGAAAAATTCTTTTTGTGTTGAATAGACCATTTATCGAGGAAGGCTATAGGCTATATAACATCACGATGCAAATATTAGGAGCGAAGAAATAATGGAAAATGTGAAACAAGCGGGGAAAATTATTCATCCTTGAGGGTTTCCATTGCGTGCGCTGCGAAAACGGTTCAAGATACCAAAAATATATGTATGAAGGAATTATTCCTCTTGAAATAATCTAAAAAAAGTCCGCGACAGTATATGTCTATCTTTTAAGATTAACTCTCTAGAACTGTTTTTATGGTAATCAAATTTGGTCGAAATTAATGCATTATTTGTTAAGAGTTGTATCAACGTCATAATATTAATCTTTATCCAAATAAATGTGTTGGATAGAGTGATTCAACGGGAAGGTTTTTATGTATGTACTTTTAGCCCGGGAAAACTTATTAACGCGGGCGAAGCCGTGGGCAAAAGCTAGTAAACATATAAAATGATAGGCGATGGGGAAGAAAAGTTCTCCAAATAAATGGTGACTACTGACTACGTACCGGCAAGTGCAGCGCTGGACGTCCACCACGTGCAAGGTCGACAGACGATCTCATAAAGATCACACGAACTTGTTGGATGCAGACCGCTTACACGAGGTCGGTCTGGAAATCTTTAGGGGAAGCTCATGTTCAGAAGGCATCCATTGACTGATAATTATGACAATTGATGTGGAATGTTTGATGCACAATCCGACTCGTAATTTGGCAGTTTTTACACAAAACAAGATGTATCTACCTCCGCACTCTGTGCGACTTAGTACGCCTTACTTTATATACTACTTATTAAAGCAGTGACTGGGTGACAAAATGAGCCCCATTTAGTAACTCAATGGTATAAAAACATTATATTAGGGTTACTGTAGTGTTTGTATCTAATTATTAGATACTTTACACTGTCTCATGTACACCAGTAGAGGGGGTTGCCGTTAATCTGTCAATCGTAGCTGTCAGTCAGGGAACTGAATACTGGCATGGTACGGATTGGATGTGCGCCTGCACTCGGAGCTGTGTAGTGGTGAGCCAGTGAAATATACCTAAATATTAGCGTCCTTGGTGTAAGCACCACAATCACAAGGAGTCATTACAGTTACCTTATACTAACTAGCTAGATCAGTATAAATAAAATAAAAATAGCTTTAATTGCTATTGATTAGTCGTTAAGAAAAAAAAAATAGTTTCATTCGTCGTCTTTCACAACAGCTTTTACTGCGAGATAGGCCTCGACTATTTTTTGGCAGTCCATTCTTTTTCTTGCTACTCGAATCCAAAGTATTCCTGCGCTATTTATATCATCCTCCCAGTGCTTTGTTTATGTTCCTCTATTCCTTTTTCTCCCGCGCGAATAACATTCGGTAGCTGTCCAATTTTCTACTCCTTCCTTCATCATGTGAACACAACCAGCGAGATTATTATACTAATTTCTAGATAAAATAAAACAAGATAATAACATAATCGAAACATTTACAAGCACACTTTCCTCTACAATAGTAAGGAAAGTGGCCATTAGTGTTGCAGATACTGCAAATGGCAATTTACAACTATTAAATGTTTGTTAAACCATTATATTACACGTTCAAAAGGTAAGATACAACGAGCCGTTGTGAATAACGTATTATATACAAGCTTTTGCCCGCGGCTCCGCCCGCTTTAAAAAGTTTTTCCGGGATAAAAGTCCCGCTTTATATTTTTCCGGGATAAAAAGTAGCCTATGTGTTAATCCAGGACATGATCTACCAGTGTACCAAATTTCATCGAAATCCGTTCAGTAGTTTTTGTGTGAAAGAGTAACAAACATCCATACATCCAAACATCCAAACATCCATACATTCTTACAAACTTTCGCCTTTATAATATTAGTAGGATTAAATATAAATATAATAATATTTAATTTAAGCTATAATTTTAATTGTCTGCCTCGGTGGCGTAGTTGTATTTCAGTACGACTGCAAAGCTTAGGACTCGGGTTCGATCCCCGGGTCGGGCAAAGTGATATTGAGTTTTTCTATTCAGTATCAGCCCGGAGTCTGGAATTTGTGCCCGATATGGCTATAGGCTCGCCCCCTATCACATCATGGGACGGAATGACGGCGAAAAGTGGGTGCACTAGTTGCGCCTCTGCCTACCCCTTCGGGGATAACAGGCGTGAGTGTACATGTATGTATGTATGTATGTATGTATGTATGTATAAAAGCTATATAAAACATACGTAGTTATAAGTTCCAAAAGCATTTGGAAATGTCTCATTACGTAATTTATAAAAATATTATTGATGTTTTGAACATAATATGCAATACGAAAATCTGTAATTAAGGGAACATAACTATTATAATAATAATATTTTGGCTTAAATAAGTAGCTAAAATGTAAAAAAAGCATATTCTGGACTCGCTGGGTATCAATAATAAAATCGGTCGGAACCCACATTTAATTCGATTTTGTGTTGCCAACTATGGTTCGTGCCCATTCCCAGTAGACCAGATAGTCATTTTTCACGTATCACGTACTACAAAACTATGGAACCAATTGCCGCCAGCAGCATTTCCAAACAGATACGACCTGGCGACCTTCAAAAAAAGAGTGTATTCCCACCTAAAAGACCGGCAACGCATCTCTTTGCCCCCTGGTGTTGCAGATGTTCATGGGTGGCGGTAATCACTTACCATCAAGTGAACCGTAGGCTCGTTTGCCCTATATAAAAAAAATACCTACCACAAAATTAATTATAATGAAATGAATTATTGAATACTATATTGATATTAAAATTTAAAACAGAATACAACTACTCTACCTGCGCAGCCCACTACGCCACTGCATAGCGTGTATAGGGCGGGGTCCGCCCAGGGCGCTTTTTTAAGGGGGAGACATAACGGTAAAATAAGCCCTTTTATTTTTTACTTTTCCTCGGAGGTACACATGACACTTATTTGTTGAAATAAATGGCCTTGTTTTTCTGCCTTTGGGCGACAAATTTTGGGTTCGCCCTGAGCGGCAAGAACCCACGATGCGCCACTGTACGCAGCACAAACTGTCAGAGGAGATTGCATTTTCGTGAGGGATTGCATGTGTAAATTTATTAGGCTCGTTAGTATTTAACACATCTGCAGTGAACCATAACCAAAGAACTGAAATTAAATTATCATCAAACCCGAAACTTGCAATTTTATTCAATGCAATAAAAAAAATCATTGGCACGCTAAATTCAAAATAGACAAACGGGAAGAAGATAACAATCTATGAACGTAGTCTTGTTGTAGAACGTATGTTGAACATATACTTGTGCTGCCATCTATTTATATGTTATGTAGATAAAGTTGTTACTTTAAATTAACAACAGATGTCGCTAGTATAACCGACGTAACTGCTTAAAATTTCGAAGCTCAAACAATACCAACAGATGGCTCTATACTGCAAAAAAAACTATTGAAATTTATATTCAAGAAACTTAGCACAGGCCACAGATATAAAATTACGATTCACGAGTGTCATATGCAAAGAGCATTATAATACTACGGAAAGTCATATGACTAAACGGAAGGTCGTCCAGTCACCCAATTTCAATGTACAATTATTGAAGTCTGAAGATTTTAATACTTATTTAAGTAAAGCTACTGGATGGATTTGCATGAAATTCGTCACATAAATGGACCTTGTCTATAGGCTTCTTTTTAAGTTTTTATACCAGACAAAATCTTTCACACGGGAGGAGCTGCGTTTAACTTAGTGTAAAAAAAATTACATTAAACGGAAACAAATAAAACAAAACCATATTATCCGCGCGTTTATATGTATTTTAAAGCAACAATTGACCAAATGTTCGACACAAAACAACATTCAACACATGTAATAAATACACTCTCCGCTTGTAAATTTATCACTTAGTTTAACAATAATCTCATTATAAATTGGTAACATCCATAAATATTATAATAATTTAATACTAAATTACATAGTCATGATATTAATTCCTATCAGGAACGGAAGTTTAATCTATTTTACATTAGTAAACCGAATAGTCCTCTAAGGAATGTTATCTAATTAAAGCTTAGGACACACTGTAAGCCGAGTACCCTCGGCTGGGCTCATGTCAGCTCTCGCCGCTGACGCTGCGCACTCTTCTGATTAGTTCTTCTACTTTCTTGTAAGGGCTTTGGCATCGCTCCACACCTGAGTCAATAAGGTAGGGACCAGCCTCGTTCTCCCTCGCCTCCGGAGTTTGGCATCCACTGGAACTGTTGACTATATTCAAGAATGGTTCCGCGTCAGGCGCTACTGGCGTGGTTGCCGCTATGACCGTGTTCTCTTCTGTTAAACTCTCCGCTTCTCTCTGTCGTAGCCACACAGGTGAGTTGACGTATACTTTTGGCCGTTCTCTCAAAGCATTACATCTTTCTAAAGCCGGTCTTCCCATTGGAGCTGGAGGTCTATACGCTGCTGGCATGGGATCTCCTCTTCCTATTAACGAGCACAACAATCCTTTTAAGGCTGCTCGAAAGTCCTTTAAATGGTAAGCATACAATAAAGGATTGATGGCCGAATTTAAATGCGAGAAAATAATGCAGAAATAAGTGAGGGGGTTCGGGATATCTAGGTCAGGCATGAATGCTTTGATGGCGTTGATGGTGTAGAGAGGCATCCAGCAGAGAATGAAGAAGAAGACGATGATGGCAAGGTTCTGCGTCGCTTTGACTTCCCGCTTCTGAGCTGCTCCCAGCACGCGTAGCATGGTACCGCCGCCGGTCAGTCGTCCACGACTGCCGCCAACTGTCATCACCTCGCTTAACTGTAATGGATGAATATAACATACTTATTAATATGGCAATGAGCTATAACCTAAAATTTTAATTTAATTGAACATGGCAATATCTACTGCCGTATCAAGGTTTATGAAGTAATTGTACACAATTAGGTAATATTCATTACATTGATTAATCTTAATAACATCGTATTTTAATATACTGCAATAATTAATACGACAAAATATTTTTTTGACGTTATGCGTTTTAACTTCTACCAACGTGATAAGTTACAATCATTCCTCGTTATGTCGAATTAATTTTATCCGACTACTTAATGCTACTTATGAGTTGTTAGTCTAAATTATGAGTATGTAAGCATTCAATGTATGTACACTGATAATAGTTTATAATTAATTCACATTTTCGCGGACCTCCGTCTAATGTTGTGTACAATTGGTTTATTTAACCACTGAGAGGCAATGATAATCAATATTTTTATCATTTGGGTAGTCAAATTAACGCCAGTGACTATTCTTATGTAAAATGACATATAATTATTAATCAAAGTACATAAGAATACTTAAATGCTCTAAAAAAAAAATAACCTACGAGTTCTTGTATGAAACATATACGTAGTAGGTATACGACTCAGTATATTTACAAAAGAATGAAACAATTTATTTCACGTAGTTTTATCACAATGGTACAACCTTGTTTATCGAATCGCGGCTAGCTTCGTGTTGTAAGAGGCAACCAACCGGAGAACCAGTTACAGAACTATTTAAGTACTTTTCACTAAACGGTTAAACAGAAATAGCTTTGTCACATTAAAAAAGGCTAAGAAATTGATGACCTTGATTAAGAGCCAGTTTCTTCACTAGTAAAACCCATAAGAATTGCTTGGCAGAACATGCCATAAGAGTTGTCAACTCAAACGATATATAGGGTAAGCTATTATTTTTGACAAAGTAACCTAACCTTTGACAATGAATGAAGTAACTGGCTGTAAATAGGCAAATAAAATATTGCAGAAGAAAATAATGCAATAAAACAAGGTAACATTGATCTTGTTACAAGAGATTGCAAACGTTTATTCTACGTGAAATACAATCCATGCAATATTTTATAACAAAGCGAAATTACCGTACGTTTTACCTAGACTAAAAAGGAAACAGTGTCAATTGAAGGCAATTGAGTTGCAGATATAGTTTACCTGTTTCACAACGACACGATAAATGTGAGCATAGAATGCGGCCAGCAACAGACTCGGGGTCACGATGGTAGCAAAATACAGGAACAAGAGGTAGTTGTAATCCATGACTTCGACGAAGTAGCAGCCGCGAGTGGAGTCCACGTTGGCGTACCATCCGAAGAGGGGGAGAAGTCCCACACCAGCTCCGGCCACCCAGCACACCGATATAATCACTGGAATATAAGAAAGGGTTATATTACTACTAGTTGTTGCACATGTTTGATTTGCTGGGAAACTCGCAAGTTTACAAACATGCCAGTTGATTAAAGCATCTATTTTTAAGTGAACTAAAAGTAGAAAGCTGTACCTTTAAAAATTAAATTAAAATTTAAATAACCCCCGACACAAGTAATCTTTAAAAAGTAAGTAGGTAGTAGTAGGTACTTAAACGACAAATACACTATTATTATTTTACTTTTTAGAGATTTTTTGTGTCGGGGGTTATTTAAATTTTAATGTAATTTTTATTTCAAAGTTTTTAAATTACTTTATTCTCCATCATAGGGCCTTGATAATTAACTATCTAACACCCACTCATTGAACCAATCCTTATGAGCCTAAACACACTATATCTGCTATAAGTTGCTAAGGAGTTGGGTATCCCGCAGACTACTTGATGCCGCAGCATCAACTCATGTTTAAAAATATTTCCAAAGTCACAGTACACTAAATTTAAATACAATCGGAATTTTTAAGTGGGAAATGAGCTGATAAACTTCAAACGCCTGAACAGATCTTCATAAATTATAGCTAAGAACCATCTCCGTCACATCAGCTATCAAACAAAAAAAACCGCGTCCAAATCGGTCCATTCGTTTGAGAGCTACAATGCCACAGACAGACATACAGATACACAGATACACACCCTAAACTTATAACTCCCCTCTTTTTTGTCGGGGGTTAAAAATAGCTACACAATTATTTTTAACATAATTTACGTCGAATACTCAGATTATCATGGATCATAAGGAAATGTTTTTTAGCGTCATAACAAATATTTTCGATCATATTTCCTCATGGTTTTAATCGTTTTAAAAATCAGAATTTATTATAGGCAATAGCAATACGAAATAGGAACTTATTGCACCTAAGCAGACATATACAGATGCGCTATAATGATAATACACGCATCAAGACGGGTTTCCCCTTACTATATAGTGTAGACAAGGAAAACTACAGAAAAATACAAACCTGTTCTCAGATTTAAAACGGAGAAACCGCTTTACAAATAAAGTTCTAATAGAATTCCGATTTACCCATGAAATATTTATTTTTTATACTTAAAAGTTATTCATTCTTTTCTGCTTCCAATATTTCAACTTATTTTTAGGCAAGGTAAACCGTGAAATCGATTATTGTTTTAATTTCTTATTTATTTATTATACTCGTCCAACATCTGCCAAATAACAAGTTCTCTAAGATGGTTTTTCCATTCATGATACCATTGTCAATTATTGTGTTTAATAATTAACAACCGGTTTTTCCTGTGCGCCATCTTACTCTGACAAGTAACAAGAGCCCGCGTCACCAAGAAAGTATCGAATATCGAAAACAAGAGAAAGTAGCGATTACTTAGTTCACAGTATCTATTCATCATATCCACACAAAAGAAACATATGGTTTTATGTAAAGAATGTATATAATTAATATTATATGTTTTATGAAAGTACGTTACTTTATTTATCTTTAAACGGAAAACTGTTTTATAACAGAAACACACTCACGCCTTTTATCCCCGAAGGGGTAGGCAGATGTGCAACTAGTGCACTCACTTGATTCCGTTATTCCGTCCCATGATGTGATATGAGGCGAGCCTATCGCTATATCGGGCACAAATTTCAAACTCCGAGCTGATACTGAATAGAAAAACTCAATATCACTTTGCCCGACCCGGGGATCGAACCCGAGACGTCAGCATTGTTTTATAAATCTATTTAATTGGTGTTTATCGCCTCCCTGGCTTAGTCATATTATATTACTCTGGGAACCAAACTAACGGCGGGTTCGATTACCGACATATCTAGAAAAAATCAACTAAGACAAAAATCACAGTCAACTGAACGTGTCTGCCGTATTTGAAAATTTTGTTACTGTTCTCTGTTTCTTTTTCGTACTGTCTCATTTTTCCTTAAAAAAAATGAAATTGACTTCAATATTGCTTTTCGTACGTACTAAAATATTATAATTGAGTATGGAAAGCATCCATTACTGTCAGTACTAAGCTGATAATTGATAACAGCCTTTAATGGAGATTTCACGTGTATTTAAGCAAGCCCATTCGAACATTTGACCTTGGTAACGGACTATATGTATAACGACGTACGTAGTATGCACATATCTACATCATGTAAACCAGTTTAGAACCAAACTGAGGAACTAAAAACAGGGATAAAAAGTGGGCTTCGGAGGTATTTGGCTACAAGATTAATGCAATGCAATGCAATCAGCTCTGTATTATACATTGCCCACTGCTGAGCACGAGCCTCCTCTACTACTGAGAGGGTTCAGGCCTTAGTCCACCACGCTGGCCTAGTGCGGGTTGGCAGACTTCACATACCCTCGAAATTTTTTCTATGACAAGATTAATAATAATTCTATATCTAGTTAGTTGCCTAAGTATATCAATAAAATCGGCCTTGTAAGTTTTTATAAGTTAATTGTTACAGTTAGAGGATAAAATTGCCCTAAACTTAACTTTACCAACTTATCCTCAGTCCTGCCAACAGTTATTGCTAAGGTCGAGTGTAATTCTCAAGAAAATAATCAATAGAAGGCGACAAGTGATTCCAAACCCTTATAAAATTATCGCTACATTGCTTCATTCAAGTGTATAACATTGAGAATGTTCATACATCATCTCTCTATATTTTATAGTCTGAGTATTACCTATATGTAGGTATAATACGTAAATAATGTCCAAGGTAGCGTAACCCACTCATCAATGTGAGAAAAAGACAAGAATTGTAAACAAATCTTATGTCCTCTTCTCGTCATTTGGTCAGAATTAAAGATAGAATGATTTTATTTGAAATGTTTTTGTCGGCATCGTGTCTGTGATCGGCATGTACCTACACTTCGTTTTGGAAAATGTCTACACTTCGTTTTGGAAAATACGTTGTTTTCAAGGTTTTGTACTTAATGGTGGATACAGTATTATCACAGGTATATTATCAAGGTTTATGAAGCAAAATTTTTATGCATTAATATCTATAAATTGAAGGTAGCTGCACTTACTTTTGCATAGTCAAGGATCTATGTTATCTATTTCAACATTTTTATCAGGTAATGGTAGTTTTCTATGTTTCTGTGTCATCCAGTATTAGAAGACATCGGTAATAACTGTAAGTGGCAATAATAAAGATACACAAGATACCCACATGGTATTGCACTGTTGCAGTGTCAAAAATAGGTATAAATGACGTCTACTTGCAAATAATGTTTTCTCAATTCGTGGCTTAAAATATTATGGCAATATTGGAACGAAGTTCCTTATCGCGCGTTGTGAAAGGGAGCTAAACGGAAAAAATTCTCACGAAAAGTTGAACGACACTTTTATACTTGCCCGGTGTAACCAGCCAGTAACAATAAAGAACTGGCCGTAAAAGTGACATTCGAAATTTAAATAAAAAAAGACAATTTAAATGCAGTTTTGGAACGAATAAAATATGTATGAAATTTAAATAAAAAAAGACAATTTAAATGCTTTTTAGAGTAGTTTTTTTTTCGTTAGTTGTATGTTAATTTTTAATATCAATGCTTGCTTAGGTGATGATCGTGATTCGATGACATATTATTATCTATTGTGTAGGTAGAAGTAAATGTTTTCATTGATGTAACGTTTTAATGAAATATACAATTATTATTATAACTTAAAAGAAATATTTTTTTTTACAATATCTTCACTAATTAATCGAAAAGAACTTCGTTCCATCCGGGTGTCCCTTGACACCTCTCAAGTTTTATTTTGCTTGAAATGCCTTTTGTTTTATGATGCGGCTGGTTTCATTAGTGTAACCCAATAATACTAAGTATTTAATATTATCTACTTACCATATACCTATAAAAAATATTATCTCGTATACAAACATCCGTCTGGGTCGACACCACCATTGAAAACCTTCGAGTAATTTGAAAACTTATCTCTGCTACCAAACAGTAGTTAATATGCAATCATATTAATGTAACTTAGGTACCTACCAATTTGAACAACATTGTAGTCAATGACTGGTCATTGAAATTGTTTTAACGAGACATGCTTATTCGTCATTCCATATAATATTATTGTCAAGCATGAAGAAATATCTATAATGCATTTCGATAACCATATTACCGGTTCAACTTGACCAGTTTGCTGTCCCCATAGAAAATAAAATCATTCAGTAATAATTCTTCATTCAAATAAATAGAACATCAATTCTTACATGAATGAATTTACGTTGTCACTTGTCTTGTAGCACACACACACACTCACTCCTTTTATCTCCGAAGGGGTAGGCAGAGACGCAACTAGTCCACCCACTTTTTGCTGTTATTCCGTCCCATGATGTGATAGGGGGCAAGCCTATCGCCATATCGGGCACAAATTCCAACCTCCGGCCTGATACTGAATAGAAAAACTCAATATCACTTTGCCTGACCCGGGGATCAAACCCGAGACCTCAGAATTGCAGTTGTACTTGTAGCTCATACTAAAAAAGGTCAAATAAGGCGCGCGGCGGGTTCAATAAATAGTTTTCCTCGTATATCGCACATCTACAAAAAATTACCTACTTAATACAAAAAAAAACTGGTTAGATATAAACACGAGCAAATTTAAACGTAGAAAAACACGTAGTTTTAGGGCTCTGATTCAGCCGCATCAGGCCCCAGCGCGTCAGAAAAAAATCGTGTCAACATTGCGCTAAAGCATTCAACGTTGTACAACAGCATATTATGACGTCAAATGATGCACGTCTTTCCATACCTAGGTTTATGATTCAAACATTCGCGAATACATGGTGTTGCAGTCTTCATTTGTCATTTAAACAGGTGATTTATAGCGTATGAGTCACGTATTACATTAAAATGTAATTATTTTTAAAACAAGATATTATGACTAATGGATGGGGCGATAAGGAAGTGTAGCGCGATACAGCAGCTACGAAAATACATATGAGCCTTACAAACATTTTGATTCTAAAATTAACTTGATAAATATTTTGTCCCTTTAACTAAAAAAAAGTTAATGTAACATAACAATGGCTAGTTCAAAAGTCGATAAATTATTATGAGTCAAAACCTGTCATCGGCCGATATAGTAACATTTTATAGGAAAAATAAATACAAATTAAGGCCTGATAATAATGTCCCCTAACCATGAGCATGAGGTATGACCTAAGACATCCCCTACGCCGCTAGAATACCTAATGCATTAACGATGCTTCGAAATAAGGATAATGTCTTATCACAGATTACTGAGAAAAGCTTACGCTTATTGGTATTGAACTACCCGGACGTCTCACAGAAGCAATTAAAGGACAGCATATCAGAAATGTAACCTATGTTTATAGAAAGTAAGACTACCTGTCCTAACCGTTCTTTTTGATTAAACAAAACTGGCAGAGCACAGTAGAAAAACTTTTAAAACATTATGGTTTCACTTTGCCTGATGGATTAAGATACATTAAAAAAAAACACAATGGAACGCCTGAGCTCTGATGCTCACTTATAACAGTGTGTCAAAAATAGTGTACAAATATCGTAGATGATAACAAGCCTGATTAGAGTAAGTAGTTGTTCCGTAATATCGTTCTCATAATATTTGTCTTCACCGAACGACACTCTTGTTGCAAAAACAATTCCGTTAATACCATCAAATTACTTTTCATAATTAAATTGGAAATCAAAATATAACCTAAGTAATAAATTACAGATTTGGTGCAGTGTAGTGAATGTTTTTTATTTTTTTTGAAACACTGCAATTTAATGTTCCTACTACTGGGATACTGGTAGCCCAGCTGCCCAGGGCCTGTAGCCAAGAAGCTTTTCTACAAGAGTTAACGCCAATCCTAATAATATTATAAACGCGAAAGTTTTTGAGAAAGTATGGATGTCTGGATGAATGGATGTTTATTCCTCTTTCAGGCAAAACTACTGATGGGATTTCGGTGAAATTCGGCTGACAGGTAGATCATGTCCTGGATTGACACATAGGCTACTTTTTATCCCGGGAAAATATAAAGCGGGCCTTTTATACCCGAAATACTTTTTAACGCGGGCGGAGCCGCGGGCAAAAGCTAGTAAAATATAAAAATTATGGGATTGACGTATCCTTGCGGTAGACTTGTCGATATGTGATTCCCATTCATTATTGTCTATTCGATTGGCGATGACGTTTGTAGAAAATCATCTTGGCTACAGGCCCTGGAGGCTTTTCATCTACAACGGTATGGAAAGAGAAAATGAGGGAAGAAAGTTCCCGGGATGGCACGAGAAGAAAAGGGAGGGAAAATGTTCGCAAGCCTTTGAGGCGGCTGAGGGGGGGGGGGCGTATCACGTGTGGCGAATACAAACTAGAAGTTGTGTTCCATGCTTGCGATACAATGAAGGAAATGTATACTTACTGTTTTATTTTCCTTAATAACTTTCTTTTATAAACATTTTTAAGTACCTCACTCAATCTTTCGTAAAACTAGCCGTTCAAAATTAACTAAGGATGTCTAAATAACTACAGTTAATGTAAAAGGATGTTTAAGAAATACGTGTTATCCTCGTCGTATTCAAGTCGCAGTAGGTAACATACAGCGTAGTGAAATCAATTCGTCAACCTAGCGATATTAGTCAGGGGGCCGAAAAAGTTACCGCAGTATGCTTGTAAAGCGAAACTAATATTATGGAATGAATAAACGCGCAGCTAAATCCAAACAAGTTGTCGGGTCATATGGACAGTGAAAGTTTACGCACACTTCTACAGTACCTACGCGCGTACACACACTATTGTAACGTAAATGGTCGCCTGATACTTTGATTTTAAATATTTTTAGCGTTCTGTCCTTTTTCTCTAAGTATATTAAACTTTAAAACTAGGTACTATGCCAAATATTGAGTTTGTGCGCGCAATATTCTGGATACGAAGTTTTCGCTTACAAACATTAACTTCGACGAAAATAATTGTATTTAATAACTGTAAACCTTCGTGAACCGCCCCCATCCCGATGCTGCTGACCAGTGCCGGATTAGCCCATAAGCAAATTAAGCAATTGCTTAGGGCATCACGTTTTGGGGGGCACCAGAAACAGCACAAAAAATGCTAACACATAAAAGTAAAGCTGTTTGAAAATCCGCGCGAGTAAAGACTGATGTTAGTTTACTTATGGTAGGGGGGGGCCCACAGGCGTGAATTACTTAGGGCATCAAGTTGTCTTAATCCGGCACTGCTACTAATGCTGCTGTTGACGCAGGACGTCCTTTTTGCATGGACTCATCGGACTGACGGAATTCATATGACCAAGACGGAGACACAAGGAAGTGCCATAAGTCTTCCTGTTTTAATATAAGTAGGTATTTATTTTAAAAATCGTTTCCTGTTTTCACGAAGGCTTCAATCATATTTTTTACACAAGCCTCATAAGTAATTATAAAAAAGATTTAGTAGTTCTAATGATATTGGATACAAAGATTACTATAATTTTACAATTGTTTAAAGGATTCCTGTATTCTTTTTGTGAAATTGTAAATGTAAACTGCAAAATAGATTTAAACCGATAAAAGACATTGAAATAAAACTATTTCGCGGATTTTATTGCGGTTTTTTAATGTATATTTTCTCCCGACGTTTCGCGAAAAACCGCGATAAAATCGGCAAAATAGTTTTATTTCAATATCTAACATTCGCGTAAATATAAGAAGTCATTACGATAAAAGAAATCTAAAAAATATCTACTTTGCTATTTCTTGATGTTTTGTTTACCGAAACACTTTTTTTTCTAAGAATTTATATTTATAGTTTTGTATCTGCTATTATTACTTGACATTGGCGAAATCACCGATAGATAATCGGTGGAAGCCATAATTTAAAAGAAGAAGAAGAAATATACATTCTAAATAAATATAAAGGATAAAATAAAGAACGAAATAAATTCTAGATATAATTTTCCATATTGCGTTTACGTATTAACGGGTGGAAGGGAAACGCTCTCTATACCGGAACGGTAAGAGAGAAGAACCATAACATTAACGAAAAACTATATTCATTTGCAAAGCTAAGCGATAATAATTACGATTTTAGTATTTCCGTGATTCATGCGCGCGCAATGTAAAGCATACAAAAAATTGGGTAGGGTACAAACTACAAAGCAAACGCCGACAAGGCGGCGGCCGCCGCGCTGCGCCGGCCACGCGGTCGTTAACCCGTCAGCTGATGTACGTGTTTCATTACAATTTTTTTGAAATATTGACCTTTTTTACTACGTTTTTCAGAATAATAGTTTAATTTATCTATCCATACGTGAAGCTGTACAGAAATTTGAGAAAATCCTACTAAAATTGTAACAATGCGATCGCGATTTTTTTAGTGCCATCACGTCAGGAATCACCAATACTATCACTTGTATTCGTTTCCGAGAGCGTTTCCCTTCCACCCGGTATTCGTGTATTTTTTATATCTTAGGGTTTTCACCAAATGTGTCGACTTCATGATATGGTATCCAGTCAGAAGTAATGACTACGCAAGTAATGACTCACAATCCCAAAGAGTATTACATACATTGCACAATCCTTCCCATGAGTCACAACTGACGCCCCTCGGCTCATGACGTTAAATGATCCAGGAAAATAATACTACTATCATAAAAGTTACAGTTAAAAAGAATTCTACTTTATTCATTCATGCATATTAGTTATATCCCTTCAGAAAATTTGTTTAAAATAAATGGTTGGACGGACTACAATAGATTTAATTTAGACTGGCTCGGTGGCGTAGTTGTATTATGGTACGACTACAATGCTGAGGTCTCGGGTTCGATCCCCGGGTCGGGCAGTGATATTAAGTTTTTCTATCCAGTATCAGCTCGGAGTCTGGAATGTAAATATTACATACCTAATTAAATGTAGTTGTATTGCATGCGCGGTAGAACTATCGCGCTAAGGTCTCGGGTTCGAAGTTCGAATGCCATGTCGCCCAGTGATATTAAGTTTTTCTATTCAGTATCAGCCCGTAGTGTATCCGGTAAATGGTCCACCCCTATAACATAAAACCTTACATAGCTAGCGAAATATGAGTGTGATACACTACTACCTACCCTGAAAAGGGAAAAGGCGTGATGCATCATGCAAGTATATTTTTAATCTCACGCATTGAACATTGCTGCCTTTAATTACTAAAACGAGTAGGATTTCAAGTCACACTATGATAGTAAATTGAGTTACATTTTGTAGCCTAGATCTGTGAAGTTATTAGATGTCTATTTAATTAAATACAGAATTCTCAAATGTGCTTACAAATTCAAATGGAATAAAAATTTCAAATGATATTCAGTAAACTTACTACGCAGTAGTGTAATGTAAAAACATTTATTTTGATCCCTCGTCAAACAGTCGGTGCTAAATAATTGTTGGCGTAAAAACAATCGTATTCAAACCAAATAATAGAGTTCACAATGCGTTCTGTCAATAAGACAATAAGTAAGTCGTTAAACACTGAGCGCCTGTGCACCAACCGGTTTAGGCTATATAACATCACGATGCAACTATTAGGAGCGAAGAAATAGTGGAAAATGTGAAAAAAAAACGGGGAAAATTATTCATCCTTGAGGGCTTCCATTGCGTGCGCTGCGAAAACGGTTCAAGATACCAAAAATATATGTATGAAAGAATTATTCCTCTTAAAATGATCTAAAAAAATGTCCGTGACAGTATATGTCTATCTCTTAAGATTAACTCACTAGAACCGTTTTTATGGTAATCAAATTTGGTCGAAATTGATACATTATTTGTTAAGAGTTGTATCAACGTCATTATATTAATCTTTATCGAAATAAATGTGTTCGATAGAGTGATTCAACGGGAAGGTTTTTATGTACTTTTAGCCCGGAAAAACTTATCAACGCGGGCGAAGCCGTGGGTAAAAGCTAGTTATCATAATAAAATTCAGATAAAGAAGGTTTTCGATTAAATAACGTTAATGCGTTCAAGTGTCTTTTAAATTTTAAAAATAAATACAATATTCTTCCCAAATTGCACCAGAGTAGATAACAGACATAGATGTCAAATGAATCATTTAGGTCAATACTATTTTTATACGCCGTTGTTCTCGGTGAACTAGTTTACGCTTGAGAGTTGCTTATTTAGTTTATCACCACGGCCTTATCAATTATCCACTAAAATCTTTAACGAACTAACCCAACGTTTTCAATTGTTGACAAGCTTATATATCTCGCATACACGCACACACACACACATACAAATACCTTAATCCCCGAAGTGGGAGGCAGACACACAACTAGTGTATCCACTTTTCGCCGTATGTATTCCGTCCAACGATGTTATAGAGGGGCAAGCCTATGACCGTATCAGGCACAAATTCCAAACTCCGAGCGGATGCTAAGCAGAAAAACCCGATATCACTTTACGCTAATCGTGATTCGAACCCAGGACCTCAGAACGATATCGTACAGCGCATACAATACATACGCCACCAGCCACAGTCAAAGATACCTACATCCTATGTTCTATGTATATGTATCCTATGTTTTATTCATAACTAGACTTCTCCTCGCGGCTCCGCGCGGGTGAATGAGTTTTTCCGGGATAAAAATCCCGCTTTATATTTCCCCGGGATAAAAAGTAGCCTATGTTACTCACTGTAAATGTAGCTTGATATAAGAGAAAAAACATTCTAATCGGCCAGTAGTTTCGGAGTCTATTCAAACAAACAATGAAATATTTCCTCGTTATAGTGTTACCATAGACTAGATGTTGCTCGCAGCTTTACTCGCGTGAAAAACCTTTCCCGCTACAAAAGTCACTAAAACACAGTGCGACACCAGCGCCATCTACTTAAAGAATTAGATTAAAAATATCCATTATTTCCCATGGCAGCTAATTATCAGCATAAACACTATGTGTTAATCCAGAACATGATCTACCCGTGTGCCAAATTTCATCCAAATCTGTAAAGTTGTTTCTGAGTTTACTTCTTACAAACATCTAAATATTTTCACAAAACTTTCGCATATATAATATTAGTAAGATGTATTGTCAAAGTACATACATACTACGAACATTTTTGTAGGTCCTACAAAATAAATGCTATACCAAGCTTTTTATGTTCATTTTCCGATTACGGAGCCAGTACTATAAGGAGCTAAACTTTGATTACACTATTCATTATTTTTTTATTTTCAATAATCGGTAAGTACCTTTAACTGCACGCTTTAACAGACATTGCAAACACCCTTCGCGGATAATAAAGTTTTAATATGAATTACAGTTCAAAATGACGCACACGGACAACTGCATTGGATATATGAATCTAGATCGTTCGAGAATCACCAACGTAATAAGTACATTGGGGTTCACGCATCCTATGACCTATCCCTTTCATGGCCATAGCACCTAGTAGTACTACGCATAAAACATATTGCATGTTAATTTAGGGATATGTACAGTAAGCTAGATGAGTAGCTGAATAAATTCAAAATATCCAATCGCCTTTAAACTTTTGCGTCTGTATTTTCTTCACTAAAATAAACTTCACGGGATTTACTTTATTTTAGACTAGATAAGTTTTCCGGGATAAAAATATTTTCCCAGGATAAAAAGTAGCTTATAGCACTCAGGAGTAATGTAGCTTCCTAATAGTGAAAACATTTCAAAAAGTGTCCAGTAGTTTTTGAGTTTATCCATTACCAACAAACATATAACGAAATCTTTATTCTTTATAATATTCGTATAGATAAGGAATATTTCGACTAGAGTAGGTAACGTGTAGAAGCGTTTGAAGTTTTTACTTTGTTCAGCAACTTTTGTACGATACATCATAGTACCATAGTACCTTCGCTGGAAATCGTAGAATCCTTACTAATATTATAAATCCGAAAGTAACTTTGTCTATCTTTCGGTCTGTCACGCTTTCACGACAAAACTGCTCAAGCGATTTCAATGAAATTTGGTACAGGTACAGACAGTCTAGAGTCTAGATCCTGAGAAAGGACATAGGCTACTTTTTATCCCGGGAAATATAAAGCGCGACCTTTATCCCGGAAAAAGTTTTTTATGCGGGCGGAGTCGCGAACAAAAGCTATCTAATATAACTACGACATTCACTGTGCGTCAAACTTCAAATACAATATTACGCAACCATTGGTTATCTAAACGTTTTCTCTTAAATCTCTAGTCAATGTAGATGAATTATAATATACAAATACTAAAACAGGGAGACCGTCCAAAAAGTTGGCAGTAACTGGATTTGAAGTTTGAACGTAAAGCCCATAGAATAAAGACTAAAGCACCTTATTCTGAGGTAAAGCCCAAGGAAAATGTGACCAGCAAATAAAAACATTATAGGTAAGTAGGTACTTATAACATGTTTTCATTTATGTACCAGTTTATGAATAATAAAAAGACACGTCAGTTACTTCATGCACCACTTGTATGAATAATTAAGCTTTACAAAGCAGTTACATATTTTACCTACATGTGTTTATAGGAATATTACGTTAAATTTCCTTGAATATACTTACCTAGGCTTACTACGCAAAATAATGTTGATATTAAAAATTAGCAACTTCCTTTAACATCGTTGTTTCGTAACATATTTAGTTCCCAGACAAACAATATGTAATGAATCATGTGATCAGGAAAATCTATTTGACAAAACCTGATTTGATAAAAAGATTTTAAGGAAAACCGTACAAAGCTAGTACGAAATACTAAAGTAATCACAAGTGTGTACAAAAAGTAGAAAACAAAGTGATGGCTAATTATTTATAGATGCCGATCTCACCTGAAATACAGGCACTCTCTTTTAACTCTATCACTCTTTAGCTTCTAATAATAAGAGCTAACACAACTTTGTTCAAACTGTCCATAAAATATAATGATGATAGCAGTACATAATATGAATGTGGATCAAAAATAACATTGAGTACATCCATTCTGACTCATAAACTTGCAAAATGTATTGATTGTAAGTTGAAAAAGACAAAAAAAGATCCATCTAAAATATTCTTCTATCCAAAAATAAAAATTTAGGGCCAACACATTTGTACCAAGAGCATCCCATTCATTCAATAATATCTCAGGATATTGACCTGTTTTGCACCACCACAGAATGTACTAAAAATATTTTGGCAAATGATTTATTTTTATGAACATAATAGTATTATGATATACTTAATAAAATAACTTTTTTTTCACATGGTTAACAAATAATTGAAATGATCATTAAAAAAAATTAGCAAGAAAAATTCAATGAACACAAATGTTCTAAGTCCTCAAACATTACTACCTGGTACTTTATTGGTGAATATTTGTAATAGCTTTTGCCCGCGGCTTCGCCCGCATTAATAAGTTTTCCAGGCTAAAAGAACATAAAAACCTTCCCATTGAATCACTCTATCTATTAAAAAAAACCACATCAAAATCCATTGAGTAGGTTTAAAGATCTAAGCATACATAGGGACAGACAGCGGGAAGCGACTTTGTTTTATACTAACTATGTACTACATCACTAGTTTAGCATAGAACTATATTTTTGTATGTAACTACTACTGTTATTTGTTTGAAATCTTCCTAAAATATATAATTAATGTTTGTTATTAAATCAACTTTCAGATGTTCAATGAAACAGAAAATCTTAAAAAAACATTTAATTTGACAAACACAGTAAAATTTCAAAAAGCCTTACAGCAGCCCTAGAAGTACATTATATAGATTCACTTATCAATAATCACAGATATAAAATTAATAAACACATTGTATCACAATATAAGGACTACCTATTTATAATAAATATTTATACAAAATATATATAATTTTTAAAATGTATTTTAATTTATCAAAGGCTACACTTGAATGATATATTTTAACTCAGATAGAAATATTACATGAACCGTTTATGAGGACTATTCTCTTCTATTTAAAATAACAAAGACAATCAATATGAAATAAATAGTTTCAAAATTAAACTTTGTAAACCGTTGGAATAAATGTTTAAAGTTTCATCTAATTTGAATAAATTTAATTTAAATGAGATACCAGTAAGTACATCCAACCCAACCGTTAATGGACATAGTCGATCCAGGTGGCTATCGAGAGAAGGAGGCTCAATCGTCAAGCATCTGATAAATACACTTGATGTTATGCCACTTTCTTTCTTACTTTTCTACACATTTTCATAATGCTTATTCACTCAATTTCAAATGAGTACAGCATTTTCTAATTTTAATTTTCTATATGACTCAAGCCTTCTCAAAACCAAAATCCTGGATTCATCACTGACTTATGAATGCATTTCAAGACTGGTCTTAAATTTAATATCAAAACGATAAGTTAAACTATATACTTCAATATGATAAACACAGTGCCACAACAGTTGCCAACATCATAAAAGCAGGTGTATTCTGACCAGCTGCACTCTTTGTTATTGACTTCTCAGCATAAGTCTGTAGTAAACCACACGGTACAGACTTCTTCATTCGAGATACAGGAGTAGTTCTCATTACAAAACATTGCATGCCTGGTGTAACCTCTACAGGTTTTCCTTTCACATCCAATGCATTTGTCACAGTTGTGTTTGTTGTAGTAGTTGTAACAGTTACTGATGATGTGATATTATTGTTAGGACTAGCTTCATGGGCAGTCACATTTGCAGTTATATTGACAGCAGTATTATTGAGAGGCACCAGTGTACCATTAGGCAACATCATGTAAATAGGATTACCAACAGGGGCTTGTGTTGTCACAGCTTGTTCAGGCACACCACTTGTCATATTAACTGTGGTTACATTTGTGACTGTTGTGACAATGCTTGTGTTTGTTGCGTTATTCTGTGCTTTTGCCTCCTCTTGCATTATAAAACTGGATATCAAATTGCAATCTATTCTGGTTTCTTCATAATCGCCATTATCTTTCTTGATGCCAAACTTGCATATTTCACCGGGTTGAGATTTATAATGACCAGAGCTGCCCCCACTGCCGCCACCACCGCTGTGACTGATCGCGTACGCTGTGCCGGCGAGGGTTCCGAGATTTAACAGAGCGAGACCAGTTAACAACGTGCCGTATTTGCTTCCTGAATCCTTGATTTGATACACGTAGGTCGGCGGCGTGCCTCGGTACACAGGGTATGTCATAGGAGCACCTCCACCGACTGGAGTGTATCTAATCTGTTGCGGTGGACTGTAGTGATAATTGTTATAAATATTTGTTGTATGAGTACCGCCTGAAGGATGTTTGTTTGCTGACCCATGACTGTTGCCGGATAATCCACCGGATGCGGGATATCCATGACTTCCGCCAGATGAGGGATACTTTTGATTACCTCCCGATGAAGGATACCCATGATTACCTCCGGATGAAGGGTATCCGTGATTACCACCAGACAATCCTCCAGAACTGGGATATCCGTGAGAGCCCGACGACGGGTATCCGTGACCGCCGCCCGACAATCCGCCTGATCTTGGATAGCTGTGACTGCCTCCGCCAGAGAGGCCACCCGATCTCGGATAGCTGTGACCGCCTCCAAAACCTCTCTTGCCGTTGACTGATTTCACATCGAGAATAGAAAGTAAAACTATCGCACAAAGCACCACATTCCAACGAAACAACATTGTATTTTGAAAAAATCAAATCCACAGACGACACAACCACTACGTGCACTCTTGCGCATTCAACTAAACGAAGCGAAGTCAGTCGCGAGTCGCGACTCGCGCATAGCGCTCCTCGCTTGCCGCTTCTTGGGCTACGTTCCACTAAGCACTCACGACGATCACGCTCACGACCACGAGTTTTCCCGTTCCACTAAGTCCTGAGTAGGTCCTGAGCGTTGTTATCGTAAACCCAAGTGGAATGGATTATGGAGCGTTTAGGGCGTTGAGGAAATAATACAAATGGCGGGCTAGAAAAAATAAAGCAAAAGCTATAGGTTAGACTACCATTCGTAAGTTTTAAGTGTAAATTTTAATAATTATAAGTGAAGTTGGTTTGTGTCGAAAAATAAATATATAATTTCAATGAAGTATTCAATTATTTTACATTCAAATAGATTCAAAAGGTCTTTAGCGACAACACTAGGGGTGCGTTCCACTAAGTGTTCACAACGCCCAAAATACTCTTTTGGCCGTTCCACATGGCGACTACGATCGTTGTGGTCGCGGCGAATACGTCATTAATGACGTCATAACTCACGCTCACGAGAAGCCCACGACGACCCATCTCTGGAGGTGGGTCGAAGTGAGCGTTGAGAAAAATAGCAAAGTTGTCAGAACTAAAAAGTCGAAGTTTTCTATTTTCACGATTATAATTTTCTAAAATTGTATTCCATTGTTCATCTGAACTGGATGAACTAGTACTTTCGACAGTAGTATTGCATGCACGCATCATCAAATAACCTAGTGTTGTCGCTAAAGACATTTTGAATATATTTGAATGTAAAATAATTGAATACTTCATTGAAATTACATATAAAAATTGAATTATATATTTATTTTTCGACATAAACCAACTTCACTTATAATTATTAAAATTTACACTTAAAACTCATTAAAACTTAATAATGGTAGCCTAACCTATTAAAGCTTTTGCTTTATTTTTTCTAGCTCGCCATTTGTATTATTTCCTCAACGCCCAAATCGCTCCACAATCCATTCCACTTGGGTTTACGATAACAACGCTCAGGACATGCTCAAGACTTAGTGGAACGGGAAAACTCGTGGTCGTGAGCGTGATCGTCGTGAGTCCTTAGTGGAACGTAGCCTAGGTTATTTGATGATGCGTGCATGCAATAATACTGTCGAAATTACTAGTTCATCCAGTTCAGATGAAGAATGGAATACAATTTTAGAAAATTATAATAGTGAAAATAGAAAACTTCGACTTTTTAGTTCTGACAACTTTGCTATTTTTTTCAACGCTCACTTCGACCCACCTCCAGAGATGGGTCGTTGTGGGCTTCTCGTGAGCGTGAGTGATGACGTCATTAATGACGTTTTCGCCGCGACCACAACGATCGTAGTCGCCATGTGGAACGGTCAAAAGAGTATTTTGGGCGTTGTGAACGCTTAGTGGAACGCACCCTTGGTCAGGTCGGTCCCAGTGTTGCCGTTTGACGAAAATGAAATGCACTAAACCCCTATTGAAAATGCGCTTTATCATGTGGAAATCTGGCTTCTAAAATGCACTAGATTCCGCTAAACAATGTTATGAATATAAAAATAATATATACATATACATGCATATACACTCACGCCTTTTATCCCCAAAGGGGTAGGCAGAGGCGCAACTAATGCACCCACTTTTCGCCATTATTCCGTCCCATGATGTGATAGGGGGCGAGCCTATCGCCATATCGGGCACAAATTCCAGACTCCGAGCTGATATTGAATAGAAAAACTCAATATGAATTTGCCCGACCCGCGGATCGAACCCGAGACCTCAGCATTGCAGTCGTACCGTAAGTACCGTAACACAACCATGCTACCCAGGCAGTCTAAAAATAAAATAAAAAATACAGATTTTTTTTAACTTATATTAGGTACTATCAACTAAATTAAATAATTCCACAACGTCTTAATTGATGCCGATGATGAGCCAGCACTAGCTAATTCCCTTTTTTTACAGTTTTGTTAACTTTGTCTTGGACATTTTCAAGTAGGTTATAAGTGTGGCAGCTTTGCTAAAGTTTTTCAATTGATGACGTATCATTTTAATGGAGTTCATTGTTTCAGCCGACATCCGGTTACGGAGCTTACTTTTGAAATCATTATAATATCGGACTGTAACGTCACTAAGTGTCAATAACGCTACGTTCGAAAGAGATAGCGTGATCTTCCCGCCACACCCCCACTTTAGCTTATAATATGAACAACTCATTAATTTTTTAATCAATTTCGATGCTGATTTCACAGAATAATTACTTTTTCGTATTATTTTCTGTTACATGTAAAATAAAGTACGAAATCAAACATGTGCAACTGCCCTATTCCTGAAGGGAAAATTTCTGCCGCATTATTGTGTGTAGATACCTGAGCATTGACGGTTTTAGTAATTTTGCAATAGAATCCACTAGATATTTTTTAGCGCGTAGTTGTGAGACAAAAGCGCTAGCGACTCTAGAATTGCACTAGATCTAGCGCCAAATGCGCTAAAACGGTAACACTGGTTGGTCCGTAATCTATCTGTCGTATGGAGTAAGGAGTTAATATGTAGAAAAGTCTGTCTCACGAAAGAAGGCCCGCAGACGCGGCGTCACAATCATACGACGTAAACTTGAAGGTGATGGTAAACTTGAAGGTGATGTAAACTTGAAGGCGTTAGACGTCCCGAAATCAATAAAAGTTTACGGTGTAATTACATTTTAGTGATTATTAAAAAGAAAAACAAAAAGTTAACAATATTAGTGTATTCGAAGAATCTGCGTTACGGAGGATTTAGGGTAGGTAGGGGATTTGGGGTTACTGGGACGGATTTACAATTTTGTTCTACTCCCAACGTTTTGAATGCTTTGCAGCATTTCATAGTAATGGAGCAAGCTTGCAAAATCTTCAAAACGTCGCATATAAAATTAAATATTTAAAAAAACGGAGGGAAAATGGAATAACTAGTTTTATTTCAGTATTTTATTTTAGCACAAGAGACCAGGAGCCAGGAGATATGATAGTAAAATCGATATATCGGGAGACTAACAAAATTGGTAAATCTCCTGATAAAACTTCTGCAACACTGCGCCTAAACAGCACCTAAAAAATACAACATGGCCGATCTGTGACATCTGTCATGATTAGTTCCACATATTGCCGCGGGACTTCTTTCGTGAGACCATAGATATAATAAAATAACAAGATCGCGCACTTAACAATAACGTATGTGCAAATATAAACCTTGTGCCCGATGCATAAAAACTGTATTCAACTGCTCTTATAACCAAGCGAATTTCGGTCCTAACTTTCTTGCTCTGGCATAAGGTAAGGCTATCTCTGTCTAAGTATACCAATTAAATCTTCTTTTAACTTAGTAGAAAGTACAATCTACTCTCTAAAATTCAAATATTATTTTAAAGCGTGATTTCCTACCTACAATATTAAATAATTTAGCGTTAAATAAGTTTATAATTCATTAGTAATTTTTCTGTCATTTTTCGAAACTCATAATTGTTTCTACCATATTTCTACTAACAATATAGTAGACTTGTATATTCATTATTGGCAACACTACTAAATTGTCAACATCTTCATAAGAGGTTATGTTACAGCTGAATCCAAAATACCATGCAAAATCTTTACTTGGAGAAGCTATTTTAATTTTAAAATGGTGCAAAGTTGTTGTGTTAATTCATGCCATAATGAATTTCGCCCCAATTCGGCAATTTCGTTTCATAGGTAAGTAATTTTGTTTGTTTACATTACGGCTTTAATATGCTGTCCAAATTTTGTGTAGGAAAATAGAAACAAAATGTAATTAAATCGCAATTTACCTGTTGTGTTATTTAAAAAAATGTAACAATCAATATCATGGGATTTGTGTTTTAATTTTTATTGTGATAATGTAATGAAAATTCTATTACACTAATAAGGTTTTGAAATAGGAGACGCGAAATGATCATTTTGATTTTCTTTAAATTTTCAGCCTCCGTGGCGCAATTCCTTAGATGCCAGCTGTGAAATTAAATTCCGTGGGTTCGATCCCCGCATAGGAATAAAATAAGTTTGTATAATCCACAGCTATTTGTTTCGAGTCTGGGTATTTGTGAAACGTAAAAATCTCTCGTAGTTTCTGATACCCATGACACATAACTCGATCTTAGTGGGGGGCCAAGACTATGTATGTTCCTGATGGGTGTAATTAGTGCCATTAATTATACAACTTTATATTTTCAGGATACCAACAGATTCAAAACGTAGACAAGAGTGGCTAGCGGTGTTACCGGGAAATGTCAAAAAGTATTCAGTAGTGTGCAGCTATCATTTCAAACCAGACGATTTTCTTAATCACACCGCACAACGAACATTAAAGAAAAGCGCTGTCCCATCTATTTTTCCTTTTGTGGTAAGATCCCTTAAGCTTATTTCTCTTATATTATACTACTTGCTAATGGGATTCGGTTGTATGTGATTCGGAGTATATATCTTGACAATAATTTTCCAGCTTGAAGAAGGCAATATTAACATTCTTTCACAATTGACAATTCAAGCTAGTGGAAAGAACATTATGCCAATTGAAACTCATAAGAAGCCTGATGCTATCACTGATGAACCACATGTTAAAAAACCGAGATTTGATATAAGAGAGGTAAGTTACAGCCCCCAATTTATGTTTTATGTAAAATAAACATCACACTGCCTCTCAATATTAATTATATATATGTTTCAGACTAACATACCTTCTTTATACAATGAAAAAGAAAACATTGAGCTGCAAGCTGGAACATCCAAAGATACATTACAACTATGTAGACATGGGCGCCGCGCCGGCGTTACGCCGCCGCGCAGGACCCGCACGCCGCCGCCGCCGCCTAACTTAAACGGCGTGGATTTTGTGAATACTATTAATTTTTATTGACAAATTTTATTAATGATTGGGTGGCAAACGTCATATATAGTTCGAAGTAGACATAGGCGCCGCGCCGGCGTGGATTTGGAAAGAAACACATTTTCTTGTAAATTTTTTATCATAGTTATTTGTCGACTTGGATTTTTTAGCCGTCAAGCCCCTCTTATATACATAGTTGTATGGGGAAACCTTATATACTCGGACGCCGGCGTCCGTAGCGGGGCTTGACGAGTCAAAGTTAATAACAGAAAAACAACTATTAGCATAAACGATTGTAAAAGGCATCTTGGCTATGTCCCTTGTGCCCACGCGCCCATACGCGGCTGCACTCTTTCAAGCTTGCTGTCTATCCTAGAAGGTCCTGGCATCGCTAACCAGACTTTATGCCAAGGAGTCATGTGGTCCATGATCCTTTACAGCAGTTCCTTTTCGGCCGAAACCTTGGACATCCGAATCCCTCTGCAATGCTATCCAGCAGAAAGCGCAGCAGACGATAAGGGCGTACCAAACGGTGTTGTACGTGACTTACGCGTTTGTTAGATACTGGTCTAGGATCTGGACCCCAAAGCCTTACGGCCACCTCCCACTGGCTCGAGGAAGCTTCCACACACGAGCAGCGTCCGGCTCCTAAAACGAGGCCAAGCAGGCTCCTTTCGGCGGAGTTGCCATGGATAATGTAGTCTCAGACTAGAAACCCCGTCCTCAGTGCTGGGACGTTTTAGTAGTGCACCCTGATTTCACTAAGGCGTGAAGCAACGATGGTCCAAATATCAACTGACAATTGTGCTCATCGGAGAACATTGTTTCGGAGAGTATCTGCGGAAGATCGTAGGTCATGTCTTTTCCTTGTGATAACTGCCCCACAGCGGTGTCTTACGGTCAGGTGCATGTGTTGGTGTTTCACTGGTCCATGGTCGACAGACGGAGGTTTTAGATTGCAGTGGCTAACTTTTTCGGAGTAGTCCTCCATCAGACAGAGAGTGTTAGGAGATCGATAACGGGCCAATCCCTCAGCCATCAAAATGATTAGGCGCACATAACAATGGAATCATGAAGTCGTCCCTGATGCAACAAAGTGTTTTGGTATACATTTAGTATGCTGTGGTAGTTTATAAACCCGGCGCTAGACCAAACGTGGACGTCGGCGACATCAGCTTTGTGTGAGCCCTTTTATTTTCCACTCTTCTCTCGCCCGGGCCTAGCGGTGGCTGAGCCAGCGGTCGACAAAGGGCACAAAGAAAAAGCACGTGCAAACATCTGTCCCCAGAGCCCTGCGTTGGCTAAGGCGGCACTATGAAAAAGTTGTATGAAATATTTTTTTTGTACGGTCGCCAGTGGTTGCCGAAGCCTAACGCTGCTACTAGTAGATTTTATAGACTAAATGACTTGGCCCAGCATGGTGTGTCGCCCGATGCTTACCATCTCTATAAGTGCCGTAACGCTAGGTCGTAAAAGCGGTGATAATTATGTAACCGCGCAGTCGTTTTTGATATGGTGGTCGGGATGGTGGTACCAAAGGGCGATAATGGTCATTTCACCTTCTCCACGAAATAAGATAAATGGAGCAATAGGTCTTTTTTTATTATTTTGTTTCGCGGGGAAAGTGCTGTTCACCGTGCCTTACGACCCGACGCTGAGCCGCCCGGAGAA
Organism: Lapara coniferarum; assembly: GCA_949316025.1. Taxonomy (NCBI): domain Eukaryota; kingdom Metazoa; phylum Arthropoda; class Insecta; order Lepidoptera; family Sphingidae; genus Lapara; species Lapara coniferarum. Next base: position 29,600,880 of record OX438919.1, read on the forward strand.
ATGGAACCATCGGGTGACCGCACAACGTATGTATGTACAACGCACGGCATACAAACCAAAACTCCCCGTTGGCCCCTATTAGTCGCCTATTACGACAGGCAGGGGATACCGTGGTGGAATTCTTCAAACGCCCCCAATCCACAGGGCGGATGGAGCATGGGTCTTGAAGGGAATTTTATACCGATAGGTTAATTGGCTAGTGCTTCCAACTACCTACGAACATGTAACTGAGGAATTTATATGTGGCCTATAGGTATATTCAATTTTCATTAAAAATTCCACGCCGCCGGCGCTACGCCGCCGCCGACCAAAAATTACCAGCACGCCGCCGCCGGCTTTTTCCTAGGCGGCGCCCATGTCTACAACTATGTACTAAGTCCCAGTATAAAAATGCAGCTGTACAAACAAAGAGAACTTCCACCCCAGAAGCAATAAATTTAAAAAGAAATGTCAAAATTCTTGGTCAAAAGCTGCATAGAAAGAAAATTAAAATAGATACTTTTAAACAACTATTAATTTCTATTAAAAAAAATGTGGCAATAATTTTGATGAGGTAAAGTCAATGATGAATAATAATTTTTTGAATATTCATAATAATTTGGAATTTATTAAAAACAATAAAGGTATTAGATATAACGACGATGTCAGACAATTTTCTCTTTCATTATATTATTATTCATCAAAAGCGTATAATTTCTTACGCAATTACATTGTACTTCCTCATCCTGCAACTTTGCGAAAAACTTTAGCATCGAATAATTGTAATGTCGGATTTATGACGGAAGTGTTTGAATTTTTTACAATTAAAGCAGATGTTGACGAGAATCTGCGTGATGTTGCTTTAATATTTGATTCGATGGCAATAAGGTTCGAATTAACGTACGACAAACATGGTGACAAATATTGGGGCTACTTAGACTATGGTGGCATTGTCACAGTTGATTCAGAAACGTTGGCAGGGGATGTGTTAGTATTTCAAATAGTATCATTCCAAAAAAAATTAAGTGTCCTATAGGATATTTTTTTATAAATAAAACCATACCAGCAAATATTCAGGCTCAGTTAATTTTAACAGCTATAAGGCTGTTAGGTGAAATAAATATCACAGTCAGGTCACTGACATGTGATGGAACAAATGTCAATTTGTCAACTTACGAGATATTGGGTTGTAATTTTTTTAAGAGCCCTATGAAAACTTCATTTAAGCATCCTACGAAAAATATTAATGTTCATTGCATATTTGATCCCCCTCACATGTTAAAGTTAGCTCGTAACGTTTTTGCGGAAACAAACTTATCTCATAAAAAAATGCCAATAAAATTTGATTATGTCCGTAGTTTACATGAATTGCAAAAAGCAGAAGGCTTAAGATTGGCCAATAAATTGTGTGATGGGCATATTAATTTTTTTAACAAAAAAATGAACGTCAGATTAGCGACGCAATTACTGAGCAGTTCACAAAGAGCATTATAATACTACGGAAAGCAGTTCAGTTGCGAACGCGATCGACTTTTTAAGAGCAAGCGGTGATTTGAAATTCAGAGGAAGTGAAGCCACCGTCACATTCATAAAAACGTGCGACAGAATATTTGACATTTTTAATGCTAAGGATCCAAGAGCCACAGGTTTTAAATCTCCATTGCGTCTATCTAATAAAGATTACTGGACAAATATTTTAAAGGATACTAGGGAATATTTGATGGAATTACAAATTAATGACCGAAATTTAATACAACACCGCCGTAAAATGTCTGTTTTAGGTTTAATTATTGATACATATTCGGACATTTGAAGGTTTAGCAGTTGATCTCTTATCTAGTAAAATGGCTCTAAAATATTTTTTACCCTATAAATGCTCTCAAGATAATTTAGAAATGTTTTTCTCTTGTATAAGAGCTCAAGGGCGTGGTAATAATAATCCAAGTGCATTAGAATTTAGATATAGAATGAGAAAACTAATGTATAGAAATAGTATAAAACCATCTATAAATTCGAATTGTACGGACGATTCGTTTGAGTTAACTCCCATTTTAGAATTTAGAACTCCAAAAAGAAGCTTACTTCCAACATCTAGCGATACAAAAGAAGATTCTCTACAGTTTGCTGCCCTAATTCAAAATTAAGAAAACTCGGTTCTGTCGGAATATAAAAATAACATTCTTTATTATATAGCCGGATTCGTAGTCAGAAAAATAATTGATAGATTGACGTGTAAATTTTGTCATGCTGTTTTACTGAAAGAAAAGAATATTGACCACGATTATTTTATTGATGTTAATAAATTTTCGGCATTTACAGCATTCATAGATAAAGGTGGATTATTATATGTTTCTAAATTCGCATTCGAAGTCTTAAAAGAAACTGAAAACAACTGGTTACGTCAAAATCCCAAAAGTCGGTAGAAAGAAAAAGAATTATTATGATCCTCACACAACTCTTTTATACAAAATTGTGCAAACTTATAAATCCTCCACACCCTTTGCAAACTTTTAATGGAGAAGAACACCATGAGATGCAACTAGTAAAATCAATAGCCAATTGTTATTTCCGATTTTCCGATTGTCCCACCACTCTAGGCTACAAACAGCTAATGCGCTAGGCATCAAAATTGGATTGAGACAAAAATTGCATAAAACTATCCTTTTTAGCAATTGCTAAACAGATGGTTTTATTATTCGTCTATAAATGGTATGGTCCTACAAACTGTTCGGTTTTTTTCTTTGTCTGTTAGTTAAATTCCTATTACAAAGATTATCTCCAACAAACAAATTTCTTTAGAAATTAACAGTATAATGTACTAGATTTCTCACGCAGCTCCGCCCGCGTTAAAAAGTTTTTTCCGGGATAAAAGTCCCGCTTTTTATTTTCCCGGGATAAAATGTAGTCTATGTGTTAATCCAGGACATGATCTACCCGTGTGCCAAATTTCATCGAAATCCGTTCAGCCGTTTTTGAGTGAAAGAGTAACACACATCCAGACATGCTTACAAACTTTCGCCTTTATAATATTAGTAGGAAAGTAGGAGTCTTTTTGGCAACTGCGAAAGGGACGCTGCTGGTATTTAGTACGTGTAGATTATTTTTGCCACAATTTGCACATTGATATGGAGTTGCATGTACGTGTAAAACGTGTTTTTTTTTGTAACTGGTGTAAATAAAAAAATATTACCAATATAACGATGTTTTATTTTATATATTTCTTTATTGCTTATTTTTTAAAAAAATCGCCCACCATATTTTATTGTTTCGGATTATGTGAAGTTGAACAGATCGCACGTGATATAATAAGCATTTTCCCCTTCTTATACAAATAATTTATTGAACACATTTGAAATTTTACGGATGTACTTTATTAGTTGTATAAAATATGCAAAACAATAAAGTAAATATTGATTGCGTTGACAATTATAAAATCATGGTCAACCTACTAGACAAGGACGCAATTACCTTATAGCGAACTTCTCGCTCGGACCGTTTTTTGGCCATCAGTGCGCAGTCCTGTTTATTTGTTAGGTCCATGCGTGAGACAGACGTTTAAGTGGTAACCACAGTGGTAACCACAGAACACTATTACTCTAGGAGTGGTAACTCCATGGTCTCTCGGTGTTAACCAGTCTTGCCAACAAGATTAAAAAAAAAAACATAAATTTCGTTGCATATTTCCGTCAAAAATCCGTTCAAATTTTTATTCGTCAATAATAGCCGTAAAGTCTTATACACACAAGCGTCAAGCGTAGATATAGCTTTGATATTGGGGGGGGGGGGGGTGAGTAGCGTGGGTTCTTACCGCCTAAATGAACTGTTTTTCAACAAATAAGTCACGTATACTACCCCCCCTCCGTCATATACATTTGAGAAATGTAAAACGCATATTTCGCTGAAGGTAGGTTTTGTCCCATTAAATATTCCGTCAACCGTTATAATAAATTTTTCCCGTTTTCAATGTATCGAAATCCGTTACATATGACCGGAAATCTGTTAATTGGCGCCCATTACACGCTCAAAATTCACATAACCGGCATTCACTTCCATCACTCATGATGACGACTACGACTGAATAGTGAAAACAAGTTCAAATTACACAATCACTCAAAATCACCTTCAATCATAGCTATTCAAGATTTTATGGACAGCACTCGTTTTCACTCGTTTTGGTATGAACTTAGAATAAGGTATGAATATTTCTGTAATTTATGTAAGAAATTGGAATTTAGAACAAAAAAGTATAACTTGGTTTTTTACATCAATCGAGTTTATTTTTTATCATTCATTTAGGTATAAAAATACAAGAAAAATCAATTCATACAATTTAAACCCAGAATACCTTTAAACTTTAACTTTGTATTTTGAAGGATCTTCTCGTTTTAGACGCCACTAGTAATCGCCTAGCATAGTCGTGTTCCAACGGCCTTGAAAGCGTTCTTCAAGCTTTTTTATATCTTGGTGGAACCTCTCACCCTGCTCATTACTGACAGCAACAAGATAAAATGGAAGGAAAGAAAAGTGGAAATGAAGAAATTGAATTTTTAACGACATTCTAACCCAACTTTTCGTATGCTTTTGTTGTTAACTAGCCGTTCCGCATTTTCGGCTCTATGCTTCCCTAAAAAACCTTTTACAACTGCTTTCAGTGATGACCAGACATCGAGATCCTTAGGTATCAGTAAGCTTTTGTCAAAATTCGGGTTTTTCGTCAATGTACGTATTTGTGGTCCCACGAATTATCCCTTCTTTGAGCTTTGCGTCACTTAACTTTGAAAATACCGTCTTCAAATATGAAAATCCATCTCCCTCCTTATTCATAGCCTTGAAATTTTTTTTCAGTAGACCAGATTTTATGTGGAGTGGTGGTAAAATTATATTTTTAGGGTCTACTAGTGGTGTATGTTTCACATTAGCTTTTACGGAAACAAAATTTGACCTTCCAAGCCATATTTTTGTAGTACAGTGCTTTTTCATGGCTCGACTGTCCCACAAACAAAGAAACAAAACAATAATAAAAAGTATAATACAGTACACACACACACTCACACCTGTTATCCCCGAAGGGGTAGGCAGAGGCGCAACTAATGCACCCACTTTTCGCCGTTATTCCGTCCCATAATGTGATAGGGGGCGAGCCTATCGCCATATCGGACACAAATTCCAGACTCCGAGGCGATACTGAAGAGAAAAACTCCATATCACTGCCCGACCCGGGGATCAAATGCGAGACCTTAGCATCGCAGTCGTACCGCAATACAACTACGGCACCGAGGCAGTCAGATACGTGGAGGTAAAATAAGTCACCTGCATGTTCAGATTAGATTAAAGATTGATCTCAATAAAATTATTTTATTTATTTATTTATTTAACACTTTGCACAAGAGTATATAGTACAGGCGGACTTAATGCCTAAAGGCATTTTCTCCCAGTCGACCTTAAGGTGGTGCAGAGAGACGGAGGCAGGTGTAAATTATAAATAATGAAGAGAAAAAAAAAAAGAAAATGAAATACAATGAAAAATAAAATTGAATAAAATTAGCTGTGGTCCTGCTTTCTCTGCTCTGTGGTTAAGTCATTATTGTCAAAAATATGGAGTGTAGAAGTAAGGAGGACCATCTTGTATGGGGCATTCAAGTTACTCTATGTATGGGGCATTAGTCGACAAAGTGTCTACTTGTAAACAGCAAATTATAGTTCGAACACTCACCGAAATAGCGCTAGTGTACGAAGTGGAAATTATAATATGAACTTTAGTTTTTTTTATGAAATTTTGTTGATACAGCTTTGTTATAATAACTTTATTGTTGTTAATACAAAAAGAAAAATATAGAAGCAATTTCAATTTTGTATCTCTAACAATTTATGGCACTCTATTTAAAAAATGTCCACTTGCTACTTAGTGCCACCTTAATTTGCTCCCTTTCAACGGACACTTTTTAATACACTGAGATGGTCCTCCTTACTTCTACTGCTTCTACGCTCCATAGCCAAAAAATATTCTGAATAGTCCACATAAAAACGGAAAGTTTACTTTTTTGGAATTAAAGATACAGATAAACTGTGATAATTTTTAATACTTATCTTTTACACTGGTAAGAGGCCTTGTAAGAAGCCAAGGGGATGTTATCGGATTAATTCTAGATGAATATAAAATGGTCTAAGCAAGGGCCATCTTTTAGTGCGAACGTGGCAACACTTTGCTCTGCGTCTATGTGTCAAGTGCGTGTATTCCTCACTGCTGTTGAAAGATGGCGCTGATACAGGACGCTATATGGTGCAGTGGCGTTTTATATGATTGTAATCAAGATGGCGTTGCAACCTATTTTGTAGAGGATATTTAACTCATTTTTATTCTTTATTTTTATTTCAATATGTTCGTCATATAAATTATAACACAAAAACAATAAATCAAATCAAAGCAAAAATCAACATATTATAAGCCTTTGAATTTGGGTAGAAGGGGTAAGTTTCAAATGAAAAACCGGACAAGTGCGAGTTGAACCCGTGTAACAAGGCTTCCGACAAACTTGTAGGTAATGTGTCTTAGCATATAAGTTCAATAGTTCGCCAATATTAATTAATAAATTAATAGAAAATGTAAATTCGCTTTTTTATTGTTAAAGTCATTGATGTATTTAAAAACCCTACATCAATGGTTAAAGTGCATATTTACGGTTTTCAGATTTTTTCATTTACATGCTTCTTGCCAAATTTAATGATTCTAGGTGAACGGGAAGTATAGTGCGCGTCATGTAAATAGAGCGCTGGATGAAAGTGTTTGCGCATGAGTACACTTGCGCACGAAAGTACTAGGCTTATTGTTTTATTCTTGAACTAGCCTTTCGCACGCGGCTTCGTATATCTATTATTGGTAGCTACATTGAAAAAAAATATTAGAATATCTTTAAATATAATTAAAAAGTATAATATGTTTGATGATGATTGATCCCGCTGCTCCGAGTAAACATATTAAGGACAATAATTGAGCTTTGGGGCAATATAGTCATTACGTTTTGACGTTCCAATATTTTTCACACAGATGTGCGCAAACAAGGTAATAAACTATTCAATCAAAACATAGTGAGGAGCATTCCTTTTCATTCTAAGCCAGTCCGCCTAGTTGAACACTCACGTTCGCTCATCGTCCGTAACAACCATTTAGTTATTTAAAAATTTTGTGCGCGATGGTATTTAGAGAGCGAATGTAATAGTATCCATATACGATGTGATTTGGTATCATGCGACTAATTCGTCACGCGGTACAGTCTTAACGCCACACGATCGAACCGTACCATGCGATGTCCAGTTGTATGCAACCAAGTTTGATGGACAAGCCATCGAACCAGCCGTACCAACAATAATAATAATAATGTCCATCGAACCGTGCCCAACACGATGCGATATGGTGCGATGGCATAGCATTTTAATGGTTCGGCTGTACCAAATCGCATCGTATGTGCCCACTTTAACAGCGACACAGCGCGGGAAGTAAAGGCAAAGAGCATCAGTGTTGCCAGATGTGTGGCGGTCGAAGTCGCCGAAAATTCATTGTGAAGTAGCCTAAAGTCGCCTCATCGTATATGGAGAAGTGAATGAGCAAAAAAAAAAACGTCCCTAATATCAAATTTATACTGGCCCTATGCGCCGAAAATTCGTAGTAGCCTAAAAGTCGCCCACTTATGTGGGAACTCGAAGAGCTAAAAAAAAGGATTAAGGTCCCCAGCTTTCAATTATTATTGTGTGTAAGGTGATCTGAGTACATGTTTTGTACCCTCAAAGCTAAAATATCCTCAAATTCGACAAAAACAAGCTGTAAATCACGAATTTTCCGAGGTAGCCTAAATTGGCGACTAATCACCATACGCGTAGCCTAAACGGCGACCGGTTGCCATTCGCAATTTTTGGTACCCTTCGAGATAGCTTAAACGGCGAAAAGTCGCCTAATCTGGCAGCACTGAAGAGCACTATAATACTACGGAAACGACTAACGAGCCAATAGCGCTTATAGCGCGCCGGTATTTGGTAACCATTCGGCGCGTGACCCGACCGCCCCGCGCCGCACCTCATACCACCAGATAGATTGATTAATAGCCTACTGCGCAGATTGACCGCCAGCATTCTTTTTACGTGACGCGACCTGTACCTGTCAGTCAAAGCCTACCCTATAGATTTTGATTCCCTTGCGAAATCGCAAAATATGTGACATAACGGATCATATCTTTAGATCACAGATTCTATCTTTAATTCGTGCTTTAGATCACATTGACTTACAAGTTTGATTTTTTACAGCTGATTTTTTCAACTTGATATCTCCGCATTCCTGAGAAAAAAGAGGTTTTGACAGGCAGACAGATAAACAGACAGACGGACAACAAAGTGATTCTATAAAGGTTCCTTTTCCTTTTGAGGTCCGGAGCCGTGAAAATAGAAGACTCGTTCGAGATACATCTCACCCAATTTAAACAAAATAAGCGACTAACAAATAATTTTGAGTTTAGAGCAAATCTCGACTCCCATAAACCTTCATCTTCACATCAGTTATTTTTTCATTATTTAGTTGTAGCGAATAATAGTTGTACCTAATTGTACCTACTCTACATAGATCTAAATGAATTCTAGAAATGCATAATAAAAAAAAACATCTACCGGGTGGAAGGGAAACGCTCTCGGAAACGAATACAGGTGATAGTATTGGTGATTCCTGACGTGATGGCACTAAAAAAATCGCGATCGCATTGTTACAATTTTAGTAGGATTTTCTCAAATTTCTGTACAGCTTCACGTATGGATAGATAAATCAAACAATTATTCTGAAGAACATAGTAAAAAAGGTCAATATTTCAAAAAAATCGTAATGAAACACGTACATCAGCTGACGGGTTAACGACCGCGGGCCGGTGCCGGAGCGGCGCGGCGGCCGCCCAGTTCTTTGTACGCTTTACATTGCGCGCGCATGAATTACGGAAATACTAAAATCGTAAGTATTATCGCTTAGCTTTGCAAATGAATATAGTTTTTCGTTAATGTTATGGTTCTTCTATCTTACCGTTCCGGTATAGAGAGCGTTTCCCTTCCACCCGGTATGTTCTCGAGAGAATCACACTGAGCAGTCAGTCTTATCGAATTGTTTAAATTACTGTATGTAAGTTATTTTTCCAGTCCAACGCCAATTTTGACTTATGAACATTTATTAACTTTTTTGTTATTAAATAATTACCACCATTGAGGAAATCTAACCGGTATCCTCTCGTTCGAGTGCCACAAAGGCGGTTTATCATTTTAGGTTATTATAATAGTAGGTACTATTAATAGATTGCCTCGGTAGCGTAGTTGTATTACAGTACGACTGCAAAGCTGAGGTCTCGGGTTCGATCCCCGGGTCGGGCAAAGTGATATTGAGTTTTTCTATTCAGTATCAGTCCGGAGTCTGGAATTTGTGCCCGATATGGCGATAGGCTCGCCCCCTATCACATCATGGGACGGAATGTTGGCGAAAAGTGGGTGCACTAGTTGCGCCTCTGCCTACCCCTTCGGGGATAACAGGCGTGAGTGTATATGTATGTATGTATGTACTATTAATAGACTTATTAGTTATTACGTATACAATTTTATTACCGCACAATTAGTAACAAACATTACAATCGTTTAGCATATTCAGTAATACAATGTATCTTACAAATTACAATAAACTTAAAAGTTATTTATCAAGTAAAACATATTCTGCGTCGTACATACCTATTATTATTATTATATTCATACTCACTATAGATTTAGAATAGCTTAACCTAAGTATGTATGTAAGTATAACAATTTTTTTTTCATAACAAAGAAACCCACATTAGTCAATTAAAAAAATTATTACGTTCTTCCTATTTTATTTCTACGCTGACTTTTGGATCGTATACCAAACAAGGGTAATTATTTTCCAAGAAAGAAAAGTCAGTTCATACTCGTGAAATACATAAGCTTTATAAAAACAAAATAATGTTATCATATTGATTGTGTGTTGAAACCTATCACATATTGAAATATACTATAAATCTTACAATCGTTTATTATACTGGCAGTGTGGACTGTGTTTAATATTATATGAAAATAAACCAAATAAATGCTATCGATATCACGCATGAAGCACAACAGATCACGACATGTTATCTTGCAAAATTTATAATAATCTAATTCGTCTTAAACAGGTCACCAATCTGAGGCCCGACTAATGTTTATATAATTCTTTCAAAACAAATGTTATAAAAATATTTAAACAGCGATAAACATTGACATCCACCATGGCGGACTGCTTAACCATTTTTTCAACTTATCCCGGGGAGGCAGTATTTTATCACTCTCTTTTTTTGGTTCCGGCATTTTTGCATATGACAAAAGAACCTCACAATCTACATCATTCGTTAATAAGTAATCTTTGGTACGAATTTCTATTACACACGAACGAATGTTTGTGGAATTTACTTTTGATCCTCTTTGTTCAAGGGGATCTACTACCTTTGAAGTGGAACTACACACAGTAACATTAACTGTTGTGATGTTGTATTTGGCTGTTATATTGCTCGATGTGTTTTGTGTTCCATTAATCGTTACATTTGGTTTCGATGTTACTGTTGAAGTGACTGTTGTATTTCCTGTCGAAGAATTTATATTAGGTTTTTCTGATGAACTTAATATTGGCGTCTGTGTTGAGTTTACCACTGAATCACTAATTGTAGACACACTTGTTGCTTCTGTGGATGATGTATTATTTGCGGTCACTGTTAAGTTGCCAGGAATTATCGTCGAATTTATTGACAAACCATCTGTACTATTTCCGGTTAAATTACTAGCTTTAGTGCCGTTAATCATTAACACTGTAGAGTTTAGATTTCCTGTAGCGTTTCTTGGTGGTTCTGTAGTGGGAGTGGACAAAGAACTATTAAGAGGTACTTTAATCACAGTTGTGTTCGTTGTGCAAACAGTATTATTTACAATATTCGTTTTGCGACTTCCTTCAGTGAACGTCGATACAACCTCACATGGCACTTTTAATATTGTCTCCTGTCCGTTTTCTTTAATTTTTAAAGAACAAACAGCTTCTTCACTTTGTCCATTATTCGGTCTATATTGAGAATCAGTACCTGAGTTGTCTGAATAATACCTCCTCCTATAGTAATCGTCATGATAGTAATACTCATGGTGGTGCCTGTGTGATCGACCCAAGTTGTACAACGATAAACCAGTCAGTACATCACTATAACGACTATCTGAATGTCGGTATTCGTTAACATATACATATTGAGGAGAACTATAATACATAGGGACGTAGCTGGGTCCATGGTTATACGAATGATGCGTGTACGTTGGGTGGTAATGTGTCTCGTACGATGGCTTCTGATTTACATTTGACCAAGATGAAGATGGAGTATATGGTCTTGAGGATCCAGATCCAGACATTCCTGTAGCAGACGAAGGGTACGAGTGAGTGCCAGACGAGGAAGGGTTTCGGGAGTAAGTACCCCAAATACCCGATGGCGAGTTTTGGCTAGCTATATTTGCTTGAGAACCTCCCCATGTTGATGGTGGTTTCACGTTTCCATTTCCAGATAAACCTGTGGATGAGGTAGGATAAGTTGGTTTGCTTCCATATCCTGAGAGGCCTGAGCTAGAAGAAGGGTAACTGCTTGAACTGGATCCACGACCAAAGGAACTTATAGATGATGGATAGCTTGATCCAGATCCCGAAAGCCCTGAGCTTGATGACGGATAGCTGCTTGAACTGGATCCACGACCGAAGGAACTTATAGATGATGGATAGCTTGATCCAGATCCCGAAAGCCCTGAGCTTGATGACGGATAGCTGCTTGAACTGGATCCACGACCGAAGGAACTTATAGATGACGGATAGCTTGATCCAGACCCTGAAAGCCCCGAACTTGATGAAGGGTAACTGCTTGAACTAGATCCACGACCGGAGGAACTTGAAGATGAAGAATGACTTGATCCAAATCCTGAGAGTCCTGAGCTTGATGACGGATAGCTACTTGAACTTGTTCCGCGACCGGAGGAACTTGAGGATGAAGAATGACTTGATCCAAATCCTGAGAAGCCAGAGAAAGAGGGGTAACTATGGGAGCTATATCTGGAACCCGATGAAGAGGAATGACTAGAGCCAAATCCGGAATAACCAGACGATGATGGATAACTGTGAGAACTTGAGCTTGAATGGCGACTTGACGATCCGTAGCTGCCTCTAGAAGATGAACTGCTACTTCTCCCGGAACTTCGGCTACTACTACTTCTACGGCATTCTATACCAATCGCGCACGCACTCAAAATAATAAAGAGGCACAACAGCAGATATCTGTTGGCCATTTTATATGACGTTAATACACGAGCGCGCGAACTGGTTTGATCCTATACGCCTTAATTGATTTTATTTATACCGACGTTTTGAGTACGTATAATGCGTCATCACACAAACACGCACAAGCTGGGAATAACGTGTAGCGGTCTTGTTCTGCCCATGTCCGGCGGGTCTACGATAACATGAGGCTAGAGGTGAAGAAAATACGATGTTTGTTTAATTAACAATAATTGGAATTACGATTACAGCAGGCATTATCAGTATTTTGTAGTTGTTCAGAGTAGTACACAGTGTGTTTTCTATGTCGATTGGTATTTTATTTATTTAGTTACTTAATGACACACCAACAGTTAATACACTAAACATTCTTAATTGTAATTATACAATATTAGGGACTAGTCTACTCACCAATTACAGGTATATAATAATTACAAGTTAAGTATAATTATTATCGATTGCAAGACTACAACTGCACTATAGTACTTACTAGCTTTTTCCTGCAGCTCCGCCTGCGTGTAAGTTTTTTCCAGATTATATTTTGATTTTTACATATTAGTGATGTTACGAATGTCCAATTTCCAACATTCGCGAATGCGAATGCGAATATTTGACTCCAATATTCGCGAGTGCGAATGCGAATGCGAATAAGGGATTGTTATTTGGCACCAAAAGATTTTATTGTACGTAACGTGAAATTAGCTGCAAAGAGACCCCGGCGCACCTGATAGTAAGCGTTGTGAAATCCAGATAGAGTGGCCTGGTTGAAATATGTCAGCGACATTTGTTTTTACGAATCTCCTCATTTCCATTTGATTGCGCTGAGAAACACTGAGCATTTTCATAGCTCAATGAGTGTCTGTGAGTCGTCTTGAGTGGCCCATAGTCATAGGCCACGTCTCAAAACCGTATCTCATCACTGGTAGCACTCATTGATTGAAGATTTTTGTCTTCGAGCTTGCCTAGTTTTTCAAACGCTGCTCAATCGAGCTGGTTTTAACCTCTATCTTGAAGTTAGACTTGCCTAACTGGACCACTTTTCTTAGATAGATTCGTGGACAACTTCGAGAGTTGCGTTCCCAGCACTAATCGGTATATGCACAAAATGAGCATTGGACAAGGTTTTGGTCTTGTTTATTTTAAGGCCTACCAGGTAGAAAACTCAGTTGAGGTCTTTGAGCAAATGAGCATAATGCCCTCAAATTATTCTGACAAGACAACAATATTGCGGCAAATCAAAGGTGAGTATGTACTCGTCATTGAAGCTAATCCTTTTCCTTCCTTTCTAATCAAAAAGCTTGAAGATATCGTCCAACGCGGCAAGACTAATTTTGGAGAAATAACATCTCGCCTCTCTCGTCTCTGTGTATGTACCTCTGTTCAATAATCATAGAATTCATAAATACTCTATAATTCTATTTTTTTTTTGTAAACTAAATAATTTGAAGACATTTTCTGAAATGATTACTCATAAATATGTTTTTAAAATAATGTTTAGATTAATATTAACTGATTCCAAAATTACTGTTTTTAAGCTATGGCTTTAGCAAGTTGTGTTAATCATATTGTATGACTGTGATCTACTTCTGACTGAGTTCTATAGTGATTCTTTCCTTGCTTGCTGCCTTGTTATAGAACTGGTGGTAGGTCTCTCGTATGTAAGAGTCCGGCTGGGTAGATACCACCGCAATGTCTATTTCTACCGCCAAGCAGCAGTGTGCACTGTGCATGCACTGTTGTGTTTCGATTTGAAGGACATTGTAGCCAGTGTAACTACTGGACATAATGAGACTTAGGTAACATCTTATGTCTCAGGATGACGAGCGCAGTGGAATGCCTCTCAGTACTTTGTAACTCAAGGTGCTGGATGGTGTTGCTACTGTTTATGGGTGGTCGTATCGCTTACCATCAGGCGAACGGCATGTTCGTCTCGTCATTCTATGCAATAAAAAAAGAACCTCTCAAGTTCGCCAATATCACTGCCCTCGTTGACACTACATTGCGGTCTTCCGTCTTCAGCTTGGCCATTTGGCTTATCCCGATATACAGTTCTTTTGCGAACACTTTGGAACCTTTGTTCCGCTCGATCGTCTCCTTGTAGGCACGAATGTCGTGTCAGGAGTATTTCCCTCTCTGTCAATCCAGCTTTAGATATGCTTCAGTGTCATCCGAAGACTGCTACGCCATATATCGGCGTTGGTAACAATCATTTCAATTTAAGAAAAAAGCACTAATTGTGGTAAAAAAACATAACTAGTCCATTCGGGTTAAGTCAATAGTGAGTCATCAGTACAACTGAAGGACTTAAAATGTACACTGACATTGAAGGAAACACTTAAATAATGTATAATATTTTAAAAGTTTTTAATGTGTTCGTTATATTTCTATCATATTTTCAAATAATTTTATAAACTAATAATAGATTGAGTATAGAAAAATTTCGTATAAATTACAACATAAACCCTATTACGCTGTGGTCTAGGTAAAAAAATAATTTAAAGTACGTTTAGAAACTTGGAAGTTTATTGTTACCAAAACATGTAATTTTTATTTTGTATGAGTACCTACTATAAATACTAACAAAATTAATATTTATACATTATACACATAATCTGTTGCAGTTTTATTTTATAAATTATTTTCACATGTCATAGCCATAAATATTCGTAAAATATCCGCATACATTTTTGCGAATGCGAATATTAAAAATGATGCGAATATTCGTGAATGCAAACGCGAATATTCGTTACACCACTAGTACATATGTATGTTTATTGGGGGCGTATTCAGTCGCACAGACGGGTGAACAGTTCGCCTCATTGGAACTATTTCACCCTTCGTTCCAGTTTGGGTGGCGCTGCCACTTTCTCTTTGAGTCGGTCCACTTCGCTGGTATCATGCCTAGTGACCATTCACCATAGGGAGTTTCGGCTGCGGCTCAGCTAGACCTTAGAGGCGTCGTGACTCCCTTCCAAGTGTGTACCTTTCAGGTTGCCGATCTCTGCCCAGCACTTTCTCTGAAAGTCCCGCCACTTTGACCTTGTTTGATCATTGCGACAGGAGCCGAAAGGGGAGCAGTGCTCAGCCTGTGCGATGAAGAACGCACGAGCTGTCAGGCCCAGTCTACCCACATACTCTCCCACCCTCCAGGCTTCGTCGTCCAGTCTGATATAGCATCGCTTACCTTACCTTGGCTATTCGTGACAGTTTCCACTCTAGAGCACTGGTTTTACTAGAGCTCCTGCAGTATGCCCCTATCTGATCTTACAAACCTCTTTGTTGCCCTACTGAACCTAATCATGTCTCCTAGCTTTATCTCTTGTAGTTGTGCTACTTCCAGTCTGTCTGTTCTCAGTATCTCCTATCTTGGCAGACAATACATTAGGCAAAGCTCTGGATTAAAATCCCGTTTTATATTTTCCCGGCATAAAAAGGTAGCCTATAGCACTCAGGAGTCATGTTAATTCCTATTAGTGAAAGAATTTTCAAAATCGGCTCGGTAGTTTCAGAGTTTAGCCCCTAGAAACTTACATACAAACTCTCAAACTTTTCCTTTTTATAATATTAGTATATATTTACGACTGATGTATCTCGGTACAACTTTTGTCTGAAGCCAAGAGCTCGGAATGAATATAAGTATTTGCGTATTACCCCCTCTGCCTACTCTTTTTGAAGGCGTGAGTATATTATAAAAAAGCTGCTCATATATTACCTACTTGCCTTTTGCAGATCTCTGGTGGAAACGCACTCTTAGTATGCGGCCAGGGTTACTGCTAAAGTCCATACAAAAATACTGCTGTACAACATGAAGTTACTGATAATCCATAATATTTGTGCCCGATATGGCGATAGGCTCGCCCCCATCACATCATGGGACGGAATACGCACAGCAAAAAGTGGGTGCACTAGTTGCGCCTCTGCCTACCCCTTCGGGGATAAAAGGCGTGAGTATGCGTATTATACAACAGGTACGAATTTCATGTTTTAACAAATCTTGTTTTTGTCAGAAACACACCTCTGACTTTTCGATACTTTGGAATTAGATACGTGGCTATTGTTTATCGATTATCGCTCGGTTCAACGGCGAAGGAAACCTGTGCAGTCTGCCAAGTACCAACTACCAACCCATACTAAGCCAGCGTGGTAGATAGCCGATGGTAATGCCCGATCTCAATAACTAACAGTTAAAATGCTTACATTTGGTGGTCATCTGTGCTTCTATAATCTAAGGTATTCTTATCTAAAGAATACCTTATCCTATCTATCGGAAAGTCGAACATGATTACTGTTACTCGTGCGTCTAGTTTGTGACAAAGATGACGATAGCGCTATTAATCATTATAATTATAATCTATGCAGCATGCTATATACATTGGTTACATAAAATCGAAGGTAAAATATTAAAAAGAATAATAGTTGAAACATAAAAAGTACTTACTCAACCACTTCCGATAAAACAACTAAATACCCAAATAAAACAAAAATTAAGAATCCGTACGAATAGCAAAACATCTATCACAGACTTTCCTTTGGAACATTACTTACGGAACAACCTGTTTCTACGTTATTGCCTTCACCTCGTGTTTAGGCACATCTCCTCTTTCGCAATATCAAAGTTAACAACAGAAAACCACAAGGCCGTTTCGGTTAGTGAACATTGTCACCATGATTGTCACGCATTACTAACTACGATTACCTGCAATAGTCCGAAAGGGCAGAGTTGATATCGCAGAAATCTGAGTACCAATGCAGCGCAGAATAGAGTTTCTTGTTCTTATTTTAAAGATTGTAGAAAACAATTTGGGCCTCATTAATCAACTATCCTACTTATATAAGTTATATTATAAATTCGAAAGTTGGTGAAAATGTTTGGATGGTTTTATTTTGTTTGTTAGAAGTACAGAAACTGCTTAACGGATTTAGATGAAATTTTGCACACGGGTAGATCATTCCCTGGGTTAACACATAGGCTACTTATTATCCCAGTAATGTGCTTCCATTGGATTCTGGATATGTTTAATCTCATTCTTTAAGTAGTTGGCACTGGCGTCGTACTGTATTATAGGAACTTTTGTAATGAAGATGTATATTAGTGTAACATTAACTTTTCAAAAGACCGACACCTAATTCCGTCCCGTGACCATGTAAGCTGCAGTCTTCGAAACGTCGGCAGTAAAAATTAAACAAATTAATCGCAAAAAAGAACATAAGTTTTAAATAGTTCTTGCACCTTCTGATGGTAAATATCATCCAACACAGCAGATCAAAAAGCTGTGAAATAAATATCACAGAAGTTTATAAATGATGTAAAATTATATTTCAATAAATGTCATAGTTGATATAATATAAAATCAATGTACAATACTCTAATTTAGAAACTTGTACAACTGAATGTCACGACGGGTGACCTACTCGCTTGATGGAAAGCGACATGACTGCACATAAACAGTAGCAATATTATCAAGAATTTCAAATTACCGAGCACTGGCTGGCATTGTGCTGAACTCGTCATCTTATGCCAAGACTGTAAGTTCCATAATGCTCAGTAATTAATACAGCACCTAGGTATATTATCTAGTCATATCGTTCAGTTCAGGAGATGTTGCTATGCGCTGGACGAGCGTATAGCGCCTTCGCCTCACTGTGAATTTGCTTACATTTTGCAAGTGTGATAAGAGCTTTAACTTTACCCAACTATGGATGAAACGATTTGGATTAAAACATATACCATCTCAGTAGTAAAGGAAGCCCGTGCTTAGCAGCGATCAGTATATTACGGGACTGACATTATTATAATTTATTATGACAACCGGAATTTTTACCCATTATGATGATACGTTCACCTCCTATCACATCATGATACGCACTGCAAAAAGTGGGTGCACTAGTTGAGCCTCTGCCTACCCTTTCAGAGATAAAGAGCATAAATGTATGACAACCGGCAGGCAAAAACTAGGATTCTAAGACGTGATGGTGTTCCACGTGTTTATTTATCTTATAAGTTGTATCCTAAGTACATGGAGCTACAGTAAAAACAATAAACATAATCTGTGCAGCAAATACTTAATAAAGTAAATCCTACTAATATTATAAAGGCGAAAGTTTGTAAGAATGTATGGATGTTTGGATGTTTAGATGTTTGGATGTTTGGATGTAAGGATGTTTGTTCCTCTTTCACGCAAAAACTACTGAACGGATTTCGATGAAATTTGGCACACGGGTAGATCATGTCCTGGATTAACACATAGGCTACTTTTTATCCCGGAAAAATATAAAGCGGGACTTTTATCCCGGAAAAACTTTTTAAAGCGGGCGGAGCCGCGGGCAAAAGCTAGTACTTAATAAAGTAGCCAATCATTTACATTCCTGTTGTACTTATCGACTTAAACTTGTTCTTGCTGGTGGATCTGCCTTTTTTATAGGAGCTTGACATTGTGACTGCACTGCACCTGATGGTAAGCACGGTGCAGTCCAAATAGAGAATCGAATGGCATTGGACGATTATCCCATGCCATTCGACACAATCATGCCGGCCTGACCAGCTGCTTCTTCACGCTACGGCGGAAGGACCCAGGATTGGGAACACGTGTGCCGGCAAACTATTCCACAGCCTGATGGTGCGACAGAAGAAGGAATTCTAGAACCTATTGGTTCGCGTCGTAATGGTTTTCACCTTCAAGCTGTGGCTTCGGCCTAATGCCTATTTAATAAAGTTTGAGGATTCACTGTACATAATACGGAAATAATACAAATTGACAAGTAAAACTAAACAACCAGTGGGCTTCGAATGTGGCAAAAAGACGCAACTCGTAAGACGATGTCGTTTAATTTTGATGTTTGTGATTGATCGAAAGACCAATGCGTCAGTCAGCCCCCTTATTCTCTATGACACGCGCTATTTTCACCGCTCGTAACAAGCGCGTAACGTAACTCATCGCGTTTATTACTATGGAAATTGGCATACAGAATACCATTTTACGCACATTACACGAAGTGAACGTGACGCGGCCGCGTTACGAGTTAACAATGTCATAGAGAATCATGCCTCTGGTGATAGTCTCTGAACTAATCCCAATAAAACGAAACTAAGTCGTGTCGTGTTTTATGCTAAATTTCACAGATAAATTTAAACTCATTTATTAACCTGTTTCATAAATTCTTTGGTTGGTAGTAGTTTTGAGGTTAGTTTAATTTTTTTTATAAAGATTTTTTTATGCACAGAAATTCCCAAATACATTTTTCAGCAAACGATTATTGTCTTATACTATTTAATATTTCCTTGCCATGGAAAATTTCTGCTTACAGGTACGTTCCATGTGCTTGGAGAAGATTACCTACAGATATAAAAGTTTCACTATAGTCGACATATTAATCCATTTTTAGAGTTCATCAAAATCTGTTCAGCAGTTTTTGCATAATTTACCTCTAAAAAACATCCAAATATCTTAAAAAAAATTGTATTTTTAACTATTAGAATAAAAGCATACATCAGAATGCCAATAAAACTAGCCGCCTTCGTACGTATAGATAGAGGAAAATCATTGCGTAAATCATTTATTCATGCTGTCGTTATCTGCAACGGATAACTATGTTGTCTATTTAATAACGTATAAATTTTAACTTGATAACCATAAGGTATAATTCCGAGGTTACACCTTGTATGTAGCGGAATAAGAAGCAAAGCGCACAGCCTTCGCCAAGTACTTACACGATGACCGGAAGCTATGCGGCCCATTTATGTCTACACTTTACCTAGATAAACGGTTAAGCTGAGCGAAATTCTAATTTCAAACTTCATGCAGTTATTTAAAGATTAATAACTTAAGTGTGCTTAGTCTATGCTAACCTTTGAGTATTTAACTAACAGATCCTTATGAGCTATATTTTTTTCCGTAGTATTATAATGCTCTTTGTATATTGTCCTCTGCGTAGGAAAGGATGTCATACATTGTTTTCTTTACAATGTTATAATTTGTACCTAATACGTATGCCGATTTATTATGATGCATAGTAAAAAAATATACATTATATTAGTCAGTTTTGGTCGTGAGGCGATATAGGTCTGGAGCTATAAATGTGCGTCCACCTTTATTCACAATGGAAATGACAATGGCATCTCGAATTGCAATTATATTGCAGTAAGTATCTATTGCGTTTGATGCAGTAGCGTCTATAACAACCGCCCAGTGTCACGAGTTACGCACCGCGTACTCGCAACAATGAGTAGTAAACAACCTAATAATATTTTTCAACTTGTAATCACCTGTGAAGGCGAAATTGTCATTCTGCAACAGTTTTTGTAGCTGCGACATAGCTCTCGCGGTATACGTTTAGTCTTCATCATGACTTTGCCGCAGAGGCACATTTAAAATGTTACTCGGAATCGTGTCTACTGTGATATTTCTATCGGAAGTAATGTGCAGTGAAGGGAACGAGAAACAGGTCAAACCTTACATATTCCCAGTGCCTCTCGAATTGCCCAATCGGAACGACCGTGCTGATCAATGCTGGCTGAGGATTGAAGATGTGGAGTTGGTTGAAACTTTGGCTGTATACTGCTACATCGCGCGGGACTTCCTTCAGAGCTACATACGAGACTACAACTCGCGCAAGATGATGGAGGATAAGGTGGACGTGAGTCTGTGGAGCGAGCCGCCTCGGGTGCTGAACGACGAGTCCTACAACAAACAGCCTGACAACTTCTCTATAAAAGATTGGAAAGTGACTACAATTATGGACCCTACCATGCGTACAAGACTTTATGTGTCTAAAAATGCTGATTGCAGACTAGTGATGTACAGTAGAGAAGCCACGACAAATTATCGAATAGAGTGCGAAAAACTTTTATACTACGTTAATGATCGCATGAGTGGAAACGCCGAGGCAACTCGTGGGCAGTATTTACTTTTAATTTTGTGTTTATTTCTGCTCAGGTACACGTTTAATAATTAATTTTAAATTTGGAATAAAATACTTCATAACACAAGTGCTTAGTGATGCCATATAAAAGCATTAGCCTCATTTTTCAATAACACAAATAAATACATAAACGAAATGAATAACAATGCGGCTTCGTTATCTGCTTGCTGAAGGTCGAACTGACAACGTTTTGTTCCAATTCAGTAATTCTTTACAGTTTAAATAAGTGTATGAAATTATCATAAGTTTATAGCTGTAACCATGTATTGTTAATTATTCATTTAAATACACGAGGTAATACGCTGTAACAAATGCATGCAGAATGTGATTAAAACTCTCTTAGCCTTTGTTAATCTCGTGCTGTTTGAAGACTGATTTAATTGTTATATAATCCAAGTAAATAATATAATCAGTTTTATATTATACAGTTTGACTGCCTCGGTGGCGTAGTTATATTACACTACGACTGCAAAGCTGAGGTCTTGGGTTCGATCCCCGGGTCGGGCAAAGTGATTTTGAGTTTTTCTATCCAGTATCAACCCGGAGTCTGGAATTTGTGCCCGATATGGCGATAGGCTCACCCCCTATCACATCATGGGACGGAATGACGGCGAAAAGTGGGTGTACTAGTTGCGCCTCTGCCTACCCCTTCGGGGATAACGGGCGTGAGTGTATATATATGTATTATATAGTTTTAGTTCTGGATATGGGCATCATCCAAGTATCAGGGGCGGTTGCGGACGACAACTTAGACGTGAGTCGGAGGAAGCCCGCAGCCGTCCCTAATGCGCCGAAGATGGCCGTTTTAAAAAAAAAAAAATCATCCAAGTATGCAGACTTTCGTCTGCCGCGTTATCTAACGTGACTTGGCTGATTTCTAAATGAAGAAATTTGAGATTCACACTAGGGTTTGCAGAACCGGTTGGAATTTTAAGAACCGGGATTTCCGGTACTTTGCGCTCACAGAACCGGGAATTCCCGTTTTTTTCGGTACTTTCGGGACTTTTGTTTTTTTCCTTGGATAAATAAGCCTGTTTTAGTATACTTAAATTTTAGTAATTTTTTTTTATTGTATAGACACGCTAACTTTCAACGGCGTTATCATTCTTAAGTGATATCCATTGGTCATAAACACACAACATACCAAAATAATGATTGAGTTGCCGGCCATACTGGAATTGAATAGCGATATGGGAAGGGGTAAATGTGTTTTGGTTTCGAGAAATCACAAAATAAATTCAAAAGTTCTTTTATTTTTAGGGGTTTCATACCGAACTACAAATGGCCTATTGAAAGTCAAAACTGGTTTATACTTTACTAGGTGCTGCTAGCGTGTTCGCCTAAATAAAAAGTCTTTTATGCTACAAAAGTCCTTAAAACACAGTACGACAAGCGCCATCTACTTAGAGAATCAGATTTAAAGTATCAATTATTTCCCATGGGAGAAAATTACCGAGATAAAAAGTAGCCTATGTGTTAATCCAGGACATGCTCTATCCGTGTGCCAAATTTCATCCAAATCCGTTTAGTTGTTTCTGCGTTCGCTTCTAACAAACATCCAAACACTTTCAACAACTTTCGGATTTATAATATTAGTAAGATAATAACATTATAATATTAGTACAATAAGATTATAGTAGAAACAAAATTTTGAACACTCGACAACGGAGGCGTAGCTTAGGTTGAAATTTACCCTTACAGCTATTTTTGACGAAATTTCTTTAGCTGTGTCAACATTACATTTAAAACGAGTATAAGGTAAAAAATCTCGGGGAATTTAAGATTGTAGGAACAAAAGCAAATATCTAGGTAATTACTGCAAAGTCAAATTTAATAGTTTCCTCTTTTTACGTGGGTATTGTTTCTTTGGTTAGATGGGCTAACAATTTTATAAGATAAGCGTAAAACGCTAAAATGGTGTGTAGTTTTATATTTATAAAAATAAAAATTGTTCTTATAATAATATTGCGCAATGTTAAAGTTTTTGCCGACGAGTATTGTGGGATTTCTGTACCGAAAAATGCATCAAAGTGATATTCGATTTTAGATTAATGGTATTTAAATTGAATACAGTTATTTTCCTTTTCCTGCTTTTTATATGTTCGATAATTGTAACTATTAACTGTTAAGTATGTTTTCTATACATGTGTAATATATATTATAAGTACATACAATATAGTATTGTCGTCATTTAAGACATAATAAGATATAATTATGTTGTAATGTTACGTAACTGAGTTGTTAATGCTGTGATTGTAGGTACTAATTGTAGAACCTAGTCAAAGCAATTGCAGAGACTAAACTGTGTTTTAAATTTACAAAATACCTTACATTAGAATTTCATTCAACTAGTTTGCGATTTTATTAACGGCACAAAGTCTAATAATCACTATTATTTAATACAAGGAATGAATAAATCTTACTCGATCATTTTGTTGTTTTTAGAAAACTTTTGTTTTTGTCAAAATTACCTTTATTCATAGGTAGCAGACCAACATCTACGGGGGTTGTTGTAATAGCTCGAATAGCTCAGTTATTTATACATAGTACATAGCCTAGCTTACATAAATTGCGGTCTGCAAACAAATACACCGTGACTTTATATTCGTTTTGAAACCGAAACGTTGTTACTTAGAACCATTTGTAGGACCAAGAAAAAATAGTGAATTAATTGTATCGTTCATAAATTAAAAAAATATTTCTCACTCGTTCGAGTTATGATAGTAACGCCGCGACGTTATAATTTATTCACAAAAGGATCGAGCCGCGCTGCACTGTTTGTGGTGTCTATGACGCACGATAACAGCTGATCCTACGCAGAGCAAGGCGATACGTGTGCGGTTCCATATTTCCACAATTTAATAAAAACTACACAAGTACCTACACACACACACACACACACACAGAGACACGGCTAGCGTATTCTGTCTTATGATATAATGGAGACGAGCCTATTCTCATATCGAGCACAGATTCCAGACTGTTCCAGACTCCGGAC
Source organism: Lapara coniferarum (assembly GCA_949316025.1). Lineage (NCBI taxonomy): Eukaryota > Metazoa > Arthropoda > Insecta > Lepidoptera > Sphingidae > Lapara > Lapara coniferarum. The sequence continues at coordinate 29,625,131 of OX438919.1, forward strand.
TGATACTGAGCAGAAAATTTCGAATATAATTTTGCCCGACCTAGGATTAGAACCCGGGACCTCAGAGCGGTACAGCGCACACAGTACAACTACGCCACCGCGGCAGTCGCCAGTACTTACCTACTTTAAAAAAATACTTTTTGATCGTGACGGCATTGATTGTATTAGGAATAATATCAAATCATAATTCGATACGTTACGACTTTTGTAAGTACCTATTTACAATCAGTTGATACGTAGCAAGACGGCAATTTGATTTTTATTTTCACTGAAAATTGAAAGAACTTGCATTAAGTACAAAATTTATTAAAAATGACAAGTTATAATCTGTTATTACTTACGAAGGTAAAAGAAAGTCGGTCGGTATCGGTAAATGTTATAATTTTTAATATTATGTTAAAAAAGGCAACAAATAGTTCCATTCGAGAGGCGGGAAGGGCGAACAGGGTTGTTTTGTGGCGGCTCGCGGGCCGCTGCGTAATGCCGGCCGCCCACGTGACCCCGCGCGGCGTGAGCGCCCGCGCCGAGCGAGCGTCCTACGCCGCGCCGCGCCCTTCGCACTCCCCTTACAAAAGTTATTAACTCGGAGGTAATTGGGATTGCGTGTCGCTAACGATGCAACTACTTGAAATCGAGTCCGCCGCGTTCGATTGTGTATTCTTTCGAATATGTCTCTCGTCACTTGAATTAAGGTGTCCACTATCACACTACGTAACACTTCACAACTTTGGTGTTCTCTGGAATCTACGAGCATTTTTATTTGCGACCACAAGAAACAATCTAGGGGCGTTAAGTCCGAGCTTCTCTAATAATGAAAATAATATGACGATAAAAATGATGATAAAAGTAAATCCTATTAATTGGTCGTTTATAATATTGGCCCTAACATCGGCACTGAACTGAACTTGTTGTGATTTTCCCCTATCAGGTTAGGATTTATGAGAGCCCAGTATTGTTCATTCTGCACGTTGTATAGTCCAACTCGAATAAACCAGTGACGACTCATCCGTACACAGAATGTTAGCGTTGGTATTACTATTTAATAACCACTGACATAGGGTTATTTTCGCCGGAGCATCGTTGTCGTTAATGACGTGCGCCCGATGGAAATGATACGAATGTAATCCGTGGGTAATCAATATTTTCTGCACAAAGTATTGGCTAACATTAAATTCTTGTGCCGCCATTCTCGTGCTTCGCCGAGGATCCCGCTCGAAATATCCAAAATGCCCTCTTCAATTTTCGGCGAGTCACTCAGGCATCGTCGGCCTTGCGTATGAGCTGGCACGTAGAATTGTCCGTGAACGTGATTGAGTAGGAACATGTGGATAGTCGATCCCTCGTAGTCTCAGCGCATTTAAATATTCCGGCTGAGAGAACGTACGTCTGGCCTCTTCCAAATTGTACTTAGCAACAGCGCGGCGTACAGCTGATATACTCTGCGTTTGAATATTCGTACTGATGACTCATTTTCGCATGGCAGCGTAAATAATACAACCTGAACGTGCGCGGCGCGGGTTGCCACGCTACTGACTGACGGGCGGGCGGGGTGCTCGCGAGTGGATGCGCTCGCCGCGCCGCGCAGGTACATCAAAGGGGTGCGCGTGATTGGCGACGCTGCGGCGCGGCGGTCTCTTTGTCTTTATTGGATAATATTTTGCCACTTAGTTATGAATGACACCGATCGTAGTGATCGTTGTACGTGAGATTTAGTTGTGTTCAAAGAGAATTATAATACTACGGAAAGTTGTGTTACCACGGGTTCTCACTTCTTATTCGTAAACGACATTATTAATGTCACATTAATTTTAATATTCAAAAATAATTTTTTTTATATTTTTTTTATACTGTATTAGTAATACAGAATTCAAAATTTTCGGTATCAAAACGGCTATAAATTCACGGTGTATATAATCTTAATCTTAACATAGTTTAAAACAAAGTCGCTTTCCGCTATCTGTCCCTATGTATGCTTAGATCTTTAAAATTAAAAAACTTATTTTGATGCGGTTTATTTTAATACATAGAGTGATTCAAGGCGAAGGTTTATATGTACTTTTATCCCGAAAAAACTTATTAACGCGGGCGGAGCCGCGGGCAAAAGCTAGTAGGTACTATATATAACCCATAACCATACAGTAAACACTAATTGATACACACATTTATTTGTCAAAATCAGTTGAAAAAGAGGGACGCTAAAGTGGAACGTAACCATTTTACGTTACATACATACATAAATAAAGTGTTAAAATAATAACCCTTCCTTGCTTCGCCGTAGTCGGGTGTTAATGACAATGACTTAAAGTTATTATGTCATTCAAAGAGCAAACGAAAGGCATTACTTTCGTGCATTCTGTGTATTGGAATTGCCTTACGTAATAGTTCTGACTTCTGTGTGACATATTGTATTGTCTATTATATATAATTTCTTTTTATGTAATTATTATAAAGATCAATAGGCCCTTAATGCATGGCCATTAAGTACCTACAACACCAAACCCCATTAGTTGTTTTGATAGTTTTAGAAACATCGCCCAAATTACACCTTAGAAATAATTCTTACTAGATTTTGCCCGCGGCTCCGCCCGCGATAAAAAGTTTTTCCGAGATAAAAGTCCCGCTTTTTATTTTCCCGGAATAAAAGGTAGCCTATGTGTTAATCCAGTACATGATCTACACATGTGCAAAATTTCATCGAAATCCGTTCAGTAGTTTTTGCGTGAAAGAGTAACTAACATCCAGACATCCATACATACTTACAAACTTTCGCGTTTATAATATTAGTAGGATTTAAATCGGTGAAAAATTTAAACAGTCATTGCTTTAAACCTTAACAATAACGTAAATACAAAAACTTAAAAGCGGGTGCTAGCAGACAAGCCGTCAAATAAAATTCTCTCGGAATCTGCCGACGCATGCAATAGAGAGGCTAGGAAGCGGAAATAATACTTAGAATAAAAAGGAATAACCTTAACATAACGCGCAAACCGGCCAAGAAACATAAAATGGAGCATGTCTATTTATATTAAGTTATCATTACAAGTGGAAATAAAACGTGAGCACTAGAATTTCAAAATAAACATATCATTTCAAACTCCTGTTGTTAACGAAACGTCTTGGCTTGGCCTGTGGTGCACGTTGTTAAACCATAATAATATCAACTAGCTACCATGATATTATGCATATCTAGTATCTAACATATCCATATATACCAACATATTTACTGGTGGTAGGTCTCTCATATGTAAGAGTTGCTCTGGGTGGGTACCACCGCAATGTCTATTTCTACCGGCAAGCAGCAGTGAGCATGCATTGTTGTGTTTCGGTGTGAAGGACATTGTAGCCAGTCACCAGTGTAACTACTGGACAAAATGAGACTTAACATCTTATGTCTCAAGATGACGAGCGCAGTGAAATGCCACACAGTACTTTGTAACTCAGGTGCTGGATGGTGTTGCTACTGTTTATGGTCGTATCGCTCATCATGAGTCGAACGGCACGCTCGTCTCGTCATTCAATGCAATAAAAAGAATATGAGATCTTCCAACGGATTTAATCATGATGAAGTGTGAAAGCATGAGTCGCGTCTCTGCCTATCCATTCAGTAATAGATGAAAGGCGTAAAAAAAATGTTGTTTTATTTCTCCTATCTCCTTTGAGGATGCTTAGCAACATTCATATAATGCACAGTACTTATACAAGGTTGCTATGATCCAGGGGCACTAAAATGAACAGAGTACTCCATATGGGCTGGGAAATAATTCGAAACGGTCAAAAACTCGATAAAGATAAAAATAGAAAATCACTTTTTTCTAACAAACTCTATCAATTTAATACGCAAACACCATTTATAAATATTTACACTAACCTGGGGTCATCTGCGTGACAAAACGGCAACGTAGCATTATGTTATCTTTCATTTCGCCGATGAGCCGACCGGCTAATACTAGATAGGTGGCACGGCGCATAAGAGGGCGGGTTTCAAGTACAAATTTAGCCGTAGTTGATACAGTTTTTATTTTTAGTCAAAGAGAACACAATACTTAGTACAAAATTATTATTAACTACGTAAATTACTTCAAATCTTTAAATTTTCAATAGGTCTACCTTTCTCATTTATACACAACTGATAATATCGATGTATGATATTGTTTTGTAGTTTTACAACGAAATTATTATCCGCAACCAAGCTTTTTAAGTTATTAAATGCTAAAATTATTCTATTTCGAAGTTCGTCTGTGTCTTAATTACAATAAAAACAAATATCACTATTATCGTAAGTGTTCCTGTCACAAAGTTAAAAAACCAAACACAAACACTATTTAATCATTCAAAAGATCGGTGCCTTATCACACAAAGAAATAAATAAACACTATCACTTTTTCATACATTTACATTAGTGTCCGATTCACATAAACAAAAAACAATATTTGTCTATTCCCAAAATGGCGCGTCAGCAATAGTAAGATTGTACCTACGAAGCGACTCGGGCGCTTTTGCAAGGCGTCACATGTGTCCCGGAACAATTACGGCGGCACACTAAAAAACTAAAACAGTTCTTTCAATTTTTCAAGATTTGATTTTTGAATGACCCAGGCCCAATGTCTTTCAAGTGTGCATATTAACACATTGTGACCTATTTCTTTTTCTTTTACGTGTATTGAATTAGAGCGGGACGTTTATTATGATTTGTTTACTCTCTTCATAAAAGTGCAAGTGTGTGTTGGTCGCTTCCTTGTGTGTGTTACAAAGTTATGATGTAATGTTATGCTTGTGTTTTCGTTCATATTGCGCTGAGATTAAGACTCACTTTGGCGTGATTATTGGTTGACCGAGCGGCAACGTCTCCTAATTTTATTGATATTTAAGGTCACGCACCTCTACATGACCTTAGATAATTATGTTTAGACTCTCGGTCAGCTGTTAGGGCCGATATACATCCCGTTGCAGTTTTGCAAACACGAAAAATCTATCCTGTGCCTAAACTACTCCACCTATTGAACTGAAATTTGGTGTAGAGCTTGTATGTGGTACATATTATATGTAGCTAGAAATAAAGCCTCACCGTTTAATCAACCTTGTATAATCAAATGCGTGAGCACAACATGGAATATAATGATCACGACATATCGTGCATTAACGTAGTCCTAAATATGTGTTATGTACGTAAGTATGATCTGTCGCCTCTGAGGTATCGCAACCTGGACAAGCTGAGTTACATTTTAGACTTCAACCTTCTTTAGTAGGTACTGTTCAAACGTCGAAATCAAGATATAAAAATTTCCTATGAGACCCTTAATAAGTACATACACGCATTTCATAGGAAAATACTGATAATAAGAAAAATATCATGCAAAAATATCCCAAACCATTGACAATACCTATGTTGAGGACCTTATAAATTTCAAGAACTTAAAATATAAGGTTGAATTCTTGAAAAGTATTAATATTATGTTTTAATGGTATTGAGACTACCAGTTGTTTAAAGTATTAATTACTAAACATAGTCATACTACGTATTTACATACATACACACTCACGCCTGTAATCCCCGAAGGGGTAGGCAGAGGCGCAACTAGTGCACCCACTTTTCGCCGTTATTTCGTCCCATGATGTGATAGGGGGCGAGCCTATCGCCATATCGGGCACAAATTCCAGACTCCGAGCTGATACTGAATAGAAAAACTCAATATCACTTTGCCCGACCCGGGAATCGAACCCGAGACCCCAGCTTTGCAGTCGTACTGTAATACAACTACGCCACCGAGACAGTACTACGTATTTATGTTAGATAATTTTGGAATCAATCTGAAGGAAAACACTGGTTAATTGCTTTAGCGTTCGCGTGCGGTTAACCAACGTCATCAAGTATAGAGCAGAGTTCATTATCATCCAATTAGTGTCTACACAAGTTCAAGTACATTAATTAACTTTATCTACAGTAACGGCGTAGGTTTCCGAATTATATACAAGACAATAGATAATTATAATTTATTTCTTTCTATATTCTTCACTACCTTCAGCTATGGGTGTTCACTACAGATTGGCCACCCCAAAGATATCTAGATGGAATCGTTTACAACGGACTGCATCTCTATATTTTTCGCTTTTCTACTCCACTATAGTCTACTATTTAAGAATTCCATTAGTGGTTAAAGAAAACATTAAGATATTTTCCGCCGGGATCATTATAAGTATTGATCTTCTGTCCCACTCCTGGGCACGGGCCTCCTCTAGTCTTGAGGGGGCTTAGGCCTTAGTCCACCACGCTGGCCTTGTGCGGATTGGTAGACTTCACACGAATTCGAAATTCTTATAGAGAAGGATTCAGGTTTACAATAGTATACATACTAAACTTTAGAAAATTTAGAGGTGCATACCCTTGGGCTTTGAACCTGCGGACATTCATTTAGGCAGTGCGTCCCACTCCCAACTAGACTATAGCCGCGTTTTCCATTTCAATGATCATTAGTTCCCGGAAACTCGCTAACCTTTGTTCAGTGATATGCAAATGCTTGACTGTGTCGATACTAGCTTACAAAGCCAAAATAATTAAGTAGGGAAAATTATCTAAATGCCGGGTAGAGACTATCCCACCCTCACACCCGCCACTACAACTCCTGTAAGCCAGGATCAGCAGTGGCGCGCATTTTATGACACCGAGTAATGAAGCTCGGCGAGTCTCAGGGAACACTAATCTGTGTAACCCGCAACGAAATGAATCAAATAGAAAGATAGGGAGCAGTTGGAATTATTCATTGCCCACTTCCCTCCATAGCAAAGCGTGAAACAAAAATAATGAACGAAGGAGGTATTTTATAAATGCCGATACGAAACAAGACCATTAGCGACTCTTAACAGTTAATTGGAGTTAAATTAAAAAAGAAAATATTATGTGTATTTTGGTTTAGCTCGTTAGTGACCCATTTGAACAGAACAGTGTGTATGCCATAATCATGAGTAACAGGGTATTTTTAAGGTGCCCTGTGGTCCGAGGGCATCTAAAGAATTTCGCCACGGCATCCTCTGCCTGTCGTAAGAGGCGACTAAATGGGGTAAGCGAGAGTCGCGCGGCGAGCAGTAGGGGTCTGCTCGCTCAACTACTCCAATGTAAGCGACAATGAGGTGGATGATAATGCGGGTGGTCGGTCTCCTGCAGTCGTAGACGCAAAGCGTGATTTAGAGTTCGGAGGCTTCTCAGCCTCCTCATTTAGAGAGGGGCCGCATTGCGGCATTGCGCAGGGACGGTTCCGTGCAGCTATCTTTGTGCAACAAGATACCCCGGGGCCGTTCCGTAGGCGCCGAAGAAGGCCACCGCGGGTTTTGGTTGGTATGCCGGTGTAGGGTGTACATAGTGTTAGGGACTCGGTCCAATGCTCGCTCGGATGAAGCTATACTCCCGAGTGTCGACATTGGGCCGTAAGACTGTGTGAAACCAACATAACCGTTCCACTCACCCCCCCCCAGTGGTGGTAGCGATAACGCGTTTTCCCCCGCGATAAAAAAAAGGGTATTTTTAAGGAGTGCTAATTTTAAATTGAAATAAAACACAGAAATATTTCAAACTAGCTATTGCACGCGGTTCCGCCCGCGTGGATGAGTTTTTCCGGTATAAAAATCCCGCTTTATATTAACACATAAGCTACTTTTTACCCCGAAAAAATATAAAGCGGGACCTTTATCCGGAAAAAACGTTTTCACGCAGGTGGGGCCGCGAGCAAAATCTAGTACTTAAGTACTAAATGTACTTAATATGAGATAAGACAGCCTTCAGTAAATTTAACCCTCTCTAAACGCAATGAAAATAGTAAAACTGTATAATTCATAACACTTAAAACATTAGCACGTTTCCATGTCCTATACTTATTTGTTTGCGCTGCTTTTATGTTCACAAGTGTTAAAACACAATTGAAAAAAAAACAAAGAATACAATGCGCGTGACATCATTCTTCTCGTTATTAGTATTCATAAAAACAAAGTTATAATGGTAGCACATTGAATTTTCACGATTATATTTTACGAGTTTTCAACCTGTACTCTTTTTTATTGAAACCGCAGTGGTGTATTTATTCCATCTCCTTATTCAATAATATAAACAAGCTCTATTCCGTCTATGGGGGCATAATTATGTATTTTTTAAATAATTTAATAGCCGTACAGGTAAAAGAGTCAATACATCCTCCATTTTCCTATACCTACGCGTACCATAGTTGTCCTTCGATTAGAATGCCCGTAGTTGCAAAAAGACGGATTCATCCCCCTAGAGGGAACACGACCCCTGACCACTCAATTTGTAATATACATATTTAAAAAAAAACATGATGACAAAAAAATATCAACGCTGAGTTTCTTGGTGCTTCTTATCAGGTCAGTGGGCTTTTCCGAAGCACTGGTAGAATCTCATAGTTTAAAAATAAAACATTGTTAAAAATGACGTGTAAAAGTGCCCCTAGGGGCCTAATTATGTACATAATAAATGATATGAGTTTGAATTTTAAAAGTGATAGACACACTGTAGAAATTTGTCTACATGATGACTGGTCCGGCTCGTCTAGGATAGACTAATATGACTATTACTCAAAATCAACGTTACTTACTTCACATTGACTTTCAATATGTATACGGTGTGTATGTTCGGCTTGTTCTTGCATTCAGCCCAAATATCCCACGCTGTTTCGTAATGAAAAGAAGTCCTTTATTTCAGACCTACAACGCATTCGTGATCCCCTTAAAACTATGGTGTTTATAGGAAAGGGACTCTTATCCTTTACTGGTTTGCCAACCTATATTATAAAAAACCCATGATAATATTTTAGAGTCACAATGACGTCCTACTTCATTATCAATAATTTTCGAGGTCGAAGTTCCCTTTATATATTTCCTCCATCTTCAATTTACTCTGAAATTCAATTCGTGAGTTTCGTGTTGTAAACAACCTCATATAACTGAATGTTATCATAACCGCGTAAAGTCGACAAACTCAGTTCATTACGAGCTGAACCAATATACTTGTAGGGGAAAAATAATATGAGATTATTTCGAACTAAATTAATGAAAACGTGACACGAGCTTGCTCGGTCGGATTATATTTGGGTATCATTGAAAGACTCGGCGGAAACAAACATAATTTTAATTATTATTGTGATAGCTGTTAGGGTCATTCGGAGCAACAGCACGCAGTGGGTAAAATTTCGCATGGTCAATATCTCGGAACCTATTGAGGGGGCTCAGACACTTTTTCGCCTAAATTAGGTGCTTCAGGGATGGTGTCAGATGCTATTTTACCAAGCCTCACTTGTTTTGCGAAAAACGGCGATCAACGTGACTTTGTTGATTAGTTATCAACTATTTTGTGCTGGGAAAAGTTTATGGATAGACGGTGCATCAGTTTACAAAAGACCGTTGATTATGTTAAGTTTACATGATTATTCTAGTATTTATTTTAGTTATTAATTCTGTCCTAAAAAATAGCTGCATCTCAACTGACGCGTGATTGATTAAAATATTCCCTGTAGGGATTAAAAGTACGCACGCTGTTATAACTTCATAACAATGAAAAGTAACATCAAAATTTCCTAAAATTACTGTGATCATTAAATTACAAAAATGACTAAAGTGTATTATAAGTACAGTCTAATTAATTATGTTTTTGGTGCCTACAATAATTGTACATTTAATGTTTATTTTTACAATATTTGTACCAAGAATAAAGGAAGTTAAAGAATATATTCCATATGATTCCATGTGTACTTATACAATTTGTAATTATATGCCTGTAGTTTACCTGCGTGTGAAGCTTACCCAGTACGCGAACTATTAACCGAATCTGTGCGTAGTTTTACCCACATGATGGGGTCAAGAGTACGAATTTCTCCCGCTGCACTTAAACATGTATTGCAAAAAAAAACGATGAAGCAATGTACAAAAACTCATTAAATAATGAAAGTAGAATAAATTTACTTTAAATAAAGTGTTAAAACGTTTATCAGGACTCTATATTTTTGAATATGTAGACGATAGAAAAAAAAGTGCGTACTTTTGAGCTGAATGACTCTATAGGAAACCATAAATGAAATGTATTTTCCGTATATAAAATCAGTAGGAATAGCGAAATATTACAAATGAACAAAATTATTTTATAAGTCTTAGAACTTTAAAACTCTATACAGGGAGCGTGCACGAACTATAGGGATCAGCACAAAATCTACACAAGAGCCACATATGGATAAAAAAATTACTTAAACTAGAACAATAATTTATTTATTATATTCTTTCAATATGACAAAAATGATAAAATATGTGTTCCGGCTGAATATTATATTACGTTGAATATTACATTGGAGCTAGTTATTTAAGCAAAATTAGGTTATGTTCCCCTAAATAACAAATTTTTTTTGTTTATTATGTCCAAAACATCTTTATTTTTATAAATTACGTAATGAGACATTTCCAAATGCTTTTGGAACTCATAACTACATAATATGTTTTATACAAGATTTATTATGTTTGTCGATTTTCACTTAGGTAACCGTGGAATGTACCTAAGTACTTAGCTAACTATTCTCGGCAACTAATTTTACACCATTTGATTTGTTTATTTTATGTTTTGGAGTATCCAGATAAACAGCAATACATTATCAATAGATTAAATGTTATTTTTCATCCTTTTAAAACTAATATTTTAGCAGAGTTTACGACGTTCACGTTCCCTATAGGAAAAAGTAGGCTGAAAACCTAACGCACCTTTTAAAACATAATTCAAATTACATCTATTAGTAAAATTGCTATGAGCTTAATTCAGGCGGCGTATCTTAAAAGTAGCGCTGCTATGTAGAGCTACGAAATGTAAATTATGATTTTTAAATGAAGTTTCAAAATAATTCAACCAGCTTTAGACCTCCATCGTTCGAATTAGAACTTGTGCATATTTTGCTAAGTGCAATTAATAAATGTCCGATAAGGGAAGCGCAATTTGTCTAAAAAGTTTAATTAAAATGTAGGCAAGCGACTGCGGTAACCTCCACAGAGTCGAGCCGCCTGGCAGTGACGTTCTGTGACAATAGATATAAATTAATCAAGCACACCGCGAGGTCATAAAGCATCATGTCATTCATTTATGTTAAATAAATTAACTATTTACATCACCTACATAAATTAAGTAAAAACAATGGAATTATGAGGAAAACCCCACGCGATTCGGAAAGAAAAACAATTCGCATTCTCAAAGGAAGTTTTTCGTTACGTAACGGTTTTTCTTTAAAGGTGCGAATTGAATCACTGCTGGATACAAATTTATAAAAACCAAACTGTGAAATAAAACAACTATATATTGCTAAGCAAACACAATAAAGTAATTTGTGATCTCAGGTGTCTGCCTCGCATAAGACATCTTAACCCGATTCATTTTTAAAACCACAATTTACTCAAAATGTCTCCAACTCTACACTACTATAATGTTGCTCGCGGTTTCGCCTGCGTATACCTTTCTCGCTAGAATAATGCCTGAATCACTGTAGTGGTCCATTACACCATCTATACGACGCCAGCGCTATGGACTTTAAAATGAAAATCAGACCAAAATTCAAATATTTCCCACGGAAGTAAATTACCGGGATAAAAAGTAGCCTATATTTATGTTAATCAAGGACATGTTCTATCCAAATGCCTCATCTAAATCAGTTCAGCAGTTACTGCGTGCCAAACATTTAAACTCGAAACTTTCGTATTTGTAACTTTCATTTTAGGGCTATAACGATAGGTGAATTTAGAGTACGTGCTTTCAAAAATCATCAGTTTTAGGATTGCAATAATATATGCTCACTCATTACGAGGGTGTGTACACGTACCTACCCCTATTATAAAAATAATGGAATTAGGTACACCTTGAAAAGGCCATGGTCATCGGATTAATTACTTTCACTCGATTACGCTGAGAACATTAATTATTTTTTCGGATTATTTTTCTTTCGCGGATGAATAAGTATAGTGGCATTGGTTATTGAGCAATCGCGTTGAAATGTTTTTTATTTCGGAGCGTGAATTAATCTCGGTTCTGTCGTTCAAGATAAACAAACCGACATCATTTGATTTGTTAATATAAATATTTTCTATACAGATGCAGTATTTAGAACTTGGCAAGAGAGTCTACAGAGTATGGGTAACACATCCTATAAAATGAATTATTATACCTAATTAGTATAAATAAGGAAATGTATTTGTGCAAAAAAATCATAGTAGCTATGAATCACTTTCTTTATACAAGTAGGACTTTTGCTACAAAAAATATATTTCAAGACGAAACATAGCCCGATTATATCATAATTAATATACCTTCTTCACTGAAGGTCTTGGGTTCGATCCCCAAATCGAGTAAAGTGATATTGGATTTTTCTATTCAGTATCAGCCCGGAGTGAATTTATGCCCAATATGGCGATAGCCTCGCCCCCTATCACATCATGAGACGGAATAACGGCGAAAAGTGGGTGCACTTGTTGCTCCTCTGCCTACCCCTTCGAGGATAAAAGGCGTAAGCAGTGTGTGTGTACTAAAATAACCTCATTTTTCGTCCTACAATACTATTATTAAATCACCTATTTAAAATTCTATATTATAAACTAGCGACCCATCCCAGCTTCGCCTTGGTAGCAGAATATAATGTGCTTTCATTTTTTTCTGCCATAGTTGGTATTTCTGCATTGTGTTTATTTGGTTGGTAGCGCGCTTCATATTAACAAATATCCCGTTATATACTTTCCCGGGATAAAAAGCAGCCTAAAACCTTCCCTGTGTCCCAAACTATTCCCGTACAAAATTTCATCAAAATCCATTCGGTACCTAGTTATTGAATTTATCGCGTTCAGACAGACGCGTTGGGGGTCTTTTTTTATAATATGTAACTATTAATATTGACAACTGGCCAGACAAAAGCCTGATTTCAACAATAAAATTGTACATTACCGTTACACTGGAAATAATGCTGACGAAAATTTTAAGAATCCCGTTCGTAAACATAATACGTATTTACACAATTTTTATTTTTGAGTTATTGCGATATATCTGATCGAATGCAACATTTTTCACATCCATTATCGCGGCCCGCTTTTATTCAGCCCATCCGTTTTACATTAAAATGTAAAACATCTATCGCCAATATTTATTTTCTTCATTGTTCCGTGCCATGAATTTTCGAAAGTCTAAATTCTGTTTTACCAAACCGATAGTTGACGTAGTGTGTATATAATGCGCTCTACATAAGTAATAAAAATATACGTAGTATAAAGAAATAATTATAAAGTGTTCCCAGGCACCGTTTTTTCAACTGTAGTAATCTTGTCAAGGTGTTACCTGGAGCCCTCGAAATGAGCGCGTACAGCTTAATAACACCGATGACTACCCTAAAGCCTAAGTACCCTACCCTAATCCTAAACCCTAAGTGCTGTCTGCCGTCGCGGCACATGTTGTTGCCGTCTACCGTTGCCGTCTGCCGCGTTCTGCGCAATCACAGCTTAACAGCCGAAAATACCCAGTCTTAGTCGGCACTTTTGACAGAGTGGTGGTTTTCGCATATCTATCCTCCATACTCGTCGCGATGGTGATACACAGAAAGTTGTCAATGTCGTTGGTCTTCTCGGCGTTGTTCGCAGGTCTGCTAAAGCTTCTCCATTTTTGTCGGCTAGTAGCGCTGCCTGTACACTTTGTCATCGAGAACTGTGTAACAGTTTTAACCAGGCCAGCGAAAACGGATCTGCCTCTAGCTCTTTTTCTTCTCCGTTTCTTTGGACCACCAGACTTTCCATAATCTTCCTTTCTAGAGAAGAAGCCGAAGAACTTTAAAATACACTACTGAACGTACGACTAGTCTTGATTTTGAGTTCATTTAATGAAATGAAGACATTGGTGCGGAAAGTGTTCCATGGGATCTGCAGGAGGCATCACCATCAGCACAATTGATTCAATGTTATTCTTTTTAATGGCGAAAATGTTTATCCTGCAGAATATGATAACTTAAACGCCACTTGTTCAAGGTCTTAATAACATTGATAAGAAAATAACAACCTTGAAAAACTGTGATTTTCGAAAACCATGAGAATATTGAGGGTATAATTTTTATCTAAGGCAACGGAACTACACTAAACTAGATTATAATAAAGTAGATTTTGTTAAGACTAAAATGACGACAAGAACGAAAGAGATGATATTTTCTACTATATTCGTCAGTCGCTAGCATTATCGAGCCTCACTTGCTAGATGTACCATTACTCCCATGCTCAGCTATAACATCCTATGATATATTATCATATACAGAGCTAATACATTATATATAAGACGTCTCCAGTTTGTTATTTTATCGGAGTACATTTTTCATCCCACGCGTTTTCATTTCTTGGAAAGGAAACTTGGAATGAATTGGATCCTTGGCTAATAATATGTAAATATGGCATGGCATTTTATACCTTGTAGAATACCATATTTCCTTGTGCCACTTGTTGTGCCCTTATTATTATTTATGGTGGCTCTACAGTTTCGCAATCTTTAGATTATGAGTAAACTTGTTGTTTTTTTTTTATTGCATTGAATGACGAGACGAGCATGCCGTTCGCCTGATGGTAAGGTATATGACTACCCATAAACAGCAGCAACACCATCCAGCACCTTGAATTACAAAGTACTGTGTGGCATTCCACTGCACTCGTCATCCTAAGACATAAGATGTTAAATCTCATTACGTCCTGTAGTTACACTGACTACAATGCCCTTCAAACCGAAACACAACAGTGCATGCACACTGCTGTTTGGCGATAGAAATAGACATTGCGGTGGTACCCCTCAGACGGACTCTTATATATGAGAGACCAGTAAAAATATGTAATGTATATGTGTAGTTTACTTACAAAGCTTGCGAATATTGGTATACATGGGGATCTTTTGAAGTGGAATACATGTTGTCTGAGTGATAGAACTCAAGCCGTTGCAATAAAAGGTTTTAATACATCTACGGTTTGGAACCCTCATACAAAATAAATTAATTAAACATTTAAATCACGCATAACATTCAGATAACTGCGTTGATTTTTGCATCGACTTAGTAACTTTGGAAAAGCGTCGAGAGCTTAGATATGTGATGTTTTTCTATAAAATTTTGCATAATAAAACTGACTCTCCCTATCTATTAAACAATATAGGATTACGGTGTAAAAACCAACTTCTCGATTTAGAGGTGTCTTGGTCGTTTCCTATACATGAACGGTGATGGCCAAAATAGATTTATTGTACGAGCCTGCAATTGCTACAATAAGAATATCAACATTATCGATATTTTTCATGAGAATATAAATAAGTTTAGATCTTTAATTTTTGCAACACTAAAAGTTGTCGCTGTGGATAGGTAGATACCTCGTATAGGTTTATGTATTTGTTTGTCTTTAATGACAACTAGTTATTGTGTAGTGTTTAATTTGTGTTAATAATCTTTTGACAATATAAGGCAACTTTTCAGCCGACGAGACATTACTGTTCTTTTTAAATGTTGGATTTTTTTTAGGTATTATGTGTTAAGTTACTTTGTATAAATTTATTTGTGTATATTCTCCTGTTTGTTTCCTGTACTGCGATAACATAAAATAATAAACTTCTCTATATATTCCCATTTCTGGACACAAGCCTCCGATACTTCTGAGAGAGTATTATAGAACATACCCAATATCGCGGATAAAATACAATATGTCACAGTAGATTGATCTAAAACTTAGAAACAAAAGAGAGCAAAACAAATGACTAACTCGCAATAAGGCGGCGAGACCTCGCGTGTGACCTCTACGTGACGTGGAAAGGTCACCGGTTCAGTAAATCCCGAAGATAACGCCCCGTCTCAGGGGTTGTAGTAGCTGACAGGGTAATTGAAAGCGTTAAAAAGAATAAAGGTCTGATTCAAGTAAATTTCGTTGAAATTATCGTTTTAAATACAGCTAATGTATTGCCATATATTTGGCTTTTTGAGCATACAATGGAGTGTGACTATTTTATTTGGTCTGCTTATACATTTTTGAGACGAGGAGCATTTACTCAGGACTTTAAAGGCCCTTAATAATAATAACGAGGTGTACGACTTGTAATGAGAGCCTTTTTTACACTTCTAAGACGCATTGATAATTTAGATGAGTAAATGACCACAACATGAACACTAACTATTAATCGCTTTAATTTACTCATACAAAAATACCAAAAGTCTTAAAACACATTGTAAAAAACACCACTGCTTAATTCACGAACACGAAAATAATTGTGTACTGTGTAATATCATGATAAAAACACTTCAACACATATACATCAAACAGTTTTAATCAACTAATTCTGATGCAAGCTTTGGAACGCTGCTGTATTTTATAGACGAAGGATCAAATTCCTGAGGCTCATTGAAAAATCGATAGTGCAATTTGTTAAATATAAGCAAGTAATGCATTGTGAAACAATGAATTTCAAAAAGAAAGGACTGCCTCGGTGGCGAAGTTGTATTACAGTACGACTGCAAAGCTGAGGTCTCGGGTTCGATCCCCGGGTCGGGCAAAGTGATATTGAGTTTTTCTATTCAGTATCAGCCCGGAGTCTGGAATTTGTGCCCGATATGGCGATAGGCTCGCCCCCTATCACATCATGGGACGGAATGACGGCGAAAAGTGGGTGCACTAGTTGCGCCTCTGCCTACCCCTTCGGGGATAACAGGCGTGAGTGTATATGTATGTAAAGGACTTGTCCAAAAATGGGCCTCAAATTTAAACAAGACAGTTTATATATATTGGGATAGAACTCCTGAAAACTAGCCGTAGCCTAGCGTTTAATTTTAAAAACCTCCAATTTTGAGATGCATGAAATTTTGTTTGGCTTGAAAACCTTCATATGAAAGTTAACAAAAAAGTTGGTTATGAATGGAGGGGTCTAAAAATATTTTGTTAATGAATATAAGTTCCATATGTTGCCCCCTTTAATATCCGTAAAGTTTGAGCCTGTTTAGATTTTGAGGCCCAGCGCCCATACAAAAAGCGGATATCTCCTTTAACACTTAAATTACAACGTATGTTTTCTCACGCCTTAATTTGCATGTCGTAAGCTATATTTAAAGGCCACCTCGTAATCTTGCAATGTAACGACAAGCTTATCAGACTAATGTTGGCAGTGAAACAATAAATCACGAGGATATCCAAACCCTATCAATACTGCACAAAAAGTTCCCAAAGTAGTGATTGATGATAATATTTTGCAACGTCACAGAGATAAGAGTGTTTGGCAGACAATTTGTTGCTGGCGAGGCCGCTGGAGACATTATTATCTATGCAGAATCCAAATATGTATTGATAGGAACAAAATAACATTATGAACGAGTACTAAACTCTATTTCTTTGCTTTATTGGTTTATTTATTGCGTTATTTATGGGATAGTGTCAAATATCTGCTTGTAACGGTTCCAACGCTACAATAAAAAAAAATGTATAGGGACCCCCCCCCCTAGTTTGTAACTTTTTTATTTTTAGATTTTCTCCTAGGCTTACACACAATCAACGAGCTGGATTCTTAATTTCATCCTTCTAGGTCATCTGGAAGTAGGTTAGATTTAGGTGCTATATGTCAGTCAGTGCTAAAATTTACGATTTTTGACCTTCATATCTTTATAACCGTTTGAGCTAGCTTCATGAAATTTGGGCTTCTAGATGTCCTTATAGATATAATTAAACACACGTAGTTTTATGTGTTTACGTTCTAGAGGTTTTGAGTTATAGAAAAATCAAAAGTGGCACCAAGTGGTTCGTGTAATATTACATTCGGCGCTGGCTAGCCAGTTCCTTTGCTTGAACTTGGCTTAACACGCTGCCGCGTATCTAGATGAACTGCTGACGGTTCCAATAGATGTTTATTGACTTATAGCTAATGCGGTGATTTAACTAAAGGGTACAGATTAAGATCGCTGGGACACGCTGGATGCAAGCCCCTTTCAACAGGTCCGTCTGAAAATCTTTAGGGGAGGCCTATGTTCAGCAGTGGCCTTCATGGGGCTGATGATGATGATGATGATGATTAATTTTCAAAAATCCTTAGGAGTGAACTAAGAATACAAGAACATAATAAGGAAACATGGGAGTATATATATTGAAGAATGTACGTTAATTTCAACAGTCAAGTAAATAATATAAAAGTGACTTATTTTCTAGATTAATGACATCCATTTTTTTTAATAGAGAACTTTAAAATATTTACTTGATTTTTCAATGGGACCAATATTTCAATAACCTGGGAACGTAACCTTACTATCGAGTGGATATTGTCGAACGATTAAGCAGATTCGTAAGGGAAGAGAGATGAATTGTAATAGGTAAAATATGCTTTAGATAAATATAGAACAGCTCATGCATATTTTCATTATGACATAGAGTATTCTAGCACATAACATCATACCGAGATTCAAAATTAAGGACGTGACATTTTGTCATACAGATTTACAAAATGTGGCCTCCAATTTCTTAATGCGCGAACAAATGAGATCATACTGCTCGTTATCATATTATATTATAAGGAGAATTTACATCTTTGACATTTAGAAATTTAGTAAATGTTACTGTAATAATATTATTTTTAGAAAAAAGTCTCTTACATTAGAATCTTATTTATCTTTGAAATATTTATCCAGAATCCTTGTATATTTAGAGTAGCACGTAAAGTATTCCGTAATTGTATCAAGACACATTCTTTACGACAAGACTTTGCTACGGAGAAATAAAAGTAAAACAGAATCATACTAAAATCTTTGTACTTTATAACATAATATACAGAAATAAAAGCATACACTAAAGGTTGTAGAGTACTTCAACCATACATTACTGTGGCGCCAGAGGACTCCTAGATAACACGCAGCACAGATGAATGATAATCCCGATCCTAGTTCATGAATATTTATTAATTGCTCTAGGGTTTTCTGCGAGGGGTATTATGTTTGTATTTTAACCAATTACGTAATTTCATAAGGCAATATCTATACCAATATTATTAACTAGTAATGCTCGCGGCTCCGCCCGCGTGAAAAAGTTTTTCCGGGACAAAAATATTTTCCCGGGATAAAAAGTAGCCTATAGCACTTAGGAGTTATGTAGCTTCCTATTAGTGAAAGAATTTTCAAAATCGGTTCAGTAGTTCCTGAGATTAGCGCGTTCAAACAAACAAACAAACCCTTCAGCTTTATAATATTAAGTATAGATTAGTATAGATTGTTTTGTGTGTTTGTAATGAATAAACTCAAAAACTACAGGACTTTTTTAAAAAAAACTTTCTCCATTATAAAGCTACATTATCAGCGAGTAATAAAGGCTACTTTTTATCCCGGAAAAACTCATTCACGCAGGCGGGGCCGCGAGGAAAAGACTAGTTGAAGATACGCATACGCACGCATACTCACGCCTTTTGTCCCGAAGGAGTAGACAGAGGCGCAACTAGTGCACCCACTTTTCGCCGTGCGTATTCCGTCACATGATGTGATAGGGGGCGAGCCTATCGCCATATCGGACACAAATTCCAGGCTCCGGGCTGATACTGAATAGAAAAATGTAATAATAATCCCCCTAGCCAGTTTCGGCCACGGCGGCCAATCTCAACGGAGATCAGCCAGGTACGCAGGAGATATTATAGTGCACAAGTGTGTGCGCAATACACAGGTGCACTCGCTATTCCTTCACTCTCATAGTCCGGTGAGACGGCAATCCGACATGACCGGAGAGAGATCAGGCGCAGGACCAACGGCTTTACGTGCTTTCCGAGGCACGGGGGTATCACACCGCCAACTTCCTGACTCCGAGCTGCGACTGAGTAAATTTTAAGATGAAAAACCCAGTCACAATTTTTTTGGCTCGACCCGGGATTCGAACCCAGGACCTCAGCGCGCAAATCGTACTCGTAATGCGTACGCAATACCACTACGCCACCGAGGCAGTCAAAAATGTAATATCACTTTGTCCGATCCGGGGATCGACCCCGAGACCTCAGCATTGGTTGTTGAGGATATAAAAGAAAAATCAATAAACTAAATCAAGCTTACCCATCAACTTCAATAATAGTTAACCAACTAGGCTAGCGTGGTGGACTTTTTTGTACTTTGTGTAACCCCACTTTACCTGGTGGTAAGTGAAGTTGGATCCAGATAAAGAGTTCCAACTCACGAGAGATATTACTGTAGGGTTGGTATTATAATTATTGACGAGAGATGATTATCCCTTGCCAGTCGAGACAATAACCTAGCCTACGATAGTCTGGACGATAACCTAGTTGGGAATGGAATGGTCTGCCGAGACAATGTCCGGAGTTTCGAAACCCAAGGCACACACCTCTGACTTTTCGAAGTTATGTGTGTATTGTTTATCAATTATCGTCCGCTTTAACGGTGAAGGAAAACATCGTGAGGAAACCTGCATACCTGAGAATTCTCCATAAGAATTTCGAGGATATGTGAAGTCTGCCAATCCGCACTAGGCCAGCGTGGTAGACTATGGCCTAACTCCTCTCAGTAGTAGGGGAGGCCCGTGCTCAGCAGTGAGCAGTATATAATACAAGGCTGGTATTATTATTATTATTATCTATTATTATTAGTCGAGACAATTATATACAGGCTGAGATATATACAGGCTGATCCCAGAACGCGACACACGGGGGCCATGGCGGATTTTAACACTTTGTTTACGGTGGTCGCTTTTCCGTAGAATACAAAATATATCCTTCCACCAAAAACCTATGTAAATTATTGTGTCGACATCAGGCGCTTCATCTACTTGTAGTTTTATGGTTGTGGTGTTTTACTCGTAGTTGTGTGGAGTGGTTTTATGGTGGCCATTGCCTGCGGCTCCGCCCGCGTCAATGAGTTTTCCCGGGATAAAAGTCCCGCTTTATTTACCCGGGACAAAAAGTAACCTGTGTGTTAATCCAGGACATGATTTAGCCGTGTGCCAAAATTTCATCAAAACCCGTTCAGTAGTTTTTGTGTAAAAGAGGAACAATCATATATACATTCTTACAAACTTTCACGTTTATAATATTAGTAGCATTTAGTGAGGCATATAAGAAAATTTCGATTCCCTCCCTTACCTCTATTTTTTTTCTTTCGCAGTATACTCAGTTGATAATTTGTTGGCATAATATTATAAAAACCTCGAAAGATATTTTCCAAAACCTACCTTCGTGTGCTAACATAATCATAGTCACGTGATCATTGTCTCTATAGTAACAGAATTACGATTTCGCATACAATTAACTGGGCTTGAACTACCCTTGACAGTTTAATAAGTTTCTGTCGTGCACATTGAAACCATTTAATGCCATATATTGGAAACTAAATAGAATGGAATGTTTTTTTTTTTTTATGGAAACATTGAAAAATAATAAAATAAAAAACATTGTCCAGGCACTACTTGGCCCTTAACATGTATAAAAATCATAATATAGGATTAAATAGAATGGAAATTGTTTTCCACAAAAATCACCCAACTACCCACTTTGATAGTAATTGCTTTCTAAATTTGTTTACAAAGTAAGTATCGGTAGTAAGAACTATTAACGCAGGGATTAGAAGGGTTTTCGTTTTCGTTCACAAATTTGTGGACCTTTTAACCACAAATTAAAATGCTTGGGTAAGTAAATAAACGTACGAAATTCAGCCTAAACGAGTTTTTGGGATTGTATTTAAATTCCAATTCCTTGTACCTATTTGGGTACACGGAAATGCGATTAATGACAGGCCATCGAATTTACAGTTTGGCGGTATTGTTTAGCTTCATCGGAGAGTGCCTCGCTCTACGAAAATATTTACAATATTCTTGTAAATTATTCAATTTAGTTCAATAGATAGCCTGCCTCGGTGGTGTAGTTGTATTGCGGTACGACTGCAATCCTGCATTTCTAGAATTTAATATTCGCCCGGAGCCTGGAATTTGTGTCCGATATGGCGATAGGCTCGCCCCCTATCACATCATTGGGCGGAATACGCACGGCGAAAAGTGGGTGAACTAAGTTGTGCCTCTGCCTACCCTTTCGTGGATAAAACGGCGTGAGTGTGTGTGTGTGTTCAGTAGATAGGGCTGCTATCATTAAAATATTGTTTTTCGTGTTCGTATCACGTATGATTAATAGATGACGAACTTATTACTTTATAAGATTTTTTCATAGACTAACAGATTTTTTACAGTAACGAATAGCTAAGCATGGCGTCAGCGTTACCATAGGTTATTATTTGAGACTAGATATTGCCCGCGGCTCCGCCCGCGTTAAAAGTTTTTCCGGGATAAAAGTCCCGCTTTTTATTTTCCCGGCATAAAATGTAGCCTATGTGTTAATCCAGGACATGATCTACCCGTGTGCCAAATTTCATCGAAATCCATTCAGTACTTTTTGCGTGAAAGAGTAACAAACATCCAGACATCCATACATACAAACTTTCGCCTTTATAATATTAGTAAGATTTATAATGTGATATATTAAGTACCTAGTTTATAATTGGCTACTAAAGGTGTTATAATCTATTTCCAACAGAATAATATTCATAGCAACCTATGTAGTTACTGTAGGGCAACTTTAATTTTGTCCAGCAAACTGTTGTCGTGTCAAGTAATAAAAAAGACGTTACCCATTTCATTTTGTGAGTTGTAACGCAAAGTTTTATAGCCAAGGGCCTTTTTGTAGGGAAAGAACGTTGTAGAGTCCCAACACATGTCCTACTCGGTCAAGTGTACATATCAAGCAATAGTAGTTCCTCTATCCTAGTAGTTAAGTTACTATCTAACACCAAGAACATATAATTTGATAGCTATTTGAAACCACATGCAAAGAAAATATTACATAAATAACTTAATAAACTTAGTTAATAATAATAATAAACTTAGTTCATACTATCGCAGAACTAGTTAAATAGTATTTTTTAATATTCCAGCAAAGTTTACAAACTAATGAATTAGTGAAGTGAATTTTAATAGTAGGTTAAAGTAAAGTTACTAATTAAATTAGTTTACCTATAATAGTATTAAAAGGTACAGATTGTAAGTTTGTAAGAAGAAGTAAATCTCTGAAAACATTACATCGAATTCACTTAGACAGAGTCCATAGTCACTTTGCCATAGCAAGAAAAAACTCGTTATGATACCAGATATCAGACTCATAATGTTCTAGGCCATAACTAACTGATGCCATTGCGTTCTACCTTCTACAAGGGTTGTAATGAAGTTAAATAGGAAAATAAGACACACTGGCCTTCGTCGTAAGATTTACGCCACTCGTTAGCGCAAGGGCTGCCGCATAGAAATATTTTTCAACATTACCTGTACCCTTAAAACGAATTTACGCACTATAGTATAGTTAACGTAATGGTTTCGACTACGTAAATTCTATGGAAATTTGAACAGCGCCCCGCTGAGCATATTTGGAACTAAAATCCGACAGGTTTAAGATTGCGCGCATCTAAACTTCGAATAGTAAAACAAGAAGACACGCATGTGTCAAAACTCAAAACGTATGAAAAATTTCTACACGTCTATTTTTTGACGTATGGTATCGTCTAATGTGTTAACTTACTCGATGTGAATACGATACGATGACTATACGAAACTTGTCTCGTTGTTCAACAATATTTTTAAGGTTCATATAGAATCTTTTTTAATAGGCTAGTTTCCTTTGTTTGATTTTGTAAATTATTTTAGATGTAACAGAAAATAACACGAAAAAGAAATTCTTCTGTGAAATCAGCATCAAATCGATTGAAAAACAAAGCAGTTATTCAATTTTGAAACTGTTTTGTGAGCAAAAGTGGGGCGTGGCGGGGGATATCGTGCTATCTCTTTCGCATGCAGGTAGCGTTATAGCCGGCGGCGCTTGGTGACGTCACAGCCTAGTATTGCTGTTATTTGACAGCTACCCCCTCCACCAATTTCAAAGCTTTATAACTTTCTATTGCGCCAATTTTGAAAATTCTTTTTCCATTAGATTTTGGATAGCATACATTTTTCATAATTTTATACAAAAAAAGTAGTCAAATACCCTATTATCATTAAGCCATGAATAGGTTTTAAAACGAAAGGCAGCAGATTCCAATATCTAAGGTCTCAATAGTGTCCTCGAAACTCTATGTATCGCAATTCGCTAGATTTACAGCACAAATGAAAAATGAGTATACTCAGTAGGATCAGCACTCTATACGATTGCCGGGTGTTATTTTTATATTTTATAGTCTCTGCAAAGAAAGCGTACACACACACACATATACACACACGCTCTTTAACTCCGAAAAGGTTGGCAGAGGCGTAGCCAGTGCACCTATCCTTCGGCGTGCATATTCTGTGCCATGATGTGATAGAGGACGAACCAAGGAGATTATAATATATCTATAAGGTTCTTGGGACAAACCCATCGTTCTATCGGGCACCAATTCCAAACCCCAGACTGATACTGAGCAAAAAAACAAAACATGTATTTGGAAATTATTGTCGTTAGTTCTGAAAATATCCTAAACGTCATATTTATAAGTATGTTAGTCAAACAGTTGAGATCGAAAATGATGTACATAAATCAAAATTATCTACTCAAAGTGAATTGGTTTTAACTTCAACCAGATTTATTTTTTAAATTGCTTTACACAAAAAAACCGATCTTGTTTGTCTTTGAAATAGCTAGGAATCTTAAGAAAATTAAATAGGTGCGAACAGTATAATATAGTAAATATACTGAAACCATTTAAAAGTTATGTTTGTTGTAATTTGTTGAACGTGGTTAATTAGTACGCATACGCATACTCACGCCTTTTATCCCCGAAGGGGTAGGCAGAGGCGCAACTAGTGCACCCACTTTTCGCCGTGCGTATTCCGTCCCATAATGTGATAGGGGGCGAGCCTATCGCCATAACGGGCACAAATTCCAGACTCCGTGCTGATACTGAATAGAAAAATTGAATATCACTTTGCCCGACCCGGGGATCATACCCGAGGCCTCAGTATTGCAGTCGTACCGTAATACAACTACAGCACCGACGACCGAAGCAGTTATTTGGTTAATTTGTTTAAGATGAAAAATTATTCTTGCATCTTTGCTAAACTGGATTTATATCCAGTATTAATTTAGAGTATAGACCATAAGGTCTTACGTTACGGATACTTATGTTCCTGACTGGAAATATTTTTTCCGATAACTTTAACGGATTATACATTATTACTAATTATATATATATATACAACATAAAAAAATAATTATTTTAGCTATTGATAAACTGTTTTATTTTATCTCCTGTCATCATACATGCCTACAAACCTTTAGAAATAAATCGTTCAACAGACCTCGAAACTACTTATAATAGGAGCCAACATCAAAAATCTCCTTCGAGGCATCTATTTGTTTGATATGGAAATTACATTGTGTTACAAAAGAACAATAATCGAAGATATTTGGTATTGGGAATATTCTTGAGAAATCTTACTTATAGGTAGGTACAATAAAAAATTCAAGGAATTATTTTTATAAGTTCTTAAATTAAAACCTAGTTCATCTATGCATTGCCAAGTAGTACTTTGTAATTCAGGGGGTTATAGGTGATATTATAACTAATTATAGGTGTTCCTGACTAACGATGCAACGATAGGCCTTAGCCCAAAATAACTAGCAGTTACGTACTAGTTATCAAAAAAGTACTGGTGGTAGGTCTCTCATATGGGTACCACCGCAATGTCTATTCCTACCGACAAGCAGCAGTGTGCATGCACTGCTGTGTTTCGGTTTGCAGGACATTGTATCCAGTGTAACTACTGGACATAATGAGACTGTCTCAGGATGACGAGCGCAGTTGAATGCCACACAGTACTTTGTAACTCTAGGTGCTGGATGGTCTTGCTACAGTTTATGGGTTGTCGTATCGCTTACCATCAGGCGAACTGCATGCTCGTCTCGTCATTTTATGCAATAAAAAAAAAACAAGGCAGAAAGGCCGATATAAAATGTTTTTTACTGAAACTTCGTCCATAGTAAACCGTATCTACGCAACTACAACGCAATTCTACATTAGCATTCCGACCTAAATTAAAAAGATTTTTATCGTAATTGTCGGTCACGGCACGTTTCCTTTCGTTTTGGGGAAACGACAAAAGCTCTTTGTCGAAATCATTTACTAAGGATTAAGGACAGAGAGGAAAGGAATATTCGTTTAGTGCGTATTCATACCGAACCAAGCGAAAAATATTATGATTTATTTTTATACCTTTAAAGTCACATAAGCTGCTCCACGTTATTGTAAGTGGTCACCGTGTTAAAAAAATTACGTTACTAGCTTTTGCCCGCGGCTCCGCCCGCGTTAAAAAGTTTTTCCGGGATAAAAGTCCCGCTTTATGTTTTCCCGGGATAAAAAGTAGCCTATGTGTTAATCCAGGATATGATGTACCCGTGTGCCAAATTTCATCGAAATCCGTTCAGTAGTTTTTGCGTGAAAGAGGAACAAACATCCAAACATCCATACATTCTTACAAACTTTCGCCTTAAGAGCCTATGTGAATAACATATGGAATCGTGATGGGCGTGACTTAGCGTATTTCAAATGCGAGGCGCCGCACGGCCCCGCTGAGATAGATCGCGCGCCTCGGCCCTCGTCGCATCGCGTCATTGCGACAGGTCGTTGCACTCAAGCCCGCGAAAAGATCGTCATTGCAAATGCATGTCTGTGTTGTAAATATTATAGTTATTATAATTTCTAATAAATTTATAACTTATAAAACATAGAATTTATTTTAATTCGTTTATAGAACCATTAGTATGTCACTATTATCTACCTAATTACTTGAACATTATGTAAAATGACATTGTAAGTTATCTAAACTCATCGAAAGTATTATTCACTTATAGTTGACTTTTGTTGACAAGATAAAATTTGGTGTGGTGGTAGGTTCGAGTCTTACCCCTACGTAGGTCTGTATGTAGGTAAAAAGCAAAGCAGTATGAAACTTCTATAATGTGTTTTAAATTATATTTTGCTTTGTTTTGATTTATTCTTGTGGACTTTCCTAACTTTGGTGGACATAAAATAAATAATAATACAATAAATGGCGTCACTATTTTTCGGCCCAACTCGGGATTCGAACCCGGGACCTCAGCACAATAGGCGTATCGTGTGTGCAACTACGCCTTGGAGGCAGTCAAACATAGCATCACACCTTTTCTCCTCACATTTCGTTAGCTATTTTAGGTCTTATCAAATAGGAGACGAGCTTATTGCCACATACCGGGCCCAATTCAACAGACCGAGCTGATACTGGACAGAAAAAAATAGTATTTGCCCGACGCGGGATTCGAACCCGAGACCTGAGCGTGGAGGCCGTACCGGGCACGTAATACAACTACGAGTTGCGACATCAAGGTAGTTTCGACAAGTCATTCACGATGAAACTTCTTCCCTGGAATGTCAGGTCTATTTTATGTAAATGATGCTTCACTCTAGTGCCACCATGCAATTTAAAAATCGAATTTTGTATGTAAAGGATGTTCGAAATTTATGCAATGCAATAAAATTACATAGAAGATTGATTACATTATTATGGTTGAATAGTCACTATATAGGATATAAATGTTACAAATGTTGAAGGCGGCCGCTACCTATCTAGATAATTTTTATAATTTTTAATTTGAACTGTATGTAATGTGGGGTAAGAAAAATATAGCAAGGTCATTCTTACTACGCGGGTACTTATGCTTATAGAAAATTTGAAATGTTAATTACTTACAATTTTTTAAATATTTTTGATATTTTGTACAGAAGAATAGACTGATGTTTACTGCAACAGCTACTTCTTCAATTCTAAGGCATTTGTTTTTGTTTTGCAATATAACAAAGCTCCGATATCCTTATTGAACTGAATGAAAAATAATGATGGCCATATTTTAAAAGGAGACGGGAAAAACTTCATAGAACTTTGGGCTTAGTGTTACAGAGATAATTTATGCATTATTTTATAGTTATATTAGAACTATTTCGAAATGAGAAAGAAAAATCTCTCTGTCCAATGGGAGTAAAGAAAGAACCGCTGTAGAGTAGAGCTTCTAAATCATTTTTCGGTGAATAATTTTTTTTTACCTGATGACATAAGATGTTCACAGTACCTAACCATTGCCCATTGGATTGCCCTATTGAATAGTGAACAGACCTAGCTTAGACAATAACCAGAATTGAACATATCACATGGAATCGACGAGGACTGATATAAATATATAATGGCTCATTTACACTCTCGCGCGAGTGGTACGCCGAACACAATACGAGCCACGAGGCGAGGTGTGAAGCTAGAGTGTTAGTGAGTCAATAATGTATTTCAATTTGACATTACGTCGGGAGCGCTGAACAAAGTTGCCAGTAAAATTAAATAATATCGACCAATATTAAATATCCCAAAAAGTGAAAATGTCTTTTTAGTTTAATTTCTAAAATACCTATAGTTTTTAATTCTTATTCTTTTTCAGCCTTTAAAAGGCTACTATTGCACATAGGTCTCCCCCAAAGAATTATTAATACTATTATGTCAATATTATTCTTGTTATACATGCTTGGTATTCTTTGAGTATGTAACCAACGCTCTAAGTTGGTGCCAGCGCCGTGTGTAATATTACACGAACCACTTGGTGCCACTTTTCACCTTTCTATAACTCAAAACCTATTTAAAGTAAACACATAAAACTGTGTGAGTTTAATTATATCTATAAGGACATCTAGAAGCCCAAATTTCATGAAGCTAGCTCAAACGGTTATAAAGATATGAAGGTCAAAATCGTAAATTTTTGTACTGACTGACAGAAAGAAAGAAAGAAAAGAAAGAAAGAAAGAAAGAAAACATTTATTGGCCACAAATTGGGTGGTGACAATTTAACAATGATAAAACAACACAGAGACAATAAAAAGAGTAATTAAAAGAAAAAAAAAAAATAACAAAATTGGATTTAAACCAGGATCCACCACGTGTGGACGGTATATGTCCCACAACAGAGCCAAAAGGATCTAGATCAGCATAATGCCAAACAATAACTTGTTTGGCGCTGATTTTCATCTAGAACCCCTCGAGGAACGTCATCGAAAAAGAAAAACATAAAAAAGAAACACAATTTGCGTTCAGTGCGTAAGTATGTGTGTGTGTGTGTGTGTGTGTGTGCGTGTGTGTGTCGATAATAACACAGACAGACAGACTTATAGTATCTAAACCTAACCTACTTCCAGATGACCTAGAAGGATGAAATTTGGAATCCAGCTCGGTAATTATGTGTAAGCGTAAGAAAAAATCTAAAAATAAAAAAAGTTAAAAATACAGGGGTCCACATAAAAAAAAATATATTTTTAATGGTAGCGTTGGAACCGTTACAAGCAAATATTTGAAACAATCCCAATATATGTTTTATTATATTTGCTTTATAACAGAAATATAAAGATAAAGTTAAGCCAAAACATTTGTGGTGTCCCCATAAAAAAACACTTGTAATACGCGCTAAACAGCCGGCCAACGGTGTGTCGTCGGCGGCGCGCGGCACCACACAACTCAATACCTACCTAGTTTTATTTACAAAAAGTAATGATATCCCACCAAAAACATAAATGTAAAAGATCTCACATTTGTAAATACCAGCAACTATTATAGCTATTCAATAAAGCAAACAAATAGAATTTAATACTTGTTCATAATGTTATTTTGTTCCTATAAATACATATTTAGATTTTGCATAAAACTTGGCACACATTTAGATCTCCATTCTTTTTGCGGCGAAGCCCACAGCTAAGCATAATTTTGGTATTGAACTTGGCTATCCTTTTTTACATTTATGTTTTTGGTGGGATATTTTTAAATGGAAGACATAAAAATAGAAGAATATTGATACATGCTTCAAAAGTGTAAGGTCAAGCCCAATTTAGGCCGTCTCCTTTATACCTATTAGAGTTTGTGGCCAGTCATGTCCAGCGGATTTTGATTTTAAAGCCAATAGCCTTTAAAGAAGCCTTTTGTGCACAAAACAATGCCCAGATATCGATTTTGAGTTCGATTGGCCTTAATACAAGTAACTTCAAAATGGTGGCTACTTTTTTCAATTCTGACATTGGATCACTCTTTTGTTAATAATGTTACACCCAGATATCGATTTTGCGGTCGATTAACCTTAAAACAAAGAAATTCAAAATGGCGGCCACTTTTTTCAGTTCTGACGGTGGATCTGCCTTTAGTAACTAAAGTGGTACTCAGATACCGATTTTGAGGTCAATTGGCCTTAAAATAAAGAAATTCAAAATGGCGGCCAATTTTTCAGATCTGACATTGGATCCGTCTTTTGTACCTACAGGCCTGCCCAGATGTCGATTTTGAGATCGAATGGCCTTAAAACAAAGGAATTAAAAATGGCGGTAATTTTTTTCAATTCTAACATTGGATCCGTCTTTTGTACCTACAGGCTTGCCCAGATATAGATTTTGAGGTCGATAAGTCTTAAAACAAGGAAATTCAAAATGGCGGCCACTTTTTTCAAGTCTAACATTAGATCCGTCTTTTATACCTAAAGGCCTGCCCAGATATCGATTTTGAGGTCGATTGGTCTTAAAACAAAGAAATTCAAAATGGCGGTCACTTTTTTCAATTCTAACATTGGATCCGTCTTTTGTACCTACAGGCTTGCCTAGATATAGATTTTGAGGTCGATTAGCCTTAAAACAACGAAATTCAAAATGGCGGCCACTTTTTTCAAGTCTAACATTGGATCCGTCTTTTATACCTAAAGGCCTGCCCAGATATCGATTTTGAGGTCGAATGGCCTTAAAACAAAGGAATTCAAAATGGCGGTCACTTTTTTTAATTCTAACATTGGATCCGTCTTTTTTACCTACAGGCTTGCCAAGATATCGATTTTGAGTTCGATTGGCCTTAAAACAAAGAAATTCAAAATGGCGGCCACTTTTTTCAATTCTAAAATTGGATCCGTCTTTTGTACTTAAAGGCCTGCACAGATATCGATTTTGAGGTCGATTAGCCTTACAACAAGGAAATTCAAAATGGCGGCCACTTTTTTCAAGTCTAACAATGGATCCGTCTTTTATACCTAAAGGCCTGCCCAGATATCGATTTTGAGGTCGATTGGCCTTAAAACAAAGAAATTCAAAATGGCCGCCGTGTATACCAATTCTAACATTGGCTCTTAACATTTTAGTTATTATTGATTCATAATGTAAAAATAAATGAGTACTACAAAAAATCATACTAAAATAATTTTATGGTGTAAAAATTTGAACAGCCTTTACATGCAAAATACGAATTTTTTAAATGTATGAGCGGCACGCAAGCGTCATTTACGCAAAATTGGGCCGGCATTCCAGGGCGTCCCTAGCTATGAATTACCCAATATAAATAATACATACATATACTCTCACGTCTTTTATCCCCGAAGGGGTAGGCAGAGGCGCAACTAGTGCACTCACTTTCCGTCGTGCGTATTCCGTCCTATGATGTGATAGGGGGCGAGCCTATCACCATTTCGGGCTCAAAATCCAGACTTCGGGCTGAAAAGAAAAAAATCCAATATCACTCTGCCCGACTCGGGGATCGAACCCGAGACCTCACCATTGCAGTCATAACGTAATACAACTACACCACTGAGGCAGAATAAATAACAAAAAAAAAGCAGTGACTATTGTTTTTCAATCAGGGATTCGAACCCGGCACCTCAGCGTACCGATCACTAAATATAACTAAAGCAGGTCTCCGACTAAAAACAATTTACAAAGGTGAAAGGATGTAATAATTACGCTTGCTGCCTATCTTATAGACCTAATAGAGCCTATAATTTTATATTGATACACGGACGTGAGCTGGATACACTATAAAACAGAATTTCCAGGGCACCTTCAAATTTGCCGCGCGGTAGCGCGGACCAATCCCTACACTAGACGGCCAATTCGAACTTTGAAGGCGTCCGAAAATTTCGAGCGCACGTCCGTCGTCAGTAAAGATTCCGGACGACTGAAGCCGGCACGGGCCACTCCCATAACAGCGATGGCGTATTTGGACGTCGCGGATGAGAGAAAGTGACGGAAGGCGCACGCGTATGCCGAAATGAAATATCGTAAGCGCCAAAACAATTTTCTTTTAATTGTGATTATACTATTTAATTCGTTTTAATTGTGTATTGATAAAACTTTGAAAAAATTGTTGTATTGTATTTAAATAAAGTTACGAATGTACATATTCCACCATTTAGAGATAAAGCGTGTTTAAAGAAAATATCAGAGGTAACTTTGAATTTTTTTTCGATCGAGAAAATTTATAGCAATTGTGTTTTGGCTTTGACATATGATTGAGTTATACGTTCAATTTACACATATCCAAAAATCTAACTTCTGATCTTAGTAGTTTACGAGAAATTTGAATTTGAAAGTCCTTAAAGTTCCTGACATAGGCTCTTAATAATATTAGTAGGATCATCTATTGTGCGTACATTGTTTCTTCGCCTTTATTGAATTGGATTAAGAATTTCGAGCGAAAGAAAGTTTTCCAATTCGCACTAGTTTAGCGTGGTCGACCAAGGCGTTAAAAGTTTTTAGTAATAAAGGAGGCCCGCCCAGTTCTATCAGTGGTAAACGTGGCCGCCCAGCAGCGAAACACACTGCAGAGCTTTGTACTTTCATTCAATACCTAGGAACGTAGCCAAGACGTTAACGTTACAATCGTTAACACTGATAGAAAACAGAAATAATGAATGAGAATGACATATTCTATCGATAAGTCTATCTTTAGGATGTCATTATTAACATAACGTTAGCGTCAGCCATTGTAGTAAGGCATCTTGTACGGCCCCTCGACCTATTATTATATTTTTTTTATGAAATGATAATGACTCCACTGCACCTGATGATAAGCAGAGAGAGGTCCAGATAGAGAGTCGACTGACGAGCGACGGTCATCCCTGGTTAGTCGACAAAATTATCCCAGCCTGTTGGAACCGGATATACACAGGCCAATCTCGAAACACGGTACACTTACGTGGGCTGCTATGGCGAGTTCTGACCGTCAATATTCACAACGTGTTCACGGGAAAACAAACGTCACTTGCCAATTAAGCGAAAGTCGTTTCTAGGCTTTGAGTATCTAGCAATGCAAAGGAGATGGGATGACCAGGCGAAACCTTCGTTGGTCATACATCATACATGCGCAGCTGGTAATAAACTTTTATTAAAACCTATGTGACTTGCGATCGCTGACATTCTACGATAATGACATTAAGCGCAGCTTCACAGAAATTATTATTTTTGTGGTGTTATTATGTAAAAAGCGACCTTATATTCAGCCCTGCACGTGTGAATTTTCTTGTTAAATGTGTGCTATCCGTGTCTACCTCGCCCCCCGTAAGGATTGGCAGAAAAAATTGCTTGCGCATTATTGCCATATCGTGTCCATTGGTTAAATCTTAGAGTAAGTATAAACTACGTACGTACTCTAAGGATTAAATAGTCTAAGTTTCTAGGCGCCTACTCATAGGGTTCTAATGCTTTAGTCTTTATTCTATGGATTCTAATTAGAAACTTGAAATAACAGTTGTCAAACTGACATGGAATATTGAGATAATGACACCTTACGTACCAGGCCCGTTTAACTCAGCTTAAAAAAGTAGCACAATAGCGTTACGCAGCTATCGCACCTTTCATGATTTTTCCATACATTATATGAATGGTGAACTAGTTGCATCTCTTTCTACACTTGGTCTTTTCTTGGTGTGTGTGTAGTAATATCGAAAAGTCTTTTGTCTCTCTGATTTCTGGCAGTCTGTGGTGTTTTATAGTATCGAAAAGTCTCTTGTCTCTCTGATTTCTGGCAGTCTGTGGTTTTGAAACAGCACGTAACGCCATTTTGTGTTGTGATTTAACACAGTGGTTATATTCTCTGATTGTGAATTTGTGATCAATCGCTGCTCTGAAATCTGAATGATCGCGTTGTCGCGTTGTAATTTTGTGCTGCATTTCGCTATTTTGGATTTGAAGGCGGTTTTATTTGGCATCTAATTAATCTACTTTATTGTGTGCATATGTTTTTGTAAACAAGTTTTAAGCAATCTTTGTGTACCGCGGTACTCGAGAACGTGGCATTAAATATTTTTGTGCTCCCTACATAAATAAATCAAAAAGGTAAGTGTGGTTGAAGTTATGTCCATTTTTACAAAAGTATTCTGCCACTCAACGCGATCGCATACGTTTTTGTACTAAAAAATTTATTCCCGAACATATTGACGAAAAACTAAAATTAACACCTAATGCAATTCCCTTATTAAACCTAGAAAGTTCAAATAAACAGATTTGAAACTAGAAATTACACCTTCTAGTACTGAACCCTATATTAATTATAAAGCAGTTCGCCCTTCTGACGTTAATGAAAATCGTTCAATGGATCTAAGTTCTGAATTGACTAGCACCATAATATCAACTCAACTCTCTCCTAATACACCACACAATAGATAATTTCTTGCAACATGTATTGCCCCATTCACATCAACCACCACTGCTTTATGTAATAAACAAAAATTAAAAACCTTTGGCAATGCCATGTAAATCTCGAATAAATTCTCTCCTAAGCAATATACTTTGCCTGCCTTGGATAAACCCATAATAGACAGGCAACGCACATTGATGTTTGATGAGATGACCATTAAAAGCACTTATATTTCAATTTCTTTACTGCGGTTATTTAGCGTTTTGATGATTTTGGTTCTGCTAAACATACAAACAACAGCATGTTACAATGTAGCAAATAAAACCTTAGATTTATGTTAAGGAGTTTGTTTTCTGCTTAGAAAATTCCAATTGCATTTTATATTGCTCGAGATAAGAGTTAAAACATTTGATTTAAAGAATATAATTAATAAAATAGGATTTGCAGTTTTTAAATCTGGATTTATAGTAAAAGCTAGACTCTAGTGTACATACAGTACTATCAGTGACCAAGGTTCTGCCAATATTGCTGCTATTAGGTCATTAATATCGGATTCTAATGCTAAATCATCTGTACATCTTTCATCATGCTGTTACATGTAACAGCATGATTAAAGATGTACAAAAGATATCTGCTATAAAATCGCCCTCAACCAATTATACCATATTTATGATGTACTTTATTTATTGAAATATTTTCACAATAATTTTCAGAAAAAGAATCTTCTTGGCAACTAAAGTGCAAAGTGAGAGTATAATGAGACTCTACAAAGTAGATGACTTTGGTGGTAGAACAAGAAGCACTAAACTGACTGAGGAACATATAAATATGATAAAATGAAGGTAAATATATATATATATATATATATATATATATACACACACTATTATATTATAGTTCTCTTTATAAACTCTTGACTGACGGACAAAAGATGTGCAATGGGAACATATTCGATTCCATATGTAAACAGATTTCAATAATATCTACTAAGATTTTGGATGCCGAAAAGGTAAAACCTGTAAATCCAGAGTGAATCCACCATCCAAGGTTTGAGAGATTAACATACCTACATCCAAAATATCATTAAAATTGGCTTAACAGTTCGAGAAACCAATTAGCCCTCGCGTGCCGGGAGATTGGATCCACGCTCAAAACAAGTGTTCAAATTCTGCCGGTAGCGTGGATCCACGCTCGGGCCGATTTCTGCAAAATGTATGAAAACTGAACATCTACAGGTTGTTTCTTTTTAGCTTATTTTTTGTTTCCATTGGATGCAAATCATAATCATAATATTAGAATTAAGAAAAGCGGCCGCCATTTTGAACTTTATGTTTTGAGGCCGATTGACCTCAAAATCGATACCTGGATATGGCTTTAAGTACAAAAGACGGATCCAATCTTAGAAATGAAAAAAGTGGCCACCATTTTGAATTTCTTTGTTTAAAGGCCAATCGACCACTAAATCGATATCTGGGCTATATATATATTTCACATTTTTAAATAACAGCAATTGTTATAGGTATCCAATAAAGCAAAGAAATAGAGTTTAATACTTGTTCATAATGTTATTTTGTTCCTATAAATACATATTTGGATTTTGCATAAAACTTGGCACTCAGTTAGATCTCCATTCTTTTTCCCACAGCCAAGCATAATTTTTGTTCTGAACTTGGCTCTCCTTTTTTACATTTATGTTTTTGGTGGGATATCATTACTTTTTGTAAAGAAAACTAGGCAGGTATTGAGTTATGTGGTGCCGTGCGCCGTCGACGACACACCGTCGCGTTGGCCGGTTGTTTAGCGCGTATTACAAGTTTTTTGTATGGGGACACCACTTATTTTTTGACTTAACTTTATTTTTATATTTCTGTTACATAACAAATATAACAATACATATTATATTGGGATATTTTCAAATATGTGCTTGTATCGGTTCCAACGCTACAATTATTTTTATTTTTTTTTGTATGGGGACACCCCCATTTTTTACATTTTTTTATTTTTAGATTTTTTCCTACGCTTACACGCAATTACCGAGCTGGATTCCAAATTTCATCCTTCTAGGTCATCTGGAAGTAGGTTAGGTTTAAGTACTATATGTCAGTCAGTCAGTCTTAACATTTACGACTTTTGAACCTTCATATCTTTATAACCGTTTGAGCTAGCTTTATGAAATTTGGGCTTCTAGATGTCCTTATGGATATAATTTAACATACGTAGTTTTATGTGTTTGCGTTAAATAGGTTTTGAGATATAGAAGGGTGAAAAGTGGCACCAAATGGTCCGTGTAATATTACACTAGGCGCTGGCTGGCCAGTTCCTTTGGTTGAACTTGGCTTGACACGCTGCCGCGTGTCTAGATTTGTTTGGTCCATTTCATAAAATACTCTTAAGCTCATAACAGATTATAACTATAATCTTACTAAGACTTAAAATAGTTTATTTATTATAATAAACTAATGTATTATTGATATAATGTAAATTTCAGGTCTGATTTGCAGCCCGAGTTTTTAGCAGGCAAGTGGCTTCATCACTAGAAGTTCACATGAAGTCTCTGCTGTTTTTCCAGTATCATGATTACTTAAGTGTAAATTCAAACGTTGATAATGGTTTATTCACAGCAGAAATTATTCTTTTTATAAATAATTTGTGTGACAGTTTAAATGGATTTGGCCATTATGGTAACAAGTTAAAACATGCTCTTTCATATAATCCATTTCATGTAATAATAGTTCATACACTGAAAATCTTCATAATAATGAAACTAACTTCACAGAGTCTTAACACTTCAATGAAACTAACCTCACGAAAATATATTCGAACATAAGGCTATACCATATATTGCTGGTGCAGTTTGTCGTTTTCTGATGTCCAATTTGAACTGCAAAGATTATGATAATTGTACAAATGCATTATTATCTCAGAGTGAGTCATTTCACGAATTAATTCATTTAAAAGAGTATAATAAAGATAAGTTATATTATCCTTCTAGTAATTTTAGTAGAACGTTCTGGCAAAGTATTTATATTATTGATAAGATGATGCGATCTATTTGCAATGTTTACGTTTATTCAGATTTAATAGGAACTTACAAAAAAAATAAATTACAATGGTATAATTGTAATATACATAAAACAGCTCTCATTAAAGCTTTTTGGCTATATACAATTAGAGTTCCAAGTTAAGCTATGGTGTATTTTAATAATCAAATAAACAATATGATTTGAGGCCTCAAGACATAGAATGCAAAATCCGAGAAAAAGTCACAAAAGGATTGACTTATAGTTTAGGATGAAGGTGAAGTACCTAGTCTTTTTTTAATTTATTTAATAGTAGTGTGTTATTGCTTCATACTATTTTGTCTACAACTATTATGATTGATGCAAGTAAAATTGTTCTTATTTAAAGTGTAATAGCCATATTTTTGTGGTTTTAGTTATCATGCATACTAAATAGTAGCTCAACTGTGGCTCCTTGTATTGTGTAAAAAATCATAGTTGTAGTCTTCTGAACCTTTTGTTTACTTTAAGCATAAATTATTTAAAATCCGTGATTTACGATATGGCGATAGACTCCCCCCCTCACATCATGGGACCGAAACGCATGGAAAAGGGGGTGCACTAGTTGCGCCTCTGCCTACCCCTTCAGGGGTAATGGATTTCTTTCACTGATTCTTGCAAATTCATAAATAAGTAATAACTAAAATGAACCTACAAGATAATTGTTGATTTAGTAGTCATATTATTACAAAATAATAGTATTATAACACTGGGCTGGTATGGTGTGGTTCCACAATTGTTCATATTTAATTGATATACCAATGTGCAGAAACAGTAATTTTACCTTTTATTTGAATGTTGTGTTTTCGTTCTAGTGTACCCAACATTTTCTGATTTTTGTAGCCTTTTTACTTCCATAATATTGCAAAATGTAACATTATACACATAATGCTTTTCGGGAGGCGATAATTTGTGAATGTATAATTATTTCTAAGTTTAGTTAAGCATCTTATGTTTTTAAATTAAGGGCGCTTTTACAATTTTGCGCAGCGCAGTTTTTTTTGCTATTGCTATATGCCGTCTATTGCGTGCGACTTCGGCGCAACCAAGATAGATATATATATACCACCTTTATTTTGTGAAATAAAAATAATAACATCAATTTAAATTGTATTACGTGCGAGTACCACCTTAATTATGTGAAATAAAAATAATAACATCAATTTAAATTGTATTACGTGCGAGTATATTGCGTGTGGCATCGTTTCAACCAAATGTATACTATATTTATTATTATACTAGCTTTTGCCCGCGGCTCCGCCCGCATTAAAAAGTTTTTCCGGGATAAAAGTCCCGGTTTATATTTTCCCGGGATAAAAAGTAGCCTATGTGTTAATCCAGGATATGATCTACCCGTGTGCCAAATTTCATCGAAATCCGTTCAGTAGTTTTTGCGTGAAAGCGGAACAAACATCCATACATCTAAACATCCATACATTCTTACAAACTTTCGCCTTTATAATATTAGTAGGATATCATAAAATGAATATTATAAAATTATTAGTCGCAGTTTAAGGAAGTGTTAAGTTTTATTTCGGTATAAATATTTTGTCAATGTGATGTAAAGCTCCAGACCGAAGCCATTTTGACCGAAAACACAAACACACAATCACTCACGCCTGTTATCCCCGAAGGGGTAGGCAGAGGCGCAACTAGTGCACCCACTTTTCGCCATAATTCCGTCCCATGATGTGATAGGGGGCGAGCCTATCGCCGTATCAGGCACAAATTCCAGACTCCGAGCTGATACTGAATAGAAAAACTCAATATCACTTTGCCCGACCCGGAGATCGAACCCGAGACCTCAGCTTTGCAGTCGTACTGTAATACAACTACGCCACCGAGGCAGTTAAGTTTTATTTCGGTATGAATATTTTGTCAATGTGATGTAAAGCTCCAGACCGAAGCCATTTTGACCGAAAACTAAAGTGTAAAAAAAATGTTTTTACCGTTTATATATCAATTATAATTTTTTTTTCTGTGCTACCACATAAGAACATGGTGTCAATAGTGGCAATATTGTTTTTGATGGCTTATATTTAACAGAATTTGCAAATTGGAGCTTCCAAGTAAGGTGTCTTGTGTATTTCACTAAAACACACACCGAGAGAATGAGGATTTTTAAATAAAAAAGTAGATTACCTAAAAATGGCTCTGTTATTATTTAAGAAGATGAAATGAAGAATATTTTTGGTATAATATATGCATGAAGCCAATGCATCACGTTTGAACAACAAAAACTTTACAAACAGATATCATTCTGTGAAAGCACCCTTAACCTTTGTACAAATAAATAGTTTTTTTTTTGTTTCCAGAATTGGACGTATTTTTAATAGTTTTTAATACTTATTGTGTTGTCATTAATGTGTATCCACCATTTTCTGATTATTGGTAACATTTTAACTTGCAAATATGCCGTTACATAATACTGCAAAATGGCATGGCATTTTATGCATGGAATGCTTTTTGCCAGACAACAATTGCTCAATGTGTATTTGATTATTCTTATGTTTAGTTAAGCATGTTATGGTAAATTGTATTTTTGAGTGTATTCAAAATTCATATTTCTCTTATTCACATTCACATTTTTTATATTTCTATTAATTAAGAGCAAAAATTGCAATATTGTTTTTTTATTTCATATTATATTTTGTAGAATAGAATATTATATAGAGTATCTAATTTTTTTGTCTTTTGTAGCATTATTATAATACTAAATTGTTCTGATTAAAATTATCTTGTTAATATAGGCGAATGCACGCTATACACAGTTTATTTACTTATTAACTATTTATTTAGTTTTATAGAAGACTGAACGATTATTTTGTTGCGTTTGCTATTAATTCATATCGACCGAAATTTACAATAAATTTAAATGTAGGCGAATGTCACTGTGAATTTATCATTCATTATTATCAGAATTTTGTTCTTTATAGTACATAATTAATCCGCTTCACTTGAACGTTATCCTATTGTTACGAAGATGTGCGTGCACGAGCTTATATAACCATTAGTGACTTTGTTTACGAGAGACTGGAAAAAAATTGATGACGAAAAAACTAAGCCCGGAGATTCTTTCTGCCTTTCTTCTACGGGTCGTCATCCTTAGGGTAGCTACCGAAAGACTGATAGGCTAGCTAGGTTAGGCCTATATCGTTTAAACCGGTGGGCACAGGGCACCGCGTTCTTGATATTATTTTATTACCCGACTGCCTTTTTTCCCTGTCCTGTCAACTTGAACTGGCTTTTTTCAGGTTATTAACATTGTGCTTTGCTTTTTTATAGTTACTAACATTGTGTTTTGCTTTTCTTTACGTGGTTATTTAAATAACTCTCATTTTGAATATCAATACCTATTTATATATATTTTATATGCCAGCCATAGCTGTCTCCTTTCATATTTTTGTGCTTTTCGTGTAATGTAATTCGCAATTTAGAATTTATTTTATGGTTTCATTGTAATAGTAAAGAAATTTATTTTGTTGTTACGAAAATGCACTATTTGAAGTAATTATAGAACTGCGAAAATTAAATTTGAATTTCGCGGGCTTACGGTTGATTCGAAAATTATTGTAAATAGGACGTGAAAATAAAATTACAAGAAATACGATAAAAATAAATGATTTAACTCTACTATTTAGTTTTATTTTATTTAAAGAAATCCTGAATTAAAGTAACATTCAAACTGCGCTTTCGCCGTATACTCACTGTAGGAAACCGGTAATTATCGGTTTTAGTATGAACCCGACCTTAAAGTCATCCCTATTTTTTTAATGATCGGTAGTGTCAGATATTTACCGATTACCGCAACGGCGGATCCCTAGGGCGGCGGCCATATTTTCTTTTATACATAACCTCCGTGCGAAAGAGAACGGAGCACTTGAAAGTTCAATTCACAAAGGAAAGAAAGAAAGGTCCAACTACGGATATGAATGAAATGTATAACGAGACTATAGATATAAAATTTATGCATGTAGGTGTTTCCTTATCGTGTTAAAACATATGTATGAAGTTAACCGTCTCTCTTGTTTATTTGTCTCTGTTACGTACGATGGTGTCCGGAGTCCGGACGCATATATCCCACCACCAACAATGACAACAAGTTTTTAAGATACAAAACAACATGAAGCAAATGTTATATTTATTATTTGTTATCATATACGATATATTGCCATGTCACGCCTATAACGATGGAACTCATCGGAACTGTGCCACTGGCGGCAATAAAAACTTTTACAATGTCGTAAGGAACTTCGCTGAGCTCTGCCGTTGTATCACGTAACGTGTTAATTTTTCTTAGATTCATAATATGAATCAAGTGTTCCTGGATTGTTTGGGGCAGATTTATTGATTTGTCGTTTTTGTTATTAAATTCATAAGTAGATCCCGGTGTGTTTGTACATTGAAAGAAATATGATAAAAAAGAAAGAGGGTGACTAAAAACAGTAATGGAAAACGAATCAGCGATTTTTATAATTCTTTTCTGTCTGTTTTTCTGTTTGTTTATTACTGCACATCTCCCAAACTGTTGAACGGATTTCGATGAAATTTGGTATGAAGATAGATAGAGACCCTAGAAAAGGTACATGCTACTTTTACCCTGGGAAAATATGAACTAAATTTTGCCGTATATAATGTGACCGCTGCGTAAAATTTTTAATCAAATTAAATTAAAATCACAAATTTCTCCTTATATTTAGCCATATAAACAACGAAAACAAATTAGTAAACCCTTTTACTTACTGGAAGTCCGATATCCCATCCTTTTTAAGGTTTTAGAGGTGATATTTTTGCATTTATTGAATGAACATTTTGTAATTTTTCACGTCCGTGCAGTGACACGAGCCCGGAAAAGTTTATTCACGCGGGTGGAGACGCGAGCTAAATCTAGTAGAAAAAAGTTAATAAATGTGTTTATTTCTTAGGTACATTTCGGCACGAAATTCAGGGCACGGTTGCCTTTATCCTTCCGTAGGCAAACACACAAAAGTACCAATAAAGTCACAGCCCACTTGATTCATTTTATTTGTACACGTAAGCGCCTTTTGCTGTTGGCATAAA
The DNA here is from genome assembly GCA_949316025.1 of Lapara coniferarum. Lineage (NCBI taxonomy): Eukaryota > Metazoa > Arthropoda > Insecta > Lepidoptera > Sphingidae > Lapara > Lapara coniferarum. Next base: position 29,667,736 of record OX438919.1, read on the forward strand.
CCAGTGATGAAATAAATCTCCTGCTTTATTACTTAAAGGATACTGGGAAAACAATTGAGGAAGAAATTAAAGAGGTCGGATACTTTTAACAGCAGTGCTACTTTTTGAACACTTGGGCCAAACTGGCCCAAACGGACGATTGACACATTTTTGGCGGGCTACTGGTGCTTCCTATTTAACTTTCTTTAGGGCTAGACTAAAAAATCGAATATTGTATAAATATAAAGAGGGGATTTACTGGTGGTAGGTCTCTCATATGTATGAGGCCGTCTGGGTGGGTACCGACGCAATGTCTATTTCTACCGCCAAGTAGCAGTGTGCATGCACTGTTGTGTTTTGGTTTGAAGGACATTGTAGCCAGTGTAACTACTCGACATAATGAGAGTTAATGTCTCAGGATGACGAAGCTCACCCACAGTGGCAGGTGATACGATACTAAAGAATGTAGTATCTAAGGCCTGCGGTTTATAAATAAGTAAATTGTAGAGCCTGGTCTCTATTGTATATTTATTTTTCCTCTTTGTCTTAGATGTACAATAAAGAGTTTATTTTTTTTATATTCGCACTAAAACTGTAAAGAATTATTTATCTTCATATAAAATTATATCCACTTTAGGTTGAAAAACTCTGAAGAAACTCGAATCGAGCTGTCGTTAACTCAGGGCTAGGACTTACCAGAAACCGACCGGCACGACGATAATTAAAATTACGTAAATTCAGTAGATTATATGAAGTAGAGATTGTTGTACATTTTTCTAATGCCGTTTCTTATATTTATTTTAAAGAAACAAATTGTATCATTAGTACGGTGAAACTAGACTGTTTGAATTCATCATCATACATCAAAGACATAATTATAAACGAACACCATGGTTCAATGAATTTCATAGGTGAAAGTGAAAATCCTCCTAGCCAGTTTCGGCCACGGCGGCCAATCTCAACGGAGATCAGCCAGGTACGCAGGAGATATTATAGTGCACAAGTGTGTGCGCAATACACAGGTGCACTCGCTATTCCTTCACTCTCATAGTGCGGTGAGACGGCAATCCGACATGACCGGAGAGAGATCAGGCGCAGGACCAACGGCTTTACGTGCTTTCCGAGGCACGGGGGTATCACACCGCCAACTTCCTGACTCCGAGCTGCGACTGAGTAAATTTTAAGATGGAAAAACCCAGTCACAATTTTTTGGCTCGACCCGGGATTCGAACCCAGGACCTCAGCGCGCAAATCGTACTCGTAATGCGTACGCAATACCACTACGCCACCGAGGCAGTCATTCATTTCAAAGGTACACCTTAATTAAGACGTTAAAAACTACTTCATTCAAAATAATTCCTTTTATTATGTCACATAATAATATCCAGTCATTAACAGTGCTGTAGTCATAATCAATTAAACGCTGAACAATAAGCATGAACTATTAATCTAGTACAATAACTACTATATTCATAGTCCGTGATGTAAAATACGTTCTGGCGCCGGCGAACGCTGTAAAATTTACGACCTATAGATTTGATTACTCATTACTGCCTACGTACTACTATAATACACACACACACACACACACACACGCATTTTATCCCCGAAGGGGTAGGCAGAGGCGCAACTAGTTCACCCACTTTTCGCCGTTATTCCGTCCCATGATGTGATAGGGGGCGAGCCTATTGCCATATCGGGCACAAATTCCAGACTCCGAGCTGATACTGAATAGAAAAACTCAATATGACTGCTCGACCCAGGGATCGAACCCGAGACCTCAGCATTACAGTCGTACCATAATACATCTACGCCACCGAGGCAGTCATACAGCATTACTACTATAATAAATACTAAATTATAATCCTACTAATATTATAAACGCAAAGATTGTAAGTATGCAAGTATGGATGTTTCCCGCCCTGTGGATTGGGGAAATTTTAAATATAATTTCTGACTACGGTCGATCTTAAGCGTCTGCGGCCCGCCTAGTACACAGACACAACATAGTATCATGTAAGTTTACTTCTGGAATAATGATGCACTGCGAATCTAAAAATCCTGCCAAAACATGACGTGAGAAATGATAATTTTGCTAAATTTGGAGCAAAACCAAAACGTACGTGTCAAAACTGTATACTTTTACGACTATTCATATATAGTTAACGTTCAGAGTCGAAGTCGGTGATATTTGAACTGCGAATCAGAAATTCAACCATATTATTACATCTACAAAAAATTTGGAGCATATATACCGCTACCCGCCCTATGGATTGGGGGCATTTGGAGAATTCCAACACGGTATCCCCTGCCTGTCGTAAAAGGCGACTAATAGGGGCCTCCGGGGGTCACGGGTGGGCGGAAGGGGCCGTCCACCCATTAGTCTAGCCAACTTTTGTGACTCCCGTGATGGACGGCAGCGTGGCGGTTAGGCCTCACGCTGCCTTTGACGCCGGGGGCGTCCTTCGGTGTACGGAGGCTTCTGAGCCCCCGCAACAACAGGAGAAGGACCGCAACAGCGGTACGCGCAGGGGCGGTTGCGGACGACAACTTAGACGTGAGTCGGAGGAAGCCCGCAGCCGTCCCTATTGCGACGAAGATGGCCACACAAAAAAAAAAGTATGGATATTTGTTCCTACTCTTTCACGCAAAAACTACTGAATGGATTTCGATGAAATTTGGCACACAGGTAGATCTGTCCTGGATTAACACGTAGGCTACTTTTTTATCCCGGGAAAATATAAGGCGGGCCTTTTATCCCGGGAAAAAATTTTACGCGGGCGGAGCCACGGGCAAAAGCTAGTCAATAATTTCATACGTATTTTAGGCAAATTATACCAATGCATGATCAAACTTTTTGATGTAAACATGCTTTATTTGTCGTTCCGTGAGTGCGACTCTTTATAGCTAGTTTATAAAATAAAACTATCATAGTATTGTTACGAGGAAAACTATGATGTAGTTAAATAATCAACATAAAGCATTCATTATACACTCAAGCTTATTAACCGGAGGGGAGACAGAGCCGCGCCTATTACACCCACTTCTTATTAAGCATTTACCTAACCCGTTCCAACATGTGATATGTAATAAGTGATTTGTAAGAATAAAATAATTGACATATTATAATAAAGTTCGGTCAATTTCAGCAACATTGATGTAACAAAAACAAGGTTGGTTTATTTACTAATATATATATAAAATAAATATGCTAATGTTTCGTTTTGTAAGCTAAATTGAGTAGATTAGTTAATACGAGGTACATGTATATTAAAAGCTTGAATGAAAAACGAATTATATACGTGCTCCCAAAACCTTCAAAAAACACACAATCTGCATTGCAATATTGATAACTGATAAGCGATAGTACAAACCACTATGTGATAAGTGATAACAGATATCCCTAACTCAGAAACGGATTTTGTTTTGTATCGACAACAAAAGTGATGGAATTTATCGCTACTATAAGTAAGGGTAATCGAAAGAGTTTACCCTTTTGGATAGAGATCGATGTATGGAGGAAATGCATAGTTTGATTTTTTTTATTGCTTCGAATGACGAGACGAGCATGCCGGTCACCTGATGGTAAGCGATACGACCACCCATAAACAGTAGAAATACCATCCAGCACCTTGAGTTACAAAGTACTGTATGGCATTCCACTGCGCTCTTCATCCTGAGACATAAGATGTTAAGTCTCACTATGTCCTTTAGTTACACTGGCTACAATGCCCTTCAAACCGAAACACAACAGTGCATGCACACTGCTGCTTGGCGGTAGAAATAAACATTGCGGTGGTACCCACCCAGACGGACTCTTACATATAAGAGTCCTACCACTAGTTGATATTTATAACATTTTATAATATATAGATATTGATAACATGTTGTATATGTAATCTGTGGTTTATTACTAAGAATACATTGAAAAGGTACACCACACCAATCCTAATTACTACGCCAACTTTTACCGGACGTAATAATTAGTAAATAACGGAGTCCTGAAATAAATAAGGCAAAATTAACCACAGATATTTTTATGTACAAGATTCTTTAACTTTATATGCAGTCCAATCACCACAAATTTAGCTTACTGCAGAATAAACAAAAGAATGGGCTTCAAAGGCGTTACCTCGTTATATTTAACTTGATATCTGACGGGTACAATATTAACCGTATTTTTATTTTTGGTAATTCGTGAAAGTTGACGTGCGACTCCTTTCTGGATTTGGTCCAACTTTGTATGACAATTATGTTACATATGTTTTTAATTCTTGATGTACGGTGGAGGAAAAAGATGCAATAATGCATACTACTCATGTTCAGAAAAATTTATATGTCGATCATAAACCTATTCAGATTAGCATATTGTTAGATCATTTAATTTTTATAGATCTTTGTTGAAGATGTCCAAAAGAATAGAGTATTGTGCTTTGAAGTAATAGTTGTACCAAAACCGTGTGATGGGTAAGTCAAACAAGTTAGCATGACAGCTCTTCATAAAATAATGAAAATAACTCGTCAGCAGATGACATCGATCAATATCGAGATCTGAAATAGCTGATTAATGAAATGGAAATATAATTTAATTTATACATTTTAACTTACAAATTACACATGATCTCGTACTGATCACTTATTAAAGATTTTCTGATCAGATTTTACAATAAAACATATCCTACTATACCTAATGGATGTTTGTTACTCTTTCACGCAAAATATAACACATGAATAGGATTAGGTTAAAAACCATATTTCCCCAAACGCTGATGTCTTATCCTCTCAGTGGCCGCCCTGAGCCGAGGTTCGTGACCCGTTAGTGGGTCGCCCTCAGCGTGGTCGCTTTTAATTTTAAGGGTTGCGAGCGCCTTCTGCACTCACCCAAAAGACCGGTGTTCTTTCATAAGCCGACCCTCGTCAGGCTAGAAAGAGTAATGTCAGGGACAAAAAAAAAAAAAAAAAAAAATTCACGCAAAAACTACAGAACGGATTTCAAAAAAATTTGGCTCACGGGTAGATCGTGTCCTGGATTAGTTCACATAGGCTGCTTTTTATCCCGGGAAAATATAAAGCGGGACTTTCATCCCGGATGTTTTTTCTCGCAAGTGGAGCCATCACAGCCAAAACACTAAACCGATTGCGATACGACTTGGTAGAGAGATAGTTTAAGACCCTGGGATCTAGGCAACTTTTTATCCCGGGAAAATATAAACCGGGACTTTAATCCCAGAAAATCGTTTTCTGCGAGCGGAACCGCAAGAAAAGAACTATGGAGAAAGCTTAGATCCAGAGAAAGATATAGGCTACTTTTATACCCGAAAAACATACACCGGGAATTGTATCCCGGACTTTTTATTCTCGCCGTTAGCGCTGTAACGACCAAACCAATGAATATATTCCAATGAAATTATTATAATTATATATATAACTAGCTGACCCGGCAAACGTTGTTTTGCCATATAAATAATTTCCTAGCAATTTCTAGAAACTAAAATGGCTATTAAAAAATAAGGGTTGATCGTAGAGGGGTGAAAATTTAGGGTTGTAGGTATTTTTGTATGCTGTATCATAAAAAAATTAAAACAAAAATTTTGTCTGAAAAATAAAAAAAAAAATTTAGGGGTGGTCCACCCTTAACATTTGGGGGGATGAAAAATAGATGTTGGCCGATTCTCATAGATACCGGATAAGCACAAAAAATTTCATCAAAATCGGTCAAGCCGTTTCGGAGGAGTATGGCAACGAAAACTGTGACACGAGAATTTTATATATATAGAGATTTAGCAAGGAGATAGTTTAAGACCCTGGGAAAGACCTAGGCTACTTCTTATCCCGGTAATATATAAACCGGGACTTTTATCCGGGAAAAACTGTAGGACGCGGGCAGAGCCGCGGGCAAAAACTGGTATTATAATACACACATAATGCACTATAATGCACCTTGTGTGTTATTTGTCATAGGTGAAAGCTTGTAATTAGCAACTCAATTTTAACCTATTGCTAAATTAACTTTATGTATTTGTTATTAGTCTGTAAGCTTTCCATGAATAATTAAAAAAAGTCTAAACCCCGTCACTAACTTACTACTAGCAAAATTTTATGTTATGCTAGATGAAGATGCATGTAATATAGACGATTATAAATGGGAATGCTTTTAAAATAAAACGTAATAAGGACGTCTGACTGACTACATTCTTGACCTGAAAAAGTGCAAACAGATTTGTTGTGCTATCTTGTTATCATTAAATATAATCCTACTAATATTATAAACGCGAAAGTTTGTAAGAATGTATGGATGTTTGGATGTATGGATGTTTGTTACTCTTTCACGCAAAAACTACTGAACGGATTGCGATGAAATTTAGCACACGGTAAGATCATGTCCTGGATTACCATATAGGCTACGTTTTATCCCGAGAAAATATAAAGCGGGATTTTTATCCCGGAAAAACTTTTAACCGCGGGCGGAGCCGCGGCCATAAGCTAGTATAATATAAACGATATAATTGTGTTATGATTAAATACTAGTCCATTTCAATAAGAACAATCTTAAACACTGTTACCCAGTCGGTTACACAATAAAAGCTAACATGCTAGACTGCGGGTGACATTTGTGTATTTTTCTCAATTGTATACAATGATTGAGTTAAAGACTAGCTTGTGCTTTCAAATCCTTTTGCGTGGAACATGTTTTCTACTTGTGATATTGTTAATAAATGTTTTGTTTTTTATCAAAGTGAAGTTCTTTAAATCATAATAAATTCATTGTTTGTTTTATGTTGACTAATTCAGTTATTTCTAGTTTTTAACCAAGAAGAATAAAGTTGTTCAGTAAAATCAATCTGAAATATCGAACATAACATGTAAAGTGAGCTCTGTGTTGTGTCAAGTTTTCACAATCCAACGATTCAAATCCAACATCCAAACTACTGGTTAGTATTTTTTTAAATTCATGTCACAAAATCAAAAACATCAAAGAGAATCGAAAATCTTACTCATGATCTCGTTTGTTCCAGAAATTAATTAAATTTTCACCCGGAATCCATTAACCAACTGCAGTCTCGGCATTAGACCAAAAGATTGATGCAAAGCGGTCAACGCTCAAAATCAAGTACCTACCTACATAAAGAGGTTGTTAAAGTGTTATTTTCGTGTAATTTGTTTTTAATGATCAAGCTATACTACCGTTAAATAAACTTGAAGCACGCGAGGGCAGTATCGATTTTATCATTGAGTTTTCAGTAACAAACATTTATTTAGGACCCAGTACAGGATTACTAAAGAAAAATAGTATAAATTTTCATTGCAATTCATATCTTTACTGTGCTCGAACTATAACAGTATAGTTAGTTAATATGCTTTGTGTGTCTACTGTCTATGAATATTGTTGTCTGTTGTCATGTTTATCTGGCAGTTATTTAACACACGCCTTGTATCCCCGAAGGGGTAGGCAGAGGCGCAACTAGTTGCACCGACTTTTCGCCGTGCGTATTCCGTCCCATGATGTCATAGGGGGCGAGCCTATCGCCATATGTGGTACAAATTCTATACCCCGGGCTGATACTGAATAGAAAAACTTAATATCACTTTGTCCGACCCGGGGAATCGAATCCGAGTCCTCAGCATTGCAGTCGTACCACAATACAACTACACCACCGAGGCAGTTATTTAATTATGTATGTATAAACAGTCTTACACCTATGAGACTAGAGATATAATACAATCATAACAGTTAAGACTGCCGTACAGATACAAACAAAAGTATGCATCTTTAGTCCTTAAACCACGGATCTCTAGATACATCGTGTAACACGTTATGAAAACCAATCCGTTATCAGTTAAACATACTGTGGGAACAACCTATTAAAGCTATATTACTTCGATAATGACGTCATGATACCTAATAATCGCCAGAACACGTGCTGTCTGCCTGTACGAACTTGCTGTGATTACGTTCGCGGACTCTGTGTACAACGTCAGGCATGAGACTATCCTGCCCCCACATCCACAACTGCACCTCCTGTAGCCAGGACCAGCAGTGGAGGTGCGGTGCGAGAAGTGAAGCTCGGCGAGGCTCTTTGAGTACTAATTAATAACTCACAACGTAGAAGGATAGAAGTGTTATATCTTTCCAATTCAAATATATTTGTGACAGTGACATGTAGGAAATACTTCTTAGGTAAGTACGCGAAGCTATTTAACCGACTTCAAGAAAAGGAGGTTCTGTATTGGATCCGTATGTTTGTATGTATGTATAATATAAATTGAATATCATGCTTGAGGATTTCCACCACTCAGCATTTAAATTACAGAGAAGTATGTCTGAAAACTGAACATGTATGATTTGAAAAACGTTGCCTATTTCTTTAGATGCTTATATCCATTAAAAATGATAAGCTTTATCATAATGCTTATTGAGTTAAACCTATCCAATTTCGGGCAAATGTGAAGTAAAGCGTGGCGTTACACATTGGATACACTGGTTTTTCATTAGGGGATTGCAAATAAATGTTCTGAAAACTTGCTATCTTTACCCTTAAGGGAATACGGTGGGTGTCAAAAGTAGGTTAACCTACCCTTTTACGTTTCGTTATTCCTTTTTGCATTTTTGTGAATGTATAACTTAATCATACTAGTACTACTACTACCTGCCCTGTATTATATACTGCCCACTGCTGAGCACGGGCCTCCTCTACTACTGGGAGGGTTTAGGCCTTAGTCCACCACGGTGGCCTAGTGCGGGTTGGCAGACTTCATACACCTTCGAAATTCTTATAGAGAACTTCTCAGGTATACAGGTTTCCTCACGATGTTTTTCTTCACCGTTTAAGCAAGCGATAATTCACAAAGGATACACACAGTATAACTTTAGAAAAGTCAAAGGTGCGTGCCCTTGGGTTTTGAACCAGTGGACAATCATCTCGGCAGTCCGTCCCACTCCTAACTAGGCTATCGCCGCTGTCTAATCTTAAAGTGGGCACATACGATGCGATTTGGTACAGCCGAACCATTAAAATGGTATGCCATCGAACCATATCGCATCGTGTGGGGCACGGTTCGATGGACATTATTATTATTTTGTTGGTACGGCTGGTTCGATGGCTTGTCCATCAAACTTGGTTGGATACAACTGGACATCGCATGGTACGGTTCGATCGTGTGGCGTGAAGACTGTACCGCGTGACGAATTGGTCGCATGATACCAAATCGCATCGTATGTGGATACTATTACTAATATCATAAACGCGAAAGTTTTAAAATATTTGAATATGTGTTAGAAGTAAACGCAGAAACAACGAAACGGATTTGGATGAAAATTTGGCACACGATTAGGTAATGTTCTGGAATTAACACATAGAGTACTTTTTATCCCGGTAATTTATCCATTGGAAATAATACATAAATTATTAATCTGATTTTTCAAATAGATTGCGCTGGCATCATACTGTGTTTTAGGGAATCTCTACCGGCAAAGGCATTTGACGCTGACGAGCTGCGAGCAAGACCCTAGTCACCAATAAAACTACAATAACAAAAAAAAATGTGTTTCTTCTTTCTTTCTCTTCTATTTCCCTGCCAGTCGTAAAGGAATGTTATAATTAGGAATTAGAGAAAAGCCTGTCTGAGTTTTGGCGGGAACTTGAAAGTGTCATGAGGTGCTCTTCTTTTAATTCATTATTTTGGTGATACTTAATGTTATATTGCATAGTTATAGTGGTTTATTATCCAATGTGGCTCTATTAAAGGGCTCAAATGTAGTGAATTGAAATAACTGTGCTAATCAAGTGTTTTTGTTGTTACCGCCAAAGCTGCTCGATGAAATCTTGGTAAGGTAGCCACTGTTTTACTTCGACATAGTGGTTAGGACTGATCACTGAGGATAAAAATTTATGAAAGGCAGGCTCAATGGACTAGTATCCAGAGCCGTAATATTTAAATTAAAAGTCTGCCTCTGTGTACGCGGTACGAGTGCTACGACCTGAGCTGTGGTACGACTATTGCTCTGAGGTCTCGGCTTCGAATTCCAGAAATGTGTCCGGTGAATAGCAGTAGGACCTACTATTATTACATGGGACCTTACATAGCGGGCGAAATGTGGGCGTGATACCTCTGCTTACCCCTGAAAACAGCGTGATGTGTATGTATATAGAGAAATAAACGCAACATCTAACGTGGGACAGTAAAAATCCAGCTATTCTAGAGTAGATAATCATATCAATCATTAAGTTAAGGAACGTATTACGTAATAGGTAGGTACTATTCATCGTATTCTGTGATATAGTAATATCACAGACACCATTTATTTCAATCGAGACGAAAAGGCGACGTTGCGAAAGGAAACGTGTGAAATCTATCGTGTTTTTATCTATTTTCAAATTATTATAGATTTTCTATCGCCATTCCGAGTACATTATCAAAACATTGATTTATTACCCATTTTATTATGAAATGTTTTACAAACAGATTTCATTATAATGTTGTTATAACATTTTATCACCGGACACATAAACTAAATGCAGATATTTCTAGGTGGCCCGATTAAAAACTTATGATCAATAACCGACTGGTAAATACTTGATTATTATCGCTGATAATTAGGTGTTCAATCACCCGTAAACATAATCAAACATTATCAGCAATTTAATCTTGCGATGAATGTTTTTTTTTGACTCAAGTCACTGAGCCCTTTCAGCTTAAACTTTTGTAGTCAGTTGTGAACAGGCTACCGATTCATTTCCAGCGCCAAGACAAATATTATTTCTGAAGTAAAATGTAAGCGGCGATAGCCTAGTTGGGAGTGGAACGGACTGCCGAGACGAATGTCCGCCGGTTCAAAACCCAAGGGCACACACCTCTGACTTTTCAAAAAAAGTTATGTGTGAATTCTTTGTGAATTATCGCTCGCTTTAACGGTGAAGGAAAACATCGTGAGGAAACCTGCATACCTGAGAAATTTTCTGAATTTCGAAGGTATGTGAAGTCTGACAACCCGCACTAGGCCAGCGTGGTGGACTAAGGCCTTAACCCTCTCAGTTGTAGAACAGGCCCGTGCTCAGCAGTGGGCAGTAATATAATACATGGCTGGTATGGTAAGTTAAAATATTTGGAAACTATACTGTAATTGTAATATGTGATTAGAACTATGTGCGCGTGCCGGGTTTTTCCGGGTTTGTAATTCACTTTCCTTATATTGCGCGCGGCTCCGCCGGCGTGAGAAAGGTTTTCCGGGATAAAAATATTTTACTCGGATAAAAAGTAGCCTATAGCACTCAGGAGGAATGTAGCTTCCCATCAGTGAAACAATTTTCAAAATAGGTTCAGTAGTTCCTGAGATTAGCGCGTTTAAGCAAACAAACTCTTCAGCTTTATAAATTTAAATAAAAAATAAACGTAAAATGTAAAATACTATAGATAGAAAAAATAGGCTATTAAACAATACGATATTTTCGAAGAAATACATTTATTACTTTTTCAATGTATTTTGAAGTCTAAATATTATGTAGGTACTTACATAAGGTACATAATCTAAATTGGTATCACATTACAAGACCTCCAGTCCCTCAACGCCCATAAACCCACCCAAATGTAATCCTGTTAAAGGAGATGGTCAAATTAACTGATATTACCACATACTCGGGTTGCATGTTAAACGAAATGTACAGAGTGCGTACAGCGTAGTTATGGGATATTTTATAACAATTTACGTGGATCGGTTAAAGATCATTCTCGAATTATACGCCCAGTTTTAGTCTGTTATTGGACACAGGCACACACGCCCTTTAACCCCGAAGGGGTAGGCAGAGGCGCAACTAGTGCACCCACTTTTCGCCGTGCGTATTCTGTCCCATGATGTGATAGGGGGCGAGCCTATCGTCATATCCGGCACAAATTCCAAACTCCGAGCTAATTATCACTTTGCCCAACCGGGAATCGAACACAAGACATCAGCTTTGCAATTGTACCGTAATACAACTACGCCATTGAGGCAATGAGTATTGGATACCTATAAAAATAGAATTGAAAAATAGCACACTTTCAAAGGAAATAAAAGGGCAACTATGAATACTTTTGCAGCTGATACATATTACTAATACGGCCAAAATAATATGTAAATACGTATTAAGTAAATATTGTAACTGTACCGTATTTGGGAAAATACGTTCCTCGTTAGTTTCTTGAAATGTTACAGTTGTCTAAATATAATTTATGATCACGAAAAAATTACCTTTTAACTAATAAAATTACGACTACATCACAGTTCTATATTTTGTACCTACAATAAATTATTTATGTTTAGTTACTGTTAGTTAAAGCAGTGATACCGCTTATACGCTATACAATAATGGAATGAAATTGAGTAAAACTACATAATATTTAATAATAATTTAATATTCATCAAACATACAAAAAGGATGCTATTGTTTTAGAAGTTAGTGCCTAATGGCAATATTGATAATGTTAACACACCACTCTACACGGTGAAAATGGTACCTTTCGGGAAAGCAAGCAGTAGGACATCATACCCGAAGCTTAAAATCATAAAAGTTACTGGGAATATACAAGTAATTTAATAAATAGTTTAATAGGAAATTTCATTACCACTATGGCGCAAATTAATATGGTACATTATAGTATCAATCCAGGGATAGACATATACTCTCATTGAAATGTATGCTCAGATATACAATGTGTGAAGTATTCATATTTGCCGCGCATTTTTTTATTTCTTTCGAATGATGAGACGAGCATGCCGCTCGCCTGATTTTAAGCGATACGACCGCTAATTAACAGTAGAAACACCATACAGAACGTTTAAGTACAAAGTACTGCATTCCACTGCGCTCGACACCCTGAGACATAGGATGTTAACGCCCGAATACTCAAACGCTACTTAAATATTTGAGATGGCCTTACGGATTTAAGCATTCGTTATTGGTGAAATTGGTATACTGAAACGTCACTTATCTCTTAACCTTAAATTTAAGGCGACTCAGTTTAAAGTCCGCTTATTGATTCAAACGGTATTCACAAACACTGCTTAAAGTTTGACAGCTATGTAAGGCCTCCAAATATGGCTGTTAATCGAGATCAATTTGAGAATGCTTCAGACTAGTCTCAAATATTTACGTTCAAATCTTTAATAATTTTATTGCGTAATAACTACTTATTATATTCTCTTTGGATTTAATAAATCGTTTTTTTCTTCATTATCCTCATTGTCTGAAGAGGAGTGTGGTGTCAAAGGAAGAAATCGAGAGAAATTAAACGCTTTCGAAGAATACAATAATGATAATTTAATGTTAATGTTTGACAAATAAATATATCTTATCTTATCTTAACTTATCGTAAAAGAAGATTCCAACTCAGCAAGGAAACAATTCTTCATTTATGTTCTTTAAAATCGGGATTACATCCAGCCGAACACAAAAAGAAACCAAACAATCCCACCGATAGCCCTAGGTCATCGGGGTTATTTTTCACGGGAAACAACCAACGGTAGTACATCGTATTGTGCGTAGTATGGCAGTTGAGTTAGCATATTTTGTAAATGTTTGTAAATATGCCTACTTCTGATGATAAAACTGAAATAAGAATTATAAATATTATTGTTGTTGACTTGTTTATTTTTTTTTCTAAAGCGGCTAATGTCAACCCTGACATACTGCCAAGTGGCAATATAATGCCAATATAAGCTCATCACATCAATGTTAAGAATATAATAATTAATAAACTATTTCTAATAATGAATATGCCACTCCTACATTTTAAAAACCTAGGATGGTTTTTAAATGTACTTACCATTTTTACTACGTAGCATCTGCACATAGTACATAAAATACACACGAAAATTAAATATAATAGACATATTATAACATTGTAAATCATTTTCAAACTGCGCATTGCGTTATTCGATTTATTTATATTTAACATCTTAAAAATTATACTGCGTGAAACGACACATAAATATCAAATTTATTAAAATTGTAATCGAAAACAGACTTTTTATAATCTGTATCGAAATGACTGCTCCTCAGCTGAGTTTTCCATAAAATCTTTTAAAGTGCGTTTGAGAATGCCATTTAAAATAAGAAGCCGGCTAAAATTAATTAGGCCTCAGATAACTTGGTTGGTTGAGTAGCGTTTGAGTATTCGGGCGTAAGTCTCTTAATGCCAAGTAATCACGCTGGCTACAATATCCTTGAAATCAGAACACACAGTGAATGCTCACTGCTGCTTGGCTTTAGAAATAGACACTGCGGTGGTACCTAGTACCTCCCAGACGGCATACTAGAGACTTGCTATCAGTAATATGAACATATTCACTATTTAGTAGAATACACGTGTAGAATTGTACTTTTAATCCATAAACCTAAGATAATAATATCGAGGATGGACAAATATCAGTCAATTATACCTATAGCATACCTTTTCCCGAACTATGACTCAGCCTTATGAATACTGTGAGGAATTTTTAATTTCTACCGTATGACGTGTATGTATATTAATCGCTTCCTAAACAGGAAAAATCGGAGCGACGATATAGGAGCGACGCTAGATTGGAACATAAAATGGATATAATGTAAAAAAAAATGTGTATGAATACATACAACTACGTCCCACATACATACAAAGGGTGTTTAACTCATTATCCTTCCTGGCTTCGCCGTATTTGGGTAAAAAGGGGACACAAAAATATTGATTAACAGTAACAAAGTTTACATATTATGTAAATTAAGCAGGAATCATTTCAAGATTTCTATAATAGAAATCTTAATATTGTAATTGTGAATCAAAAAGTTTGTTTTGCCGTAAAACTTACAAGTAATTACAATTTGTCGAGTTGGTTATTTTTGATCGGGACAAAATACGTATATAAATAAAATTTGGAGCACCAAGATGCTGAATGTAGGTCGGTGACTGAGCGATGAGGTACATTTATTAGCACAGCTGTCATTTGTTTTTCTTCGTATAACATTAATTGTAATACTGAATTCGATAACCTAAAATCATTTACGATAGTTGGTACACAGCAGATTTTAATCATGATATAGGGCATAGCAATTTTTTTATAAAATTCAATCATTTTATTACAAGCGTGAGTGGATACAAATTTTACGCGCAATATATTTGTTCGCATTTTACGGATAATAAAATTATAATCTACATTCAATTCGTGCACTAGCAAACTACATAAAACATTCAATGACAATATCACACACATATAAAACGAGATCATAGATAATATTTACCTATTTACTACTCAATATTGTAGGCATATAATTGTAAAGTAGGCTTCTTATATAAAATCCGTACCACTAAAATTACAGTCTTGATCTGTCAAGCCCCGCGACGGATGCCGACGTCCGAGTATATATGAAACCAAGTATATATCTAAGCGGGGCTTGACGGGTTAATCATGAAGTATTAAAAAATAAATATGTTAACCTGTTCAATAATTAGAACAATATCCCAAGACCGGAGCCTGATTAATGGGCTCTGCCTCCTTCACGATTTTATCCTTCTTACAAACATTAAAATACTTGCAACACAGGCTCATAGCAATGACCGACCCCACCAATGCTGGGAGCCATATGTACACCGGTACTCCCGAAGCCTTCATACTTTTAGCATACTCGCTCAATAGAGCACACGGGATTTGATTTCTCTCCTTAGAAAAGGTTAAATTATGCCATAAAACGCACACTTGCTCCCTTGTTATCTTTATTGGTGTGCCATTGTTTTGTAAAAATGGTTTGACGTCAATATGAGCCGCCGTTACGTCAATGGACTGCGATTCTGATTCTAGATGCTTCATACTCGCCACCCGGTCCATAAATGTAGACATCATGAAGCAAGGAAACGACGTCTCATCAAATTGCGTATGGTCGATCACTTGTAATGAGCAATTTTCTTCTTTCAGAGGAACGTAGTAATGCTTGTAATGCCATTGCTCGCCCGCAGATCTGCCGAGATTGTACAGAGCAAGGCCAGTGAGTAAGTCACCGAATCGACTGCCAGATTCCTTGTATTTGTATACATACGTCGGTGGTAATCCGTGGTACACTGGATACGTAGCGGCTGCCGGACAGTACCGGCACGTGAAGGATATATAACTCGGCGGATGATACGAAAAGTGGGTGTGGTGTGCATTCACGTGATGATGACTGCTTTTATTGTTGTCGAAGCGTCCGTGCGGTCCTCCCCTAATCTTGGCACTCACGCACAATACATTCACAAACAAGAGTAGAACGTGGAGCTTCATGGTGCAGCGTGAAGGGCGAGTACCGGCGCGCGACTGCCGCAGTTCAGAAGAGGCGGTTTGGCGCCATGATAGACCCGATGGCGCCAGCTTGTCGCGTCGCACTATCCCGACCAACATGGGGAAACGAATGAATGGGCCGTACATTCACCTCAGGGGGTGAAAACTGCATGCGTTATTGATTATGTATATAGCTGTGCGCATGTTGACCACAGATATATGGTGATGTCATGCACAGGTTTTACACGGATACGTACCTAGGTCTTGTCTAGGTCACGCGCGGCTTTACTTGACTATTCACTTAAATTTTCGTGATTATATATTATGGCATATAAGTATAAACAAAATACATATTATTATGAATTCGTTATGTGTAAAAAATATACCTACGTACCTACTGAAGTAATTAAATTCGAAACTAAAAAGGTCTAAATTAAATACATTCATTCATTTTATTATGATAAACAAATAACACTTACAACACTCCGTTCATAAAAAAACTATGGAAAAGTTGCAATAGTTCTAGTTAGAATTCCATTTAGTAGATGCAGCGTAGGTAATAATCAGTGCCAGCCTGATACCGCGCCTCCGCACAAAGAGCGCGCTTCCTGTCAGATATCTAGATGGACAATTTCCTGAATGTTTCTGTGCATTGTCACGGATATATTGTGATCCTCTGAAAGTCCTTGAGCATTTGAGCCACTTAACACGTCCACGAATGGAGGCGTGGTAAGGACTTCACTGGATATGACTAAGATGTATTTTAACGAGTGGATCGTTTTGTTCGTCTAGTATTAGCTTTTTGCTTCCCAGGTCGTATTCAAGAGGTTATTGTCATTTTCTAGGATCGAATTCTTAAAGAGGCAGCTATAAATTACCTACTAACTAAGACACAAACTTGGTCGCATAACAAAATGCCAAAGAAAGAAATAGAGGATAAGTGCCCTTTTTTTTTTAATACTCACGTCTTCTATCCCAGGAGGGGTAGACAGACGCGTAACTAGTCCAGCCATTGTTCTCCGAAATGTACATACCTACCTGAGAAATTGTTGTTTCAACAATTGATTACAGTCACTGAAACGCTATGTCTGTTATATATGTATACTTATCCAACCCAAAGTATCCTAGTACAAATAGCTGTTATACATAGCAAAATTAGTTTAGATAGAAGGTAATAAAAAGGTTAAACATTATACACCACCAATATCACTCCCGAAAATAGTATCAAAATACTTTAAGATAACAGCGGCCAACAATAGTTCTAAAATACATTATAAGCTTTTTTTTATCGAACATCGTATGCTAAATTTAAAATGTCCACATTGCTATAATGGGCCATAAATAATGATAATTTGTAAAAATGCAATCGTCATGAGCTATTGCAGGATGTGAATATTAATAAAAGAGTGAACAGTATAGCATTAGTACACTTAGTACACTATCCAGGCAATTTCTACCGACGGTGAGTAAATAAACATTTGATGTAAATTGTGACGCAAACACAATTTAGGATTACATTATAGGAAATTGTTTAGAGCCAACACGCTAATCTAACTTCCTAATATTATTATCTGCGATTTTACTTTTATTAACTAAGTATCTGTACTTTGACTTATATAACATCCAATGTAATAACATAGATCATTAATTTTATTAATATTGATATTATCACACCTTAAGCAATGAATTTACATCAATATTTCAGCTAAATAACTTCGATGGAGTTTGTAACATAATCCACGACGCTGACGAGTGTCAAATCCTTGTTGCTGGGTCGCCAGAGCCTTGTCTCTGCCAGCACGGTGCATCACATGCTGGGAAGGTAAGCTTGGAATTTAAAAATACTGGTATGTACTTTGTAGTACCCATATTGTACAACGTAATAATATCTATATATTTGCATGCATGCAACCCCAGTTGTAGAGGAGGCCCGTGTTCAGCAGTGGGCAGTATATAATACAGGGCTGGCATGGTATCCTTATACGTGAAGGTAAATCTTTGTACCTTCCCCTTTTTAAGCACATTGCGCCCATAAAGAAGAAATGCAGAAAAATACGTATAATTTGACTGTCGAATTTCGACCACTAGACGACCATTCGTATTTATTAATTAGCCTATCTTCCCTACTATACTCACAATACTGTGGTATTGTCTGCACACGGCAATATTTCAGGCAGTTCCGCCTACATCTAACAGCTCGTATTCATGACAATCGTATAAATGGTTTCTAGATATTTATATATCATAGTTTTACACTTTATAACATCCGGACGTACTTGTTAAACGATATATCTTTCAACTTATCAATTTGTTTTGCCGAAGCTTGCACACAATATTATAAATGCGAAAGTGACTCTGTCTGTTTTTTTACGCTTGTACAACGAAGTCACAGAACCGAATTTCATAAAATTTTGTAAAATTTAACCCCTAACTGCCTCGGTGGTATAGTTGGCACGACTGCAATGCTGAGGTCTCGGGTTCGATCCCCGGATTGGGCAAAGTGATATTGAGGTTTTCTATTCAATATCAGCTCGGAGTCTGGAGTTTGTGCCCGACATGGCGATAGGCTCGCCCTCTATCACATCATGGGACAGAATAACGGCGAAAATTGGGTTCACTACTTGCGCGTCAGCCTACCCCTTCGGGGATAATAGGCGTGAGTGTGTGTGTTAACCCCTAATTTAGACACTTGCCTAGTACAAATATTTACGAATACGAGTGTCTAAACACCTTATTCGGGTGTATTACGGGATGCTGTTAGTTAGTAGTTCATAGTCATATTCATGCAAGAATTATTCGGCGAATAATTCACCAATGAGAAGAAATCGTGAAAAGTTTTCCCATATACGGGAACGAGAGCAACAGCCACAATGAAATAAGTTTTAAAGTAAACAGAGACAGCGCGTTATCTTAATTAAATTTGTGCGTGTGATGAATAGTAAACGAAAGCTAAAATTTCCAAGGCGAAAATTGGCAAGAAGTCTTTAAAATACAAGATAATAATCTATATTATAGTACCCGTGACCCTAAAGAAACATTAAAAAATAATTATAAAAGAAAAAGTAAAATAAAACAACGGGAATGAAAATAATAGCACATTTTAGGTAATTGACAAAAATTCAATTAAGGAAATGGTCAGAGCCAACGAATAACGCCCTGGTAACATGATACCTGACATTATTACAGAGTTTACAGTCTTTGTCGAAGCGAATTAGTATAAAATTGATGGTTCTTGATGTACAAGTTAAAATTGTTCAGGTAAGTCGTCCACAGATGTTATAATTCATCAATTTATATAAATGGACTATAGCCTAGTTGGGAATGGAACGGTCTGCCGAGACAATGTCCGGAGGTTTGAAACCCAAGGCACACACCTCTGACTTTTCAAAGTTACGTGTGTATTGTTTATCAATTATCGTTCACTTTAACGGTGAAGGAAAACATCGTGAGGAAACCTACATACCTGAGAATTCTCCATAAGAATTTCGAGGGTGTGTGAAGTCTGCCAACCCGCACTAGGCCAGCGTGGTGGACTAAGGCCTAACCCCTCTAAGTAAGAGAGGAGGCCCGTGCTCAGCAGTGAGCAGTATACAATATAGGACTGGTATTATTATTTATATATTTATTATAAATATAAATGGACAATTAATATTTTGTTCAATCCCCGGGTCTGGCAAAAGTGATTTAGGTTTTCAATACTCCATTTGACCGCGCAAAATGGAGACGTCCCCGTTCAGTCCTGACTGACCCAGATGATACCATCACTCTGGCCATCCAAAGAAAGCACGAGTTATTGAAACTCTTACACCGCTGTACCGTCCTCGCCGTCGAGAACCTCGCCGCATCCCCAGGTGTCCCGACCCTGTTAGCAGTTCCGGCTCGCGTGCCGATGAAAGCAATAGATAGATTGGTGTATTACACCGCCAAAATCCCCTAATCGCTGATGTCTCAATCATTTTCCAACGACCGCCCTGAGCCGAGGCTCGTACCCCACTTTAAATATAAAGGGTTGGAGCGCCTTAAGCGTTCGCCCGAAAGTCCGGTGTGGTCAGAAAAGACGACTCGCGTCAGGCTACTGACCGTAAAGACATGCCAAAAAAAAATAGGTTTTCTACTCAATATTTGTGCCCGATATGGCGATAGGCTCTCGCCCCTTATAACATCATGGGACGGAATAGGCGCGGCGAAAAGGATTTCACTAATTGCGCCTATGGATACCCCTTCGAGGATAATGGGCATGAGTGAGTGTGTGTAAAGAAAATAACTTTAATTTACTTTAATTATAATAGACTAAGATAGTTGCTACTAAGTAACCACATCAATAATGAACATAAACTATAACATTATTATTTTCGAAATAAATCATCGCAATATGTGCATTGTGTACTCCAAATGTTACTCTACACAAATATTTACTACTACGTACACGATTATATCATAGTACTGGTCCATCTGGGAATCTTTGGGGGAGGCCTATGTTCAGCAGTGGACGTCATGTGGCTGATGATGATGATGATGACACGATAATATCTGGACGGATGAATGAATGAAATCCTCCTAGCCAGTTTCGGCCACGGCGGCCAATCTCGACGGAGATCAGCCAGGTACGCGGGAGATATTATAGTGCACAAGTTTGTGCGCAATACACAGGTGCACTCACTATTCCTTCACTCTCATAGTCCGGTGAGACGGCAATCCGACATGACCGGAGAGAGATCAGGCGCAGGACTAACTGCTTTACGTGCTTTCCGAGGCACGGGTGTATCACACCGCCAACTTCCTGACTCCGAGCTACGACTGAGTATTTTTTTAAGATGGAAAAACCCATTCACAAAGTTTTTTGGCCCGACCCGGGATTCGAACCCAGGACCTCAGCGCACAAATCGTACTCGTAACGCGTACGCAATACAACTACGCCACCGAGGCAGTCGGACGGATATAATGATTATATCAACGATTTACATCTCAACAATTTCGCGCCATAACATTTTAGTCACATGTTTAATTTAAAGTTTTAATCGATAATTATCAGCATAATTCTTAGCCTAACATGAATCTAGCCTATATGTATCATCATACCCATACGCTAAGATTGCTTAATGTACACGCGTATAAGATAATTCTTAGGTAATCCTAAGAGGCAATTTTCAACATCAATGTATTGGCGGTCCATTTGGGTCAATACTACAAATATATTATCCATTTCACCTTTTGCTAACAAATGTAAGATTTACGCCATGACTAACCAAGCAGTTAATGTGGGTGTTAAAGAAAAATTGTTCAAGCCTAACTGGTAACCATATGCGCCTAATAAATAAACAGTTGTAGTTTATTTTTTGAATGCCAACGAGTTAGCTTCCAACCGCTGATAGGTATCTTAAATGCATGATAAATAGCCCTATATCCTATTAATATTTACAAAATTTTAAACAAAATAACAAACTAATTTAAACCTGGCATAATGGAATTTTATCGTGATTGATAAATTGATTCGTGTTTAAATGCACTTTTAAAAGGTCTTTGATCAATATTTATGTTTCCGATTTTAAAAGCTTTGTGATGAACGATTTTTTAAAACTTGTTATGCAACCTCTTTACAGTTTTTATTTATTGGTTAAAAGTTAAGGTAAAAATTGAAGTAGATGAAACCAATGTAAGTACTGAAATACAAAAGGAATATACTTAGGTACTACAATATGTACCAAATCGCAAAATATAGGGTTTAAATGGTTCCTTCCAATTCCACGTGTTCAGTAAGAAAAATCATGACCAAGATGTAGTCCTCATAGATCTAATGATTGTGGAGTTAAATATGATTCTACTCGAAATGTGAAAACTTTTGATCTGTGAATCATTCAATCAATCAGCCTGTCGCCGACCACTGCTGAACGTAGGCCTCCCCAAGTAAGCGCCAACTATCCCGGTCTTGAGCAGCCCGCATCCATCCGCTATCCCGCCGCCTTTTTCGTGAATCATTGACATACAGAAACCCATGCCATACCAACCCTGTTTTATATACTGCCCACTACTGAACACGGGCTTGCTCTACAACTGAGAAGAGTTAGAACTAAAGAGGCAATTGTCACCAAACTCTACACGTAATGTTTTGAATGAGATTGGAGTAGTGCTATAATAATTGAAGATTTGAGACAGCCTTGGTCGCGTATGTTTATTGCCTGAGTATGATAATCGCGCTGAGGCCTCTGGTTCCAATAAATGATACGATAATGTACACATGGATAGATTTGATTAACATATGGGCTGCTTTTTATCTCGGATAAATCCAAAACATTTTTTTGTTCTGGGAAGTACTTTACAGACACGCGAATGTTAAAGCTATTCAAACAATAAATTAAAAATCACGTGGAATGTCCAAGTAGCGGTTATTGTTGTAAATATAATCCGACCTAGCGACCACAAACACTTGCTCGCATCATCACTCGAAGGTTGTGTCTCAATAATGCGCTAGATTATCCATGATTTAAAAGTAAAGCCGCTTGCGCCAATTGTTATACCAACCTACCAAGCATAAATAATTTAAAAAACGTCGAAATTTCATGAAAATTATTAGAATAATGGTGGAAAGTAAAAAAGTTTGAGCTCTAGTTAAAATTTTTACGTATATTTTTTCACGAATAACGAACTAAAAACTTTAGTAAGCTTAGACGAAATTTTTTTTTACAAAAGATTTAAATATTAATACAACAAAATAAGTCGTAGAGTCTGTCTAGACTACAGTTCAAATAATCACTCGTTTAGCTACGATAAAACACAAAAACGTAAAATCGTTTCCCTTGCACAAATGCAATCACAAGAGCTGTTTAGGCGCACTTGACTACTGACAGAAAAATTATGAGTTTCTGGCGCAAATAGATATAAAACCCTACATTTTCGTGATCATTGTCTTAGCTACTTGTGTAGATGATGAATTATGAATGGTGAGCAAAAAAATTGGGCTTACGTTCTAAGCCTCTCCTGTTATACTTATAAAATTAAGAGACCAAAATACATTCAGGAAGGAAAATAAGGAAAATAAAAATTACTTGATATAAGATAAAGGTACTTTAAGGTAGACACTTTAGGCGTTGTTTGGCACGTCATTTGTTATTTGTAATATAGGCATTTTTAATTAATTTTCCTTCCCTCGTTACCTGAAAGTTCTGAGACATAGCAACGGGAGGCAGCAGTAGGGTCAGTACACTCTGGGGACGACCATTAAGAATAATTACTTCGTATAAAATGTAAATAAGTCACAGTTATTGTGGTATTAAGAATTAAAACTAATATTTCTTATGTTCACACGAATGTTCGACATTTAAATAAAAGAGCCGGATATTTTCGCGATTAATTTGTTGAATTTTTCAATCCCGACGTTTCTAAGACCATGCCGCCCCGTTGACCATGAAAGTTACTCTGCAGCTTGAGTAATTTAATGAAACAAATTTATCGCGAAAATCCGTAAAGTAGATTTATTTCTTAAAAAACTTTTAAGATAAAATTAAATGTAGGTGAACATCTATATTCTCCATACAAAATATTTTATTTACGTAGTTTTTTTTCATACTTTGTAGTTACTTTATTGTTATACAGTGTATGATTCTATTACCTGCCATCTTTATCTTTACCAATTTTGTACACAATATTATTATGAAATCTGCAGTTATCATTTGAATTAAGAGAAAACAGCACTGATGAATCAATTTCTTCGATGCGTTAAATGCGGAGTGTTTACGATTCCTGCTCAAAATAACTACTTCTAAGCTCATGAACATAAATGATTGTAAAACTAATAAACTATTCAACCACTAGTTCCGATGTGCTTTTAATATTATTATAAGGCGTCGATGTCCATTGTATTCAAATGCTAATGTAACTGAAGAGGTAATAAAATAATTACCAGAGCTGACCTCCACCTATCGACACATCATACAACAATCACGCCGATTATTCCGGTGCAGACAGAGATGATTAATACAAGGTAACATTTAGGCAGTTAAAGTGGTTATTACATAAGTACATGAAACTCACCAATAGCCGTCCTGGTGCGGACATTCCTCGAGTAACACATAGGATGCAGGATCGCCCAGTAGCGGTCCACGGAGACACCAACCAAGCAGAAGATGCTGATTGTGCAGAGCATCACCAACAAAGACACGGTAAACAAACACGCGTGCAGGTTCCTCGGCAAACCCACTGAAGCCAAAATTGCAAACGGTATCCCAAGTAGTCCGACTAGAAAGTCTGCTGCTGCCAAAGACACTATGTAGTAGTTCGTACGTCGCCTCAATCTACGATCACGACGAAACACAAACATCACCATGGCATTGCCAACAACCGCCACAAGCGCCACTAAAATTTCAAAAGTCGTATACGCTGCATGGAGTTCTGGTGTCGGCGACCGGTGAGGAGCCGACCCCGGTGTCGACGAAACAAATTCTTCGGTCATATCCATTGCTTATGATTTTCGGGAAATACCTGGCACGTCGCATTGTAATTTACATTCTAAAACTGACCACATTACTACGTGAAACTTTACACTTTAATGGAATGTAGGCAATGTCGTTGCTAATACGACCGCAGTATATTTAATCATGTTGTCGCCATAGGAATAGTGGCAAAAATTTTGCATTAGCGTCAGGCACACTTTCGAGCCCAAAACAATAGTATTATCGGTTATCCGTATTCGAATCACGAATAGCAGCGAGTGAGGCGAGCGTGTCCCGTTCGCGAGGCGCGCTTCCCATCACTGCGGGCGCGAATTGGCGCGAAACCGCGACTACAACGGCGATCATCCCGACGCGACGCACGCCTTACGCCGACGCGCTTAGCACTTGTTGCGAGTTGCGACCTGCGGACTAGCGGCACTCATTACTGACCACTGCCCTCCAACCAAGGGTAAGTGTTATATACACGGAAGCAATTTTTCTATATGCGTAATAGGACGATTTATTATGCACGTTTCCGTTGGCTACATGTGATCACATGTGACTTGCTAAGAGACATCTCCTTTAAATTAATGTATCCTATATAATCAAATTCACTACTGAATACCAATATTATTCTACGCCGTAAGTTACTGCAGCATGCCACTGCTCTACAATATACGCTCGTCACATTAAAAGTTCCGATGTCATTGCTGGGTTTAAATGATCTTCAAACCGAAATATAACACCAAAAGCGTTATCATAGAAGCGGCGATAGCATAGTTGGCAATAGAATGAACTATCGAGACGAATGTCCGCAGGTTCAAAACCTAAGGGCAAGCACCTCTGACTTTATAAAAAAAAAGTTATGTCTTATTCATGCAAAGCAGCGATATGTATGTTAGTTCTTCCCGGCAGTGTTTTATTAAAACTGTTTCATCTACGCCGAAAACGTATTTACAAGGAATGTTTTTGATGAGAGAACTAATCTCGTATTCAGTTGCTGGTTGTAGAAACATGGAATTATTTGATTGTTCCAGTACTGAACGGCGATATGCCCTGGCATCATGTTGCTAGGTGCACCACCAACAATGGCAAAGATGTTATTGAATGTATTGCCTATTGATGTAGGACATTGTATAATATTGTTATTTACTGCAAGACTTATGTTTTCCTGTTTTTTTCCGTGTTTGTTATTTATGGTTCGATTTATTATTATTCCACATAGTTTTAGTTTAGTTTCTTTTTTTTTTTATAATACAGGGCTGCTGGTATGCTATAGTAAGTGTTATGGAGACAAGCTGGCAACCGCAAAATCTTGATACGAGTTTTCTCAAGACCAATTGTCAAAGACTATCTTTTTGATATTGACGAAATCTAGAGACTGCTATCGTCAAAGATAGAAGCAATAGAAAGAAATTAAATTAAAATGTTTGATAACCACCCTACGCCACTGTAAAAACCGCTGTTACTTATACAGGCTTCCGGGCATCTAATCACCGTCAGAAACAGAACAGCCAACCATATCTTTACGTCAGTTTTCTTGATGCAGTAAGCCACTGGTATTATCCCGACCAAGCTGACCGATTCATGCTGAAGTCTATAAGTCAACATTGTCATTTCAATAAGGCATTCCTCGACGTAATTTAGAGACAACAGTAACTATGTATAAGTTATAACCCTAATCCTTATGAGTTACGACTACGAGTACAGGCGGGCTTTATAAAGTTGAAACTAGATTTCACCACATTTTAATAGCCCCTGAAAGCCTATTTGGAACTTATACGCTATATAAGTTCTTTTGGTCTCGTAGGTCTCTAATAGAAATATCTATCAGACTGTCACTAGTAATGTGTCAAATTTATTTGTTAGATAGCGTGAATGTCGAATAGTTATCTGGAACTTTATCAGGAACTGATGAAACTGGCCCTTAGCTTCTGAATATAACTGAGGGCATACATACATCGAGTCGCTCTAAATGCACATTAACAGCATGTCTGAGGAAGCGATGGTAGTAGGTATAGTAACTGCTGTAGTATAGTAATGACTGCCTCGGTGGCGTAGATGTATTGCGTATGCGGTACGAGTACGACTATTGCGCTGAGGTTCCGAGTTCCAATCGCTGGTCGAACTAATACATTGTGACTGGATTTTTCCATTTTAAAAATTACTCAGTCACAGCTCGGAGTCAGGAAGTTGGCAGTATAACCCTGTACCTTGGAAATTACATCAAGCTGTTGGTCCTGCGTCTGTTCTCTCTCCGGGCTTGTCGGATTGCCGTCTTACCGGACTATAAGAATGAAGGAATAGAGAGTGCACCTGTGTATTACGCACACACATGTGCACTATAATAGCTCCTGCGTACCTAGCTGATCTCCGTTGAGATTGGCCGCCATGGCCGAAATTCTAGGAAGGAATTTAGTATAGTTAACGAATAGACTGACTTGTTTTCCACCTCTGTTTACAGCTTTAAAACAATTGTTTCTGCTAGTCTAAAACTCTAAAACTGTAGATACATTTAAATAGTAACGCAAACTTATAATATTGTTGCCTCTTTTTGTAGGTAATACTGTACATCCACTTACACTTAGTTCCTATAACTTATCAGTGGTTAACGATGTTTGGTTCCACAGCTATGTATTTTTTTATTTCAAACCTGTATTATTAATTTCTCTGTGTAACTGTTTGTTGACCCAAATAAAGAGAAAAAAAAATATTTCCTTGGGCCCAAAGTTACTTATTCCTTATTGTATTCCTATACCTAACTTTAAACGCGTACCCTTAATATTTCGACGGTTCCGTAGAACAAAGTCGTATATGCAAAATGAAGCTTTTCAGTAGAGCGCTTTGAAAGTCTAAATTAATTGTGAAAATCACAAGTTATAGTGAACAAAACATTATATTCTATAGGGTTCAGTAACAACTTTGAACTTAATGTGTGAAAATAGCACTAATTCGCACATGAATACAAACTAACGACTTTCAAAGCGCTCTACTGAAAAGCTAACATTTTGCATATACGACTTTGTTCTACGGAACCGTCGATTTTTGCAGTTCAGCTTTGAGGATATTGGGGGTCAGGGGACAACTAGCACATATAAAAAATCTTGTATTTTTATCCCCGACATAGGGAGAGGGGTGTTTAGGGTGGGATAAGTTTAGGGATAAGTTTAGGGTGTGTATCTGTAGGTATGTATGTCTGTGGCATCGTAGCTCTCAAACGAATGGATCAATTTTGACACGGTTTTTTTGTTTGTTTGCAAGCTGATGTGATCGAGATGGTTCTTAGCTATAATTTATGAAGATCTGTTCAGGCGTTTGAAGATTATATATCAGCTTAAAAATTACGATTGATTTTAAATTTCGTGTACTGTGTCTTAAGCAATATTTTTGAACATGAGCTAATGCTGTAGCATCAAGTAGTCTACAGCATACCCAACTCTTTAGTAACTTATAGCAGATATAGCGTGTTTGGACTCATAAGGTTGGTTTCGAGGAGTAGGTGCTAGATAGTTGATTTATCAAGGTCCCATAATGCAGAATAAAGTAATTTAAAAAGTTTGATGTAAAATTAAATAACTCCCGACACAAAAAATCTCTAAAAAGTAAGATAATAAAAGTGTCACGTCGCGTCGGGGGACCGAACTTCGGATCAAGGACATGAAAATATTTCCCATACATATTCCCATCGGTCCCCCGATGCGAGGGCGTTTGAGTCAAAATATTACTAGGTACTCAAACGACAAAGACACTTTTATTATTTTTCATTTTAGAGATTTTTTGTGTCGAGGTTTATGTAAACTGATTGTTCAATTTTGCCAAACGTAGGTATTAAAATAAATCGATAGGCAGTTTGGACACGTTTTATTATGAAGTTTCATAGCTACAACTATATATAGTTGTCCTTTTCAGCTGGTGGAGTGATGGTAAATACCACTCACCCTTACGCTATCAAAATCACATTTTTCATATACGCCCGAATTGTTTTGCATACCTAATAAGTCCAAAGACCATGGCCGCTGATTTTCAAAACATTGGAATCAAAGGTGAGAGATATACAGAGTGTAGTAGTGTATTATTCAACTGTCGGATTATTTTCTGGGTTTACATAATGAAGTCCTAATTCTAAGACGTACCTATGCCAAAGTCCATTTTACATCAGGAAGGTTAGCAACTTATGTGAATATTTATCATGACAACTAGCGGCCCCGACAGACGTTGTCCTGCCCTAAAAAGGAAATAAAATCCTAGAACCCGAGTACAGCGCTACCTACCGGATATAATTGTAATCTAAACCATTCTGGAATCCACCTGAAGACACACAAAAAATTACATTAAAATCGGTCCACCCGTTTAGGAGTTCAGTGACATGCACGTTTAATATGGTGGTTAAGTATTCTTAAGTTTTCTAATTTTCCGCGCAATTTTCTTATTTTTTCTTTCATAAGAACTTTCTCCTGACAATACCAAACACATCAAAAAAAGAAATAACGAAATCAGTCCAGCCGTTCACGCGTGATGCCGTGACCAAGGAAAATAGGGATTCATTTTTGTAAAGATAAATCTATTTCCAAAAATTGTAATTTTTGGAAATAAATTTACCTTTATCTTATAGAAAGAAAGAAAATATAGTATTTAAAGGTAGGTAGAGAGAATTGTATCAAAATTACTATTGAGATAGCTGTCAAACAAGTGTCATATAAAAGGGATATTTTGGAACCATTTGTTTTTCTTCCTTTACCAAAATTTTGAATACGTACATTAATTATTTTATGTTTCGACCAGCCATTATGGTGTTTCACAAAGTTGCTCACCAGAATAATAGTCATATTCTCTGTGACAGAGTTAACTCGTAACGCGGTCGCGTTACGTTAACTTCGTGCAATTAGCGTTATATGGTACTCTGTATGCCAATTTCCATAGTGACAAACGCGATGAGTTACGTTACGCGCTTGTTACGAGCGGTGAAAATAACGTGTGACAGAGAATAAGCGGGCACAGCTGCACATAAATACCATTTTACGAGTATTTTATGTATTTATAAGAGTATACGTCCACTAGTAATATGCAGAAACTTATTCTAATGTAGTTTGCTATTTTTTTAATATTCTGAATGCCATGTTCTTCTCAACATTTTTTTTTTTGTAAAACCTATATCCTATGGATTCTATGTTAATAGCAAGCACATAATACATGATTATCAGGACAGTACCTTACACACAAATACAAATTATCAAAATAGGTTTTGTTTTGGCCTTGCTATGTTTGACATTTCCGAAGCGAATATTACCTTTGTAACAAACTAAATTACATTAAAATTGGTAAACACAATTATTTTTCCAAAATGCTTTATGACATCGAAGGAGAAATGACAAGATATGGGTTAATAGTTATAATAAAATATTATTTATTTATGTACTGATAGATTATGCAAACAATAAGCTGTATATTCCTTTTGTTTTCGCGGAGAAAGTGACTTATTACTACCACATAGCCTACAAGGGGGGTGACTTATTACTACCACATACCTAGCCTACAAGGGGGGCAACTGGGCGGTTATGTTGGGTTCACCGTGCCTTACGACCCGACGTTGAGCCGCCCGGAGAGATGGAAAACGTCGGGCGACCGCCGGGCCGAGTCCCTAACCTATGTACACCGCACGGCATACCAACCTAAACTCCGCGGTGGCCATCTTCGGCGCATTAGGGACGGCTGCGGGCTTCCTTTGACGGAAGTGTCTAAATTGTCGTCAGCAACCGCCCAAACTGTATATTTTGCAGCTTAAAAAATATATTTTGAAACAAAATGAAAAAAAAGATATTGTTGTGAAACATCATATTATTAGTAATTATATTCCTCATAGAGCAGCTGTATACTATAACACAATACATTCTTCTACATGATTTATTAACACATTGACTGTCATCCCTGTCCTGGAGCGCAGTGTGGGGATGCCTTTCCCGCACTTTTCGCGGACTTTTTTTTAATTATTTTTATTGATTTATTTTATATAATTTTGGTGTAAAATATTTTTTTTATTTGCCTAAGCAATAAAAAAGTAAAAATTAAAAAACTTAAAAATCGGCTCTCGTATCGCACTTATACCCAGATACAGTAGCAGTCAATGGGTTAAAAAAATAGAAGAAACAAAACTGTCACACACACACAAAACTTCAAATTATGTCGGAATCACTTGAAAAATGGTCAACAAAATATCACTGTGAAACTCAAAAAAATCATAAGACATAAATACATATTACAAAATATTAAACATAACATTGTACAAAATGTCCCTACTCTTTACTGGGGATGTATCCTATTTACAAAATGTACTGGTATACCAAGATTTAAAAGATGTGTTCGATTTACTCTATATAATCTAGGATGAGATGCGATTAATGCTTCCCAACATATTTCACTTAACTTTGGTATGCATAACCACACTTTATATAAAATATTGTTCCTACTTGTAGCATCGTCTTTTGGTTCTATGCCACCGAACACATACATGCACCCATATGATGTAACTGCTGACGAATGGAAGTACAGAGGATGTGGTAACACAGTTTTCTGCATAAGTGTCCATTGCAGGTCAGATATGTTGAGTCTCCAGATATCATCAAACACCGACTGGCCATCCGATCCTCCCGCTACGAATACTTGGGCTCCTTGAGGCGTATCTACTTGCACAGCACTGTGGCATTTTCTTGGCAATGGAGACACTATATCTTTTTTACTATCATCAGGCTTGGGTGACAATATTGACCATTTTTTAGTTTCTATGTCAAATACTGGTATTTCCATTAGTTCAAATGCCCATTCCCCAGTTCCTCCACCAATTACGTAAAGTTTCTCGTCCACACGGGCCACCTCGTGCCTGTATCTCCCAATAGGTTCACCGTCTTGACCTGTTCCTACATACACGGATTCCCAGACTAGTGATCGCAGATCTAATCTGTAAATGTAAGATTATTCTAGCTATAATTAATTTATTGTGATTCAAACAGCTAAAATTCAAATATAATATTGCTTTACTTAATAATTTGTATGATAAAATGATATTCAAGTGAAATTTTAAGATGCATGCGCATCATGTAACGAAAAAGATTGAACCTGTTCAATGAAAACTTTTTGATAAAAATGAAAAGTGAATATCAAATTAAGACAATAATAAATATTTATAAAATGAATAAACTTAAATTCAATTTTCGAACTCATTATTAAATATATTTATTTATTATTAAAATATTAAATAATAGTGAATATTTAAAATTAAGAATCTTATAATATTTACAAATTATTCTCTAAATAATTTTTATATAATTTTTCAAATTTTAAGTGAACTTTATTGACTGCCTCCGTGGCGTAGTTGTATTACAGTACGACTGCAAAGCTGAGGTCTCGGGTTCGGTCCCCGGGTCGGGCAAAGTGATATTGAGTTTTTCTATTCAGTATCAGCCCGGAGTCTGGAATTTGTGCCCGATATGGCGATAGGCTCGCCCCCTATCACATCATGGGATGGAATAACGGCGAAAAGTGGGTGCACTAGTTGCGCCTCTGCCTACCCCTTCGGGGATAACAGGCGTGAGTGTGTGTGTGTGTGTGTGTTTATTGACTATCCTTTTTCAGTCCTTTTATTGTAATTAATTATTTGCAGGCAATTAAAAACTATTATTTAATGATGCCAAAGAAGTATAACTTCTCACATGCATACATAAGTACAAGCACCGATTTATTTATTTATTTAGTAACACCAATGTAACGTACATTAACACGTTATTAATTATTTATTTGAAATTTAATTAATTATTCACTTTCATAAATAATATAGATATTTTTGATGTTATCTATGGGTATATCACTTTCTATAATAAATAATGCAATATCTACTTATCGTTAAACAATTCAAGGACTTACCTGTATATATCACAATTATATGCAAATCCATTGGTGCCACCAATGGTATAAAAGTAGCCATCATGACACAATACTGACTGCCCATATTGGCCAGGTGGCTTGGTACCCATCACGTCTAACACTTGTAGTTTGGCATCACCAGGGCCCGCGCGCCACACGATCACATCATTACTGCATTTGTTGCCAAAAGGAGCACCAGTACCACCAAAAATCTACAATTGAAGGATAATCAGTAAACAATCAGGAGACATTTGCATGAATTTTTATTTTGTTTGATAACTAACCATCAAATATTTGCCGGACATATACATAGCGTTTGACGCCAATTCATCAGGCATATTCTCGACCACCCTGTGTTGCTTCCATTTTCGACTAACTATTGAAAAACTCCAAAGTTCTTTGAAGAGTGGTCGCGCCGGGCTCCACGTAGGATTATCCCTCTGAAGATTTGTGAGAGGTAAAGATGGATTATATCCACCAAAACAATAGATATGTGAATCGTCACACGCAATTCTGTGTCCACTCCGAGGCCTAGGGCTCTCGATACCACGACACTTTACTTCGGTAAGCTTGAAAGGCTCGAAAACGAAATCCTTCTTCGTGGACCGCATGCTTTTTAATACAATCACATAAATTTCTTATAAAGGAAGTAGTGTTAAGATATTTAACATTTCATTTAGAAATAAAATAATAGGTAATCTGGGCAATCGAATTCTATTTTGACATGTGGGAACTAAGAATTTGACAGGTTTGCCATTTGACATTTGTCGAATGTCGATTGTCGGCTGTATGAAAGTCTGTCCCACGAAAGAAGCAGTGGTCTCGAACGATAAAATGAGAAAAATCGGTAGAGTTGCCAAGAAAATTCGATATATTTGGATCAAAAACCGGTATATGCAAAAAAACAAGCAATATTCAATGAAATCTCTTGTTTTTTTTAACTCTAGTGAGTATTATCCCAACAAAAGAAGGTAATTTCAAGTAACGAGAGTCACGCGTACCCCCCCCCCCCCCCCCCCCCCGGTCGTAAAAGTAAAAATATTCTCTCTCTTTAAAAGTACTGCCCCCCGCCGCCTCAAACAGTAACATATTAATCGTAAGATATAATACTAGATCTCTAGAAATCGTAGAAAAATCTTGTCATTTCGGTAGGACAGACCCAATATCAATAGACCGAAAAATCGGTAGGTTCGAGACCACTGGAAAGAAGTCCCGCAGACGCGGCGCCATGCCACAATCATGCGACTTAATGTTGCTAACTTTAAAATATGTAAAATGTATTATATATAATAAATATATAAATTTTGTTAGTTTTTTGGTACATATTTTACACAATACTAATGCCAAATCTAGCATAACATTGGCCTAACGAGGCTTTTTATTATTATTTTAGTCGAATTTTTAACAGAAGAAATGATGAATTTAATGACTTTTGTGATGCATTTAGACAAATATTAGACGTAACAGTTGGCAGCACTGGTGATGGATGCACTCGCTGGGGTTTTGGCGGGAACTTGGTAGTGTCATGAGGTGCTCTTGTTTTAATTCATTATTTTGGTGATACTTAGTGTTATGTTGCATAATTATGGTGTTATATTATCCAATATAGTTCTATTAAAGGGCTCAAATGAAGTGAATTGGAATAACTGTGCTAATCAAGTGCTTTTTTGTTGCCGCCAAAACTCCTCGACAAAGTCTTGGTAAGGTAGCCACTGCTTTACTTCGACATAGTAGTGAGGAGCTAGGACTGAGGATAAAAATGTATGAAAGACGGGCTCAATGGACTAGTCTCCAGAGCCGAAATATCTAAATAAATTAATGCACTCGCTGGATCGTGCTAGTCCTGCAACGTAGTGGTTACATTCTCTTTGAGTCCTGCGAATTCGTACCTACGTCGAGACTATTCAAGGTTGTTTTGCATCGTACATCGTGCATGACCTTGGCTGGCTGTACGTCAAGATGGACCGTGCGTAAGGCGCTTACAAATATTCCGGCTTTCAGGCTAATTGTGAGGCTAATAAAACATTATTATGCCCTCATTAAGTATATTTTGTCAAATAAGTTGAAATTCGTTACACAGAATATTTTTTAAGACGACAATATTGAACAGTAATCACATTTCTCAAAATATATATTTACTTAATTTAACACAAATTGCCGCGATCGCATTTATTAGCAACGAAAGAACAAAATATTAAAGTTGCAGCACTATAAATGTAGTTTTTATATCCTTTTAATTAATTTATTTTGCTATATAATATAGAATAACAAGCTGTTAGAAATTTATAAAAAATAACACAAGAGATATTAATAAGGAACAAAATTAAGGTGCTCTCTGCATTCCAGTGGCAAAAAGAACTTTATGCTTGGTCTTTTTGTTTTTCTTTGAAGAAGGCGAAGGCGTAGCGTGGAGAGCGGCCTCGATGGCGTCGCTGAGGCAAAGTGTGCGTGGAGAGGTGCCTTCCTCCTTGTCGGCTGGCGGCTGAGGCGGTGGCGTAGGCACTTTACGTACACGCCAAGTCCCACTAGTACTCGCCATCTGGACCAGTAAATCTTATTGTCAAACAAACCATTCAGTCATAGGTATTTTTTACCAGTTCCTCGATATTGACCATTATGTAATCCGATGTCATTCTAAGTGTCTATGCAATGCAATGCAATGTAATGTAATCAGCCCTGTATGATATACTGCCCACTGCTGAGCACAGGCCTCCTCTACTACCGAGAGGGGTTAGACCTTAGTCCACCACGCTGGCCTATTGCAGGTTGGTAGACTTCACATACCCTCGAAATTCTTATGAGGAATTCTCAGGTATGTAGGTTTCCTCACGATGTTTTCCTTCACTGTTAATCTGTCAAGCCCCACGACGGACACCGGTGTCCATACCGGGTGGAAGGGAAACGCTCTCGGAAACGAATACAGCTGATAGTATTGGTGATTCCTGACGTGATGGCACTAAAAAAATCGCCATCGCAATGTTACAATTTTAGTAGGATTTTCTCAAATTTCTGTACAGCTTCACGTATGGATAGATAAATCAAATTATTATTCTGAAAAACATAGTAAAAAAGGTCAATATTTCAAAAAAATCGTAATGAAACACGAACATCAGCTGACGGGCTAACGACCGCGGGCCGGTGCCGGAGCGGCGCACGGTGGAACGTCCCTACAGAAAGGGCGTGACATGAGTATCTCTCTTACATATCTTATGATAACTCAACAACGGAACAACGCAAAGATTTAATTTTTTTTACGTGTATTATTGAATAGTAGGCCTATCCATTACCAATGTAGTTTATTTGAAAAATACTGATATGACTATGAAAAAAAATACTGAAATATGCCTATATTTCAAGGGAGTTTAAAACCAAATTAAGGATAGATACACAATAATTTGACATTATTGCAATAAAACAAGTGACATACAATACAGTATAGGGTATATTTTAACCTAATTAATGAAAAATAGACATGTCTTAAAATCGCCTAAATTTACGATCTCAAGGACTTTACTCAAAAGAAATTGTCAGGCGTTTCCTAACACTTTAAAAAACTTATTTCGAGTAATATTATTATATTAGGATGGATTAAAATGACACAACAATTGAAAGCATAATGTTAAAAATTATTTACACCAACCTACTT
The DNA here is from genome assembly GCA_949316025.1 of Lapara coniferarum. Taxonomy (NCBI): domain Eukaryota; kingdom Metazoa; phylum Arthropoda; class Insecta; order Lepidoptera; family Sphingidae; genus Lapara; species Lapara coniferarum. The sequence goes on from OX438919.1 coordinate 29,703,962, forward strand.
GATTGCTTTCGTGTAATATCAACACCTGATGAAATATTAATAATTCACAAAATGTAGTCGGCTTGATGAAAAATGTAGATGCTCTGACATTTTTTTCAGGCGTGTGACCTATTTTGTAAATTTTCTTCGAAAGGGGGACGAGGGGGGGTACATAATGTTCTAGCAAAATTTCCTAATTACTCTGAACTATCAAACACAAGTATCATTAGGTCGGGGTTTCGTGGCGTTTTTATTATATGACAGATTTTATCAAACACTTCGATTACTTTTTTAAACTTTAATTTAACCATAAAATAAAGCGCATTTTTAAAAAGAAACAGTTGCATTTATATAAGTGTATCCTATTAAACCGTTTTATTTATAAAATACTTCTCCAAACTATTGCGAATACCACAAATATCTTTCTTAAACAGTGAGGTCATTTTCGACAGTGTTCGATTTGTACTTCAACTTTGATGCTATATATTAGGTAAAGTAAAGTAATTAGAGGAGTGAAAATTATAAAACTTGAAAGGTCATATTGTCCCATTTCCACAATGCATTTCAGTTTCCAGTTATCAGACATTCAGTACTACCGGTACATGTCACGCCCTTTCTATGGGGACGTTCCACAGTGCGGCGCGGCGGCCGCCCAGTTTTTTGTACGCTTTACATTGCGCGCGCATGAATTACGGAAATACTAAAATCGTAAGTATTATCGCTTAGCTTTGCAAATGAATATAGTTTTTCGATAATGTTATGGTTCTTCTCTCTTACCGTTCCGGTATAGAGAGCGTTTCCCTTCCACCCGGTATATATAGGGTTTTCCCATACATCTATATATATTGATAAACAATACAAACGGAAGTTCGAAAACCCAAACCAAACAAAGTGTGTGCCTTGGGTATTGAACCCCTGGACATTGTCTCAGCAAACCGTTCCATTCCTAACTAGGCTATGTGGATGACATTTCTATTAATATTAATATTTTTTATTGAAAAACTAGGCTTATGAGAATATGAAACATTACCTTAGCAAAGGACGGGCCTGTAGGTGGTGAGCCTACACTTGTGGATGGACTTTCATAAGCAGTAGCAGGTTGGATAGAATCTTCAGGTGTCAGTGGGGGGTCCATAGAGCTGGAGAATGAGTGCGGCGCTGGGGGGAACAACACGTCCGATGATATGTCCGGTTTGGGTGGCCCTTCCATAGCGCGGCGGTACGCGCGCTCTCGACGCCGCTCTTCACGCTCGTGACGCGCACGGATGCGTGCCCGTCGGTATAACTCGTCTGTACATAAATTTAAATTGTTGCAACATACCGCACCTTTAGAACGAAAACGACATACTTAATAATGATCTTTTATTTTATTTTTTATATCCCCTTTCCTGCCAGCCCGAGCTGGCTTTTAAATTTTTAATTTTCATCATTGTTTTTAATCTCAATAAAATTGTCGGTAGTTATATAAGTGACCTTTTGTATCAACAGTAATTATTACAATCAATTTAATGTATGACTTATCATAAGTGCAACCATGTTCGCCTACGTGATGAATAAACTATTTTACATACATATTACATACATATACACTCACGCCTTTTATCCCCGAAGGGGTAGGCAGAGGTGCACCTAGTGCACCCACTTTTCGCCATTATTCCGTCCCATGATGTGATAGGGGGCGAGCCTATCGCCATATCGGGCACAAATTCCAGACTCCGGGCTGATACTGAATAGAAAAACTCAATATCACTTTGCCCGACCCGGGGATCGAACCCAAGACCTCAGCTTTGCAGTCGTGCTGTAATACAACTACGCCACCAAGACAGTCAACGAAAACGACACAATTCAAAAAATTTAAAATTGAGTTGTCATTTTTAAATGACTAAAAACTAGTCCCTTATTTATAAAAATATAATAAAAAAGGGACCAATATAACAGTTTTGTCCTTTTTCTGCTTGAATATGGCTGTGTTTGAACTATTATTGTATTGAGAACTTCGTTTTAAGTAATTTTATGACGATAACTCAATTTTAGATCTTTTTGAATTGTGTCGTTTTCATCCTAAAGGTGCGATACATAGCATCATGCATTTGTCTCTTTTCAGGGGGTAGGGTTCACATTTCGTCAGATATGTTAGGTCTTATATAATAGGTGTGATTGTGTGATAATGAGCCCCTCGTTTCCTATATTAATTTTTATTTATGTTGGAAAATTTGATTTATAAAATTTTACTGACTATGACACAGAATCATCTTATCATATACATATAAAACTCAATATAATTATGCAAAATAAAATTACATATAATCTTGTAACAGTGAACCAGCGAAGACATATATATTATGTGTGACATGTGTATGTTATGTACTTAAGACTATCTTTATGTTTTACACATACCTGAAAAATTATCTAATGCTGTATTTGTTACATAAGGTGGTTGTAGATCCAATTCAACAATGTCAAATGAACAATAGAGTGGCAAATGGGCTGTGTAGGGCATATGTTTTCTGGTCTGGAAATATCAGGTTTATACAATTTATAAGACAAATCACTTCTAAAAACTTGTGTGGTAAAATTGTTAATTCACACTGGTTATTTTGGATTTTTTAAAGATTTACATAGGATAGAAAGCACCCACCTGTTCACTGAGAGAAAATGTCTCACGATGTAAAACCTGACCAGTAATTACTGACGGAGCCGCTGCCAATGAGCCCCACGACGCGTTCAAAACCCTTACATTCAAGCTGTTTAGGAATATTTGTTGCCCATCATCGGCTGTAACAGTAAAATACAAATTTAAATTAATTTGCTATCAGACACAAACATGAAAGTATTTTTTTTCTATAAAAATCTACTTATACAGGCTATAGTAATATGATTTAATACCTTGATAGAAATAGAAGTATTTAGCTTGATTCTGTTTGTCAATATCAGTAACATCAGAGTTCTCTGCTGTTACTTCTGTGGATTCAGAGGTATTTTCAGCAACCAACAGCTCTAAATCATCTAGTTTGTCTTCACTTATCGTAAATACCGGTGCATCGGGGTTCAAACACGACTCAATATTTAATTGTTCAACTTTATCTTGAATTATGTCTACACACGCAGCTCCTTGTTCATGCACATCAAACCAATCAATTTTGTTCTCATTTACTTTTTGTTTCTCATAAATAATTGGTGGTGGTACATCCTCTACATCATCAATAACCTTTAAATTCTCTACAGAATCAAGGAAAACTATCATTTCTTCTTTTTTTTTGAGCATTTCTAAAGCCTGCTCAAAGTAGACAATTTCAGTGGTGTCAATTTCAGCCAAAATTTGAGTCTCAATCTCCTTCCTTTCCCTTATTATAATGTCATGAACCTGTAAATAGTGAGTTGTAAAACATTAAGTTTATGAAATGTTTTATTTAATTAAAAAAAAATGGTACCATAAGTTTATCTAGGAAATATTCCATTCGACCCAATCATACCTTATTAATTCTTTATCACTTATATTATTCAAAAACACAGTCATGTTCTCACCTGTTCTTTATTAGCAGCAAACAATTTGCAGTATGGCGCGTCATTGATTTTTTCCAGAGGCAAAATAGGTTCTGGAATTGTTTCAGTAATTTGACCACGAGGTGGCGCAACCTCCACCGTAGTGGACCCACGTAGACGACGTACAAGTCGCATTGTTACCTGTCATTTAAAATAAAATATAATGTAAAATTGATTTCCAAATCATAAACGAATATAAGGTTGATAAAATTATTTAAGTAGAAACTTCAAATCAGCGAAAACACTAAACAGTACAATGACTAGACCTAGATTCAGCCGATAACACATTAAGTCCATAAAGTAACTTATCTTTAGTTGCATACACAACTTCGTAATTATTTCTTACACCAAAGACCCATTTTGCATCAGAAAAAATGCGCACCTCCTCAGCAGGCGCGGGCCACTGCACCATTCTAGTGGGTTTCATATCGTTGACGTGCAGCGGTGTGGCGCATACAGGGCAGGGCGGCGGTTGTTTCTCGTGCGCCGCCGTGTAATGCAGCACGCACGCCCAGCAGTACACGTGGCCGCAGTGCCCGACGCGCCCGGCCACCGGACCACCCAGGCATATCGGACATTCAGACCGACCGGTGCTTCTTACCACCTGGAGGAATTCAGTTACACATGTATAGTCAGTTGTGTAAGTAGCTGAATTAATTCAAAACTTCAAATCACCTTTACATGTAGAGTTTAATAGAAACATTTTTTTTCCTTGTGGGGAGTATAGCAAACCATCATCAATCATCAATTTGTTTTAATTATGTTGAGATTTTTTTTTTTAAGAACACAAGTGTATGGTGACTTATGTTTTGAATTTGATCAGCTACTTATGTGGCTGATTGTACTATTTAAAATACTTATTAATTCTACAGTAGATTAAAACTATATCAGGATAAAATGAATGAGAAATTTAAATAGTTACAAATGCCTATTCATTATAGTCTACAGTAGATTAAAATTATATCAGGAAGAAAAAATGTCAAAAATTGGTGGACAGATTATTCACTTAGATAAAATCATTACAATCAAGATTAAATCCTTGTTATCAGAATGCTAATATGTAAACAAAAAAGTTAATTTCAATAGTAGTTTTTGATTATTTACAGCTACTCACAATTTCCTCAACCAAGTCCCATTTGATAGGCACATCAGGATCCAGCAAATTCAATTTGTAGTCTCCATCTTCCTTCACCACGAATTGACAACTAATTATAAAAAAAAATATTGATATAATTACATCACAGATTTTTTTCTAGACCAATGTAAGGGGAACAATTCCACCATACATTGGTTATGGCCTATGGTTTCAAACGAGGAAGAAGTTTTTCCAGGATAAAATGCCCGCTGTATATTTTCCTGGGTTAAAAATAAGCATATTATGTCCTTTCCAGGAGCTCTCACTATATCCATAAGAACTGGGAACAACACATAGTGAGAATATCAAAAAAAGCAAAGAGTTTGATTTATCTTATCAGAAAAGCTTTTGGAATACTAACTCCAGAAATGATGTTACAAATTCATAAAACTTATATAAGGCCAATTTTGGAACATGCTTTTCAAGTGTGGAATCCCTATTTCATTAAGGACATTAACCTTCTGGAGAAAGTTCAATGCAGTTTAACAAGAGTACCTAGACCACTAAAACATCTCTCATATGAGGAATGTTTGAAGGTTCTAAACCTCACAACTTTACAAGATTGTAGGGCTCATGGTGATTTAATCGAGACTTTCAAGATCCTAAATGGAAATTATGATATTACCGACTTGCATAAAATATTTAAGCAAAATACAAATATCCGCCACAGGGGACATAACCTTACATTGGCCACTACCAGATCTCGAAACAACCCTCACAAACATTTTCTGAGTAATAGAGTAGTCGAAGCGTGGAACAAACTACCTGAAGATGTGGTGTCAGCTCAGAATACTAACACATTCAAGAACAGATTAGACAGGTACATTGCAAATTTAAAAAACAAATAGAGATTACCAGGATACAGGCGCTTATCAGTTTCTTATAACTGCTTGTCTGATAATAAATAAATAAATAAATTGCTCATGATTTTCAAATGAGAAATTTTTTACCATGATAAAACGTATGTTTTATATTTTTCTGTGATAATAAGTAGCCTATGTCCTTCCCAGACTCTGAAACTACCTTCATAACAAATTGTTTACAGTTTTAAATGAGAAAACAATCATCTGGCTGGGTACTTTTACTCACTAAGCACGCAGGTAAAGATCATGTTCGTGCCGATAGTTAGCACGGTGTTGCATTTGACGACGCTGCATTTGTTGTCCTCTACGCTCATTGCCCCCACGCGATGGGTACATGAAGTTCAGCAAATGGTTCAAATTTTGCTTTTTGCTTCCAGGCACAAACACCGAGCCAATTTCAGGCTCATCTTCATCTTCTAACCTGTAATTAGTACAAAACTGAGGATGTATATTACCATAATATATCCTTGTTGCAAATGTATTCCCAGCAGAAGAGGCTAGAGCTGCAAGTAAATTTACTCACATAAGTTTAATACCCTGGATTATTATTACTTGAAACAAGCAACAAACCCTAGGGATGACAATTTTGTTGACTATGAGTGATGCAATCAGTATGCAATATTATCAAATTCATTATTGATAACAAAACCTATGCTTAAAATTGATAAAACATAAAATAAAGATGTTATGTCAATGGTATAAGTAAACAACAAATTAACTGAATTATTTTGAAACATACCTGGTGTTCTGTGCTCCACCCACTGAGTAATTAACTGAACCTCTAGGACGTGGTCTCCTGTCAACTTGTCCCCTACCCCTCTGCGCTGGTGCATTTTTATGATATGGTTCATTTTTTGGAGTGCTGCTAGGTCCTTCACGTTTCTTATTATTCCGTGGCCAAGGTTTATGCGTTACTTCTGAAGTATAACAAGACTAATATTAACAATCGATTTTAAAGGTTACTAATGAATGTCACCAATTATAGTAATGTTTACACAGCAGTCAACTATGGGTGCGTTCCACTAAGTGTTCACAACGCCCAAAATACTCTTTTGGCCGTTCCACATGGCGACTACGATCGTTGTGGTCGCGGCGAAAACGTCATCAATGACGTCATAACTCACGCTCCCGAGAAGCCCACAACGACCCATCTCTGGAGGTGGGTCGAAGTGAGCGTTGAGAAAAATAGCAAAGTTGTCAGAACTAAAAAATCGAAGATTTCTATTTTCACGATTATAATTTTCTAAAATTGTATTCCATTCTTCATCTGAACTGGATGAACTAGTACTTTCGACAGTATTATTGCATGCACGCATCATCAAATAACCTAGTGTTGTCGCTAAAGACATTTTGAATCTATTTGAATGTAAAATAATTGAATACTTTATTGAAATTACAAATAAAAATTGAATTATATATTTATTTTTCGACATAAATCAACTTCACTTATAATTATTAAAATTTACACTTAAAACTCATTAAAACTTAATGATGGTAGCCTAACGTATTAAAGCTTTTGCTTTATTTTTTCTAGCTCGCCATTTGCATTATTTCCTCAACGCCCAAAACGCTCCACAATCCATTCCACTTGGGTTTACGATAACAACGCCCAGGACTAAGTGGAACGGGAAAACTCGTGGTCGTGAGCGTGATCATCGTGAGTGCTTAGTGGAACGTAGCCTATATATAATTTACCAATCCTATGATTAATTCACATAATCAAGCAACCGTTTTATCTTTTTTTCCGGATGTTATTAAGCTGGACGCGCTCGCACCGCCTGGTGCACTTGAACCTCTGCGAGCGCCTAAAGCTTAATAACATCGAGGGTTACCATAACCACGGTTGAAATAACCGGGGCTAAGTGGTTTATGTTCACAAATGAAATCCAACAACAGCATGCAGTAACGTACCTTCAACTCCTTTATTATTAGAAAGAGTACCTACTTAATAGTTTCTATATACAATAGTCAGATGTTGACAAAAAATATCGTCACGGCCTTCAAATGAGTAGGTAGTTACCTGTGTTTTTTTTACAGTCGATGGCTGATGCCCTCGACTGAGATTGACTTGTACGTTTTAATGTTTTTTTGTCCATTCTGGATTCCTCCAACATCCACAAAAGCTGAGCGGGATACTCCGCAAGGAGACAACGTAATTACGTACAGAGCCGACATTTTAGAAAGCCATGTTTATGATACTGGACAAAGAAAAAAATTATTTTTCACTGTACAAATACTCTTTACCTGACGGTAAAAACACAATTTGAACACTAGCAATGGAATAAAGGGAGTATTTTTATACTCCCTTTCGCCGTTTTCGACGAGAACTTAATTATTCTAAAATTACTATAGCTCGCCACAAATATGGCGAACAACCGGCAGCCAGCCGAAGTACTCGATGCGCACTTCCGCTTTTTTATTACCATAAATAAATGTTATGCAATATAATATAATATTCTTTGAAATCAAGTTTATTGCACAAAAATATTTATGTAGTATTATTATTTTTGGCATAATATTATACATATATTTGTAAATAGTTCGTACTCTAAATAAAAAAGTAAAATAAAATGTAATCGATTAAAATTACGTGAAATCGATTTGAAGCAGCATATAATGGAATATATGAAATCATTGAAATTAATGTTCTCTCTGGCTTAAATAAATCTGGCTCAAGAAATATCGTAATAAATATCCACGGAGAAATATAACATATACTCTATGGTGTTGTATAGATAATTATTTTCAAAAGAAATGTAATGCTATTTAATCATCGAATAGATTCCGGAAGTACAAAATTCATCATTGGCGGCTGGCGCCAATTTGTATTTGCTCCGAAGTGATTCGAACTTCACGTTTGCCTGGAATTAGATTTGACCGCCGAAATATTTTTGAGAACTCACAATATTATTAGCTAGAAAATATGGAGAACGTCGATATACCAACGGAAAAAGCGCATGAACCTACAGAAGAAGCCAACCAGGTGTGAAGTTTATGTGTATTACCTAGAATATTTCTATTTCAACACAGTACTTTTCAATATTTTATAGTAATATGTTTCTTGCAGATTGTTAATTCGTCCATTTTATATCCCAGCGAAAACCCGAATAAAAATAAATACAGTATACAATTTGCTGAAAACAGTGCAAATACTGATTCGCAAAAAAGCAGGCAAGTAACCATTGTGTTAAAGAAAATTTGCAGTAAAAAAATATTTAAAATCATTATCTGTAACTTTAGCTCTGCTACACCAAAGAGTATTATATACAATAGGAATGCTACACTCAAATCGTTGTATGCGAATTTTTCGGTTTCATCGACAGCATAGTTTTCTTTTTTCTGATACTGGGGCTACATTTCCTAATGTATATGTATAATACTCTGGGAATTCGGCTACATTAGCGGGCTACAGTGAGTATTTGTGACGGGATGAGTGTGGCCGGGTGGATTGTGCAAAGCGCGGCATACGGGCGAAGACGATGTACTATCGGGGGTAAATAAACACGCTATATAATAAGTACTATTAAATTACGTAAAATTATCTTTATCCACAGTATCTACGTGGTGTCATCAAAATTGAAAATATTTTTACGTATTGATTTGCGTACTAACTTTAATATTTAACGTTGGCGTAAAGTGCTGACGCCGCAAAGTGCTTATTATACTTAGGTACGAGTTAGCTCGTACAGAAGCACCATCCAGCACCTTGAGTTACGAAGTACTGTGTGGTATTCCACTGCGCTCGTCATCCTGAGACATAAGATGATAAGTCTCATTATGTCCTATAGTTACATTTAGTTTTTCCGTTACATTTAGGATGACAATTGACTTTTGATAAATGCGTGGATAAATGTATTTCAAAAACAGTTGTCAACTACCCTATTATTATTGAAGTTATTCCTTCAGCTCATACAAAGACATGATGAGTCAACCAGCGCCAGGGTTGTCACACCGTCAAAAACTTTTGTGGTTGCAAAAACGCCGTACGTCTGGAATATGGGCGCAGTGCGATGACTGCGAGCGTTGGCGGTACCAACCTAATGTTCTGGATAGTTCCGAATTACCCCATAGATGGTACTGTCGGATGAACACAGGTATTCATTGTCTATTTAAAAATCATCTTTCAAAGCCAGTCCTCTTTCACAGAATTAGTATTTGTTTCCACCCTTTCAGACAAAGCATTGGCGGATTGCTCTGCACCTGAAACACTGATTCATATCCGCGAAGAAGAAGATCTAATCCACAGTATTTATTCGGCGGGATCGGTTGTGTGGGCTCGTCTGAACGGGTGGCCGTGGTGGCCTGCTATGGTTGACGACTGTCCCGACGTTGAGCAGTTTTATTGGCTTGACGGGTTTTCTGATATACCAGTATGATTAGCTTTATTTATTTATAACATATTGATAGGTGATGATATATCATGGTTTTCATTGTAAAATATTAAAGTAAGGTGACTATGGACCATTTTATATAAATACATTATCCTTGCAGACACATTACAATGTCGTATTCTTCGATGCACACGACGTGACTCGTGCATGGATAACTCCGGAGCAATTAAAACCTTACAATGCAAATAAATCTATATCCAAACATTTACTTAAATCAAAAAAATATAGAATTCGCCTCGAAGCCGCAATCACGCAAGCTGACGATGCCGTAAGGCTCCCGTTTACAGAACGTTTAGAAAAATACAGCTTCCTTTCAAAATATAAGGGCCATATTGTTAGTCCAAAAAGAATAAACCAAAAGGACCTGTTGAAGTATCAAAAAATATTTAAGAGAAAATTCAACATTGAGTTTCCAATAGAGAGTTCGTCTGATTCAGAAGATGAAGTCGCTAGGAAGAAACCAGCAATGAAGCCAAAGTCTGTTAAAAATAAAAAAACACGAGTCGAAAATTTAAACAATAACAATGGAGTTACAAAAACACGACCAATTCCCAAAAAGGACTCAAACCAGAAAACACATAATTCTGAAAAACGAAACACTGAGCCTGATTCAGTTGCTGTTCTAGTCGGCAGTGATGTTAATCCGTCGCTTGCTACTACTACGAATGGCAACGGTGAGTATATTAAAATGCATTTGCAATTATGTACTGTAATTATGGTATGCCGAGCTATCTCCAACAACGTGCGAAATATAAATTATTATATAGTAATCATGGGCGTATATAAGAGGGGGGAGTCAGGTGGTCAGGAGATTCGGACCACCCCCCCTTAGTCAAAAATAAATCTACGCTTCCCCACTGACATTTTGAGGATCCGGGTCCTCCCTTTAGCTTCTAAAATACGGTGTCATGCAAGGCAAGAACCCACGCCACAATTTTTTTTATATCATAGACCCCCCCCCCGCCCCCCCAGTGCAAGCTATAGCTACACCCATGGTATTGTTACATGCTATAGTCGTAGTTCACTCATCACTCTCGATCGTGTCGTAAACAAGACTGATGGTGAACTATCAATTACTATTGCGCGGCGGTAGCTACGCTGTTTATACCCGTCTGCATGCACCATCATAGTTTGTTGAACGTTATCGAAAAATCCTGAACGGTTAGGTCATAAATTAAGGTCAGTTATCGAGTTACCACGACATTCTCAAAACATCGAGAACATTCCATCGTACCCTCCACATTCGGATAGGCGCTACGTCGACGAGTACCAGTGGGTGTAACAATATTATAGCGGATATATACTAAAATGAATTACAGTGTTAGAACTAGTTGTAAGACACATTTTGGTGCATCATGAATCTTCGGCACGACTACGGCCGGAATAGTAGCCTCTACGTACGCTTACGCTACATCCCTTTTAGTAATTCTGTTCGGAATACCAATTTCCTATATCCTCCCCTAATCATTATTATTTTCCTTTTTATTTTTGTCTTTTTTTGTTATTCATGATTTCGGGGTATCATGGGGTTTAAAAACAATGTTTATGTTTAAAACAATCCTAATCTTTCGCAGATGCTACAACGAAAGATTCAGAATCAGAACAGATGATTGAGTCAACGCATTTTGACCAACCACTCCTGCCAGCCCGAAACGCTTCACCGTCCAGCGATGATTTTGATTTTTTGTAGTCTCTATATTCGTTACGAAGTATTTATGTTAGGTACAATGGTCCGTTTTATGTTGCTAAAATATAGAATTGTAACATGTAGTCGATGTTGGCATGTTTACGTTAAACATGTTTTAAATGTGTTCTTTTAATAATTTTTGAATACTTAACTAAATGCTAAAATGTGTTTATTAATAAAATACCATTCCTTTGGTTTTTTTTTACTATATCCTTTATGATTTAAATAATACCTGCAGCTTGCGAATTAATTTATTGAGTTTCATGCGACTCGGCTTGATTCGGTAAGCCTAGCTGACAACTATAAGGGCTTATAACTTTTCTTGATATCAAAAACTATCCCACATGCCCAGTATTTTCCTCAAAAGTATTAATTTTTCTCTCCTGATTTAGATACTTACCGAGTTTAGACAAATTGACTGCCTCCGTGGCGTAGTTTTATTGTGTACGCGTTACGACTACGATTTTCATGCTGAGGTCCTAAGTTCGAATTAGGGTTGCCGCCCATACTTTATGAGAAACTATTTTACGTTATTTCGGGTAGTTGTACTCTTCTATACCAATATTATAAAGAGAAAAGATTTGTTTATTTGTAATGGATAAACTTAAATGTCTAAAGGCGAATAAATGGCAGCAAGTAATTAAAAAGCTAGATGGTAATTTAATAAAACTGTATACATTCATCAATGATATGTCAAAAACACATTTATTTTTACTACCTATTCCCACTGTATCAGCAATCGCAGAGATTTGTTCAAAGAGCATTGTAATACCTACTAAAATAGACTGTAAAGATGTTGTGCAGCTGTTAAGCAGAGATAATATCTAACTAAGATACGAGTTTAAACCAAATAATAAAGTAGAAAATTGTAGGCACTTTATTTTGACACCATATACTTTTTTTCCTTATCTTTGTGTGGAACTTTTGACAAACAATATACTTTATTTATACAAAAAAAGCTAGCAACCTTAATTCGAATACCGGGTCGGACAAAAAAACATTGTGACATTATTCCATATTAATAATTACTCAGTCGCAGCTCGAAGTCAAGAAGGAGGATTTCTGTTGAGATTGGCCGAGATATGGTACGACTGCAATGCTGAGGTCCTGGGTTCGATCCCCGGGTCGGGTAAAGTGATATTTTGATTTTCTATTCATAAATTCATGTTAATGCAATGTTATGCCAAACAAAGATTATTATTAAAGTATCAGCTCGGAGTCTGCAGTTTGTGCCTGTTATGGCCATAGGCTCGCCCCCTATCACATCATGGGACGGAATACGCACGACGATAAGTTGTGCCTCTGTCTATTCCTTCGGAGATAAAAGCACGTCTTTTATCCCCGAGGAGTAAGTAGGCTGTAGGTATATGGAGTAGTAGGAGTGGTATGCATGTATGTATTTAAAATCTATGGCATGTAGCATGGGTATACTCTTTGATCCAAAGAGCTTTGATCTAAACTCCAATAAATTTAAAATCTAAATGAAGTATCACCAAGGGTATGACAGCTCACAGCACTCAGCAGTGTCGACCCGCTTTTAAAAATCGATATAATACGGATAATTACACTAGTATTCGAATTAATCAATGGTATGAGTACAGCGACTATGTAACCCCTAGACTCCTAATGTTCAATATTTCTCTTCAAATTAATTCTGTCAACTACCTGAGGTTTGAGGAAGCGGGGTACTGCATTATGATTGGTTTTTCCAACACCTTATCGCATTATATAACCTTGGAATCATAGGCATAGGGATGGGACGAGTTAAATGAAAACACGATTTTTTATCGATATTACTTTTATGTAATAAAGTTTTATAGTAATATTATTATTATTTTAAACATATTAATATTTTAACGAAACTATTTATGTTATCAAATGACAGATGGCGCTTAGTAAGTCTCATCGACATTAACAAGAATAACTCAAAATAATCGTTATAATCAACAAACAAAATAAAAAATTATCCTAATAACATTTATTTCTGATATCGCTAGTCAAAAATATATCCTAATCATTTTTAAAATGAATTAACTATTACTAATGAACTAACCATTTAAAATAAGAAGCCTGTTAAAATTAAATAGGCCTCAGATAAATTGATTAGTTGAGTATTCGGGCGATAGTTTCTCTTATTTTTAATTTTATCGATAGAACTATCGACAAATCCTTTTGGTGTATCACTTACTTTTCATGTTAAAAAACAAAACGAAATAGAAAATGTAAAAAGTACTTTCGTCGGAAAGAGATGCAAATATAACAAGATGGCGCGTAAACACCCAAATGGCCAGTCTAAGATGAACTCCGTAAAATTTTAAATAAAATGTGATTATGTGTCGTTATTGACTTACCTGTGAAATGTAATGCTATTTTTCTGAAAATTTTAATTATGGCTATTTATACCACACCATTTTATTGTGCACGGGGCCATTACAATGGTTATTTATTCGCAAACACGGAAGTATTTACAGCTCACAGTTGTGGTCGCAACTGACTTGAAGATTTTGAACGGTCAGCTACATTGGATCTATTTGTCAGATGTGTTGCCCGAAGCCGATCGTCTGTTATTAGGAGTCTAGGGGTTATATAGTCGCTGTATGAGTACAATGGTACCTATCTCAGAAAAAGATGTTTGTAAAGTGTGTAAATCATCATCATCAGCCTGATCTGCTGCTTTATGCATCCAGTTGCTGCCGGTCCTCTTGTGCAAGTGTGTAAATACTTTTTTTTTTATTTCTAGGATAAATCTTACGAATTATAGCTTTTTTAGTTTACTTATGAGGTATTAAAAATTATAAAATATGTATAACTATCGAAAGGGCATAATAATTTTTGTCGTGTGTTAACACTTAACACACACAAATAAAGCCAAGTAGGATTTCAAACGTTCACTGTAAACTTCAGGCTAAAACTATGTTATATTATATGTGTATTTATATTGGTATTTAGGTATAGTTTACTAAATTATAGATGCATCTATCCAATATTTTTTTTACATGACCCACAATAATTATTGACTAATCGATATTTTTCACAAATTTTTCATCATCTGTAATCGTGCTGGGTTATCCCTATTTCAAGTCGGAAAAATCGGAAATCGCAATTTGATTTCGAAGCAATTTGGATAGGGGAAAAATCCGGCGTGCTTGTATTTCAGAGGTCAATAGAAAAATATTTTTAGAGCCTTGTAAGGTGTATAAGCCGGTACCAATTTTTCACCATACGGTGTAAAAACGATACCTAAACTATGACTTCAATATCATTCGTGAAAAGTTTGGTTAATCCAGGTAAAGTATCTTACTGTGTTCATAAATTCCCATTATTTTCTTATTTATGACCATTTATTTGTATTCGATCAAATATGTTTTAAATATTGTGAGACTATGACGCGCCCTATTTGTTAATACTTTATTCCCTTCTGCGCAACCTTGCATGCAGTGCTGGTTTATCAAGATATTATGTAAAGGAAAGCTGCAAAATTTCTTGAACTCATAGACCTTATTTGCAATTAACTACTTATAAATGCTCTTTATAACGTTTCTACAATGTTTTATATGTATATAACACAACATTTGTATATGATTTGAAGGTTCTTTCTGCCATCTATTTTTATTTTATACTTTTGAGGTTAAGTTATTGATTAGAGATGATGCTCAAGTGCCTTGATAGACTTTTTCTTTGATATATAGTACACAAAACCATTCTGTTAGTATTGTATAAACATAAAAGCTTTAGATATTTGTTTTCATGGACAGATAAATAAATGAAATATTTTGTGGTGTATAAAATTATTTGTAGTATAAGCATACTTTTTCAAACCTAGTTTATATATTTTTCAGCTTTAAAATTAGTATTAAAACAGAGCCACTGCTCTCATGTTAGGAACACAACAGTTCTACCCGGATTGACCCCATTGAGTATTTTACTGCGAAGACACTATGCAGAGAAACAAGTATTTGAAAGAACAAAACCCCATTGCAATGTTGGCACAATTGGACATGTTGACCATGGAAAGACAACACTTACAGCCGCCATTACCAAAGGTAAGGTCTGCATTTATACAGTTGACATGGTTTTGAAGAATTTAGAAATATATTTATTTTATTGATATCGGTTGCATAATAGAGTAAAATGCAATTAGTTGTCCAATTTTAGCTAGGTATAAACTGATTTGTTTTAGTATAATGTATATTATTCCCAAAAGTTATCAATTACACTCATGATACAGTTTTAGATAGTAAAACCTATGATTTGTTATGGAATTAATAGCCAACAAAAAAAAATTAACTTCAAGCAAAATTAATAGATAATTCCAGTTGTTCATTTAATTTCCATTGCTAAATATAAGATTAAAAAAGCAAAACAAGATCTTGTAAGTATCATAACTTCTTCAATGCATTATAAATATGACTATGAATGACTGATTTGGTTGTTATTGCAATATCTTTTATTTCCGCAGTATTATCAGACCTTAACTTAGCTCAGAAGAAGGGCTACTCAGATATTGACAATGCTCCAGAGGAAAAAGCTCGTGGTATTACCATTAATGTAGCCCATGTTGAATATCAGACAGAACAAAGGCATTATGGACACACAGACTGCCCTGGACATGCTGATTATATTAAGGTATCTAGCCTTGCAGCAACATAATAATAACAAAAATTTATAGGTGCTAATTGTTGATTAGTCACTTTAATTTATATTCGATAAAGGTCCAAATTGTCTTGTGGGCTATTATACAGTTATATGAATCCTATTTATTAAACATGGAATAATGTTAAATAAAAATTACAATTTAATTAATTATACTTATTACTAGCTTCGCCAGCACAAAAGAGTTTTTCCTAGATAAATGTCTTGCTATACATTTTCCTGGAATAAAAAGTAGCCTAAAATTTTCTCAGGGTCTCGAAAAAACTCTATCAAATTTTATCTAAATTTGTTTGGTAGTTTTGGAGTTTATCACATACAAACTTTGGCACCCCTTTTTATCTCCATAGGGAGTTTCTCGCATACAAACTTTGGCACCCCTTTTTATCTCCATAGGGAGTTTCTCGCATACAAACTTTGGCACCCCTTGTCATCTCCATAGGGAGTTTCTCGCATACAAACTTTGCCACCCCCTTTTTATCTCCATAGGGGTTGAATTTCGCATTATCCCGTTTTAGTGAGCATCTACGTCCTAAAAGGAACCCTCATACAAAATGTGATGAGTGAGTGACCTTCCGCTTTTATATATATATAGATTGGTATCAATAGTTTCTTTACTTACCTTTTCTTTTCCTTCACAGAACATGATCACAGGTACAGCTCAAATGGACGGCGCCATACTTGTAGTTGCAGCTACAGATGGTGTTATGCCTCAAACTCGTGAACACTTGGTCCTTGCCAAGCAGATTGGTATTGAGCATGTTGTAGTCTTCATCAACAAAGTGGATGCTGCTGACCAAGAGATGGTTGAACTTGTAGAGATGGAAATTCGTGAGCTCATGAGCGAAATGGGTTATGATGGTGATAAAATACCTGTCATTAAAGGTAAGTTTAATGTGACATGTCTAAAAAAAAGTATTGTTCCATACTAGAAGTAGTGGATTCGAAAGAAATGCATTGTTATTGCAGTTATAAAAAAAATAAGTGATATTTATTTCACAATTACTTTTGGAACAAAACATCAACTTCCATACTTCATCAATTATTTTTATAGGATCAGCTCTGAGTGCGCTGGAAGGCAAGAACCCAGAAATTGGCGCAGACGCCATTACCAAACTGCTGCAGGAAGTCGACAGTTTCATTCCCACACCAGTCCGAGAATTGGACAAGCCTTTTCTCTTGCCTGTTGAATCTGTACACTCCATTCCCGGCCGTGGTACTGTCGTCACAGGCCGTTTGTACAGAGGTACACAGCTATTTTAATTTGTAAACAATTTGTACTTGATAAAGTTTATAATTTTTGGGACTTGTTCACTGTCATAAATAATGAAAGTTTGTTCATTTTCTGTTAATTTTTTTACTTTTAGTGTCCGTTTATAGTTTTTAACAGTTTTATGTACTTTTAAAAATAATGTTATGTAAATAATGAGTGTTGCATGACAGTAATTTATTTTTTTAGGCGTTCTCAAGAAGGGTACTGAATGTGAAATTGTTGGACATGGTAAAGTAATGAAGACTACCGTTACTGGTGTTGAGATGTTCCACAAAACTCTGGAGGAAGCACAGGCTGGCGACCAGCTGGGCGCTTTGGTTCGCTCCATCAAAAGGGAACAGATCAGGCGTGGTATGGTGATGGCTAAGCCTGGTACCACTAAGGCACATGACAATCTTGAAGCTGCAGTTTATATCTTGAGCAAGGAGGAGGGCGGCAGGGCCAAACCCTTCACATCCTACATTCAACTGCAAATGTTTTCTATGACATGGGACTGCGCCACCCAGGTCACAATTCCAGACAAAGAGATGATAATGCCTGGCGAAGATGCTACGTAAGTGGTTGACGTTTTTATCGTAATTTTTAACTTTTTGTGCATGTAGTTACTAAAATATTAAAATTATAGTTTATTATAGATAATATAACAAAACAATAATACTTGTGTACAAACTAGTATACAAAATATACATGCAGATTACACAGTAGTAAATAGTGTAAGATTAAACACTTTACTATTTTTCAGATTGCATTTACGACTACTCAAACCCATGGTATGCATGACTGGACAAAGGTTTACCCTCAGACTTGGTGACATAACCCTCGGTACTGGAGTGATCACCAAGATAAACAACAACCTGTCTGAAGAAAACAGAATCAAGCTATTGGAAGGAAAGAAAGCACGAGAAAAAGCTGCTGCCAAGAAGTGAACAGTTTAGAATTATCGTGATTTAGGATAGTAGGCCCACTAATGTATTGCATTTAAAATGTTAAATCTGGCAATTAAATAAACTGCCCAAATTATTGTATTCTTGTTTAATATTCACACAAAATATTTTAGTCAAGACTCATAGTGGGTAACTGAAGTACTAACATATTATATTTATTTATTTACACTTTTTATACAACAAGTATAACGCTTGCCGCACACGTTCGGTTTCCTTATTAGGTTTCCTGATCAGGAATTCAGATTCAGTAACGTGTGCGCGTTGTTGAACATTTTCTATGTAAGCGGAGCATTCAGGTTTCCGAATCTGAATTCCTCATCAGGAAACCGAACGTGTGCGGCAAGCGTAAAGGCGGACTTAATGCCGTAGGCATTTCCTACCAGCCAACCTTCAGGTGGTGCAGAGATAAAACAAGGTAGGTGTACACAACGCGAGAAGGTAGTAAAAAACATAATAGAGACTAATCATATTAATAAATATAAGATGTAAAATAACACAATTACATACTGAAAAATATAAAAAAGGAATCCTACTAATATTATAAAGGCGAAAGTTTGTAAGAATGTATGGATGTTTGGATGTTTGTTTCTCTTTCACGCAAAAACTACTGAACGGATTTCGATGAAATTTGGCACACGGGTAGATCATGTCCTGGATTAACACATAGGCTACTTTTTATCCCGGGAAAATATAAACCGGGACTTTTATCCCGGAAAAACTATTTAATGCGGGCGGAGCATACATCCATATATACATACATATATTAAAAATATGATATTAGCTGACGTGGTGAGAATATTCTGCCAAACTATCAAGGAGCAGTCTTCGAACCCTTGTTTTAAAACTAACCCGTGTAGTGGTAGATCTTATATCGGAAGGGAGCGCGTTCCACAGGAGAATGGACTGAACGTGGAAAGAAGAGTGTATGAAGTCAGAGATATGTGGAGGACATTTCCAGAAGATTATTTGAAGAGCGAAGATTCTTATTGTGATCAAGGTACTGGAAGTGGAGAGATAGATAGGAAGGTTGAGAAGCGAAAATAGTGTTGAGAGTGCACGCCATTTGCGTCGCTCACGAATTGAACCACTTCAGTTAAGAGCGATAGATACGACTCGTGATCGTATTTGCGAAGATTGAAAATGAATCGAATGCAGTTATTGAGAAGACGGTCGAGTTTATTAAGTTGATCTGCATTCAGGTCCAAAAAGCACACATCACCATAGTCGAATAACGGAAGGATTAAGGCACTAGCATTGTCTTAGTCTTTATGGGGAGAAATTTTTTAAAGCGGTAGAGAGCACGAAGAGCACCGGTAACTTTCCGACTAACAAAAGTTACCTGGGTCTGCCAGCTCACATTGGCGTCGATGTGTATGCCAAGGTTCTTAACAGAGGTGCACCAGGGGATGACGGTGCCGTTAACAATGACTGCTGGACAAGTCGTTAGGTCCACTCTGCTCATCATCCTCGAGCTGCCTACAACAATGTCATTTTGTCATGCCACTGGGCCATTTTTGCCGATACGACTGTGAGTTTAATTTAACATAAAATATAGACTACTAGCTTTTGCCCGCGGCTCCGCCCGCGTTAAAAAGTTTTTCCGGGATAAAAGTCCCGCTTTATGTTTTCCCGGGATAAAAAGTAGCTTATGTGTTAATCCAGGACATGATGTACCCGTGTGCCAAATTTCATCGAAATCCGTTCAGTAGTTTTTGCGTGAAAGAGGAACAAACATCCATACATCCAAACATCCATACATTCTTACAAACTTTCGCCTTTATAATATTAGTAGGATTATGGATTGTATGGTGTTAAAAAAATGAAATTAGGATTTTGGATTATGTGGTTATTAATGCAAAGCAGCGATATGAAAGCATAGAATTAATTCAGCTTGTATAGAATGCGATTCCATACCATACCAGTCCTGTATTAAATACTGCCCACTATTGATCACGGGCCTCCTATACAACTGAGTGGGTTTAGGCCTTAGTCCACCACGCTGGCCTAGTGCGGGTTAGACGACTTCACATACTTTCGAAATTCAGAGAACTTTTCAGGTATGCAGGTTTCCTCAGCGAGCGATAATTCACAAAGAATACACACAATTTTTTTAGGAGTCACGAGGTGTGAGCCCTTGGGTTTTGAACCTACGGGCATTCGTCTCGGCAATCCGTTCCATTCCCAACTACGCTATCGCCGCTTTTAACCCGCGTTAATATGCGATTCCGGAATATTAAGTAGCTATAGTACACGAGGATAATGTAACTCCCTATTTATGAAATACTAGTAGTGCTCGCGGCTCCGCCCGCGTGAAAAAGTTTTTCCGGGACAAAAATAATTTCCCGGGATAAAAAGTTGCCTATAGTACTCAGGAGTTATGTAGCTTCCTATTGGTGAAAGAATTTTCAAAATCGGTTCAGTAATTCCTGAGATTAGCGCGTTCAAACAAACAAACAAACTCTTCAGCTTTATAATATTAGTATAGATTTTTTGGAATTAGAGCAATGAAGATTAGCATATTCATAAGTCATATAATACTCATACAAATACTCGTATTAATTTTTAAAGCATAATGGTGTATTCGTCTATTTGGGGTTTTCTTTAAATGTATCAATGAATTATTACTCAATATGATAGGGCTCCGTTACCTACTTCCCGGTTATGTAGGTATGCACAAGATTGCAGACACATCACACAAATAGTTGAGTGTTGCCGAATTCATTTTGATTAGATAGCATTGTAACTTGAATGTAAAATTGATATTTACGTTAGCGTATTTACACGCATCATGAAATAAAATGAAAATAAATATCTCATAACAAAAGTTCCATCTTTTCACATCTTTATTAAAAAGTATCACCACAATTTTTTAGTGAAATATTGTCAGTCATTGCATGTAACAAAAAGACTAATATGACGAATTACAATACCTAGTTATTGAACAAAACACTTATGTACATGCTACTGATTACATCATACAGCAAACACAAATGATGTAACTATTTTTACAGAGTATACACTAGTGTAATAAAAAAAAAATTGCAAGGACATGTGTTGGGCAATCATTGCAAGTTCTTATAAATACATACTTTATTACAAGCTAACATTGTCATCAAAAAGTATCATGTTTGCGATATAAATATAATACTAAATTCAATTTTGGTTTTTACACTGCCATTAGCAAATTTCCTCTACAAAATGCATGAGATAAAACTATAAGGCAATTTTCGATTATTATACTACTTAGCGAGATAGGTTGAATTGAAATCATAAATATACCTAAAATGCTTATACACTTAAATAAATTGAGTGAATGAAGGTTGTAGGTTAATAATTTAATTTCACATAAATCTGGTTTTCGTTAACCTGATACCTAATGGAATGAAAAATTTATTCAATGAGTTATGTTCAATCAGTTCAATGCACTTGAACACACATTTGCATGATCTTCCAATCCCAAGGGCACTGAGAATTTTAAAATTCTATATTTACAAGTCTTCATCTTCCTCAGGCAGAGCAGTGTTCTGGGCATCCTGGAGATCCTTCTCGATTTGGTTCTGCCATGTGGGATCCATAGTGACCTCTGGAGGCAGGAGGGCCGGCATAGCAACAAACTCAAGGTTGCCATCACCAATTAGTTTTCTAGCTAACCACAGGAATGGCTTTTCAAAGTTGTAGTTTGACTTGGCAGAGATATCATAATACTGAAACAAAACAACAATGTTCAACACACATGCTTTAAAACAACTTATTCCAATTTACATGTGGGATATTTGTAGAAAATGAATTCTTACCTGCAAGTTCTTTTTCCTGTGGAATACGATAGTTTTGGCCTTGACTTTCCTGTCCTTAATGTCTACTTTGTTTCCACACAGGACGATTGGAATACCTTCACAAACTCTGACTAAATCTCTATGCCAATTCGGTACATTTTTGTAGGTGACTCGTGAGGTTACATCGAACATTATAATAGCGCATTGTCCTTGAATATAGTAACCGTCTCTCAAACCACCAAATTTCTCCTGACCAGCAGTGTCCCAAACGTTAAACCGAATAGGCCCACGGTTTGTGTGGAATACCAACGGATGTACTTCGACACCAAGAGTGGCAACGTATTTTTTCTCGAACTCTCCAGTCAAATGTCGTTTTACGAACGTAGTTTTGCCAGTACCTCCATCGCCTACGAGCACGCATTTAAATGTGGGCATATCATCTGCCATGATTGCGGATTTGTGATTTTAATCTGAAACAATACAGTAAAGTTTAATTTTATAGTTACGGACTAATTCCATGACGTAGCTTCCAGAAAAAACACCACATTTAACAGCTTACATTTCTAACAACCTTTATACTACAGATAGAACAGTTCAAAACGTTTTAATATTAGAGGATTTCACAAATACACTAATTGAATGAAACTGGTAACTTGAATTTGTATTAACTTTTCACTGAATGGCGCTCAATCACCCTCACAGGAATTTAGCTCAATGGCACCGGACACTAACACAAATAACACTCAATTTACTAAAGCCAATACATAAATAATACGCTAAATATGACGAGAGATACTTAAATAAGTGAATGACTAAAAATATAAACGTTAATTACCGGGATTGTATAAGAAAACTGAGATTAAACTCGTCGTAAGCACAAGTCGTTACGGCTCACAATGGCGTCACTTCACCAAACGGAAGATTTCCTTGACAATGATAAGCGCAATGCCTAACAAGTCAATAGACTGTTTGGTGGCATTAGATCATAATTATTCTATATAAGAAAAAAATATGATATAACTTATTTAAAAAATACATGTTTATTTATAAATATTACTAATTCTTTCTGTTTATATTTAATACATGTACTTTAATATTTAAAATATTACAATTGCTTAAATGACTTTTTTCGTCGGACTGTTTTGCCGATAGTTATTTTGACGTCACTATCGGGTGCGCACAGTGGCGCCATCTATAACTTTTATGTGTATCAGACATGAGATGGTAGCAGAGTTTTGTTCGTTTCGTGTGTATCGATTTTTGAGTGAAGTGAACGTAGTGTTCGTGTCCTTTAGTTTAGTGACGTTTGTTAGGAAAATATCTGTGAATGGGATTGTGTAACAAGATAAAACATTTATTTGGTGTGTGATTCTCTGTAAAGGATGACGAAGGACAGGTTAGCGGCGCTCCAAGCGGTAAGTTAGTTTTCCTTAGTTTCTAAGCGTAAAACTATAACCAAAGGTCTTACTGATGACCTCGAATTCGTGTGGAAATAGCATTGAAATCACACTCTGCCGTAGTCAGATGCAACATAGATGCGAATCCCATTATACTTGGCGGAAGGAAAATGTTCTCGGAAGAGTATTTAATTTTCTGAGGGTTTTAATGCTGATCGCCCCACCCCGGATTCGATTCCACTGAATGATAGCTGTCATTGAAGCGAGACAGTTTGTTGCGTTCTGCAGTTTTGCCAGATACCTACTTTATCTGCATTGTGCCATTGTTTTGGCTTGGCAACCTTGTAAGAATTTCACAGTTGGATAACCTCACCAGAGTACTTGCTCCGCCGTTCCAAATACTCTGCAATTTCACTTCATAGCAATTTGTGAACAAAAAATAACACAATTTCCTGTCTTATTGGACAAATAAAATAATTAAAAACTAGCACTTCGAACGATCTACAAACTTATATTCACATCATCACATACAATGTATGAATAATACAATATTATTGTAATTGTTGATATTGTATTTTGATTAAGTAATGTAATGTCAAATGTCAATAAGGTAATGTCAAATTATTAAGGAAATAAAGATCAGAAGTCCTAGCATGTGAATAAAATTAAATAAACTACATGTAAGAGTTGATGTATCTTAGTAATACTCTACACTAAATGTTTTAAAAAGTAAAAACGCTAATTAGTAAAGTTAATAACACTTTTCACATTTTATTCTAGATAATAGTAACTAACTTTCAGTTGTGAAATTATGAAGGGGCAAATAGTACTGTTTGTCTTTGAGAGAAATAAAATTATACATACAAAAATGAAATGTATTGACTAAACTTGTCAAGCCCCACTACGAACGCTGGGGTCCGAGTATATATGGTTTCCCCATACATCTATATATAAGTGGGATTTGATGGGTTAAATAAGATAATCTATAGTAAGTAATATTAATGTTTCTTTGTTATACATGATAAGCAGTATTATTAATATTTTTTCTGTCCTGAATATTTTGGAGGACTTCCCCAAAAATTTCATTTTAATAGAGCGTTTAAGGCCTGTGTAAATAAAGTATACTGAATAGATAAAAAGTTTATATTACTAAGATTAAAAGTATTTTCTTGGGTAATTAATGTATCTGAGCAAAATGCAAATTATTTTGACTAACTCATTATATCACTTGTTACATTTACTATTTAAGAATTAGAAGGAAGTATGTTTTTAATACCACATTTTTTTAACTAATACAAGACTGACATTAGAATATTGGAACATTATTTTATTCAAATAATTACTATAAATTTGGACACAGGAATGAAAATATTATCCAAATGAATGTTTTTAATATATTGATGATATGCTGTTTTGTTTGTGCCTTAAAGTCAAAACATAGAATTAATAAACTGATACGTAATATTTGCATTATAATACACACCAAATGCAAAGGTATATTTTTTGTTTGGTTATAATACATGCACATAGCTATAGCTTTAACATAGGGAGTCCTAGAAAACCCTCCTTCCCCCCCCCCCTTCCCCATTACGGGTCTATTACAACTGTGAAAGTTTGTGAAAATATTTCTCAGAAGTGCACATAGGCATCATAATATATGTTTTGTTGTCTGGATTTTTTTAAGCTAAGGGGGTTCCGACACCTCCCAATTATATACGCCCATGTTATGATGTACAGTTTTCATCGAACCCACTCTGTTGACTTTAGAATTCAACCCGATCTCACTTAACAAGAGGAGTTCGATGGAGCCGGTATAGTAAATACCCATAAACCGAAATTGAGTCAAATGTACTCAATGTAAGCCGACGTAATTTTCCTTTTACTGCCCCTCTTAAGAGTAGTGTCAATGAAAGCCTTAATTAAATCTCGGTGTTCCATTTTCTCTTGTGTAAACCGTAAGTTTAAACTTTTTGCGTACGCGACGACTGACGGAACATAAAGACGTCTCGTGAAAAACTAGCGTTCGGAAGTTCTTTGCGATAAGAATAGTTTTTTTTTCACCTATCGTACTTATGCCAAGTTTTGTCTTCCGTTTTGCGATATTATGCTTTTTTTGCTTCTTTTGAAATTTTAGTTGAATTTTTTTTTTTGTATAATGCTTGATTTGGAAACCTTTGTCCCGGAAGAATACGTCCAGTGAAATTTCTGCACCTATCAAAGCTTTTTTCCATGACATAGTGGTGCTATGGCTAAAACTATCGCGAATTGCATTGGGGACAATAAAATCCGAGGGACGCACGCGTGTTTTTCTTGATAAATTCACACGAATTTCAATTGCCTAACCTGGTGATCGCCAGGACCATACCAGCTTCACATCTGTATCATTTAGGCGGGTTGAATACATAACCCTCTTTTCGCACTCGGTTAATAAAAAGTAAAAACGTGTTCCTTTTAAGTTGTAGCAATGGTATTACGTCATGCACGTAAATACTTTCTCGGGTTGTAAAATGTACACCGCACGTAATTTTGAAAGTAAAAATATAAGGACGGATTTGATGGTGACTAGTTTAGTCGGTTATAGTTTACAGCATTCTAGGCTGCCTGGGTGGATATTAAAAAGACAAGGGACGTAAAATGGCCACTTTGCCATTGCATTTTGTGCGGCAATTAAGTTTTCGTAGTGTTCTAGTCGGACTCTCTTGATTATGACTGCTTACCGACTTCCATAGATATCGTTTATGTCAAGGGCATAGTCCATGTGTTATCTACCACCAAATAGCTACTATTGATGAATTTGGTAAGACGGACGTCTTAATACGGGGGAACAATCATAGTTAAATCAATTCCCGATCGAGAATGGAGGGTATTCAAACGAATTAGACTTTGTTATTTTATAGATTATCAGGATTGTCAAAATAATAATATAAATAAAGAAACTGAAACTCGATTAGGTATTATAAAATCGATTTGGAAAGCATGATATACATAAAAAAATATTCACTCTTCATTGATCACATAGCCATTCCTGAGTATTGTTATGACAAAGTATAAGAGTGGTCGCGTTTAGGGCTTGTTAGCCCAAAAGTGTAAGCAGTAGATATTTCGCGTCAGATTTAAGTTATCATGTTTTGTAGATCGAGATTCGAGACACATGATTTAGCTCCGTTTATGACTATTAGCTTTTTACTAACCAAATTGTCATCACTTACTTACGAAATGTTTCTAGTACTGTACCCAAAACTTCTTTCCCATCCTATCAAACCTTGTGTACCACGTGTCGGTGGACCATTGGCCAACGTTTGTTCAAGCTATAAAGCTGCCCATAACAGCACAGTTTCAATCTTGCTTTATGGTTTGAGAATGATTCGATCAATAATATCGTGCAATGTGATCTCATGTGTACGCTGCGATACAGTTAACCAAGTTAGCAAATGGTGTTATCAGCTGACGAGGCGGTATCCGGCGCGGCGCACGGCCTTCGCAAAAGTTGACTCACGCTGGTCGGCCGCGGCCGTCAGATTCACAACGTTAATCATTTCCCCATCGTCGAATCTGAATAGGTACATTGTATTTATGAGTTCCAATTAAGAGCCTTGTATTATTTAATGTCCACTACTGAGCCAGAGCCGCCTCTACCACTGAGAGGGCTTAGGCCAGGTTGAGTTCCAATTGTAGCATAGTAGTTAGTATTACTATAAACGTAATATAATTTATGTTTTACTTTTAATCTCGTTGGACTGTTTTTTAAACGCAACAAAATCTATTTTTAAAGTTATCTTACATTCTTTTGTAATAAGCTGTCGTTGAGTTCGACTCATAAAAATTTCCTAACTGGAAAAGTTTTTTGCAAACTTGAATTGGTTCACTGTTACGAAATTTCGTTTTAAGAAATTTCATTTTTATCACCCCAATATGCAAATAAATGGCAGGCTCACGTACCTCTAATACTCAAATCCGGCTTCGTCAAATCCCTTTAACCCGTCTTAAGACCTCTTTCAGCTTCGTGTGAAGTTCACTGCCGGAAACTCATTCGCATATAACACGTAGGTGTTTAACACGAAAAATCCTGATAGTATAGTTCTTTTAGTTGGGGTATTCTCTGAGCCGCCTTTTCCATCTCTCAATTCTCAAGAAGTGGACATTTTAAAACTCTAAGAGATTGTACGTTTAACTGCATCGTGTGGCGGTCCTACGTCAATTGCATAACTTGTGACCAGCTGATTCACTATGCGCCGCGGTTTATTTTTAGATTATTGTATCCAGTATCACGTGGTTGTCGACAATGAACTTAAAATGTAATCAGTTTTAAACCTTTGTTATTCTATATCATGTTAATGTGAATATAATAACTACATAGGTACTGTAAATATAATTTGATTACTTTGTTATCTACATTTTATTCCGGTATTATACGACACTTTTCTTGGAATTTATTTGAATACTAACCGGAAATTTTAGAAGTTACTTATCACCGTTATTTAAATACATGAATCGGTATTACTGAAGCTAATGCTTTTCAGTGTATGTATGTATGTATGTATATAATATTAATAATAAAATCGAGTTACGACTTACGAGGCGAAATTTGACAATACGAACCTGATCTATAACCTTGTGAAGTAAACGTGAAAATGTGATAAACTTACCCAACGACTTCTGTCTACCCACTATAAGAGAAACTATTACAGACTAATGCATAAACGCAAGTAAACACTTAAAATAGAACATAACTCTCCGACTTCTTTAGTAAACATACCATTAGAAAATGGGACATCGATTAAAGCATATTGTATATTTTGTTTACGAGTAGTATCTGTATTATTGAATTTAGTTCGGATTATGGTCTGAGTGGAATGCACGACTGGGGATTATTCGTACCAGTGTTTGAGTTGCTCACGTACGCTCGGTCAGCATGCAAATACTGTTCTTTTTTTAAAGTTCATAAAACAATGCCAACAACTTATTCAATTGTCGATCAGTGCCGCCCGCTCTTTTCTAGTGCCCTATAGAGCGCAATATTGATTAATATTTGACGAGCTTGTGTCGGTATGTGCAGTTTTTTTCTACGAAGCAATGGTGCGTATTAACTGACAATATTTAGGTCACTGTGAAAAAAAGTAGTTTTATATTTAAATTTATATGCCTTTGTGATGGCTTGGTTGTATTTATGTACAGATAAAATTAGAGAACTACTTATGTTTCTAGTCTTTTTCAGTAAAGAAACTAAAAAACATCCTTTTAAGTACTTAGTAAGACGTAACTGTGCTAAAAAGCCAAAACTAATTCTAAAACCTTCTCTCAACCCTGCAAGGCTCTTTGGGAATAACTAATGAGTTTTTCAGTGACTTCGGCAAATCCTTTCAAGTTTCAAATGATAATCAAAGTAGATTCTAATGACTATCCAAGCACAATATAAAACAAATAAGTTACAGTTTATCTTCAAAGTGTAAACTATTGATTCGCTCATATCTAACACAACCCAATAACTGTATTAATGGTTTTAGCAATTAGTGCTAAAACCATTAATCGTATTCTTCTTTATGTATGAAATCTCCAAAGATTATTACTTTTTACTTACTAGTACTTAAACGTTATAAATTAAGGATCTATACCCACGTGATATCATAACGTTGCCTTTATTCATTTTTTGATGGTGACCCCATTCGGTTGCTGTTTTTACAATTAACGTATTGCCAGTCTTATTACTATTGGCGATCATCCAAAAAGCCTCTACTTTGAATTCGTAGGCTGCTTCTGTATGCCAAAGTATTTTATTTGATATATCGATGTCTGGAATTTGTGCCCGATATGGCGATAGGCTCGCCCACTATCACATCGTGGGACGGAATAATGGCGAAAAGTGGGTGCACGAGTTGCGCCTCTGCCTACCCCTTCGGGGATAACAGGCGTGAGTGTATATGTATGTATGTATATCGATGTCGCAATATACTTCTTATCAGCCATGTTCACACTAGCGCCTGGCAAAACATAAAAAAAATTGGTGAAAACCTCGTGTCATCATGGTTTCATAATATTGCACAGAGACTCGAAAATAGAGTAATTGTTGACCTACCCGTGTCGCGTGGTTACTGTAAGCAGTTGCTACAGCAGCAATTGACCTTAGATCGCTATCTTCGACTGTTTTTTACTTATTAACTTACTTGTTCAGTTAATGACGCTATAAGACAGTTATGGTGTCCTTAATTGTAATTCTAAAGCTCTTTAATATTTGACGCGTGTCTAAAGTGTATGCAATTTGCATTCCGCATGAAAAAATACACGGGCAAAACTCAATAATTGGAAATGGTGCTACGCGCGCATCTATAAATTTCGCGTGCAAATACAATTTCATTTTAATTGAATATAACTACACACAACTAAAAACCTTCCCGTTGGATCACTCTATCCAACACATTTATTTGGATATAGATTAATATTATGACGTTGATACAACTCTTAACAAATAATGCATTAATTTCGACCAAATTTGATTACCACAAAAACGGTTCTATTGAGTTAATCTTAAAAGATAGACATATACTGTCGCGCACATTTTTTAGACCATTTCAAGAGGAATAATTCTTTCATACATATATTTTTGGTATCTTGAACCGTTTTCGCAGCGCACGCAAAGGAAGCCCTCAAGGATGAATAATTTTCCCCGTTTTTTTCACATTTTCCATTATTTCTTAGCTCCTTATAGTTGCATCGTGATGTTATATAGCCTAAAGCCTTCCTCGATAAATGGCCTATTCAACACAAAAAGAATTTTTCAATTCGAACCAGTAGTTCCTGAGATTAGCGCGTTCAAAGAAACAAAGAAACAAACAAACAAACTCTTCAGCTTTATAATCCTACTTCCTACTAATATTATAAAGGCGAAAGTTTGTAAGAATGTATGGATGTTTGGATGTATGGATGTTTGTTACTCTTGCACGCAAAAACTACTGAACGGATTTCGATGAAATTTGGCACACGGGTAGATCATGTCCTGGATTAACACATAGGCTACTTTTTGTCCTGGGAAAATATAAAGCGGGACTTTTATCCCGGAAAAACTTTTTAACGCGGGCGGAGCCGCGGGCAAAAGCTAGTATTAGTGTAGATTTATCAAAATTTTTTATCTAAGGTCACATTTCTCCTATAGTTGTTTCTTTTGTATGAGTTTTGTGTTATAATTAATAACCCGTTCTTCCTCTTTAATATGGTGAAGTGATGACCTTCATTCTACCATTCTGGCTTAATATGGGTTGGCAAACTTCAAATACTTTAGATTGCTATGGGGAAAGGAACAAAGATTAATTTTTAAAAGTTTGAATTTCTTTTTTCGGGCATAAACCGACTCCGATATGATGATAGGAGGATAGATCCCGCGGGACTGTTATATATTGGCCAGATGGAATAATTGGATAAATATTTCTATCCATACTGGAACTCGGGTTTAGGTTTCGACCTTTACAACCGACAGAACATTTGTTCTCAGAATGAAACGTTATTATAGTGGTTCGGCATTTCTAGGAGCTAACAAGAATACATAATTTGAATAGCAATCTCTTACCTTGTGTGTATGCAAAAAGCATTCGTGCAAAAAGCTGTGTCAAGTTGATTTTTGACGTACAAATCAAGATGTTGACCAATAGCGATTTAGGCATTATTAGTCCACGTAGTAATTTCGATATAGCCTTTATGATGTGTAGGCCAAATACGATTATTCTTGTAATTTAGTTGTACCTACTGAAAACCTAGGCATTTCGAGAAGCAACAGAATATACTGACACGATATCGTTTTCCAGAAGTTATGTTCATAATCAAACAATAATAAAGGGTAAAGTGTTTAGTATTAAATAATCTATGAATGGAATTTATTTACATATGAATAAACTTGTTGGTGTTAATTAGGCGTGCGGTCTTTATTCCAGGCCCGACGATCATTATCAGTTGGGTGGTACATAAACGTAACAAGGGTAATCAGGAAAGTTGAGAGTGATTAAGCGGTCAAATTGCTTTTATGAATCAATATAATAAGAGATAACAACGCGATTTCACATGTTATGGTCGCTTTAACTTGGAACATATTCTTTTATATAAAATTGTATATTAGGAATTGTAGTTATTGAGTTCAATAGGAGAAACTTGGATGACGAATTATGATTTTGCAATTGGTCGTTTATCAGTACACGTGTATACGTTTGGTTGGACACTATCCTATTTACATGTGATATGTAAAACACTTTTCATGTTTCGTCTTTGTTCACGATGAGCCCATGCATACAGTTCTGATTATACATAGTACCATCTGATTAGGTATTTAATAGAGTTAATTTTCACGGATTCGACGTAGTCATTTCGATTAATTAAATATTAAATTCTTTAACGCTGCTTTAAACCACGTAATTACAGTTAAATTAAAGTAATACGAACGAAGACAGAATTGTCGATTAAGCCTTTTATTTCCCTTTGGATCTTCCACTTTACGCGGTTGTTGACGCAAGAAAATGGAAAAATTGCACTCCACTACGTCAACATAAAAAGTGTTATAGATGGGTCTTGCTGTTTTCTTCGTGGTCTATAAAATCAATTTTTAAATAACCTTTGATTAAGATAATACCAGATTACGTTTGATGGATAGCAATGATGTCAGTAAAGGTTTACATTAAGGGTGAAATAGTAGCAACAAGGCGAACTGAACACCCGTCTGTGCGACTGCATAATCATCATCAGAACGTCCCCACAAAACATACAAAGGTTTACATTCTGCATTAGAAAAATCTATGGAGCAGCAATGCAATATACAGCAAACTGTAAATATATTAGATATTTCTACACGTGGAATTCAATTAATGTGAGCAACAGAACGAATGTACCCGATTGTTGTCTAACAGAGACAGATGGAGAGATATCGTGCGGCGAGCTACATCATCGTTTGGACACAAATCGTCGTGACCACGACCGTTCTGTCAAGATCGAAGCGAAGAAGAAGAAGAGCAACAGAATGGAATCAAATTCAGATGGATATTGTTTGGGCCATGAAAGCATTTTAGATGCGGGAGACACGTAGCTTTGGTTTGTAAACCATATTTAGGTATGTGTGCAATACGGAAAAGCCATGATGATGATTACCCAAAAATTAAAAATAATTTAACCACTTTTAGAATCAAATAAAAATATTCTTGATAATTATGTCATGACTCATGAGTCATAAGCATCAGTGAACCAAATAAGATAAACAGAGAACACAAAACAAACTTATCAACATGAGAACCTTTCAGATAAGACCTATTCAAGGCCTAACGTTTCTGCTTTCGTGATTCGAAGAAAAAGACAAAAGGAATCATGCATTTAAAAGGACAAAGTAAGCGCGAATGTAGCACAAGTTTTGCGTAATCAATCAAACGGTGTATTGTATAGTAGTGATGCATTGATAATTTCTCCGTAAATTGAGACCAGGTAGGGTTAAAATAGTGTACAAATGTTTAACAAACAACGTAGGCAAATGAAGGATTACGTTCGGACTCGAATCAACAGCCGGTAATAAAGATGACGCAATGATGCCCACGTTGAAGCAGTTTTTAAAACCACGAAGCTGTGATATCACATCTTAATGATATGCTATTATATTCTGTCTCGATGCCACAATGCCTGCGTTGGACGTACGAGGTTCGTGAAATTGAAATCTAGCTCCCATTAGAACAGGTTCTTTGGGAATACGCTCGCCCACGATTTGAAATGCAGTTGTGTGATACCGGAAGCATCCAAGATGTCGTGGTTTAGAGGAAACTAAGTTGCCTCTACTTCCATAAACCAAGTCTATATGTATGTCTGTTGTAGATTCTTTCACTGATGTTGTATTATATTTTATCATGTTGTATATTATATAGGCCACATTTGTGAAGTGAGCGACGTGGCAGAAATTTTAAATATAATTTCTGACTACGGTCGATCTTAAGCGTCTGCGGCCTGCCTAGTACACAGACACAAAATAGTATCATATAAGTTTTACTTCTGGAATAATGATGCACTGCGAATCTAAAAATCCTGCCAAAACATGACGTGAGAAATGATAATTTTGCTAAATTTGAAGCAAAACCAAAACGTACGTGTCAAAACTGTATACTTTTACGACTATTCATATATAGTTAACGTTCAGAGTCGAAGTCGGTGATATTTGAACTGCGAATCAGAAATTCAACCATATTATTACATCTACAAAAAATTTGGAGCATATATACCGCTACCCGCCCTATGGATTGGGGGCATTTGGAGAATTCCACCACGGTATCCCCTGCCTGTCGTAAAAGGCGACTAATAGGGGCCTCCGGGGGTCACGGGTGGGCGGAAGGGGCCGTCCACCTATTAGTCTAGCCAACTTTTGTGACTCCCGTGATGGACGGCAGCGTGGCGGTTAGGCCTCACGCTGCCGTTGACGCCGAGGGCGTCCTTCGGTGTGCGGGGGCTTCTGAGCCCCCCGAACAACAGAAGACGGACCGCAATAGCGGTACGCGCAGGGGCGGTTGCGGACGACAACTTAGACGTGAGTCGGAGGAAGCCCGCAGCTGTCCCTAATGCGCCGAAGATGGCCACCGCGGAGTTTTGGTTGGTATGCCGTGCGGTGTACATAGGTTAGGGACTCGGCCCGGCGGTCGCCCGACGTTTTCCATCTCTCCGGGCGGCTCAACGTCGGGTCGTAAGGCACGGTGAACCCAACATAACCGCTCAGTCGTTCCCCTTGAACACTGGCCGGTAGTAATAATTCACTTTCTCCGCGTAAACAAAAAAATATATACATGTATACCGCTACAAGTATTATTGGCAAATTTTTAATTGGAATGTTCGAAAAACAAAATATATCAATAACTATTTTTCATTCAATCTACGGTTATCTTGGGCTATAGTATATTTGAAAATCATAAATATGTACATGTACATATACATATCTATACACTTACGCCTGTTATCCCCGAAGGAGTAGGCAGAGGCGCAACTAGTGCACCCACTTTTCGCCGTTATTCCGTCCCTTGATGTGATAGGGGGCGAGCCTATCGCCATATCGGGCACAAAATCCAGACTCCGAGCTGATACTAATAGAAAAACTCAATATCACTTTGCCCGACCCGGGAATCGAACCCGAGACCTCAGCATTGCAGTCGTACCATAATACAACTACGCCACCGAGGCAGTCATAAATATGTGATCCATATAAATTCCCGAAGACTTCATAAATAACATTATGAGAGGATTTTGTTGTTCTTTTGTTTCTTTGAGACAAACAATTTGTTATGCGAATTGTGATGAAAGTTGAGACTGTTGCGGTTAACCTTTCCTTTTTTATAGAAATGCTGATTTCCTATGCAAACAAAATTGGACACTAAGTTCCGAAACTAGTTATCAAAATTTATTTTGCTAACATATTTTTGCAGTCGTGTAGGGCGTAATATTTTATGAACACGACTTAATTTTAGTGATGTTAATATATGTATTATGAGCATAGATTATGTATATATCTTAGTAAAATATGGACCGTAGTCGTTACTGGAGTTGTACAGCTTTTAGTAGAAATTAATAATAACGCCTATAGCGCTGTTTTCCAAATTTAGGCACACAGACATTACTAATAGTGTGCTTATAGTAATCGCCTATTTGTCATTTAAATTATTCAACTTTGTGGCTAATGTTTGTTGATGCTGATAATAACTTTTGTTTTTGTTCATAATTCCCACTTATAATATTATATTATAACGTTATATTTACCGGTGGTAGGGTCTCATATGTAGGAGTCCGTCTGGGTAGGTACGACCCCAATGTTTATTTCTACCGCCAAGCAGCAGAGTGTGCATGCACTGTTGTTTCGGTTTGAAGGACATTGTAGCAAGTGACTCTACTGGACATAATGAGACTTAACATCTTATGTCTCAGGATTACGAGCGCAGTGGAATGCCATACAGTACTTTGTAACTCAAGGTCCGTATTGTGATACTACTGTTTATGGGCGGTCATATCGCTTACCATCGGGCGAACGACATGCTCGTCTCTTCATTCGATGCTATAAATAAAAAAAAAAAAAATAAAAAAAAACTGGAATCCCTATCCGACGTGTATACAAGGAGTTAATAATTCACCATATACATACAAAATAATGCGCGATGAATGTTATTAGCGTAGTATCCTGTGGCAACAATGTATAACACATCCCTCAGTAGTTTTGTATATTCAGGGCGCTGCGCCGCTCCACGCTTGGGTGCTTGGTAGCAGGTTCGTGATTATAACACGTAATACATATTGAATGCGAAAACAGAACACACTTATTCCATTGTTGTCGTTCAAATTATCCCACCGCTCGGTGGCACGTTGAATAGGCAACACCTTCTATATTTCAAAGAAGGCACCCCTAAAAATTCCCGAAAGCCCAAATGTTGTAAAACTGATTTCATAGAATTTCACAGTCCGTATGTTCACGGAAGCGTTGTCGCGAAAATATTACCAGTCATTCAGTGTCCTCGTATAGAGACAACTTTTTATTAGGGTCGAATGAGTTTTGAGGATTCTGAGACGTGGGGCGGACGGCTAGCGGTCCTTTACTGACTCATTTGTCGTAGGTGACAATCTAGGCCGGATTTCGTATTGGATCGCTCATCAGTTTAAGGGGTATTATTTATTTACTATGTGCGTGTTTATATTGTATGTGTTGCATTGATATTAATTCTCTTTAATATTCAAATGCTAGTGGAATATGAATGAAAAGTGTATCTCTATTATTATTAACTGAATGTGTTAATGAATCTGTTTGTTATCACTCATATCATTGTAAATAATAAACTTGTTTAATAACTGAAGTCATATACATACATGTTATTCATGATACTATCTGGCCGTCCTTGTGTGTAGGTTACTAAAAAATAATACATATTATTATGATACAACTATATTATTTTCTCCAACCATTGTGGGTAAACATCACACGAGCAATATCTATTTTTGTATTATAATAATTATATTATTTATCTTAAAAGGTATATGTTTCAAATCTGTGTAAGCAATAATTAATATTAACCTTTTGACCATAAACTTTATAGAGAAAATTGCAAATTCTCGATAAACGTGGGAGGGACTACTCACGAGCGACATTAATATTGTTCCTTTTTATAGACCGCCTCGGTAGCGTAGTTGTATTTCGGTACGACTGCAATGCTGGGGTCTCGGGTTCGATCCCCGGGTCAGGCAAAGTGGGGGTCTCGGGTTCGATCCCCGGGTCAGGCAAAGTGATATTGAATTTTTCTATTCAATATCAGCCCGAATTCTGGAATTTGTGCCAGATATGGTGATAGGCTTGCCACCTATCGCATCATGAGACGCAATACGCACGGCGAAAAGAGGGTGCATTAATTGCGCCTCTGCCTACCCCTTAGGGGATAAAAGGCGTAATTGTGTGTGTGTGTGTGTGTGTGTGTGTGTGTGTGTGTGTGTGTGTGTGTGTGTGTGTGTGTGTGTGTGTGTGTGTGTGTGTGTGTGTGTGTGTGTGTGTGTGTGTGTGTGTGTGTGTGTGTGTGTGTGTGTGTGTGTGTGTGTGTGTGTGTGTGTGTGTGTGTGTGTGTGTGTGTGTGTGTGTGTGTGTGTGTGTGTGTGTGTGTGTGTGTGTGTGTGTGTGTGTGTGTGTGTGTGTGTGTGTGTGTGTGTGTGTGTGTGTGTGTGTGTGTGTGTGTGTGTGTGTGTGTGTGTGTGTGTGTGTGTGTGTGTGTGTGTGTGTGTGTGTGTGTGTGTGTGTGTGTGTGTGTGTGTGTGTGTGTGTGTGTGTGTGTGTGTGTGTGTGTGTGTGTGTGTGTGTGTGTGTGTGTGTGTGTGTGTGTGTGTGTGTGTGTGTGTGTGTGTGTGTGTGTGTGTGTGTGTGTGTGTGTGTGTGTGTGTGTGTGTGTGTGTGTGTGTGTGTGTGTGTGTGTGTGTGTGTGTGTGTGTGTGTGTGTGTGTGTGTGTGTGTGTGTGTGTGTGTGTGTGTGTGTGTGTGTGTGTGTGTGTGTGTGTGTGTGTGTGTGTGTGTGTGTGTGTGTGTGTGTGTGTGTGTGTGTGTGTGTGTGTGTGTGTGTGTGTGTGTGTGTGTGTGTGTGTGTGTGTGTGTGTGTGTGTGTGTGTGTGTGTGTGTGTGTGTGTGTGTGTGTGTGTGTGTGTGTGTGTGTGTGTGTGTGTGTGTGTGTGTGTGTGTGTGTGTGTGTGTGTGTGTGTGTGTGTGTGTGTGTGTGTGTGTGTGTGTGTGTGTGTGTGTGTGTGTGTGTGTGTGTGTGTGTGTGTGTGTGTGTGTGTGTGTGTGTGTGTGTGTGTGTGTGTGTGTGTGTGTGTGTGTGTGTGTGTGTGTGTGTGTGTGTGTGTGTGTGTGTGTGTGTGTGTGTGTGTGTGTGTGTGTGTGTGTGTGTGTGTGTGTGTGTGTGTGTGTGTGTGTGTGTGTGTGTGTGTGTGTGTGTGTGTGTGTGTGTGTGTGTGTGTGTGTGTGTGTGTGTGTGTGTGTGTGTGTGTGTGTGTGTGTGTGTGTGTGTGTGTGTGTGTGTGTGTGTGTGTGTGTGTGTGTGTGTGTGTGTGTGTGTGTGTGTGTGTGTGTGTGTGTGTGTGTGTGTGTGTGTGTGTGTGTGTGTGTGTGTGTGTGTGTGTGTGTGTGTGTGTGTGTGTGTGTGTGTGTGTGTGTGTGTGTGTGTGTGTGTGTGTGTGTGTGTGTGTGTGTGTGTTTTGTAGAATATTAGCATTAGCCCACGACTCTATTCGCGTAAATGTTTTAACCGAAGAAAAGAGCGGAGGAAGTTTCCATTAAAAAAATTAACTGATTATTTTGTTTTATCAATGACTTAGCGTATCTTCTTACAAGTTTTGTTGATTCGAATGAAGAGATGAAAATGTTAAAATATTTGCCCCGTTTACTTCACTTAGGAGTTGATCATAAAGAAATAGCTAGCCCATACCCGTTCTGAAATTTCAATTGAGATTTTTTTTCTAACCCTTTCTAGAAATTTCTTTATTGTCCGGACCTGAACTCAATTGTCAATTAATGTTAAGGTACACAAATTATTATCAAAATCACTTTAATCCTACTAATATTATAAAGGCGAAAGTTTGTAAGAATGTCTGGATGTATAGATAGATGTTTGTTACTCTTTCACGCAAAAACTACTGAACGGATTTCGATGAAATTTGGTACACGGGTAGATTATGTCCTGGATTAACACATAGGCTACTTTTTATCCCGGGAAAATATAAAGCGGGACTTTTATCCCGGAAAAACTCATTCACGCGGGCGGAGCCGCGAGCAAAAGCTAGTTTCTGCATAAATTAACAGCTGCTTCCCACTAGACTGATGAATTTCAGCGTGTCGAAATCCAATGCATGTTGCAAATAGAGCGGCAGGTGGTGGGTATCGGATGTGTCAATGTGGGGTGCGGCGGAGTCGCTGCAGGGTGGCTGCCGGCTGGTTACGTAAAGTCTGCAACGCTCGTCGGCCCATTGTCGCTCGCCCACGCGTTGCTTGCATTTTAGCTTAACTTTTATATTGGTCTACGTCCCGTTGTTCGTCACTGCAATAAGGTTTTTATTGCAACAACTCGAGATGAAGTAACCCCCCGCTGTTGTGCTAAGTACCTTGTTTCAAAAATACTACTTTTCTTTTGTTTGGTTCACAATTAAGAAATGGGGTCAATAAGGGAACTGTATTTGCCATGTCACGCGAATTTATTGTAGCCAATATTTTGGGAGAAACAAAAGTAGGGTGTAAGATTTAGTTACCAGAAATAATAACGAGCTTGAGCCAAAGGGGTCGTAAATAAGCTCGACAGTGTCAGCGTTCAGACCGACCGTCGGCTGTGGTTAACAGCCAGCCGACTGTAAAGTGGTGGAAACTGTGGCTTTTGATTTGCTACGATTTATTTAAATAGGTCGAGAACTCCGTGCCAACAATGTTGACGATTTCGTATCTGGGTTTTGCTTGAGTGTGTGAAATGAGTTTACTTGCACCTTGACCTCTGTTATGGTTTACTATTGGATTTTTTCTACAAAGAGGCGAAATTTTTTGCAATTCTTAATTTCGTGTCGTACAGTAAATGCCATTAAAACTAGAATTATATACAAGGTACAGCCTCTATTTCATACGTAATAATATATTATAATGCACGTATAAACAATGTTTAGTGAAATCATGGTCGTTATAATTCTAAATCACATTAAACCATTAATTAAAAAGTATAACGAAAGGTTTATTAATTATAATTCAACACTATTTTATTATGCCATTAATAAAATCGATGGCATAAATACAGTTTCGATTATTTATTATTAAAACAATATGTGATGATGTGCCCCAAAAACAAACCAATTACTGAATATTGGTGTAGTACAGAGTCTATATAATGGAACAACGTTTCCATTCAATAGTAAAATGCCTTTTTCTTTTGATAGCAAGCAGGAGTGAAATGATACTTCGATAAAAAATTTAGTTTTTCCTGGAAGTGCTTTCTCGTGATCATATTGTTAGCGTAACTTCTCTATTATCGTTTTGTTTTTTAATAACAGGAGACAGAAACTTGATTTGAATGTGAATAATACCTTAGTTTACATTTATGTATAGAAAAATATGTTCCTACGAGTTTATTGGTTTAACGTGATAAGTAGAAATGATTCGTTTTAATTTTATCTTATGTATCTCTAGTCGTTTTGAAGAAAGATATGAACACTTGGTTATAAATGTTACTAAACATTTGTAATAAAGTGTTCATATTATATTCAAATAACTTAAACATAGTTATACGTTTAAACTGGTACATTTCATTACAAGTCTTCCTTCACAAAGCTAGATTTAGATCTATCTAAGATCTAAGTCGCATTGTTTTACATTATTCCTGCTTAGATGTTCACCTAAAAGCTAAGTTCTTACCTGGCATTTCTCTAAGCCAGCACAACTGCGATAAAGCCGCCGTGAAATAGACGAGCGCTCGGGCTTTTAGGCAAATCAGCTAGCAGCAACCCTTAGCCAGTTTGTTGGACTAAATAGACTGCTCCCTTGAGGCAATAAATTCATCACGTTTTCTGCTCGAATGTATATTAAGTTACGGTGAATGTATATTAAGCGAAAAACTATCCGCCAGGTAAAATTGTCTAGCCAGCGTCGTATCTCATTTAACAATACCATGATTTATCTTTCCACGTAGACGTAAGAGACCAAGAGGTGTGAGGTGGTAATTAATGTTACTCTGAACATTTTGCCTATGAAATTAATTAAAGTTTTGATGTCTGGCTTACCACATTACAGCTGCCACTAGCAAAATTATTCGACGAAAAATACTTCTTTTGTTCTCAATAGAAATATGATTTAAGTTTCCCTCAGTGAAACTTCTAACTTCGGCTTAGTTTTCTTTAATTGGTTTCTTTAAAAATCCGCATTTAAGAGCCTATGTCAGGAACTTTAAGGACTTTTAAATTCAAATTTCTCGTAAACTACTAAGATCAGAAGTTAGATTTTTGGATATGTGTAAATTGAACATATAACTCAATAATATGTCAAAGCCAAAACACAATTGCTATAAATTTTCTCGATCGAAAAAAAAATCAAAGTTACCTCTGACATTTTCTTTAAACACGCTTTATCTCTAAATGGTGGAATATGTACATTCGTAACTTTATTTAAATACAATACATCAATTTTTTCAAAGTTTTATCAATACACAATTAAAATGAATTAAATAGTATAATCACAATTAAAAGAAAATTGTTTTGGCGCTTACGCCATTTCATTTCGGCATACGCGTGCGCCTCCCGTCACTTTCTCTCATCCGCGACGTCCAAATACGCCATCGCTGTTATGGGAGTGGCCCGTGCCGGCTTCAGTCGACCGGAATCTTTACTGACGACGGACGTGCGCTCGAAATTTTCGGACGCCTTCAAAGTTTGAATTGGCCGTCTAGTGTAGGGATTAGTCCGCGCTACCGCGCGGCAAATTTGACGGTGCCCTGGAAATTCTGTTTTATAGTGTATCCAGCTCACGTCCGTGTATCAATATAAAATTATAGGCTCTATTAGGTCTATAAGATAGGCAGCAAGCGTAATTATTACATCCTTTCAACTTTGTAAATTGTTTCTAGTCGGAGACCTGCTTTAGTTATATTTAGTGATCGGTACGCTGAGGTGCCGGGTTCGAATCCCTGATTGAAAAACAATAGTAACTGCTTTTTTTTTTTGTTATTTATACTGCCTCAGTGGTGTAGTTGTATTACGTTATGACTGCAATGCTGAGGTCTCGGGTTCGATCCCCGAGTCGGGCAGAGTGATATTGGATTTTTTTCTTTTCAGCCCGAAGTCTGGATTTTGAGCCCGAAATGGTGATAGGCTCGCCCCCTATCACATCATAGGACGGAATACGCACGACGGAAAGTGAGTGCACTAGTTGCGCCTCTGCCTACCCCTTCGGGGATAAAAGACGTGAGAGTATATGTATGTATTATTTATATTGCGTAATCCATAGCTAGGGACGCCCTGGAATGCCGGCCCAATTTTGTGTAAATGACGCTTGCGTGCCGCTCATACATTTAAAAAATTCGTATTTTGCATGTAAAGGCTGTTCAAATTTTTACACCATAAAATTATTTTAGTATGATTTTTTGTAGTACTCATTTATTTATACATTATGAATCAATAATAACTAAAATGTTAAGAGCCAATGTTAGAATTGGTATACACGGCGGCCATTTTGAATTTCTTTGTTTTAAGGCCAATCGACCCCAAAATCGATATCTGGGCAGGCCTTTAGGTATAAAAGACGGATCCAATGTTAGAATTAAAAAAAGTGACCGCCATTTTGAATTCCTTTGTTTTAAGGCCATTCGACCTCAAAATCGATATCTGGGCAGGCCTTTAGGTATAAAAGACGGATCCAATGTTAGACTTGAAAAAAGTGGCCGCCATTTTGAATTTCCTTGTTTTAAGGCTAATCGACCTCAAAATCTATATCTGGGCAAGCCTGTAGGTACAAAAGACGGATCCAATGTCAGATCTGAA
Organism: Lapara coniferarum; assembly: GCA_949316025.1. NCBI lineage: Eukaryota > Metazoa > Arthropoda > Insecta > Lepidoptera > Sphingidae > Lapara > Lapara coniferarum. Next base: position 29,746,611 of record OX438919.1, read on the forward strand.
AAAATTGGCCGCCATTTTGAATTTCTTTATTTTAAGGCCAATTGACCTCAAAATCGGTATCTGAGTACCACTTTAGTTACTAAAAGCAGATCCACCGTCAGAACTGAAAAAAGTGGCCGCCATTTTGAATTTCTTTGTTTTAAGGCTAATCGACCGCAAAATCGATATCTGGGTGTAACATTATTAACAAAAGAGTGATCCAATGTCAGAATTGAAAAAAGTAGCCACCATTTTGAAGTTTTTTGTATTAAGGCCAATCGAACTCAAAATCGATATCTGGGCATTGTTTTGTGCACAAAAGGCAGATGTAATGTTAGAATTTTAAATAAATAATAATAAGTAATAATAATAAGTTTATTGGCCAAAAAAAAAAAATTACAGTAAATTTACACTAAACACAGGCTGTAAAGAATTGACAGTATGAAAAGTTAAGCCTCCATGTGCCGAACTAGGTTAAAACCTGTATCTCAGCACACAGCGCCGTTCCCCACAGTTTTATAAAAGCCTCAAGAATTCATGTAAACAACTATTTTAATAAGCTTACAGCTAGATGTAGAAGTATAATGAACCTCTCTGAATGTGTATATGTTGCGTGTGTGAGTGTGAGTGAGTGTATGTGTGAGACAGAGAGGGTGTGTGCATGGTTTAAAACCAAATCGGCATGTATTTGTAAATAACAAAACCAATAACTTACGTATAGAACCTTAGTACTCAAAATAATAACTTAAATAAATATATTTATATAAATATATATATATAATACATGTAACATATGTAGGTAACATAGGAACAGTATATTATTTTAGAACTGTCAAGAGTTCTTCTGTGTCGTCGTAACCCAGCGTTAACAACCAAGATAATGTTTTCATTTTGCATAATGTTTTATTTAATGCATATATAGCAATTAGATTATTAACTTTATTATAAATAAATGGTCCAAAAGAACAATAAAATTTCCGGACAAAAGACGTACAATAAGGTTTCGAAACTTCACAGACTCTGTTTTTCATGCGGTTTATATTCTTCTGGGGATCAAATTTAATCTCACTGTGTTGCTTAACGATAATACCTAAAATAAATAACTGCCTAACTGTAAGAACTTTACAGTTTTCATAAAGGCATTTGGTTGGGTAAAGAAAAGTGCGATTGGTGCTAACCTTAAGTATAGCACGCTGGGCGCGCTCCAAACGTATCAGGGTAGAGGCAGGAGCGCCACCCCAAGATGTTATACAATACGAGATCAGCGATTGGCAGAGTGCATGATAAATCTGTATTATAATTTTATGATCAGCAACGCGTCTCAGTCTTTTAAAGACTGTAATCAGTTTACGGACTCTTCCAGTGACTAGCTCAATATGACTCTTGAAATTTAATTGTGAATCTAAAGTAACACCTAAGTATTTAATTTCGTCAACATGTTCCAGTTTGTTACAGTGACAATTGACAGACTGATAGGCATTGCAGCTGTGAGCCACTAAATTAAGATTTTCAAATTCGTTCCCATTAATACTACGAATAGAAAATGTCATATACTTCGTTTTGTCGGCATTGAGAGTGAGAACGTTTTCGGTCAGCCATCTGAATACAGTGTTAAGGGAATTTTGAGCAGCACGGAAGACTTCATGCCAGCTATCGGCTGAGAACAAGAGTACGGTATCATCTGCATAAGAAACCAGTGAGCAATTCAATAGTTTTAGGGAACATAACTCATTTATATATATAAGAAACAGGGTAGGTCCAAGAACACTACCTTGAGGGACTCCAAAGGTAACAGGTAAGCTATCACTTGTGAAAGCATCAATTACGGTGGATTGTCTTCGATCAAAGAGATAACTTTTAAATAGATCTAATTGAGTGCCCCGCACACCTACAGCTGCTAGTTTTCTTAATAGTAAGGGGATAGACACCGTGTCAAAAGCCTTCGCGAGATCCAAAAATAACGCTAAACATTTTTTACGTTGATCTAAATTAATTGCTATAAAGTTAGTAACATTATGGACGGCGTCGGAGGTAGACCTAGCACTGCGAAATCCAAATTGATTATTGGAGAAATAATTGTTATTTTCCATATATTTAACTAGTCTAGAATTAATCAACTTTTCTAAAAGTTTGGAAATGGCTGGCAACAGTGAAATGGGTCTATAATTTGTGATACGGTGTCTATCTCCGCCCTTGTGAATGGGAATAACTATTGATCTCTAAAGGCCGCCATTTAGATTTATTTTTCTTTAAAGGCTATTGGCTTTAAAATCAAAATCCGCTGGACATGACTGGCCACAAACTCTAATAGGTATAAAGGAGAAGGCCGAAATTGGGCTAGACCTTACACTTTTGAAGCATGTATTCTTCTATTTTTATGTCTTCCATTTAAAAATATCCCACCAAAAACATAAATGTAAAAAAGGATAGCCAAGTTCAATACCAAAATTATGCTTAGCTGTGGGCTTCGCCGCAAAAAGAATGGAGATCTAAATGTGTGCCAAGTTTTATGCAAAATCTAAATATGTATTTATAGGAACAAAATAACATTATGAACAAGTATTAAATTCTATTTGTTTGCTTTATTGAATACCTATAGTAGTTGCTGGTATTTACAAATATGAGATCTTTTACATTTATGTTTTTGGTGGGATATCATTACTTTTTGTAAAGAAAACTAGGTAGGTATTGAGTTGTGTGGTGCCGCGCGCCGCCGACGACACACCGTTGGCCGGCTGTTTAGCGCGTATTACAAGTGTTTTTTTATGGGGACACCACAAATGTTTTGGCTTAACTTTATCTTTATATTTCTGTTACAAAGCAAATATAATAAAACATATATTGGGATTGTTTCAAATATTTGCTTGTAACGGTTCCAACGCTACCATTAAAAATATTTTTTTTTTATGTGGACCCCTGTATTTTTAACTTTTTTTATTTTTAGATTTTTTCTTACGCTTACACATAATTACCGAGCTGGATTCCAAATTTCATCCTTCTAGGTCATCTGGAAGTAGGTTAGGTTTAGATACTATAAGTCTGTCAGTCAGTACAAAAATTTACGATTTTGACCTTCATATCTTTATAACCGTTTGAGCTAGCTTCATGAAATTTGGGCTTCTAGATGTCCTTATAGATATAATTAAACTCACAGAGTTTTATGTGTTTACTTTAAATAGGTTTTGAGTTATAGAAAGGTGAAAAGTGGCACCAAGTGGTTCGTGTAATATTACGCACGGCGCTGGCACCAACTTAGAGCGTTGGTTACATACTCAAAGAATACCAAGCATGTATAACAAGAATAATATTGACATAATAGTATTAATAATTCTTTGGGGGAGACCTATGTGCAATAGTAGCCTTTTAAAGGCTGAAAAAGAATAAAAATTAAAAACTATAGGTATTTTAGAAATTAAACTAAAAAGACATTTTCAATTTTTGGGATATTTAATATTGGTCGATATTATTTAATTTTACTGGCAACTTTGTTCAGCGCTCCCGACGTAATGTCAAATTGAAATACATTATTGACTCACTAACACTCTAGCTTCACACCTCGCCTCGTGGCTCGTATTGTGTTCGGCGTACCACTCGCGCGAGAGTGTAAATGAGCCATTATATATTTATATCAGTCCTCGTCGATTCCATGTGATATGTTCAATTCTGGTTATTGTCTAAGCTAGCTCTGTTCACTATTCAATAGGGCAATCCAATGGGCAATGGTTAGGTACTGTGAACATCTTATGTCATCAGGTAAAAAAAGTTATTCACCGAAAAATGATTTAGAAGCTCTACTCTACAGCGGTTATTTCTTTACTCCCATTGGACAGACAGATTTTTCTTTCTCATTTGGAAATAGTTCTAATATAACTATAAAATAATGCATAAATTATCTCTGTAACACTAAGCCCAAAGTTCTATGAAGTTTTTCCCGTCTCTTTTTAAAATATGGCCATCATTATTTTTCATTCAGTTCAATAAGGATATCGGAGCTTTGTTATATTGCAAAACAAAAACAAATGCCTTAGAATTGAAGAAGTAGCTGTTGCAGTAAACATCAGTCTATTCTTCTGTACAAAATATCAAAAACATTTAAAAAATTGTAAGTAATTAACATTTCAAATTCTCTATAAGCATAAGTACCCGCGTAGTAAGAATGACCTTGCTATATTTTTCTTACCCCACGTTACATACAGTTCAAATTAAAAATTATAAAAATTATCTAGATAGGTAGCGGCCGCCTTCAACATTTGTAACATTTATATCCTATATAGTGACTATTCAACCATAATAATGTAATCAATCTTCATATCAAGCTATGTAATTTTATAGCATTGCATAAATTTCGAACATCCTTTACATACAAAATTCGATTTTTAAATTGTATGGTGGCACTAGAGTGAAGCATCATTTATGTAAAATAGACCTGACATTCCAGGGAAGAAGTTTCATCGTGAATGACTTGTCGAAACTACCTTGATGTCGCAACTCGTACTTGTATTACGTGCCCGGTACGGCCTCCACGCTCAGGTCTCGGGTTCGAATCCCGCGTCGGGCAAATACTATTTTTTTCTGTCCAGTATCAACTCGGTCTGTTGAATTGGGCCCGGTATGTGGCAATAAGCTCGTCTCCTATTTGATAAGACCTAAAATAGCTAACGAAATGTGAGGAGAAAAGGTGTGATGCTATGTTTGACTGCCTCCAAGGCGTAGTAGCACACACGATACGCCTATTGTGCTGAGGTCCCGGGTTCGAATCCCTAATCGGGCTGAAAAATAGTGACTGCATTTATTGTATTATTATTTATTTTATGTCCACCAAAGTTAGGAAAGTCCACAAGAATAAATCAAAGCAAAGCAAAATATAATTTAAAACATATTATAGAAGTTTCATACTGCTTTGCTTTTTACCTATATACAGACCTACATAGGGGTAAGACTCGAACCTACCACCACATCAAATTTTATCTTGCCAACAAAAGTCAACTATAAGTGAATAATACTTTCGATGAGTTTAGATAACTTACAATGTCATTTTACATAATGTTCAAGTAATTAGGTAGATAATAGTGACATAATAATGGTTCTATAAACGAATTAAAATAAATTCTATGTTTTATAAGTTATAAATTTATTAGAAATTATAATAACTATAATAGTTACAACACAGACATGCATTTGCAATGACGATCTTTTCGCGGGCTTGAGTGCAACGACCCGTGGCAACGACGCGATGCGACGAGGGCCGAGGCGCGCGATCTATCTCAGCGGGGCCGTGCGGCGCCTCGCATTTGAAATACGCTAAGTCACGCCCATCACGATTCCATATGTTTTTCACATAGGCTCTTAACAAACTCTCCCATAGGCGCTCTAACAAGGGCCGTCGTAGCTGGCCATTTGTACAACGAACTCAAATAAATAACAAAGTATACGTGTATACAAAGTATATGCAAATTTAAACGAAGCTGAGTCATAATAAAGTACACTTTCCTCAACATAATTATGCCAAGCCACCGGAATCGGGTCAAAAACTTGTGAGTAACTTAAAATTGCGATCTCTGAATGCTTTACTACGCATCAACAGTGTTGTAATTATGTGCTGAGATTTCGGAACGCTAGGAATTGACCCAGTTGTGGGCGATCCCCTTTACGGTTAAATCCCTAACGGGATGTTCTCTGGATGGGTTGGGTCACTGTTGCTTTTATATTAAACTAGCGGCCCCGACAGACGTTGTCCTGCCCTAAAAAGGTAACTAAAATGGCTATTAAAAAATAAGGGTTGATCGTAGAGGGGTGAAAATTTAGGGTTGTAGGTATTTTTGTATGCTGTATCATAAAAAAATTAAAACAAAAAATTTTGTCTGAAAAATAAAAAAAAAAAATTGGGGGTGGTCCACCCTTAACATTTGGGGGGATGAAAAATAGATGTTGGCCGATTCTCATAGATACCGGATAAGCACAAAAAATTTCATCAAAATCGGTCAAGCCGTTTCGGAGGAGTATGGCAACGAAAACTGTGACACGAGAATTTTATATATATAGATTTTCTACTTATTTCTGTAACTCACCAAATTAACCTAATTATTTTGGTATTATCAAAGTTTGATTCTTGGTTAAAAGTATGTTCATACTTAGAAAGTTTTTATAAGACAATATTCCTGTTATCAAATCGGATTATAGCTTCTATGATCTAGTCTTTTGTAATTGTGTTACGTTACTAAGTACCTATCTTTGGTTTTTATTATAAGAAACTTTTGCCCGCGGCTCCGCCCGCGGTAATAAGTTTTTCTGGGATAAAAGTATATAATATGTACATATAAACCTTCCTCTTGAATCACTCTATCTATAAAAAAAAACCGCATCAAAATCCGTTGCGTAGTTTTAAAGATCTAAGCATACATATGGAAAGACAGACAGACAACGGGAAGCGACTTTGTTTTATACTTTGTAGTGATTAACAAATGGTAACTGCCTTTGCGAAATAAAATATAATATGAAAGGAAAGTATTTTATAAATTGATAATAACTTTCTCGTGTTTCAAAATGTTGCAAATTGGCATATTTCAGTTACACGTCACACAATGTATGAGGGAAATAACCGAGTCGGTCGCTCAATTAAATTGAAATACGCGTGGGTTTAACTGTTGAAACGGGATTTGGGAGCTGCGGCCGAGTAATTCGGGCTACCCTCGTCGTTCTCCCGTAGTTTAATTAAACCACGCTAAATTATAAATGTGAACAGAGACAATTAACGTTGGCTTTGTACCTTTTTTCTCTATGTATAGATATAATTATACTTATATACATCAGACGGCTCTTTATGATGCGAAGGCTGAATTTTAGATCATAAAGCTTCTCTCGTTTCTCGTTCCAAATAACCCTTTATTGTGACGATCATTAATATAGTGTAATGTGTTAGGCTCCTGTTGATTTGAATTACATTAAAAAAACAACTCGTCGACATTTTAATTTGAGCTAAGGATTTCACAGCATACAGCTGAATATGTAATTAATAAACTCGCCGTCGAAATCAGCGCAATGCGGATTCTCGGTGTTTGAGAAAAGCGTATATTCACAGCTGGAATATTTTTTACCGAGATATAATTTACGACACAGTCGTTGCTTCGACTATGGGAGGTAAAAGTGTACGCGAAAATTTCGCACCGGAGATGGGCGCAACCTATGCCGGGAAGCCAATACGGCTGATGTTATCAGAGTAGGGTTCGATTGAAATACGTGACATGCCTCCCTGCCGCCTCCCACAGCACTCCGTAATACGAAAATAGTACGGCCCGCGTGCGAGTTAATTAACTATTGGGGGATCGTTTGATTTACGTAATTCGCTGTATGAGCTGGCGTAACGCTTGTTATTTTTCAATAACTCAGTGTACAAGTTAATTTAATTGGGGCAGCTCGTTACGCGCAGCGACCGAATTTTCAGATATTTATTTTACTCGAACGTGTTTGAGTTATGAATATTGGTTTATTTTTAGGGCTTATTTCACTGTTTTCAGGATTTTGTAGCCAAAAATAAACCATTATTTTTACGCTATGTTTGTGTGTCCGAGATGTCCATATCTTTTTTTTTTATATAAACTTTAGTAAACTTATGAACTCTATAACGCCAATAGGTAACTTCTAAGATGTTTATGAGTAATTACAAATTAATCTTACCGCCTCTACAAAATGTAGACTTGAAAATAAGTTAACTTAGAAGTCAATAGTTAAGTAAAGAAAATAGTTTACGAAATACCCGCCAAAGTTATGTGTATTTTAACTCGAAACTGTTTAGGAAAAACCGCATAAACAATTTTTCTCACTAAGACTTTGGTCTTCAATGTTTTATTTTACCATTCCCCGATAATTTTGTTCGCCATTTTCGGTACACATATATATCTCAAGTATCTTAAAGGAATATACTATTGGTAACGCATACATTACAGAGCTTCACCTTTTCCAAGTTTAAACGATAACATACTTTCGGTTCAAGGCAAAAAGAATTTATTGTTAGTAAACTGAGATATGGTTATCGTCGGAGCCTTTTGTCTGAGCCAGTGGCCCTCATCGTGTCTAGCTTGCGAATTAACAGACTGCCTGGATACAAACAGAATGTTTCCAAGCAAATTGGATGAGTCCTTTTTATAGTGCGACCGTTGCGTATAAACAAAATTGCCTTTTTATCTCAACGTCGTGTTATAAGAGACTGTGGAACACGGGTGAAATTTTAATGTATAGATTTATAAATCTAGTGGCTGCTCAATGACATGACTAATATCATAGAACAATCCTTATGTTATTTTTTGTATGAAGGAGCTTGTATCGATGTTGAATATTTTCGCTTATTGTAATGACGTTTTCACTTTCAGCTGTATCGCATAAGGCATTAAGTTGATTGAAGAATGTTTTTATTAATAAAAATGAACGTAACACATTTCCATACATCGTTGGTATGCTAATTGTAGTATATTTTGCCCGAACCGTTTCATCACATAATAGCATGTATTTGTTTGTATAAGCTTCAATACACGCCTCCCCGCACGAAAAGGTAATTTAAAATATGACATCGCACATTTCCATTCCAACAAGTAATAACAGTTTATCGTTGAGTCACAATTTAAACCGGGAGGTGGGACCCTACAACCGGAAGTTCCATATAAACAATCAGTTGTTTCGTTCCTATGTGATTAAGTTAAATCAGGATAACTGCGTTGGCGTCGAGGATTCAATAAACGTACATCGTGAATTTGAACCTTACTTGCTCACATTTATACGCTGTACTAAGGTTGTGGGTGTTATGATACCTTCCACACGTGCAACATACGAGTATAGACAACTTTTCTCGCCGTTATAAGGTCATCTATAAATACACGTCTCTATAACGGTAACATAAAGATCAGACGTTCGCATTATCATCTTAAACATTAGCTAAAATAAAATTATAATTAATGCTTCGATAACTTGATATAACATTAAGAGCCTATGTGAAAAACATATGGAATCGTGATGGGCGTGACTTAGCGTATTTCAAATGCGAAGCGCCGCACGGCCCCGTTGCGATAGATCGCGCGCCTCGGCCCTCGTCGCATCGCGTCATTGTCACAGGTCGTTGCACTCAAGCCCGCGAAAAGATCGTCATTGCAAATGCATGTCTGCGTTGTAAATATTATAGTTATTATAATTTCTAATAAATTTATAACTTATAAAACATAGAATTTATTTTAATTCGTTTATAGAACCATTATTATGTCACTATTAACTACCTAATTACTTGAACATTATGTAAAATGACATTGTAAGTTATCTAAACTCATCGAAAGTATTATTCACTTATAGTTGACTTTTGTTGACAAGATAAAATTTGGTGTGGTGGTAGGTCCGAGACCTACCCCTACGTAGGTTTGTATATAAAAAGCAAAGCAGTATGAAACTTCTTATTTTATTTTTTTTATTTATAATACTTTATTGTACACGTACAATAGAAAAATACAGTATATCCACTAGAAATAAAGTACAATGGGCGGTCTTTTGGTGGACACAAAATAAATAATAATACAATACATGCAGTAACTATTTTTCGGCCCGACTCGGGATTCCAACCCACGACCTCAGCGCAATAGGCGTATCGTGTGTGCAATACGCCTTGGAGGCAGTCAAACATAGCATCACACCTTTTCTCCTCACATTTCGTTAGCTATTTTAGGTCTTATGAAATAGGGGACGAGCTTATTGCCACATACCGGGCCCAATTCAACAGACCGAGTTGATACTGGACAGAAAAAAATAGTATTTGCCCGACCCGGGATTCGAACCCGAGACCTCAGCGTGGAAGCCGTACCGGGCGCGTAATACAACTACGAGTTGCGACATCACGGTAGTTTCGGCAAGTCATTCACGATAAAGCTTCTTCCCTGGAATGTCAGGTCTATTTTACGTAAATGATGCTTCACTCTAGTGCCACCATACAATTGAAAAATCGAATTTTGTATGTAAAGGATGTTCGAAATTTATGCACTATAAAATTACATAGTTTGATATGAAGATTGATTACATTATTATGGTTCAATAGTCACTATATAGGATATAAATGTTAGAAATGTTGAAGGCTGCCGCTACCTATCTAGATCATTTTTATAATTTTTAATTTGAACTGTATGTAATGTGGGGTAAGAAAAATATAGCAAGGTCATTCTTACTACGCGGGTACTTATGCTTATAGAAAATTTGAAATATTAATTACTTACAATTTTTAAAATATTTTTGATATTTTCTACAGAAGAATTGACTGCTGTTTGCTGCCACAGCTACTTCTTCAATTCCAAGGCATTTTTTTTTGTTGTGCAATATAACAAAGCTCCGATATCCTTATTGAACTGAATGAAAAATAATGATGGCCATATTTTAAAAGGAGACGGGCAAAACTTCATAGAACTTTGGGCTTAGTGTTACAGAGATAATTTATGCATTATTTTATACTTATATTAGAACTATTTCCAAATGAGAAAGAAAAATCTGTCTGTCGAATGGGAGTAAAGAAATAACCGCTGTAGAGTAGAGCTTCTAAATCATTTTTCGGTGAATAACTTTTTTTACCTGATGACATAAGATGTTCACAGTACCTAACCATTGCCCATTGGATTGCTTTATTGAATAGTGAACAGAGCTAGCTTAGACAATAACCAGAATTGAACATATCACATGGAATCGACGAGGACTGATATAAATATATAATGGCTCATTTACACTCTCGCGCGAGTGGTGAGCCGAACACAATACGAGCCACGAGGCGAGGTGCAAAGCTAGAGTGTTAGTGAGTCATTAATGTATTTCAATTTGACATTACGTCGGGAGCGCTGAACAAAGTTGCCAGTAAAATAAAATAATATTGACCAATATCCCAAAAAGTGAAAATGTCTTTTTAGTTTAATTTCTAAAATACCTATAGTTATTAATTCTTATTCTTTTTCAGCCTTTCAAAGGCTACTATTGAACATAGGTCTTCCCCAAAGAATTATTAATAATATGTCAATATTATTCTTGTTATACATGCATGGTATTTGAGTATGTAACCAACGTTCTAAGTTGGTATGTGACATAAACGATGATAAAATAAATAATGGAAGAAAAATTCCAAGACGAAATAAGTTTTAAATCGATACTACTAAATTCGTGTTAATAATAATATTAATAATAATAAGTTTATTTATCATAACAAAGTTTTGGCGTTTACAATATGTGGTCGCTGGAGCCTCCTTTTAAGCATAAGTGCCTGTATTAGGAGACACTATTAAACTAGATATTACTACTTTTAGTTTTGTATATAAGAATAAAATTAATAAAATCTTAAAATCAAAACATATAAAAATTATGCCGTAGATGGTATGTATAGTGCATGTGTGTGTTTGCGCGTGTGTGTGTGTGCGCGTGTGTGTGTGTGCGTGTGTGTTTGTGTGTGTGCGTGGATGTGTGTGTGTGTGTGTGTGTATTATGTTAATCATCGCAATAAAGCTTCTGTTTCCTCATAAGTAAGTGAGATTATCCAATTTTTTATAGATTTTTTACAATTATAGTAAACTTTACCGCAGATATCCAACTCCTTATGAATTTTGTTGAACAGTTGGGCTGAACATTTAGCAAATTGTATATCTGCAAGGGTTGTATTTGATTTTGGTCTTTTAGCAACCATATCTTTCCTTCTTTTAGTTTGATTGTCTTGTCCATACTGAATAGTTTTGTGCTTTCTTAGTACATAACTAGTAACATTGTAGAGGACAGCCTGATGATATCGATACAGGAAGTTAGTTATAATTCATAAAATAATTTATTTTCTTTCCCCTTTGTAATACAATCTAATCTAGACACGCGGCAGTGTGTCAAGCTACATCCAAGCAAAGGAACTGGCTAGCCAGCGCCGTGTGTAATATTACACGAACCACTTGGTGCCACTTTTCACCTTTCTATAACTCAAAACCAATTTAAAGTAAACACATAAAACTGCGTGAGTTTAATTATATTTATAAGGACATCTAGAAGCCCAAATTTCATGAAGTTAGCTCAAACGGTTATAAAGATATGAAGGTCAAAATCTTAGGACTTATAGTATCTAAACCTAACCTACTTCCAGATGACCTAGAAGGATGAAATTTGGAATCCAGCTCGGTAATTATGTGTAAGAGTAAGAAAAAATCTAAAAATAAAAAAGGTAAAAAATAGAGGGTCCCCATCCAAAAAAAATATTTTTTAATGGTAGCGTTGGAACCGTTACAAGCAAATATTTGAAACTATCCCAATATATGTTTTATTATATTTGCTTTATAACAGAAATATAAAAATAAAGTTAAGCCAAAACATTTGTGGTGTCCCCATACAAAAAATTTGTAATACGCGCTAAACAGCCGGCCAACGGTGGGTCGTCGGCGGCGCGCGGCACCACACAACTCAATACCTACCTAGTTTTCTTTACAAAAAAGTAATGATATCCCACCAAAAACATAAATGTAAAAGATCTCACATTTGTAAATACCAGCAACTATTATAGGTATTCAATAAAGCAAACAAATAGAATTTAATACTTGTTCATAATGTTATTTTGTTCCTATAAATACATATTTAGATTTTGCATAAAACTTGGCACACATTTAGATCTCCATTCTTTTTGCGGCGAAGTCCACAGCTAAACATAATTTTAGTATTGAACTTGGCTATCCTTTTTTACATTTATGTTTTTGGTGGGATATGTCAGCGGTCATGTCCAGCGGATTTTGATTTTAAAGCCAATAGCCTTTAAAGAGAAATAAATCTAAATGGCGGCTTTTTTTTTAATTCTAACATTACATCTGCCTTTTGTGCACAAAACAATGTCCAGATATCGATTTTGAGTTCGATTGGCCTTAATACAAAAAACTTCAAAATGGCGTCTACTTTTTTCAATTCTGACATTGGATCACTCTTTTGTAAATAATGTTACACCCAGATATCGATTTTGCGGTCGATTAGCCTTAAAACCAAGAAATTCAAAATGGCGGCCACTTTTTTCAGTTCTGACAGTGGATCTGCCTTTACTAACTAAAGTGGTGCTCAGATACCGATTTTGAGGTCAATTGACCTTAAAATAAAGAAATTCAAAATGGCGGCCACTTTTTTCAGATCTGACATTGGATCCGTCTTTTGTACCTACAGGCCTGCCTAGATGTCGATTTTGAGGTCGATTGGCCTTAAAACAAAGAAATTCAAAATGGCGGCCACTTTTTTTAATTCTAACATTGGATCCGTCTTTTGTACCTAGGGGCCTGCACAGATATCGATTTTGAGGTCGATTAGCCTTAAAACAAAGATATTCAAAATGGCGGCCACTTTTTTCAAGTCTAACATTGGATCCGTCTTTTATACCTAAAGGCCTGCCCAGATATCGATTTTGAGGTTGAATGGCCTTAAAACAAAGAAATTCAAAATGGCGGTCACTTTTTTAATTCTAACATTGGATCCGTCTTTGGTACCTACAGGCTTGCCCAGATATCGATTTTGAGTTCGATTGGCCTTAAAACAAAGATATTCAAAATGGCGGCCACTTTTTTCAATTCTAACATTGGATCCGTCTTTTGTACCTAAAGGCCTGCACAGATATTGATTTTGAGGTTGATTAGCCTTAAAACGAAGAAATTCAAAATGGCGGCCACTTTTTTCAAGTCTAACATTGGATCCGTCTTTTATACCTAAAGGCCTGCCCAGATATCGATTTTGAGGTCGATTGGCCTTAAAACAAAGAAATTCAAAATGGCGGCCATGTATACCAATTCTAACATTGGCTCTTAACATTTTTTTGATTTGATTTGATTTGATAATGTATAAATAAATGAGTACTACAAAAATTCATACTAAAATAATTTTATGGTGTAAAAATTTGAACAGCCTCTACATGCAAAATACAAATTTTTCAAATGTATGAGCGGCACGCAAGCGTCATTTACGCAAAATTGGGCCGGCATTCCAGGGCGTCCCTAGCTATGGATTACGCAATATAAATAATACATACATAGACTCTCACATCTTTTATCCCCGAAAAGGTAGGCAGAGGCGCAACTAGTGCACTCACTTTCAGTCGTGCGTATTCCGTCCTATGATGTGATAGGGGGCGAGCCTATCGCCATTTCGGGCTCAAAATCCAGAATTCGGGCTGAAAAGAAAAAAATCCAATATCACTCTGCCCGACTCAGGGATCGAACCCGAGACCTCAGCATTGCAGTCATAACGTAATACAACTACACCACTGAGGCAGGATAAATAACAAAAAAAAAGCAGTGACTATTGTTTTTCAATCAGGGATTCGAACCCGGCACCTCAGCGTACCGATCACTAAATATAACTAAAGCAGGTCTCCGACTAGAAACAATTTACAAAGGTGAAAGGATGTAATAATTACGCTTGCTGCCTATCTTATAGACCTAATAGAGCCTATAATTTTATATTGATACACGGACGTGAGCTGGATACACTATAAAACAGAATTTCCAGGGCACCTTCAAATTTGCCGCGCGGTAGCGCGGACCAATCCCTACACTAGACGGCCAATTCGAACTTTGAAGGCGTCCGAAAATTTCGAGCGCACGTCCGTCGTCAGTAAAGATTCCGGACGACTGAAGCCGGCACGGGCCACTCCCATAACAGTGATGGCGTATTTGGACGTCGCGGATGAGAGAAAGTGACGGGAGGCGCACGCGTATGCCGAAATGAAATGGCGTAAGCGCCAAAACAATTTTCTTTTAATTGTGATTATACTGTTTAATTCATTTTAATTGTGTATTGATATAAACTTTGAAAATATTGATTTATTGTATTTAAATCAAGTTACGAATGTATATATTCCACCATTTAGAGATAAAGCGTGTTTAAAGAAAATATCAGAGGTAACTTTGAATTTTTTTTCGATCGAGAAAATTTATAGCAATCGTGTTTTGGCTTTGACATATTATTGAGTTATACGTTCAATTTACACATATCCAAAAATCGAACTTCTGATCTTAGTAGTTTACGAGAAAATTGAATTTAAAAGTCCTTAAACTTCCTGACATAGGCTCTTAAATACATCGTTTAACAACATTATCTTTAGTAAATCAAAAGCGTCACATTGCTCGTCCGACAATCTGGTAAATGAACGTTAATGACTAAAATGAGTTTAATTCTAATTGCCGATGATTCATCGCCTGACCGCTGCATAAAGCTGCGACCCCGGCGTCCGGCTTTTAATAGTCGAGGTTTGCATACTTTCCTGCTCTTTCACACGCGAATAATGGCGCGGCTTTCATAATTTTACTACGAAACACGCTGGTAATTGGGTCAGCTAATGGACACATCGTAGAACACTTTAATGCTCATAGGTAGTGCATGACCTTTATTAGGTCTCGACATTGGTGTGCAGGACCGGCGCATCCCGCTATTGGTTGATTATTATAGTTTTGATAGCGTGGTAATTTTCAAATTTTCTTCCGTCAAGACTGCGATAATGAACTTTAATTAGGTTAGGGAAAGATGATATCTTTCAATTATACTTATCAAGCTGTTTTTAATGATAAGATAATGTTATCTTTTTATCTTGTAGGAAATGCAACATAATTAGTAGTTTCTCCTTTATTAATTTACAAACCTTTAAAACTGCGACAACAACTAATCGAAGTTAACAAACTCTGCTCTAAGTACTGATGCGGAGCCGAGATTGTGTTCACTATTGTCATCAGGTTTTCCAATACACTTTGTCTAAGAAATTGTACTATAAGATACACCCATATGCTAACTAAAGACAATATATTACCAGTTCAATTTATCCAACGTATATACAGAGTATCAAAAGTGATATTTTCCAAAACTATCGCATGAATAATGTTAGCTCCAAAATCCCATGATCTCACATCAAACGGACCTTTGCGAGCGCACGCCGTCAGCCCTGCCTCCATATAAATTGAATAATGGCCAGCTCGCCTCAACTAAGTGGATGCTATTTTGCTTTACGTGCTCTATTCTATACTAGCCTTAGGCAGTTATGAAGGGAATAGCGTGTTTTGGGATGTGCTGCTGTTTCTGTTTTATACATTGCCTACATTTTGGTTAAAAATGTTAATTCCTCATAAGTAAGAGGCTATTACGCTAATTACTGGATACAATGGTACTTAAGTGATAATTAATCTATTAAAAGCCATACAGTTATAATTATGTAACAAGTTTTAGAAGTGATAATCACATTAGGGATTAGCTGCACAGATACAACTGTTTTATAATGCAGTGGCGAAAATTGGCACCTTCGCCTGCCACATTCCCATTTGCCTATTTTGAATAAAATAACACAAAAAATCACACATTATTTTATTTTATTTAATTTTGTATTTATGGTTTCTGAGGTCTGGGTGCGACAGGAATACTTGAATTATACTGTGTTTATGACTTTGGGTGTGTCTCGTTTATTGTCGTGCAAGTTGTATTATATTTTGAGTCTATATGTATGTATAGACTCTATACTGTCTCGGTGGCCTATTGTATTGCAGTACTTCAGTTTCTACTATCCGCCTTATGTCTGGAACTTGTGCCCCTATATGTTGATAAGCTGGTCCCCTTACATCATGAGATGGAATACATATGGCAAAAAGTGGATGCATTAGTTAAGCATCTGCTTACCCTTTAGGGAATAAAAGGCGTATATGTGTATAATAATATATATCCTAGTAACATATCAATGAAAAACTTATCGCGTCATAATTGGAAAAAGTTGTGTTAATTAATATTCGTATTGTTTGCAGGCGCAAAGCGACGACGACGATGTCGGCCCGGACGACGTCAACGTTGCCGTCGAAGGCGGCTTCATGGATGAGTTCTTCAGTGAGGTAAGTGTCTTTTGTTCACGTCTCCTTGACTTACTATATTCTTAACCTGCTAATGATAGACAGCTTGTTCATAAAGTATAAAAGTAAAAGCCATAGTAGTTTCACAAAACAACTGTTGTAATATAGGCCAAAGTAACAATGATTGACTAACTACTGAAGAAACACGCTGTTAAATGCTTTGAAACGCAAAAAAATATAAGTGTATATTTTTAGGGCCGCGCTTTATATCTACTATACCAATAATAGTTCACTAATTATAATATAATAATATTAATAATAATACCAGCCTTGTAGTATATACTGTCCCACTGCTGGGCACGGGCCTCCTCTACTGTTGAGAGGGTTTAGGCCTTGGTCCACCACGCTGGCCTAGTGCGGGTTAGTAGACTTCACATACCTTCGAAATATAAAACAAACGTATATTTTTTTTTGTTACTCGCTAAAATAATTACAAAAGAAAATGTATTTAAAAATTCGTAAAGATCATAATGATAAAAATTGTTGAGTGGAGTGTAGAGATGAGTGCGGAAAGCAGTGTTACTTGACACGACATTGGGCACGATACGCAAAGTGGAGAGGTTCTTCACTCTGGGATCCTGACTACCATGCCGCGGTGGATTACTCTTTGGCTCTAATGATTCTTCCAGTGAATTTTCCTCTTATGAATAAATATCAGTAAAAAATGTATAAACCCAAATATTTTGCAACGAAAGTTATGGGGTATTGCAAAATATACACTAGACGCCATCTTATTCATCAAGTTGACGACGAGTTAGTATATGGTGAAGATTAATAATTATAATTAACAATGACTAATATACATATCAAAAAATCAGACTTACGTACAAATGTTTCAATAAAAAAATCTAATCAATGCTGTTAGCATTCAAAAATGCACTGAAGAATTTGAAGGTTGTGGTCCTAACCACTTAACCATGGGATATTTATGGGCTAATTACCTAGGATTATGTAGAAAATTCTTACACGTAGTATTTTGAGAATTTCACTAGTTTCATTCTTCGCTAACTAAGTTTTATTATCGTCATGACGAACCCAAAATGGCGTCTGATATGAACACTTATTTTTTGTAGCCTAATATTGCCGTCATCGTATAGTTTACAGTCTGTAAAAACATATGATTTTGAGTGCGGTTTTACGAATTCAAACAATTTTTTACGCTTCCTAGTGATTTCACTGATGGTAGGTCTCTTATGTAAGAGTCCGTCTGGGTGGGTACCACCGCCATGTCTATTTCTACCGCCAAGCAGCAGTGTGCATGCACTCTTGTGTTTCGGTTTGAAGGAAATTGCAGCCAGTGTAACTAGTGAACATAATGAGACTTAACGCCTTATGTCTCAGGACGACGAGCGCAGTGGAATGCCACACAGTACGTACTTTGTAAGTCGAGGTGCTGCATGAAGTTGCTACTGTTTATGGTCGGTCGTATCGTTAACCATCAGGCGAACGGCATGCTCGTCTCGTTATTCAATGCAATAAAAAAACAAAAAAGCTTCTGTGATTTTACAATTATAAATGGTATAAAAAATAAATTGCAAAAATAAATTGCTCACGGTTTCAATTCCTTTAAAATCAGCAGAAAGCGTTGTCGCCGGGTCGTACTTTATGCAATAACTTCTGAAAAGAATAATGTAAATCTTTTTCAGTGACCCGGCGAGCACTCGAAACAGATTTATTGCTAACATAACCTAAAAAATAAATGTGCCAACAGCGCCGCTCGACTATTAATTGCTATGTTATAGTGTAGTTGTATGGACATAAACATGTCTCGAACTTGGATGCTATGTTCGTTCGATATTTATGTACATGAAAAAGGCGTCTACATGATGTCACTGTCGCTGACCTATCTAGATCTATTGTGACGATGGCGGTCGCAGTAGGTGGTGTCATCTTATTTACTCAAAACGAATTTCGTGAATTGAATGAACATCAGACAGTCGTCGAAATATTCGGAAAGACTCATGAGCCGAACCGATCAACCGCATCCGTCGGTGTTAGTCCTCTAATGGATTTATTTAATTATTCTAAAAAGTACTTGTTTATATTTGGCATTTCATTCATGGCTTGTTAATGTGGTCTTACCAAATGGTTTATTTTGCAGTAGGCTGGCGTTTGACTGTTCAGGAGTGGACCGCTTGGTCTTACCCTCTACAGTTGAGCTGATAGCATGATAGCATAGGTCCACGACGACAATAAAAATACAGCCTTGTAACACCAACTTAAGACTCGTTGCAATTGTCTTCCTGCGGTATTAGTTTTTCTTTACCACATTCACATAACATGGATTTGCACAATTTTACAGCAGTTTCCTTTACAATCGGACCTATGCTGCAGTCAAATCTCACTGGTAATTACATAAGGTAATTCTGTACTAGTAAAATGGAACTACCTCTGTGTTGACTGCAAGAATTGCGGATAAAAATGGTCACTGCAAGTGTAAGTTTGACACAAAGACAGTTTACACAAGAAAATTCAGTTCAGTTTACGGTGTCTCCATAGCACAAAAGTAACTGACGTTCTGCGACCAGAATGTTTTGTAACGTTCGTCCCAGTTTTACGGAACTTTATTCTGTCGCAGTAGTCAGTACTAAATTCAAATGCCGAGACATGCTTCAGTCTCCAATTTGGAACAAAGAATTGTATTCAATCATTGGCATTGTATGATTACCTGTATCTTGTGAGTCACGATGTTGTCATGAAATATTAAACGATTCGACATAACTCTCTGTATATAAATATCGAGTTCAAAAAGATATCGTAATTTTCAAATTCAAATCAATCGTAAGACGTTGAAATTTATCGGACCATGTTAACATTTGTTTCCTGCGAATGAAGTATTGTGAAAATATCGAAGCTGCCGAATAAACCAGGAAATTTTTCCAATATCCATCATATTTAAGGAAGAAAAATCTAAATGTAAACAGAACAGTTGTGTATTTAATCCCTGTTATCGGTGCTGTTATTTACACTGACTACAATAGATGTAAAGTAATTCAAAAGGGACAGATCATATTTAGATATTTGTTTACTTTTTGGTTTTCCTTCCTTGACTATGTATGTTTTTTTTCACACACAGAATTGTATCAATTCACACGTCAAGCCCCGCTACGGACGCCGGCGTCCGAGTATGTCATATAGGGTTTCCCCGTACATCTATATGTATAAGCGTGGTTTGACGGGTTAATTATATGTGTTCAATTATAATTATTAACTACTAGCTTTTGCCCGCGGCTCCGACTGTATTAAAAAGTTTTTCCCGGGATAAAAAGTGGCCTATGTGTTAATCCAGGACATGATCTACCCGTGTGCCAAATTTCATTTCATTTTTGCGTGAAAGAGTAACAAACATCCAGACATCCATACATCCATACATACTTACAAACTTTCGCCTTTATAATATTAGTAAGATTCTATTAATTCTTATTGCTTTCTTTTAAGTAAAATGCAGCGAATTAAACAGTGACTGCGGAATGGTCGGTGGGATGAAATGTAATTATGACATGTATTGTGAAATAGCTCCAATAAGGCGAACTGATCACCTGTCTGTGCGATTGCATACGTCCCCACTAAACATACCTACATTTGCAAATAAATGATTTGAATGGATTTCTTAGATTAAACGACCTATTTCAAAGATTTCAAGCTACATTGGAATATACTTCCTGTGAATCTTGTTCAGACCTTCAACTATTTATCTTTAAAATATTTTATTCAGCCACTTAGAGCACCGTCGCGTTAGCCACATAAAAATAAATATTTGATACGAAATATAACATGAAACTCATTCCGTCCCTTCTCAGGTTAGGAAACGTCGAATTCCGACCTACATTTATTCACTGAATGATTTATCGTCAGATTTGGCGTTATCCCAACGGATTAAGCAGTGTAAAGCCACCGTGTGCCGTGAAATAGTGTATTTTTTCATAACACTTATAAAACTTGGTACTGGAAAGTAATTCGCATTAAAATATTAGTTTGTGAAATTAGTGCCCGATATGGCGATAGGCTCGCCCCCTATCACATCATGGGACGGAATAACGGCGAAAAGTGGGTGCACTAGTTGCGCCTCTGCCTACCCCTTCGGGGATAACAGGCGTGAGTATATGTCTATGTGTGTGTGTAAATATTAGTTTTAAAGTTGAGACGACTCGGTACGGAAGCACGGCTACGAGTTTAATGAACATTAGCTGGAAGCGGCTCGTTGCTATGAGTTTTCTAATCTGCACAGTCGGTCGCATAAAACTTTCAGTCTGTTGTTACGATGGTATTGTTTTCCCATTGTGCTACCTTCACTATTATGCCGTTGTATGTAACTTGTACTAGGCCAATTAAATAATGAAGTAACGAGCGCGACCTTTCAAGTCTTTGTTAAGAGCTCTGTCAAGATAGCAGTAGCAACTTAGCAGAATCAAATCAAATACATTTTAGAATTTGTAGCTAATTTGTTGCTAATTAGTTACCACAATATCGATTTTGTTGCTGAAGCCGTTTTAAAAAAAAAGCTGTCACTGCTATCTTGATATCAAGATAGCAGGGAACTGACGAAAGTTAGAGATATGTGATCAAATGTGGTATAGGAATTTGTAGCTAATTTGTTGCTAATAAGTTACCGCAAAAATAATTTTGTAGCTCAAGCCGTTTCCAAAAAAAAGCTGTTACTGCTATCTTGATATCAAGATAGCAGGAAACTAACGAAAGTTGGAGATATGTGATCAAATGTGGTATAGGAATTTGTAGCTAATTTGTTGCTACTAAGTTACCGCAAAAACAATTTTGTAGCTCAAGCCGTTTCGAAAAAAAAGCTGTTACTGCTATCTTGATATCAAGATAGCAGGAAACTAACGAAATTAAGAGATATGTGATCAAATGTGGTATAGGAATTTGTAGCTAATTTGTTGCTAATAAGTTACCGCAAAAACAATTTTGTAGCTCAAGCCGTTTCCAAAAAAAGCTGTTACTGCTATCTTGATATCAAGATAGCAGGGAACTAACGAAATTAAGAGATATGTGATCCAATGTGGTATAGGAATTTGTAGCTAATTTGTTGCTAATAAGTTACCGCAAAAACAATTTTGTAGCTCAAGCCGTTTCCAAAAAAATGCTGTTACTGTTATCTTGATATCAAGATAGCAGGAAACTAACGAAAGTTAGAGATATGTGATCAAATGTGGTATAGGAATTTGTAGCTAATTTGTTGCTAATAAGTTACCGCAAAAACAATTTTGTAGCTCAAGCCGTTTCCAAAAAAATGCTGTTACTGCTATCTTGATATCAAGATAGCGGGAAACTAACGAAACTTAGAGATATGTGATCAAATGTGGTATAGGAATTTGTAGCTAATTTGTTGCTAATAAGTTACCGCAAAAACAATTTTGTAGCTCAAGCCGCTTCGAAAAAAAAGCTGTTACTGCTATCTTGATATCAAGATAGCAGGAAACTAACGAAATTTAGATATTTGTGATCAAATGTGGTATAGGAATTTGTAGCTAATTTGTTGCTAATAAGTTACCGCAAAAACAATTTTGTAGCTCAAGCCGTTTCCAAAAAAAAGCTGTTACTGCTATCTTGATATCAAGATAGCAGGGAACTAACGAAACTTAGAGATATGTGATCAAATGTGGTATAGGAATTTGTAGCTAATTTGTTGCTAATAACTAATAAGTTACAGCAAAAACAATTTTGTAGCTCTAGCTGTTTCCAAAAAAAGCTGTTACTGCTATCTTGGCTTTTTTTTGGAAACGGCTTGAGCTAAAAAAATGTTTTTGCGGTAACTTATTAGCAACAAATTCCTATACCACATTTGATCACATATCTCTAACTTTCGTCAGTTTCCTGCTATCTTGATATCAAGATAGCAGTAACAGCTTTTTTTGGAAACGGCTTGAGCTACAAAATTGTTTTTGCGGTAACTTATTAGCAACAAATTAGCTACAAATTCCTATACCACATTTGATCACATATCTCTAACTTTCGTTAGTTCCCTGCTATCTTGATATCAAGATAGCAGTAACAGCTTTTTTTTCGAAACGGCTTGAGCTACAAAATTGTTTTTGCGGTAACTTATTAGCAACAAATTAGCTACAAATTCCTATACCACATTTGATCACAAATATCTAAATTTCGTTAGTTTCCTGCTATCTTGATATCAAGATAGCAGTAACAGCTTTTTTTTCGAAGCGGCTTGAGGTACAAAATTGTTTTTGCGGTAACTTAGTAGCAACAAATTAGCTACAAATTCCTATACCACATTGGATCACATATCTCTTAATTTCGTTAGTTTCCTGCTATCTTGATATCAAGATAGCAGTAACAGCTTTTTTTTCGAAACGGCTTGAGCTACAAAATTGTTTTTGCGGTAACTTAGTAGCAACAAATTAGCTACAAATTCCTATACCACATTTGATCACAAATATCTAAATTTCGTTAGTTTCCTGCTATCTTGATATCAAGATAGCAGTAACAGCTTTTTTTGGAAACGGCTTGAGCTACAAAATTGTTTTTGCGGTAACTTATTAGCAACAAATTAGCTACAAATTCCTATACCACATTTGATCACATATCTCTTAATTTCGTTAGTTTCCTGCTATCTTGATATCAAGATAGCAGTAACAGCTTTTTTTTCGAAACGGCTTGAGCTACAAAATTGTTTTTGCGGTAACTTATTAGCAACAAATTAGCTACAAATTCCTATACCACATTTGATCACATATCTCCAACTTTCGTTAGTTTCCTGCTATCTTGATATCAAGATAGCAGTAACAGCTTTTTTTGGAAACGGCTTGAGCTACAAAATTATTTTTGCGGTAACTTATTAGCAACAAATTAGCTACAAATTCCTATACCACATTTGATCACATATCTCTAAGTTTCGTTAGTTCCCTGCTATCTTGATATCAAGATAGCAGTAACAGCTTTTTTTTTAAAACGGCTTGAGCAACAAAATCGATATTGTGGTAACTAATTAGCAACAAATTAGTTACAAATTCTAAAATGTATTTGATTTGATTCTGCTAAGTTGCTACTGCTATCTTGACAGAGCTTTTGTTAAGTCAATGTGCGATTGTGCTTTGCCTACCCGTGTGTTGATGCGCTTAATGTTGGGTAAAACGAGAATTAGAATTACGTTGTAAACGTGATTTAGACGAATATATTCAAAGAATCAACAAATTGATCTTTTTATTGTATTAATAACATTATTGAAATCGATGTGACCACATTTTAATTTCTGCTTTAGTCGCGATTATAGACAAAATTGTGTATAATGGAGATTCTGGAACTACGGGAATATTGTTGTTACAATAGATATTTCTAGAGCAAAAATGAACAGCGGTTCATACCAACATGTTTAAAACTCGTGAGGTACTTAATACTATTAACATATTGTCGACAGCCAAGAGGAGGATTAGCATATTGCAGCTATGAAGCAAAATCCATTTTTAAATATTTATTAATGTTATCGCTTGCCGCACACGTTCGGTTTCCTTATTAGGTTTCCTGATCAGGAATTCAGATTCGGAATTTCGAGTGACTAGCGCAAACGTCCGGTTTTTTTGTACCAACACGTTCGGTTTCCTAATTAGGTTTCCTGATCAGGAATTCAGATTCAGAGAGGCTACTGCGAAAAACGAAATCCGAAACGTCGGTCCGAAACGAAGAAACGACGAACTTCGGATTTAACCTTACTACCAAATTACTCCGGATCCGTCACCGTTGAACGAAGGTTTCACGCAGTTTGCGACGCTTCCGACTTCGCTCAACACTTTCGTCACGCAACAACTCTTCATAAAGAAGGATCCGTAACACTTCGTAGTAAGAAAACGTGCGATCCGTCACCCGAAACTACGGATTTCGTTTTTTGCAGTAGCCTCTCAGGAACGTGTGCGCGTTGTTGAAAATTTTCTATGTAAGGGGAGCATTCAGGTTTCCGAATCTGAATTCCTGATCAGGAAACCTGATAAGGAAACCGAACGTGTGCGGCAAGGGTAAAAGTCCACCACTATGGCCCACGATAGATTTACATATACATATACACTCACGCCTATTATCCCCGAAGGGGTAGGCAGAGGCGCAACTAGTGCACCCACTTTTCGCCGACATTCCGTCCCGTGATGTGATAGGGGGCGAGCCTATCGCCATATCGGGCACAAATTCCAGACTCCGGACTGATACTGAATAGATAAATTCAATATCACTTTGCCCGACCCGGGGATCGAACCCGAGACCTCAGCTTTGCAGTCGTACTGTAATACAACTACGCCACCGAGGCAGTCTTACTTAGATTTACTTCTTTTAATATTTACAAATATAGAACAAATATAACAGTCTTCATTTTTCTTTTTTAATTTAGCTGTCGACTTTTTTTTAACAATGCTCTATAACAGTGTGAATAGAACTTATTGAAGCGAAAAGAAACTACAATCCAAAAAATTATCGACGATATTTGTATTTCAATACATAAAAGTGAAGAGTGAAGAAGTTTTCTTTATGGAATAAATTTAGTCTATGTTTGGTTTCTTTTCACCCTTAAAATTCCATTCACCTCATTTATGTCGATGGTAGTAGTAATAACTGGAATGTTTGAATATGAAAGCATTTTATCAAAATGCCAACACAGTTTACTGTGGATATGTGTCATTAAATAGCACAACTTTAGGTCCCATTTTGTGCCAAGAATTTTATAGTTATTTTACATTTAATCACAAACTGAAAAAGATTATTTTTCTATTAACTAACTTTTGCTCACGGCTTGGCACGCGTTAGAGATTTTCCCGGGAGAAAAGTTTTCTAGGATCTTAAACTACCTTCATACCAAATTTTATCGAAATCCGTTGGGTAGTTTTTGAGTTTATCGCGTACAGAGACGGCGCACCGAGCGACTTTGTTTTGTACTGTGTAAGGCTGGCAATCTTTGCGCCGACATTGACAATAGATAGATCTATAGCCAAAAAAATTGTGAGATAATAAGTAATATGAAATGAAATCATTCATTCAAATCAATAAAATGTTAAACATTACTTAGATTCAATCAATTTTTACTCTACCGCCAGTTCGGAAAGCAGTTTCCACCAGAGAAGAGCGGGGAAGAAACTCTAGGATTGCTCTTTTCAAAATCAGTTCAAAGGTATAAACTAGGTAAAGTGTATAATACATGTACAGATTTTTATTTGTTTAGAGCAGTTCGTATATGTATTTACTTGCATAATAATAAATTCTCAATTGCCATCCAAGTGTACAATCCTCTCAGGAATCACGTAATAATTTGATGATCCTTGTCCAATACAGGTATTATTAACTATTAGTTCTAAGACATATAAGCGAAGTAACATATTAACATTCATTCTAAACTAAATACTGATGTTTTTGTTGCATCTTGAATAAAGCCAGAGTGGTTTAAAATTCATACATAATAAACAAAGTTATCCAAGGAATGAGACTGACACTAAGCGTTTGTCGTTGAAACCAGACAAAGTACAGTGCAGCACAGATTTTGAAATGTATGAAAAATGTATGAGCTGCTGCGAGGCAGCCACGTGTGGCAGTTTATAATGCGAAATGACATTTGACATTTTAGTGTTCATGTTTTCCATTTCGCGTCGCCTACGCCAGTGCTGTGCGATTTGCGTACCAGAATGTATGGCGTTGTTTATTTAAGCACGTAGAAGTCATATTATTAACTTTATGTTTCAACAGTTCTCCATATTTGAAGTTAATCAAAAATATATTTATAGATGTCATAGTATTGTTACTTGATAGATATAAATATTTGTAATAAAAGGAGCTTACCACAAACTATCGGGTGTTGTGAATGAAAATGACAAAAAACCGTCGATCACGTGCATAATACTATTGTTTTATGGCCCTGCCAGAACGTGTGTCATTCCCACCACCGCACCTAACCACAACGAAACGGCATGTGTAATTGTACACGTTTAATAAATCCCCACGGTGACTGTAGTACGTGAAATGATTAGAACTCACACACTCACGCCTATTATCGCAGTAGGCAGAGGCGCAACTAGTGCACCCACTTTTCGCCTGCGTATTCCGTCTCATGATCTGATAGGGGGCGAGCCTATCGCCATATCGGGTATAAATACCAGACTCCGGGCTGATACTGAATAGACAGATGATTATAATTAATTGGGCAAAACGGGCGAATTCATTTCTGTTGTGGCTTGGACCCTAGCCCCGAATTCTATTGCCAAATATCACAATACATGCCTCAATTAGGGCGACTGTGTATTACTACCATGACCACGATCTCGAGACGGTATTCATGCCCGTTATTGTTGTTGTATAATATGATTTATTTGATGGATAAGTTATTGCGTTAGAAGAATTAATCTGGCGAAAGTAAAAGGCTCGCGGGCATGACCAGTTATGAATATCATTGTGATCGTTTTACCATACTGGATTTAATTTGCAATACACACGATATTGTACAGTAAAAGCTACATCATTGTAAATGAAAGCAGCGCAGTAACATTGTAACTAACACGCTTAACTTTAAACAGCCACTCAGTATTCTTCAAAATAAATTCTGTTAGACGTTTGAAATAAAAGTTCGATGTTGACGACAACGAAAAACGATTTCAAAGTTTTCCTATTTACTGCTGACCTATATGTCGTGTTGGTTGGTGCCAAAGCTGTGACTTTATATGGATTCAAAATGTGAAGATTCAATAATAGTTATTGATGTTAAAAAGTATTTGCGTTATTTATAATGTGTTTTCGGATGCACTGACCTATAATAGTACATATATAGTACGATATTGATAATTACAGTCGGATGGACAATTTAAGAACACATATTAGGAAAAATACTTCATTAAGCGACAGCTCGTTTATTAAACTAGATTGGAAGTTACAAACTAACTCCCGAATACACATTAATTTTTACTCAGATGGAATCGCCCACCTTTGTTATAATAAGGCGAAAAACATGGTTTCACCTGGTGCTATCTCCTAAAGTGCCCTTTATGGACTCACCCTTAGGCATTTAAAATTCTGTTTCGTTGAAATAGAGTCAACAACTCGTATGTAGGTAATTATGTCCTAAATATTACCTAAAGCATATGAAAGTGCTGTGTGGAAGCAATCTCGAGTTAAGTGCATTTTGAATCTGTCCTGTTTTAGATGCCGTGCGAGTAAGCTTTCACTAAAGCAGTTTTAGAGTCCGTTTTTTCGTAGAGTGTAAAAGTAACAGCTAAAGTAAAAGCCATAAAGGTTGTCACAACCAAAACCTCGCTAAATTAAAATCCACAAGGACTGCCACAGCACAAACGTCGCTAAATTAAAATCCACAAGTGTTGCCACAGCACAAACGTCATTATTTAGGCAAAAGTAACTTTGACTGATATTGTAAGCTGTCGAATTATGAGTGTTACACCTTTGCCTAGCCTGAAAAGGAAAAAAGGCGTGATGCTATACAATTTTGTATTCATAAAGTATGCGCCGCGTCGCATGACTGATTGAAATTTATTCTTCCATCTATTTCGAACCTCACCTGGAGAATCGCCTCGGTTCATTTGCATCAAGTGTTTATAACTAAAAGCTTTGAGCCACTCTGCACGGTCTTAAAGACACAGTCTTTCTGATAATATTAAAGTATAGCGTTAAGTGGTGGCAGCATAAAAATAAAGAAACGAGACTATTTATTATGTATTGCGAGAAATATCTTATTAATAAACATGAAGGGGCGGATGGCAGATATTTTAAAGCACTTTATTTTTAAGTATAAATAGCTTATTATAATAGATGAAACGGTATTTATGCGTGTTATCGTTACGTATTTTGCTTGCGATTTCATTCGTTGTAAATTCACCTTTATTTCATTTTATTACCGTATTAAATGCAAAAACTAGTTTTATCTCGGTTTTCTGCGAACCTCTCGAATCTTATTGTAGGTGCATTTGATGGTAGTGCCGCATAGATGATCTCAATCGATAAGTCACCTCCGCGCCGTCCATTAGTTTCTTGGAAAAAAGATGTGATTACTGATTATTCATAGCTATACCTCGTCGTTATAATACGTTCATACCTATAGTTTGATACATACAATCTAATATTTTCCGCATAATCTATGCTCCCAAAAATAAGAATGGCCTCATATTTTTTTCATTTTGCGTTCAAATAAGGTGTAGGTAAAATGGTTGCGTAACTTTATAAATAATTTTATAGAGAAACCTTTACAGCTGTGGCGTTTTGGCACATGTTTTACTATCGGGCGTTGACCCGTCTGATGTTAGAAGCCGCGATTCTATTTAGCGTTGTCTCTGAGTGACCGACTTCGGGATAGACATTCTTACAAAATCAGCCCTGTTCAAGCTGTTCACAAACTTGAAGCCTATTTATCTGAGATAATAAACCGTTGTATACGTTTTAGTTCCTATTGATTGTTTAAGAATGGAACATGAGAGTTAATAAAAGACTTGGGATTTACCTGTATGCTGTGATGAATGCCATTCGTCACATAATTATTTAAGCCGATCCAATTCAATGGCACATTCTAATCTATGCTCCCAAATAATGGCAATAAAATGAGTACAATCTACATTAATTGTTTAATACGATAACTGACAAATTAAATTTGCTTGAAATCTATGAAACAAGCCCTTATTGAATCTCATATACGTGTTTGTTGTTTGTTTGCTTGTTTGTTTGTATACGCTGACTTGAAAATGATCCAGCAGTACTCAGTCTACTTTGGGCTACTCGGGCTTAGTCGTTATTTTAAAGGATCTTGAGACGGGCCTTATATTTTACTTATTGTATCATTATGATTAATTAAATCACCCTTATATTCCTCAAACTAATTTAAGAGTATTTTCCGTATACAATGACACGTATTCGTCCAATTATTTGTTTCTCTCATTTAATGATTAGGGATGTTGGTTCTTACTTATTTGTCTCTGCCGCGTAATTTAACTAAGAACGGGTCACCTGGCTGAGGATCATATGTCACCCTATTACAATTTATCTCCGTTTTAGCTGACTACTTGATGTAGCTTTAGGCTGTATAGGTATATAATATGGAAGTGATTATAATGATTGATGCGTTGGTTTTTCTATACACCTTAATCTATTTAGTAGTCGTCAACCCTTCGGTGTGGCTACGATTTAAACGTTCATTATTATGGTGTATCATTTATACACAAACTCTCACATAATACTTCACAAATGAAGTGCATGAAGCATTACTGCATCCATTAATGCAATTGATATTATCGTGTTTTGCACTTTAGACAAATGTTGGGAACGAGCCTTATTGTGTTAAGTTGTAATGCGAGGGAATCCTTTTAATTAACATATAATGAATACATTCATGAGTTTTTTTAATTTATAAGTTAGCATATTCCCGGCAAATAATAAAATACACGCCTCGTCGCCAGCTTCCACTCGTGACTAGAATTTTACATACATTTCCATTTAATCCGCAACACACTCACGAATGTCATAAATATTCAGCCTGTGCTCGGTATTCATCATAATCGTACGATTCATTTACATATTATTATTGCGTGTGTATGTAGGAGATGTACTCTAAAGGTGACGTGTCCGGGCGACTGGCGACTCGACCGCCGCCCGCCGTCCGACGGCTCACTGCGCGATGGGGATTTCGCTTACGTCATACGGTTGTATGACATCAATTGCGTAGACCACTTGGAACTGCTAAGAGAGTAGTACTTCATTGTTATTTTGTAAGCATTTTCAATATATCCATGTCACTGTTTGGTACGCGGGATTATCAGTTACATTTATGCTCGGAGAGGCTTTTAAAATGGGATTGTTAAAATAAGCGCGTTTTGTTTAAGCAATTGGATGAATCAACTCGTAAAGGTTATGGATGACGCTACTCCTTGGCATGTGAGTGTTTCCTGCCATAAGCGCATATTTATAATCGTTGAGAAGTAAAACAAGCTCAGATCTGGGGGCACAGTAGTGCCCCGCCAAGACAAGCCGAACGATGCGCAGGGGCACTACTTACCTACCTTTTCTCAAAGTGCTTCGTCGTTTTTTCAAACCCTCATAATTTAGATTTAGATTATCAGATAAACGAAATACAGCCAGTTCGGAAACGGCCACGCCACACATTTTGACCAAGATGTAGAGTTTGTGAAGTTAGGGCTTGTAGAGTTAGAAGCTTGGCTCTACGTGGGATCTGATATTCTTTTTGACAGTGCAAGCCATATCTTCACCGAGTACACATCCACCCAAATTAAACTGTCCAAACAATGAAGTAATAATGCGAGATTGACAATTATTACTGTCAGTACATAGAAGTCATAGTGTATGAGCGAAGCTCTCGGTCACAAAGGCACTGTGCTTGCGGACGCAGTAAGCCCATTGTTGTTACCCATCACATCTGCACAACAGCGCGGCTTCGTAATGCGCCGCACGCCCCGGGTGCGATGCGGTTGCATTATTCCACGTACTCTTTACTAATTTTCAATGTAGTTTTATGCTCCGTGAACGTGAATTAACTTACGTATTGTTACATCACTTCATTGAGATTTTAGAAGTCTGGTACTGTAGCTTTCACGGTAGTAAGTTAAGGTATAGATAGAATACTTGCCGAAAGTGCGTTGAATGTCAAAGTAAGCTATTTTACAGGAAAGAAATAAAAGTATCAATCAAACACTTACTACTGGATTTCATTGTAATGAGCCTTTCTATGGGCTGGCCACATATGTCGCAGAACAGATAACCACTGGAGTAAGCGTGTTTTGGAGTGGAGACCGCGTCCTTGGTAAACGTAGCGTGGGACGCCCTCTGGCCAGATGGCGGGATGACTCGCACAAAAAGACCGGCAGCAAACTGGATGCATAAAGCAGCAGACCGGGCTCTGTGGCGTATCTTGGGAGAGGCCTATGTCCAGCAGTGGACTGCAACGGGCTGATGATGATGATGAGCCTTTCTATCTAGTATAATTGACGCAACGCAATAAATACTAAAATACAGTATGTCATCTTATTTCTTTAGTATGCACATTTACTTAAGCGCGTAATTTGATTAAACCGGTATCCGACGTGCCGTAATGTGCATGTGTAGCTGTGGGCCCGACAACTGCATAATGCATGCATAAATAAATGCTCAGCTATACACGCTCATATACGCGATAACCTTATCAGAACGTTTCAACTACTCGGGGCATGTGTACCGGCACACCATTAGGGCTAAACACACCCGCTTCAATAATAAACTTGCTGTAATCGTGTTTTAAGTTGGCCTGTTTGAGTAACAGTTTGTGTTAAGCAAGCAATATAGGGGCCTAAGATGCCTTTCTACTATTAAATGTGTAAGAATGACATCTTAATATCTGAATCTATCGTTAGAATTTGTCATTCCTATTCGTGTTAGCGATTGTGGAAAGGCATATTTTGTAGAGTCCCGATGTATTCGGTTCATGACTGTGGCAACAACAGTTAGTCAGTTACTGATGGTATGTTTTTATCATCAACGATTGCATAAAGCTCAAAAGACCTGACTAAGGGCGGTATTAATAAATCAATCTCAATTTTTAGTTACGTCTCAAGTAGAAATAATTTAGTACATTATGTCTACTTGAGATGTAACTCAAACTTGAGATTGATTCTAACACTAAGTCACAACTGTAGTATCTTTTCTCGAAACCGGATACATAGATTGTATGAATTATGTTCAATGGGTTTAGTTACCGCTTCGAAGTCACCTTTCACTCATCATAGCTTGTAAAACCGATGAGATCCGGTATTCCACTGGGAAATCAAATTGAATGAGTTTTTCTGATTTGGAAAAATACACGTAAGTTTCCCAAGACTGAATTATTATTATGTGCTCTATAATTATGATCATTGGATTTTTTAAAGAAATAAGAGATCGTATCGCGCTATTGGTAACTAATAGGAAACCACATTACTCCCTGAGTGCTATAGGTTACTTTTACCCCGGAAAAATATTTTTATCCCGGAAAAACTTTTTCACGAGGGCGTAGCCGCAAGAGTCACCTAGTATGTAATATGTTTCATTATACAAGACTAGCTTTGGCTCGCGGCTCCGCCCGCATTAAAAAGTTTTTCCGGGATAAAAGTCCCGCTTTATATTTTCCCGAGGTAAAAAGTAGCCTATGTGTTAATCCAAGACATGATCCACCCGTGTGCCAAATTTCATCCAAATCCGTTCAGTAGTTTTTACGTGAAAGAGTAACAAACATCCATACATTCTTACAAACTTTCGCGTTTATAATATTAGTAGGATAATAAACCGACTTCAAAACCACTACAAATAAAAAATAATTAAAATTTTATATTCGCTTAGTATATACGTATATTTGGAGTCGATGCCTAATTTAAATTGCCAGCTAAGCTAAGGAAATACACAAACAAATATACGAAAACATTTTTTAATTTAAATTAGGCACCGACTCCAAATATACGTATATACTAAGCGAATACAAGTTTAAATAATTTTTTGATTTGTAGTGGTTTTGAAGTCGGTTTATTTTTGTTAATAAGTTTTTATTTATTGCTTTTTTGTTAGTTAATTATGAAATGGTGTAAACAATACATCATAAATTGATGATTGGAGCATTCGCGAGTCGTCTGCTGTTAGTTATTGAGGAGTTCCATTGTGTATCTCCGAAGATCTTCATCAGATCTTCATAAGTTATATACTAAAACCTTCCCTGTAAAATATACATTTGAACATCGAAAACCACATCCAAATCGGATCAGTAGTTTTTGAGATACTCGCGGCCATACAAATTTACATACATACATACATACATACGGATTTGAATACAGAACCTCCTTTTTGAAGTCGGTTAAAAATGAGCAGCAGTGTATAGCACAATCAAATGTTACTTTTTTTAAACAAAACATTTTGCTCTATTTTCAAATAATAATATAAATAACATTAATATCCGCAACATAATATCGTAGAAATACGCTGCCGAAGTTGCAGTCGTATCTTTCGGGTTAGATCGGACTCATAAGTCACCAGCGTAGGTGCACATCGTACCTCGCATCTTCAATGAACGTTACTCAATCATCTCACGTAGATGTTAATTCCCAATGATGATGAATATCAGTATTGGCGTAGTTAGTTTAGAAACTGTTATTAATATCGGTGTGTGGGTGTAAATGGACGGTTATCGGCTGGCGTGTTGCCGATATCGGTTATCGCGGTAATCTGATTAATTGGTGAGTCATGTGGAGTGTCGCACGGCTGAACCGAATTCAGTAATATCGACCCGGACCGAAGTATGACGACCGTGAACTTCACTTACGGTCTGTAATCGAAACGATTGGCAGACTTCTGTTGATATCTTTTGTATGACAAAATCTTGTGTTGATTAATCAATAATCAGCCGTAATGATTATTAATATATAGGTAATAATAGAGGTTACAATATGTGAAATAGTTTGCTCATAGGTGTCGTTTAGATAACATCTTTGGATACAAAATAATATGTTCACTTTTATAATGTAACATGACGTTCCATATAATTTACAATTCTGCTTCTAGCATATTTTATACGAAAGCCTTGATACGAATTGTTTAGTTGTAATAATGTGATGTAACAACTAACAACATTACCGAATCTATTATCGTAATTGTCTGAGTAAATATACGAGCGAGCACCTGTCTCCAATGATAAATGTAAATAAGTCGTTGCAAATATTTCGCTGATAATGTGCTTTATTGCTGTTTGTATAACGTTTTTTCCCCGTGATTCACTGAGTTTTGTGGCGTGATATCATACGATTAATAAAATATTTGTTTTGAAGTGCATTGCCAATCCAAATATTATAATTATATGTTGCTATATTATACCAAATTTTTTATTAACGAACAAATATGTTCCTTATACGTTATGAGCGCCGAATATAGGTGATGAAAATCGTTAACAACACGTATTATTTTCGTTAATTGTAGTTTCCAATAAACAAATATTGGCTATTAAAACGACGTACCATGACGATACACCGGTGTTGTTGGACTGAGTGGCATTTGTTCTGCGGTTGGATTGCTGCCAGTGATCCCTTAAACCGAGTTTTACGTTGAGCGCAGAGAGGAAAAGCGGACTCATCTGCCAGTGGAATTAAACCGCGCGGCTACCGAGGAATAAATAATATTGCAAGCGTGGATTTGTTATGTGGTGTTCGTAGCCGGTTCGTACGGATGTTATGTGAGAGCCGCCTCCCTCCTTTGTTGAAAGGATTATTCACGTTTTGTGATGACTTTGTGAAGGAAATGAAGCGGTTTAAATAAATTACCGTTGCTTCAGAGATTACACGTTGAATACGACTACGGCTGTCTTACGTAATAATGTATGTGATACAAATTTCGACTTCCTGGTCATCGCGCTGTTCAGGCATGTTTAGCAACACTTGTCGTGTCTCAAATGTCTGCTGATTAAAAGAATAAAGCTAATTTAAAACATTTCATTTATCTTTAATCATAGTTGACATAAAAGAAAACAAACACTTCAGAATAAGACGTCGCGTCGAGCCTAAAAAAATGTGTGTGAAACTTTAAACTGGTGAAGTTTCAAGATAAGGCTCTGAGCTGTCGGCCTTATTTTAAAACGCGACGGCGGGTTGTAGGTTCGACTGGCTGGCTGCCAGCTCCCGTCGCCGCGCGGCCTAGACTCACAGGCGCTCTTTAACTTGAGCCCGATACTAAGATAAACGGCGTACGTACTCCCCACTGCACTGCAACGTTAAAAAAATAAATACGTACGATTAATTAACCGGCAAGCTTATTTTCGCGGTCAAGTTTCTGAAGTTGCCGGAATTATTAATTACTTTACATATAGCGGGCGGCCGGCCGTACGCTCCAGACATGTTCCACATAAAGTTTTAATACGTGTTTCACCCTAATAGTCCATTGACGAGTGTGTATTTCCATCGCCACTCCAATTAGCACTTTTATAACGTATCGCCCACATCAATACTGGATTACTGGTGATAGGTCTCTCATATGTAAGAGTCCGTCTGGGTCGGTACCACCGCAATGACTTATTTCTACCGCCAAGCAGCAGTGTGCATGCACTGTTGTGTTTCGGTTTGAAGGATATTGTAGCCAGTGTAACTACTGGACATAATGAGACTTAGCATCTTATATCTCAGCATGACTAGCGCAGTGGAATGCTTATGTATGCCACACAGTACTTCGTAACTCAAGGTGCTGAATGGTGTAGTTACTGTTTATGTGTGGTCGTATCGCTTACCATCAGGCGAACGGCATACTCGTGTCATCATACAAGCAACAAAAAAAATTGGCGGTCATAAAAAAACAATCTCATCTGACCAGTTGCTGTTAAGTACCACCCATGTGAAGTATTTAATGCAAATTTAAGACAAAGAGTAGTCGCCGGACAGTCGTTTGATAATCTAAATGAGCCTGTAAAAGTGATTTTTTTATAATGAAGTGAATATCATAAATGAGCTTTGCTATAGATTGCATAATATAATAGATGTATACGTATATCATTTTATGCTATACTAATATAAAACGCCTTCAAAACTGAACTATTACGAAGAACAACGATGGCTGATGACCCCATGTCGAACTGCAAGAGATATAAAATTATGTATTTCAGTCTAGACTAGACGCAATTTTGTTATATCCATATTCTACAATATGTATACAAATGGAATATATTCTTTAATCATATCCTTTATTGAACCCTGGGTACATTGATATTAAGGAATATTATAGTATGTAATATGAATGTACCTTATATACTGTTTAGTTTTTTACACAGGTAGAAAATTCAATATAATAAAATTTTGCATTTGGTATCTTTTAACAACCTGAGTTGCTTCTGTTTCCATCTTCTTTCGAATACACAAAATTTTAATTATGTCCATCTACCGCACTAGTCCCATAATTGACTCTATCTACTAACTATAGTAGATAAGTTAAATAAATAGTTGGACGGACTACCGTCCAACTATTTATTTAACTTTTGACATATGCACGCCCACGAAGTAAAGGCAGTATGCACCACGCCTATGAAATTTTATAATTCTTTACAAGGAATCGAAACAAAATAATTGAATACTTTATGGAAGCCAGTTTGTGTTTTCCATAGTGAAGGGACTTGCTGTTCAGCTCCGATATTAATTATCAATCGATATTCGTTAAGCCCACTGATTGTGTAACAAAAATAATGTTGAGCAAATTAACATTTCAATGTGTTTAATCGATCAACATTTCTGCATAAATTAAATCGATTGCTACAAGAAATCGAATCTGTAACGCATTAGTACATCCCCAATAGATTAGAAACCGAACTGTCAAAAGTTAAATAAATGGTTGGACGGATTATAGCCTAAATTGAATCTTTAAATCAATATTTTTTTCTATTATATAAACACGTATGCAAGTCGCCAGTATATCAAATATGGACATGAAAATATAAATTTAATTTATATTGTCTCTTCGTGAAAGGTTGTTTACATAATGATGAATTGTATATTGCATGTTTACATAATGAATGATCTTTTGTTTTTTTGTGCAGGTGGAAGAGATACGAGAGATGATAGACAAGATTCAAGCTAATGTGGAAGAAGTGAAGAAGAAGCATAGTGCCATCTTATCAGCGCCGCAATCAGATGAAAGTAAGTCATTATAAACATTAAATGCTAAGTGTTGCTCGGGGATTCGCCCGCGTAAAAAGCCTTTTCTGCTACAAAAGTCCTTAAACACACAGTACCAAGCCAGCGCCATCTACTCAAAGCATCAGATTAATAATATCCATTATTTACCTTGTGAGTTAAATACCGAGGTAAAAAGTAGCCTTTGTGTTAATCCAGGACATGATCTACCCGTGTGCGAAATTTCATCTAAATCTGTTCAGTAGTTTCTACGTTTACTTCTCACAAACTTACAAAACATCCAAACACTTTCACAAACATTCGCATTTAGTAAATATATTAGTGAGAAGTACGATGGTACACGAAATCAAGTACTTGCTCTAATACAAGTCTCTCTAGCACTGAAGAATGAGGTACGCCGCGTTTTCGCCTAATTATATGAAGTATAAAATTAGACTGAATGACTGCCTCGGTGGCGTAGTTGTATTACGGTACGACTGCAATGCAGAGGTCTCGGGTTCGATCCCCGGGTCGAGCAAAGTGATATTGAGTTTTTCTATTCAATATCAGCGCGGAGTCTGGAATTTGTGCCCGATATGGCGATAGGCTCGCCCCCTATCACATCATGGGACGGAATGACGGCGAAAAGTGGGTGCACTAGTTGCGCCTCTGCCTACCCCTTCGGGGATAACAGGCGTGAGTGAGTGTGTGTGTGTATATAAAATTAGACTAGTATTATAAAGTGCAATATAAATAAGATATTTTTATTTCAACTTCATCGTCTTGCATTATGTATACCTTAATAACCATTAGAACTGTAGAATTATGCGTTAACATCATTCCGAAAATTATTAAAACCAAAGTTTTCTCGCAGCTCAATTTTGAAATAAGTATTACATTACACTTTATAATATGCATGTATACAATATGTACAATTATTACTACTAGATTTATTTGTAAATAGCGAATCGTGTCTAGTATGACAACTATACGAAATGATCCCAAAATAAGTATAGGTCCTTCTATTTTAGTAGCGGTAGCTCGTAATACTATAACCGTCGAGTAGACATGAGGTTGTTGCGTGTCTTGGGAGAAAATAATTAACCTTAACAGTGACGGCTAAATAATATGAAGGAGTATTTTTCCTTAAATAAAGTACTTAATTTCCCGCTTTGGGGTTCGTGAGCGGGAAGGATGTTAAATTCTGTAGGTTTGATCTTTTGATCTTTCATTCTAAGATCACTTTGATCTATGGTCTTGCTTCACTATGATTGGTATAAATCTCCGTATTTTATGTTTGCATATTACAGACATTGAGTGTATTTATAGACGTTATGAATATATTTCGTTGTTAAAAGTGTCTTAAGCGCTTCGTCTACTTTAACCCTGTAGTCTTCTATTTTGATCATATTGTTCGGCTAAAAATATATCTTGGCATCTTCGTGGGCCACGTTCATGGAAATTTATTGGTATGGGTGTCGCATGGCGTGGACAGCGTGGGCTGGTTCAACTTAGTTCGCAAAATAACCCACACAGTGAATTAAAGGGCGAAGTTGGTGGTATTTATTTAGACGTGGGGGCGTCCGTCTGACTTTCACTCTAATGTCTCGGGATGGTGTTCTATTTCTCGTACATTTTATTGCAATAACATTTTATAATAGAACACATGTGGCAACAACATTTAAATGAAAATTAAACATCCCATCAGTATTTGACAATATTCTACATATAACTTGCTGGCGCTACAAATGCTAGTATGATGAATATTGTAATTACTTTTAGCTTAATTTAAAAATAGAGCTTTCATCAAGGGAAATTCACTTCGTATGTTTAACAATAGTGATTCCAAACTTAGTGGCCATACGTGCATCGGAATCGGCAATTTAAAGTCCTAGCATTATAATAAGTTGACGGTAAAATACTGAAATATGAACGTAGTATATTTGCCGGTGGACGAGTTATTAGCTAGCCTTGTTTGTAGTTGATTTTAACCCAAGATTAGTTCGAATTAACTGACCTAACATCGCGACCGCGCGGCTTACTTCCTTGCTTTGGGCGCAACAAATGTTATTTTGCTGACCTTGTGTAATTTACTTTTTATGGTACAACTGTAATCAACTTTTCCTACAAAATGTTAACTTAGTTGCTACAAATGCTTCATGTAACGTTTGTTACAAAATTAGCATTGACGCATAATAAACGGTAAAGGACAAATGTCTAGACTATTAACTTATTCTCGGGATTTATTAATAATGCCGTCAAAGTGAATATTTATTGTACAGAGCTCGAATTTAATTTATAACAAATATTTTTCCCAATATGTTCATAACAAGCTAATAAATACGAAATAATAATATTAATCGGATATCTTAACGTCTACCTTATATTTTCGTACGTGAGGTTTTAATACATTTTCAGTTAATCTAGAATGTCTTGACACCTCAAATATGTTGAAGTACCTATAAAAGTGTATTTAGTCTGCAGCGTCGTCACGAATGGTCTCGATTAGCGGTCGACCCGACCCAAAAAGCTCCGAATAAGCCATCGTTTCGGTCGTTAATAGCGTACAGGCTCGTGATAACATTTTATTAAGTTAAAAAACTGCTCAACTTTGTGCCCTTATAGAACAATCACTACATCATTTCTTTTCTTACTAATCCGTCCTATAAAAATATTCTTTCAAAATATTTTATGCTTGTATCGCGTATGTGTTGGATTGTATTAGTGAAAATTTGTACGTGACTCGAAAAATAAACAAGAGATTTTACTTTCTCCCGGGAGAGGGTTGTACGGTTTATTTTTGGGCGCGATGACAATGGGACGTTTGCTTTGGGTTTTGTTCGTCGTTTGTAAAATTATGTAAACGTGGAAATGTAAATTGCATATACGATGAGATGAGATGTATACTTAGAGCCCTAATTTCTGGTATTTCCAGTTAATTTATATGAGTCGTATTGAAAAAAATACTTTTCAATAACGTCTTTATGAATTTAATCTATACTAATATTATACATTTTGTACCAATTAATTCTGTACCATTCTTGTTTGCCGATGACTTAAAAATTATAAGACCAATACATAACAGAACTGATATAAGTTTACTACAGGAAGATATAAATAGGCTTCACGCCTGGTGTATTGACAATGATATGACCTTGAACGTTGATAAATGCTGTCATATAACTTTTTCAGGTAAGAAGGTACCTGTCATTTCCACTTATCATATCAACCACATAAGTTTGAATAAAGTTGACCACGTTAGAGATCTTGGCGTGACAATGGACAGCAAGCTGAATTTTAATGTTCACGTAGACAATATTATGGCCTAGTCCTCTAAAATGTTGGGATTCCTATTAAGACATTGTAAACAGTTCCGTAGATTTGACACTAAGATACTTCTCTATAATTGTCTGGTAAGGAGCGCTTTTGAATATTGTTCACAGGTCTGGTGCCCTTTCTATGAGGTACACAAAAATAGAATAGAAAGGGTGCAAAAAAGATTTGTATATATTCTCACATACAACTATAAAAGTCGCAAAAAACACACATCATACACGGATAGATTATCTTTTTTGAAAATGGCATCACTAAATAACAGACGTATAATAAATGACCTTATATTTTTTCCCAAATTGCTTACTAACAAAATTGATTGTCCTCAACTGTTATGCAAGGTAAATATATCGATACCCAGAACCTTACCTCGTCCTAATGTCTATAAGCTGTTCAAGAGCTGTACGCACAAAACTAACTTGGGGACCAACTCACCAATAGCACGAATGATACAATCATATAACTATCTCCCACGGTCACTTGATGTAGACATATTTTACGATAAGCTATTTGCATTTAAGAACAAAATTAAATCCTATTTTATATTATAAAAAAAGCAAACATATTAAAATACTCATGTATATTAAAAAAAATACTATTAAAACTAACACAGTGGTTATCGTTGGTTTGTATTTGTTTGATTAATGTTATTAACTTTATTGTCTACCATACCTATTATAGTGGTGTAAGCTATTAAATGTAAGTTGTGGTTGCCTACTTGAGGAGCACGGCATTTAGATAATATTGCATGTTTTATTTCTTGTTGTTTTGTAACGTGCATCTTCTATTGGCAATCCTAAAATAAAATAAATAAATAAAATAAAATAAAGCTGAAGAGTTTGTTTGTTTATTTGTTTGAACGCGCTAATCTCAGGAACTACTGAACCGATTTTGAAATTTTTTTCACTAATAAGAAGCTACATAACTCCTGAGTGCTATAGGCTACTTTTTATCCCGGGAAAATATTTTTACATATACATATGTACATATACACTCACGCCTGTTATCCCCGAAGGGGTAGGCAGAGGCGCAACTAGTGCACCCACTTTTCGCCATTATTCTGTCCCATGATGTGATAGGGGGCAAGCCTATCGCCATATCGGTCACAAGTTCCAGACTCCGAGCTGATACTGAATAGAAAAACTCAATACCACTTTGCCCGACCCGGGGATCGAATCCGAGACCTCAGCTTTGCAGTCGTACTGTAATACAACTACGCCACCGAGGCAGTCGATATTTTTGTCCCGGAAAAACTTTTTCACGCGGGCGGAGCCGCGCGAGTACTACTAGTAAAATAATATATGTTTTGTTCTTTAAGTAAGTTGAATGATTCAGTCATTTTATTTTATTGAGGGGAAACAAATTCAATCATTTGTTAAAGAAAAAAATTGTGCTATCTTTTATATATAGTTATATTGATTTTATATTACTAGATCTGTTATCACACTAGAGTCTCACAGTTTAATACAGAATATTAATCAAACTATTATATAGCGAAGCATAGTCTGTCGTAGACTGGAATAGACTGCCGAGATATAAGTTAGAATTCCAATCCATTGTTCAGCCTGGAGGCGGATATCTATATTCTGGAGAGTATAAACATCCATTTATATTCAATGTTAAAAACAAAAAGAAAGCTAATTGAGAACACCTGTTAGGCCAGCGTGGTAGACTAAACTCCTAAGCCATTCATAAGTAGAGTCGTCTCTACAATCTGCTTCTCGTAGTAAAATAGTATTATAATTAATGGTAGTACTACTATTACCCTACGACCTAATTTTACAACAAAAAATAATATAGCATAAGAAAAACAAAAAAGTCACAACTTGAACACATCAATTGAAATTTGTAAGACCAATCGACAACTAATATCAGTAACAAACATCTCATCGGAAATGTTAAGCATAATGGTACTTTCCATAACTTTCAGCATCGATTAGCAAATGATTGATAGTATTTTCATAGTGATGAATGAATCGTGTTCAATGAATTGATTCGACTTGACGGACGGTGAAAGAGGCTACGACTTCGAGTATGTAGCGTTGGCGTTGTCTTTTCGTGACGTTCTCTATCGATAGTCCTGCTTTCTATTCGTTTACTCGTTCTTGTTAAAGTTTAATGGGAACGTGAATATGTGTATACTAACTACACTTTTGATTTGAATTAAGCTTTCAATAGCATTGGTTTTTACAAAGGTGTTTTATTAGTAGGTATCTTTGATGAATGATTGTTTTGTGATCCGTATATTCGTAAACATAAAATATTGCTACTTGTTTTCTCCGTATCTATAGAGGTGAATTGTGTTCATCTATGTTAAAAATCTTATTTATTTTAACCGTATTTCTTTCTATAAATTTGTACAAAACTGATGGAGCGTTTTTCTTGAAAGTAATCAGACTGAATGAAGCAAGTTTGGAAAGAATCAGGATATTGGATTTTTCTTGTGAAGGTATACAATATTTTGATGAATTAAATCTCAACAATTTGTCTTGTTATCTCTTATATTCATTACGGGGCTTTATATTAATGAATTAATTTAATCGTTATTTTAACAATTAAAACTTTATCTTTGAAATATTCTGTTACGATCAGTTTTTCAAAGTTTATTAAAGAGTATGGTTTAAAATTTTGTGAATATAAAGTTACACTTATAAACTACAAACTTGTCTTAGTGATGAACCTGAGTAACATTTTTAGTTATTAATCATTGCGTAAAACAATTGTTTTCTTCCTAAAAACAAGCTTAGTATTAGAAAGAAGCATATTTTCCTAAACCACAAAGATAGCAGGTAAAACCCAGTCCATCCCTGACATTATATCGAGGTTTGTTATTTATCAACCCCTTTGTACGACCTAATAGAGTTTCATAATCAGCCGGCCCTATGTAAATTTATTCAAACCGTAATTTTAGTTGCGTGGCTACTTATTAAGTTATAGAATGTTATTAAATTAAACATTCACGATACACTTTCTTGATATAGGTTACAATTAACCCGTCAAACCCCGCTTATATATGTATAGATGTATGGGGAAACCCTGTATACTCGGACGCTAGTTTCCGTAGCGGGACTTGATGAGTCAATTTTATATTATTTTTTAACAACGCGCGGTATAATATATCTTGTAGCACATAAATATTTTACACCCTGTGTTTTGCTGCAGTATGCAATTTATTTTTCACAAGCGGCCCTCACGATAAACGAGGCACTAAAAGAACACTAAATTCTGCAAATAACATACTTGATTCCTCGTGTTTATTTTCGTCTTCGTACGGTTTTATATCTGCATGTAACACGTAATACGTACGAATTTAACGTACTGTTAATCGTTTCTCAAGAACATTCTACCAGCGCATTACAGACGCAAACAGAGTCGCCCAGGCGTATGTTAACTTTTGAAATTTGTAACACTATGGGCATAATATTGCCCTGGGGAATATCCGTTGAAACAACTGGGTTGGGAGTGTGCTCCATCTTCACACGCGATGTACGACATACAGG
This sequence comes from Lapara coniferarum, assembly GCA_949316025.1. Classification (NCBI taxonomy): domain Eukaryota; kingdom Metazoa; phylum Arthropoda; class Insecta; order Lepidoptera; family Sphingidae; genus Lapara; species Lapara coniferarum. Next base: position 29,790,891 of record OX438919.1, read on the forward strand.
CCTTTAAAACTAAGTTTACGCATTTCCCCTTAAGTGCTCATACATAGTACTGGCCCGGATAAAAGTAGAGTTGAGTGAAAGTTATAGGAATATTATAGTTTTACTAAGCGAAACAAATAGTACACTATTACGCGCGCACACATACACACACACACACACACACACACACACACACACACACACACACACACACACGCACACACGCACACACGCACACGCACACGCACGCACGCACGCCTTTTCTCCCCGAAGGGATAGCTAGAGGCGCAACTAGTGACTATGGCTTTACGTTTTTCGAAGCTTATCAGTAAATAAGTCAACGTTCGAAGCAATAAAGCTGCCCAGTACCTATAGTGTTGTGACCAAAACTAAAAAATAATATATAATTAAAAATGAAATTATTAAATACTGAAATAGACGATCTTAAAGAAAATAAAATATGTGTCCTACTGTCCACTGCTAACTCAATAAGTCCGCACACGTGGATTATATGAATGTTCATCGATATTTTGCGCGCGTGGTTGTAGGCACGACCAATAAGTTTGCGAATGTGTAGCGAATGAAACTGCATTCGATCGCACGGATTGCGCTGATATGTATTGGAAACGTACAAAATAGCTAACGAATAGTTGGATCTTCACCGGCATTATTGTCGGTAAACCGTTCTCCCGAGCTGTTATGGAACATAGTTTGCTGAAAATCGAGTAGTGGTATTGAACACCCGGCAATAGGTTATTGTTATCTGGTAAGGACTTTTGAAAGCATCGTGAACTTATGTGTTAGCGTCTGTTTTACGAGGTGTAAGTAAATGTCACGTTGTCAAATGGGGTCCCAGATAAATATTAATCATGTTCACTGGTGCTGGTCTCTCGTATGCGAGGGACCGTCTGGGTATCGCCGCAGTGTCTATTTGTACCGCCAAGCGGCAGTTTGCATGCATTATGTTCTGGTTTGAAAGACATTATGGCCAACTTAATTACTGGGCATTATGAAACTTACCAATTTGTCTCAGGGTGACGAGCTCTGTGGAGTGCCACGAAGTACTTTGGACTTCAAAATTCTGCATGGTGTTGGTACTGTTTACGGGTGGTCGTATCGCTTACTATCTATCAGGCGAGCGGCATGCTCGTCTCGTTATTCGGAAGCAATAAAAAAGAAAAAATAAATAATTGAGCTATAAATACTTCAGCTATATAGTATTATCATTTACTTGAACATTGTAAATAGGCTCATATTTCCACGATATTTATTTATCGAGTCGTCATACTTACTGCTAGTGACTTCAGTGATCAAATCAACTGGAGCATTAATAGCTTATATTCTAAGCGAAATGTTGCGGGGCACAGCTTTGTATTTTTTTATAGAAAAGCTTGATGAGCTTATAGAATATGTTTAAAAACTGTTTTACGTGTTCATAAAGATTTATAACTACTAATCAAATTGTTATATCGAATTTTGTTTTATCGCCTTTTGTTTTATTTTATTGTTGTTATATCGAGTTGTGTTTTTTTTATTAGCAATAGATTAACAATAGGTTCTCTAGAAACATTTTTAATAGAATGCAATACAGCTGATAATAAATCTATACTATATAATCTAGACTAATATTATAAATCTGAAGAGTTTGTTTGTTTGGTTGAACGCGCTAATCTCACGAACTATACAACCGATTTTGAAAATTCTTTCACTAATAGGAAGCTACATTACTCTTGCGTGCTATAGGCTACTTTATATCCCACGACAATAGTTTTATCCCGTAAAAACTTTATCACGCGGGCGAAGCCGCGAGCAATACTCGATAATCAGAGAAATTAAAGAGTTTTGTTCGTAAATACTACCCAGCTACCTACGCTATAATCGTGGTGCTAAACAGACGAGCCATTTATCTCGTCATTGTCTTGTATCAAATCCACGGATTACCAAAAAAGTTACTTGGATTCACAAACACATACGCGAAACATAAGTGAAAGTAAAACAGAAAATTTATAAAAGGTTACCCGTGCTAAGGAGTCAACACAATCATGGGTTACTTTCGAACACGGATAAGTTCGAGAATCTTTTATGAGACGTGCTCTTGAGTCCGCACTCCGCCGCGAGAGGCCGCACTTATCGGCAAAGCCGTGGAGATTTGTGCAACGAGATGATTTTCTTTTCATCCCGCGCTGTTGTTGATCAAAACTCACGTCGGCGATTTTTAACTTTAAACTATTTATTTTTGTAGGAACCATAATTAGTAATAGATTTTGATTAGAGATTACGAGAACCGTATTCAAATAAAACAAGGAAAAGTTATATGCCATTTTTAATGCTAATCATAATTCTTATTTAATTGGTTTGATAAGGACAATTTAGCCACCTCCAGGGTACACTCTGACCGCTCGAAACGCAAAAACATTGATTCACTATGTATTTCTTTCTATAAAACTCTTTGTGTAGATATTAAGCAAATTGCTCGTTTCGTGCTGTAAACGAAATTGACTTGACTGCCACGCTTTTTATTAAGGATAGTCCTGATGGTTGATAGTATAGATAAAAGGCGCATGTCTACAATGAAAATATTCTATTGGAATAAGTACTAACATTACAAACTTTTAATTTTAATTTATATACTTTCTTTCTTATTATCTCTTTTTAGAAATAACAATGTCAATTGAATTACGCGAAGACCCATATACTTACTCGATCTGAAATAAGTAGTTGTAATTACATCACCAAGACCGCTATAACAAGGAGACATTTGGTGCCTTCATTAGTGCGATTACTTGTCGCTAAGTTTCGGTCATGTAAACTGCGCGAAGCGAGCAAGACGCTAACTCGAAACGTAATTGCGTAACTTTTACTTCTGCCGCTTTTGTACTGACAAAGTCGTAATCGATTGTTGTAATAGTGGTAATTATTTCAGCATCTTCGTAACACAATTAAGATGAAACGATCTCTGTATTCAGTTCTGGCGTTGTTCGATGCCAGTACATGATTACATTTGTGTCATAAACGCTCAATGTATTTCATTTGTTTTCAGAAACAAAGCATGAATTAGAAGATCTCATGGCTGATGTCAAGAAAACTGCCAACAAAGTTAGAGGAAAATTAAAACGTAAGTGAATTTTACGTCATATAATTGATTCATCTGTGATGGCGATTATTAATAATATATAAATTAATAAATTCACAGACATAGAGCAGAACATCGAACAAGAGGAGCACTCGAACAAATCGTCAGCCGATTTGAGGATAAGAAAGACACAGCACTCGACGCTGTCGCGCAAGTTCGTCGAAGTGATGACAGAGTACAACCGCACGCAGACCGACTATAGGGACCGGTGCAAAAGCAGGATACAGCGGCAGCTCGAGATCACGGGCCGCGCCACCACCGACGACGAGCTCGAGGAGATGCTCGAGCAGGGCAACTCGGCCGTATTCACTCAAGGGGTCAGTGGGTTTTCTATATTAACTTTTAAAATATAACCGCGAATACATTGAAAATAAAGCACTAATGAGCTAGAGTCGCAGTCGTGTTTCACCATTTCTTGACGAGGTCTTGTCCACTCTATGAAAAAGCCCAATATTTCATTAAGAAATATTTTGAACATGTAGTAAATATTGGTATTACCAAAACGGTTAGTCTTTAATTTTGGTAATAGTACATCAAATCATCGCATATATTTTATTTTATCATCTCTACATGGTTCATTCATCCGGGAGACGCCCTACTGTATGATGCTTAATTACTAACCCAAGAGCGAATATATTCGTATTGTATTTATGTTTTTGCAATAAATGCACTCTTGCATATTGCAAGAACCTTCCTGCAAAAACTAGTTGGTTAGCGTCGCGTACATGTCATTACATACCTTCTGGGTTTACACAAAGGTTTGCTTAAGGTATAAACCCGGTAATTAAATCGGCTCTGTGAACACCATCTGCAAACACCTGTATACGATTTATATATTTACAAAACTGTTTCTCTCATTGAAATAAACAAAGAAAGAAAGAAAGAAAGAAAGAAAGAAACATACATTTATTGGCACAATATACTGGGACGCACACAAACAATTAACAAAAAAGTACTTAATACATATTACATAAAGCACGTGGGCAACGTGCATCCCATGATACTGTCGAAAAGGATCCAGTTCAGCATAAAATGCCAGGCAAGGTTTACCTGACGCTGGTTTTCAACTGTAACCCTCACTTAGTGGATAGTGTCTCACGGATTGATTATATTAGACAAATAAGAATAAATAGATAAACAAATTGAATTGAATTTACTAGTAAGTACTGATATCCTAGCTGGATACATATTACATACATAATATGATGGATATTTTGCTTTTCGCAATGGGTCACATAAGTATAAAACTGTTAATTAAATTAATTACACAATAGTATCACGTTGTAGAGATAAAATTGTAATAAGTTAGAACTGTTTATCCTATACATATTTTAATAACAGACTAATTACAAGGTCATGACTAAATGCTCCATTGTTGTAACGGCAAACGTGAGTCTCGTTAAATAATTAAGTATGTTTCCTTTTGTTTCTTAGTTATTAAAAAAAATCGGTCAAGTGCAAGCATTCGTACTCGTGACCTGAAGGGGCTCTGTGCAGTTGCATGTTTTGGTATCCAAATTCTGACAATTATTTTCTGGTGTAGAGAAGACAAACAGATGTTATTACCTACCGCGGGAATAAAATTATTAAAATCCATGTACGCTTTGTAGTGTTTATCATGCGTGTAGCTTAATTTTAAACATTCGTAAGATTTTCTGCATAGAATAACTTTTTGAACTTCTAATTTTTAGAACTAGACTCCAAAAAAAAAGTATTGAATTATGAGCATATGTTAATATGTAATTATTCGATGATTACAGATAATAATGGAGACGCAGCAAGCGAAGCAGACGTTAGCCGACATCGAGGCGCGACACGCCGACATCATCAAGCTGGAGACATCCATCCGCGAGCTGCATGACATGTTCATGGACATGGCGATGCTGGTCGAGAGCCAGGTCAACACACGCTATATTACTAACATAACATATATACTAACCGTGTATAATAGCCGCCAAACAGCTTGAGCGCATTGAGGAATTCTTTTTGTATATTTATGTACACTTTTGTACAATAAAATCCCAGTAGTGCTCAAGTTGTTTGCATTCTATTATACTTGACTCATAAACTGATGGAAGTACTGACCCTTAAACGTATTGCCCATTGGCTGTTATGGCTTGGCTTCCTCCCTGATGAAAAGAACAGCTCAAAAGGCCCTATAGTAGTATTGCTATATGTATCAAAGGACGTGCAAAACAGTCCGGAAGAGTTGTAGGTGTACGCATATGAGTAGTGTGTCACTAAATCTCTTCCTATGGATACAGGGTGAAATGATCGACCGCATTGAATATCATGTAGAACACGCTGTGGACTATGTCCAAACCGCCACACAAGACACAAAGAAGGCCCTAAAATATCAGAGCAAAGCTCGACGGGTGAGTGGTCATTCCGATGTCGATTCATTCATTATTAATCTGTGTTTTGTTTTGTTTGTCCCCGTCCCTTGCCGCCGCCATGTTCTAATCCCCACTCCCTGTCCGTTCCTTGTCCCGCCCGTCTCACATTTTGTTGTGAATGATTTGGTTCGATAAAATTATGCATTTGTTGATTATCCGGTGATTGGTTCACACTATGTTTTGTTTTCGTTTTACTCCCTGTATGTACTTACACAAATACGCTTTGACTGTTGTGTTCTTACTGTTGATAATGCTCAAAATAACACTGGGTAACGATGGGCTTCTGAACCTAACGTTTTGATTGTGTGTTTCACTAATCTATGACTTCATTGGTGTGTGCGTAATTTGCCTTTTTGTTACTAACGCATATAACATTGGTTTTCATATGTTGTAACATGTATTTTGTAACAAATTCTTGTTGTATTATGTATTACATATACACATATATATTATATATACATATTGAAGAGTTATGTACTAATTATAATAACACTAAATGTTAATCACGTGTGTCGGTTTGCTGTTTATTTTTATGTAACGATTAGGAAATTTCTTGTGGTTATATTATTTTGCGATTTTCGTGTTCTCAATATCCTCGTAACCGTCTAACCTTCCACTTCAGCCTCGGTGGTTCCTGTAACATATTTTGGGGTTGTTTTTTTGTATCAAATATCGTATGAACCAATCGGCCGTGTGCACTGGTCTGGTCCTCGTCCCTCCCAGCGTCGTTGACCTTAGCCGAACAGGGCGAGCTGATCGATCGCATCGAGTATCACGTCACGCAAACCACAGACTACGTCGACACCGGACGCCAAGAGATCAGTAAAGCACGCCAGTATATGATCAAAGCGCGAAAGGTAAACGCCTCCAGACAAATTATAACATACTAAACACGGTGATGAGGCGTAACACTCCCACTCGCCAGAACCAATAACAATGTCTATCGCTATATTTAAAACGAATACATTGAGTTTCCACCAAAAAGGCTCATGTTATTTTCATTTCTACTTAATATTGCACTGATTTCTTCGCATACGTTATGTTAGCACGTTGCATGGATTAAAGCCGGAAAAAATATGAATGTTATTCTAAGAACTTGAATACGTATTCAAATGTAGGCACGTGGTGATTTATGACTCTTCTACGCGACAGTATTATGAATGTCACATAAGCTTCAGTTGCACATTACTGTATGCTGATCAACGAATCTTCTAACTTTTATACGTTAAAGATATTTCTGTGGCTTAAAGATTTATTCTAAGTCATGAAGTCACAAAAATGTATATAAAATTTAGTAGTAAATCTATTGGTATAAACCTAATTTATATAGTCTTCATTGATCAGAATACTTTACTTTCACTATTTCGCTAGTTTCGTTCTGTTATTGTATTTTTTGAAAGATTGAACTTGATTAGGTTATTTTTTTTTATAATAATGGAACGAAACTTAAAATCACATTTTGCATACATTCGTTAGCATTTCTGTGGGGTTAGAATGTGAAAAAAAAGCACGATGCGTCTCGGCTTCGTTTTATTGTGATTGGTTGAGAGACTGACGTATCGATATTTTAACGTTTGTGATTGGTCTAGAGACCGATACGTCAGTCTCTCAACCAATCACAATAAAACGAAGCGGAGACACATCGTGTTTTTTTTTACATCCTAGCTCCACTTTGCTTTTCGCACTAGATGTTTAGACGCTGATTGTGATGGCATGGTGATGGCAATACGGCTTATTGTAAAATAATTGTGAATTAAACTGTACTACTTTTGTAATGTACATTGGTACTAAAAAAAAATTCAGTAAAATTTCCCATACTCAGTTGTGTCAGCATAATCCATGAAAAGTTAATGTAGCATGTTACAGAAAAAAAAAATTGCAAGTCATTGACACCACTTAGAGATTTGCATTTCAATTTGCCTTAAATAATTCAGGCGATGTTATCGTCCACATATTTTTTTCACCATAAAACAGCTTGTACCAATGGCATTATGTTCATTCACGGCAGATATTTTATTTTGTGTTTGTTTTTCTTTTGTCATTGCAGAAAAAAATCTTCATCATAATATGCCTGTCTGTTACGCTGATAATATTAATAATAGTTCTCGCGAATGTGCTGAGCTAAGCGTCGTTGGGACCGCCGGCTAGTGACGTCACCGGTCAGCCCGCCATGGACGAATACGGACATGAATTCAGTTGGTTTCTCACAAGCATCCAACATTGATATTCGTTTGTATACACACCATTTTTAATATTATGTATCTTATATTCGCTTGCGTTCACATAATGCGCCAAATATACATGATGATCCTCGATCTAACATTTCGATGTGTAATTTTGTATGTATTAGATTCGGTACACACTATAATAAATACACCGAGACCAACTTGTATGACATGTTTATCCTAGGGTTGAAGCGGTGATACTACTAAGCGAAGACGTTGACTCTAGTCCTAGAGAGAAATGTGTCACGCAAGTGTTACGGAACTCGTCATGATACTTTGTAGCACAAATATTATGTTATATAAATGTTGTCCCCCGTTTCATATAATAGTCTATTTCTATACCTCTATGGTAAAGTTTAAAGACAATATGTGAAAAGTGCAATAATATAGATTGTGCTTTAGGTTAGTAAATAAGTTATTTAATTATAAAATTTAGCTTCGCTGGTGTTACCAGGTATGAAAAACCAAAATCTGTGTAAATAATACCTTATTGAATGTGTAATTAAAATGTTTAAATGGGATTCATAAAATCCAAGTTATATTAAAAACACTCCTGTGTCTATCAATTGAATATATATTTCTATCACACATTGCCGTTTAAGTAGATATGATTATTGAATTGTCCATTTCTAGATCAGTTACTTGGTCTTTATTACTTTAAGATGCAGTTGCTCATAATAAAACTAAATTATAATGAAAGGAATGAAAGTACGAAGCTGTACATTATATGTTTTTTATTAATTTATGTGGAATTAAATTTACATTTTCTTTAAATATGAGCAACCACTTTCAGTAAGTACAGTACAACAAATTCACAATAATTCTTCGAGCAGTATTTATTCTTAGTATAAGTTTAATTCCTATGTTAAATTATACTTTAATATGATTCGTTAATTCCTATATTTTCCATTTCAAATAGACTCTAAAGCTTCATTACTAGCTTCGTCAAAATATTATTTGATGTTTTTTGTACCATGTTTATTTATCATGTTACGCCAAAAATCTAAATCTAATCAATTATATAGGTAGATTACCTAAAGCTGGCGCGTACAACATATTAACAAGCTGCGCGTGTGTAGTGTCTGTGAATGAACAGATGTCAGTTGCTATGGCAACGCATTACACATCAACAAAATGAAATATACAGCATGATGTTTTGTTAACATCTATTGTATCTGTCCCTTTATAATAATTTGATTTTCTTTAGCATACTGTGTAAAATTGTATTGGTGTGAGTACTGTGTTTCGTCAATCGGTCTATACATTTGAAATAATGTAAAAAGAAATGTTTTTGACGTTAGCTGACAGTGGGGTTCTAGAAGATATAAAATTATGTCTTAATATTCCCTATACAGGGTGTCTATTCGAGATGGGGCCGTAAGGGCAGGTACGCACCACTAAGGCAATATAGCTAAAGCAAAACATTCCTGAGAAATTACTTTTGGACTAGTCTTCCTTAATTTTAGAAAATAAACTGCTATATTCCCAAGTTTTGGGGAAAATATTAGTCAACAACATAATGGGTGATGGTCAGTTACGCAATATACTTTAAAAGCGAATAAATCCTGTTTTTTAGGATTGTGTAAAGACAATGATGTCTACAAAATTCACGAATTCTCTCTTTAATTTTTTCTGCAGTTACTGCTTTTAGGGTAGTCAACCTTACTGCCCTATTTCAAAACTCCTGTAGTTCACATCGATATAATTAATTATTGTTATAAATTATAATTGTTCTATTTTCTTGTAAGGAAATCGGTTGTAAAACAACTTTAATTATGATATCACAATTTAACTGATTATTATTACTATAATGTTTAGTATCCTATAAACTTTATTATATTATATTTTTACTGTATCTGTATTCGTAAAAGTACGAATAATTAATTGTATAAACAAAAAAAATATACTGCATTGACGTTGTAACTCTTGTACGTTTTGATGTTGCCAGATGTAAAAGAAACAGGGTGGAACAGTGCAGTGTTAATTTTGTCCAAAAATGTGTTTGAATAACTGCGGAAATTAAGAACTGCGCTTGTTGAAAAAGTGTTATTATTGAATAGAATTTTGGAAATTAACATTAGTTCTGGGGTAATACATAACATAATTTTTCAGGATTTTACTATGTATATCATAACAATTGCTTTTATATTATATTGCTATATATTTCTTTATAAGTTATTTATGTCTTTTTTGCGTGATTTTCTTTAAAATTAATTTTCAGTTTTGTAATATTATCTATTAAAATATCCAAATCATTGACTGGTCACACAATACTGTTCTACCCTGCATTATGCCTTGTTCACAATAATTGCATTTAAATAAGCATTTTCAAATCTTGATGTTATACTGCTAAATTATGGAAAAAGATGGTATAAAACGCACACAATATCTATAAAATATTGATGTTCTCTATAGATTACGCACTCATGTATTTAAAAAAAGACTGTGAGACATAAATTTATTGCCATCGTCATCATAGTGATGACACATTACTTAATTATGTTAAAGTTCTAATAGAGAGTTATGTTTTCATTTTCATAAATTTTAATATGTAAGTAACTTAGTTACCTTCACAACGAAGGGCACAGTTGAAATGTTGTTTTTATTAATGTAAATGAAAAATCTACTCATGTTGTAAATATGTTTATAATTTGAAAATTACATTTATTTATTTTATTTCATTATTTTTTTTTTTATTTTATTACCCAAGTATTCATGGCAAATGACGCACCCACTAAGTACTTACGAAGCCTGAACTGAATCACCTGATATCATTCATATATATAATAAGATTTAGAGAAAGAAGTCGATAGTCAAGTGCGGCGCTTGGCCACGAAGACATGTGTATAGCGTAATGTTGCATGCTCGCCACCACAGAAGAAGATCATGATCCTAGTGTGTCTTCTCATACTGGGCCTGGTCGTCGTGGGCTACGTGTCGAGCTACTTTACTAGTCTGTGAGCGGACCGCGGAGTCTGTACGACATATGCTCAAAGGTAATTGGTACTACGCGGCGGGTGGAGTCGGAGTCTGTTCTGGGCCTGTAGACAAAATCCCTTTTCTGTTAACGTTTACGGTTACGGAAAAGTCAAAATGTATGGAAATGACATATGCAAGTCATGTGACTTGTCTGGAGCATAATATGTCATTTCTATACATTTTGCCCTTTCCGTAACCGTAAACGCTAACAGAAAAGGGATTTTGTCCAGACCCCCTGGTCACTGGAACCGACTCCGCACTCGCCCGCCGGACACTTCTAGCTACTAATACTTGTTGTGTTTGTCCAATGTGCAGAAGAAGATAATGATAATGCTGTGCCTCCTCGTGCTGGGACTCATTGCGACCGGCTACGTGTATAGCACTTTCTTCTAAACAGTTCATGGGGGCAGGTTTGATGCGCAATGTTACTGGGCTTCATAGTAAGCATCCATAGTTAGTATTGTACATGCATCGAATGAACTCATTAGACAAGGGTTCTATAGTGATTCGGACGTATCAAAGTCATATAAAGTCGAGAAAAATTGGGGTTATAAATTTGCATGCACCCATTGTAGGGTATGTGTATTATTTTCTTTGCAGCGGTTTAAAATTGTTTTTTATTAGAAATATTAATTGATCAAGTATTACAATTTAGAAGAAACGATTAGTAGTTTATTATGATTTATGTTGTGTACACATAAGATTCATAAAATGTTTACATTCGCATTTAGATCATGCCTGCTTACAATAATAATTAAACATTTTGTTCTATAGATTTTTATTTTCCTTTTTATAATAAATCTCACATATGTTTAGCTTATGCAGAAAGTAATGTCTGTGAAAATTATATTTGACCACATTTTCACTATCCTTGCACTTTTCGTTATTTTGCACCTTTTAAATGTAGGTTATAATTCCTGATTTTTACTTATATATAATGTATTTAAATAATATTGGTAATTACAAAACAACATAAATAATATACTAATGAGATTCAGTATAAAAACTTTAACACTTACTTTAATGTGGTCAGGCAAAACAAAAATAAAAACAATGTGTTATAATAATTTATATTTTGAAATAGTTGAAACTAAGTAGATAATGATTACTGATTTTATATATTTTAAAGAATCCATTTACTTCTTCTCACAATAAGTAATAAGTTTTCTGATGTAAACTCATAGATGATGCAATTTGCAGAACCGTCACGCAGAAACAAGTCGCGTATATTTTGGTGCCTGCAGTCCGCCTGGCGACAACCGACATGAAGCAATGGAGCGGATCATCTATCAATACATTATACTCATCTTTAGAACTTTGTCTCAAGCGTTCAAATTGTACTCAAGTATTCTTCATACGAAATCTATACTCTCGGGCAAATGATATTACCGCAAATATTAATATTGTTAATTTGAATATTATCAAAGCATTAGCTGGAATGTAGTCTTATTTACTTAGCCGTCAGCTACATTGTAACTGAACTAAAATACATAATAAACGGACGAACAGAAATAGTGGGCAATAATTATCTATATACATTAGTTAAATCATTCGTTATAAATAGTATCTTCATGCATTTGCAATATCTATTTAAGCTGTGTAATAATAAATATTTCATAACCACTGAATCATTCCTAACTTATATGTATATGCAATGCCTAAGCACATTCACCTGTGTCCCATCGAAGTAAGGATCGTTGTTTAGCATCATGATATGGAATCGATGTGATGCCATATCTGTGATTATAGCTATATTTAATATTAAGTCGGCTGAGGCTAGAAACTAAAATCTCAGCGACACCAAAAGACATCAACATTGCAAGTATCGCAATCAATGCGTTCAATATTAAATTTGTAGTTTCTAGTCTTTCTTATTTGAATATACTTTGACGCAATTCTCCCTTTCATATTAACGTTGTTTAAATTGTAATAATCCTCTATATGTAGCTTAAAACTTGTTGTAATTTTAATTTTATCAACCTGTTCACACTTATTGCGTTATTTTATATTTTAAAAACGTTAATAAGTAAGTGGGATTGGTGGTATCTACATTATAGGCGACGTGGCAATCAGCCAAGTGAAACTGTTTACAATCAGTATTTTGAACCAATATGGTGAAGACATTCGGTTCTACCTCACAATTATATGGTAACTGTACCGACTATAAGCTGGTGTGTGCTGGTGGCAGTCGCGTGCCGTGACCAGTTGAGGAGTATTCGGTGGATGTAGTGAAGTGTAGAAATGTGAGGTGGTGTGGGTGTGTTGGGGTTACCAAGCCATGTACGGTTTCTGATTGCCTAATGCAATTGTTCATAATTGAGTTTACACACCAATAGCGGTCATGGGTGTATATAGAGGGTGGGGGGGAGGTCAAGGGGTCCGGACCCCCTAGCTTGCAATAAACCACGATACACTATTGACCGCTGACATTTTGGGGATTTGAACCTCCGCCCCTTAGCTTCTAAAATACTGTGTCATGCAAGGCCACGCCACTAAGATTTTTATACCGTATGACCGTATCCCCCATTTGAAAGCCCATGATATCGACTAGTCGAAGTACGTTAAATCTTACGACCCATAAATCTTAATTCACGGGATTTCTTGTTTGTTGAGTGTGGTTGACATCACTCGTGACAAGATGGTGCTGGACGTCTAGCTTCGTTACTCATGGTGATCGTGAGAGACGACCGCAAGCCTCCCCTGCCCCTCCGCCCCGCCCCGCACCACCCCACACGAAGCATATCGTGCCGGCGCGCCGTCGCCGAAGCAATAATAAAGTTCGATTTACAATTGTAAAATTGTGTTAAACTTTCGAATGTGTGATAGTAGATGCAGTTGTTGTTTAGTTAACTTTATAATAATAATGATGAAATTGTTATCGTGAGTGTAATTTTTAAATAGTAAGAGTACTTTTCAAATATAATAGTGTAAACAAGTCATAACAACAAAAGTTTGGCGCTTTTTCGATCAGATTAATAATTGTGTGGATGTAAAATTTTATTTGATAACTTTTAAGATGTTCTTCGTTGTACAGTAATACTTAATATAGCCCTCTTAGCTAGGTTAACTTTTTTAATAAATTTGAAGTACAGAGTCTTCAGCAATATAAGAATAGAACAGTATTTTCAGTTCGTAATTTTAAATTGTAGAGAAAAATCACGTGAAAATTTGAGCACCAACATAATATATTAGCATTTTTCCTATAAGAAAATAACATTAAATTATTCTTAGAGATTGTGTCGTCAACGATGTATTGTTGAAAAGTGAGTAGGGAGGACAGAGGCGCGAGTGGATAACGGCACTAAAATTCCAGACCCTCGTGAGTCGTGGACCGCAGTGTTGTGTGCCCCAGTCTCCCCTCGTGTATGTGTGTTGTACTCACTGCTAGTTCCCTCGGTGGCACTCGAGTATGGAACAACATGAAGCAATGTTAATTTTAACAAATTATAGTATAATTAGATTTTTATCTCTAAGAGTAGGAGTTCATCTAGTTGCCTTCGTAACGGTAGAGAAATTAGGTAATACCTTTTCTCTCGATAGCTCCATTATGACCTTCATCGTCACGCATGTTCACAATCGCCGGCGTCGTACTTGGCTTGTGTTATGAGCGTCCCCGTCGTACCCCGCGAGTCATCCGCAACAGTCGCGCACCCATCGCGCATACTCATCGCGCTGACTAGCTAGATGCATCTTGGCTCATGTTAAATATAAGTAAATTAATTGGTCTCTCGAGGCGAGGCCGCGTACCTGACACCAATTTATCGTTAATAGTAGTGACTGGCAGTGATGTGCTTACTGCGTTGGTCTATCTTCTGTCACTCACCAGAAGCGCATTCGCACAAGTGATGAGTGGAGCGCAAACTTGAGACCGCTCGGCGACGCAGCGGCCCGCAATGCGCATGTAAAATAAGTTGTTAGAGTAGCCGTAACCCAACTTCTAGTCAGCTTTTAAAGATCTTTGTTGTTCAAATAATATGAATCTTGTATCGCAATCGTATTTTACGTTTATAGTGTACATATAAGTGAAGTTCACGTGTTCAAGCGTCGCTGACGGACGCTGCTAGCTCGTCGACGCGCGTTAGACGAGCGACGCGGCGCATGCGCACGCGTCTCAATAGTATCGTATGAAACATAGATATTTTCATAATCAATAGTATGCATATTGTTGATTGGATTGCTAATTTTGTATAAGTACACAATTAGTATAGTTTATATACTTATGTGTCAATTCTTATAGCGTTTTATTACATAAACAGACGATAGCTAGTAAGTGTTAAAGATAATCCAAAACTAATCGCAATGCTGTTTCATTAAGCTTATTCGACAATTTTTCATTCAATATTGAATGAATGACGTTTTATGAACTCTCCTCATGTTCAATTTTGAAAATCTCAGTATAACCGTTTAACACGTAAGAAAATATATATTCAGCAATTAAAGACATCCAAGTTTGTAGCTCAGGCGTAGAGTACCTATATTACCTATCTAATCTCCCTGTAGATACGATTGGATTGAGTATAGCCTCGGTGAATTTATGAAACAACGAACATTCAAAATGTTATTATAAGAATCAATGATCTAAAGTTGAAACAATAATTTACATCAGTTGTACTGTTTTGACGATCAGTCAATTCTAAATCGTAGTCTTTACAATAGATTTCATTAAAACATGTGCTCTTTCAAAAATGTCGTGTACTTAACGTATACCGGCACGCTGTGTCTCGGTTAATAATAGCTAACGTTGCATAATAAAATTAAAATTCGGGTGGTTTCCTTAGACTCGACGCAATACTATAAATTAAAAGAGTTTGCAGTGTCACACAATGGAGCGCCTGGCCGCATCGACACGTCCCAAACTCTCCAGTTTGTTTGTATTTCCAGCAAGGTAAATCACAGAAGTCGATAAATGATGCTAATAAGTGAAACCCTACTGATTAATCTATTGTTCCACTATATTTACATATTGTTTATGAGTAGAGTCGCTAGACTTCGATTTGTAGTTAAATGTTCGTATTTTATCCAATTTCCACAATTTGTGCTTTGTTCTTTCGGAGTCTTTGATGTTGCTTGACGTTGAATGATATTATGAAATAAACTTTAGAGTTTCTAAATTATTTTAAATCGTGTTATTTTTTACTGTTTAGTTTAGATGAAAATGTTGAAATATATAGTTTAGTGCCGTTCTAATAAAACAATGTTGTACCCATAAATATTTCATAATTTATATAAAAATTGTATTCCTTCTATAATAAATTGTCTTGTAATCTTCTTGTAAAGGAACACTGATTACATACAAACATTGTTATGCTATTATATACTTATATTATTGATTACAGTGAGATTCTGAACACATTGTAAAATTGAAGTTAGGTTGGTTTTATAGTCATATTATTCTATACGTAGGTTATCAATCTGAAATTCTCTCATAATTATGAAATAAACGGTGTTTTCTGCTGTAATTGTGTTTTATTATAAGTAATAGCTACAGTGTAAACTCCATGTAACGTCATTCGATCAAAATTTATTGGATTATGAGTAGGGAATTTACAACTACCTACTCCTTATAACTATTGAGTATATTTAGGTAATTTGCAATTTCGCCTAGCGGTCCGTGGTTCTTACCACAGGAGGAAAGTGATAAAAGAGTTAAAACCTACGTATGTAGCCGAAACTCAAGTGTAAAAATGTGGGCAGGTATAATGAGAAATTCTTGTCGATTTGCCATCTGACCCTTATCACTACTGACTGCAAACTACTCCAGGATTTTTTTTACAAAGGCACAATTTGACTCAAGGCATAGCTGAATTGCGTACGCGCTAAGACTACTTCGACTCGCGTAGAGATATCGGTGTAGCGTTGCATGGAACGTTTACACTCTTTCGTAAACTGTCTATGGCTACAACCACCAATCGAAGCCCTCGTGGGTGCCGATTGGTCGTTATTTAGTTGTCATTCGTTTGACGTACGTCGGAATGGCGACCGTATAAATAAGCGTGCACTGTCATGCGGCCTTTCTTTCACAATCTTCTTCGCCGTGGCACCACGCCTTATATAACTGCGTGCTACCGCGCATACCGTTGTTCCCGCTGGGTGAGTTGCCAATCAATCCCTACTAACCGCTACCAGTGTATTCTGTGTGCCTGGGCTCGTGAGCTGTCACGAGTCGCTGGCGCGGAATGCAAGCCTAGCTTGCATTCCGAACCGCTGGGTGTCTGATTTCAGGGTTCACCTACGGTACGGCGTTGACGCGCCTTCATTGCACGGAGTGCTGACTCCGTGTGCTCACCGGCGTGCGGAAGCTGCTCCGCACGCGCACCATCATCGTCGCGGGTGCTGACCCCGACCACGTGCTCACCATCAACGTCGTGGGTGCTGACCCCGACCACGTGGGCACCGGCATCGTCGCGGGAGCTGCCCGCCACGTGCTCATCTCCACCATCGTAGTCGGGCGCGCTAGCCCGATCACCACCTGACCACCGCAGCGCCGACCACGTGGCCATACCATCTGCCCGGCGAGCTGTCGCCGGAGCCAGCCACGTGCATCAGCGTCGTGCCGTTCGCCTGAGTCGGAGACCCGGCAGGCCAGTGACTCGTTTGCATACCATCAGCAAACGTATCGAGTGTACGCGGAGGTGTAAAAATAAAGCTCGTACCACGAACCTAAACCCTGAGTTCTTCTTTCTTTCTTTCTTCTTTCTTTTCTACCTAACTGCGGCCACACGCCGCATCGGGTTTGAACCGAGTCCGGTGAAGTGATATTAGGTTTTCCTACTCAGTATCAGTCCGGTCTGTTTTACTTTTGACTGCCTCGGTGGCGTAGTTGTATTGCTACCGTTACGAGTATTGGTATAGTGGTCCTGGGTTTGAATCCCGGGTCAGACCACAAAACATTGTGACTGAGTTTTTCCATCTTAAAAATTACTCAGTCGCAGCTCGGAGTTAGGAAGTTGGCGGTGTGATACTCCCGTGCCTCGGAAAGCACGTGAATCCGTTGGTTCTGAGTCTGACCTCTCTCCGGTCATGTCGGATTGCCATCTCACCGAACTAGCCCGCGAAAATAAGTGCGCCTCCTTTTATATTGATAATAAAGAAATTGTCGCATTTATCCTTTAGGAGACTTTTTATACCATGTTAGTTGGTTTCAAGCACGATTTTGACTGAAAACTACTACAAGTTTGAGTCTCCGTACAAAAAAAATCTGAAACAGACGTATGGAACTTGGTGGAAAGATTGAAATTAAAGAAACATATTATACCGATTGTTGCTCCAAATATACTGATTTTTCTTGGCAACCCTACCGATTTCACATTTTGTCGTCCGAGACCACTGTACACGATTACTTTTTTTAGCTCTTGGCGTCCCCACACAATTGGGCGACTTTAGGCTACTTCGAATTTTTGGTGACTTGAGCCAGCATTCATTTGAAATTAGAAACGCTTTTTTTTGCTCCTTTACCTCTGTATAATATACTACTTTAGGCTACTTCACAATGAATTTTCAGCGACTTCAACTATCATACATCGGGCAACACTGTTACTCAATTGTCGTTTTGCGTGTCGGTATTAGTGATGCGACTCGAGTAGGATTTTATGACTCGAGTCAATCGAGTCATTTCAGTAAGTTACTCGAGTTGTACTCGAGTTTTCGAGTCACTCGAGTCAAATATTTTGTATTTTCACGCCATGCAACTCGAGTGACATTTTTTATAGCAGTTTTTAAAACCTTTATTAACCTGTCAATATTTCCTTGCCAATTATTAAGCGAAAGTCGTTTTTATACGCTTACCTATAGGATTCTAATTAGAAATTTGAAATAACAGCTGTCAAACTGACATGGAACATTGAAAATAATTAGTATTATACAATAATAAAAAAAAATCGGTGTTTACAGTAATTGTTATGCTATGATATATCTGCACTAGGCACACATTTAATAATGTGACACGAGCCCCGACCGGCCCAATCGGGCCGGTCTGACAGCTGTCAAACTCGATATGTGTGCGTGTTGACGCGCCTTATGTGTGTGCGTGTAGGTCGATTTTCGCGTGTTGACAGACACGCGAAAATTGCGCTTGGGCCAGTGTGACCAGCGCTCGGTACGCAACAGGTTAATATTATAAAGGCGAAAGTTTCATACATTCTTACAAACTTTCGCCTTTATAATATGAGTAGGATTTATAGTGATACCAGTGGGCTTAGAATGTGAAAGAAAACACGATGCGTCTCTACTTCGTTTTATTGTGATTGGTTGAGAGACTGACGTATCGGTCTTTTGATCGGTCAAATCAACAAACAAAAGATTTTAAAAATCGAAGATTTTGGTGTTAATCTTTTCCATTTTATCCTACTAATATTATAAACGCGAAAGTTTGCCTCCTGAGCCGAGGTTCGTAACCCGTTAGTTTGGTTGCCCTCAGCATAGTCACCTAATTCAAAGGGTTGCGAGCGCTTTCTGCGTTCACCCTAAAGACCGGTGTGGCCAGAAAATCCGACTCGCGTCAGGCTACCGGCAGTAGGGCCATTAAAATAAAAGCGAAAGTTTGTGAGAATGTATGGATGTATGTGTGTCACTCTCACGCAAACACTACTGAACGGATTTCGATGAAATTTGGCACAAGGGTAGATCATATCCTGGATTAACACATAGGATACTTTTTATCCCGGGAATATATAAATCGGGAAAAAAATTAACTAAATAGGCAGTACTGACGTTCGTGACGTTGACACTTGACAGTTGACTGAGAAGTAAGGTTACCGAGTAGACTACTCGGTGCGCCGAGTTGACTCGGCAACTCGAGTAAAAATTGACTCGAGTCAATATTTTTTTCACTCGAGTACGATTTTCGCAAACTCACTCGAGTCACTCGAGTAAAAACACGACTCGAGTCGCATCACTAGTCGGTATTCGGTGGGTTGCACAGTGGGTTGATTATTTTGTTGTAGTAAATGTAAACGCTGCCTTTGTGATAGGTAAATCAATCGGTGGAAGCCATAAAAGATAGGTAAATCAGCAGTTTGTACAAATTACCCATCTATTAATCTCCTCCTGGAAAAGTATATAACAATATGAACGCACCTCCAACATTCGAATCATTTTTATTATACGACGGAGAGAAAAAGTAAGTTTTTTCACTATTTTTCATTATATAGATCTAGATGAATTAGTTTCCTAACATTTATATGTGTACTATTTTAGGGTCCAGAAAGAAGATGACACTAAAGTGACGAATGCGGCAATATTTACAGTCAACAAAGAAGACCATACACTTGGAAACATGATCAGACAGTGAGTATTTTATTTTACAAAATCAGTACCTCATTTAGTACAGCTTGTTTTAGTTTCATTATAGCGCATCACTATCTAGGTATATAATTAAAAATTACAGATTGTATCAATTTAACTCATGATTTTTTTTTTTATTATGAGCCTCTTACTCATTAGCTGTTGTTATTGGAAAATATTTATTTCAGCCAACTACTCAAAGACCCAAAGGTGCTGTTTGCGGGCTACAAATTACCACATCCATTGGAACATAAATTTGTATTGAGAATTCAAACAACATCTGACTACACTCCTCAAGAAGCATTTATGAATGCTATCACCGATTTAACATCAGAATTGTCCCTGTTCGAAGAAAGATTTAAGGTAATTGTACATGTTTGGAAGAAATACTTACATGGCTCACACCAGTGGTTAATCTCCAGTGTTTGTAAGGCTGGGTCATTTCATCTGTGGTCAGGTTAAGGCTATCGTCACACTGGCAAATTGAAAGCACAGTGGAGCGAACGCACTGCCTGCTTGTCCATTATAATAAGACATTAACTTGATGCTAGGTGATACAACATGGGCCTAGTCTTTAAGTCTAACGCCCGAATACTCAAACGCTACTTAAATATTTGAGATGGCCTTACAGATTTAAGCATTCGTTATTGGTGAAATTCGTATACTGAAACGTCACTTATCTCCTAACCTTAAATTTAAGGCGATTCAGTTTTAGGTCCGCTTATTGATTCAAACGGTATTCACAAACACTGCTTACAGTTTGACAGCTATGTAAGGCCTCCAAATATGGCTGTTAATCGAGATCAATTTGAGAGTGCTTCAGACTAGTCTCAAATATTTACCTTCAAATCTTTAATAATTTTATTGCGTAATAACTACTTATTATATTCTCTTTGGATTTAATAAATCGTTTTTTTTCTTCATTATCATCATTGTCTGAAGAGGAGTATGGTGTCAAAGGAAGAAATCGAGAGAAATTAAACGCTTTCGAAGAATAGAATAATGATAATTTAATGTTAATGTTTGACAAATAAATATATCATATCTTAACTTATTGTAAAAGAAGATTCCGACTCAGCAAGGAAACAGTTCTTCATTTATGTTCTTTAAAATCGGGATTATATCCAGTCGAACACAAAAAGAAACCAAACAATCCAACCGATAGCCCAAGGTCATCGGGGTTATTTTTCACGGGAAACAACCAACGGTAGTACATCGTATTGTGCGTAGTATGGCAGTTGAGTTAGCATATTTTGTAAATGTTTGTAAATAAGCCTACTTCTGATGATAAAACTGAAATAAGAATTATAAATATTGTTGTTGTTGACTTGTTTATTTTTTTTCTAAAGCGGCTAATGTCCACCTTGACATACTGCCAAGTGGCAATATAATGCCAATATAAGCTCATCACATCAATGTTAAGAATATAATAATTAATAAACTATTTCTAATAATGAATATGCCATTCCTACATATTAAAAACCTAGGATGGTTTTTAAACGTACTTACCATTTTTACTATGTAGCATCTGCACATAGTACATAAAATACACACGAAAATTAAATATAATAGACATATTATAACATTGTAAATCATTTTCAAACTGCGCATTGTGGTATTCGATTTATTTATATTTAACATCTTAAAAATTATACTGCGTGAAACGACACATAAATATCAAATTTATTAAAATTGTAATCGAAAACAAACTTTTTATAATCTGTAGCAAAATTACTGCTCCTCGGCTGAGTTTTCCATCAAATCTTTTAAAGTTCGTTTGAGAATGCCATTTAAAATAAGAAGCTGGCTAAAATTAAGTAGGCCTCAGATAACTTGGTTGGTTGAGTAGCGTTTGAGTATTCGGGCGTAAGCTCTACAAAAAAGTGAAAGTGTGTTTTTAAATTAAACTAATGCATGAAATTTTGGTTTACTCAGCATTAGTACTGCTAAAAAGGGTTTTTCAAAACAGCCATTTCATAATAGGAATGATTTTATAAATAAATACTTGAAGCGAAAACTTTTGTCAGGTCTGTCTTGAAATCACTATCTCTTATTATTAATTATGTAATATAGAAAAATATTACTTTTTCACTCTTCTACATATTATTTTGTATGTTTCAGGAAGCAATAAAGGAGAAGAAGGAAGGCTTGGATTAAATTTGTAATACAACAAAAACGTTAACATAGTTCATAACGATTTTTAAGATATAAGTACATAATAAATTCTTTTTAAATATCAACTGTGTTTCCATGAAACAAAATGATAATATTAGAAAATGTAATATATTCTTACAAGTTGGGCTTAACCCGTCAAGCCCTGCTTATATATATACTATAGATGTATGGGGGAACCCTATATATATGGACGCCATCGTCCGTTGCGGGGTTTGATGAGTCAAAATTAGTTTTCTTTCTGGATCATAGAACATCTCTTCTCAATGCATGCATTGCTTAAGTTTTAGAATGATTGATGACTCATAAAAGTGTTTTGATCACAGGTTCCTTGTAAACATATGAGTAAAAACATTTTTTTTTAAATTCATCACTTAAGGTGTTTAAAATCTGATTGAACACACACACCTCGTATTTATACATGTACCGAAAAACTAATCATTCCATTTTACACAATTTTATCAAAAGATGGCAAAACATCCTACTAATATTATAAACACGAAAGTTTGTAAAAATGGATGGATGTTTGTTACTCTTTCACGCAAAAACTACTGAATGGATTTCGATGAAATTTGGCACACGGGTAGATCATGTCTTGGATTAACATATAGGCTACATTTTATCCCGGGAAAATAAAAAGCGGGGCTTTTATCCCGGAGCAACTTTTTAACGCGGGCAAAATTTAGTTAGAAATAAAATACATTTGTTATACAATTAATTTATTGTTTATAAAACTGTAATATTTTGGTGTTTATTTATTTAGTTGATTAATATGCAATAAGAGATGTTTAAAATCATGATTGTGATCGAAATTAATCAATTTGTGCACTACAAGAAGTGATTTCTCAATTATGCATTATATCCAGATAATGCAAATGAAAAATAATACCATTCACCTAATTTATTGATAAAATAACGTGCATAATTGACTTACTCAATATAAAAGAGAACAAATAGTCCTTATTTACATATAATAGTTGCCTAAAAATTGGACTAATAAACAAGTGATACCATATTCATGGTAAACAATAATAAATAATACCCAGACAAAACATCAACAACAAAACGGTAACATTAAAACAAAATAAACAATAAATAGGCATTAAAATGTTTCTTCTTCATCACAGTTTTCTGTAGCGTGGCCAAACACTGCAACAAATAAAAAAAAAGACCATGTTAAAAAAAATATAAAAATTTTATTCAATAGGCAACTCATCCTACCATGATTGGATTTGGGTTAAAATACTATGGGTATTTTTATTTTGCGTAACTTTATTACTAGCACGAAAATCAATAGATAAAAAATTATTGGTACACCAACTGCACAATGTCGCTTTACATAGTCCAACTAGGTAAACAAAGAAGTGTCTTGTAACGATTTTTACCGGGTTTACATACATACATAAACTCACGCCTTTCTCCCATTGGGGTAGGCAGAGACTATGGAGCGCCAAGTGCTACGATCCAAGCATACCTCTTTCGCTTCTTCCACAGTCATCAGTCTCTTCATACATGCTCGTCGGTTACGAGAACTCCTTATTTGACCCTTCCTTAAGAGGTCGTCAATTTGGTCCATAAAGGTACGTCTAGGACGTCCCCGTCCGACACTACCACTCACCTTCGCGATATAAATTTCTTTCGTTACTCTCCTTTCATCCATCCTTTCAATATGGCCAAACCACCGAAGCATTCCTTTCTCAATCTTAGTCACTACATCTTCTTTCAATCCACATTTTTCTTTTATCACGCTATTCCTCACTCTATCACTTACTTTCAGCCCACACATACTTCTCAAAGCTCTCATCTCCACTGCATTTATCTTACTTTCATGCTTGTTCTGCCACACCCACGACTCACTCCCATACATTAGTGATGGCGCCAGGACTCCTTGGTGAATGGCTAACCGAGCGCTATTAGAAATATTCTTGTTAGCCATAATCGAGTACAAGGCGCCATTAACACTATTTCCCATTTTTACTCTTCTTTCAATATCTCCGTCACACTTTCCGTCTCGAGTGAACATACATCCTAAATAAACAAATTCATTCACTTGTTCCACTCTTTCATCTCCTATCATTATGTTACACTCGGTTCTCGATTCATCCCTCTCCAGAACCATTACTTTCGTCTTTTTTACGTTCACTTTCATACCTTTTCTCTCAAATGCTCATTCACAATAGTGACCATATGTTGTAATTCGCACACCGACGATGCAAGGAGTACTTGATCGTCGGCATACAAAAGACACTTAATCACTAATCCTCCCATTCTTAATCCACAATCAGACTCTCTCAAATTGGTCAAACAACTGTCCATGAAGAGATTGAAGAGCCATGGTGATGCTACACAACCCTGTCTGACACCGCGTTCGATGTCAAACCAGGCCGTGCAGGCCCCATTTACTCTGACGCAGGCACTCGAACCCTCATATAAGGATTTGAGCGCCCGAATCAGATTGCTCTCCACGCCATACATGGACAGAGTTGCCCACAAATCATTCCTCACCACACGATCATAAGCCTTTTCCAGGTCAATAAAGGCGCAGAAAACCTTCTGGTGTTTCGCTAAGGTTTTCTCAGCTATGCACCTTAGGGAAAAGATTTGATCCATACATCCCATCCCCTTTCGAAAACCTGCTTGTACATCCCAAATTTTCGTCTCTGTTACACGCATCACTCTTTCAATCAATATTCTAGCATACAATTTGCCTACTATACTGAGGAGGCTGATACCTCGATAGTTCCTACATTCCTGCTGTGATCCTTTCCCTTTAAACAAGGGCACAATGACGGCCTTGCACCAATCGTTTGGAACTCGACCGGACCGCCAACATTTGTTAAAGAGAAGGCACAGAAGGCGCACAATGAGGTCTCCTCCTTCCTTCAGCATTTCAGCCGAAATCCTGTCATAACCTGCGGCCTTTCCTCTTCTCGTATACTTTATTGCCGTTCTTATCTCATTCACCCACTCATATCTGCAGATATCACCTTCGTAACCTATCTCTTCATTCATATCTTCATTTATGCCATCACGACTTCCTGTGTCTGCTCTACATTCAAATACACTTTCAAAATATTCCTTCCATTCATTCAATACTTCACTCTCTCCTCTTAACACCCTACCATTTTTATCTCTTACCACAGTCACTTGAGATTCTCCTACTTTACCTCTAGCTTTTCGGACCATATGCCAAAATAATTTTACATTGTCCCGAAAATCAGCAGAGAACCTCTTATCATATTTTTTCTTGTGTTCCTCTTTCTTCTTTTCTATCACTTCTTTCACACTCTTCTTCAATTTATCATACTTCTTTTTTGCTACCTTTTCACTATCACACGTAACACCTCTCATTCTACTGGTGGCTTTAGCAGCTAAGAAATCTGTCCAAACCTGTCGCTTTTTATTTACCACGCATTTTACCTCATCGTCCCACCATTCATTTCTTGGGTCTCTTGCATTCTTCTTCTTTTTTACTCCACATACTTCTATGGCAGATTCCACTAAACCATTCTTAATTTCCTTCCAAATTTCTTCTATCTCCCTATCTTCACCTTTCATTAGCTCTCTAAACCTTTCACTTAAAATTTTCTTATATTTAACTCGCACGTCCTTTTCTTCCATTCTTTCCACTTTTATTCTATCATGACCACTCCCACATTCAAAACTTCGGTGATGTCGCCATCCTCGAAATAATCCTGCTATTCTGGTGACTACGAGGAAGTGGTCAGTTCCAACGTTGACACCACGGTACACTCGCGTATCTAATATTTTCCCTCTCATTCGCTCATCTACGATGACAAAATCTATCATACTTCTATCTGATTGTCGTTGCCATGTATAACTATGTATATTTTTATGGGCAAACATTGTGTTAGTGACAATCAGATTTCTCTCTAAACATAATTCTAACAGTTTCTCACCATTCATGTTCACTCTTTCATCTCCGTACTTCCCTAACACTTTCTCATATCCATCTCTACGTACACCCACCCAACCATTAAAATCACCAAACATTACAATGTTTTCATTTCTCTCGCATTTTAATAACACATCTCTTACATTATCCCCGAACTCCTCCCTGACTTCCAGTGGCTTGGACATATCTGGAGCATAAACGCACAAAATAAAAATACGTGTTAAACCAATTTTCAGTCTGACCCAGAGGAGTCTTGGGCTCACACACTCATAATCTTTCATACATTTCACCATTCTATCCAACAATAACACACCCACTCCTTGACTACCTCTTTCAGTGACCGAGACTCCGGACCAATAAGCTGTATAGTTGCAATGGGTGGTTTCCATACAGCCTTTCTTTTTTGTCTCGGTCACACCTAACACATCCAGTCTTCTCACATCCATCATCTCACATATCTCATCTATCTTCACATCCACAGCGCCACAAACATTTATCGTTGCACACGGCATTCCTCAGCCCACGTTTTGCCTTTTTGGGAGACAGGACGTGACGAATGGCAAATCGCGTCGCCGTCTTTGGAAATTCTGCCCCCCCCAGATACGATAGGGCTGCCTGAGACGTACTCAGGGAGGTATTCTCCGGCAGTAGCCGGTACCCTCCTGGGGTAACTTCTTTGGAACTCCCGTATCATATTGTGATCTTAAATTGTGGAAAGGAAACAAGGAAAGGAAAGTTCGAAGGAAAAATTGGTGTGTGGAGAGGATTTAATGGGTTAAGGGACACTACAGTTACGGATAGGAGATTGGTAATAACCATAGTGGCTTGAGTGGCCGGGGCTGCATACCCGAATGCCCTTACACTACGACCGGACAGGATCAGCAGGTTGGGCACCCCATGGCGCTGTTGGGCACCCCATGGCAATACCGGGTTTACTCAGCGATAAAAAAGTTATTTCTGTTCTAAAAATAATTCTGCCTCGGTGGCGTACTTGTATTACGGTACGACTGTAATGCCGAGGTCTCGGGTTCGATCCTGGGGTCGGGCAGTGATATTGTGTTTTTCTACTCATTATTAGCCAGAGTCTGGAATATTTGTTCAATATGGCGATAGGCTCTCCGCCTATCACATCATGAGACGGAATGCGCACTGGGAAAGTGGGTGCACTAGTTGCGTCTCAGCCTACCTCTTCGGGGATAAAGAGCGTGAGTGTGTATGTACAGTCAGCGGCATAAGTATCTGTACAAAACAAAAACTCCAAAACGCCTATATACGCTTTAAGTTAAACTGAAGCTATTTTTCTTCGTTTGAAGTGAAGTAAATCTCTTTTATTTTATTTTGTGAAGAGAAAAAAAAGATTAGTAAAAACACAAAGTATGTAGGCAATTTGAAATTTTGAATTTGTTCATCTACTTATGCTGGTGACTGTACGTAAAAATAATTCTAAATCAGTTAGGTCAAGTGCACACGTTCGGGTTTCCTGATCAGGAATTCAGATTCAGGAACGTGTGCGCGTTGTTGAACATTTTCTATGTAAGCGGAGCATTCAGGTTTCCGAATCTGAATTCCTCATCAGGAAACCGAACGTGTGCGGCAAGCGTTAGTAGTCCTCTACCTTCACAAATGTCGCAGTAAGGTCGTGGCGCGGGCGGCGAACGCTTGTTGCGCGCGGCGGCGGGCGCGTCGGGCTCGGCCTCGGCCGCCTGCCGCGGACACTCCTCCGTGTCGTGCGCGTCGAACACGTCGCAGATGTCGCAGAACAGCCGCGGCGCCACCGCGCGTCTGCTGCGACCGTTACTGCTGATTTGTATAAACATTATACATAATGATTGTGTCGCATATACAAATGGAATAATTGACGACTATATCCTACTAATATTATAAACGCGAAAGTTTGTAAGATTGTATGGATGTCTCGATGTATGGATGTTTGTTACTCTTTCACGCAAAAACTATTGAACAGATTTCGATGAAATTTGGCACACGGGTAGATCATGTCCTGGATTAACACATAGACATTTTATTCAGGGAAAACAAAAAGCGGGACTTTTATCCCGGAAAAACTTTTTAACGCGGTCGGAGCCGCGGGCCAAATCTAGTTATCGATATTTATAGATGACCCTACAATTTAAAACAGAAAAATTACATCAATAGGCTTAAAGACAATACTCGGATCCTTTAAAAACTAGTGGGTGAAGGGGATAATGGATTAAGATATTTCTTGTGGTGTTCTGCTATTTAAAAAGACCAAGTACGAAGTTTAAGATATTATGTTGGAAGGAAGAAGGAAACATACAATAGTGGTGGCTCGCTGACAACGGAACTGCCTTCTAATGCTTGCACTCGCGCCATTAGCTGCTCATTCTTTCGTTGCATGTCCACAATCACAGAGTTCAGGAAACTCACTTGGCCGTCTAATATTTCTTTTTCTTCTAAAGTCCTGTAACATATAGATGTGTCTGGAACTCATATTTTACTGGAGATAGGCAGAGGTCACAGTCTATGGATTCCTGCTTTGGTTGCTCGTATCATTAATATAATTCATATTGTCATCACTTTGGCGCAGTTATGGACTTATTCAATCAACCAAAATAATACATACTTTTGTGATGCAGTATCGCCTTCTCCCAGTATACCCACAGCATTATTGTCATTTTTGTCCTTAACGTCCTTGCCTTTTGCAAGTTCCTTTTGCAACATAATCTTTTCTCTTTCAGATATTTCTAATTTGGCCTTTTTGGTCTGTAAAGAAATAAAATAAGTTAGGCGGCTAATAAATTATGAATTTTACCCAAATATTATCGTGTGTAAAAATTTTAATGACTTACATTGACTTCTTCCTGTAATTTCGTTAGTAAATCATCTTTCTGTTTTAAATCCTTAAGTTTTCGTTCAATGTCAGCCTTTAGATTATTTACTAAGGATTCATTATTTCTTAAATGCTCTGCTAAAGATTGTCGCGAGGACTGTAATTCAGCTGATAGCTTTTCCAATTTGCTGTCTTTTTCTGCATCAGAACTCTGTTGAACAACAATTAATTCTAGTTTTTGAGACAATTCTGCTATTCTATTTTCAGCGTCGGTCAGTTTTTGCTGCAATTCACCTTGTTTATCTGTCTCAGTTTTAATTTTGTCTTTAGATTCTTGCAGTTCTTTTTCATAATCTTTTAACTTAGCTTTTAGTTCGTGTTTAACGTGTTTACTTTCTTTTTTATATTCGTCATATTGAGATTGCAGCTGTTTGTTTAAATCTTCATAATTTAATTTTTGTGCTTCATTAATATTAGTTAATTGTTTTATGTCCTGATCAGATTTGTCCAATAATTGTTGTAATTCAGTCACTTTTTCTTTAGACAATTTTAATTCTTCCATCTGTATTTCGCTATTGGCTATTTGGCTTTGCAATGTCTTTATATTTTTATTTAGAGACTCCACTTCACTGGAATATTTTACATTTAATTCATTATATGTTGCATGCGCCTCTGCTACTATATGTTCCAAATCTTTAGAACCTGATTGTAATGTTTCGTTTAATAATTTTATTTGTGCTTCTTTTTCTCGCAAAGCGGTTTCGTTTGAAAGTAACTGCTCTTTTAATTTAAGCATTTCTTCTTCTAATACTTTTAACTTGTTTGTTTCAGTCTTGTTTATATTGTCCTGAGATTTGACAATGTTTTCTTTTTCTTGACACTCTTTTTTAAGTTCAGTATTCA
Organism: Lapara coniferarum; assembly: GCA_949316025.1. Taxonomy (NCBI): domain Eukaryota; kingdom Metazoa; phylum Arthropoda; class Insecta; order Lepidoptera; family Sphingidae; genus Lapara; species Lapara coniferarum. The sequence goes on from OX438919.1 coordinate 29,820,685, forward strand.
GTCGAACGTTTTCTTCCAAAGTTTTTACGGTAGTATCGTGTTCTTCTTTCAATTTATTTAATTCTCTTAGAACTTCATTGTATTTTGCTTCTAACGAGGACCTTTCTTGGAATAAAACAGTGTTTTCTTTTTTTAGAGACTCAAATTGACCGAGTTGTTCTGTTAGTAGCGATTCTTCGGCAGAAGAATTTGCTATAAGACTCTCATACTTTTGTTTTAAACTTGAAATCTCCATCTGTGCATTATTGAAAGTATCTTCTAAAAGTTTCCTGCTTTCTACGGCTTTGACAAATTCCTCGTTCACTTGTGTTATTTGGCGATCTTTTTCAATCACTAGTTCCGTATTGGACTTTAAATCAACCTCTAGCATTTCTAGTTTTAAAGTAAGATCTTTGATGAGAACCTGCTTTTCTTCAAGTGACTCTTTCAATTTAGCTTCTTCTTCTTTTCGTATGTTTGACCCTTGGGTTACAGATAAAAGCTGTGCTTTAACTTGTGTTAACTCTATATCATGTTGACTCTTCTGATTATTCAATTGAGATGCCATATCTTCTAGAATTTTCTGCAAGGAATCTTCGTGTTTTCTAGCTTCTTCAAGCTTATTGTTTAAATCATTTTGTGCTATAGTTAATTGGTCCACCTTTTCCATCAGTTTCACTTCCGATGTGGCACCTTCAGCTTTTAATAGTGATATTTCTTCTTTGTGCTTATCTATATCTATCTCAAGTTTTTTACACTTTGATTCATAATCAATAGCAAGTTCTTGTTCTTTCAATTTAAGTCTTTCAATTTCTGCTTTTAGAATGGTATTTTCATCGTTTAAGGTTTCGTTCATTACTTGAACATCTCTCAAGCAATTATTGATTTCAACTGCTTGTGTTTCAAAGTCTTTGATTCTATTTTCGGCATCTTGAAGTTTTTCAACATTTTCACTAATTGAGCGTACAAGTTGACTTTGCTCTATAGAAGCCTCCTCTTGCAATTTGAATAACTTTTGCTTTAATTCTTGTTCTGTCCTAGCATAGTTGTTAACCGTCTCCCTATGTTTATCTTTAAAGTCGTGGAGTTCTTTTTCTGTTTCTTTTAAATGCAATGATAGCTGATTAAATTGTTCGTTCGAATCTGTAGTTTGCCCAGTTAGGTTTAAATATTCGGATTCTACCTTTTCTTTTGACTTTTGTAATTCCTCACACTTTTCTAAAACACTGTTATGTTGTCGGTTCAATTCTCCGATTTCCAATTCCATTGCAGACATTTTTGTTTTGAGGTCATTATTATCCTGAGTCAATTTATTAACTAAATCTTTAAGTTTGTTATTTTCTTCTTTAAGAATTCTTAATTCATCGACATTCAAATTAAATTGTGAGTTTAGTTTATCGAACTCTATTTTATTTTGGTCAAGGTTCTGTTTGTGACTTTCGATTTCCTTAAGAAGTTGTTCTATTTTTGTATTACGTTCATCTATTTCTTTTTTATGTTCTTCAGCAATTTTGCTATGTTTGATATTGAAGTTGGCTGTTGCTTGTTCATAATCGTCCTTAAGTTTTATTATTTCTTTATCCCTTTCATGAATAGTTTCTTTGTATTCATTGACTAGTTTCTCAGTGGACGTGGAATTTGTATTGGATTCGGCAAGTAATTTTTCGTACTCTTTAATTTTTGTGGTTAGATTTTGTTGTAACTCTACAATCTCGGCTTTACTCTTTTCGTTTTGTTGTGTTACTTCATTCAACAAACTTTCATATTCATTAACCTTGGTTGAATACTCTTCCTTTACGCGTGTGATTTCATCTTGGAGCGTTTTACAAGCTGCCTCTTGTTTTTTCTTCGAATCTTCAAGTTGCTCATAATCCAACACTTTGGCACTTAGTTCCATTTTTAGCTTAGTTACTTCTTTATTAAGGTGGACTTCATGTTCCTTATTGACAGCAATGACTAAAACATAATGTTAGTTTAATTCTTATATGTTAAAATATTATAAGATAATATCTAAAATATTGTTAGTCAGCTTACCTTTGTTCAATTCGAGGGTTTTATCATCAACCGTTGCCTGTAATTGCGTCAATTTGGTATTAAGATCGATGATAGTTTGACTATTTTCTTTATTTATTCTCTCCAGCGTTTGCTTTTCAGTTTCCAACTTCGATTCCGCTAGTTGTAGCTTGGCCGATAGCACAGATATTTGAGTTTCAAATTCCGTTTGCGCTATGGCCAATTTCGTCTTACTTTCATTTAATGCCTTTTCCGATTCTGTTTTGACTCGTGCTAGCTCATCGGACATACTTTTACCCAGCGAATCCTTTTCATTTTCTTTTTCTTTGAGGAGAGCGTAGGCTTCATCTAATAATTTTTGGAGTTCTGATGACAACGCTGAAAAGTTACATTGTATTAATGTTTATTGAAAATTTTGTAATATTATTGAAGGGTAAGTGCGCGTACTCTGAGCGGCGGTCAGCTCTTCCTTGTGTTGTTCGGCCGCTGCCGTCGCCGCTGTGGCCTCGGCGCCGCGCTGCTCCTCCAGTGTTTCGGCGCGTGCCCTTTGCAGTTCTGCCTCTGCCTCCAACTCACGAATGCGCAGCTCTCGAGTCACTTTTTCGTTCTAAACATGGATGAAAATATGTATTACACTTAACTTGGATAATGAGAAATTATTAAGGTTAAAACAAGTTGATGTAACGAAATACTGAACCCTGATAATGTACTCACCTCCATCGCTTCTTTATATTTCTGTAAGAAACCAAAAGTAATATTACTAGATGAGTAAAAAAATGCAAGCGACCCATAATAAACTCCTGCATGTTATATAAAATTTAAAATAATGTAATCAAAATCGTAGTACAAACGAAATAATTTTAAATTTTAGACCAGACACCAGTCAGTAATACTGTGTTTAAAATTTAAATCAGTCAACTAGTGGACATTTTCTTGTATTGGATATTAATGGCATACAAAAAATGATAGGAATATTTCCACAAGTTGAAAATGGGCTGTAAAGAATTACCGTACATTGTAATCCTCTTTATTGATGTTCTCCTCTTCGTTCCTGAACATGAGGTCCTCAACCTTCTGTCGCTCGTCGTCCAGCAGCTTGTTGAGTTTGTCCAGCTCAGCCTTGAGCTTGGCATTCTCGTTATTAGCCTGGAAATGTACTGATAACTCATTACACTAATATCAGTTTTTGCTACAAATAACATACCACAGAGTTAAGATCAAATCTATACTAATATTTTAAAGAGGAAAGATTTTATTGTTTGTTTGTAATGGATAAACTCATAAACTAGGACCTATTTTGAAAATTTCTTTAACTAATAGGAAGCTACATTACTCCTGAGTGCTATAGGCTACTTTTTATACCGGGAAAATATTTTTATCCCGGATAAACTCATTCACGCGGGCGGAGCCGCGAGCAGAAGCCTAGTATTAGATAATATGTTTGTGTTATTAATTGGAAACTATTAATAACAACAAGAATTTATCAATTACAAATCAATATACAAGGATTTATGTATTTATTAAATTGAACGGTAAACTAATATTTTATATCCACAATCGGTACATACACATAAGCGATTAATCCTAAACCGTCGCACAGCGAAGTAGAGGAAGGATAGTTTTATAGCTTGAAACTTGAATTTCATTTTATTGTTGAAAAATCATAAATTACGAGTAATGACTAACGAATACACCCGAATAAGTTGTTCACATACTCGTATTCGGGAGTCACGAATACGAGTGATTACGAATCGTGATTATTCCTCTGCACTCGTCAAGTATCTAAACCAGGGGTGAGACGAAAAATATAATATAATAAATAAGTTTTGTGTGAAATGGAACGTACTGCCGTTGCCTCCTTTTTAAGCTGCGAGAGTGCGGTCTCGGCTCTGTCCACTTGCATCGACACCTTCGCCACTTCAGATCGCTCGAGTTCCCGTTCGCGCATCAACCGCTCCAGATGCTGCTGCTTCTCTCTCAGTAACTCCTGTTTTAAACATTGTTTCGACTTACATGATGATTAAATTGAATAGAATTATAGTTATGCTTGAATAAAATTTGCTCAAGGTGATAATGATTTCCTATATATACTACAAATTACAATAAATGCCTGTATAAATTGCTAAACCATTTTTGAAAAAGTTGAACGCAAACAACGAATTATGTTCCGGAATACACCAGTTCTATGTCGTAACAACACCGTGAATTACTTAAGAATATTATCTACATTTTATGGTACCACCTACCGTTACCTTTATTTTAAATTAAGGAAAGAAATATGTACTTACTATGTAGGTACTTACATATTATTGTAATAAATTACATATTATACTATTTTTGTAGTTTCAAAAACAATGAACGCTACTTATAAATTATATCTAATGGAATCATGCAGTCATCCATGCAGTATTATGATAAAGCCTAAGTTATATTAAAAATTATAGTTATTGGAAATATATTATTAATTGTATTAGGATTTTTATCCAGCAGATTGTTATTATTTTCAAATGATAAACAAGTGAAAATGAACCTGTTTTCAAGAATGGCATAATCCATTTTATTCTGATATGGATAAGTGGACGTATCTCCAACAGAAACCGTAGATATATGAACTCACATCAAATATCACAAAATGTAGTTTAGTAAGTAGATATCTATGTCACAACAGATGTAGGTATGTACAGTCAGAAACATAAGTAGCTGAACAAAATCACCATTTTAAATCGCCTATATACGCGTTAAGTTAAACTGAAACATTTTTTTTCTTGGTTTGAAGTAAAGTAAATCTCTTTTATTTTATTTTTGTGAAGAGAAAGAAAAAAGATTAGTAAGAACACAAAAGTATGTAGGCAATTTGAAATTTTGAATTTGTTCAGCTATTTATGCTGCTGACTGTACATTTTATGCGTTAGGAGTCAGGGTGGAGAAATAAATATTCCCTTAGCCCCTACCTTGTATGAGAGATATTGCGTATTTCGACCTTTATTTGTTATTGGATAGAAATATAAAGTTTTACAAAGAGCATTTCTTTAGTAAGGGCACGATCGCTTACCTATATCTTAAAACATCGAAATTAAATAAAACATTAAGCGTATTTCTTAGGTTAGTGTGATGTTTTTAACACAGGTGTGTCCGCAACTTTTGTAACATAGTATCCTTTGCCTGTTAATTAATAGCGTTTGTACTTGTCTTGATACGTGCGCAGTTACAAAAACAAATCTGTGGTTATATCAAGCTATATTATTTGAACATCCTTATGTTTTGAAAACAGTAATTTAATATTTACCCCCTGCTAAACGAATGTATTAGTCACGACATTTAATTCTACCTTTAACCCGCGTTAAACCTTAAAAACAAATAGCTGAAGATAAGGCAAAGGTATTAAGCGTCATGCGGGCAGCCAGTAAGTATTGATTTTAGTGTTAATTAGACAGCTTAGCACATCCACAATGACTCATTACACCGTGCCTTTAGTCTTTACCTAAATTGGTTATTGTAAGCGCCGCACCTTTGTTTAAGAGTTAGGTGTTTTGACAGTTATAGCGTAGTACCTGCCCTTTAGCCAATAGAGAACTGTGTAAATATATTAGCAACTATATTTCATATTATATGTAATTTCACCATACCAGCCCTGTATTATATACTGTCCACTGCTAAGCGAGGGCCTCCTCTACATCTGAGAGGGTTTAATTCCTTTGTGCTTAAGGTAACTTCATTGATGAATATTTGTAAATAAATGAAAAAAGGCGTTACCTACATTGTTGGACGCTTTAGACTAGATACAAAAGGAAGCTATCTCATAGTCGGAGATTTAAGTGGATACCTACTCTTAAATATAGCAGAAATCTGGAGATTTCTAGAATAATAATTCTTTTTTTGCACAACATGGAATTAAAATTAACGACTGCCTCGGTGGCGTAGTTGTTTTATGGTACGACTGCAATGCTGAGGTCTCGGGTTCGTTCCCCGGGTTGGGCAAAGTGATATTGAGTTTTCCTATTCAGTATCAGCTCGGAGTCTGGAATTTGTGCCCGATATGGCGATAGGCTCACCCCCTATCAAATCATGGGACCGAATAATGGCGAAAAGTAGGTGCACTAGTTGCGCCTCTGCCTACCCCTTCGGGGATATAAGGCGTGAGTGTATATTTAAATATGTGTGGAATTAACAATATTCTAAACAATGAGTTACATAAAATTGTTGGTGCATGCACAAACATTTTTAAACTGTATTTGAATTATTATTAAATAAATATTATTATTTTATTTAGATCATTTTTATTGCAAGTAATAAATTTTAACTATCCCGTCCCTAAAAAATTGATTCCGAATGACAATATTAAAAATATGCCAAGATTTTTTATTTCATTTGGATTTTGCGTTTCATTCATTAAACTTAGCCTTTGATGTCCGATATAATGATCTAGTACTCAGTAAGTCATGTTAATAACAGTACAAATGCTAAGCTCATCGTGTTTGGTGCTTTGATTGAATATTCTATTAACCTTAGTCATACACATTGTTTTGTCAAAATTTCTGGGTTTTTGTGATGGTATTATGTCAGAAATAATTACGAACCTACCTATAATAATATTCAGGTAGCTTAGACTACTCATAATAAGCAAAAAAATTAAGTGCATAACATCGTATGCATGATATAATTATTCTGTACTTGTTTTTTGCTTATTAAAGCCGTCGGTGACCGATACGGTGTTCTGCACAAGTCTATTAAAATGTATGGTTGGAGATGTAAGACTATTACGGAAACCGTATTCCTTCATTTATTACTCATCTCTACCTTTGATCTCTACCTACATGGTCACTTTTTATATAATTATTAATTAGATAGGCACACCGTCCATTTGTCCTTATCTCATTGTGGATCTTTTTTATGGCATAGAATGACAAGACTAGCAAGCCGTTCGCCTGATGGTAAGCGATACGACCACCCATAAACAGTAGCAACCCCATTCAGCACCTTCAGTTACAAAGTAGGGTAGACTGGGTACGGTTGAAACCGTGGACGGTTGAAACAGCGCGAATATCTCGAGAACCGTGCGTGACGAGGTGGGGGGTACAAGGAGAAAAAGAAGCGGGGGACAAGTCGAAATACGAATTATAGAGTTGCGTTGCTCCTCGGTCGTTGTACTTGTGTATAGGAGACCCCATTGTGTTTTTTGACGGAAAAGTAAGTATTTTTGGTCGTACACTTTTGCAATTATAATTGCTTTGGTTAAAGTTACGAGTACTGAGAGGTTTTTATAGTTTTAACTGAAGATTGTAGAATATGACAGTATGATTAGGTTTTATTCAAATTTATTATCTTTCTTACTGTGAGCCGTTATATACCTAGAAGGGGGGTTGGGGACAATTGAAACATTATTTTTGGGTACGGTTGAAACGACATATTTATTTCATTTTCTTGTTTTTTCTATGCCAAGCGTACGCAAAAGGACGATTACGATTACTGATTTATCAATGTACATATAAACAAGCCTATGAAGATGTGAAAACGGGATCTTTGTTAAGAACAGTGGCAGAAAAAAATGGACTGAACCACTTTTGTCTGTTGAGGTATGAATATACCTAGTTACGAAAAGATTAAATTGAGAAAAGACTAAAAGAAATGCTACAAACAGAAAAAAATTAACACGCGGCATGAATCATCATCATCAGAAGAAGAGGAGTGCTACTGCTTTGTTTGTATGTCAGCATATTCAGAAAGCAGACCGAATGAAAAATTGACACAATGCTCAGGATGTACCTAAACTGTGGGCGCATGAAGAGTACACAGACGATGTCTTAGGGTGTAACTCAAACTTGAGATTGATTTATTAATACCGCCCTTAGTTATGTTTGCCACAATTGTGATACCGAACGATCTCGTAACCGCTTAAGTATTTTTTTTAAATTATTGTTTTTTATGAAAATAATAAGTTTTTACTTTTTTCCAAATATGTAATAAATTAGGTTATAGCGGAAGTGTTAATTTTTGTTTAAATCTGAACCAAAAGTATTGTTGATTTGTTTTGTCACTTGTTTATCTATAAGTACATTAAAATGTAGATGTTTATAGTAATGTTTGAAGTTTTTCTTAACTGGAGTCCTATAATCTAGTTATTAGTTAATGCTGTTGATTTTAAAGACATATAATAGCAAGTAGAATACTAATATTACAGAAAAACAATCGTCATCAAAACCCACTTATTACGTAGTTTATGTTACACTTAATATAAACCGTTGAAGGCATATTAAAAATAATTTTAGATTATAGTATATGTTGTGTTTCAATCGACCCCAGGCACTGTTTCAACCGACCCTGACATGGGGACGGTTGAAACAAATTACTTTTTTTTTTAAATTCGATGTTACACATAAAATATAATAGAGTGATCCCAAATAACATTGCCCATTAGTGGAGAGATACACGGACTTTTATATAATATATTTCCGTCATCGCTCGCTTATGTAATCCCGATGCTATGGACGATAATCGCAAAAATGTTTCAACCGTACCCAGTCTACCCTACTGTGTGGCATTCCACTGCGCTAGTCATCCTGAGACATAGGATGTTAAGTCTCATTATGTCCAGTAGTTGCACTGGCTACAATGGCCTTCAAACCGAAACACCACAGTGCATGCACACTGCTGCTTGGCGGTAGAAATAGACATTGCGTTGGTACCCACCCAGACGGGCACTTACATGTGAGAGACCTACCACGAGTAATTTTTGGTTGACGCATGAATGTATAAAAAAACCTTAGACTACCAAAAAACCTGGTTGGCGACACAAACTTTTTGAGCATGTTACAGAAATCATTTCAATTCCATAAATATAAATCCATTATAAATATTTATTTATTTATTTTATTTAAAACTTTATATACAGTAAATGTATACAGGTGGACTTAATGCCTGAGGCATTCTCTAACAGTCAACCTTTGGGTGATGCAGAGATGAAACAAAGTGGGTGTATATAAAACATAAATAAGACAAAACATATATTATACATACATAAATACATAATATACATACTAAAATACATACATACCTACATAAGTAAATAAATACAAATATAATAATTCTGTAAAATATATGATATTAAAACAAAACTGAACTAGGAAAGTTGTGAATTTGCTACACTATTGGCGAAAAGCATCCGAACTTTTAATTTGAAAGTGAACCTGTTTGTCGAAGCCCTGATTTCTGAGGGGAGCGTATTCCAAAGTAGAATAGATTGGACAGTGAAGGAGGAGTGGATGAAGTCTGAATTGTGAGAAGGACATTGGAGAAGAAGGTTACCGGCAGAGCGCAGGGTTCTCTCGTGTTTAGAACCCAGATATTGAAATTTAGAAATTAAATAAGAAGGAGGAGTAGGGGAAGTGATAAAGGAAAAAAGTGTGGTCAGCGCGCGCATGCTGCGGCGCTGACGAATGGGTAACCATTTAAGCTGGGAGCGGCAAGAGGAGACATGGTCATACTTGCGGAGATTGAAAATGAATCGAATGCAGTTATTTAAAAGACGGTCAAGTTTATTGAGTAAATCTGCATTCAGATCAAAATAGCACACATCACCATAGTCGAGGATAGGAAGGATTAAGGTCTGCACAAGCATCGTCTTGGTTTTATAGGGCAGAAAGTTCTTCAGGCGATATAATGAGCGTAGGATGCCTGTAACTCTCTGGCAAACTGAGGTTACTTGGGCTTGCCAGTTAAGGGTATTGTCTATTAATAAATATGTAATTAAGTATAAATATGTATGTAATTAAGATTAATCAAGATGATTAAATAGAATGCACAGTAGGTATTACAACCAGCAGAGTGGGTGGTAATTGGTGTCGAAATCCATGGAGTTGAGGGTTGATTAACCTTGAGTAGGCTGTAGGGCGAATAAGGTCCCGCGACGCCATATGAAAAGTATTTATGATGTTCTAGAATTGATTTGTTATTCTAGTTGGATTGGTATTGGGTGTTATGATCTATAAGTATCTTACTAATTTAATATGAAAATATGCATAATCCGATAATCTCTTATATTTTTTTTAGCCCGAGCTGCTTAATTCTTAGAAAAGGATTAAATTGAATCCTAAATAAGTTTCGTGTCGGCGCAGGCTTTACATTTCAATAACGTCCATCTACTCTCTATGTTAGGTCATTTTTCGCCTCTTAGATCTAGTATCAGCGTATAATGGGCTATGGATCGTCAAGCCCTTGATTCGATTCCCAGGCTCAGTATAAGTTTGTGAATTGACGTCAGGCAAATTGCGCGTCGTAAAACTAGTAAAATAATTACTGCAACCTGCTCAAAAAGTGTGTGTCATACTCTGCCTCCATACTAGAATGGAACAAGGGTAAGATGGCCACATTTTAGGCTTGGTAAATATATTACGGTATCCAACGTCCTTTTACGAAATGTAAAGTGTTACTTTTTCATAAGTTTTAGCCAGTAGCCAGCTAAAGCGAATTTGTATGGAGACCAGAAGTCGAGAAAATACCATGTTCCCTTTTAACATATTTACAATTTGTATGCTCACCAACACCATATTGCAGTCCAAGCAATATTACAGCTGCGTAATACTTACACCTTAGTTATTATAATAGATCAAAAACCCCACAATACCTTTGCTTCTCTTGTATTAATATGAAACTATTTCGAACCATTTAGATAATCCTAAAGCCGATTAGGCTAATAGTTTAATTTCTTTCGGCATTATTCATCAATCAAATTAATAGAAGTTATAAATTAATGGATACAGGACACTAACGGAAAAGGAAACTTCGTAAGAAGAATTTGGAAGACTATACATAATAAGTGACTTAGACCATAATCTAGGTTGCAGTGAAAAAAGCATTGAAACGACATGAAAAGGTAAAAAATGGTAAAATAAATTTGATTAAAACATAAAACTTTTATTGAATAAGATACTTTCAATTTTAATATTTTATAATCACTGCAAGGAACGAAACAAACATATTTTGATTAAATCATTGATAAGTTGAATTAATTATTCTACTTATATGATTGGCACATTCTGGTTATTCAAAGTGCTCAACACTAACAGATTTTATGCAATAACGAATGTGTGTCATTATCAACGCCCTCCTCAGAGTTCGTTGACGTTCCACTTCTCATCTCAATAAAATTGCAAAGTGGCACAATATCCGAATTTTATTAAAATGACGCATCATATCTTTTATATACATACATATACACTCACGCCTGTTATCCCCGAAGGGTAGGATATCTTTTATATCTTTTGAGGAAATTAAAAATGTGATCGTTAATGACAAAATACAAAAGCATAATGGGGAGAGGCCTTTGCCCTTGCATTATTCAGAGATGTCCACTTTTTGTATGGGTGCTTGGCCTCAAAATATAACCAGGCTCAAACTTTGGGATATTAAAGGGGTATTAAATAGGGACCTTGGATAGAATAAAAAATAATTTTACACCCCTCTATTCATACCTTCCTTTTTAAAAAATCTTCATACTAAGTGTAGTTTTTAAGTAAAATAAAATTAAATAAATCTTAAAATCGGAGGTGTTTAAAATGAAACGATTTATTGTAAAAGTAAGGAGTTAACGAGTTCTATCCAAATATATATGAACTGTCTTGGTTAGAATTTCAGGCTCGTTTTTGGACGTGACCTTTGCGTAATGACGTACGGAGCCGAGACATGGACACTGACTGTGGGGCTAATCCATAAGCTTAAAGTAGCTCAATGTGCTATGGAAAGAGCTATGCTTAAAGTCTCTCTGAAGGACAAAATTCGGAACACAGCGATCCGTCAGAGAACCAAGGTGGCCGACATAGCTCTGAAAGTTAGCAAGTTAGACTGGCAGTGGGCATGCCACATATATCGCAGAACAGATAACCGCTGGAGTAAGCGTGTTCTGGAGTAAAGACCGCGTCTTGGCAAAGGTAGTGTGGGACGCCCTCTGGCGAGATGGCGGGACGACTTGCATAAGAGGGCCGGCAGCAAATGTATGCATAAAGCAGCTGACCGGGCTCTGTGGCGTACCTTCGGAGAGGCTATGTCCAGCAGTGGACTGCAACGGGCTGATGATGATGATGATTATTATTTAAAGGTTTGTCGTCACAGATAAATGATAATAAACAATAAGTTGTTTTTTATAGTTTCATATTAATCACAATTCACACTTCATGCGAAACTACCATGCATCGCTCAAGCCTCATCGAATAGTATCAGTATGGCAATAAAACAACAAGTTAATCGTACAGTTTATTCACAGGATGCAGGAGATAATAAGAAACATCAGATACAAAACATTTTTATTTATATTCATATCCCGCTATATTAATGTACCATTCGTACAAATACAATTAGCGTCTATTCTATACCTATGTTACGCTACATTAATAAGATATTACGTGACATTAACCTAGGAGGAATGCTCGTGACGAGTGAGTCTTTATTATGAATATCATCAACACTTACAGGCACTGGTCGTTAAAATTAAACAAGAAATAAAAAAGAAATGAATTTCGAAAATCGAATAGAATGAAACAATATCACAGTCTCGCTGACAACTAAGCATGTACTGGTGTATCGTCGGAACATGATCGTGTAAAAAAGTCTTTGTACTATTAAGTGCATTATAACTGACCAAGATTGTCTGTTAATAAAATTACTTATAAACACACGGTTTAAATTATTAACATGAAACAACTCTGTCAAGTTTAGTTTGTTACAATTCATTTCAAAAAGGGAATTCGTTGTTTGCTTCCATTAGTAAAAAAAAACACTTAAGCTAAGCTGCTTGATGTGTATAAATAATGGATTACCCGGTACCGGGCCCACGGTAGAGTTCGCACTAACACCACACGTGTGCTAAACTTCAAAATCATAATTCCACGTTGCAAACATATTTTGGTCTATTAGGGCTGTGATAAGACAATATCGATATCGATACTTTTAGAATAAAGAAGTAAAAAGTAATATAAACGTAAAAATAACACATATATGGCAATCTTAAATCACGAAATTAACATTATTTAATACTTAAAACAAAAACAAAACAGAGTTGATTATTATCAATCATTCTCACAGCACTAAACAGACGAACATGCTTGTAAAATGTAAACTATTTTGATGTGTACCACACGTCCGGGTTCGTGTCGTACCTACCGCGCCGCGATAGTGGGGTACTGTACCTGCAGGGCGTTCTTCGCCGATACTGGCGTGGACGAGGCGCGCGGACCGCCGACACGCTGCCGCCGTGCCGTTAGTGACAGTGCGAAAAACGAACAAAAAGGAAAAAAACACGCGTTATTGCACTCATTCCGCTATATGGTACACTATTAACATGATGTGTTTTATCGATTATCGATATTAGAGATCGATAATCGGTTTTCATCGATATCGATTGTTGGATGCTTGTTTGTGCATTTAAAATGTCAAAATATCTTGAGAAATATAACTCCTGAGATCAGTTCAGACAAAGTTACCTATAATATTATTATGGCATTATATTTCCTAGGAATTTTATCAAATTCCTGTATTATCTGCTACATATCGTACTTTTCAGAAAAAACATCATAACCGACATTCCGTACTTTATACTAGGGAAACTTTTCTTTACTAATTTTAAATATTTATGGTATATATGCAGTATTTTACATGGTTATCTTCCTAACTAAATATTGGAAAATTACAATTAATGTTTACAAATTGATAAAGAAAGAATAGTTTCTTACAAAAAGTGCGAAATGTCGGTTATGATGTTTTCCTAAAACGAAAGTACCCTTAAGTACTTCAGAAATTCTTCCTGATTAATGATTCTCAATTTTTATTTTCATTTCAAACTCGCCTGTAAATTACTGGTTATTTTTACCATTTAGCGGAATATAAAAACTTACGACAGGTAACGCGTAACGTCAACTGTTGTAAATGCAAAAAAGAAAGCTAAAAACAACCAACACTAATAATATGCTTGTATGTATAGCTAATATAACCTATGCGACATAATATGTACGTATATTTATGAAGTATCCACAATTCAATACCTTAGTCGCAAAATGTAATAAGTAAAGAATTTAGCAATTCGGAGTAAAAGAATTATGATACATAATTTTATTTTGTATAATGTGACACGATATCTTGAAATACACATTTGTAAATTTGTTTCTACAGAGTGGACACTTTATTTATTTCTTACTTTATTGCGGTGGTAATTTTGTGCCATTAGGTTGTTGAACTAAGGCATTGAATTGTTTGTGCAGGATTAATTTATAATGATTTAAATGATTCGGCAAATGCGATATTTCAAGAATATTCCAAGAAATTAAATATTCCAATTTTATCACAAGGGTTAGCGATGTAAATTAAAGTCGTTGTTACAATTTTCTACTTACTGAGGGTAACATTATAAAACTTTTAAATTTTAAAGTAAAACGTGACAAGCAAGGCGCCTGCACAGGTTTGTCGACCTCCGTGTCGCAGTGGACAAGGCCCCAAGAAAAGCAAGGTCACAAGTTAGATTCATGCATCAGATGCAACTCAATATGAGCTTTACGCTTTGATTAGTAATATATACTATTAGAGCAAAAATATTTTTTGTGAGGGTATTTATGACATGATCGACAATTTTTGCTATAAAAGCATAGAACGTTTGACAGTTCGAGTCAGTTGATCATTGACTTTCGTGCCGGTTGTTCGCTTGGTGATATTTTTTGTGAAAGTATTTCTGTAAAGTCAGTGGTACATATTTTTATTTAAATCAAAACCGTTGCAGTTTCTAATAATACCATTAATCAAAGGCTTTAAGAATAACTTTGTCTGTTTAATTCCGGTAAGTACTGTTACAACTCATACTGCTTATGCATACTAACATGTAAATGACTGTGAAGTGTTTCTTAATTCATGAACTAAATAAGAAACGACCACGACGAAGCTCTTTATAAAACTTTATAAGCCTTCAAAAACTTTTACATTTGTTGAGTATTACTGATCATTAAAAATATCGCATTTTATCATTTAAGTCATTTTAAATAACCCTTGCAAATGTAATATGGTAAGTAGAGTAATTTTGAAATCGTGTTTATAAACATATATATTTTTTAATCTGTATGCCCATAATGAATAATGATAAATGAGGTGTTTTATTTATGTAAAGAATACTACAGATGTTTCAATTGTTGTATACCTAAATAAAATCACAGCACCATGCCTAATGAAACTCAAGGGCATAATATACAGGGTGTCACACAATGACTATTCAATATTTATGTCAAAAGTAGGGAGGATTCTTTATAGCTAAATAGAATAAGATTTAAATCGAAATTGATTTCCTTCAATATTTTTTTTTATATTAATATCTGATATTGTGGCTTTATAAGTTGATGAAATGAATGAAGATGCTTAAAATCTGCGTAGATAATTTATTGAAAGTAGTTAACCTTTAACATCTTTAAAAGTATGTTACGTTTGTCATAATCACTATATTATTATTATGTGGCGTAAATAACAAACGCGTATTTGTAACACGCTGTATATTTAGAATTAGTATGCACAAAAACGATAAAATGTTAATTATCACAAAACACATCTCAAAATTATTCAGTCCCATGAGAACCTTAAAAATAATATCACAGTATAAAATATATAATATAGGTATAGCTATTGCAGTCTTTAAATCTAAAACAAAAGTATATGGGCCTTACTAATAATTACTGTATACGTCTATCATAGTTATACAATGTTTTGTTTCGCTTCCTCTGATAGTAAATGTCAATTGACAGAGCAAGACATAGCACTGAATAACTATCACAGACGTTTACAATGTTTATTAGTAAGGCGGTATGAGGGTACAAGCATCTAACAACCGATACCTTGATGAAGTGAATAATCTTTGAGAGCAGCCATTCATAAGTGGACAATAAAAAATAAAAGTGAATGGCCAACACAATCGATAATCAGAAAAAATATTTAAATATATACATATAAACACAAGGGCCAAACCAAGGGGGTGCCAACTACAGACAAAAAATAAAACTCAAATTGAACCATGCAACAAAAAGCTTTCTACAAGAGCCTCCTTCTCTATTGCATGTCACATCTTTAGTTCCATATGATCATACACGTAAGTGATTCATATCGTATCCTTATAAAATTTAAAAAAACAGTAAGTGCAGTCTGCGTCAAGTCAAAACAATATCACAATACGTAAATACATGTTTAAAATACGATAGGAACATTTAAATGTACACGACATACGGGTAAGTGAACTGAAAGGGCGACACGCAAGAGAAATGGTAGCTCTTCCCGAAGCCGGAAAAGTGGGTGCGCGGCGGCGGCATCTCAACGAATATGTCGGTAGGAGGCGCGACCCCGCGGCTGGCGCGCGTCACGGCGGCCGGCCGTCCGCCCCACCGCACCACCTCGCCGCCCGCGCCGCGCGACCGCCACACCGCCGCCCCGCTAGCGCCACTACCGCCACTAGCGCCGCTCGACTCGCTGCGCCGTGACCGCTCCGACGCACCCGACGCGCCCGACGCTCCCGACACTACCGACCGACCAGACGAACGGGTCTCGAAACTGAGCACGCTCTCCGAGCATCGCCACGACTTGGGCAGTGTCTCGCTCGCCCAGCGGCGCGGGTTCAGCTCTTTGCATTTAGAGTCTGATCGAAACACGATATCGTAATAAACGCGCGGTTGCGGCAGAGCGATCAGGGCGCAGCGATCGTACTCGACGTGCTTGACAAGCAGCGTCTTGTCGAGCAGGCTGGGCGCGCTGCGATGCGGGCGGGGGACACACACGCGCGGCGCGGCCGGCGGGGAGTGCGGCGGGCGCGGCGAGGCCGAGCGCGCGCGCGGCTAGCCTACCTGAGCGCCCAACGACGTCACCCCGAGCCTCACCCCCGCGCGAGACGACGCGATCGACGTGCCCAACGACGTGAGCGACTCGCGCGAGTTGGACCGACGCAGCGGTGTCATCCTGCCGTTGCTGTGGATGGCGCATGCGCCCGGCTTGCGGTTGGACGGCGACCGCGACACTTTGGACACGGGCGCAAATAGGCCGAACCGAGGTGCGCACTCAAAGTATCTGAAAAATGAATCAAACAAATCAGTTTCTTGTATACACATTGTCATGACAGTCACATGGCACCTTCGGTTACCTCTTCCCGTCGACAGATCCATCATTTTTGCCAAGTGGATCATCTAGCTCCACACCGGCCCAAACTCCGGGAGCGAAGTCTGTTGGGCCGACAAAACGAAGGGTTCCAGCTTTGCTGCCTCGACTACTTGATACAATGACGCGATCACCCGTGCGAACATCTCCATTAGTCGTTGTGGATATTGAAGCATCTAAAGATTAATGAGATAGTGTTTAGTAGGGAATTGACGTCATTAAATAATGTTTATGGTTGTGGTATAACTCACTCATCTTACTGCTGACGATGCTGCGGATACTCCCGTTCGGTGAGAGGGTGCGCCTGGGCCTGGCGGCGCCAGACGGCGGTCGTTCGAACACGCTGCCCGCGTCGGACACTGGCGAGGCATCGTGCGGCGTGGACGCTATGAGCGGCACTCGCGTCAAGCGAGTCAGCCGGGAAAATACACCACGCTTTTCAGGGCATTGAAAATAACGCACGCCCGCTACCGATCCATCGTTTTTACCTGAGAACAAAATGAATTGTAACGAGCAAAGAAATGGCATAAACAAAAGGACGATGCACTAAGTGGAGGAATTAATTTAATACATCTATGTCACATTTATCGCCTGACTACCTCGGTGGCGTAGTTGTATTATGGTACGACTGCAATGCTGAGGTCTCGGGTTCGATCCCCGGGTCGGGCAGTGATATTGAGTTTTCTATTCAATATCAGCTCGGAGTCTGGAATTTGTGCCCGATATGGCGATAGGCTCGCCCCCTATCACATCATGGGACGGAATAATGGCGAAAAGTGGGTGCACTAGTTGCGCCTCTGCCTTCCCCTTCGGGGTTAAAAGGGTGAAATACCGAAATAACAAAAAAAATATGCATTTAAGCCATTAATTAATATATTCTTAGTTCTTACCAATAGGTTCGTCGAGCACAATGCCTGCCCAATCTCCAGGGGCGAACTGTGTTTCTCCGATGTAGGCGATTTGGCCGGGCTTGGTGCCGCCCACCCAAACCCGTTCGCCGATTATGAAACTGTCAGTGTCTTCTGTCAAAATGACACTGTGGTCTGTAATTATAATAATATCTTATTATATCCACTTATTTTAGATCATCAATAATTTATTCGTAATTCTTCTTCAGGCGGGCACAATAACGACTGCATTAATTCCAAATAAAAAATATAAACTTTAACTGAACATATTATTCTCTTTGTTTTGCATTTCAAACACCGAAGAACTAATATGAATAATAAGTAGAGAAAATATAATAACATATCAATTGTCCCATGTATCAAGTGAAAATATCTTAAGAAAGTGCAACGACGGGGACAGAAATTTCAAGACATTTGAATATGCATCGAGCCGTTACATTAGCTATTCTGTGCGCACGACGTGCGTGCAAACACATGAATATGTGCAGTTATATGCAAGTGCAACGGCCATCGAGGAGGCGGCTCGCCATAATGTATTTATATCACCATGTTACATCGGAATTATTAACTTTCGCTTCAATCAACAAACTGCATTTGACTTCCGACACGATAACTGTAATAAACGCTAACATTCAAGCTGGAGTCATGCTTTGCTTTCAACCAGTGCATAAGCGCCACAACAAGCACAGCGCGATACGACTGCTGGGTGTATCTAGAGCGATTGGCCGGGGTGCTCGGGTGTAGCTGCAGATACTATAATCAGCAGTAAAGGTAGGGTTGCCAACTATAATGCTTCAAACAGTACTCTTGCTATTCACTTTATTTTCTTTTAATTATTAAAAAAATACATCGATACACTTAAAAAATTACGCATAAAATGTGGCAACCCTAAGCAGTGGTAATATTTCCTACGTGTTTAGACAAAAATGTATCCACAATAAAGTTCCAACAGTACAAAGGCACTTTATTGTGGAGTGTGATAGAGTATCATGTCAGATGGTGCGGGGTTACCTGAGGACCTCCTGAGGCCGGCCTCGCTGAGCCGCCGCGGGTGTTTCTCCCAGAGTACGTCCATCGATGTGCCGCTGTAGTTACTGCTAGCTGTGACCACACAAAAAGCGACACACACGCACATTAGCCACAACACAAGCAACGCTACTCAAACGTAACAAACTTTCGTGCTCGCTACTTATTTTTTTACGGTTTAGTTTAAGTTTCACTGGCCGTATTTCCGAGTGTTGTATAGCGAAAACTCGAGTTATGATTTATAGCCAACTTTTACCGACTTCTATACGGTTATTAGATATAACACTAACACCAGTATGGAAAAACTATTTTATAACGTTCATATTAGTTTTTACATATCCACTCCAAGCTATACAAATTCATTGTTATTCTCTTTAGCACGCTCATGTTACGCCTTCTTACGACTTTAACAATTATACGACAGAATGTCATTACTTGTGAATAGGCTACGTTTATTGAGAAACGACACAAAACAATACCCGATGATTACTATTCGATGTAGACAATGCATCTAATTAGTCGTAGGCGAATATTTATGGCATGCGTTTTTATAGTCATTATGTATAGAACCTGTTAAAAAAGTCAATTGGTAATATTAAAAGCATATTTTAGAAATAACAATATCGATATATTCACTTTAATTACATGCTGTTCTATAATTACACCGACTACAATGTTATCTCATGTTATTATTGTTACATCACGTTAATACATAACTTTCGGTCATGCTCCAAAATACCTATTTCTCTCACAGCATAGTTAAAAAATGTTACATAATATTACGTATTAACCGAATTAATTTTTTCTCACGCTAGAGCATTCAAAGTAGTAGGTTGCTTTTAGTGACTTGCGTTGTGACCGTCACCTAATGACTTAGTTTCTATGAACCTCCACCAGTAAAATGGGTCATTCTGCGAAGAGATGATCGACTTACTAGACGCCTTGCGATAACTTCGCGGCTTGTCCGGCTGACTGCTAGACACCTCGTCCTCCTCGGCTTCGATTAAATCTGCTCCGTGGGGTTGTACAAGAACGACATTCATTATGAACAAGTGACCATGTGCACCATTAGACATAAACTGTGGTGATTCTGATTGCAATGTATAGACAGCGCGTGCAATACTAAATGTATGACAGGAAGCACGTGTCATGCTCGCTCTCTCCTTACATGCGATATGGATGATGGTATAACGGAACACTCACCAGACAAATGTTTTCTGGACAAGTCGTCACTGAGCTTTCTCAGCGTATCCGAGGAGCTGCCGTCTACGACAACAAAAACATGACACATAAAGCAAAAAATAAATAATGAAACATGCTGACAGAATCAACATATACTCGGTGTTGAATGTTGATACAGATGGAAATATTCATTCGTATGAGAATACAGAAAATATGGAAGAAATGAATATTGTACGCTTGAGATTGTTTGCAATAGTCGATAGATAAAAAAATATTTTTAATAAAGGACATTTTAAATTATATGATTTCGCGCACTGCAGAAAACTAATAAATAACATCGAATTATCTCAAAACATTACACAGTAATTACAACGTTGTACCAATTATAAGCACTCATGATCAATCAATTGCAGCAATTATTGGCAATAAACAATTGTGATCGATACTAAACTCGGCCCGAACAAGACAGTCAATTGCATTAACGACTCGTAAGCTACATGTATACACTCACGGCACTGGTTAACACTAGTATAAATTGACACGTTTGAGAAGACGTGCGGAGGTTGGCGGAGGCTGGCAGCTAATACAGGCTCATAGCGTGTCCGGCACTTCTGACCGGAGGCTGATTAATCATCGAACACTGTGACAACTGCGCAGCACGCCAGAGGCCGGCCTTGCCGTCGCGCGTGGGTCTCCACATCATAATTCAAGTTCTATGAAGAGTTTCAAATAAACCCTACGGCACCCACACCGGGCGCGGAATGACGACTATAATTAACGTTGATGCACACATTTTTGACATTGTAATGTTTGTTTGGCGAATTATAGTGCTTATATCTATTCAAAAAATAAACTTCAGTCTTGAAAACCTGTACCTATAAAATGTGCTTCTTCATGAGCATAAGGTTTAAATATTTATAAAAAATATATTATATTTAAATAACTGATCACTGCTTATAAATCGTACCGTAATACTGGAATTAACATTAATTTATCATCTCACAATGCCATAATAAAAATTCCCATATAATAGGATTGCGTCGTATAATAATGAAGATATTCCGCGTAGGTTACGTTTGATACGACTACATTACTTAATGATCTACATCAAAGACATCCATGTAATGAGGAATAAAAATAATTGGAAACAACTGTGTCGAATTAAAATTATTACGCGAGTAATCGCGAACAAACGCGAATAAATTAATAATAACTCTACAATTGATTGCAAGCGCTAAAAACCTATTATCGATTAAACTCACATCGGCACTCTCCCACTCTATTATTTGAACTTATTTGTATAAAAACCTTAGTCTTCAATTTACTTTGAGACTGGTGTTTTATGAAGAAACATGAAACGTCCTTCTACAAAAACAATAGTATTGAACACGTCATGTTCTTTTTAATAAAATGTGAGTACACAATATGTATTAGAATAAACCTGTTCTGTTTGCAACTTCAACTGACTTTCATTGCCATGGTAAAACGACATTCATCATTTATATTATGAATTAGGTACTTCTCACTTATTTTATACAATATGTTTTTAATTTTAGCGACGAAGATAAATTACAGCTATCGTGTAATACAATGCCACAGATGACTCTTAAGTGGCAAAAATAATATCCAAGAGATAACCTTAGTGACAATGTATTGAAAAACACTGTACACATAATATGTATTCTGTTCGAACAGGTGTACAATGAGATGACTAGTGATGACTAGTAATCCCACGCTAATATCACTGATATACTCTAGTCATAAATACTTTTTTATGTGGGGGCGATCAAATACAATTCCGATAATTGCTGTTCAATCATGAATCCATTAATGCAATGGTTGTACTTTGTTTCGGAACTAAAGAGAAACGGATATGGAAGCCATAACACGTTGGATTTGAATTGCATGTATCTCGGCAAATGTTTTGAAACAATGCTCGCGTATGCTTTTCAAATTAGTGATTTAATTAAAAATAATACTTTCATTCATATTCCTAGTAGTGATGTATGTGTTTGTATACTGTGTCAAGAATTAATGTCAGTTGTCATGTATACATATTATGTGCGTCATTAATTTTATTAATTTCCCTATGACATGAAACTCTGGCCTCGCTCTAATTCATTGCAATAAACTTGCCCGAGTTGACACGATTTCTAATGAAAATAAGGAAAAAAACACCAAACTTTTTAGCGCGCTTGGGAACGAGAAAAAATAGCACGATTCACAAATATGATGTAATTAAACAACAAACACGAACATTATTTGTCCATTTTATTAACGCATGGCGGACGATGCTTGCCAACGAACCGTGTACGAAGAATTTTTAATGTCATTGCTTTTTGTGGTCAAGTTCAAGAGTGCTTCAAAAACACGTTCGGGTATTTTCGTATCTCAATAAAGAAGAAGTATGATCCGACGCGTTTATATTGCGTTCCCATTAGATGTAGTAATGAGGTATCACTTTCCCAGTCGCAACACTAATTCATCAATTAAGGGCAATTTTGCGGAGCGCTCTCATGTTATGCTAGTAAATTGATGCAACGAACACATGTTGCAAGACAGATGCAATTCTCAATGGCAATTACACAGTTTAACTAATAGCAGTAGGGGATCCAGCTTCGTTAAATAATTTTACAGCAATTAAGGTTAGATGCCGTGACATGGTGTGAAGTTTCATAATTCCTGAACTTTTTCCGTGGATGTAATTGATTGGATAAGCCTTTTTGTGGTAAAAGATTAATCGTTATTCACAAGAGGTTACGTCTGAAATGAAGGCGTGAAATAATTTCATAACGGCCGAGTTTACTCATTTATGAGAAACTATTTTGAAACTATGAAATGAATTTAGTAAGGCATAGACCTAGATCAACGGGCTAATTGAGTCGCGTAATGAGGAAGTGGTTTGAGGCGGTGCACTGAAAGTTTAAATCGAAATAAACTGGCCGAGTTGGCCACAACAGCTGCTCTATATAACAGTAACAGGTATGAAATGCATGATAGTGTTCACAACATTCCTGTTCTTATACTTCGAACAATATTATCAAGTCTAGTCCTAATATTATCAAGTTAAATTTGGGAGAGAGTGTAAGATATTCATAATTGACCATACGATTATGTTTATTGATATTGTGAGTTGTATATGAATGAAGGAGATGTTCATGTTATAAAATGTCGTCTGAGTTGAAAGATGCTTTACGGCAATTTGTATTCTCTGGTAAAGAATTATAAAAACGACTGTGCCGTATATGGCGCCTTTTTGCCAAAAATGGTGAGTTTTTAAGTTACGCAGGTAATCAGTCTCTTGTTTATCACGAATGTGATGTTTTAAGTACACATTTATTCTTTATAGCAACTGCTAATGATAAATACATTCACATCGTGTACTATGATAAAATTGCATCATTATGTTTATTGAGATTCATCATACGTAATAACCGATTGAGATTCCAATTCGTCAAACAATATAACTTAATTAAAAGTAGTCATTTCATTAAAAAAAGTCCACGGCACAGTTATGACTATATAGTCATTAAGATACTGTTATTAATTGATGAATGTATAATTAGTTCAATTTAATACAACATGTGACGACGATGCCGAATACAATACACTGAACGGATGAATAATTCAATGGAATTGATTTGGTCGGACAACGTCGCCCTGCAGGGCCGCATATGGTATGTTTGTTTGGCAATCAGGACACGTTCGCTCCCGCTACGATAATGGGCCCTAATGAGCCCCGCCAACACTACACACAGAATGATAATTACAGGTCAACACTTACACGAAAGGGCAATGATTAATCCGAAAGAAGTGAATACATGCCGAAGATAGGAGTACATCAAGCCATAACTTTCCAATTGAGTTGTAGAAAGTATGATCACTTGCAAATTGTATACGAATCCAGCATTCATATAACAGAAACAATCATATAAT
The DNA here is from genome assembly GCA_949316025.1 of Lapara coniferarum. Lineage (NCBI taxonomy): Eukaryota > Metazoa > Arthropoda > Insecta > Lepidoptera > Sphingidae > Lapara > Lapara coniferarum. Next base: position 29,844,885 of record OX438919.1, read on the forward strand.
TGAATTCGTAGTGTAATAACACTGTGTTAGTCTAAAGTTAGATGTGAAATTGCGGCAAATGGATTCAGATAGAATATTGAACAGAGACACAAGAACAAATTTATTCTTACTTCTTTTCAGATTCGCAAACAACAAAACAACATAGTATTTGTCTAAACAGAATAAATAAGAGGGTATAAAATTTAAATAAACTGTTTTAGTTTGTCCAAAAAACCGGATTTATAGCAGGTCAATGCTTGAATAAAATAAAATTTGAGTTTTGGCAAATAAAACGATTTCAACTATAACAAATTCATTGTTATTTTTCATCAACGCTTTGAATAATTTAAATGACGTATTTTTATTAGCTACCATCTGCCATTATCAGACAGGAAAAATATACCGTAAAAAATACAATTAGGAGGATAAAACCCAAAGTCGGTAATGTTAATTCACCAAAGACTGCTGGTTTTATCAAATACGATAACACTAAACTGGCATTGGCATTACAAGGAGAGTTGTTAGAAGGGGAGCCAGTCACGAAGCTAAAACTGAACACTGCAACGTGTTTGCTGGTTCTCAATGCTAAGTTTATAGATCAGATTGTTATCATTGACAAATGAATTCAGTAATATGGGTTCACTTGCTGTTTAAAGGTAGCAGCTGGCGGCAAGTTTGTTGGACAAAACGAGTATGTACCGTTGGGTTTCAATTCCATTTTTTCCTATGCCATTTAGGGTTCATGCCGACTTAGATCAATAGAAAATTGAGCCAAACCTGTTCCTTTGAAAATAGTAGACACAAATGTATCTCTTACTTTATCTATATTTCTACAATTAGAATGTGTTACATCTGGTTAATCATTACAATTCTTACGTAGTTACTTGTACGCTAATTTATTCCATAGAAGCCGGCTCGGCAAATTAAGTCACATAAGCTAACTCTACCTGCATATTTTATTATACACACGCTAATGACTACAGCGGGCGGACACAATATACTGTCAAGCCTATGCTAATGGCTATTCGAGATGATGACATCAACATTGCTGAGATGTGATGAAAACGCGTACAAGATTCTGGGGCAAGCCCTTTAAGCGCCGACCACGTCGTACATAGTTAAGTAAACAAGGTTATTCAGCGGTGTTGCACATGGATCTTGGTATGGTCACATACCTGTACTGGACAACTGTGTACATTTTATACATTGAACACGCCGTCACAGTTCATAGGGCCAAGCATTTAGTAATCCAAATATACTTGACAAATATCAACGTAAACGTTTATTTTTTTTAATTTGATCTGTTACTAGTAAGTAGACTATTAAACATTATTTACATCTGCAGATGGCAGTGACGACCAATTGACGACCTCTTGAGGAAGGGTCAAATAAGGAGTTCTCGTAACCGACGAGCATGTATGAAGAGACTAATGGCTGTGGAAGAAGCGAAAGATGTATGCTTGGATCGTAGCACTTGGCCCTCCATAGTCTCTGCCTACCCCAATGGGAGAAAGGCGTGAGTTTATGTATGTATGTATGTATGTAGATGGCAGTGAGCGTGTCAACCGTAAACATAAGGATCCTGGTACGAATTCCACGTACAAGATATTATCTAACTTCCAAGTTGTTCAACAGCATCGCCTTGAACTTGAGTGCCACTAAAACAAACTAACGCGGTCTGACGCAAGTGTTTTGTCAATAAATCAATTTACACTAGCCGACTAGGTGACTACTGCCTACACCTAAACGTTGTATAAAATCATCGGCAGCATTGCAAATAATTTACAATCTGATAGGATTAGGCCTAAAAAACAATCTTTCCCTAATCGTTGATGTCTCATCTTCTTGCAGTGGCCGTCCTGAGCCGAGGTTCGTAACCCGTTAGTGGGTTGCCCTCAGCATGGTCACTTAATTCAAAGGGTTGCGAACGTCTTCTGCGTTCACCCTAAAGACTGGTGTAGCCAGAAAAGCCGACTCGCGTCAGGCTACTGGCAGTAGAGCCAATAAAAAAAATTGCAAATAATTGCCATTTACTATTCTAATCTAAGAGCATAGATTAGACACTTAGACGGTAACTTTTGTATTTGGTCAGCTTATATCTTTATGTGACGAATAGCGTTTATCAGCAAGCGGTGAAATCGAACTTAAACTTACATTTATTTTGCACCTGTCTACGGCTCAACAGTAAATCGATATTTTAAACATTCACAATATTATGTATGAGCATATCGATCATAATTTTGTATTCTGTATTGATATGCGACTCGAAAATGTGCAATAAATAGTATAGGAATAAATATAAAATACCTATAAAATATAGATGAAGATATGAAAACACTTTATGTTATTAGGATGCAGAAAAATACATTCTTATATTCAATCTCTGCTTAGTTTCTACATGTAAATCAACATATTTATTTTTTGTATAATTTGAATTAACATGCAAATATACGGTTAATACAATAGAAATAACATATATATAAAATGATTAAGGAGTGTAATGAAATTTTCAGTGATGTGTCAGATGTGATGTGTGTAATTTTTCTTAGTAATCCAGCACTAACCTTCCTTATAATATGGCAACGATTAAAAATGTGTGTAATGTATACCCAAGTATCAACGAATTTCTAATATACTTTACGTATAGGAAATGATAAGCCGCAGTACTTTATTAATGGAATATTATCGATAATCAAGATACCGATCGTTACAAAGCGTACTTAATCATATTTACGATGAATAATGATATTGAAAGTAATAAAACAACGCCATTATTGATTACAAGATTGGTTAATTTGTTTTAGGCCGAAAATAGGTTCGACAATATAATTACAAAATATTAATTAATATTTATGCATGTGTTTACTTTTTGGCTCTAACATTCATGAAGGTAAACAACTACAAATGTATAAATGTTTCTACTGTCGTTAACGTCCCCATGTACATTATTTATTTACCGTGACAGATATTTTTTGGATATCCCAATAAGCACTATTTTGGAGACACGATCTGGTCGGGCCAGTCTGAGTGTTTAATGTAAGCCGACGAGCACAAACACAGTACTTGATATGGTAATAGTATATGTTTCGATTGGTAAAACCAACGATATTTAAAGCAATCAAACTAAAATCGTTTCCAAATCGGTAAATCGCGATATTTTTGTTCGAAATTTCTGATTTGAAAATTCTTTACCGAAAGTGAATAAACTGATTATTATTGATTATAATGCAAGATATTTAATGAGATTTTTGGAGTGCTGCCAGCTTAGTGACGTAACAGTTATGTTTAACATTGCATATTCATCTTTCGTACATGCCCAACAGAAGGGCAAAGACCTTCCTCTTACATTATATTTGCGCCACAAACGAAAGGTCAGACTGTTGATAGAATATTAACTCAATTATAGCGCCTATCAAGACTTAAGGACTTTTATTGTCTGACTAGAATCGATATTAAGAGTTAAGCAAGCTTTAATGAGCTTGGGGACACCGGTTTCTCGAAACGTCTGCCGTGGCTTTGATAATTTTATCACAAACAATGAATCTGATCTCAGAATCTTTACATGTCATATGAAGGAAAACATTGAAATAAACAAGTTGAATATGGCAGGACACGATGAAGTAAAGAAGAGAAGTAACGTAGGCGATACTATCACGTTTATAAATGGTCATCAAGCTTTGCTAAGGTGAACGTGTGCAACAATCGTTGATTGAAATGTTAATAAGGCGATAACGCCTCTGCGTTTATATAGCATACGAGAACGATATTGGTGACTTTCGACTACTGAACATGTTCATAATAGGTAAAACTAGTTTTTTCGAATTTGTGAAATAAAAATACAAGTGATAATATACCAAGATAACGAATGCCGCTACGTTGTTATAAATAAATAATATGTCTAGCATCGATTGTGTTTCACATTTATAAAATGTTTTCATGGTGGAGTATTGTGAGTTTTTTTGAAATGAAATGAAATTTCATTTTATTGATTCATTTTCATATTGTTTGTATGACAATAAAACATAATATCAATATTTTCTACCAGGTCGAGAAAAAAATGTGGAAGTACTAACATACTTTAAATGTCTTAAAAATCGCACAACGTGACAACATAATAAAAATCGTTTTATATGTTCGATAAATTTCCTAAAAATATATCTTATACTTCAGATTTTACGCTTATCAGCGTGTAAAGTTTGATCACACGCTGAGCTAATAATTACTTAGTTTCCTGCAATCAGCACAGCCCTAGATAATGAAAGGGCTCATGGGTACAAAGAAGGCCTTATAAATCTCGCTAGATAGCGTTTTACTTTGACACTATTGGGTTATAGTTTGTTGAGTGGAAGTTACGAGTCTAAACGAGAAAGCCAATAAATTGCTTAATGAAAGTTTAAACCAAACAGATGCTAGCAATTCCTTCGGCATTAATCCTGTTGATTATCAAAGTAAAACGCTTTGTTCCTGGCACGCGGGGCGAAATAGCAGGAAGCGGGCGGGTCAAAGGGAATCATTCAATAACCAACTTGTAGACTAGACGGCGCCCGTTGCCGTCGGCTATAAATAAATGAAACGTCTCCGACCTACTCGTACAACCTATATTATACATGTGTTGAAATCCAACCCCATTTGGCTGAAATTTCTGGATAATGTCTATTGTATCGTCTTTGAGACGCAATTAAGAAGTTTTGGCTCTACAAAAATATGATACTAATCCCATTAGCATAATATTCTGAAACATCACAGTTTAAATTCTAAGTACAGCTAATATCGTTAAAATCATGCTTGATTGTAGAATATTGTGAAAGTATGTATTAAATGTTACATTAGAATTCACTTGGTCACCATACAACTGTCTATAATAAAATCCAAGTAATCTCGAGTCTGTGAGAGTCACCGGTCAGAAGGAAAGATAAACTGCAAACGAGACGTGACTTCGCATAGGCCAGCGCGGTATAGGAATGAACGTGTTTGGGTTAGATAACTAACCTACTCAGATATCCTTCAATATGCAAATTTTCACATTCATTTACCGCCAAACACATATCAGGAAATCAAAGTTTAAAATAAAATCGTTCTTCAAAACAAGTTTTACGCGTGATCATTGCGTATGCATTGTGACTAAGTTAGGCAACTTATAAATGGCGCCACCCGAAAGCAAAAACTGTTCGAGTGACTGACGTGAGTAGGTACACTCCCAGTTGCAGTCATTTAAACAAACCAACATTGCTTTTGCATACAGATGTATTGCTGAGATTGCCACGTGAGATTGATGGAAATGGGAAGGATCCAGCCATTAATGCTAAGGATTCTTCGAGATACGGCATCGTGACACGGATCGCCTCTTTATGAGCCGAGATTAAATTCGTAGATAAAGGGCGCACGACTAAGTACATGCACGTATACTCATAATTATATTATACGTAACATATTATAGAGACGTACAATAACGTCGCGAAATAATTTGGTTTCTGCGATGTCGGCGGTGGGCGTGAGTGGCACCTCCAGATTCGATCAACTGCGATTGAAGTTACATCTCAATTTTGTAATAAAAATAGCTTGTAAGACAAGCTGCCGACCGACGATTGATTACCTAGACATGTTTGGTTCGGTCTGATACGCTCGAGAAGAATCGCTATCGACGTGAAATCAAAACCGTGGTTCAAGGTGGCAATGTAATTAATGATTTGTTGTTGTTCAAAAAACTCGTCTCATACGGATTCGATTACGCCGAGATGACAAAAAGCAAAACTAATTGTTGTAATGGCAAACGTTGTCAGATGATGCATTCGTTTGTTGTGCAAGGAAGTCACGTTAAACTTGCTCAGGTTGCACCTGTTCAGTAATTTTTCCACGGTTGACAGGCAACAATGCCAACTCGAGTAATTGAGCAATTCCAAAGTGAAGAGCACATATCCGATAAGAATAAGAGGCGGGAAGTTGGTCCATTTTCGCTTGTACGTATCCTTCGTAGACGGAACTTATGAGACCTTACATAAGCTAACCTCATGTTCAGGACACAGATTATTATTCAAGATGACGCAGTGATATTCGTATTGTAAAGGCAGATTATTCGAGAAAAACATACATATTACGTACGCTCAAGTCACAACCAGCTGACAATAACAAGTTAGCGATGAGTCCTGTAACAAACTAAAAGAATTACTTTTTGCGGTTTTGTTTGCTTTTCAGTTGTTATGAGACCTTGGACATTACGTAGGTAATATTTTCATCGCACCGCACGGTTAATAATTAAATAGCAGTAGGTAAAACGTAGCCACTATTTATTACTCTGTGTTAGACTTGCATGACGTGTATCACGCTATGAAGTATTGTATACAATAAAGAAGCCGAGTTATTACGCAACTGACTAGTAACTAGCGACAATGTAAATACACAGTGGATATACAGAACGGCTATCGTTTAACTAAAAATTTGTCTAACAAAAGCTGGCGTGTCGCTGATACGGATATATTTTTAACGTGCGACGTAATATGTTTTTTGTTAGCGCATTAAAGTAGTTTAGTTTAGGTAATAAATGGAATTATGAGCGTGTGCGTGTTAGTACATGTGTATGGGGGCCTCATCAAGGCCACGATGCACTTATGGTTTGCTATGTGCCATGTCATGTTGATCCAAACAAGGCTGAGTACGTTGAGCACGGTAATGGTTGGAACATTACATGATTAGGGATACGTAAGTGCACCGGCCATCGACGGTCACGGTGAACCTCTCACAATAAAATGGCTAGGAGAACTAATGTCGGCCACCTACACTGATCTAATAATAAAACGTCAATCATCGTAAGACTGCATTAAAATGCATATACGGCTAACGGCACTGCGAGTTTTACACGCGTACGGTGAATAAATGAATTTAAATATGGTTAAACTGAATAAACTACAAAGTTCTTAGGCGTAGTATTTCATGGGGGCATGTTTGGGGGGAGATATGCGAGGGAGTCTTATAGGGAGACACGCCGCGTCCTGGGGCGGCCAGGGTAATTTGCGAAGTAAGCCATGTGCTTATTCTTATGTGATATTACGATACGCAATTTTCCTAAACAAGGCCTTTTAAAATTGGGAGCATACCAGAACAAATACAAATACATATGTAAATACCTATGGAATATGTAGCTGTAGGCAGAAAAACCAAACTAATAACAAGCATTATTATAAGCATTTTTTCTTCTTCTTCTTCAAGCATTAGAATTTTAAAATATTAAAATTGATTGATATAATATTGAGGATATCTAGTAATATTGCTATATTACTGCATGCTTGCAGTCGACTGCGAAAGATAGTTATGTATCATACATTTGCATAAGTACCTACATATATTTCATAATAAATAAATAGTATACATGCATAATACTTAATCCTTAAGTTTATGAAATTTCCTCACTGCTGGGAAGAGTACCTATCTGGTACGGATGAGCGGGGGGCGAGCATTTCCTTTACCACGCCGCGCTGGCTTAATGCGCCTTAGTTGAGAAAGCTCAAGTGAAAATTAAAACCTATTGTCACGAATTTATACAAAATTTGCGTAACAATCTCTTCACTATTCCATGATTAAAGTTTGCATATAAGAGAAAGTTAAGTTTGTAAACGACAATAAAATTAGGAAAAATATACGAAACATTGACGTCACCGTTCAACACAACGTGTATCGGACTCATTTAAATTCAAATACAATATAGATTTTTGATTCTAAACGTAAATAAAAATATTTTTGAAAATAGGGAAGATTCTTGTGAACTACAATAATATAATATGTATTTAGTATTACTGGATATGCCGTCCGTGCCTTTGGAAATTCCAGCTTTGCTTGATAAATACCGTTATCGAAACACGCAAGATTTCTGTTGTAAAATATTTAATTTGTTCTATAAACATATCAAAAGCATTTCTAATTTTGTATATAATTTATCTGTCTGTAACCTTTTGTATATTTCCACTCAGATCATCCGTAATACTAACTCGAAATGTTTATTGTATAAGTTTTTACATGAGTCCTAGTTTTGAATGTATGTTTACTAGCACTTACAACTTTATGAGATCACCCGACAGTCACGAACATTATGTACAGTTTATATTTAAACATGAAACTACAATTGCGGCGATGTCCATACAAAATCGTCCACTTGTTCGTTTTCTGAAATAGAATGAGGAGACGTCACCGTGACCGCAGATCAATAGCAGTGATTTCATGCAGGGTTTCCATTTACCATACTAGGCATTAGGTCAATGGAAATGTTTAAGTTGAATGTGATGTATAACACTATATTCCTTTGCTTTCTTTGGCGCTCTAAAATTACTCAAATCCACAAAATGCGAAACATCGAAAAACGATTCGAAATTCTTTTAAATAATTTATAAACATCTTTAAATTCACAAGATACCAAAAGACAATCCATGTCCCATATTAAAGGTTCCTTCTTAAGAATAACTGGATTTGTTGAATTTAGATATTTCCGAAATCATCGTTCATATGAATACAAAATATGTTACGATAATATTGTTTTGTATATTTTAAAAGCTTTGTGATTTTAATAAGTAACATAATATAACAATACTGTATTATATTATGAAGCTTAATTTATTTGATAACAAATAACAACTTTTGATACGAGAGAGAGAGAGAGGGCAACCTTGAAATACGAAAATTAATTTGTATAATCTGTTATGCTTATATGATACAATATCATTTTGTAAACAAGCTTCTTATAATACTCGAGTATGATTCAGTATTAAGCAGAGAAACACGCAAAAGCTTGCTGCGGCGTAATTTGGTGGGGGCAATGTAGTGTCATGAGATTAACCGACTACGCATCACTTTAGAGATTTTATTACTACTGCTGAAATTTGGCTTAAGTCATAAATAAACTATAAAAGATGTACATATACATAATACATAATATAATCCTTAGAAATTTAGTGAAGAGGAAAATGTATTGGACTAAACGCGTATTCCGTTGTAATCTTGGGAAACTAGAATTAGAAGCATAACACTAATTAATTAATGTATGTTATATTGGAAATCAATTAATAGAAATAATACTTATCGGTGCTTATTAACTCGGTTATCTGCTCACCCACTTCGAATAATAAACAAATGTGACACAGTACGAAATTAAAACATATGTATAAACTACAGCGACATCATTTCATTTTCGCCGCTATACTCTACATTCGCAACACTCGATGATAATGTAAACAAGTGTAATGCAGAATATAGCAAATTGTTTTAACACAATAACCTTATATCGGTTATTGAGTACGTATTGTCGTACATCTAGATCATTCATCATTTAGCATGTCTGGTCGGTTAGCACTAAATTGTTGACGTTAGCACTTCAAGTCTAGAATATAAGCTCTTTAGTAAAATACTATGGTCTTAGCTTAGTCCTTTTATCAATATTATTTTGGAAATATTGCTTATTTTTATGCAGATACATTTTACACTTAAAACTTTTGGAATAGACACAAAATTTTACACTTCGTAATGAGGTGCTCTTTCTTGACTAAACAATTATCAGTCATGATTAAATCAAACTAGATTGTTTTGAACGATTTACTTATTTTAAACCACAATAAGGGATAATTGTGACTATTGTTTGCGATATCATGTGTTATCATTAAAGCTAAATTCAAAATGATTCATAGGTACAAACAAACTTGGTAAATAGCACACCTTAGTAAATACTTTTGTTAATTTATTTATACATTGGAATGTGCTAATAAATTTAACGGGTGAAGTGCTCAAAGGGAGTTTTAACGGAGGGTTTGTACTTACCGGAGAAGCTAATTTTCGTCTCGACCGGCATCTTTATAAGATCAAACGCTTAATGTAGACTCCTCAAAATAGTATGCTGTCTCCCCTGATTCGATATATAAAAATCCAGTTGTGTTTAGTGGAATGCGTATGCCTGTAGTAGTAGCGTGTTGCAGATGCACTATAGTGTGTTGAAACGCGCGATTGACTCGCCCGCCGGACGTGCACTGGCGCCTGGTGGATGTGGCGGCCGGCGTGCGGCGGGCGGCGACGGTTGCTCCGAGCGCGCGCCTCCGCCCTCGGCGACGCACCGAGCCTGCGATAAGGCTAAGGCTCTACTTTGTTTTTGTTTTGTGCGGGGCGGCTGCCACCCCAACCCTCGACGGGCTTCGCACGCCAAATTCAAAATTAAGCTCGCATTGCGACGTTTTTGTCTATGTTTATTTTAGTCAATGCGATTTATAAATCATATTTAATAACGACCAAAATCGGGTAAATGAGTTAATTCTACTTTTGGACATATGTGTATATAGAAATCATTATTAAAAAGTTTTACGAAACAGAAGAAAGGGTTAGTAAGTTTTATATGTAGGTAAGAATAAAATTAACAAATAGCTTTTGCACTGCCACTACGTAGTACTATTCTGTATTCTGTGCTGCCACGGAATGCAACTTACACAAATGTTGTGTTTCTCACGGTTTCGCCCTAAAGGCCTTTATGTATGTATTAATAGGTTTATATCAATTGCAATGAACTTTCATGACAGTACACTAGAGTCTGAATAAGTACTTTACTAACAATTAAAACAGACAACTATTTCAATATTAATATGAAACTATTTGCGCGTAGAATGTTGGTGCATACTTAGTGTTATCCTTTAAACGTATATTTTTCGAAGAAATATTGAATGCCTCGGTGGCGTAGTTGTATTACAGTACGACTGCAAAGCTGAGGTATCGGGTTCGATCCCCGGGTCGGGCAAAGTGATATTGAGATATTCAGTATCAGCGCGGAGTCTGGAATTTGTGCCCGATATGGCGATAGGCTCGCCCCCTATCACATCATGGGACGGAATAACGGCGAAAAGTGGGTGCACTAGTTGCGCCTCTGCCTACCCCTTCGGGGATAACAGGCGTGAGTGTGTGTGTGTATATTGACATCACTTAGTTGACTTTACTTATCAACAAAACACAAGGGACAATGAATTTGCTTGTCTTTTCTATAAATAGTGATAAGATAACACGATAATGTGCGTGCTGCGAATTCTTACATCAACGTAGGACAGTGCACTTGATCACTTTATATTACGTTGAACATGAAATAAGGCAAATTAATACGCTTAGTTTGGTTCGTGACGCCAACAACTGTCATGGTTGAACGGGGCACGATTCCTAAACCGGTCAAAGAAAGCGAGTTGTGGTGTATCGTTTTAAAATGCGAGTGAGTCACATCGCCGCGATGTATTCTCATGCGAAATATATCTCACCTCCTTTTGTTAATACGCACATTCTTTATCTTATAAAAGGGCAGTCTCCGTCAGGATGCCCTTTAGGCATTATAGGTTGGAATAAATGGAACGTAAGAACTTACTCCACTAAGAGATGAGAATTCACCCGTGACCTTTTTATGCTCATTAAATCGTGATGTACGACACTGCTAAAGCCTAGAAAAATTGGGCCAAATAATTCTGTCGCTATTTGACATGCGAAGATAATTGTTTATGTCAAAAAAGACATTCATTAAATAGCTGGCGGGCATTTTGTATCTTACAAGACGCCTGTCAGAAACAATTGAATGTGATAAATAAGTGAACAGCCAAGCACCTTTCACTCTATAGACCAAGAGTCCAACAGACCTAACAATAAGCTAATTTACAAACGGAAAGCGAGCTTGGACATCGGAGGAACAAACACCCATGTTTTAGTTCCGAACGGTCATGTCAGTACGCTTATGCAACGGCAGACAATAAAGTTCAAGCTTCCTTTCACCAAGGTGCGTCTAAGTTATGTGAATTCCAAGCGAGTGAAGCATCTGTCGTGTAAGCTAATATCACGTGTTTGCTCAAAATATAATCTTAAATATATTTAAAGCGCCATAAAGAATTGTACCAAAGTCGTTACTTAAAACTTAATGTCACGAGTTCAAACCTTTAAGAAAGAGAGATCACGTCTCACTAGTTTGGGTTCTTTGCAACTGAGAAAATTGCATACATTAAAGGAGTATAAAATTAATTATATAATCAATCTTAATCAGGAGTTAGGATGTCATAATTATCTATAAGGTAGGCTTGAAGGTCAGCACTGGGATAGTATGTGTATACGGACTTACCATATAAAAAAAAACATATTTGATACATATAATAACGATTTGCAACATTAAACTTTCCAAATAAATAATAGACATTATAATCAGTAATCTATATTAATATTATAAAGCTGAAGAGTTTGTTTGTTTGTTTGAACGCGCTAATCTCAGGAACTACTGACCCGATTTTGAAAATTCTTTCACTAATAGGAAGCTACATAACTCCTGAGTGCTAAAGACTTTTTATTCCGGGGAAATCTTTTTGTACCGGAAAACTTTTTCACGCGGTCGGAGCCGCGAGCATTACTAGTTATTTATAACAATTAAGTGATTTAGTTCCGAGCATGAAAATATATAATTGTCGACGTTGTTTGAAAATTGTCACGAAGAGCCTTTAAAAAGCTGCGACAATGAACTCTATTACAAATGGAAATGTTTATTTCCGTTGGCAGAATAGTTCACCGATAATTTTCGCTTTTATGTGTAGGAAGTTTCCAACTATGAGCCACGAATAATACAGCTTCAGCAATATATTTTCTTTATGAGCTTTACATCCAGTTTATTTTTTTGGAGTTATTGTATTAAATGTTGTTTCTACAACAAAGATATATTATATTTACTTATAATTATGTTTAACTTCTTGGCTTTATTAAGTTAGTTTTATCCATTACCCAGACTGTTATTGTCAAGTTGAGCATACAGATTTTAGATCATGAGGACTATCGAGACTAATGCAGGAGTCAAGACGGCTTTAAAATATGGGAACGCAGAGCAATGATTTGGGAATCTTATAATAAGATTTTTTCACGCAAAATGTACATGTAGCTATTAGGAACCAACATTTTAAGTCGGTAATAGAATAACAGAAATGTAATTTAGATAGAAGCACACTAGAAAAAGATTACAAAATCGTGAACGTTATCTTTTAATTGCTTTTTCAAATAAGATTGTGGTGTACTTTGAAAAACATATACAGTCAGACACAAAAGTAGCTGAACAAATTCAAAATTCCAAATCAGCTTTCAACTTTTGTTTCTTTATCAACAATCGTTTTTTCTTCAGTAAAATAAATTTAAAGGGTTTTACTTTCTTTTAGACAAAATAAAAATTATATTTCGATTGAAGTTAATGTGTAGCAGCGTTTTGAAGTTTTTTATTTGTTCAGCTACTTTTGTTGCTGACTGTACAATGTACATATCAAAAGTAAAATAATTTTATTTTCGACAGCCTATTATTCTCCTTTTATGCAATTGAATGCCGAGAGGCCCATTAATACTTACAACAATACGTATAACTTTGAACACCAAAGCTCTGTATGGTATTATTCTTCGCAAATTGCCATCTATATGTTGAGATATTATACTTTAAGTTCCATAATGACCAGTAATACCTACTAATAGATCGCAAAGTACTTCTCTCTATAAAACAACACTGCTGTTGTTGCGGTATCCATAGGGTTTGGGAACGGTGAACCCAACATAACCGCTCAGTCGTTCCCCTTGAACACTGGGCGGTAGTAATAATTCACTTTCTACGAGTAAACAAAAAAAAAATGGTTTGGGAATTCCCGACAATATCAAAGTCCCGGGACACGAAACAGCCTACAATCGAGACTTATAAGTCGTTTTTTTTAAAGTGGTAAGCATTTTTTGAAGAATTTTAATTGAGTTAATGTGTGGTGAAACGTATTAAAAATGGCAATTCTTTTTATTATAAAAACTAGCTTTTGCCCACGGCTTCGCCCGCGTTAATAAGTTTTTCCGGGCTAAAAGTACATAAAAACCTTCCCGTTGAATCACTCTATCCAACACATTTTGGATAAAGATTACCTAATATTATGACGTTGATACAACTCTTAACAAATAATGCATTAATTTCGACCAAATTTGATTACCATAAAAACGGTTCTCGTGAGTTAATCTTAAAAGATAGACATATACTGTCGCGGACATTTTTTTAGATAATTTCAAGAGGAATAATTCTTTCATACATATATTTTTGGTATCTTGAACCGTTTTCGCAGCGCACGCAATGGAAGCCCTCGAGGATGAATAATTTTCCCCGTTTTTTTCCCATTTCCCATTATTTCTTCGCTCCTAATAGTTGTATCGTGATGTTATATATAGCCTAAAGCCTTCCTCGATAAATGGTCTATTCAACACAAAAAGAATTTTTCAATTCGAACCAGTAGTTCCTGAGATTAGCGCGTTCAAACAAACAAACAAACAAACAAACAAACAAACAAACAAACAAACAAACAAACAAACTCTTCAGCTTTATAATATTAGTATAGATTAATCATTAAACAGAAAATTAAATCTTAACAACTTTAACGTTAATTTCAGTATTAAATTAATTGCTTTGTTTGTTTATTTTAATCACACACAAATTCACTTTTAATCAGTTAAATCGTATAGTTATAAGACGAACTTACTAATTCTCAAGTTAAAAATAATAGTAACTCTTAATAACTTTACTATTATCTAGCAATCCTAGTATCTAATCATTGGTCATAATCACAACATTGTTCATTCTTGTTATTATTTGCAACTTTAGTCCCGTCCCATCACAGTTTATGTGTGCCTCACTATTTTTGTCTTTATCTATACTCAATATTTGTAATCTCTCAATTAAATGCGTTGCACATTTCAATTTCTGTTTTGCTTTTACTACATTTAAATATAAAATACAACAATTCTCATAATCGCAGATTTGTTTCATAATTCAATAACCTCAATATAAATAATACAGCAGACTTATAAATCCGTCTTTTAGATAATTCACTAACACATTAATTAGACTGCTTTGCTGATTTAATAAAATAGTCTTATAAAAAAAAAAAGAGTGTCATCCGCTTTGTCTGACAATCTGTTTCAGTTTTTTGTAATAATGCCACCGGACAAGGAGAACACTCTCTCCTTTTCAACAGATGTCGGTTTAATTGTGTTTAAGGCTTTATACAGAAGTTTCAAACGTTCTGTACGGTTTCCGGTTGCTTCAAACAACTGAAACTCGTTTTTTAATGTTGCTCTTATTTTTTTTTTTAGAATCTCGGGTACATTTTCTTGGATATTTTTATTGCTTGTTCTATACTAAACGATACTGAATAAAAATTATTACATAACAATTTCAACAATTTCGTCTCGTCTCGAGACTCGACTCGAAGGTCCCGGGACTCGAGACAACTAAAAATCCCGGGACTTCGAGACACAAGACATCCCGGGACCCAAACCCCTAGTATCCACATACGACAGTATCTCGCATACGAAAGACCTACTACCAATGCTATGTACAGTCAAAAAGTATGTGCTCGACCACCTTAAGTTTTTAAGTAGCTTGCGCGTCGTCTGTCAGCAATATGCAATTTATAACTAAAGCAGACAATAAGATTTATCTTTTGTTTTTTTTGTACAGTCCCCAGCATAAGTAGCTGAACACAATTAAAATTTCAAATTGCTTACATACTTTTGTGTTCTCACTAATATTTTTTTTCTCTTCACAAAAATGAAATAAAAGAGATTTGATTTACTTCATACGAAAAAAAAAATCAGTTTAACTTAACGCGTATATACGCGATTTGAAATTTTGATTTTGTACAGATATTTATACTGCTGACTGTACATCTCCAAAAGGATCGCACCTCCTTGGTAAAGTATGAAAAATGGGCGCTTTATCTTGAGAATGTGTGCTAGCACCAAATTGGGTGATTTTACATAAACGATAGAATGAATTTTAAAGTGACCTTCCGCATGATATTAACGTTGTATTTCAAAACAACTGGTTTTATAAAGCATTATGAGAATCTAAATACGACAAAGTCAACGATATGCAATATATCCAATACATTGCGAGTTCGTAGTAGATTTATTCACTAGATATTTTATCGACAAGCGCAGGAATTCGCCGGCGGGAGGATATTGCTCTCTCTACATACTTATAGGTTTGTTCGTCCCAGCGACTGAGGGAAGCTGATTCAGCGAGAATGGAGTCAACCGTTGGCCCTCCAGGCACGTAGGGGCTTTTGTAAAACCACTCCTCTTTAGAACCTCCCTTTGAATAGTTTGAATAAGACCGTTTTTTAAGTACTCAGGTCTCTAAGTAAATAAGGCGCATTCGGCTGTAAATACACTCATTTGCAAAAAAAACGGGCGGTTTGGATGTTAATTCTTTTTAAAAAAAATACGGTACCAAAATGATTTCAATCATTTGTACATGTTACTGGCCGGTTTTAAAAATGCCGTGGTGTTTAAAACAGTACGTTCTAAATTAAAATTTTCGTTTGATGCTCGTTTTTACAGAAAACCACTTTTTATCCTACATTTTTGGTGCGAAGTTCCAAAAGATAATATCGGTTTTCATAACTTTTAGTCAATTTTTAAGAATTTATTTCATATTCTTAATTGTCAAAGCTTCATTTATTGCTGTTTAGCTGTCTCAATAATGTTAGAGAAAGTGGTAAAAGCTACCAAAATTATTGCGCTGCTCGAAGAGGGCTGCAGCCAATGCTTCGTGGCTCAGAGGCTAAGTGTGAGTCGCTCGACGGTTCAAAGGACCTGGCAGCGGTATCAAGACACCGGTTCCGTCGAGAGAAGGCCTGGTTCTGGAAGAAAACCATGTACCCAACCACGGGATGATCGTTTTCTTGTGAGTCGCGCATTGAGAAATCGCAAGTCTTCGTATGTGGACCTTAAGAACAACCTCGAAGAAGTAAGAAATGTGCATATTAGTCTATGGACGGTCAGGAGGAGGCTGCTCGCGGCCAATATACGCAGTCATCGCCCGGCCCGCGGCCCTAAGTTACTCCGTGAGCACAGAGTTGCCAGGCTTAGGTTTGCTCGAAATTGTGAGTCATGGACTCAAGAAGACTGGAATAGGGTATTGTTCTCCGATGAAGCCAGGATATCTCTGTTCGGTGAAGATCGACGTCGGCGAGTGCTACGAAGACGAGGAGAACGCTTTGCAGAGGCTTGTTTTGAAGAAATCACACCTTATGGTGGGGGCTCTATTATGTTTTGGGCAGGAATAAATTCAATGGATCGTACAGAGTTAGTCTTCATTGAAAACGGCTCACTGACTGGACATCGATACATAACGGAAGTTCTTATTCCTCATGCACAACCCGCATTGGCCGCTTTAGGCGAAGACTCCATTTTTATGGACGACAACGCTCGCGCCCACCGGTCTGGCTATGTGGAAGCGTATGTGCAAGAGGTCGGCATTCGTCGTTTGGATTGGCCAGCTCGAAGTCCCGACCTCAATCCTATAGAGCATGTCTGGGACGTTCTGAAACGACGCGTGAGATCAGTACAACCGGCTCCGCAAACCATCAGAGAGCTGAAGAATGTGATTACCGCGGAGTGGGAACGTATTCCGCAAGCAAGTATCCTCGCTAGCATACCCAGACGAATTCAAGCTGTGATTTCAGCTAGAGGGGGTCACACTCGATACTAAACATTTATCTGCTTTTACTTTATTAAAGAAAAAACAAACAAAAATCTTTGTTAACTTTTACTTCACTACTAGCGAGCATACACTACTAGTGAACTTTAGCATTAAAACCCATAAATTTTATCAAAATTTTATGATAATACTGACGAAAACGATTATTTGCTTATTAATTTACAAAATTGTGAAAGTAAAACTACCTATAATTATCAAACAAACCAATAGTAACATTTGAAATGGTTCATTGCTTAGGTGCCCGTTTTTTTTGCAAATGAGTTTATAATGTGATGCTTGGAGCGATGTTCTAGATTTACATTAAGCTTTACTAATGATAATTAATAACTTCGAAGCAATGAATTTGTGTCCATTATTTTTCATTTATGAAATAGTTCGATTGAGGATCCGTTCTCATCATTTAGGGCCTGGTTCACAAGTTTAAAGTAAATTTTATATGACAGTTATCGTATTAAATAGTTAATGCAGATTTTATTCCTCACTACATTTTCAGTAAAAAAATTATTATGAATAAAAGCTTTAAAACTAAGTTCGATAAATATTTATTACCGGAAGGCATTATAACAATACGCTAGCATATTTTTATGGTAGTATCAAAACTTCTTGAATATCGTTATTTTTAGACATTTTTATCGTGCGTTAGTCATGCCTCGGCTGAAAGTGGAATGAATTACACTTAATACGCAGTTGTAGTGCGAAATACAGATGTAAAGAATTGCCGTGACCATTTAATGTTCTTGTGAAAGCACACTGTAAAAATACTATGTTATGATCACGGTTCGCATATAAATCCGATTCATTTTGCCTTGCGCAATGTATTGCGGTGAGTGAGAATTTGTGTATGTGGTGTTTCAGAGACATTTACAGTTTTACTGCGCAATGTGTCTATGCGGGGTACAGATTAATCTTTGTTGATATTTTTATTAATGTTTTCACTTGTAAGCATAATTAAAAAACACATGACAATAAAGTTGTCGTTTATGAGAAGAAAGCTACCAAAAACATTGCTAACGTTCCATATAATTGTTGGCGACCGACGTTAGGGTATTCGATAGCTTCAGGGTTCGGGGGTTAGCCCAAATAAAACGTCAGCCTTACTTATATAGTGGACTGTATTCTTTTAAATCAAGAGATGTTTACACGTTCAGAGTTTACACAGCAATGCGGTACCCACAATTTTTTTTTTTTTTTTTTTTTTTTTTAACGCGGACCTGTCGGCCAGTAGCCTGACGCGAGTCGGCTTTTCTGGCCACACCGGACTTTAGGGTGAACGCAGAAGGCGCTCGCAACCCTTTAATTTAGGTGACCATGCTGAGGGCAACCCACTAACGGGTTACGAACCTCGGCTCAGGACGGCCACTGGGAGAGAATGAGACATCAACGATTAGTGGGGAAGATTGGTGTTTAACCTAATCCTATTCGTTTATTTCGTCGGCACGCGGGCCGGAACTGTTGGGGGGTCGGGGGGGCGACGGGGAGCGCGGCGAGGTCCTCGACGGCGAGGACGGAACTGCGGTCTTGTGGAGTGTTGGAGTTTCAAGAACTCGTTCTTACGGCGGATGGCCAGAGTGATTTCGTCCTCTGGATCGGTTAATACGGAACGCGGCCGTCTCCATTTGGCGCGGTCGAATGGAGTGTAGATCGACGCTTTGCGGACTAACGTATTTGGGTGTTTTACCGCCCAATCGAAATAGCGTTTGCTGGTCGTTTGCATAAAATGCCAGATGGTCGGCATGTTGGTGTCCACGTGGAGGTTGCGATTGCGAACGTACCACGGGGCACCAAGAGCGTGTCTAAGAAATTTGTTTTGCAACACCTGCATACGCTTAAGACGAGCAGGCGGTATATGGGCGAACACGGGCGACGCGTACGTCATTATCGGCCTAATACACGTGGTAAAGATCCTAATCTTGTTGCGGATGGACATTTTACTGTTTCTATTTATGAGCCAATGTAGTTGACTCATCGCGAATGCGGCTCGCGCGCGTACCGCATTTACGTGTGGGATGAAGGTCAACCTCTGATCAAGGGTCACTCCTAAATATTTGGCTTTGTCCTTCCAGGGGATAACCTGGTCGGACATGCGGACTGAGTAGTGAGGCACATGGACTTTCCTTTTCAAAGTGAACAGGATAGCCTGGCTCTTTGTGGGGTTGACGGTGATTCGCCATTTGCGGAACCACTCACCGAGCTTGTCGGCGGCGGCCTGCAAAGTGCGCACCACATCGTCAGGGTCTCTACGTGAGGCGTAGATTGCGGTGTCATCCGCGAAGAGCGCCAGATGGGCGTTTTTAGGTTGAGGAATATCGCTAGTGTACAGCGAGAAAAGAAAGGGGGAAAGAGCAGAGCCTTGCGGGACTCCGGCCGTAATAGTGTGTCGGGAAGAGAGAGTTCCCTCCACGCGATATTTGAAACCGCGATTCGACAAAAAATCTCGTATGATGTGCACGAGCTGGGTGGGCACGTTCAGCGTGTACAGCTTGAAAAGCAAGCCGTTGTGCCACACCCTGTCGAATGCTTTTTCAATATCGAAGAAAAGAGCACCGGTGGGCATGCCGCGTTGGAATTTGTCGTAGACGTGCTCCGTGATGCGGAGCACCTGATTTACGCAACTGTGCCTAGCACGAAAACCAAACTGTTCCGGAGGGATGAGATTATTGTTGTGGGCGACTATTTTGAGGCGGTCGAGGACGATCCGCTCGTAAATTTTGCCTAGCGTACTGAGCAGGCTGATAGGCCTATAAGAGGACGGTTCTGATGCGGGTTTTCCCGGCTTGTGAATACCTATCACAACTGCCTCCTTCCAGACCTCTGGGAAGAGACAGTTTTGAAACGCGGCGTTATATATGGACGTTAGTATTTGAACTAGATGCTCCGGAAGCATCTTAATCATACGGGTAGGGATCCTGTCGCCCCCGGGGGCTTTCCTACGTTTGAGTGCCTTGATCAGAGCGATGACTTCTTCGATCGTCACCGGTGCAAGGGGATCGGGCGGCGGCGGGTCGACGTCCGGGTCGACGTTGGTGTTATCGTTTTCGTTTATCGGTCGCGAAATAGAGATCGGCGGTGGCCGGACCGCGTTCCTACTTTCGACGAAAGAGTTAACCGCAACAAGATCATCGTGGTCTACTGGTATTGATGTGAGGGAACATTGAGACTCCAGGCTGTCGGCCAGTAGTTCCGCTTTCTCGTCGTCATCAAACGCCGGGCGTTGATTCGGACGATTGAGCGGAGGCATGGAGGCCACATCGTTTCTCCTGAAGGAACGACACAGCTGCCAGAAGGCCTGATGTGTCGGGTCGAGTTCGGCTAGGCGAGTTTCCCATCTCGAATCGACGACCTCTTTTATGCGACGCTTAACCTCACGTTGGAGGTAGCGCGCAAGATGTCGTCGTTCCGGGATGGGACTCGTCGCGCAGGCTCTGAGCGTAGCGTTACGCAACCTCACCCACCACCGAACGTCGTCGGGAATTTGCCAGTGACTGTGAACAGTCTCTGGCACCTTCTCGGAGCTTTCGCTCAAGACGTTCTGGAGGTGGTTCGTGAAGGAGCGTATCGCGCCTGTCGTCTCTTCAGGAGTCACGATGTTGGTCGGAATTGCGGAGAGATCTGGGGAT
The DNA here is from genome assembly GCA_949316025.1 of Lapara coniferarum. Taxonomy (NCBI): domain Eukaryota; kingdom Metazoa; phylum Arthropoda; class Insecta; order Lepidoptera; family Sphingidae; genus Lapara; species Lapara coniferarum. The sequence continues at coordinate 29,866,020 of OX438919.1, forward strand.
GAGGTGTCCGCGAGTTTGGTGCCAAGGAGGCGCCAATTCGTTTTCACCTTCATCGGAACATTAGGACCTGTGTCTGTTGGGCCGTGTTGGGGGGCTAAGTCTAGGATCACAGGTCTGTGGTCAGAGTCTAACTCTTGTAGCACCTGCATGGAACGTACGCGTAGGCTTACGTTCCTTACGAGCGCTATGTCGAGTATGTCGGGTCGGTAGTCGTCGTTTTTACTATAGTGGGTTGGTTCAGAAGGAACCAATATACTCATGTCTATGGTTTCAAGACAACTCTCTAGCGCGGTGCCTCTAGCGTTGGTGTAGTGACAGCCCCAGAGAGTGTTCTTGGCGTTGAGGTCTCCCGCCAAAATGACGGAATCCCCCATCGCAAATAGAGTATTTAGATCGTGGGAGTGAAGCTCCTTAGTGGGCGAGAGGTAGGCCGATATGATAGTGATCGGCGGATGTCCTGTCATGGCTAGCCTACAGACTGAAGCCTCAATGTTCCTCAAGTTAGCAGGTGGGTCAAGGGGTATGCAATGCAGGGACCTTTTGAAATAAATGAGAGTGCCTCCCAAAGGGCCACTGGTACGATCATTACGTACCAGATTGAAATTGGGGATGTTGGGATTGCGGTGAGCTGGTTTGAGAAACGTTTCCTGGAGGAGGAAAACGTCTAATTTGTTTTCGCGGACAAAATCAGAAATTTCGGCTCGTTGGCCTCTAATACCGTCAATGTTGAGAAACCCCACTCTGAGGGAGCGGGGTTTGGTCCGCTTGGAGGGATTAAGGATTGATTGCGCCATTTATGATGACGAGAAAAGGACGCCTACGGTGATCTGGTACCTCCGCGTCTGGATGCGGAGGATTTCGTTGACCAGATCAACGTCGGGGCGATCGAGGGTTGCACTACGGGCCACAAGGTCGGCCATCTGAGCTGTGAGAGTCATCAGCTCAGGCGAGTTCAGAAGGAACTCGACTTTTGCGTTATGCGCAGAGGATGATGTAGGGGGAGCGGGGGAGGTCGTCGCCACCGGTTTTTTCGGCTTGGCCACCTGTGGGACAGGAGCCGTGGAGGCCGAAGGAATAGGAGTGGGAACAGGAGTAGGTTTGGTGGTGGTTGGGGCCGGGGTGGCGGGAATGACTCCGCCACGGGCCTGAAGACGTGGGTCGATGCGGGGCGTGGTTGGGAACCATGCGTTTTGCACTGGCGTAGGCGCCAGTCTGAAATTAGCCTGAGGGGCGGGAGCCTTAGGAGCTTTAGGAGCTCTAAAGGTCTTTTAGGGGCTTTGGGGCATCCGCGGTAGTTAGCGGGGTGGCCCAATTGCCGGCAGTTAGTGCACGAAGGCGGCTCCGTGCACTGGGAACGGTCTTTGGGACGCGGGCACGCAGATGTGCCGTGTTCGCCGAGGCACTTAACGCACCTGGCGGGGAGGCGGCAGCCACGAGAGCTGTGGCCGTACTTTTGGCAGTTGTGACACTGCCCTATTTGGCCTTTCTTGTGAGGGGACTCGACGGTGAAGCCGCCTAGCCCCGAAATGTCCCTAATTTCGTATAGACGTTTAACGTCCGCGGGGGTCTCGAGGATGGCTAACACCATCTCGTATTCAGCGCCAGGCTGAGAAGCGCGGGATTGGCGGTGCATACGGTGCACCTCTAAGGCGTTGATGCCTTTGGCCTGGAGGCCTTCTTTGACCTCGTTGGTCGACATTTGGGTCGGAATGCCACGGATGACGTAGCGAAAGCGACGTTCATCCGGGAGAGAAAAGGTGTAATAATGATAATTCCTCGAATCGAGGTACTTTGTAAGTGCTCTATGATCCGAGATAGAGCCGGGCTGAAGGGAGAGGAGCTGCTGGCTCCCGTTCCACGAGTTCGTGGGAATGGAGATATGCTGGCTTTCCAGCTCTTTGAAGAGGGCCTGCATTGTTTTGCCAGGTGGGAGCTGCATATTAACCCGCGGTGGTTTTTTAGGCCCCCTGGGTTTTTGCGGCTGGGATTGGGACGTGGATGGGATGGATGGTGGCGGCGACGAGCCCGCGGGATTCGCGGAGCTCGATTGCGAGGTGGTGGGCGCTGAAGGCGCGGGGGTCGGGACAGTGTTGTCCGGGTTTTGGGGAACGGCCTTCTTCTTCTTCCTCCCGCGCTTCACAGTCGTGAAGCCCTCGTCATCGGGTTCCGATGCCGAGGTTTCCGCCTGCGAATCGTCGGAGGAAGGAGGAACAGGACGTTTGAGAGACCCCGTGGTGGTAGTCTCCATTTCGACGACGGCCTCGTCGGGGCCTTCCAAGGTCTCGGTCGCTACAGATGCGCTCGTGGCCTCGGACGACTCCGAGGAGCTCGACGCCTTCGCTAGTTCTTGGGCCAGGGAGATGATGGCCTTTCGGAACCCTTGGTCCGATCGGATCATTTCCCTTACCATGGTCATCATTTCCGACTGCGAGACCGAGACTACACTGTAGTCGGGGTCCGCCATGTCGGCGGCTGATGCCAAGCCGATAGGCTTCATGTTTAGGGAGGGGCGCGTGTGTGTTCACTGCCCGGGTGCGTGTTCCGCCTGGGAAAGAACACACAAGAAACCAGGCGGCTATCGCACTAACGCTCGGTCGCGGATCGCGAAACGCGGAGTAAGAAACGCGATTGACTAAGTCCCCGGGTGGGTGTGCCCGGGGGTGAGTGCGTGTGTGGCCCTCCTCGCCGGGTATAGGCGAGGGGGGGTGTACTTAAAAATAGGTGTGCCCTAAGCTTGTATCCCCTTTGCCAGTCTTATTGTGCAAAAAGGGTTCCTATCAGTCCGTGTACCGTAAGCGGTATTGGTCCGAGGACCGCACGCTCAACCGATACACGGGATGGAATGAAGGAAAGGGTAGGGTTGGGAAGGTGATATACGGGGGAGACTGCGGTGTGCCTCCACAGCCTCCTGATCCGTACCCGTCGGCTTTGCCTTGCCCTGAGGGGGCGCAGCGCGTGGCCGGGGCCGCGACTCGGCTTGTTAGCACCGTTAGGTTTCCGCCGAGCCAATACCCTGAAGGGGCCAAACGTCGATAGAAACAAATTGGGCTAAACCCTGTCCTGAAAAGGACGCGGCTTGGCCCGAAATAGGGTAACAAACAGCAAAGGGTTGCCCCTTTGCTACCTGTTTCGCCTTGGCGTGCAGCGAGGTCGCTGCGGGTAGTCCGAGCAGGTACTCGGAGGGAGCAATGAGTGTCAGAGCTTGCGCTATGACAACAGCACGTCCGTCCGAGACGACTGCTCAGAGCGGAATGCGGTGCGGTACCCACAATTCTCGGGCATCCTTTTTATTCAGTCTTAAAACTAACACAAAGCGCCGAGTGCCATTGTAAATGATGACACCCGACCAATACAATACAGACGATTACAATAGTTCGTCTATTGCCCGCCAGATGGACGGTGCTCAATGATCAAAACAAGGCAATAAAACGATTTACACATTTCTAACGATAAATTGAACAATGGCGGCGTCATTAAGCCGATTTCACATTTTACGATAATTACTTTTATGGTCCCCGACGCTCCGTACAAACAATAGAGCCGCCGGGCTATTTAGAAATTCCTTTCTACAAATTATTTTACACATTTAGCACAGATGTGGTCAAAACAAGATAATAAAATATAGAGCATATTGTGTTTAAAAAATACCACGTTTTATGTAGAGCCAATCCGCCGAGGCGAACACATTACCCTCGCTCGTCGTCCGTAACAATAATATTATAGAAGCATCTCTCGATGCGATTTCTTTTTCTTTTTCCAGAAGACCGTTTTAATTCTCTTATAAGTCCATTAGCTTGTTTTAGAGTGGGCGACATTTTACGTGAATACGAGAAATAATAAAGATATTTGAAAGAGGATCGGAACCGTGCTCTGTTGGATTATATTATGGGCCAGTTGCCAAAACCACCTTGCCACACCTCTTTCTTTATTCATCTGCCGCATTTCTCCGGTACAAAATTAAGCGACGTTTGCAACGGAAATAATAAACCGAGTTGAGAATGTATTATGATGAGAGTTGAGTATATTTATAACTTATCTACACACCTACGCCTGATACCATATTAGCGTATAAAAAAATAATATTTTTACAAATGTAGAGTTGGCGTTTATATTTTGGCAATGCTTTTAACCTTATATTTAAGTTTTTCTGGCGGCACCACAACTCCTTCGCCAAATGGAAACATTTACTTATATGGTTTAACGTCCGACAACCAATCTGAGTCCAAAACAATATAAACAAAATATCATATTTTTTTGCAATAACAACAAGTTTCGTGTAATAAAAAACATTTAAGCAAAGGACAAACAGCTTTGTATTTGTATTTGGCGTATATTGTTGACAAATTATCAGATACATGTCTGCTTTACTTCTTGCGCCCTCGCATACGTAATATACGGTAGAGTCAACGAATCTTCAATATACATCATCACATTCCATACGAGTACATAAGTACAAATAATTGTACAACTAAAATAATCGTTCTATTTGAACAAAATAACTGAATGACGCGACTACTTTGATAATTTTAAAATCAACATGTACATATACATATTTACTTCCGAACATTGACCAGCAGTAGAATCAATAACCATTAGCAAGCAACTTTGGCCAGTTGTCAAGTGATAAAATATTCATAATCATTTTTCCTAAGCCTCTGCATCCCCAGGGGATTTTGGGTGCTGAATAGGGTAGTTTCCTATGTTTGATTTGGTACATTATTTTATATGTAACAGAAAATAATACGAAAAACAAATTATTCTGTAAAATCAACATCAAAATTGGTTGACAACTAAAGCAGTTATTCATATTGGAAATATTGTTGTGAACAAAAGTGGGGACGTAGTGGGGATATCGCGTCATTTGTTTCGCACGCACGCAGCGTTATGGCTGGCGACACTCAGTGACGTCACATTCTGCTGTGTCCGTTATAGATGCCCCTTCTACCGAACTTCAAAGCTTTATAACTCATTTATTACTGCTTATATTTTAAAAATTCTTTTTCTTTTAGATTTTTTTTTTATAATTTTATAATTATAAAAAAAAAAAAAAAAAAAAAAAAAAAGATTTAAGAAGACATAAATGTTTGGTGAATGTATTTAAAAAAAAGTAGTCAACTACCCTATTATACTTAGTAATATACCTTAACAATATGACATAGCAATTTCATTGCTAAGTTATGATAAGAATAATAAAGTTCCGGTAGGCTAACTAGTATTAACAAATTTTCTACCGCCAAGCAGCAGTGTGCATGCACTATTGTGCTTCGGTTTGAAGGTCATTGTAGCCAGTAGAACTATAGGACATAATGAGACTTAACATCTTATGTCTCAGGATGACGAGCGCAGCGGAGTGCCACCCAGTACTTAGTAACCCAAGGTGCTGGATGGTGTTTCTACTGTTTACGGGTGGACGTATCGCTTACCATCAAGCGAACGGCATGCTCGTCTCGTTATTCGATGCAATAAAAAATAAATAACCACACACGATGTATCTGCATTTCCTATACGTGATAATACCACATGATAATACGCCAAATTTATTTGGCTATGCCAAAGTTACGCACAGGCCATTTATCATTAAGGTGTCAACGGGGCACCTCCGAGATATAAGCACTTGACAAAATATGCCTTCTCAAATTTCGAAAACTCTAACGCATACTTAATCGTCTCAGATAATCCCACAAAAAGGCGTTATTTTCTACAAAATCAATAACGTTGGAATTTCAATTTTAATTCCCTTGCTTCTACATTTTTTACTTTCTATTAATTTTACTTTGAGGTAATGAATAAAAAAATTCTAGCTGCTTTAATGCCATTGCAAGAATATTTGCAAAAATGAAAAATAAAAATTTTGAAGGCATTTTAAAACACAGTCAAATGAATCTTGATCCTATACTCGTGTTGACAAGTGAAGGCACGTATACAGAAGAGTTCGTGCCGCTGCAACGATGACGATTGATTTATACGCTGGAACCATTTTAAAAACAATCTAAATATAGTACATGGCATGAGTAATGTTACCTAAAAACATCGTAAATGAGTCATCAAGAAATCCCCAAGATAGTACTTACTACACAAACCTTACATAAGCGAAATGAGACTTATGAAACATCCTTTTGCAAAATCGATGCTTAAAATTAGTCATAAAAAACAGGTTTGTTTATGTCGAGCACAGGTATGGAGTTTCAATTATAAATCGACTAATAAAGTCGAAATTGAAGACGTTGTTACAGATTAATTTTATCGAAACTAAAAATAAAATGCATATTGCATACTATTGCGCTTGTACATTGAGTAATCATTAAAACAAAACAGAGCACGTAGATATGGGTCACGGCAGTTAATATTAGCACATCGTCATGCAAATACATACAATAAATCATAATTCAGAATTGAAGATAACGTTGTAAAAAGCCAAATGATTTGCCGTTTGAAATGATTGCATGATGTTATGAGTAATTATAGTCATTTCGTAAGAACTATTAATCAATAATTGATATAAACCAGCAGTCATTACGATTATAAATAAATCGTACTTAAATGCAAATATAACTTGGAATCAGATATCTTTCATTGAAAAAATTCCTTAAGGTTGAGCGTTTATGGGCAGACTAAAATAAAGGTATAAATTAAAGAGATAAAAACTAACGATAAGTACGAACATGTTAAAAACGACGAAACCGGTATAATTTCAAAAGTTTACTGGTGCCTGATTCTTATGTAGATAACAAGGTCAAAAGCTGGTTAAATGTTGAAGCTCCTGCTATATTATGAGTAAATAAACAAGAAGCTATATCTAACTGTTAACAAAAGCAGTCCAATTTAGAATGTGCATCCCAAGATAAAGAGGTCAATAGAAGAATCCACTGCAGCTGGTCATTGTACTAAAATCTACAATAACTACGCATTCAACGTGACGTGACGTGGAAATGATAAATTGCAAAGTTCCGATACTACAGATGGAAAATAATCTTATTGTTAACGCATTAAATGATAATATCATTGGCTTTGTTAGCAAGATCAAATTCAAACGTAATTTCAAATCATCTTAGCCGTATTTTATTTACCTTTCATTCTATTTGCTTAGACTAGTAGCAATAATTTAATTACAATAGACTTTATTGCACACCTCAATCATGTCTCCCTAGCAAATATTCATGATATTGAAACAACACTTATTAATAAAAGCTTATCAAAGATTGGGCAGTGATATTTGTTTTGTCTCGACATTCGAGCGCGGTTCACCGAAGTGTGACCGTCGGTATCCTGCTTATTTCACGGCCAAACGTTATTTACTTTTAAATACCTTTTACATTCATGTATTACATTAAGCAGCTCTTAATTAAATGTTTGGATCATTTCCTTATCGAGTAATATTAAATCGGATAATATGCAATGTACGTAAGCTAATGTTTGTCGTTTTGCTGAAACCTTTTGTTATTGCAATGACCTTTAATAGCATTTAAGGACAAGTTTCTAGAGTCTTAATGAAAGGAAAACACGGGCAGTAATCACGAAAAAGTCATTAAAGTCTGATAGATGGCTATCGTAAGTTAAAATGTACAACTTCAAATGCTTACATTCGTTATAAGCTTAGCTTTACGTGTTATAGATATTTCAAGGCTATAGTCAGACAGATTTACAATAAATTACGTATCAATAGTGTCGATGACCGACAGCATTACTTAAGGCATTGTTTGGTAGAGTTTTTAAAACATAAAATAAAATATGCAATAAAGCACATGTAAAAATAAAACTGTATATTACAACGCACAATTTTTCCACACCTGCGCGAACGCAGCAGACCGGAACACTTTCCAGTAATGATTTCAACATACTAGAGTTACAGGAATATCGGATCACAAGGCAGGTAACACTCAGGTGAAAGACCAGGATGTTAGCAATGTAACGAAGAATTGAGTTACATCCAAACGTGATTTGCATAGAATATTGGTTCCTTTTTATTTCAGTACTTATTTGGAATGTTATACAATTTCCTTGTGTTAGGAATGTTCTTCCGCGAAAAAGTGGACGGGTGCATAAAAAAGCGGTAAAGGAACAAGAGGTTGTCACAGCTATCTAACAGAACTTAAAAATAAATGTGATTGCAGCCACAAAGAGTTTACAGTAAATGGATAATTTGCAGTTTTCTTATTACTACAATACTTTTCCTGTCTCATTGTGCTTTTATATTCTAAGTAATCTTTTCATGACCGCTTCATCAGAATACAAAGTAACTGTTTCAAACTAGGCAGTCTACAATGTTTGTGGACTAATCTGAAACATCAAAGTTATCGTGAGCAGGAAACACCAGCCGCCGGGGAATTCCATTTCTAGCCAACCGGCATTATAAATGCAGGAGCACAAGGCTTTGTTCGCCTACATAGGACATCAACTCTAAGGGTGGAAACCTGACAAGCGTCTGCAGTCTCGCCATTGCAGGGAGGCAGACAGGAAATCTCGTAATGGTTTTCTGTTCTATTATACGTAGTGGATGTAGAGCGTTTCCGTCTACTGACATAGAAATAGAGTGACTTGAAGCGATTCATGAGGGTAAGAAAGCGTTTATAGAGCGCCTGGTTGAATATATTAGCGTTACCGAATTCTAAAATTGAGGGCAGTTATTTGTTGATCTTCTTGACTTCTTTTATTAGAGTAACTAGCTATTGCTCGCGGCTCCGCCCGCATGAAAATGTTTTTTCCGGGATAAAAGTCCCGCTTTATATTTTCCCTAGATAAATGGAATAGCCTATCTAGGGCCTTAAGCTATTTCCATAGCAAATTTCATCGAAATCCGTTCCGTCGTTTTGGAGATGTGCAGTAACACACAAACAGGACTCAGACAGAAAAGAATTATAAAAATCGCTGATCAGTTGTCAATTACGTTTCTTTAGTCACTTCGTTTCTATTTTATAACATTTCTCCCAATGTACAGACGGACCGGGATCTACTGTTTTATTATAGTATAGATAGATGACAATTAATATTCAATCCAAAATTTTATCGTCTGTGCCTGGATGTCGTAGGGATTTAGTACGAGTAATTTTAACTTGCAAACAGTTTTTGTAATATTATTATTACGTGAAGAAAAAACTTTGTACCTCTTTTGAAGCACATTGCGCACACGGAGTTGTGTGAGATTTGACAAAATAAAAGTACATAATATATTGTAGTGCGGAAAAATAGAATTAATGAATGGCGGTCGAATTTCGTCAAATAGGCGACCACTAGTCATTATAGTAACAGATACACATTGGTTTCCAGTCGGAAACTCATTGATTACACAATATCCATGAAGTTACGCGTAATATTAGTTAGATAACATCAGGTACAAGTTTAAGGTTTTAGAATGTTTAAAAAAAAACGACTTTCATTTTTGCTAAAATTACATCTAACAATTAAAAACATGTTTAATATGCGTCAGCTCTAACATTAGTTTACTTGTATTGTTTATCTATCTTGTGTACTTAATAGTAAATATTCTAGCATTGTGTGCAGCAGTTGTGCCTGACCTTCTCAAGTAATGGAAACTCAGGTCATGTTTAAAACGCGATCGTTAGTATGCTTGGCACCTTAAGAATAGATTTCATTCAAACACTTCGGATCGGAGATACAATTGGTTTATGCTAGAATTACGCTGGCATGATAATCCTAGAAAGTGGATTTAAGTTAGTCGACTCTAGGTCGCGGAACGTGTCTCTATGGTGGGTATTTACCATTATAATACATAAGTAAGTAGCTTTTTTTTGTCGCGGGGAAATAACTTTAAGATCCCGCGTCAGTCTGAGGAACTGAGGCGGGTATGTCGGGGTTACCGGCATGCTTTGCACGCCGGTGTACCGAATAAAACCCCGTGGTTACCTACGTCGACGCATTAGAAGCGGCTCCGGGGTACCATAAGGCATTCCCTCAGATCGCTACCGGAACAACCACTGCGGAGTACTGTCTAATCAGTCCATCGGTACATCGGATCCAACTGGCGTGCAAAACAGCGGCGAGGTCTGTACACTAATCTATTCCATTTCAGGGACATTTCTGACGTACAGATCGGAGTGTATGTACAATGACCCTGATGGAACCCATTAGTCGCCTTTTACGACAGGTAGGGTTGACCGTGGCGGTAGTCTTACAGGCCCCGTCCACAGGGCAGACATAAGATAGTGGCTGCATAGTCAAAAATAAAATATGTCCAGTACCCGCAAATCAGCAATAATGGAGGTAATGGCAATAATAGAGAAGTATGAGTTGGGGAAACGGCTTTTCCAAATTGGCATCAACAATTCACGTCAGAATATTTCTCAAACAATCCTAAATTAACGACCAAAATAGTAGTCATTGGGTTTATACACCATTTCTCTGCATTAATTATAAATTATGAATATTATAATTCGATAGCAAACTGCGTTAATAGCGTAATTCCGTTAGCGTTTTAATACTTTGTTCTGTGAATGTTGTATTCAGTGTAGGTATGAGAATGATATCACTAGCGGACATTAATAATGCAACAGTGACCTTGTTGAGACCAGCCTACGTCACGATTTTCTTTAACTGAACTATAGTAACCCATCTACCTACAAGTGATTACGTTTAAGTGCGTAATTCTAGAAACTTCAAGGATGATAAACACGCATTGATCAATTATTAACATAAAAACAATACTCATCACACCTTTATCTCCGAAGGGTAGGCAGAGGTGCAACTCGTGGGTGTGTGTTCTGTCCCATGATGCGATAAGGACAAGTCTATCGCCATATCAGACACAAATTCCAGACTCCGGACTTATACTGAGAAGAAAAACCCAAAATCACTTTGCCCGACTGGGGATTCGAACCCGAGACTTCAAATGGGAAGCCGTATCGCACGCAATACAACTACGCCACCGACGCAGTCAGGCAGCATACAAATTAAAACAAATGAATAAAGAATCCGTTGGATATAAACACATCTGGGAATTGTATTGAATTATCAGCAAAAATCATCAGACGGCTGCAAGCTAACCGGAATAAAATGTAAACAAGCAAGCGTGCAAAATAACATTATTGTTTAACTTTAAATAACAATGAAAAGCAATTTGATATTCTCCGGGAAAATTTGCAAATAAATTACGAATTCCAATATCAAGTATTTTAATGAATTCTTCTAATTTTAATCAATGATTTATTTAATCTATATTTGTATGTTGCCGTACCTCCCCCTGCCGAAAACAGCATGTCGAAATGTGCTAAACGCAAATCGAAAAAGAATAAAATAAATATGTACTAATATGCTATATATCGACGTATTCAAACTTCTATAATGAATTTAGAGATACATATTTGAATACAATCACGTAATTAAACAAGTGATCCGTTTACTGCATGTGCCTGAGAACTTTGAACAAATCATTACAAATATACCGTTATACGTCGTAAAGTAATGAGCATGAACTATAGACGTAATCAATTCATTTAAGAATCATTGAATGTTACCAAGAGTCTGCATACTTTAGTCGTTACATAGATAGTTCACAATATTGTGTCATTTTTAATATTTTCTATGTATCAGAATGTCTAAACATGTTTATGATGATGTGGTAAAGAGATGTCGTAGAATGCTGTTATAATAATGATCTACTCCGACAACGATTAAAAAAGGGATATATTATTGTTCTTTCAAAGAAGAGAATCTAGGAACAAAGTCATAGACGGCCCTCCTTAGGAAAAGATGCGGCTGTATGCTTTACGACCTGTCCCGGCACAACTAGTGGTCTTGTAAATTCCATCAAGTCCATCGAGCAGATGATTTAGTTTCCAACTATAGTTAATTCACAAAAAAAATATCGCAGACAACGCAGAGAGTGATAAAATGTAGAGTGGCGGCTCCACCGCAGTTTTATATTTTTTTATTTTATATGGTCACACGTGAACAAAGCCTATACCCCTCACGAAAACATATAAAGCTGGATGTTCACACCAAATCTGCTTAATGTGTCCCCGTATCAAGTTCACATTGTTTATTTAATAATTAAGCAACGCGATTCACATTGAACACGAGGCGGTGACGAAATTATGTCACTGTTATGATCACCTTGTTTATTCTGCTAAATACGATATCATAATAACTGTTACGGTTATGTAACAATTATCTTATGACTTAATTATAACTAGATATCAACAGATAAATAGATACTTGAAAGGATTTCATAAGCGCCTCTTAGTGACCAAGCGCTGATATTTGTTGCTATCGTCAGTAATGAAGTAATATCGCTAATGAGTGATTGCTTACTCATGCATATAGCGTTTTTCATTGTATTTTGATTGTGATAAGTTGTTAATAAATACGGAAATACTTGTCTACATAAAACCTCCCCAAAATAATGTGTAACCTACAGGATTCAACGGTAATGTAGCTTCCTATTAGTAAAAGTATTTGTATACTTCAATAACAAGTACTAGAGATTAAAAAAAAATGCAAACAATCTCGTATTTCTCTGATTATGTATAACATAAAGCTGAAAAGCATTACATAGAAGTAATCTAAAGTCCATGAAAGACTAGCTATCCCATAAGAAGACACAGACTGTAAAGTACCACATTTTATAGAGTTTAGTGGTATAGCAGTCTGCGAATAGGGACACGGGTCGTTTACACCAGATCAATATTTATACGATGTTTTTACTCACATTTAAAATAATATAACGTGAGAGGCACGTAACCAAACGATTTGTTCAAGTGCGGCAGGAGTATAATATTGACATTTTACTAGTCTGCAAAACGTCATGTGTAAACGTTTTCCGATCACAACTTAGAATGTTTACAATGGAAGCAATACAAGGCCGACAACCTGTTGCAGCATGCATTGTAATACTCTTGGTGCAAGATCGAAGGCATATTAGTATGACTTGTCACTGGTGACTGGACTAGTCCTGATTTCAAGACATACTATCCCCACCATCAAGCTTCTAGATTGACGGAAATTTTCATTGGTATCTGCGAACTATGGTAACGTTTAGGCCGATGCAATGGTACCTGATCGTGTAGAGCAGAATTACATTCAAGTATTGAACTAATTAGTCGCGTGCCTGCGCGAAGTTAACCCACATGAGGGATGATATTTCAAAATCAAGTGCTCACTATCTTTATAAATGAAACTGTTCAACATTAGAGCAATCGGTTTCAACTTTGCAATTTCGATAGAGTTTCAAGAGCTCTTATTTAGCAAATGATGTCGTGGCGTAAATTTACTTCTTATTAAACTTCAAACCTAATGCTATGAACAATCAATTATTATTAGAATAGTTATAACCGCATGTCAAAACCACAATGTTTACATAGCAGTATCAAGTGTAAGTAATTGTTCATTTATAGATGACAATCCTACTAATATTATAAAGGCGAAAGTTTGTAAGAATGTATGGATGTTTGGATGTATGGATGTTTGTTACCCTTTCGCGCAAAAACTACTGAACGGATTTCTATGAAATTTGCCACACGGGTAGATCATGTCCTGGATTAACACATAGGCTACATTTTATCCCGGGACAATATAAAGAAGGACTTTTGTCCCGGGAAAACTCATTCACGCGGGCGGAGCCGCGGGCAAAAGCTAGTGTTGAATAATTGTATTACATCAATAATGCACCGGTTAGTAAACCCCACAGATTCCCCCTATTTCTAATGCTCCTTACTTTCCTAAAAAATTGGGTTACGGTCGCGGGCGATGATCATCGATTACATTCAATTGATCTGCTTATTTTTTCTTTCACGTCCGTAGAAATGCAGCATAAAACAACAAAAAAATACCAGTATTTTAACAATATAAACAAATCAGATACCGTGCGTAACTTTCGAACATACCGTTGTAGCAGTAATCCAGCAGTTGACAAACCTAAATGCAACAGCTATAAAATCGTCAAACGAGGTGATTGATTACACGCTAAAAGAGTTAACTTTTACTCGCAAATCGAATTTGTTTTCATCACGCACTTTACATCGACGGCTTACAGCACAATAATGCAAATGGCCGGTGCCACCCTGACCCCCAAATGTCAGTCACGTGAATTGATTGATGGCCGACAATAGTTCACGGAGGAACTAAAGGAAATTAAGAAAATGTATATAATGTCTTTACAAGTTATTTCAAATTATATTTTTAGCTCCCAACAAAAAATATTTAAGTTTAGGGTATGTAACTATGTATATTCCGTATGTCTGTCTGTGGCATCGTAGGCCGTAGCCCTCAAACGAATGGCCCGATTATGACGCGGTTTTTTCGTTTGAAACCTGATGTTATCTAAATGATTCTTAGCTATAATTTTAATAGTGTTTTTTGTGTCGGGTATTATTTAAAATTTAATTTATATTACTGGTGTATTCCAAGTTCATAATTAATGGGAAGTTTAAGTTGTACAATGTGCTTAAATTGTCTACTTGACTAGTACTGCTGTCATTATTTATATTAGTCTGAAAACTGTATGGTCTACTGGGTACTTGTTAAATATTACACTAAACATTTTCATAATATAAACATTGCTTAACAGTTACGAAAGAATCGACCGAGTTAAGGCTGGTTTATAGAACGTGGTGAGCGTTGGAGATTAGATTGTCCGGAGCGTGGATTTTGCATCGTGATACCCGAAGAATGTTACTTGTTTATAAAATAACAATTGACACGCGATACATTTATCTAAACTATAACGCGATAAGATAGATGTCAATAAATAATACAACTTGCAGTACGATCTTCATCCGTTGTAACAGTTTCAATATCGTTCACCACTCTCCAGTTCCATCGCTTTCTTACTTCTCTTACGTTACGTTCGAGAAATACCTAAAAGTGTTGTTTATACTTGTTTATCTTTAATACAGTGGGTGAACAGGTGGGTGTCACGCCAATTTTCGTCGCGATGAATTCAAAACATGAGCGCTGAACTTGTCAGTCATTTGGGCTGTAATTACACGTTTGGAAATTGTCGTTCGAACGTGGGCATCCGTTGGCATTAAGAGTTAACGTTTAGTCTTCATAACCAGTTCGTACGATAATGAGCTAATGTAGAGCGCCAAACGAAATTCCGATAAGGATATTACATAACGCCTGCCGTTTGTAATTATTATAAAATGGAAATAATTAGATTCTATTATCTATCTATTATCAAAATTTACATAAGTTTTGAAAGGTCTATTACCATTCTACGCAACTTCCCTCTTGATAAAGTCATTATTAGTATCGAGTGCTTCGATCCACCTATCTGTTTAATGTCATAATTAACTGATGAAAGTCGATGATTCAATTATGATTCCAGCGTTTAATCCGATTTGCCGGATACGCGTAACAAAATGAAAAGCTATAAAAGATGGCATAATAAACATTGACTACGAAAACGGACAATATTGCAAAATGGCAATGTGGCTGTTCTTTATGACCCGTGGTCACGGGAAGCGAATGAGGTCGCAAAGGTAACGGGACCGCTTCCATAGAGGAAACGGCAGTTTAGATTGATCGCCGATGGGCCTACATCGTGTTAGGATTGCCTATTAGCTTTACAGTGTACTTCCATAGACAACATTTTTATGCCTATATGCAAGTTTGCTTCTATTATGAAGCCATTAAAGCACTAAGTCCATTCGCGACTAGACAACCGATTAGAACTTTAGAGGATGTTTTAACAGGATTACGAAATGTCGATACTATTAACCATCCATTACGTGAGCATTCGCGTTCAACCGGCACGTTCATTTCTTGGGAGTAATTGTGTGTTGCGTAATTATAGAATCGAAAAAATTACCTATCATAAAAAATAATAACCGCGCTCTTCTAACATTGTAATTGTCGTTATTCTACGCCGTTTCTTTGAAGAAACTATTACAGAAAGACGGTTTTAATCGGTAGAGAGACTGACGGCGTCCACCAGCGGTTGCACGTCACGTGCTCTCTACGGAGAAAGTGAATTGCTAACAATGGTCAAACGCATTCGTTAGCCCAGAAAACAATACACGAAAATGCCATTTTTGACTCGCTTAAAGTACATTCCGCAATGTTACACGCTGTTGAAACTTTAAACTGGCACCTTTGAAACGTCAAGGGAAATTGCTTAGCATTTAATTACCTGTGAATGCTGCGTAACCATTTCGTGTTACAATTTCAAATAGCTACATCCTGTAAATCATGCATAGAATTTGAAGATCCTTGTTGTTGTGCAGAAAATACAACAACAACAATATTAGAATTAAGTGCCTGGTTTGAATAATCTAACAATATTCGCATATTTCCTGTATTTTTTTATTAAGTTTAAATATAATAAATTAGCTTTTGCCCGCGGCTCCGCCCGCGTTAAAAAGTTTTTCCGATATAAAAGTCCCGGTTTATATTTTCCCGGAATAAAAAGTAGCCTATGTGTTAATCCAGGACATGATCTACTTGTGTGCCAAATTTCATCGAAATGCGATCAATAGTTTTTCCGTGAAAGAGGAACAAACATCCATACATCCAAACATCAATACATTCTTACAAACTTTCGCGTTTATAATATTAGTAGGATTAGTAGGATATGTGCCATCCATAGCGGGAACATGTCGAATTGGTTTTCAAAATATTTTGAATTAAATCAACGATACCTGTGCTCATTTCCCTATTGATTTGTAAAGGCCAAGAAACAATTGCATCGCAGCTATGCGGAAATTGCTTGTTAAAACGTAGAGACTGCGAGCACTACCCAACGCGACCGCAATGCTGAAGGAAAGATAAATCTCTGCATGGATTTATTCCAAAGATTTGTGTTGATAAGGTCAGATCCGGCTAGGATTATTTTATTAGCTTGATAACCGGCAATAAATAACTATAAAAATAAATTTTAAATTCAAGGCGTTCTTCTATTATTTGTTGAACATGCAAAAACAGATATTGTAGATGTACGATTTAGCAAAAGTATTGCCATTAATAAAACCAGCACACGGTACACCCAAGTTACACCTCTTTTTTTATGGCATTGAATGACGAGGCGAGCATATCGTTCGCCTGGTGGTAAGAGATACGACCACCCATAAACAGTAGAAACACCATTCAGCACTTTGAGTTACAAAATACCTACTGTGTGGCATGCCACTGTGTTGGTCACCCTGAGACATAAGATGTTAAGTCTCATTATGTCCAGTAGTTACACTGGCTACAATGCCCTTCAAACCGAAACACAACAGTGCATGCACACTGCTGTTTTCCGGTAGAAATAGACATTGCATTGGTACCCACCCAGGCGGACTCTTACATATGAGAGACCTACCACAGTATTAACCACACCTGAATTATTCCCTTGATTCTATAGAGGATGAGCATTCATTCACGAGTGTTTTTGGAATCAATCCGCATTTTTTATCGAACTCAGGGTCTTTTCGCTGTCTACATTCTAAGTATAGTGCCAAAATACCAAAGAATAAATAAATAGGTAAAACTTTTAGGTAAATCGTAACTTTTCATTTGGGAATCTTTTCTATCTATCTATAATCTAAATCTATAGAAAGGGACGCCGTTTAAAGGTTTTGGCGAAGTGAATAGTACAGCGAAGGTATGTAAAAGTTATTGTATTTTAAAACAGTTCCATTCGAAGGTCGATCGAAAACCGGTATACAACGTAACGAAATAACAGGAGTTGAGTTTTTGCCGGCGTTATGATCTCTCGTAAAAACAATAAACAATGTTTGCAAAACTGGATCTGACTTATTATTTTTTTGTGAGAACTGTGACCGACGCCGACACAGAGACTATACTCAAACATGTCAGGGTCAGCTGTAGTATATCTGATAACAGATAACGAATTACTAAGAAGTGGAATTAGACAAACATGCTTTGCAATGTTGTCAAACACCAAACACTACGCATGTGTGTTTTGTTACACGTATGTAATACTACACTTTAGCAGTATTCAGTAGTTATGCATGTGATACCCACCCGTTCGACAACTTTTCCTTTTGTCACTACCGCCGCGTTTTACGTCGCGACTGAAAATAACATCGGCCAGTTACTATTTGCATCAATTGGAAGCCTTTTTGAATATTTTGTACTAGCAGTGCTCGCGGCTCCGCCCGCGTGATAAGTTTTTCCGGGACAAAAATATTTTCCCGGGATGAAAAGTAGCCTATAGCGCTCAGGAATAAAGTAGCTTCCAATGAGTGAAAGAATTTTCAAAATCCGTTGAGTAGTTCCTGAGATTAGCGCGTTCAAACAAACAAACAAACTCTTCAAAACAAAAGCTTTATAATATTAGTATAGATTAGTTGCCAGCATACTGAGGTACATAAATTAAACAGAATTTGGTTATCTATTGCGAAATATTTGTATAATTGAGCACATAATTAGTAGTCATTTAAATTACTGCACGAATGCATCAGAATTGAAGAGTGTTCATTCGTCCAAATGAGTGATAAGATTGAATGGCTTTTTAACAAAACACATACTCTTATGGCACCATAAATTTGCAATCTCACGCAAGGTAAAGTGAAAACGATGATCATTGCTACGAATTGGACTGCCACAATGAATAGTCCATAGTCACGAGCCGACACGAATCGTCTATCAGACACAGTTTCAGGTGAAATTTGTCTAAGGCACAAGAATAAAAGTAAAGAATACGACAAAATGTTTAGGTTACTTTCATTCGAAACGCTTCAATGTTTCCGCGATAAAAATAAAATATAAACGTTACCAAACAAACGTTAGAAATCAACGGCATCGGCGAATGTTCAAGTTTATTCAATAAGTACTCATTTTCATTTGATATACTAACATTAATATTACCATCTCTGTATTATTGTGCTATTGCTGATCATGAATCTCTATTTTACTAAGAGGGTATTTATTGAAACGTATTTTTAATTAGTCTAAAACTGGTTTGAACACATCCAAGGTTTAATATTTTCGTATATCTGGCACATAATCCAATAAAATGGAGTCCGCTGAGGTCACGCGTCTTGTGTACCTCATCGATATAATAAGCCGCGATGACCTAACGCGGCGCGCATATATTACTAAAGTTGTTTTGTTACTTTCCTTATCTTCAAAATATGTTAACACATAGGGGAATTAAGTACTTAATATGCAAAGTGCATATTGCATTCACAAAAAAACTTTTTGGTTGCGTGATGTAACACATCCTTGTCTGCAATACAACTCAACTGTTTCACATTTGTAAAATAGCAGTAATCAAATCTTGCAGTATCACTTTAATCTAAAGTGAAACATATTATTGTATTTTACTCTACATTCGTAGCAAATATTTAATCTGTCTATAAAATATTAGTATGATAAAAATGATTCTTTATTACCCCATAATATCTAGGGAATAGATTTCTTTATCAAGAAATTAGAAAATAAACTAAATCAAAATTCTTGTACTAATGGCGCACTAACTGGAAACAATATGAAAAGCATTAAAAAGTTATAGTAAAAATCTGAAATGAAATCTGAATGAATGCAACAACATGATCTAAGAATAGTTTACGTTCCATCCTAACCTATTTATATACATTTGTTCAAAGAGAAACGTGTCACAATAGAACACGATCAACAAATATGAGTGCAGGAACATTTGAACAATATGTTTTCCATACTTTTATATTATGCAGACTACACCGATTCATCAAAATAGGAGATGTAAATCAATAAATGCAATTATTAACTGGATCAAATATGTAAATGTACAAGGGAATAATCTTTTTTAGAGTGATAAACTACTTTCTCTTCTGTTATAACACTCAATATTAATTTTATCAATATTGCAAACAATCCCAGCAAAGATTATGAAATAAACATTTATAGTAATCAACATACATGACTTAAACATTGATACATGTAGCACACCAATATAGCTAATTATAAAATCTGAAAGTTCGAAAAACAACCAATCAAGTATAACACATTAGCAACTCTAGCAAGTGAAATAAAATCAAGTGCAGTTTGTATTGCTATCAAAAATGTTATATTAGTTTAGAACCTAAATAACCCTATCCAGTGTTCTAAAAATACATTCTAAAAGACCTATTCAAGAATAATGAGAAGGTAATAGTGACTCACCAGTTCTAGGAGAGATGGGCACTGCTGGCTTCGGTGCAGAGTTTGAACATAATCTTCCAATTTTCGTTGGTGGCTTTAACCCTGAGGGTTTCGGCAGAGAGGAAGGTCTGGTGGAGTCAGGCTTGTTCGTGGTAGCTGTGCTTGCTGTTGACGTGGTGTCGGAGGACGCCACGGAGGCCGGAGCTGGCAGCGGTGCTCCAGAATCCGGCACATCTTGCATGTCACTCATTTTCTTTTCACTTTTTTTAACACTTAATAACCGTACCGACCAGTAACTTGCGTTTTACATTATTTAAACGAAATAATACTTGTGGCGATATATTTTAACAAACGTCGCGTCTCAATTCATCGTACGACTAATAGAGTACGAAAATATCTCAAGTACCCGCGCAATAACACGACGGCAAATCTGGATCACGGCCAGTTCGTGTTATTATTATGGACAATGATAAACAAAAATTGAAAAGAAAATCGCGTTTATCATATGTTCGTTTTTAATTTCATCACATGTGTTAATAAATCAGAACATGCAATGCTCCTTTACCACATGTAAAATTGTGTATACGTCTTAAAACAAGCGTGTCATAATGCAATATTTAACGGCATACCTTGAAGAAATAGAGCACGGAAAGTGCTGCTTCAAAGAAAAACTCGAGAGATTTTTACCGCTCGTTGATACCAGCTGAGCTTGACCGTTGACGTTATCACTATCACTGCACACGTATTATTTACAATACATACAATATATTTAAACACTATTTCAAATTATGCGATACGATAAACGTAGTACGTAAAAATAACAGGGCTGCTATTAATTATAAACGAAACATAAAACAATCACAAATACACAAGAAACTGGAAGTCGACCGTCCTCTCATTACGTTCAAAACTTCAAAATTGCGTTTCGTTTCATTACTTGATTCTTTTATTTTATAAAAAAATTCAACAAACAACAATAATTTATATTAAAAAATAGATTGTTTGGGTATATAAATTGTAATCCAGAGCAGTTATTTTTGTGAATGTATTTAAAGTTTAATTTTATTCATATAAACATTTTGCACACATGTACAAATCTAAACCCAGAGGGCGCCATAATAGTAGGATGTAATACAATATCTATAGTAGTCTTTTTCTTTTTTATTTTTTTATATATATTTCTTCTGCACGTGTATCTGCCTCACTTGACATTGGCAAAATTGTCCTAAAGGACAGAGCCAGATTGGAAAAAAAAATAGTAGTCTTTGAGAATCTACCAATAATTAATGCTCTAAGATAGTAGTCTGTGCATAATACCAAGAGGAATTTATCACGTGCATACACCTCATTCCTCAATTTATCAACAGGAGTTGAATGATAATAGCTGAAAGTGAGAATTTTTTCATCATGGCTAGATTAAAGACTTCCTTATCATTCATGCGTAATAACATAGTCACTTTAAAGTTAACTTTGACAGAAAGCAAAAATAACGTTATCAATGAATTATTGAGTTTATGCTATCTGCAAAGACGGAAATATGTGATTTATTGAAAACTTAGACTAACAATTGAAAATCAGTAAACCACATTTTCAACGTATCATGAGATTCTTGATAAAAAAATTCTGATAATTTCTGATAAAAAATGATTCAAGCCAAAAAACATATTTTTTGTAACTTGTAGATCATCCTCCGACCTCCAGCTAGTGCTACTCATATAATTTCCTTCACATTTATCATTCCCTTCCGTAACGTTTTTCGTTTAAACGCTAACGCTAACGCTAATCATTTGAAAAATGCATTGAATAAATTCGTGTTTTTATATATTCATTGCAGATCTATCGAATGCGCAACTTTAATTTGAACTCACAGCATTTAAGATTTTACATAGAAATATTTAAAAAAAGACGTGTGGCACTCGGAGACTGCCGCGGTAAAGCTATTGCATAAATTCTAATATTTATAACCTCTTTGAACAGATATAAAATAAAATATTCATCGATAGATGGCAAAATAAAAAAAAAATATGAAAGACGGGCGCAATGGACTAGTATCCAGAGCCGTAATATTTAAATAAAAACATCTTTGAACAGACATAAAATAAAAACTTTTTAAAAATTCAAACTTAGAGTCACGGCATCCCACCGCATTTGACATTTCGATACGTTTCACTGACTGGAACAATTTTTAAATACACGGTAATTTCGACCTTTTATCGTTTAACATTCAGCTCATATCCTCTTACATATTGTATTCTTACAAGACTGCTATATTAAATTTACGTATGGAATTTTACACTCTACAGGGTTGTGATAGAGTTGAAAATAAAATATCACCGCTGTCGGAGTGAGGGGTGACAGGTTTTTTCGTTACGGAATTTCTTAATTCGGTCTCCATGCTCAAGGCCCGCGATAGAAGCTATGCAATAGCTTCAAATCATATCTATTGAAAGTGTGTACTTTTTTCCAGCTGTCAGATCCGATTTTGGCCACGTTCATTAAGAATGAAAATCACTGTGGACCATTATTTAGGTATGTTTATTCTATTCATAAAGGAAGGAAACAATAGAGGAACACATGCCGTGGCCACATGAGACAGAAAGTTTGACAAGTGAATTGAGTAAATCTACACCACACGCTATACGGCACCACTTTTTAATCGATTTAGTAAAGTTATTGATACTTATAGTTTTATAACACTCTGAAACACCCCATACCAAGCATAACTACTTTAGAACAAAGGCAAAGTGTGGAATTTCAATTCCGACCTTGAAAAAACCGGCACGCACTACGGGACGGAATAAAACCATTCTATCCAATTCTTTCACAAGCAATACTTCTATAGTACCATCCCTTTCTGTAGGATTAAATTGGAGCTATACATTGGTGTATATTTTTGACTCTATCTACGATTCTATTGGCTTTTAATCTCTGTTTACATTCCGTAGTATTATAAACCGCTTTTACATCAATTCTTTGATAATGCCACATGTCAATTCAGCGTTGCCAACTGAACGGATTTCTCGTCATGTCTAATGGATTTGGATACTTTGAAAAGGGAAAGAATTGATTCGAACGGCTGACGGATTATTTTTGAAGGGACAAAACACACTTTCAGCGTTTTACATTAACGAATTTTTGAGGGAAATATACAACGAAATTGACGGTTTTTTTTTATCTTCTTGGCAGCACTGCACGTCAGTTGTCAGCTGTCACTTTATGACTTTTAATATGTCACTTGTCACCAGTCACGAAATTTAGTCAAAACGGAAAAGTCTGTTATCGAAAATATCTACCACATACTTACCTACGCAACACGCAAGTCAAAGCGTTGTTCTACAATCTACGGATTATAATTCTCTTTGATCTACGGTCAAATGCAAAGAGCATTATAATACTACGGAAAGTCAAATGTTTTGTCATGCAATAGACTGTGATAAACCAACCGTTTTTCATGAATTAACATAAATAATGGCATAACATATTATGTTACAATATCATATCATAACATGAAGCTCGTTTTTAAAAGTATTGAGAAAGATGGATGCGGGTAAGTGCTCCTTCACAACGATGTACATCTATGTACAATATGTTATATTTTCTTTATTTATTTAGGAGTATCGGCCTTATCCCGGAGGAGCCGGAGGATATGTGGCACGCCTACAACCTGATCGCTGAAGGAGATGCGGTGACTGCATCGACAGTGCGCAAGGTCCAAATAGAATCCTCAACTGGCTCCTCAACGAGCAACAGAGTGAGAACCACTCTTACAATCACCGTCGAAAACATCGATTTTGACACGCAAGCATGTGTTTTGCGACTAAAAGGTCGCAATATTGTGGAGAATCAGTATGTCAAGGTATGGTTTTCCATGTTTGATGTAAACATTGTTTTTATAAAATTAAACCTATTTATTTGTTTGTTATGGTTTGTTTATTTTAAACAATACGTACTGCTAAACATGGTAGCTTGTTTCAGCATACATCCTATGTATCATAATCCTACTAATATTATAAAGGCGAAAGTTTGTAAGAATGTATGGATGTTTGGATGGATGGATGTTTGTTACTCTTTCACGCAAAAACTACTGAACGGATTTCGATGAAATTTGGCACACAAGTAGATTATGTCCTGGATTAACACATAGGCTACTTTTTATCCCGGGAAAATATAAAGCGGGACCTTTATCCTGGAAAAACTTTTTAAAGCGGGCGGAGCCGCGGGCAAAAGCTAGTTTATTATATTGGCATACGCAAATAATGAGCAACCAGTGGAAAATCAAATAGTTTCTGTGTGTATCATATTTTATACTATATGTCATGTTAATCAATAAGATTGAATACATGGTTTTATTTTTTTTATTGCATCAAATGACGAGACAAGCCTGCCGTTCACTTGATGGTAAGCCATACAACCACCCATAAACAGTAGCAACACTTTCCAGCACCTTGACTTGCAAAGTATTGTGTGGCATTCCATTGCTTTCGTCATCCTGAGACAAGATGTTAAGTCTCATTATGTCCAGTAGTTACACTGGCTACAATGTCCTTTAAACGGAAACACTGCTGCTTGACGGTAGAAATAGACATTGCAGTGGCACCCACCCAGACCGTATTATCAGAAAAGTGAATATGTGTTAAGGGCTAATTTCACTACTTGCTGATAAATGCTATTTGCTACATAAATGTATAAGCTGACCAAATACAAAGTTACACTCTAATCTATTCTTCTAGGATAATAGTGTAACATAAGATGAAATAAGACTACTAAGATTCTCTGAACACTTTACAGATGGGTGCATATCACACATTAGATTTGGAATTAAATAGAAAATTCACATTAAAGAAGTTACTATGGGATTCGGTGGCATTGGAGAGAGTTGAAACCGCATGTGATCCTGCAGCCAATGCTGATGTAGCAGCTGTGGTGATGCAGGAAGGGCTTGCACATGTTTGCCTGATCACACCATCAATGACATTAGTACGGTCCAAGATTGATATGAACATCCCGAGAAAACGGAAAGGATTTGTGCAACAACATGAGAAAGTAATTGAATCTTGTATTTTCGTTTTAAACATTATTCTAGTTTTCATGCAATCATTTGTTTTTAATTTGCTGTTCTAATTACACATCAAGGGGCAATATAGGTATATAATACATTATTGTTAACTTCAATTTCTTATTCTAACTGTCCTTTACAGTGGTTAGTGTATGAGAATATTTTGTTTCCACATTAATTTCAGGGCTTAAACAAATTCTATGACGCGGTTATGCAGGCAATACTGAGACCAAAGAATGTGGATTTCAACATTGTTAAGTGTGTGATCATTGCATCGCCTGGCTTTGTCAAAGATCAATTTTATGATTACATGATCCAGCAGGCAATCAAAACTGACAACAAACTTTTATTGGATAACAGAGGGAAGTTCTTGTTGGTCAAGGCAGCATCTGGATTTAAACATTCTTTGAAAGGTTTGTTACACAATAGCTTAGTAATTACAACATTCTTCTAGATGGTGAAATGTGGGTGAGGTAGCACCTCTGCCTAATCTTGGAATGGTGTGATGCTAAATATCGACGGTCCCATAGAACAAAGTCGTATATGCAAAATGTTAGCTTTTCAGTAGAGCGCTTTGAAAGTCGTAAGTTTGTATTCATGTGCGAATTAGTGCTATTTTCACACATTAGGTTCAAAGTTGGTACTGAACCCTAATAGATGATGTTTCTTTCATGTATAACTTGTGATTTTCACAATTAATTTAGACTTTCAAAGCGCTTTACTGAAAAGCTAACATTTTGCATATACGACTTTGTTCTATGGGACCGTCGATATATAAACTGACTGCCTCGGTGGCGTAGTTATATTACGGTATGACTGCTGTGTTCTCAGGTTTATTCCCAAGGTCAGGCATTGTTATTGTGTTTTTCTACTCAGTATCAGTCTGGAGTCTGGAATTTGTGCCTATATGGCGATAGCCTCGCCACCTATCACACCATGGGTAATAATACGCACGGCAAAAGTGGCTGCACTAGTTGAGCCTCTGCCTACTGAATAAAAGAAGTGAAGTATGTGTGCGCATTAAGTATATAAAATGTCTATAATGGCGAATAGTTTTTATTTTTGCACTAACGATCAAATGGCCAGGCACAGGATGACAGTTAAATGATTTTGTTTACAGAAGTATTACAAGAGCCAGCAGTATTAGCCAAAATTTCAGACACAAAAGCAGCCAGTGAAGTAAAATTATTAGAAAGTTTTTACACAATGTTGCAGTTGGAACCCGCTAAAGCTTTTTATGGAAAAAAGCATATTGAAAAAGCTAATGAGGCGCAAGCCATTGAGACTCTTATGATTTCTGACAAATTATTCAGGTAAAGATTGTGATACACTTCACACCTTTAGGATGAAAACGACACAATTAAAAAAGATAGAAAATTGAGTTATTGTCATAAAATTACTTAAAATGAAGTTCTCAATACAATAATAGTTCAAACACAACCAAATCCAAGCAGCAAAAGGACAAAACTGTTATATTGGTCCCTTTTTTATTATATTTTTATAAATAAGGGACTAGTTTTTAGTCATTTAAAAAAGACAACTCAATTTTCTATTTTTTGAAATGTGTCGTTTTCGTTCTAAAGGTGCGACTTTCTTCTCTTGTTTTTGATCATGGCATTATTATCCACATCATTATGTACCTAATTCATTACTATTTTATAATTTAAATTTTTACAGATGTCAAGATATTCAGAAAAGGAAAGAGTATGTGGCAATAGTTGATAGTGTCAGAGAAAATGGTGGAGATGTCAGGATCTTTTCTAGTATGCATGTGTCTGGTGAACGTAAGTCATGCTGAATATGTATTTTTCTTGCTTATAGGATTGCTTAAAATCATCATCAGATATCTTACTGATATTATAAATGCAAAAGTTTGTGAAAATGTTCATTAGAAGTAAACACAGATACTACCACAGGAGCACATAACTTAGATGTATGTTTTGTGGGGACGTACCTATGCAGTCGCACAGACAGGTGATTAGTTCTCTTTGTAGCTACTATTTCACCCTTAGTCCCAGATGGGTGGCGCTATAACTAAGATAAAAGTAGCATATATGTTAATTGGCCATGGTCAATCCATGTGTAAAATTTAATGCAAATATGTTCAGCAGTTTCTGTATTAAATCATATATAGATGTATGGGGAAACCTTATATACTCGGACACCAGCGTCTGTAGCAGGGCTTGACCAGTCAAAACTGTTCACAAACTTTCACATTTTATCAATATTGCACATATTATACTAAAATTTCAATTGTTTTCTAGAATTAGACCAACTTACTGGGATTGCAGCTGTGTTGCGATTTCCTATGCCAGAACTCGAAGACAGTGACGCCGAGGATGGCGATAGTCAAAGTGACTCCGCTTAGATAAATATATTATGTTTGAAATGACAAAGTTACATACTGTAGTTATTATATTTGATCTGTATATTATTTATTACACAATTATTGTTACTATACCTATGGCCAAGTTGTTCTGTAAGTAAGAACTTCAACTAGATTTATTGATAACTTTTATGTAATAGCCAACCGTATTGCTTAAGCGAAAATAATGAAATTATTAATTATTGATACTGGACATTTGATTCTCTTTCTGTTTTGTGTTGTAATTATTTTAAAGTTACTGTTGTATTGAATATGTATTTGTTGCAATTATGTAAATACAATGAATATTCCATAGTTCAAATAAAATACTATTTTGTTACAAACTTTATTTAACTTTAAGCAGTAGCTGCTTCAAATGCTTGCATTCTTTGCTTCTTTTTTTCCGATTTCTTCTCTTCTTTGACTTTCTCGTCATGCAGGCGTCTCTTTTTCCTCAGCAGCCATATTTCCTTCTTGCGCTCCTCCTGACCAGCCTTCATGCTCTTGTATAGTTTCTTGTGTTTCTTCCGAACAAGCTTCTCACGTAATCTAAAAGCTTGTTTGTCTTCAATCTCCTTTTGATAAGGATGTTCCTTGAATGTTACACCAGTTGTGACTGCCATAGACTTTTTCTGAAAGTTTTCAAATGGTTTGTTAAACTATGTATTTTATTGTGAATAATATAACTGATTTCTTAAAGCTTAAAACCCAGTCTCACTTAAAACTTTAGGCTACTTTTATAGCATCAAATAACATTTAACAGACAATTAATATTTTTTTTGTTTCTATTTGTACTATTAATAAAACTAACAAATGAATGATGAACAAATGCAGTATGATTTTATTTTAGTTTTAACATTATTATGTTTCAGTATAGACACATGTCGTAAATATTTTGTATATAAAAGGAACATTACCTTTTCCTTTGCTAATTTCTTTTTCTGTAGATCCATATCATTATCATCATCATCATCTTCCCCTGATGGTGAATCCTCAGCCACCTCGTCCCTATACTGCTTGGCTAGGGCCTCATCAGCATCACCATCTGATTCCTCACTTTGCTCCTCCTTGTCCTCATCGCTGGCTTCTTCTATATCAGTGCCTGATTGATCATCATCTGTAATAAAATAATGGGATAGATATAGAAAGAATGTTCTTGACAGCTTCATGAATATTTTTACATGAATCAATTTTTCATAAAAGAGTGATGATTCTTATAATTGCTATTTTTTGTTATGACTATAATATTAAGATCTTAAAATATGTTGTACTAAATTTCTCTTACCAAGTGGTTTGAAATCAGGATCGTTCATCTGTCTAACTTCAGGTGGTATGTAAACTTGGTCCTTAATCTTGTCCACAAATGGTGATAAATGGGGAGGTAATACAGCACCTATCAAATATTTGTTGATAGGTAAAAGTGTCCTTGCATTAACACTA
Source organism: Lapara coniferarum (assembly GCA_949316025.1). Classification (NCBI taxonomy): domain Eukaryota; kingdom Metazoa; phylum Arthropoda; class Insecta; order Lepidoptera; family Sphingidae; genus Lapara; species Lapara coniferarum. Next base: position 29,894,900 of record OX438919.1, read on the forward strand.
TCAAATACCCATTGTGGTTGTACATAATACCGTGAAAGGTACTGCTTTTCCATGCTTGGTCTATCTACAATCTGATATGCAATTGTCTCATCAGATTCGTCAAATGTAGCACCAACAAAATGATCTTTGTCCCAGGAGCATTCACCTCCAAAACAACGTATAATAAAGACCATTGGTTCTCTTGGCACTTCCCTGTTGATGAAGAACTTGAGGCCTTTGAATAGTGTTTTTAGTTTTTTAACTTTTTCTGCTTCAAGTTTTGCCTCTTCAAGCTTTTTGGGGTCTTCGTCTTCAGTGGGGAATACATCAATTTCAGGGAGTTCCTCTGCTTCATTGGCACCCTCTATTCTTGCTAGGGACAAGTTCATGGCAGCTATTCTTTCTGCTACATAGGTGTGTTCATCAATCAAATCTTTGTCCTTTTCAGCAGAGAAACTTGCTGGCAATTTTGGTGGGTAAACCAAGTTTAGAGTATGGAATAGTTTGAAATTAACAAAGCCTAACATCATTGTGTAGAATTCGACAAATGTCGACATGATTTTAAAGTCAACATCATTTTTGTTTTGTGGCTGGAATGGTACATTTTAGATTTTAATATTTTACATAAAATTACATTAAATTGATTTTATTCATTAAAAAGTATTTGTGTTCTATTTACCTGGAATGAGAAATGATGTGGTACAATCCATGTTATAGTCTGACCTTCCAACTCTACTTGATAATAGAATCCTTTGACAGAGACAAATACTTTACGTAATGCCTTTGCAGTGATTACAGCATGCATGAACTCAACTGTGAGCCTTCTGCACAACATTGATTGGTCCCTTGGAACTCTTTTTAGAGATGGGAAAGTGCTGAACAAGAAGCATAGTGTAAGGCAGTCATCGAGGTCTCGCAGTGCATCCACAAATGTTGGATATCTTTCCTTCACAATATGGTCAATGTTTATGTCTGGGTAGTCACGGAAATATTTTCTCATCTTTCCATATTCTTTCATGGCACGTGCGCGCCGAATTTTTTGTTGGTAAACCTAGAATTGAATTATTAACTAAAATAATTTCTTAAAGCTATACAAATATTACATAATATGTATTTCTGCATAATATGGGTAGCACTGGCACAAATTCTAAAACTGGTTTACTGTGTATATGTTTGAATTCAAATAACTTGTATAAATTTTGGTTAAGATTTAGCGTCTTGTAACAGGAGTTTGAGGTCAAAACTGGCACTAATTGGGTTAGTTTTTGTTTTCACTTATAACAAAACCATTTTCGAGCAGAGAGCGTTACTTTTTTTTGGATACTTATATCATATTAATATTATTTTTATATGATTAAAATACGTAAATAAATACGTGAACAACTGAAAAAGTCATGTTTGGTTGTCAAAACTCGTTATTCGTAAATTTCTACTTTTAGAAAGGCAAAGGTATTCAGTACCATGCAGCCTAAAAATGGTTATTATGACAATTAAGTGGTTGCTATTAGTAAAATCATGCTCGCTGATTATAAGTTCGACATTCTCGAACTTCGCTGGAGTACTGTTTTCGTAAAAATTGAATCAAAAATTTTTTACCTCTAAATGTACGCAAAATAATTGTAAGCGTAATTTTTTTCGTAGTGTACACGGTTCTAACATAACCTAACCAACTTTAGGATTTCTGTCAAATGAATTGTCTATTTTTATATATTTATTGTCATAAAAACCATTTTTAGGCTGTATGGTACCGAATACCTTCGCCTTTCTAAAAGAGAAAATTTAGGCATAAAGAATTTTGACAACCAAACACTACTTTTTCAGTTTCTCGCGTATTTATTCACGCATATTAACCACATAAAAATAAAATAAATTTAATATCAGTTTCCAAAAAAAAGTTATTATCTTTGCTCGAAAATGGTTTTGTTACAAGTGGAAACAAAAACTAACCCAATTAGTGCCAGTTTTGACCTCAAACTCCTGTTACAAGACGCTAAATCGCAGCCTAAATTTTAATTGCTAAGATTCGAACCCAGAACCTTGTGATTCACAAACCAAGTACGACACCACTAGGACAATAATGCAACTAAAAATGTTTAAGCAAAATAATCCAACACTGTTTACCTTCAGTTCGCGTAGTTTCCATATTATAGGCTCGTGTAGAAGGAATTTAATATCTTTTGTGTGATATAAAGTTTTGATGCCGCCAGCACCTTTCTGCGCTCGTTTACGGTTACGCGGCTCCCGTGGATATATTCCTTTCAATATGCAAATACGTCTAAAATCTTTTAAAGATAGCTGTAGTTTCTTTAATGCGGCCTTTCTTGTCATAAATTGCGCCCCTTCTCCGGACGAATACTATGGACAAAACTTTGATTATAACCAATTTAAAACACGTGTTGTAAAATGTAATTAGAAAAAGTTTACCTTCTTCTTCTTTTTTGAAACCATTTTGCGTTAAAACTTTCCCTTTGAAGCACTTCAAACAAATTACTTTATAATTTACAGATTTATTGCATTTTTTGTAAATCTACGCAAAACTAAAAGAAACACGCATTTTCCACGGCTATCGTTTTGACAGAGGCTTATTTGATTTTTTTTTTTTTTTTTTTTTATAATTCTCCCTTACAGGGAAGGCAAAGGGTTCAAGCCCATACAGCCTCGTCTTAAGTGATATCTCTGGTTGTCGTAGTAAAGCAGTGGCTACCTTACCAAGACTTTATCAAGGAGTTTTGGCGGCAACGAAAAAACACTTGATTGGCACAGTTATTTCAATTCACTTCATTTGAGCACTTTAATAGAACTATATTGGATAATATACCACCATAATTATGCAATATAACGCTAAGTATCACCAAAATAATGAATTAAAACAAGAGCACCTCATGACACTTCCACGTTCCCGCCAAAAACTCCAGGCTTATTTGACATTTGACAAAAATTATGGCATAAAATATCCAGTGTTGCCAGATGGCTACTTTGTAATATGGGGGTATTACATTTGAGTTAGGAGGAATTCAACATAATATATAGTTTTCGAGAAAAATCGTGCCATAAAGCATTTAATGTGTAACGAAAATACCCTGAGTTTCCATGTCGTTAATATGCGTCTAAATTGGCGAGAATCCTCCATATCTCACAACTGTGAAATATCTATCAGTTCTGCCATAGTGCCAACTGCTAAAAATATTTACCTATAAAGTTGTTAGCTGAGTCCTTAGACCAATGGACACGATATGGCAATAATGCGCAAACATTTTATTCCGCCAATCCGGGCAGCGGGGCGAGGTAGACGCGGATAGCACATATTTAACAAAAAAAAAAAAAAAAATCAAGACGCGCAGGCTCAGAATAATAACTGGCTTAGTTATTATTCTGAGCGTACAGGGCTGAATATAAAGTCGCTTTTTACACAAACACAAAAAAAAAAAAAACACGTTTTCTGTGGAGCACCCATGGAGCACCGCTTAATGTCATTATCGTAGAATGAGAGCGATCGCAATTCACATAATATAGGTTTTAATAGCATCCCATCTCTTTTGCATTGCTAGCAAAGAGCATTATAATACTACGATTGTTAGCTACTAAAAGGCTGAGTCTTAACAATGTAATGTACAAGCAAGCAGAACGATCTATGGGAAACAAATTGTGTAAATAACAGTTAAAAACCATCCAAAATAGCGCGGGCGTATCTACGCCAGCGCCATTTTGGACCATTTTATACCATACCCTGTATCTACAGGATATGGTATAAACTAAGTAAAATAACTGTTGTGAGAAAAGTATAAACAGTAATTAAATTTTTGTAAACTTTAAATACTACGTTCAGTGATTTTTTGTGTTATCTACTTTCCTTTTCTTATTTATTTATCTATATCATAATTGTTCGCACTTTATTTAAAATTTAACTTGCTGCTATTGGAGCGCCACCCTAACTTAACGCATTTCGGTGGACACCTTCATACACAGATAATATAGTTGTCCTTACCTCTCCTCTCATCCTCCTCCTCCTCCTCTTCCTCCTCTCTCCCTTACCTCCTACCCTCCATCTTTTTTTTCTATGGCATCGAATAACGAGACGAGCATGCCGTTCGCCTGATGGTAAGCGATACGACCACCCATAAACAGTAGAAACATTATCCAGCACCTTGAGTTACAAAGTACTGTGTGGCATTCCGCTGCGCTCGTCATCTTGAGACATAAGATGTTAAGTCTCATTATGTCCTGTAGTTACACTGGCTACAATGTCCTTCAAACCGAAACACAACAATGCATGTTGGCGGTAGAAATAGGCATTGCGCTGGTACCCACCCAGATGGACTCTTCTTCTTCTTTTCTTGGTCAAATGTAAAAAGCCTAACAGTAGCCGGACAAGTCGGACACCGTTTAATTTGGCCGGACTGGCATTCAAAAAACCTAACTGTGTCCGGCTTTATCCGGCCGTCTGGTAACGCTACCTGCACCACGCGACGCTCGGACCTGTAAGCGCAAGGCTTTTTCTAGGGTGAGCAAAAATTTTTCTGGGATAGGTATCGGCCACCCTTGCCACCTTTAACTAAGCACAAGGCTTTCTTTTAGCAAGCTCCTTTGGCTTATCATACGTAGCATCGATTCTTACGGATCCGGAATCCAGAACGCTACTATCAAGGACATTCAGCGAACAAGTAGTAGTACATGGTAAATTCACGTGTTGGAACGTGGGGAAAACTAAGATTAGTAAAGTAATAATAAGATAGTTACATAAAATCTTTTATATATAAACGATCGTTATATACCCATAACAATTAAAATTATTTTCACCTATATTTAGCACATTTAAAATTTAACATAAACAACAATATGCCTTTTCCCAGTGCGTATATATTAGTTTTTATTGTATTATAATAAATTAATACAAAAAATAAGATCAATAAATACTTGAGTACATACTTAATTAAGCATCATTGCTGGTGTTTGATGTTGTCGACGTAGATGGTGTAGGTTGGCTTTGAGCCCAGGCACTAGGGTCAACCATCACGTACATGGGATAGCCGTATGGTGGCCACATTGGCGAAGTTTGGGACATCACTGAACTGGCGGTGTCATCACTCAGACCGGCATCTTTGAGAATACTCAGAGCGTTCGCGTAAGCGGACATCATTTGTGGATAGAAATAATGAAACGGGTACTGTGGAATGTTGGCTTTAGATGGGTCCATCGTGCAGGTTGAACTAGAACTCTCCGAGCTGCTTGACGTCATCGCTGCAGTCGGTATGGCATATGGATACGGAGCAACTGCGGCGCCTTCACTGCTCGATGGAACTGGTAGTGCATAAGCATATTGAACTGGAGGGTTCGCCACAGCTCGTTTTTGGTTAACACTTTCTTCATGAGGGTACCCTGTAAATGGTACAGGAAGAGCTGTCTGGTGAGATTGGGAGGCGGCAGCTGTTGATAGGAAGTTGACTGGCTGGTCCGTCAGCCACTGAGACTTCACTCCAGTGTCTTCTGTCGCTGCCACGTACAGATCTCCAGTAGTTCCGTCCGACGATGGTTTCACAAACAGCCCATGAACTGGATGGAGTTGGTTTGGTGTATTCCAGTGCGCTACATGGCTCTCTACTGTTGCTGTCAGGCAGATGCAGGTGAATAAGCTTATTATTTTTGACATGGTCGAATGATATTTTATTAGAATGATTAATTAAGACAAGAACCATGCATTTTATACCAGCGAGTAATTAAGCAGTGAATCTGAGAGGAGATAAGATGCATTCCTCTTGATAAAATTGTCAGATGGATATTTTGAGGAAAGGTCACGTTTCGGTGTCCGTAAAATCTCTTTATCGTGCGATATCATTTGTACATGTCAAACTGATATCTTGATATAGATGCATTCTCGAACATTGATTGCATTTATATCCAAGAAACTTTATCGAATGAGTAGGAACAGAAGTCGAATGATTAACGATACATGTATCTGTATGTTAGTTAGGATAATTATTGTAGAGTCAGATAATAATTTTCTTTTAAAGTACCTAAAGAGACAGGTGAAATAATATATTCATATTTTAATATTTAAATTGAATGTACAAATGCAACATACCTAACACATTTTCCAATTCAACTGTACTCGAAAGATATAAAAAGGGATATATTATGTTAATGAGTAGCTACCCTCGCAATTACCTTTCAACTATTGCAGAATTCAAATAGGGGATGACAGCGAAGCGTTGAACTCTTTCTTATGATTTTTTTGAATTCTTAGGCTCTGATCGGGATGCCTACGCGCATCTAGAAGGTAGTATCGTTTAGCGTAACTTTGATGTAGAAATTAAGTAAGATCTCTATAACATTAATATATTCGACACTAGAAACCTTATAACAAAGTTTTAAAATGCCCACTAATGAGTAATGATAGTTGTTGACAAAACATACGCAAAGTTAACACATCAGAAGCCTCGTTAATATAATCCCTTCATCTGAAAACGTCTCATGTACTTAAATAATTAATAATTATATTATCTTTTATTATTAAACTAAAGTAAAGGGTACAGATGTATCCACGAATAATATAATACAATTTAATATCATACAACTGCCTCGGTGGCGTAGTTGTATTATGGTACGACTGCAATGCTGAGGTCTCGGGTTCGATCCCCGGGTCGGGCAAAGTGATATTGAGTTTTTCTATTCAGTATCAGCTCGGAGTCTGGGATTTGTGCCCGATATGGCGATAGGCTCGCCCCCTATCACATCATGGGACGGAAAAATGGCGAAAAGTGGGTGCACTAGTTGCGCCTCTGCCTACCCCTTCGGGGATAAAAGGCGTGAGTGTATATGTATGTATGTAATATCATACAATACAAGCTAAAGGAATTATTCAATTACGTTTGTAGTTTTATTGCATAAAAAACAATAAATGGTTTAGATTTATTTCTGTTTGAACATGCTGAAGCATTATATTTTGTTATTATTTTACGTAAAAAATGGTGTGAATTATAGAACATCAATGTGTTTAAGGGATCATGAACAATTTTCATTATGTGGTTGGAAGTGTCCTCCTACTTGCGTGAATTTAAGACTTCTGACTTTAGGTAAGATTTAAATATAACAGTATATGCTGATATTAATTTAGATTGTAACTTTTTCTGTTGAAAGACAATATTTAATACATTATACGTAGTTATATTACAGATTTACATATAGTAGAGTAACTACATACATTTAATTAAAATAAATAAGTAGGTATTCAGCAACTTATCATAATTATGTTTTTGGCTATGTCATTTTTAACTGTAATTGATAATTTGTTATAGAGAAATATTTTGTTTGTGTTTGAGATTGGATAAGTACCTGAAGGTGAGTGCGAATTGCGCAGCATCGTATTCGATTATGTTCAATAATTCTCTGAAAAATTGTATCGATGTAATATTGTATACTAAAGAACGATTTACTTTATCTTATATTTTATCATTAGATTTAGGTGAAATGTTTACATTTATATTATTCTAAAACAGGTGCGATAAAAACTATAAATGTCGTAGGAAAATTTTATTAAAATATTTATGTTGTGTACAGGAAATTTGTAATGAGTTAACATGACTAAAAGGTTTGTATACAGCAAATTGTTATGCTAGTACAATAGTAGTAGAAGTGGGGGTAGGGAGAAGTCATGTGACTGGTTAAGTTACATATGACATGGCTTTGATTTAACTGATCTCAGTAATCGGAAAAACAATTCCCACATTTTGCTACGTCCTTACTTTTCTCGAATCCATAATTTTCCCATATTTAAGCACTACAGAGTTGCAAGAAGAAAAACTTTAAGTCATATTTGATTTATTTAAACAAACACAATACAGGGGATGTGCAATGTGCATCGTTATGGAATTGCCGCGTTGGCTGTCGGTGTGCTGCCGGCTACATCAGAGATGAATACTCCAAGAGATGCGTGTTAGTGCAGCAATGTCCAGGTACATGTCCAAGCCATAGAGTGAAGATCTGTGATTAAATTAATTGAAAAAAAAAAAAAATTGCTTGTGGTAGGATACAGGTATTTTGAATCCGCCTGGATAGCGACCACCGTGTATTATTATTAATACCCCGCTTATATATATAGATGTATGGGGAAACCCTGTATACTCGGACGCCGGCGTCCGTAGCGGGGCTTGACGAGTCAATCAGAAGTGGGCAGTATATAATACAGGGCTGGTATGATACGGTTCCGGGATTAGGCTGTATATGTCCAGTTCGAATAGGCCGCCACAATTATGTCGACTGACGACGCATAATTAAGCTGTATACATGAACCTTGTAGAGACTAGACGGAATTTCCGTGCTGTCCGGCGTTTTTGCCATGCCTATTATTGGAATCAAACTTGACAGCTCATATGGTAGAACCCTTTAATTTAAATTTTATCCGTGGTGCTTTACAACTGGCTTTTCTAGTTGTAAACTATACTTGAGGTTAAAATGCCTCCTTAGTTCATTACTTTGTCGCCCGCTTTGCTACGGAGGGAAGTGGATAATTGATATTTCCAACTCCTCCCTATCTTTCTATTTGATTAATTTCGTTGCGGGATTAAGACAGACTAGTGTTCCCTGAGACTCGCCGAGCTTCACCGCTTGGTGTCATAAAATGCGTGCCATTACCGATCCTGGCTTACAGGAGTTGTAGTGGCGGGTGTGAGGGCGGAATAGTCTCTGACGATACATAATCATCGTTCATCAGTCTACACTCTATCTGGACCTCTTTCGCTTACTATCAGATGTAGTAGACATTTTGCTGTGCCCGAATAAAAAAAAAACATATCGTCGGGGATAGTGCAATACCGCGTAACTATTATTGGTAAATTGGGCTAAGTGAAAGTATTAGCAATCATAAGTTTAGTTTCGTAAGTATCAATTTCAAGTAAACTACCAGTACTAGTTACGCGGTTTCGCATTATCCCCGACGATATCACAAATGGTACGATATTTATATGAGCCCGCATTACCTTACACTAGGTCCAAAACCCGCTATAGTGAACCATGTGAGTGTCCGGATCTGCCATGCGATTTTTAACTGGTCGGCATAATAATGTCAACTTCTTTTTTTTTATTGCATCGGATGACGCGACGAGCATACCGTTCACTTGATGGTAAGCGATACGACCACCCATAAACAGTAGAAACACCATCCAGCAACTTGAGTTACAAAGTATCGTGTGGCATTCCACTGCGCTCATCATCCTGAGATATAAGATGTTAAGTCTCATTATGTCCTGTAGTTATACTGACTACAATGTCCTTCAAACTAAAACACAACAATGCATGCACACTGTTGCTTGGCGGTAGAAATAGACATTGCGGTGGTACCCACTCATAAAAAATACTACAGGGTTTTACATATTGAATTCGGTATTGATTTATACCACTATAACTTAAAATTTCTTAAATTATTTTATAATAATAAACCAAATTTTATACTATCTCTACGAAGAAATTTTATGTCAAAGATTAGCAGTTGTTAGTGATCAATAAAAATATACTAATATTCTAAAGCTAAAGAGATTGTTTGTTTATTTGGTTGAAAGCGATAATCTTTGGAACTATTGAAGCGATTTTGAAAGTACTTCCACTAATAGGAAGCTCTTTTATTCCTGAGTGCTATAAGCTCATGCACATCTCCAAAATTACTGAACGGATTTTGATGAAACTTGGCACGCGGGTAGATCATATCCTGGATTAACACATAGGCTACTTTATATCCCGGAAAAACTTAATCACGCGGGCGGAGCCGCGAACAAAAGCTAGTACTAAATATGTACGCACTCTAAACACAACAATGCATCTATACTTATCTTGTTTAAAGAAAAAGTACGTTAATTGATTTGTAGTAAATTTTATCTAGTGATGGAATCTATACATGCCACTTATACTGGCTCCCCTATTATCGTAATAAATCGCATCTTACTACGTGTCATATGCCATATTTTTAAAAAAATCTGTGGATACTACAATAATATTATACCCATTACAATAATATTTCTCACACGAATGTACCATACGGAAATACCGTAACATGTTATGAATGTAAATTTAGTGTGCAATCCTGATTATCTAGGTCAGTGTAAAGTACGAGATATTTAATTAAACAACATATAATTTTGTATCGTAAGCCGTTTCTTATGACCTTTATTTTCAGGAGTTAGTAAGCAAAAACGTTTTTATATACGTGTCAATAATTACAATTAATAACTACATAAGTGTTGACCGCGGCTTCGCCCGCGTGGAAAGACTTTCTCGCTACAAAAAATCGTTAATAACCTTTGTGACCCATCGCGTCATTTGTATGACTCTAGCGCCATTTACCTGAATAACAATAAAAATTCTAATATTTCTCAAAGGAGAACATTACCAGGATAAAAAGTAGCCTATATGTTAATCCATGGCGTGTGCTGTATGCCAAATTTCACCCAAATCCATTCAGCTGTCTGCGGCTGTTGTATTTAATTTTAACAAACATCTAAACACCCAAATATTCGGATCTTTAATATTAGCAGGTAATCGTAAAGTAATAAGATAGTAAGGTAATATATGCGCAATTAAGTAGGTAATACTTAACTCAAAACTGATTATCACCCTATTCTTAGATTAATTACTTGTTTTGATAGGTTTTGACTGTAGAATCATGTCTTATTGATGTTTTTTGAGATGCCGCCCCTATCACATCATGGGACGGAATAAGCACGCGAAAAGTGGCTGCACCAGTTGCGCCTTTACCTACCCCTTCGGGGATAAAAGGCGTGAGTGTGTATGTATGTATTTTGACATCTAGATCAGCATAAACTTTGTTATTAATGTATAATAAACTAGCCTTTTGCCCGCGGCTTCCCCCGTGTTAATAAGTTTTTCCGGGCTAAAAGTACATAAAAACCTTCCCGTTGAATCACTCCATCTATTAAAAAAAAACCGCATCAAAATCCGTTGCGTAGTTTTAAAGATCTAAGCATACATAGGGACAGAGAGCGGGAAGCGACTTTGTTTTATACTATGTAGTGATATGACATTAAAATAAACTTTACTTTTACTTAAAATTTTCTTTCACTATTTTCCTAATATTTGTCTTTCTCTAGTTCGTTTTATATAATAGAAATAATATAAATTAGTGGTAAATATCACCTTACACGTCAAAAATAAATAAGGTGGTGCAAAAATTTCTCACACTGCGAGAATCAAATCTAAAACCTTTCTTGAGCCAAAACGTTTTATACGAAGGAATTACAACTCTTTATGTTTATATTATATTATTACTATTTATATAACAGCCATTTCAGATTCTGAGTAGGTAATAGATACGTGATGTCATGTAAGTTTACTACGTATTTCTTTTTGCCTAAACACCCTTATGTTGAGAGTGTTATAAAAATTATATTGAATTGTGTTGGACTTAATTTTGTTCCTTGAATCAATCTCCCATTTTGTAAAAACGTTGATTTTCTATTGTAAATTCTAGGATGTAAAAATGGAAAAAGGTACTAACCCATTTTATATTGTGTGCCTTATGGACGAAGTTTCTAATGCAAATTATATTTAGGTATAATATTTAACGAAAGTGGACGATAGCCTAGTTGGGAATGGAACGGTCTGCCGAGACAATGTCCGCAGGTTCGAAACCCAAGGCACACACCTCTGACTTTTCAAAGTTACGTGTGTATTGTTTATCAATTATCGTCCACTTTAACGGTGAACGAAAACATCGTCAGGAAACCTACATACCTGAGAATTCCCCATAAGAATTTTGAGGGTGTGTGAAGCCTGCCAACCCGCACTAGGCCAGCGTGGTGGACTAAGGCCTTAAAAACCCTCTCAGTAGTAGAGGAGGCCCGTGCTCAGCAGTGAGCAGTATATAATACAGGGCTGGTATTATTATTATTATGTATAATATTTAGGTATATACAATATCTGCTGACTATTACGCATTTTGAACTCCTTTGTCCAGTAGCAGCATAAATAGATTGGACGGGGTTTGATTCTTAGGTTTAGGAGAACTTACTGTGGATTTTTCTAACACAATTTATCCGGAATTGGATACACCAGAGGCATTACCGTCAAACAATCGCTTATAAACACAATACCGAATTATTAGCGTAACATGCGTAACAAAAGTGATGGTTTTATATTATTCACTATAGTATGCAATTGTTTTGAGTAAAATTAAAAATTAACTAAAATGACAAAAATTATACAGAATAATGCTTTCACAATGGTTTATAAGACTATTATAAATCACATTGATCTTTAATTTCTGTTAGACTTCTACGTTTGTATCTACTCTAAAGAATCCTATCAGTTAGTTAAAAATATATTCAGCTACAGACGTATTTCTGGTAGACTTTAATCAATCTAGAGTTTAGAGCATAAATTTCCAAATCTTTGTTTATATTTTCTAAGAATAGGCTTTATACGGAACTCGTGTACTCAATTCCAAACATCTATATCAACAGCTTTTAGCCTATGCGTTTTCTCATTATGAGAAAATTTGGATAATTTTTAACTGAGTGGCATTATAATGTGGATGAAAGCATCCCATATGCATGCAGTAAAACACCACCTGTATGCACTTTGGTGCTTAGAATTAACCAAACATGTAATAAAATCACCACAGATGCACATCTGAGTTAGCAGAATTATCTCGGTCAAGTTGTGTTTTATAAAAGTAGGTTTGCAACATAAGTACTTATTGTTGATCGTAACGGCGCTTGCAACATTTGTATAAATATTGTCGTTAAGTCAACTTTGGTGGACACGTTAGTAAACCATTTGTGATGAAGTTGTTAACATCGTGTGCTATCGTGGCTCTAGCTGCAGTGGCAGCCTCAGCTCCTACAGAACCCGACGCTCGTACAAATCAACAACAGAAACAGGATTTTTTTCGGGATAAGCGCTCTCAATACGGTGTCCAATATGTGTCTCCATGCGCCGCCGCCGCCGCTGCTGCCGCGACGGCACCATTACCATCATTCGGGCCACCCTACCACTATGACGTTCCAATTCACGGAGGATACATCGTCCCGCACTACGGCTACGGGGGACCGCATTACCGCTCAGTAGAACCAATAGAAGAGCAAGAACTACTGGGATTCTCGGACGTGAACCACATTATGCAAGAGCACATGCCGATGGCGCGATATGGAGCGTATGGTACGGTACCCGCAAATATGCCGATACCAGCGCACAGTCCTGCTGCGTACGGAGTCTTCCCCAACGCGAATTCTGGTGGGTGTAACGTCCCGCTGTTATTCAGCTGCTCGCCGTCTATAGTCCAGGGTCGGATAGTGCAAGCTCATCCGCATCAGCATGCGTCATCGTCGTTTGACACACCAGCAGAGATGTACCGAGTTGTCATGGACCCTCACACCGGAGTCCACGAGGAGGGTCAAGAGGAAGTCCTCCATGATCACACCGCTGCCACGCACGAGCCCAGTCACATTAGTTTGCATAAACATAATTAGGTGTGTTGTGTAGTTTAATCATAAGGTGGTTTGTTAATTAAGTACCTATTAAATTATTTACCGTCTACGATCATTTTTATTACTAATCTTAATTGATATGTGTTGATACTTCGTTGTTTTAAAATCTTCACATAATAAACTAATAATAAAATGACTGCCTCGGTGGCGTAGTTGTATTATGGTACGACTGCAATGCTGAAGTTTCGGGTTCGATCCCCGGTTCGGGCAAAGTGATATTGAAGTTTTTCTATTCAGTATCAGCTCGGAGTCTGGAATTTGTGCCCGATATGGCGATAGGCTCGCCCCCTATCACATTATGGGACGGAATAATGGCGAAAAGTGGGTGCACTAGTGGCGCCTTTGCCTACCCCTTTGGGGATTAAAGGCGTGAGTGTATATGTATATGTATGTATATATGTAACAAAAAAAAAACAACATGCAACCAATATCACGCCTTTATCCCCGAAGGGTTAAGCAGAGGTGCAACCAGGTCACCCATGTTTCGCAAGTGTGTTCCGTTCCATGATGTGATAGGGAGCGATATCGCCATATCGGACACAAATTCCAGACTCCCGGCTGATATTGAGAAGAAAATCCCAATATCATTTTACCCGACCCGGGATTCAAACTCGGGACCTCAGAGTGATGTGGTACCGCGGACGCAATACAACTACAACATCGAGGCAATAAAAAACTCTGATTCATCAAAAAGTAAAATATCAGTTGCAGCATACCATATTCCGCAACAAGTAATTATAATACAAAGTATCGTCTCCATTATTTTTTTAACCGACTTTCAAAAAAGGAGGAGGTTCTCAATTCGTGTGTTTGTATTTTTTTAAAACTATTTTAATGGTTTTATTTGACACACGTTATATCTATAATTTAGCATCCGGTTTACTGTATTATAAAATCATTCTATTTATTTCCATTTACCTAGTTAGGTTAGGTGAGGTTGAGTAGTAAGGGAATAGATAATTAAATAGATTGCATAACGCGGATATCCAGAGCCCGCTATCAAATGTAAAAAAGGTCCACTGCTGGGTTTTATCCCACATTTTAGTCACTGTGTTTACATGATAGATCGCCAGTAAGCCTAAAATTACTTATCTCTAAGAACCCTGTTAGTTTTTTTTTTTTGTTTACGCGGAGAAAATTACATTACTAGCGCCCAGTGTTCAAGGGGAACGACTGAGCGGTTATGTTGGGTTCACCGTGCCTTACGACCCGACGTTGAGCCGCCCGGAGAGATGGAAAACGTCGGGCGACCGCCGGGCCGAGTCCCTAACCTATGTACACCGCACGCATACCAACTAGTTTTAGTTGGCCGCGGTGGCCATCTTCGGCGCATTAGGGACGGCTGCGGGCTTCCTCCGACTCACGTCTAAGTTGTCGTCCGCAACCGCCCCTGCGCGTACCGCTGTTGCGGTCCGTCTCCTGTTGTTGCGGGGGCTCAGAAGCCCCCGTACACCGAAGGACGCCCTTGGCGTCAAAGGCAGCGTGAGCCACGCTGCCGTCCATCACGGAGGTCACAAAAGTTGGCTAGACTAATAGGTGGACGGCCCCTCCCGCCCACCTGTGACCCCCGGACCCTGGGTTAGTGCCTGCGTCAATTAATTTCTTGCGAAAAAACCCACATTAATTGATTTGTTTGCGTCTTCAAATTTCCCTGAATACGATAGCATAATATGATAGCATAAAACGTAACAAACAATGCAATAAGTCGTATTTTATATTATTTTACATACAAAAAAATTTTAGTTTTTAAAAATGTTGAATAATGACTTGTAATTTGTATCGCCACGTCATGTCTATGTCGCTAGTTCATCTTATTGTCTAGTCTTATATAGTGAATTATATGGTGTTTTTTGATGTATTTAAAAGTCAAATTTCGGAAATATAGAACACACACACATACTCACGCCTTTTATCCCCGAAGAGGTAGGCAGAGGCGCAACTAGTGCACCCACTTTTCGCCTAGCGTTAACCACAATATTATTATACAGTCTTAATAGTTTTCTGTAATAAACAACGCACACAAACATACACACATGCCTTTTAACCTTGCAGAGTTAACACCGATTTACAATGGGAAAATCTTTTTGGTAATTAATTAAACCTATAATTTAGTATAAGTTTTGGTGTGCAAGCACTAGACCAACAAGGCGATAAAATAATATGCTTAATATAGCGGTAGGTTTTTTGTTTAGTTGTGAATATTTGAGTCAATACAACATAAAATAATCTGAAAATTAAGTTAAGTCTCATTACATCCCGTAGTTACATTGGCTACAATGTCCTTCAAACCGAACACAACAGTGCATGCACACTGCTGCTTGGCGGTAGAAGTAGACATTGCGGTGGTACCCACCCAGACGGACTCTTACATAGGAGAGTCCTACCACCAGTTTATACAACAAGTGTATAAAACACGTTGTATAATTATGTTTCATTTACCTACTGCCTCCGTCGCGTAGTTGTAATGCGGGGTGTTGGAAAGTAATATTGAGTTTTCGGCTAAGTATCAGCCCGGAGTCTGAAATTGTGCCCGATATGGCGATGGGCTCACCGCCTATCACATCATGGATCCATTCACACATCGCGAGTAGTGGGTGTAGGTACTGGTTGCACCTCTGGCTACCCCTTCAGAGGTGAATGCGTGATTTATGTGTATTTATTTAACTATTCCGCTAGCAATCCTACAACTGGTTCATTAATGGTAACTACCACGGCTCTTTGACACGCAAAATGTTAGTAGAGTAGTAGTGTTGGCGACTTTTGTGGAAGTAATGGAAATTGCAAAGGGAAGGCATTTGGGCCTGGATCCAATAATTAATCCTCACAGCAAAGCTGCTATGTTTAAACCGGCTTACTCGTGCTTTATACAAAACTGGTAACGTACAAGCTCTCCACGCGGATGGAGCCGGGTGCCAAGCTAGGTTTAGGTATTCATAAACCCTTTCCCACAACTCTGAACACGATAAGAATTCATAACTATTCCCAGTTTTTACGGGGTAATTCTTGTTTAACTGAATATATTATGAATGCAATTATAATAGGTTGTCACTGACTTAAGAAATAATAAGTCAGTGAACTTTTCTATTTTATTATAGAATTGCAACTATGGGACATGGAACTAAGCCGTGAAGTAGTTTAATTTTATTGAGAATATTATTTTATGTTCTATGTACCTACTAAATACATTGTACCACTGCCCACGGGTAGTACCTATGCCATATATAAAATAACATACTCTACTACTTAAGATAACACATAATATTATTGGTATTAATTCATAAATAAGTACCTACACTATTGTTTAAATTTAAGAAATCTAACATTAACGACTTGCTGACTGTATTAATAATTATTTCATTTAAAATATTTACAAAATCACTAGTTTACACAAGATTTACTGATACATGTACATCAATTAAGGTGTTTCATTAAGTTGCGGAAGAAATACCCGATCTTACAATAATTGTTGAACATTTATGTGAGCAACGATACTTCACAATCACGTTTGAGGAATTGATTTTGGCACAAATATTTCTCTGATGTGCTGTGAATTAAATATGTCGGCTCAGCATTCGTAAAATAACTGTATCAATCGGCACGTAATGTTGTACTTACTCGAATGGAACGCTTATTAAATTCATATAAAAGCCGCACAAGACTAATCTCGACATCAATCGAACCATCGGCAACACGCGATGGAGACACTCTTAGTGCTCACTGCTTTGGTGTGTGGTGCCATAGCAGCTCCGGCACTACAGGAACAAGACTTTCAAGAATTCAAGACCACACACAATTTTTCAGAAGATTTGACACCACGTGAGAAGAAGTCCCCGGCTGGCATTCATGGATTTACTGAATTTTCTAATACGGACACATCACCAAGTCATGCTTTTGAAATGGATACATTTCCTGAAACGGCACGGAGTTTGAATTTTAAAAAACCTATAATCGTCAAGAAGAAAGTTGGATATCATGTGTATCGGGATTCTGATGAGGAAAAAGAACAAGCCACTTCACGTGAAAGCTGCAAAGAAAGAGTCAAAGTAAAACTATGTGACGAGAAAATTTTACCCAAATCTTCGGATTTAGTGAGAACAACAACAATTGAAGATATCGGTGACCACGTTATGTCGGAAGATGAAATGAAACACAGTCTCAAAATGGCTAAGGAAGCTATAGCAAACTTAGAAAGGGACTTAAGGAAGATGGAACAAAAACCAGGAACAAAAATAAGTCAAAGGCAACACGATGACGTTGACGCTCACATCCATGAAGACATTGATGCTGCAAGACAAGTTCTCGAACATATTCACAAAAATTTTGGCGATATGGAAACTATGAGCATTCAGACAACAACCGCAAAAGATGCAGATTCGTTGCACAATGTTCACCTAACGATAGCAAAAACTGAAGAAGAAAGAATGGCTCAATGGAAAGAAGCCATGAAAAATATTCAAAAAAATGCAGAAATTGCAAGGAATATCGAAGACAGCTTTAAATCTTTAAATGATTTTCAAATGACACAAAATACTAATATGGATGAAAATATTGATAGCCATCAAATACCTCATGAAATGCGTACAGAAAACGCTGAATTAATAGGTAAAACACAAGATAAGCCAAAGCAATGCGACAGTAAATTGATTGATGCGAAAGTGGCTAACAATCAAGCCGAAGGAAAAGAATCGAATGATGATGATATGAATAGTTTTGCTTCTACCAACGTTGAATCACACCTAGATGCAAACAATGACAAGCTTAGTAGAAACAATAATCAAGATATCAATTTTCACGAAAATCCTACCAGTAACGCAATGATTGGATCTTTAAATAATAATGATGACCATGACCAACAAAGTAAAAGTTCTGATGCCAATTTTGATGGAAACAAACAGTTGGACACAGCTGACTCGGAACAGAGTCCAATTAATTCTATGAGAAATGTAGAACATGGTTCTGGAACAGATCTTCACATTGATAATATTGAAATGAATACGACCGTTAACGGAGATGACTTGAGTTCAGATCTAAATTCATCAGCGAGTCATATGAAATCTACGGAACCAGAAAACCTAATTAATGCTGCGGATTGCACGGATAAGGGTGTTGTAAAAAAATTAGATGAAGATAAAACCAACACAAACAATCCTGAGGATATGAACACATTAACTAAATCCACCACCAATATTGATGCTTCAGATGCCGCCAATGTCAATAATCAATTGCAAACAGATCAAGGTAGATCTGTTGATATTATAAATACAACCCCATCGAATCAAATTTTACATCAAACCAGGAGAAATAATGACGATGCAATGACAAGTGAAACTCAACAAATACAGCACGCAATTGCTAAACCTTTTGGAGATACAGAAATAAACCAAATCCAAGGCAAAATGGGACAAAATGAACAAATTATGCCTAAACCCCAATTGACTATCCAAGGACAAGATATCGAACCACATCGCAGGGAATTGCATGCAGGAATGAAATCGACCGACAATGATAATACACCGAAACAACCCTCAAAACACGCATTTAATATGCGTTGGTCATCAGATCAAATGAAAAACAATGAACATAAGTTATCTAATGGAATGGACGATTTTCCAACGGATTTTCGTAACAGGGCTCCATCGTTAAACACGCACTTTATGAATGGGCATCACATGATGCCTTCAATGACATCTTCAACTAATTTTGATGCATCAAGCGCTCATGAACACATCCATGCATCGAATGTGAATAGAATGCATGGTTTTATGCCTCAAGGAAAATCGGCTGATATGGACAACATGGCACAGCCAAACTTTAATATGAATATGAGAGACGCCGCAGGAAACTTTGGAACTGATAATAATATGATGCGCTGGAAACCCGCACATGAAAGTGCTAGAACAGCTTACGGCCCAATCGCACCGGCAGTTGGTTCTGGTGCGTCTCCAAGCGCGGTTGGGCTTTTCCCTAATGCCAATGTAGGGGGCTGCAGTATTCCGTTATTGCTGAGTTGTTCTCCAACAGTGACATCTGGCAGCTTGGCGAAAGCATTGCCTTCAGGATACGCTTCGTCAGCCTACAGAACCGAGGATGAATTTAGTTTCTTCCCCAACAAGCGGGACGTGAAAAGAACTAATGAAAATTTGGACACTACAAATATTAAAACACCGACAAACACGAAACCGAAAATGAAAACAACTTTTGACACCAAACAGTAACGGACTTGGAACGGACAACGGGAAGATTATATTATAGTCTAACGATTCTATAATTATAATTCAGTTTTCTATTCAAATTATTTTTGTATTGTATGCTATAAGACATCACAAACTATAAATATTTAAATATGTATCTGTATGTTACAGTATTGTAAAACATTTCATCAATAACATTTTTGAAAACTATAGATTTACTGAATGCGTACCTTTACACTTAAGCGATTGTATTCGAATTGACGTAATATACCTACTGCTGAACGTAGTAATATGAAGCGTCTTGCAAAATAAACGGCATTATTTGAAATTAACATTTTATTTACATTACTTGTGCTAAGGTAATCATGGAATGCAGTGCGATTACAATGCCTATAATTGTAATCATTAGTTGTTTAACTTTATTCGATTCTGGACAGTGTAAAGAATTAAATAGTTTCCAAAAAAAGGTTATAACAAATGTGGAGGACAATGGTATACAAACTCATAAATTAACTTCTGATGCACCAACTGCATTTCAAGGTGATAAACACTGGAGTAATTTAAATGAAATGAATCAAATTGGAGGGATAAATAATGACTTCATATTACCTTATGGAAATTTATATGATTCAACTTTGCCTGAGATATCACAGAATGTTTTCTACAATGAAGATCCAAATCCATTAAGCAAGAGCATACCAGCGCCGACTATATGGTACAGCAGCCAGTGGACGCCGTATACCCAATACCCAAGATCTGATGTGGACATTTATCGTTACGTACACCCTTCGTTTTCAAATCTACCTGTATCTAGGATGAATTCTCTGCCTCCAGTTTATCCAACGCATTTTTCCAGATTCTTACCCTGGCAGGAAGCTTACACAAGATCCCATACGGACATGTCAGAAGCCGAAAAAATGTTACTACCTAATGACAGAGTCGCTCGATCGAGTGATGAAGATTTTATTGAACAACTAGAACATGATGCAATTATGAATAACATTTTACCAACGATGCCATTCCCTTTTTTTCGTGAAAGCCAAAGTACTTACCCTGCACCCATATCGCATCATTCTGACAGCAACCCGTTAAGGGCTTTGTTCTCGACAGGAAGAACTTGTAATCCTGTACCACTGTTATTGGGTTGCACTCCGAAAATAACACGAGGTACTTTGGAAACCTTTCCTCAACAATATTACCACAATATACACGCAAAACCAACGGAAACGTCGGATAAAGAAATGCAAACAGACATGACAAGCACATCTTCGATCAAACATCCTTACATGGAACTTTCTAGAAACGTTTAGTTTTACATAGATGTTTTTGATATGTATTAGTGTAACGTATACAAAATTAAACCATTGTGAATTTGCCTTTGTTTTTATCTTAGTGTATTTAGGTACGTAAGTGTACCTAATGCATATTCCTACATAATATCTACATTATACACACGTGTAAGCTCATACATACTTTACAAATTGTAGTACGACAAATTTTATTGATATACACAGTCACCATAATTATTGCCTTTGGATTTCGAACAAAAAACAGTCTGTTAATGTTTATGTCAAACAAATTTCATCATATGGACTTGAAACTTTCTCATTTCCCATGGCTATATTTACACATATCGTCGTCCGGCATTCAGTACCGCGAATGTAAAATTGGGGCACTTTACAGGAGAGACAAAAAACTGATTTTATTATAATGTACACTTTACCTTCTGCTAAACTATTGTTATTTAGCATTCTAAACTATTGTTATTTAGCATTCTAAATAACAATAGTTTAGAGAAGGTAAAGTGTACATTATAATAAAATCAGTTTTTTGTCTCTCCTGTAAAGTGCCCCAATTTTACATTCGCGGTACTGAATGCCGGACGACGATATGGAAGTTTAAATGTAACGTGTAAAACAACGTAACTAATGTTTTTTTGTATCAAACAGACATATCTACATGCCCACCTGGTGAAGTTATGGGATCAAACCTTCAGTGCATAACAAGGCGACGTACTACCAAAACAAACGAATCTCATTGGAAACACTACGATAGTTGATAATACTGTTTTGACACATTTGTACAACGCACAATTGTATAATACATTTCATAAAGATTACATGGTCGTCTTGATATTATTTTACACTATACTGAACTGTACAAATGTCAGAATAAGACATGATCTCTTATATTGATCGATCTAAGACTGGAAATTATTACATAATTAATTCATTAAAGTTTAGAATGTTAATAAACTTAATACGAGTTGTATTATGTGGTAAGTCTATAAAAGAAATAAAGTAGGTTTTGGGCCGTAGCTAAGATGCTCTTCTAGAAGCGTTAACCCCAATAGAAAACAAAAACACGTATGCGAATGACATATCCGATCGATAATTCTTCCGCGCGGATACGTCCTTCCCATACATTTTTTTGTTTTCTATTGGCGTTGAGTGCTGACCATTGTAGAATGGCGTCGTTCTAGCTACTTCTATGCTATGTGTTATGTCACAAACGTGGTCCCATTACACGAGTTTTTGGTAAAACAACGATTAAAGAAATTAACGATAAAACCTAGACATGTCTAGAAGCAATTTTCTTATATTTAATTTTCAATCCTTGTAAGCAATTTTTATACTTCAAGCAATAATAATATTTCTAACATTTCTTATCTAATTCACGTAGGTACGTAATATACCTTTTATTTATAGACTGGCTAATAAATTATAAGTCAGTAGTTACTCATACAATTAGAGGCCTGTTGTACCATGGCAAAGTGTGAAGACTTGCTATCTTAAAATTTTGTGAAATAGGTCAATGTTACCAGACGTTAGTGCAGTATTAAAACTTTGTGAAGATAAAATCGAATGGCGTGATTTTAATTCTTAGAAGAGTTGCTGGCAAACAAAACCAAGTTTCCTTCCATGCAAAAAGGGTAAGCGAAATAAACACTTGACTCAACAATTTCGAGTTAGACTTGTAATACGAACTAGATGCTATAACACGGTAGATTAGATATCAATATCGTTAGACAATGATGTTAATATATTGTATAAATAACAATGGTATAGATTATGTAATAATTACAGATATTATTATTTGTAAAATTGATCATATATGTACATTGGGAAGCAGCGGTCTATGGATTGAACTAACATCTGAAGCGCATTATAGAATATTTGCATGTGGCCTTGTTGGATTATCGAATCAGCGATATTGTTTTCTTTCAACATTTTATTGTGGGATAAGGGAATTACTTCCGTTTAACCCGTCATGGTCTGATATATTGTTTTTATATTTCGTGGAATAGTCTTCTTTGTATGTATGACTTCAGCTTTTCACAATTCAAATATTTTAAATCTAAACTCAAAGAGAGCATCAGTAACTTTTTTAAACGATATAAGCAGGAATAGTCAAGTAACCACTTATTTATGCCAGCATGGGTTAGAGTGTGTCTCCTTGACGCGAATGAATTTTTTATGTGGCTTTCATTTCTGTACCCTTAGGTATAGAGGAAGCAGGCCGTTTTTGACAGGTTCATCTGGAAATCTTTAGGGGAGGCCTATGTTCAGTAGTAGACGTCATGTGGCTGATGATGATGAAGCCTGAGCTGAATAAAACATTCAAGGAAGGAAATAATAAGTGTAAACATTTATATTTACTTTTCAATTATCACTATAGTGTTATTGACAGGTCCATAAAAAGACATTACTTGAAAAGACGGGGCGGTTTACAAAGTTTTTTCCTCTCTGTACTTATACGGTAAAAGGTGAATAACTCATTTTTTCCAAGGCATATTACATTTTATCAACAGATTGCCTTCTATGCATCTTTAGATTTGTCGCTGGAACGATAATCCGAAAGTATAAAATAATGTTTACTAATATTATACGCACACGTTTATCAAATTCAACATAACAAGCATCATTTTTGAGGACAAAGTTTTCTTTGTATGGGTTACGTCAAAACCACGTTACCAGACACCTCGTCATCGTTTCCTAAAAATCCTAGCAATGCTCGATAATGTTGCATCAAATCCTGGGAATTTATTCATACGTGCATAAACGTAGATGACGTACAAGATTAAACAAATCATGCCATATGTGAGGCAGTCGGCTTGGCACCTAAACCGTCCCCTCCTGCGAACTTGTGACGTCACGAGTACACACTCCAGAGATAAGTTCTACATTTAAAAAGCAGTCGTTCGTTCCGAGCATCATTCAGATACTGATACGGAAACGTGTGCATCTTAAGCCGTGAATAATGTCAAAGATTGTTTTGTTGTTGGTGTTGGTGTGCGGTGTGATGTGTTTTGGGAAGCACATCCATCCGAGGAGCGCGGTTCACACGGAAGCCGAAATGACGCATGACGAAATGAGGGAGCCCATCACCTCGGAAGATGAAATATCCATTGTGAGTACAATGGTATATCTTTTATTATAACATTAAAGATACATTTCGTTATCTCCTTGTCCTCATCCCATTTATTTGCAAGCTCAAATAATACAGTCATACTTAGTGCCAATCCACGATGTTGTCAAACCTCTCTTGCCTCTTCCCAATAAAAATAATAGCCAATGTTACTTGTTTAATACACGTTTTGCTACCATTTCGTCTAAATATTTTTATTATTTCAACTTCTAAATATGTTTGATTTAAATTAAGTACCTATAGAACAGGACATACATGACCGTCGACGTAGTACATCTCAACCGGTTTTATTTATTTGCAGGACGTTCTCCGGAATCTAAAGCCGACGCGGTTCGTCCCGATAAACAGCGTACTATTTTTTAAGACGTATCCTCCCTGTGAACCTGGATTTGAAAGGGACCTCATTGGCATTTGCAGAGAAGTATGGGACTGAAAAGAAGTCTCCATAGCGACATAAACTGTCTCGAGTTTGAATTAGGGTGATAAATATAACTTTGAAAGTCGTGAGATAATTAGACTGAAATAAAAATGTATTTCTAAATGTCTACTTATTTTGATATTCTATTTATTCGGTTATAAAAAGTTATGTAATCCACCTAATAGATATTTTTGTCAAAAAGAAATTTTTATTTCACCAGCGTTTTAGATGTTATTATGGTTTGTAATTGTAAGGTGATATTAGCGTAAGATCCACTTTAATGATTAAGCTTTGTGTGAATGTTTGCCAGTGTTTAATTTTTAATTCATTAGGATATTTATAATAAATGTTAACTTGTTGTGAACATATTGTTTTATTTTTATTTACAATTTTAGCGCTTTAATGAGTAAATTCAAACGAGGTGTTCTGACGTACAAATTTATTTTTACCTTTTGATAAATTATATAAATATTTACATTAATGCAATTTACCAATACTTTTTGCACACGGACAAAGAATTTTAAAGTACAATGAACTCACCACAAGATACACACCAAAACATTATTTTATACAACAACAAAAATTTATCAAACTACTACTTTTACATTTCTTTACTTATTATTTAAAGTACTAGGAATTATAATTGTGTACTAGTTTAATGTCAGTTTTTTGGAGCTTATTTATCCATTTTGTTTTCCTCAAGACCAGAGAAGTGTCAAGTCGATGATATCTCGATCTGTTGAATATAATGTTGAACTGATAAAACTGAAAAATTACAATACAAGGTATCTTTATGTTGTAATCTTAAATGTATAGATTACGTCCAAGGTGCAAATGAAAATAACCGAGGGCAAAGTGTTCCATTTAACAAAAAATATGTACGACGTTCCTTCCATACAAGGAAAAAAATTAATATAAACAAAACATACTCTCTTTACAAATAAATAGTTTTCTCAGACATTTTTTTAAGAATGCAATATAGATAAATGAAAAGCGGATACATTTGTTTACAATTAACTTTTTGTGCACCTAATAAGGTTTCCTCCACTTTCTGTGGAGTATTTGAACTACCACTGTTCCATTGTCCTGTGCAAGCTATTATTTATCAGGCACCAAATAATTACAGTCCCATTTTTTTTCTTTGCTTCGGTTGACGAGACAAGCATGCTGCTCGCCTGATGGTAAGCGATAAGACCGCCCACAAACAGTACCAACATCATATAGAACTTTGAATTACAAAATACTTCACTGCGCCCGTCCCCTGCGACATAAGCTGTTAAGTAATAATGCCCAGTAAAAAACGCTGGCTACAATGTCATTCAAACCGAAACACAGCAGTGCATGCACGATGCTGCTTGGCGGTAGAAATAAAGTCTAATAGAAATAAAGAGGTTTGTCTTACCTAAATATTCAATTACATAAGTGAAGCTGGAGGTAAAGTGACAGCACCGTGCCCTGAAAGCGGTGAAGGCAACGTGGCGACTCCACGGATCCAAGCCCCGCGCTCACAGCAGAAAGACTCCACGTTGTTCAATGCACGCATGTACATTGTGGTCACGCCACCTGAGTACAATAATAAATAATAATAATACCAGCCCTGTATTATATACTGCCCATTGTCTCGGCAGACCGTTCCATTCCCAACTAGGCTAACGTCCACTCCTGAGTACAATGTTTATTAAATATTAATTTAAGGAATGGTAGTACTATCCCAACAGTGATAGAAATTATAGTATGATTGGGCTGGATCGACTGGGCGATACCACGGTTTTCCTGTATCATCATTATCAGCCCGTTGCAGTCCACTGCTGGACATAGGCCTCTCCCAAGATACGCCACAGAGCCCGGTCTGCTGCTTTATGCATCCAGTTGCTGCCGGCCCTCTTGTGCAAGTCATCCCGCCATCTGGCTAGAGGGCGTCCCACGCTACGTTTACTAAGACGCGGTCTCCACTCCAGAACACGCTTACTCCAGCGATTATCTGTTCTGCGACATATGTGGCCAGCCCATTGCCACTTTAACCTACTAACTCTCAGAGCTATGTCGGTCACTTTGGTTCTCTGACCGATCACTTCGTTCCGAATTTTGTCCTTCAGAGAGACTCTGAGCATAGCTCTTTCCATAGCACGTTGAGCGACTTTAAGTTTTCCTGTATAACTAATTCAAATTGTATGAATATTTTTTTACAGCTTTCTTCAACCATTTAATAAATTGTGCATATGTTATGTTAAGCCCATTTAAAAGCCAGGAATCGCAATTTAGATACCAAAATTACAATATAATAGATATATTTAGATCTCGCAAAGTAATTTCTCCTACTTCTTTAACTTTTCTCGTACAAAAGTAATTTCTCGTAGGTACAACATTCCTACTATGTTATTATGATTACGATCGTTGCATTATATGAAAAGGTCATCACATAGGTTGTTTACCCACAGTGCGACAGTTCAATACATATGTTTTTATAAACAATATGTACCTATTTCGGACAACAATCGAGTATTTTTTTGTTTAAATGACATTTATGGCACGTTTATGCATTATTGTGATGATTGATTCTTTACAAAGTTGTGTGATTTTAATGATTTGTATAAATTATAGGCTGAGGACGTACTGTAGATTAGATTTGAATTGTTTTCTTAAAACTATATTAAAGGACATGTCCAAACACGAGTTTAAAATTCTACTCAAGATACTTTATATGTATTTGGATAGTAGCTACTCCCAAACTAGCCCTTTGCAATAAATCGTATAATATTAAAGTCCTCCGATTTTGAGGTTTATAAAAATGAACGTTTTTAAAGAGTTGACTTGTCATGCCCCGCGATGGATGCCGGCGTCCGAGTATATAAGGTTTCCGCATACATCCAGTGCCGGATTAAGACAACTTGATGGCCTAAGCAATTCACGCCTGTGGGGCCCCCCTACCATAAGTAAACTAACATCCGTCTTTAATCGCGCGGATTTTCAAACAGCTTTACTTTTATGTGCTAGCATTTTTTTTTGTGCTGTTTCTGGTGCCCCCCAAGTCGTGATGCCCTAAGCAATTGCTTAATTTGCTTATGGGCTAATTCGGCACTGCATACATCTATATATATAAGTGGGGCTTGACGCATTAAAAGTTATAAATGGAAGGGTCTAAAAATATTTTTTTAATGGATCCAAGATCCATATTTTTGCCCCTATAGGAAACGTGCATTTCATAAACTCTGTCATCTGGTGGCGGATTCCGACTCTTTTTCAGCCACCGATACTTTGCATTGGCGTAAAATATTCATAAATTAAAAGGATGAAAAATAATATTTAATTTGTTGATAATGTATTGCTGTGTATCTGGATGCTTCAAACATAAAAATAAACAAATCGAATGGTGTGAAATTCTATTATAATGCCAAGAATAGTACCTAAGTAGGTACTGACATTCCATGGTTATGTGAAAATCGACAAAAATAATAAAAGCTGTACAAAATAACAAACATAAAAAAACTATATAAACTAACATACTTACATAATTATGAGTTCTAAAAGCATTTAGAAGTTTTCGTTACGTAATTCATAAGAAAAAAAATGTTTTGAAGATAATATTTGATACAAACAAATATTTAATTAAGGGAACATAACCTTCCTAATATTGCTTCAATAACATCAAAATAACTAGCTCCCATCTAAAAAAAAGATTATTCTGGCCACGCTAGATATCAATAATATTCAGCCGGTACTCATATATATCATCATTGAGGAAATTCTTTCGATTATACACGTATTGTTGCCATTTTTATCATTTGTTAACAGAAAATTTTCAAATACAATGAATCAAGTTGTAATCTCGACATGCGTATTTGTTTTATCTAATAAAATAGGTAATATTCGCGAATTTGCGGGCGTCTGCGGAATCAATCTGATATTTTCATTGTCTGAAATTATCTGTTATGATTACGCTGCAGGTTTTTTTATTGCAGGATCGATTTAGTACTGCCTCGGTGGCGTAGTTGTATTACAGTACGACTGCAAAGCTGAGGTCTCGGGTTCGATCCCCGGGTCGGGCAAAGTGATATTGAGTTTTTCTATTCAGTATCAGCCCGGAGCCTGGAATTTGTGCCCGATATGGCGATGGGCTCGCTCCCTATCACATTATGGGACGGAATGACGGCGAAAAGTACCCACTTTTCGTGCACCAGTTGCGCCTCTGCCTACCCCTTCGGGGATAACAGGCTTGAGTGTATGTGTATATGTATGTACGATTTAGTAATAATAATATTTTATTATATATCACTTACATAGCTTAATTACTGAATAATTTGATGGTATTTGGTATGGATTAACCTTTAGGTAAGCCTGATAAGGATATAGTTTACTTTCTTGTTCAGGGTGAAATAATAAAAAAAATATAGCAAATTAGGTAAATTTATGGATCAACAAGTTTTTCCTGGATAAAAATATTTTCCCGGGATAAAAAGTAGCCTATCGTCGGGGATAGTGCAAAACTGCGTAATTAGCACTGGTAAACATCACGTAAGTGCCGCAAAAAGTTTAATTGAAATAAATACTTACGACACTAAACTTATGACTGATAATACAATTTTTTTTCTTTCACCTACGCGGTATTTACGAATGTTAATTACGCGGTAGTGCACTATCCCCGACGCTATAGCACTAAGGCGTAATATAGCTTCCTATTAGTGAAAGATTTTTCAAAATTGGTTCAGTAGTTCCTGAGATTAGCGCATTCAACCAAACAAACAAACTTTTCAGCTTGATAATATTTGTATAGATTATTTGTATTTGTCTGTCCAATCAAGGAGACATTCAAATCGGGCTGGTAATTCACAATGCCTTATTGAAACGGAGTAATTTTCGCGCCCATTTAGATGCAGCTATTTCTAGCAATAATTATCATTAACGCTGTTCAGGCACAGACAAGAACTAAGAACTCGCATAAGATTATAATCCGTCGAAAGAAGGCTTAAATAGTATGATTTTTTTATTGATCGCTTGCAACCATCTATAAACTATGCGATGCACCCGGCGCGGCGCGATGTTCACTTTACTGCATCAAAGATTTCATGAGATAAATATTGTTTATCCTCAATGGATACAGTTCACGACGCTGTCCATTTTTCTACATGAAACAATTAGTTAGTACAATATTGTTTATCCTCGTTGGGTAGATGTAGGTAGTTGTATTCTTATCCCATCAGTGTAGCAGAGCCTTAAGCTCCCACGCTGCAGTAGAGCCCTACGCAGCACTTTTCTTTATTAGTCGGCCCGCCCGGGCGACTTGTTAACTGTATCGTAACACAGTTTTAAGTTTCCATTGTATTAGAATTAATTAAAATATGTTTAATTCGCCAGTCTTACATCTGTGAGCTCGGGTCGTAAATAATAAAATCTTATTTCGATTCTTTGAATATTAATTTTTATTTCTATTTATAAAAACCAAGTTCTCGCTCCCGAAATCTAACTAGGTAATAGGTATATGTAGGTATGTCGACTCACCTATGATGATGAGCTGGGTGCCGAGATACGCGAGCGCGTGCCCGTGTCGCGGCATTGACATCTCCGTCTCCAGCTTCCACTGGCGATCCCTCCAGTCCCACGCGTCTATCGCGCCCACGCTGCTCGCTGTTTTCTCCTGTTTTAAGAGGGGAGACTTACACATTTGTAGGCGGATTAATTTTTTGTCCTTTTCCCGTTTACTTTATTACTTGAAATTTTTATGTATCAGATTCTGTGCCCATATTCCACTTAAAGGCATCACATGAAAAATCTAAAACGATTATTAGAAAATCTACGAATGAAGAAATTTACAAAAATAATGACAATATGAAAGATTTCCTTTTTAGTCTTTGGGGCACAGCCTTCCTCCTGAAAAATGACTAGTTACCTATACGTAATGAATGCGTATGCTGTATGGAGTTCTAAAAAGAACAAGTATTAATAAATAAATTCGTTAACCTTCTCGGAGACTTTTCCAGCGCCGCCGATAATGTACAGTTTATCGTTCATAGAGAACAATGTGGCGAAACACCTCGGGAAACGTAAACTGTGTATTTCCGTCCAACTGGGAATCGTCAAGGATAATTTTTCATGAAAAAAAAAAATACTGTGTAAAAATAATTTAATAATAAAATACCTACTTTACACACTGTGCAACTAATATACCACTAGTATTTCTACTCTACAATGCCAAAGTTACACAAAAATATCATAATTCAATACTAACTAGACCTATTACTTTTATGAGGAAAAAATATAATCGTTTTATTCAAATTTGTAGTCTCAAAGTCGTTCTATTATAAGTTGTTTATATGATTTTCTGTAACACCCATGAAAACACATTGATATTTAGGTACTACAACGTCTGTATCCTCACTCGTTAGTCTTAGAGTTGTAGCACTCGACGATTTTGCAGACGGGCCGTCTCTTCTCTCCGGTCATGCCGCCCGCCACCCAGATGTAGTCCCGGTACTTGGCAACCGCGACCGCCATGCGCGCCACGCCCATCGACCTCACCTCGCTCCACGAACCAGATTTTGGGTCAAACCTCTCCACTGATCGTAATACCCTGGTAAATATTCGAGTCAGACAACTACTATCCAGTCATGAAGCAATATATTGTGCAAGAAGTTCCAGATTTGTTTACAGTTCTATACACAATATTTGCAAGCCCTGCAAACTTTAAAATTGGTAGAAGTCTGGTTGAAGTGACTGTTTATGGGTAAAAATTGCTTGTGAGAGTCGAATTCTGCAAGTTTCCTTGCTAATCTAAACCTCGCTTTATAATCAGTTTTGGTTTAGATCTCTCTTAAGTCTTTGTTATGCCACCGGATTCTTCCCCTACTACAGACTTCGAAAGCCTGCAGTAGCTGAGCACTCAGAAGAAGGCTCCAACCATTACCTTAGATTTGACAAGCCACAAATTGCTTGCTAATTCCTGCTTAGGATGATTCGCGAGGCTATTGAAATCAAAAAACATCTCAATTTCAATAGAGAAGATGGTTGGAAACTTGCACCAGCCTGGGAACCGGTAATACATCTAATTAAATCGGGCCCCAAAAGACCTGCTGCCAGACCTCAAGACATTGTGAGCTCTTTCTGCGTAGACCGGACCGTGAACAATGACTAACATCTTAAATTGTATAAATGTAAATTGAAGGTAGCTTTGTAATACTAACTTTTCGGACCATCTACACCTCAGTCCGCCCCGTGACCACGAAGTGCTGAAAAGCCTTCGAAACATCGGGAGAAAAACAAAATAAAAAACCGCGATAAAATCCGTTATAACAGTTTAATTTCAATGTCTAACATTCGCGTAAACATAAGGAATCATTATACATTTTATCTATATCGATATAACTCAACTGAAGAGTGGTATTTGCAATACAAGTTTGCAATACATTATTAAATATACATCTGTGCATAGTATGTCAAGATAATGAATCACATATCGTGACACAATACCAAATACATTCTTGTTGACATAACCAATATTGTCGTTACATGAACCGGGAAAAACCAACTACGTGCTCAGCAGCAGCAACAACGTATAATACTCGGCAGTAAATATTATACACGAAACTATGGAAAAAGAATCGATAAGTCAGCAACAAAACTACATTGCTGAGATAGATAGAGACGACCACAGAAGATAATATTACGATGTGTCGAGACAAAGCTTAGTCCTGTAAATGGTCTTTTATGCGCCCGCTACTTGCTCCTATAACTGCACCCATGCATGACGCAACACATGCTCCTGGTCTGGGCATTTCTGCACCCCTCCAAAGGCTGGGCCCTGTACCTAGGCATCACTATTCACTGCCACTACCCTAGATACTGCACTGACGACGCTGTCCTAAAACGATGCTTTATATCTTTCTAAAACCAATATATTGTACACACACACACACTCACGCCTATTATCCCCGAAGGGGTAGGCAGAGGCGCAACTAGTGCACCCACTTTTCGCCGTTATTCCGTCCCATGATGTGATAGGGGGCGAGCCTATCGCCATGTCGGGCACAAATTCCAGACTCCGAGCTGATATTGAATAGAAAAACTCAATATCACTTTGCCCGACCCGGGGATCGAACCCGAGACCTCAGCATTGCAGTCGTACCATAATACAACTACGCCTCCGAGGCAGTCCAATATATTATATATATTTTTTATGGCATCGAACGACGAGGCGAGCATGCCGTTCGCCTGACGGTAAGCGATACGACCACCCATAAACAGTAGAAACAACATCCAGCACCTAGAGTTATAAAGTACTGTGTGGTATTCCACTGCGCTCGTCATCCTGAGACATAAGATGTTAAGTCTCATTATGTCCTGTAGTTACACTGGCTACAATGCCCTTCAAACCGAAACACAACAGTGCATGCACACTGCTGCTTGGCGGTAGAAATGACATTGCGGTGGTACCCACCCAGACGTACTCTTACATATGAGAGTCTTACCACCAGTGAATAAATATTCACTGCCGAGTATTGCAACTTTTTTTCTTACTTGCCCTTCTTGTCCTGTCCACCGATAGCGTACAGCGCCATCTTGTGGACAACCAATCCAAAGTTCTTCCTTGGGATTGCTAGCCCCGACTCGCTGTACCATGACCTGGTGACGGGCTCGTAACTCCATACAGTGGATACTACAACTGACTTGCCACGTACATCGTCTTCTCGAGGATCGGCTCCTCCTTTACAAAGTAATATTATTTGTTATTTAAGCTTCATTGATCATTATTATACATACATACATGCATCACGCCTTTCCCTGTTCAGGTGTATGCAGGGGTGTATCACACCCTGCACCCACATTTTGCCAGCTATGTTAGATTCCATGTAATAGGGGGGGAAGGGGAGGGGGAGGGGCTATTGACATTTATCGGGCACATTTCCAGACGCCGGACTGATACTGAGTGCTCGACGTGGGAAGAACCCGAGACCTCAGCACTTCAGTCGTACCGTAATAAAACTACGCCAGGCAGTCAATGATTGCTATCAATAATCGTAGGAAAATATTGCTTGAAAACATCATCCCGTCTAAACATGCATAATGGCGAGGCGATTATCCCTGGCCGCTGGCGTTGACGAACACACGTGTCTTTTAACAGATATTAAAAAAAATGAAAGTTGCTAGCGATCATTTCGTACGATTATTTCTAGCAATACCTAATACTTGACTGAGACTGAGACATTGGAGTAGAAGTTGCCTCTTAGTTAATCTTTTCTTCTCAGAAGAGTCATTGCTCTATGCTAGTGTCGAGATCGATCGGTTAGTCCATAAGCTCTTTATTCTACAATGGCTTTACAAAGTTGTAGGTAATAGTCATCATTATTGTTCGTTTCGAGTGGTCAAGAATTACTTTTTTATATTCATAAGACACACTCACGTTTCCTTTGACATTGTTTGTGGTCATACGCAGAGGTCAATCGATCCGTTTGTCCCTTACTTCAATAAAATATAAATATTATATACCAACTAAATACACTCGTCCTCTAAGAAACGCGACCGAGTGGTGATGTCTCGGCTCGGGAAGATCCCCAACGTATTCCCACATGTTCGTGACCGGATCAAATCTATGGTACAGGAAGATCTGTCTGTTAAAAACTATTATAAAAGCTACATACAAATATTATTGTCACTTTTACAAATTCCGATTATGTCATAAATATTATCCTTATACAATGAACTATATTTTATTTTCATTTAATTCATACATATGGGAGGAAATTAAAAAAATTCTTTTTGATATTATACATACATATAATATAGTACCTACGTTATGAAAATAGCATATCGGTCGTGGTAAAAGAAGGATTACCGCATTGTCTCTGCCTTTACATAGAACAGAGCCTGTAGCCGAGAGGCTTTTCTACAAGCGTTAATGCCAACAGAATAGAAAATAATGTATGTGAATGACATATCGACGAGTCTAACGTAAGGATCTTTGAGTATGTAGCAATGCAAAGGAGATGGAATGACCAGGCGAACCCTTCGTTGGTCATACATGCGCAGCTGGTCATAAACTTTTATTAAACCTATGTGACTTGCGATCGCTGTCATTAAATTCTACGATAATGACACTAAGCGGTGCTCCACAGAAATTGTGATTTTAGTTGTGTTATTGTGTAAAAGCGACCTTATGTTCAGCCCTGCACGTGTGGATTTTTGTTAAATGTGTGCTATCTGTGTCTACCTCGCCCCCCGTCAGGATTGGCAGAAAAAAATGTTTGCGCATTATTGCCATATCGTGTCCATTGGTTAAATAGTCTAAGGTAAGGATATGTCATCCCCATACATTTGTTTCTATTCTACTTCTAAGCTATTCTATTGGCATTAATGTTTGTAGAATGGCATCTCGCCTACTGACCGTGTACTGGTTGCGCGAATCGACCAAAGGCAATACATACTCTCATATCTACCTGTAAATATCCTTGCCAGTGTTCCGTCCTACTCCATAAGCTGTGTGGGGATCGATACCGCCAAACACTAAAACGGTCTCGCGATCCCAATTGAACAAGGAACCCTCCGCTATGTACTTCTTATTAGACGGCCCGAGAATGGACGTGGATAACTTATTTCTGAAAACAAAAAATAAATTACTCACTTAAAAACATATGATCAAATATTAAGAATCATATTTTTTTTATTAAAGAAATAATTTCAATTGTAATTTGTTTTTTTTTATTACTTCTGAATGACGAGACAAGCATGCAGCTCGGCAGATGGTAAACGATACGACCGCCCATAACCGGAGGAACACCATACAGAACCTTTAATTACGAAGTACCTACTGCGTTGCACTCCATTGCGCTCGTCACTATAAGACATTTCATGTTAAGTCTCATAAAGCTCAGAAATTGCGCCGGCTACACACTGCTGTTTGGCGGAAGACATAGACACTGCGGTGGTACCTAAAAAAACGGCCCTTCGCATACGAGAGACCTACTGCCAGTATGTTATAAGCACATATTAAAATGTTACACAACCATTCAAAAATTCACTCCACGTTTTTATCTATCCACGAAAGAAGACTATTTTCTTCTTGGAGAATGCTATGAGCACATACTGTAATACTTACATGTTGATCCTGGCCAGTGACTCCTTCGACTGGTTGAAGAGCGATATCCTGGGACTGTGGAAATTGTTTTGCGACAAGGGGGCGGGGGCGCGCGTGGACGGCTCCGTGCGAGACGCGTTGCTCGTCGTTTGGGGACGAGGCGCTGATGAAGCTTGAGGTGATCTGAAGAATACCAAGAATGATGTCATCATTTAATAATGTTAATATCATTTAACTGGACTATCGAGAGGAAGGTCTGTAGGTTTAAAGCCCAAAACACACACCTCATGACTTTTAGAAGTTACGTGTGGATTGTTTATCAATGATATTTCGCTATAGCGATGAAGGAAAACATCGGGAGGAAATCTACGTACCTGAGAAATCTCTATAAGAATTCCTAAGGTATGAGAAGTCTGTTAACCAGCAGCACGAACTAAGCCAGTGTAGTGGACTTAGAGAGAAGATAAAGGAGGCTCGTGCTCAGGAGAGGGCAGTGTATAATACAGAACTGGTACTATTATTGTGTAGATATTTATGGGCCGGTGATACCACTGAGTACGTGATGGTGCAATTACACACCTCATATTGTTAGCAAAAAAATTATATTCGTAGAATTTTGTTTCAGTAACATTGCTAATTGTAAATCTTACGAAGACTTTCAATAACACGTAGCTGAGTAATATCGACGCGTTTGGGGCATTAACTTCGTTAAAATAGTTGGATTTTACAATAGATCTAGAACGTAGAAGTGTAAAAAAACTAGTAGTGATCAATATTACAAAAACCTTTGACATTCCGCTAATGCGGCAGTAGCAGCCGCCAAGTACGAAGCCGCTACACTGTGCCTCTTCTCTTCTGTTTTTATTGGGTACTGATTCTGTAAAACATTTTTTTTACAGCATCTTGTATTTACTTCTACTTGTCAAACGAGAATGACCGGCATTTGCAAATTCCAGAATGCGAAGATGAAGCCAAAGGAAATATGGCATTCTAGGTAAGTGCGCCTAATCTTATTTTGTTCGCACCGGTTTTAAATCACACATAGATAACATCGAAAGAGAAGCTGCAGGCGCTTGGAATTTATTTCTAAAATAAAACTGGGCGTGGGGAATCATGCTCTATCCCAATAAGATGTTTAGCCTATATACTAGATATAAGCCAGAGTGCTCCTCGATGAGATCCAACTCTAGTTAAAGAGGGGAGACCCTAGTTAAGCTCTAAGGTATTAGACCTAGAATCGTAATGTATTAAAAAGAGTTATGCGATTCTAAGGCTAGCCTTTAAAATAAGAATGGCAACATTTACCTTCTCCGTAACACTAGTAGCAGCACTGGCGCTGCTGGTTTCACTGTTCGTTGTGTTCAAATCAGAATCTTTCTCAGGTAAATCGAACATTGGATCTTGTTTTTTGGTTGTCACCTAAAATAAGATAACCGTTTAAATCTTCTCATTAAAATGAACAATAACTTAAATAATAAATTTTGAAAGTAAATGAATAACGAAATATAAATTATACAAAAAAAATTACAGTTTCCGTCTCTACAGTGCACATGTGGATTTGTTGAATTTTCCGCCGCTGCGCCTGAAGGTTTTGTAATTGTTGCTTCTGTAGTTCCAATTGTCTTCTTTGCTCCTTATAAATAAATAAAAAATAAACTTTGCTTTGCTCCTTATATTAAGAACAAAATCAATAAAAACAAATCTTCTGAATCAATAATTTTATTGATAATGACGTACTTTTTATATGTAATATTTTTTTCTGGCTGTAAATGGTTAAATGTACATAAGAGACCATTGTTAGATTAATATTTTGCATACCTCCATATGATTCTGATGATTATTTATTTCAGGGCTTCTTCTCCTGTCGCATATCAAGGGCATTTCTATCTCTACCGGCGGAGATCTATTTGGTGATTGTGATTGAGTTCCTTCTTTTGTCTGTTACGTAAAAGTTAATTTATTAATCGTCATTCCGCTCGTCATACCTCGTTGAATTAAAATAAACACTGACAGCTGAATTTATATACCTAATCTAAGTATTATGTTATGTTAAGTTGCATCTAGGAAAAAACATTAAAGTTTTTTTCAATAGGGCAGTTGACTACTTTTTTAAATACAATTATGAATGATGTATGCTATCCAAAATCTAATCGAAAAAGAATTTTCAGAATTGGCGCAAGAGTAATTAAGTTATAAGGCTTTGAAATTTGGTGGAAGAGTAGCTGTCAAATAACAGCAATACTGGGCTGTGACGTCATCATTTATTGAAATCGGCGGTAGAGTACATGCACATTATTCACAATACGATTATTTTAGTCACTTATGTTCAACATATTAGTTTTTTTTTTCATATTAGCTTTCTGGGTTTATGATAATATCATCATCATCATCATACATATACATATATATATATACACTCACGCCTGTTATCCCCGAAGGGGTAGGCAGAGGCGCAACTAGTGCTCCCACTTTTCGCCGACATTCCGTCCCATGATCTGATAGGGGGCGAGCCTATCGCCATATCGGGCACAAATTCCAGACTCCGGACTGATACTGAATAGAAAAACTCAATATCACTTTGCCCGACCCGAGGATCGAACCCGAGACCTCAGCTTTGCAGTCGTACTGTAATACAACTATGCCACCGAGGCAGTCATCATCAGCCACATGATTTCCACTGCTGAACATAGACCTCCTCTAAAGATGTCCAGACGGACCTGTTGAAAGCGGCCTGTATCCAGCGTGTACCTGCGACTTATATCAAGTCGATTTATGTGAATCCTACTAATATTATAAAAGCGAAAGTTTGTAAGAATGTATGGATGTCTGGATGTATGTATATTTGTTCCTCTTTCACGCAAAAACTACCGATCAGGTTTTGATGAAATTTCGCACACAGGTACATCATGTCCTGGATTAACACATAGGCTACTTTTATCCCGGGAAGATATAAACCGGGACATTTATACAGGAAAATCGTTTTAACGCGGGCGGAGCCGCGGGTAAAAGCTAGTACAAAATATGTATGAAATATCACCTTTCGTCTGCTCTCGAAGAATTCGCTCATGGTAGGGATTGACTTGTCCTTATCTCCCGTAAGTCCTTTTAATGTTGCTGGTAGAGGAAAATCCATTTTAGGTCTTCGCATATCCATTTTATCATTGTCTATTCCTCGTAAACCACCTTAAATATAATGAAATATTATGTGTTATTAATGTGGTACGTTATAGATACGGTATAAATTCATTTGCAACCTTCTTTTATATCTTACGTTGACGTTTACAAGACTATAGACTTTTTAAAGATTGTATTAGGTGAAGCTGATCTCTGTACGTTATCTGTTTACATAACATTTTTATACGGTTAATAGAGTACAACAAGATTGAAATAAAAGTTCTCAGGGGGCTTAGAATGTGAAAAAAAAAGCACGATGCGTCTCCGCTTCGTTTTATTGTGATTGGTTGTGAGACTGACGTATCGGTCTCTCGAACAATCACAAACATCAAAATACCGATACGTCAGGTTCTCCACCAATCACAATAAAACGAAGTGGAGACGCATCGGGGTTTTTTATCCACATTCCAAGCCCTCAGGATATTTTCGCAATAGTTTGTGTACTTTTTACTCCCGACGTTTCACAAGCTTTATGGTCACGGGATGTACTGACGTGTCGGTCATCCGAAAAGCTTATGTTACGATAACTACCTACAGTTCAGAATTATTTACTTATACATATATGTAACATCTTACATCACAGCAGTTATAAGCCGTGTTATACAAAGTAGGTTTTTTTTCAGTACACCTGTAGGCCACATCTATGAATTCCTGCAGGTTTCAAACAAATATATCCACGATATTGTTATATATGTATACAAAATGGTACGGTTCCAGAAAATAACCACCATCAGGGAAAAGCGGTGCAATATAGGTACTTAAACTACAAACAGGTTAATAACCTGTACCAAGGTACTTAACGTAATGACAGGAATTATGAATCAACTACTAGGTGTTACTGATATCTAGATTTCCTTTAAAACCATTGTTTATTGAATGTAATAACTGTAATACAGGTACTTCTGAATCTTATACAGCTTGCTTCTACAGTTCTATCAAAGTACAAATATCCCATTACAAGACAAAGACCTGTCAGCCTTTACGTTATTATTTGAACTATTACCACCTAAAAGCCTAGTATAGGAGACAATAATAAGGAAAAATGTATTTTTTTTTAAGTTACAATTATTCCCGTTTTTGACCTCTGCGCGTCCTTATAAAGAAGCTTTCTCAAGAGGCAGGTCATAATGTTCTTTATAAACAAAAGCATGATTTTCGTTTGTAAACATATACATGTCGGGACAGGAAGGAAGTATAAAAAGGAATTATCATTTTTATTAATCTCATTGAGGGTGTCTGAATATATTAAGTCGGGTAAGATAAAATAATAATCGTGCGACAAACCAGTCGGTATGTCGAACTCGTAGTGGGAGTTACAGTTGGGTGTATAAAGGGGTGCCGAATCATTTGAAGAAACAGTCTTAGTCTGTCGTCATTAAGTTCGGTGGTGTTGCAAGTAGTTGGGTGCAGTTCAATACTATGTGGTAACTATGGTGGTGTTCATATCGGTCAGTGCTTAGTAAAGCGGTTACTATGTTATTTCGAGTTGTTACTAGGTGAGTTGATTGTAATCACTTAACCAAACGGTTAAGTAATTGTCTCGATATGCAGTGTGTTATAATAACCAAAGTTAATAACTATTCCTGACGTGGTATTGTACTCTGTGAACATTCGATTACGTAATAATTGACGAACGAACAATAAATAGCGAGTTAAAAGAGAATTCATTTGTGACTTTTATTATGTGAACCTACGTGTATCGATATCGGCCGTCACTGTCTCCGACATCAGAAGTGGCATGAGCCTGTTCCCGCAAATGCGTGAAATGCAATAACTGTTACTATGGAGATATTAATTAACTACCCGCAATTCATGTGAAGAAAAAGGAATTGCACTGAGTAATATCTGAATAAGAACTAGACTACAACGTGAATAAAAGTGACCACGTGTGAAACATAACCATCGCATGTTTGATTGTGACGTCATGTGCATACGACTTCGAATGAACGAGAATCTACGTGTGTACCGCGATTGAACTGTTGGTACGCGAATGTTCGTGATGGTGCTCAAGCGTTCCGGTAGATGTGCTGCGTATGGTGCGTCGTAGTTGGTGTCCCGGACAACGTGACTGCACGGTTGTCTAGTACCGGTTGATGATAACTGCTGCATCGCGTATCATGTGTGGCTATCTGAGACGACAGATATGATGCTTACTGCAGCGGTAGAGGAAGTTTGGTATCGTATGACCCATAATCCTTATTTGAAGGTTATGGTTTCCTTTATTATTATTTTTTGATTATCTCTAAAAATATTGGAATTTCGTTTAGTAATCATGTACCTAGTTCTTGTACGTAACAATCTATTTGTGGATGTAAGTCAAGTACCGTATAGTGTAAAAAGAAAAGTATAGCCATTTTCTTGTGTAATTCGCATAGTGGATGTATTTTGTGTCAATAAGATTGCTGTCCAGATATAATGTTAGTGATATTTGACTTGTTGAGTACTTATGAAGGTTCAAATATTTTCCGTTAAATGACAGTTTTAAGTACAAAAT
This sequence comes from Lapara coniferarum, assembly GCA_949316025.1. Lineage (NCBI taxonomy): Eukaryota > Metazoa > Arthropoda > Insecta > Lepidoptera > Sphingidae > Lapara > Lapara coniferarum. The sequence continues at coordinate 29,936,136 of OX438919.1, forward strand.
ATCGTTCATGGCTTCAATTGGTAAAACTTTTAATTTCTACTACTAACTACTTGGCATAAAAAGATTCCTTAAAGGGAAGTCCTACCGTAATTCAACTTATGTGATTTCTTTTATTTCTTGGTAACCTTTACAAATGTTGAGATCTTGTTTAATAGGGCATGTGCAGCCATGGATTAACGAGCTATTCGTGGTTTATGTTAGTACAGAACCGTCCTTAAACTTAAGGACAAGTAGGTACCTGTTGTTGTAAACTATGACTGTGCATAGCATTGGTTTACAAAAGTGACCTAGGTGTATAGTGTTGGGTCTGAAGGATTGCTAGCCTTCCATGGTCAATGTTTCCCATTGTTTAAAATTTTTGAATTAAGACCGAGACGTGCGATAATTTTGTGATTGTCCTCATATTAAGATAACTACTGAATTCCCGCTCAAAGATTGATGCGTGACTTGATTTAAGTTCAGGATAGGGTGAACGGTTTGATGCTGTTGCGATATTTTTGATTGCAGGAACTGGAGATCCTTGCAGGGAGTACTTAAAGTATTCAGCGTTAGAAGACACCGTAAGCTGTGACTACTGAAGAGCCTCTGCGGGATCCTTTGGTGGATCTGACATTAACTGCGGTGATAGAGGATTTGGGCATCAGGAGTTTGAAGATTCTTGCACTTTGGTGAGAAGTTTTCATTTTGTTGTGTTGAGCTTTTTTTTTTTATTTGTCCCTGCGATTGATTGTGGAAAAGCCTGAAAGTGAAGTAGTGATTGAAACGTTCAACGCTAGAACAAAGTAGATGAGCCTGCTCTCGCAATAAGTCGGTGTGATGAATGTTCCAGTAAAATATCTCGAAAAGGATCTTTGTGGTTAAAATCTTGTACAAGATCTATGTGGTTAAGGACGGCTGTGTGATCAAGTCCATGTGGTTAAGGACTGCTGTGTGATCAAGTCCATGTGGTTAAGGACTGCTGTGTGATCAAGTCCATGTGGTTAAGGACTGCTGTGTGATCAAGTCCATGTGGTTAAGGACTGCTGTGTGATCAAGTCCATGTGGTTAAGGACTGCTGTGTGATCAAGTCCATGTGGTTAAGGACTGCTGTGTGATCAAGTCCATGTGGTTAAGGACTGCTGTGTGATCAAGTCCATGTGGTAAAGGATGGCTGTGTGATCAAGTCCATGTGATAAAGGATGGCTGTGTGATCAAGTCCATGTGATAAAGGATGGCTGTGTGATCAAGTCCATGTGATAAAGGATGGCTGTGTGATCAAATCCACGTGGTAAAGGATGGCTGTGTGATCAAGTCCATGTGGTTAAGAATGGCTGTGTGATCAAGTCCATGTGGTTAAGAATGGCTGTGTGATCAAGTCCATGTGGTTAAGAATGGCTGTGTGATCAAGTCCATGTGGTTAAGAATGGCTGTGTGATCAAGTCCATGTGGTTAAGAATGGCTGTGTGATCAAGTCCATGTGGTTAAGAATGGCTGTGTGATCAAGTCCATGTGGTTAAGAATGGCTGTGTGATCAAGTCCATGTGGTTAAGAATGGCTGTGTGATCAAATCGATGACGTGACTTCGACCAGTCTTATATTGTGAAAATAGTAAATAAATTACAATCTGCTCACTATATGTGTCTTGTGTCTTGTGTATTGAGTTGTAACTATAGCGTGATCATCCTCCACTGGGTCTGAATCATTGTAGCAAATTTGGTCCTGATGGTAAACAAGCATAACTGAAATAGTGATTGTAGTAGTTAGGAAGAGTCTTAATGTAAGGTCAGAATAGGCCGAGCGATTTGATGCTGCTGCGTATATTTTCTGTTTGCAGGCATTGGAAATTACTGCTGGTGGTGCCGCGTGTGACGTGTCTACTCCGGTTCGAAGACAGTGTGCAGTGCAGTGCAGCTACTGAGCCGCTTCCGAGGGAAGATTGCTGCTGATCGTCAGTGGCACTGATCTCCGTTTAGATAAGAATTGTTTGCATTGTATACAGTTCTAATAACTATTGGACAGCTGTATCCTTGAGAGTTTGTTACCGTCACTACTTCTCTCTTGTTAGGAGGTACTAGGAAGTGATGGCGGAAGGGCGATTTGGGGGTGCTGTCTATTTTGTAAAACATACGTAAGAGAACGATCACATGTCAGGAGTATCATGTCACTATACGTGATTTAACTGAATTTTAAAATGAGATTTGTTTCTTAAATCCCTTGCACTTAGGGAGACACATTGCGAGCTTTTCCTTGACGTTTGAACAATGGAAGCAACTGACTACAGTAACTTGTGTAAATGGTTACAGCGGTAACTTTCTTTGCCTATCGATTATGGTCACTGGTATGACTGCAGAAATAATTCTAAATTCATGACAGCATTAATTCCTAAGTTTTAAAATTTTGGGTTGGGTTCTTACACTTTAATTGGAATTTTAAATTGTCATTTAATTATTCGGTGTTAAATTTTCATGAAGCGTGCGTTAGCGAAAAATGCTTGAAGGTTAAGTTTTGAGATAATCAATGAAATTGTAGCAGAGACAAGTGGAAATGACAGTAATTAAGTTTGCATGATGATCTGGAGTGGACTTTAGTAGTCCGTTGGGAATCGGTATTTACTGTGTAAGCAATCCGTGGTTGTGCGTTGCGCGGGTGGTTCTGGCGGTGGTTTGGTTTCAAAGAAAGCCATAGAGTGCGGAAGAGATGAGAGTAACTAGAGGTCACATGCAGGGCTTAATTGGTTAGATTATGTGGTTTGCATTTGGCAATCTAGACGGACCTTCATCCATTTTTGGTACTATGTTGTTTTGAAGAGTGTTAAGTTTACGTGATGGTCGTACTTTGTGTCATTCAGAGTAACACACGAGGACGTGTGTCTTGCCAGAATGGCCGTGTCGGGACAGACCTTCATCCATTTTTGGTACTATGTTGTTTTGAAGAGTGTTGTTAAGTTTACGTGATGATCGTACTTTGTGTCATTCAGAGTAACACACGAGGACGTGTGTCTTGCCAGAATGGCCGTGTCGGGACAGGAAGGAAGTATAAAAAGGAATTATCATTTTTATTAATCTCATTGAGGGTGTCTGAATATATTAAGTCGGGTAAGATAAAATAATAATCGTGCGACAAACCAGTCGGTATGTCGAACTCGTAGTGGGAGTTACAGTTGGGTGTATAAAGGGGTGCCGAATCATTTGAAGAAACAGTCTTAGTCTGTCGTCATTAAGTTCGGTGGTGTTGCAAGTAGTTGGGTGCAGTTCAATACTATGTGGTAACTATGGTGGTGTTCATATCGGTCAGTGCTTAGTAAAGCGGTTACTATGTTATTTCGAGTTGTTACTAGGTGAGTTGATTGTAATCACTTAACCAAACGGTTAAGTAATTGTCTCGATATGCAGTGTGTTATAATAACCAAAGTTAATAACTATTCCTGACGTGGTATTGTACTCTGTGAACATTCGATTACGTAATAATTGACGAACGAACAATAAATAGCGAGTTAAAAGAGAATTCATTTGTGACTTTTATTATGTGAACCTACGTGTATCGATATCGGCCGTCACTGTCTCCGACATACATATACACTCACGCCTGTTATCCCCGAAGGGGTAGGCAGAGGCGCAACTAGTGCACCCACTTTTCGCCATTATTCCGTCCCATGATGTGATAGGGGGCGAGCCTATCGCCATATCGGGCACAAATTCCAGACTCCGAGCTGATACTGAATAGAAAAACTCAATACCACTTTGCCCGACCCGGAGATCGAACCCGAGACCTCAGCTTTGCAGTCGTACTGTAATACAACTACGCCACCGAGGCAGTCCGTTTGTAAAATATGAAATTAAATAGATAATATGATACGCAAATTAAAAATAACTAATAACTGCCGTAATGCAGCTACGTTTTATATTAGTACGTACTATGACAATTGTCAAAAGATATTATTGTCCAGGAAAACTAGTAACTTATAATTTTTACTATTATTAGGTTTTACCTAGTCGAAACAAAAACCAAGACGAAAATACATGAAATAAACAACGTTCGATGACACGAGAAACACATTTCTCCTTGGCAATAATGCGTTTAACACATTGTTATATAAAACGATTCAACGAATCTTTTAAGTAGATATGATAGGGTTCCCAACCTCAAATTTCAAAATCTAGGATTAGAAATTGAATATACCACGACAATCCAGATTAAAACAGTACGCAGTAATAGAGTGGCAATCTTTACTTATTATAAAATAAAGTCCCCTAGCAGCGTCTGTCTGTCTGAATGCGATACACTAAAATCTATCATACGTTTTCGTTCACATTTGGTATGGAGATAGTTTGGGACCCAGGGAAGATTTTAGGCTATTTTTTATCCCAGAAAAATATAAAGCGGGACTTTTATCCCAGGAAATCGTTTCACGTGAGTGGAATCCTGAGCAAATAAGTGTGGAGATAGTTTGGACCTGGAAGGTCATAGACTATTTTGGTTCCGGAAAAATAAACCGAGATTTCTATCCTGGAAAATATTTTCTCGCAGGTTGAAACGCGATAAAATTGGTATGGACATAGTTTGCGACTGTGGGAATGTACATAGGCTACTTTTAATTCTGGTAAAATATATAGCGGTATTTTTATCCCGGAAAATGAAGCGCGCTAAAACAGGTACTACGGCAGAAAAAAATGAAAAAGCGTATTATATTCTGCTACCGAGGCAAAGCAGGGACCAGTTCTTAGTAGTTAAATAAATATGAATGCTATCAAAGCAATGCAATCAGCCCTGTATAATACACTGCCCACTGCTGAGCACGGGCCTCCTCTATTACTGAAACGGGTAAGGTCTTAGTCCACCACACTGGCCTAATGCAGGTTGGCAGACTACACATACCCTCGAAATTCTTAGGGAAAATTCTCAGGTATGTAGGTTACCTCACGATGTTTTTCTTCGCCGTTAAAGTGAACGATAATTGATAAACAATACACACGTAATTTCGAAAAGTCAGAGGTGTTTGTCTTGGGTTTTGAACCTCCGGACCAATGTCCGGACAATTCAGGACAATTCTCGGTAGACCGTTCCATTCCCAACAAGGCTATGGTGCACAAATAATAAATATGGAAAATAGGTTTAATGTAATGAAATTTTAAAATACATGACCTTATCAGGGCGCTTTAAAAATCTCAAACTGCTTAAAAATTATCCAGGATATCCCAGGACACTACAAAAACCAGGACATGTCCCGGGAAAATAGGAGGGTTGGTAACTCTACGATGTGACGCATATTTAGAAAACAATAGATTAGTGCGATCGTAAAACACTTAAATATTTACCGGGCAAGTCATCATTTCTCCGAGGCGGTTGCATCATCGCCATCTGCTGGTACATCTGGTCTTTAGGAACCATGAACTGTTCCAAATATTTGAGGAAATCTTTGTATGTAACATGATTCTGTAAAGTGCAAACATATTCAGTTTATTTATGTTACACAACGTACCTAATTCATTATCCAGAATAGACGCATGCGAAAATGTAGTAAACGCCGAAGACCATGGCCCAGATTAACGTTATAAGCAAGTTATATATATCCTGGACAAAAAATTCTGTCCATAGTAGACGTAATCTTCCTATCTAACTAATATTATGAAGGCGCCGAGGTATATCCATGTTTGTTAGAAGTAAACGTGGACACCGCTGAACGGTTTTAGATGAAATTTGCATACAGATAGATCATGACTTAGATTAACTTTATAGGCAGTGAAGGCAGTTCCATTATAGGGAATCTTACACATAAGTATATTAATTATATTATTTATGAACATAATCAATCATAACTTACACATTAGTTATACCCAATGTAGGATTTATTGTTATGTTTATACGTATAGGTCGATCTTATATCTAAAGCTAGCACGTACAACTTTCATATCTACATGAACGAAATATATGTGTCATTATTAAATAGTTAAATTAATTCAAAAACCCTTTCAAATTGTCTACCAATGATAGTATACTATCTGTTATCTACCATTGACTTTCGTGTTTGACCGATATTCCGAACGTGTTTTTTTTTTAATTAACGATAATTTGAAAATAATTTATGAATTAAATTTTTTTAACATTGACACATATTACATTTATGAGTCTATTTTATCTATTGACTATAATTAATTAGAATTAGTGTATTTATTCACAATACATCTTCGAGTTCCCGGAATTGAGAGTTTTCCCCTGTTTTCCCCTACATAGCGATAGATCTGCCTATTTAATATTTTATGGTAAGGCGAATGGTATCACTGGTAAGAACGTAATATAAAGTTCAACATAAATTGCAACTGCAAGTATCACCAGTGCAAATATAAACTTTCCTCTTACCTATTTATTATGAACGGTTGTATTCTTATTACGAAAAATTACGTTTTTGGTCTCTGTTAAAAATACATATAGCTACAATAAGCCATGGCAGTTACAAATACTGACCTTTTCTTCCCCAATCCAATTCCTCTCAGCTGGCTCGGAAAGTCCAAGAACGCCTATCCAGTGGTAATAATTCTTGGAATTGTTGCCGTACCAATACTTTATGATCACGTAACTGGAAATTGCATGCACAGTCAGCCTTAATGTATACGTGGATGAAGACCAAATGTATGATTTACAAAATAATTAATATAGATCGTGCCTCGCAACGCACTCATTAATTTTAGGCTGACTGTACATGTTTAAAAATGTATTATAAATAAACCAATGAAGGAAATAGGTAGGCCAGTAATCAGTTACACTTAAAATATCTTCCTTTGAGAACGCAAATGCGCGGTTAAAATATAACAAACATTTTACCCTGTTTGGCTAATGTTCAAATAACGGAATAAAATTTCTTTGTATTGTATTGGTTTAACCTGTGAATTTTATACTTATTAGAGGAAAAGTTTAAAAGTACTTCTAATTTAATAGATTGTCGAATGCAGTCATGTTTGTCTACAGGTTTCTCTCAGCCGGGGAAATATCGGATTTATAAACTATCGCGGCAATATATCCAGCTGAAAACCATCCTCTTAAAGTAAAGATTAACGGCTCTGGTTAATTAACATATCCTTCGAACTAGATGTAGGCTATACATTTTTATGGTAAGGTCATTGATTTAAACGCGTAACACATTATCAGTACATATTAATAAAACAGGCTTTCACTGTCAACAAGGTAGACTAGGCTTTTTATGCGAAGGTCTAGGTAATCACCGAGTTTTCTATTTTTTTATTGCATTTAAATGACGAGTTGCCGCTCCAATTATGATATTTCTACCGCCCATAAATAGTAGCAAAACCACAAAGAACTTTGAATTATAAAGTAATGCGTGGCACTGAACTGCGCTCGGCACCCCGGGACAAGATGTTGAGTTTCACACAATGACCAGTGACGCTGCCTACAATGTATTTCAAACCGGAACACAACAGTGCATGCATACTGTTGCTTGGCGGTATTATTTTTTGGTTTGTAGTGGTTGTGATGTCGGTTTTATTTTTTGTTAATTATGATCAGTATTAGTACGGAAGCTGGAATTTTGTCCGATATGGTGATAGGCTACCTCCCTCCACATCCCTATCACATCACCTCCTCTATCACATCATGGGACGGAATATGGACAGTAAAAAGTGCGGGATAAAAGGCGTGAGTGTGTGTGTGTTATGTGTAAATTTTTAAATTTATTCTGTTTCTAACAACTTATCTATACTAATATCATAAAGAGAAAGGATTTTATTGTATGTTTGCATTGAATAGGCTCCGAAACTGCTGGACTGATTTGAAAAGTTCTTTCACCAATACAAAGCTACATTATCAGTAACATAGGCTACTTTTTACCCCGGGGATTTCCCCGGGGTAAAAAGTATCCAGCTTTATATTTATAAAGCGGGACTTTTATCCCGGAAAAACTCATTCACGCGTGCGGAGCTCGAGCAGAAGTCATTTGTTATAAAACCGAGTGCCAAGTTTTGACATCGGACTAGTTATTTTGGCATAACACAGTAACTATTAAAATATATTAAGAGACTGTGATTTATTATTATTATAGCGCAGGCTAGGAAACTTGGAAATATTAATGCGCAGAAAAGCAGTAATTTAAGAACTGTTAAATGCAATTGACAACAAAAATGGTTTCCAAAGCAACAGTAATTACAGACAGGAATAAAATCTCGGGAATTTTCAAATATAATTTTGAACTATCGGGTTGGCCAATTGTTTCTCAAGCTTCGAAGTCAATAAAACATAGAACATTTTGGAGTAGGTACCGGTTCTAAAATAGCGCAGTAGATTTCTAATTGCTTCCTATAAATGAACTAGCTTTTGCCCGCGGCTCCGACCGCGTTAATTAGTTTTTCCGGGATAAAAGTACATATAAACCTACCTCTTGAATGACTCTATCTATTAAAAAAACCACATCAATATCTGTTGCGTAGTTCTAAAGATCTAACCATATATAGGGACAGACAGCGGGAAGCGACTTTGTTTTACACTATGTAGATATTTTACGTATGTGCGTTTTATATCCCCTTGAACACTGCCAAAGTAGTTATTGAGTGTAACTAGGGCTGCCATCCGTCCGGATTTCCCCGGATTTGTCCTAGTTTGAAGGGCGTCCGGGGGCCGTCCGGCAGGGGTTTTAAAATTGTCCGGGCAAAACCCGGACACTTTTGTTGTCAGGGGAAATCCATTTTTTTATAGATGAGCGACAAATTGAAATAAATCTTAGTTAAAAATTTATACATTTCCCCGCATTCAAGAAGGAACGGCTAAATATTTTTTCAGAGGTGTCCGGGGAAAGACCCATATTTCGCCCAAATGTCCGGGATTTTTGCCGTGTTTATCTGGCGTCGGCAATTTAGATGATGGCAGCCCTAGGTGTAACTAACTTTATTAGTATGCTTTACAATAAAATTACGTATATAATATTTACAGTCAGCGACATAAGTAGCTGCACGCGCCTGTCGTAAAAGGCGACTAATAGGGGCCTCCGGGGGTCACGGGTGGGCGGGACGTGCCGCCCACCCATTAGTCTAGCCAACTTCTGTGGCCCCCGTGATGGACATGTCCGAGGCAGCGTGTCTCACGCTGCCTCGGACAGCAAAAGGCGGACACGGTACGGTGTTTCGGGGGCTTCTGAGCCCCTGCAACAGGAAAAAGGACCGCAAAAACGCGGTACGCGCAGGGGCGGTTGCGGACGACAACTTAGACGTGAGTCGGAGGAAGCCCGCAGCCGTCCCTAATGAGCCGAAGATGGCCATATAAAAAAAAAAAAAAAGTAGCGGCCACAAATTCAAAACTTCAAACCGCGTCTACACTTTCGTGTTCTTACCAATTTTTGTTAACATTACTTCCTACAAAGAAAAAAAAATGTTTCAATTAAACTTAACGCGTGGAAAGGATTTGAAATTTTGAATTTGTTCAACTACTTACGTGACTGACTGTACATATATATTTTCTATTCATTTCGTGGAAAGTTTGGAATGTTTAGTGGATACAAATTGAAACAACTACTTTACACTGTTACATGGGTTCTCCCGTGTAGGTACTTCGATACAGAAGTTTTAGAGAATTCGATCTAGGCTTTTAAATGAAAAAAACATGCTTAACTATCAATAAATCGTAGAAATGTGAATTCATATTTAATTATTTTTTTATTATTTTTTGCTTTTAATTATTACATGATTCCTGAAAGGGCTATGCACTCGTATAAGATTTTATAATTTATTACCTTTTTGCGAGTAGATAAATGAACTGCTCTAAACAAAAAAAACAAATATATCTATATCATGAAATTTTTTATTATTCTTAATTGTATTTTATACCTTGAACTGATTTTGAAAAGAGCAACACTAGAGTTTCTTGCCCGTTCTTCTCTAGTGAGAACTGCTTTCCGCACTGGTGGTAGAGGTAATCTAAATAATGTATAACATTTTATGGGTTTGAATAAATTTATTTCATTTCGTTTCATTATTTGCCGAATTTCCACGCAATAGTGCTACGAGTACACTGTACAATACACATTTACTACTTATTTAGATCTTTTAGGACAACATTAAATCAAGTATAAGTCTAGAAGCAATTACGTCCATTAAAATTTATAATACGTAGGAAAAACCAGTCTATAATCTTATCGATAAGTGGACGTAAAAGCTTCGTCATAATGGCGGCGTGATTTGGGGACGTACATGACGTATAACAATACTTTTGACGTCATACGACGACCGACGTACCGAGGTGGTTTTTAACGGTGGGACGGACATAAAGACCAACTTATGTATACATAATAATGATTCCATATGTAAGTATACGCGAATGTGTGACATTGAAATAAAACTTCCTACTTAACAGATTTTTTCGCGATTAATGTGTTTAATTTTTCCTCCCGACACCACTTCGAAGAATTTGCAGCTTTCGTGGTAACAATACCTACCTTCATTTTTTATTACACAAAGAAACAATATTGTAACATTGACTTTTTGGAGGAATCCATAAAGTCTGCAGTCTTCTAAATGTCGGGAGAAAAAATTTGTTTATCTCGAAAGAAAATCGTGAAGGAGTTTTATTTTAACATTTATAATAATATTATATGTATACAGGATCAGGAAATGAAGACCAACTTCGTCGTGACCTACCGTAATTATTGCATACCAGCTTTTGCCCACGACTTCGCTCGCACGAAAATTTTTCCTGGATAAAAGTTCCGCTATACATTTTCCCGGTATAAAAAGTAGCCTTCCCAGGATCTCGAAATATCTCTACCAAAATTCATCGAAATATGTTCGGTAGTTTTTGAGTTATTGCGTATAAACTTTGCCACCCTTTTTTACCTCCTTAGGGGTTGAATTTCGCAGAAACCCGTCTTATTAAGCACCTACGTCCTAACAGGAACCTTCATGCAAAATTTCAGAATCCTCGCACTTGTAGCTTCTGAGATTTAAGGTGATGAGTGAGTAAGTGAGTGAACTTTCGCTTTTATACAAATATACTAGCTTTTGTATGATTTTGATACTTGCGAGCTATAATCACGCGTGATAGAGATAACATCTTGTGGTTCGAGTAATTTCCTTAACCAACAATTTACTTACAACTATAAGATACTTACGCGAGTCCGTCGTCTACCATCTGTTGTACTTCAGATTCGTTGACGATATCCAATATCTCAGAGTTATCAGGGTTTCGTTTTATGTCAACAAGTTGCCACGGCGATATAAGGCCGAAACGTACGCAGCGCATTACTTCTACAGCTAGCCGGCGACGCGCAGGCCAGTCGCCATACAACCATCTGATACCAGCCATGAGGACCTCAATCTCACTAAAAAAAGAGAAATACAAAACGCAGGAATCAATGACAGTAACTTTTACTCAAGACAAGACCCTGAGAACAAATTTTGGAGTGGTTCCATAAAAGTTATTGTTGCAATGGCAACGGTAAGAATCTATACAAAGAAAACATTACCTTTAAATCAATCTCACATGATAATAAGAACTGAACAGCGAATAGCAACACAAAATAGCTTAGTCGATTTACCTCGTGTGCAAGTATTACTAAATTAAAACGACATACTTACTTAGGTAATTATTGAGTAGGTAAACACGAAACACCCATCAAAGACATTCAATATAGAAACCGATCATTTAGTTTATAAAACCTCGAATGAGGGATATTCCCCATTCCAATTTATTTCATACAATAAGTATCATCTTAAGAATTTGCGATCATGCGTAAGTCTTTTCAAGGAAGATGAATTGAATTTGTAGAAACCAAAGTGGATTTCGTCTTGCATTATACATATGAGGTATCGTCGAGTAAAGCTACAAGATCTTATATTAAATAACGGAACCTGAAGTTAACGTTGTCCTTGTAACTTATTATTAAAACAAAAGTTAAAATAATTTCAAACATTTAGAGTGGAAAACGGGAACGTAAATAAAGTTTAGAATAATTTACAAAAATAAACTTCCTTAAAGTGATTAGGTGCTAATATTTAAAGCGGGTGCTATAACATAATATAACTATTAAACTAAAATGGATTCTGTCATCTTACAATAGAATACATAATGTTTTAAAGGGTGTATTTCATTGTTATGGTGTCGAATGTCGATACAGAAATAATTCATTATAACATCAAAATAAACAAAGAAATAATAGTGCTTGCATCGATAGCTGTACAAGTTTTACTGCAGTTATCTACAGAAACTGAGTAATTATCGTAATTTATCAATCATTTTCATATACACGTCGAATGGAAGATAACAGAATTTAATTGCTATTGCAGAATTCATTAAGACTCAGCTAACATAACGCTAAGTAGAGAATTTGAATCACTAAGAAACATTATACATACTATTTCGCAACTGTTCAGAAATTAAAATGAAAGGTTATCGATATGAAATATTTTAATTACAACTAAACAATGAACCTGTCATTATCAAAATAAATAAGGAAATTACCTTGTAACTGATATGTAGTTGGATTTTAAAAACGTCATAACTTCCTCAGGTTCTAGTTCAAGGAAGTCTTTTGACGCTACCAGAGGTAGGAAGAAGCGCATCACACGAGGAACCTGCAACATGTATGCTTGAATGAATTGTTCTATAGTTCATGTAATGTGGTTATTGGTAAAGTATGGTAAAGTATCGCACCATCAAATCCATGACAGGAGTAATGCCCTTCGACCTGGCTTCTTTGAACAACGCAAACGCTGTGTCTTCAGTAAATAGATCTTCGTTCACGATGAACGACCAACATTGATCTTCTAAGTCTGAAGCGTGTTCAACATTAAATATCCAGAGATGCAAATATCTTCATAAACTTTTGTGTTCATAAAATAATATACAATAATTAGTAAGTTTAGGCTTAGATTACTGTATGTTTGACTTTGTTTTTGTTCCAATTTCTATATTATATGCATGGATATACTGGTGGTAGGACTCTTATATATAAGTGTCCGTCTGGGTGGGTACCACCGCAATGTCTATTTCTACCGCCAACCAGCAGTGTGCATGCACTGTTGTGTTTCGGTTTGAAGTAAAAGAGTTTATTGATTTGTTTTTGTTCTTTACATGGCTTAATATAAGAGGAATTGTTGATTTTGATTTAATTTGTTTTAAAATTTCAAAATCGACTGCATAGGAATAGGGGTGACCCTGTTCCTATTAAATGGAGTCGATTTTTTTTATTTTTTAAATTGATAATTTACTTCACTCATAATTTTTTGTTTTATTTGTTATTTATAATTACGAATGGTTTTAACCAACTCCTTTCACAATGTATATAATAGTGTTTGCTAAACCCCAAAAGGAAGAGGTTATCAATTAGAAGATTTTTTAAAAATGTTTGTACACCGAGTAGGTACGTGCTCCGTGATTTAAGCCTATGGGCCAATTTGAGTATTTTTTTTATTAAGAATATAAATAGTATCCAATTGTACATATTTTAAAATCCGATCTTACGACGAACTTCGATTCGTACAAAACTTGTTTGTTTTTTTTTAAATTAATGAATAAATTAATTTTATATGGATAATTAATTTTATATTGCTTACTACTGTAGCTACTAGGTAGGTATCATCTCATCTTGTATAACTATCGAAATGTGCGAATTATTTTATTTGCAGACATCATTGTGACTTATTCAATATAATTTTATTTTGTTTAAATTTTCATCGTGATCCAATTCGATGTGAAGAATGGACATCAAACGTCACACAGAAAGGATGTCAAGATTTTTTCAAGCCGGTTAAATCAACATATTCTACTAATATTATAAAGGCGAAAGTTTGTAAGAATGTATGGATGTTTGGATGTTTGGATGTTTGAATGTTTGGATGTATGGATGTAAGGATGTTTGTTCCTCTTTCACGCAAAAACTACTTAACGGATTTCGATGAAATTTGGCACACGGGTAGATCATGTTCTGGATTAACACATAGGCTACTTTTTATCCCGGGAAAATATAAACCGGGTCTTTTATCCCGAAAAAACTTTTTAATGCGGGCGGAGCCGCGGGCAAAAGCTAGTATAAAATAAAAAGAAAAATGATTCGACTTCAAGGAACTCTTGTTCTATTTTGGTTATATGAAGGGCATTGCGTTTGTGACATTTATCAAAATCGAGACAATACGTGATTTACTCGCGTTTAAGAAACAACTTTATGTGGTAGGCGTAAGATAAAATTTGTGTCTGCTCAATCAAAACTTGTAATTTTTTGTTTCATTTCTTAGTTTGATTTATCAACGACACTTATTGATGAATGATGTCTCATTTGCAAGGAACTGTGCATCTTGGGTTTTTTACATATCAATGATTATTCGCATTTTATCTTTAAAACAAGTTAACAAATATACAAATAAAAATCACCTCATCACTCATAGGTTGTAGTGATAAAGTACCTAAATATTATGCTGTGAAATTGCGAAAGTCCTGGGTTGGATCTCCAGATAGAGAAATTGAAGCGATCGTTCTATCGTTCTCTATAATTTAATTTAATTAAACTCAGTAAACTGCTAACGCTTTGGGCGAACTTTTGTTTATACTTTCGCCGGCGCAAAGTTAAAAAAAGAAACAGTTTGAACACAAATGCCTAATTTATCCTGTAAAATATCAATCATAATATGTAAATACGAAATGCGCATGAATCGATATGGTTCTAAGAAAAAATGTGTTGCACGATCGGCTGTTACAAAGTCGACAAATATTTGTACATGTTCAAACGTTGTGGGGCTTGTCCCATTACGTAAAAAATATTTCGGCGTAGAGCAGCTGACATTACCTTTAATGGACAAATATTGCGCAGCGCCAAACAAATCCAGAATGTTCTCCCTCTTTAAAACTTTATTGCTCTCAGTGCCATTGAAGATCATCCACTCGTATAACGTTTGAAAGGCCTCTGGTGTCACGTTAGTCTATGAAGTAACATCTATATTAATACAAAGTTCATCGGTTAGATTAATAATGCTAGTTACCTTTCTTACGGGAGGTAATTCAATCTCTCTATAAGTGTTCATATCGAAAAATCTAGAGTAAACTTGCAAGACCATGTGATGACAATGAAATTCTTGGTTTCCGATATGGATTATCGTGTCTGTGTTTCTGTAAAAGAAAGAATAACATTAGTTCATGACTAACTATAGCTAGTCCTGATATCAAATAGGACTTTTATTATCTGATATTTTTTTTATGGCATCGAGTGACGAGACGAGCATGACGGTAAGCGATACGACCACCCATAAACAGGAGCTACACCACCCAGCACATTGAGTTACAAAGTAGGGGAGACCGGGGATGGTTGGCGATAGGGGCAGGATGAATAATCGTTAATAACTCGAGCTATTTTAAAGTGTTGCGTTGTCCTGATATACACGAAAAACCGTTAACTGTTTACGAACCTTCACTGCAAACGTGGCACCGCGGGCGTACCTAATCCAGGAGAAAAAACGATTTATCGAAAAATGATACCTATGAGTAATTATTTACCTCTTAATATTATTTGTATTGAAGCCTTTATACTCGATGCTATGTACTATCAAGTAATTTAAAGTAAGAGTTTGGTTATTGATGATTATTTTAGTGTAATTTTTTTTATATTTCGACACAGTTTTCAAGTACTCACATATGGTTGAAATTTAAAAAACTTGTTTGGGGCTGGTAGACAAACTTTGTATTGGGGATAGTTGACTACCTACAAAATGTACTACGTAATAATCGAAATATTGTTCACATGGAATAATGTGAGTTTCTTGGCAAATTTATCAAATGTTTGTCATTTTACAACCATGTGGACTTACAAAATAATAACTAATCGAAACAGTAAACCCTCTGCTGGTGGTAGGATTTTTGTTTCCGCCCCAGTAACGAATATCGTACAAAAAGTGACAAATTATATGAAAATGACGTAAATGTTACTGACATTTTGTTTCAATAAGGCACATTGATAATAGTAAATAAGTATTTGTTGTGTTTTCTTTCATTTTACTGCCGTATTTTATACCAACCACTTCCTAGGTCAATTTGCCCCAGGTAAATAGTCTACTAACCCCTGACATGGGGTAGGTTGACATGATTTTCTTGTTCCACAAAATGGCTTTTGTACACTATGTTATAAACAATCGCGAAGTTTTTGGTATTTCTTTCGAAAGCTTATTAGTTTACCTATCGAACCTATAGGATTTTTTGACATTGTATATTAAAACAAAAAAATTATAAGCGTCCAAGCCGAAATTTGGTCAACTATCCCCGGTCTCCCCTACTGTGTGGCATTCCACTGCGCTCGTCATCCTGAGACTGGAGACATAAGATGTTAAGTCTCATTATGTCCTGTAGTTACACTGGCTACAATGCCCTTCAAACCGAAACACAATAGTGTATGCACACTGCTGCTTAGCAGTAGAAATAGACATTGCGATTGTACCCACCCAGACCGACTCTTACATATGAGAGACCTACCAAACTGGGCCATTTGTGTTACCTCCACCACGATATAACAATATTTATGTTTAACACTAAGTACATGATATTGTTGATAAGTTTACTGATAACAGAACTAGGCGACGCATGGTTGTCGATTTAGATATGATCTAATGTATTCATACACGTAATTATGTATTCGTCTGTAGAACTCTTGGAACATGTCTTGTTTCTTCGGCAGCTGCACTCGCATCCAGTCTATCGGTCCCGCTGTGGTGTATCCGAGACTGACAAGATCCTTTCCTTTGTCTTCTCTCGAACTGGGTACTTTAGTTTTCTGCGCGCGATCATTACCCAATATATTTCTAGCTTGGTAATTAATTGTATCACCATACTGTAATCTGGGATCGGAGTTTTCATTATCCTTAAAATGCATATAAATAATTGAAACAGTTAAATGTGTAGTATAAACTTTTAATAAACGTTTACTAATATTACAAAATGCGAAAGTTTGTGTAAATATTTGCATGTTTAGATGCTTGGATGTTAGAATGTTTGTATGTTTGGTAAAAACAACAAAACGGATTTGAATGATATTTGGCACACGGGTAGATCATGTCCTGGATTAACACATAGGCTTTTTATCCCAGTAATTGGCTCCCATGGGAAATAATGAATATTTTTAATCTGGTTTTTAAAGAAGATGGCGCTGATGTTATGCTGTGATTTAGGAACTTTTGAACCGAGAAAGGCTTTTAACACAAGTGAGGCCGCGAGCAACGCCAAGCATAATTATATTAATAGACTACTAACATTTTGCGACAGTTCATCGTCAGGGTCGTCAGCCGATTTGCCTTCAAACTTCACTTTTACTTTTGCCTGTGTTGGGTCAGCTAACAAAACACCAACTGTAGAGGATTGGAACACCACCTGAAATCGCAATTGTGATAAACGATGCAAGTACTTGAATTGTACATTACTTATTGATTAAGAATCATTACTTGATTTGACTGGACTTTCAGGTTACCGCTTGGTGTTGACTTGAAAGGAAATGTAGCGCCCCTTTGAAAATTTAATTGGTCTCCGCTGCTGATACTAGAATATATGACGGTTTCATTATTTTTTAATAAAATCTAGAGCTGTTGAAGAAAGTAACTGACTGTTGACCTTATACCTTGAATTATCTATACCGGATGAAACATTTGGGTCTAAAGTATTCCTTTGAACATTATGAATGTAATCGGAAGCAAGCTTTGACGCGAAGGTTTCTGGCGCCATTTCTTCTTTTTTCGACCTTTAAATACAATTGCATTATTTGAGAAATAATATAACGAGATAAAAACAAATAGGATTTATACTTACTTTCGTCTATAATTACAAGACATGTATTTATCGTGGGTCAATTTATTAGTGTGATACGCATCCCCTGAAGATTTGTGTAATAATTCCCTTTCGTGGGTAGGTAGGCAAGGATATTTAGTAAAATCGAAGTCTGAAAATACATTATTTTTTACACGATCTTACAGCGTTAACGTGCTATAAATGCATTAAAGTTTAATAACCAAGTATCAATAAACGTAATAATAATGTAAAATGTTATTGAAAATTAAATGAACATGGAGTTATGTTAGGCTATAAATAGTCCAGCACGCCATGTTTATTTATTAATAAATGTATATAACTAAATTGTCGTCCAGCCAGATAAATCTTTTCGTCGTACTTTAAAATGATATTTAATACATAAGCCATAGTGATTAATAACATACACAACATAATAAATACATATATATGTACTTGTGACAAACACTCAGTATCTGTCCATGATTATTACGTAGTTGCTTTATTCTAATACTAGTAGTACTCGCGGCTTCGACCGCGTGAAAAAGTTTTTCCGGGACAAAAATATTTTGCCGGGATAAAGAGTAGCCTATAGCACTCAGGAGTTATGTAGTCCTATTAGTGAAAGAATTCAGTAGTTCCTGAGATTAGCGCGTTCAAACAAACAAACAAACTCTTCAGCTTTATAATATTAAGTATAGATTTGTGGCTATTTTTGCATTCCCATTTTTTAATACGGCTAGATTTGGCGAAATGAGTCATCTTTACTTTTTTACTTTATGGCATTGACGACCACATATATAATTTAATGATCCGTTGACGAGTCATGGTTATCCCTCGCCAGTCTATAGTCAAGCTGGCCTATTCTAAGGCGGATATATATATAGATTGAGGGGCCGTTCAAGTATCACGCAAGCAGAAGTTTCGTATTTTGAACTCTCCGTCCCCCTTGTTAGCAAAAGTGAGCAAAGCTCTTACCCCCTTCTATTCTATGCCCGACCCGGGAATTGAACACGGGACCTAAACATTGCGGTCGTACCGTAGTACAACTACACCACTAGTCTACTAGGCAGTCAGTTATCGAATATCAAAATAATCCACAAAATATACTAACAAATGGTCACTCACGGATATCGCTTGTGTTCGTGTTTAGGTCTGACAACGAGCTGCTTCTGTACAGTTTAGGCTTTATGGTAATGCAATATTGCTCGAAGATTTTACCATAAGTTCTGTAGCGTTTTTTCGGTATACTGTAATAGAGCAAGTTATTTATCAATTTTGTAAGCAAATAACGGTCTTTCTACGGTCACCGTAACATGATGCCACTGCACGTGATGGTAAACGAAGAGAGGTCTACATAGACTGTCATCTGACAAGCGATGAGTTTCTCTCGTTAGGCAACACAATCAGGCCTGCGACGAAACAAGACAGCGCCTGTGTGCGAAATATATGAAACGCCTCTGATTTTTATCGGCCTGTTTCGACAAAAATGACCTTTTGTAAATTTTTTGTAATAAGATAATTTGAATAATTAACGTTGGCATGTCATCTTGATCCTGGCGCCCCTATTGCTTCAGCGCTTGTGTGCGCCGCACACTTTGCACATAGGAACGGCGCAACCCTGGACACAATTATGGCGGTCTGTTCGAAACGGATAGACTGAGGCTCATCCCGCAACGCGTCACACTTACGTTCACTATGGCGTATTTGAATACCTTATGTATGGAGGTCGCTGTCGATATTCCGGACGAATACAAATATATCCGACAACCAGCAAAGTTCGTTCGTTACGCTTACTCAAAACCTAAGTGTTTGTATGAGATGATTGTCAGGAATACGAGATTTTTTTACCGTAGGGGAAGCCTATGTTCCGCTGTGAATTTCAAGTGGCTGATGATGATATTTGTCGGGGTAAATCGATCAAGATACTTTATTAATTTTGGCAATAGGCTGGTTCCTTATGGTGACCCGTGACAGTGACCCATGAAAACACTTATAGGTACCAAAGCTGGAGATAGCGCGGGCGGATTGCCGAAATTTGCCTTTATGAAATGATATGCCTTATGATTGCCTTCATGATACCATTTTAAGAAGATTTTAAAATAAGGTAGGATATCAACGGTTTCGTTACCTTAGTAAAATTTCTTTGTAATAAACTTTTATACAAGAGTAAAGTCAAATTACAACTAGTAAGTATTTAAACAATGGACACTTACTCGGTTTTGTTAGTTCTTGTGTTATTCCTTGCATTTGATAGCGCTTCTGTATTGTTTACCTATAGAAAGGGGAAAAGAACAGTTTTTAATAAAATGTAAACAAAAACAAACACATGAATTGAACCTCCTCCTTTTCGAAGTCGGTTCAAAATTAATAGAGTGTTCGCAGCTTCGTTCTTCTTTCTAATTTTGGTGGAAAGTAAATGGTAGTTAATAGAGTCTTAAATTACAATTATTATGGATATCTATTACATTTCCATATATTACTATAAACTTTTGAATACATAGAATATATTTTCAGCACTTTCTCCTAAACAGCTCTTTATGATTTTAAGGTATTAAAACTAATAATCCCACAAGACGTGGCTAACTCGGCTGCCAAAAATACGTAGAGACGCCGGAAACGTCAATGACTATAATACACGAAACGAGACAGTTGCTTTTATCGGTAGATTCATCATCATCATCATCATCATCATCAGCCACACGACGTCCACTGCTGAACACAGGCCTCCCATAAAGATTCCCAGATGGAACTGTCAAAAGCGGCCTGCATCCAGCCTTAGATTACTTTTTTTTTGTTGACGCGGAGAAAGTGACTTATTACTACCGCCCAGTGTTCAAGGGGAACGACTGAGCGGTTATGTTGGGTTCACCGTGCCTTACGACCCGACGTTGAGCCGCCCGGAAAGATGGAAAACGTCGGGCGTCCGCCGGGGCGAGTCCCTAACCTATGTACACCGCACGGCACACCAACCAAAACTCCGCGGTGGCCATCTTCGGCGCATTAGGGACGGTTGCGGGCTTCCTCCGACTCACGTCTAAGTTGTCGTCCGCAACGGCTCCTGAGCCTTGGATTACTGCGAGAAAATAATAGTTCCTACGCTACTGGCGAGTCGCGCAGGCCCATACATATTTTGACAAAACAATAACGTGCGGCTCAATCTCTGACGAAAATGTATGATTAAATAAGATAGTATTTAATATTTATCGATTAGGAATTAGGTCGTAGAGTGGGATTAATAACTTAGAACATTTAAAAAAATGTATGCTGCAAAGAACCTTTGAGCAGACTCATACTAACACACAAGGAATTAACCTCTCAATAAAATTTTGCCCAAAAAATTGGTTACATGAATAATTCTTACTTCTAAACCTTCAACAGTATAGTTAGTTATAAACCCGACATCAGGCCCAAATTTTTCGTCCAGAAGTTATTACCAATCTATACTATTATAAAGCTGAAGAGTTTGTTTCTTTGAACGCGCTAATCTCAGGAACTACTGAACCGATTTTGAAAATTCTTTCACTAATAGGAAGCTACCTTACTCCTGAGTGCTATAGGCTACTTTTTATCCCCGGAAAATATCTTTATCCCGGAAAAACTCTTTCACGCGGGCGGAGCCACGAGCAGAAGTCTAGTTGAGAATAAGTCGCTGTCTTATCTGACACATCCTTGTGACAAAACGTCTCGGTATGCGCAAAGTAAAGAAAACAATATTTTAGAATAGGAATATGACAATTTCACGGTAAATTGAGTTACTGACAAAAAGGCTCAAAATTTTTGTATGAAAATTGTACCTACGTCCGCTCTATATAATCTTAGAACAGGAATTTATTCGGATGTTATTTGAACGGCAAT
Source organism: Lapara coniferarum (assembly GCA_949316025.1). Lineage (NCBI taxonomy): Eukaryota > Metazoa > Arthropoda > Insecta > Lepidoptera > Sphingidae > Lapara > Lapara coniferarum. The sequence continues at coordinate 29,957,718 of OX438919.1, forward strand.
ATTTTCTATCGTGTGGACTTAAGTAATTGACTTACTTTTTCCAAACTTAAACACTTCTGCATTTCAAATTCACTAAAACAATAAAATTGGAATATATTCCATATTGTAAAAATAAATGTTTTTAAGTGTATTATAAATTCCCAAGACTCGCATAAAATTTTTGACAGTTGATGTTTGTGTCGTGATATAAAATTTGTCAACATCAAAATGATTCCAAACAGTGAAAAGACAATTAAAGATAAAATTGTCATTGCACAAAATTGTTTTTTATCAAAATAAAACCTATTTTTGCTGCCAAGTTTTCTTGGTATGTCACTACACTATCAATCTATCTTCAGTTCAATCACTGATCCTATCACTATTAATTCAAATCAGTCATATTGGTATAATGCTCTTTGCATATTGGTTGTGTCATGCTGCATGCAGTGGCGTAGCATGGTTGGAGCGGGGAGGGCAGCACTTTTAGGGAAACGGCAAAATGCGGAAAAGAAACCTACTATTATTTTTTTACTTTTGTGGAAAAAAAAATGCTGCAGACGCACGCTACGCAGTGGCGTGTTTACACCACTGGGTGTAGTGCATAAACGTTCGTCACCTTTTAATATTGAATCCTTGATATTTTTTTCCCAATTAAGAACGGGATTTTTCAACTGCAGTTAAGGTAATCTTCGGTGTTATGAAGCTGGACGTGGCCGCAGCGCCTGGCGCACTCACAGCTCTGCGAGCGCGTCCAGCTTAATAAAACCCGGAGAAAAAGATAACTACAGTTAAAAAAATGGTCTAAAGCTTGCCAATGAATTGAATATTTTTTCCTTTTTTATGAAGCCATATTTTGCTTATGGTTTATGCCGGTTAAGCTAGGTAGCTTAGGTTGGAAGGAAAGAAAATACCCAGAATTTGATGTCTATTAAAACATATAGAGCGGACATTGGGAAAATTCACATATAAAAATTTTTAGCCTCTTTGTCTTTTGTTGAAATATCAAAACATCTATTGACATGATCATGCATTAGAATATATATTGACACGATCTTAATGCGCAAATTAGCATATACTTCCAAAACATTATTTTCATTTATGCATATCGAGGTGTCTTGTCATACGGACGTATTAGATAGTCATCGATTTTTCAGTATTTCGTCCCAAGATATGACAGAGGGCGAGCTTATCGCCATATTATCGGGCACAAATTCCAAATTTCGGGCTGATATTGTGAAGAAAACCCAATATTGGTTTACTCGATTGGGGTCGAACCCGAGGTCTCAACGAGGCAGTTATGACGCAAAATAACCACTCCACCAAGGCAGTCCTTTTTAAGGGAGGGGAAAAGTGAAAAAAAGATATCGATGTTAAAAACGAATAAGCAGGCTTTTTAATTTTTGATATTTTTAAATCGTCGCATAATATCCAACCTATAAGGAATGAATGTTCTCATAATAAGGCGATGCGTAGTAAAAATGGCAATAATAAAATGTTATAAAATCTAGCGCAAGGAGATTGGGTTTAGGGAAGTGAGATCAAAGGTGCAGGTCGACGGAATAATCACCTCCACATATTGATGTTACATAAAACATATATTAGACCATTACCAAAAAAGTGCTAAAAATTTTCAAACTCGACAACCGACAACAGTACAATTGACTAACAATAAACGTTAAAAGTAAGTTGAATTTAATTTCCCCTTCTTTATTTCTCCGTAATTAATTTAACTTTTTTCATGCATTCATCTTGGTGCGTTCGGTTGGCTCCATGCAGTCCATAGAACGTCCCGGACATTGGCGCAGAATCAGCCATCTCATCTAACAAAACCGAACTATCCATTATAAGTGTGATTATCGTTCCTGATAACTGTCCACCAGAATATCAAATGTCGGCAGATGGAGTGTGTTGCGATGTATTCCAATAAACTTTTCACATTGAATTCGTGATGTTTTTCTGGAATAGTGCTTGTTAATAAATAAAATACGCACCAATCTTTGCTTTTTTCTTGCAAATTGATATTGCCGATGGTCATTGATGGATGAAGAAATAAACATTTTCATTTCATTTTCATTAAAGCATAATATAATAATGTAGAAATGCATAACAATTTACGAATAAATTAATTAAATACTATATGTAGGTACATATTCACTATCGAAAGTAGAGACATGAACGAAACCGCAAATACTTTATTCATTTTGGTGCCTTTTTTTGTTCAAAGCAATGTATATTCCTTTCTCCTCTTTTCAAATGAATATTCAAAAGTAACAGGGCAGCCCTGGATTCGATTCCTGGAACAGGCAACGTTTGGTGCAAGTGTTTTTTTTATATATTTGCCAGATATTGAACTCTTGTATGATATCCTGCAGATCGTTTCAGCTTAAGTAATGGTACTAAATTGACTCGAAACTATAGATAAGCGTAGGCGGGTAGCTGATGGATGCAGGATGTTCAAGACCACGATGGTTGGCGCATACGTGAGGAGGCTTATGTTCAGCAGTGGACAGCGAAAAGCTGATTAATCGATCGTAGGGTAGGTGTAAAGAGATATTGAGACAAGTACATGTATTTCATTGCGCCTATTTCTCGCCTGATGTAAACACTTGAAGGCTCCGTTTTTTGGTAGACTAAGATTTTCTGCCTAATTTTGTAGGTCAATGGTCACTTTTGAGTAAATGAGTGTAGTTCATTTCATCGACGTTCTCACTTTATGGCGCTAGTTTTCACTGCAGAAATCGAGAGAGAGATTTGACAGTATAGAATAAAGATTGTTCGTTGCATTCACTTAAATTTATTTTGGTTGGTCAATTGTCGGGATAAATCTGCAGATATCGATGAAGTTCCTTTAATCGTTTGGGTAGTAAGTGAGTTGTCTCATGGTAATAGCTACCCCTAAAAACACTAGTACTTAAAGCGTTTTTATTTATTTTTTGTAAGTGTGGGTAGATTGCCAACCCTAAAAAGTAAGGAAAGTACTCTCATCATAAGATATATGGCAGCTTAGCCTTATAATAGTGGCGATGTTTTATTTTCTGTATGAAATTCTACTTCCTCAAATAATGTCATCCACGATGACGCGCTCTACTAATATTTAAGTGGGAATTTTGCAGGGTAAGGGTACATTAATTATTAGTTGTTGTATGTAAATACAATAACTGGTATTATGTGTATACTTATTGTATTAAAAAATTAGCAGATTATTGCACAATTAGATTGTAAACGATTAGGGAAGTTAGTTAGGCGCGTCATCATGAATAGCATGATCTATATTAATTCACTGTAATTACCTTTTCCTCGCGGTACGGTTTAAAATTCACTATCGATGAACAACGTTTGGAAATTATAAAATTTTACAACACAAGATAAAGAATTTATCAGCAAAACATCAAACGCGGCTGTAGTTTTCAGTGGAATTCAGTTGTTCATTCTTTCCTTATTCATGTCGCATTTCAGGCGCAGGCGCGTCAGTTTTCCTATAAAACTGATCATTATTCCTAATAAACAATGATTGTGACAATTGGTTTTAAAATCGATTGCAATTTTAACCAATATTATTGCCAAGTAGCGTAGGGTACACTCTACACATATATTAACTAGACTACGTTAATTAATTATCTAAGTACTATTGTAAAATCCCAAAGAATAAGTGTCATTACAAGTACATCACATCGAATAATGAGTAATTTTATCAGTTCATTCATTAGGTTTTCAAATACTACTTTACGGCCATACGAGTTCGTGTGGAGAGTAATAAGAATTGACCTAAGACGTAAACAAAATATCCACAATAATGTCATGCGTTGTTTTCTATATTATATATACCTATATTCATATTTTTAGTAAAACTTCCATATAATAATTTTGAAATATGAGTAACGACATGGTCACAACTAGTAAGTATTTAAACAATGGCTATTTAGTGAGGTTTATTATTAGTACTTTTTCCTTGGTTTTGATAGCGCTTCTGTGCTATTTACCTAAAGAGGGGCGAAAAGAACAGTCTTTAATAAAATTTAAACAACAACAAAATGAATAAAGTGTTTGCAATCTCATTCTTCTCTCTCATTTTGTTGGTAAGTAAATGTCAATGAATTGTGTCTTAGATTATAAATATTGTGCTGTATTTCTAACACATGACTATTATATTGTCGGTTATTATTAAATTTATGAAAAATTGTCTGTATGTTACTCTGAATCTTTGAGTATTTAACCAATACTCAAAGTTTTGAATACATTTTTAAACAATGATTTAAAATTTATTTTCAGCATATTGTTTTTAACAGTTCTTTATTGTTTTACGATATTAAACACCTGTATCACGATGTCTGAGTAGACGCTAATTGTCAAATATATTAGGGGGCAGTTTTAGCGAGTACCGATAAAGTTCCAGATAACTATTTGACATGTAATATATAATGCTATCTCACAAATAAATCAATTCCTAACCTGTCAACCCAAAAGTTGTAGTTTACATACATAGGTATCATCACGATTTTTTTCCTTTAAGGGGTGAGGTGTATCAAACCCACATTTTCCCAGCTATGTTAAGTCCCATGTAATAATGGGCGGGCCTATTGCCATTTATCGGACACATTTCCAGACTCCGGGCTGTTACTGAGTAGAAAAACCCAATATCACTGCCCGACTCGGGAATCGAACCCGAGACGTCAGCATTGCAGTCGTACTGTAATACGAGGCAGACACATACGTCCACATATTAATATTGCGAGTAAGTAGCTAACTCGGCTATGTAACGAATTATGTAGAGCATTCGGTGACGTCCATGACTATATCATACACTAAAAGTAACAGTTGCCTTTCGGCAGAACTCTGCGCAAAATAAAACAAAAATAACATAATAAATTACCACCAGCAAAACCGAAAAGAATTTACCTTTACCAATACTGATTACCAATTTTGGATTCGATGCCTAAATAAAATTAAATGTTGTTCTCGTAAATAATTATTTAGATAAGTTTCTAGCTAAGTTAGCTTCGTAATTAAAGCTTGCCAACTAACACGTAATCTTGATTTTTTTTTTTCAAAGCCACCTTAATTTGGATTATGTCGGTTAAGCGGTAGCTAAGGTTGGAAGGAAAGAACATATCCAGAATTTGATGTCCATTAAAAGCCATGCGTAGTTTTCTGTAAATAGTTAACGACCTTAATTTTTCTTCCTTTAATGATATGTCCTTTAATAACTTAGTCTCCTTTATTTTTCCAACTCAGATGTTTATGATTAAACCTACTTTTTCCAGACATTCACCTTTGCAAGCCCTGCTGTTTCCAAGCAATCCGTAGAACCTCCTCCGCATATAGCTGCAGAAGCATCCGTCGCGTCTAATCAAACCAACCAGCACACTTTCACAAATATGATCGTCGTACCCGATAACTGTCCACCAGGAACTCAAATGGCGGCAGATGGAGTGTGCCGCGAAGTATTCTAATAAACTTTTACATTGAATTTGTGTTTTTTTTTGTGATTAAATATGGGTAATAAATTGAATACGCACCAAGCTTTGCTGTTTTCTGGCAAACCAAGTTTAATTCGCCATTTCTAAATCGCGTAGAATTTAGGTACGCAGGCAAGCTGCATATCTCTTAACTCTATCATAAAATCGCCATAAACGAGTGTCATTACCAGAATGCAACATCGAATAATAAGTAATTAGTTCAGCTTATATTAAAACGAGACTTTCCATGGCCATGCGAGTCTATATTTAAACTTAATTTGCGCAAAAACAATTACATACAATTGGATGTCCATTAAAGCCCATGCGCAATTTGATTTAAAGTTACCCATATCTGACAAATTTTCCTCGAAATATATTTAGTGTGTAAACGTAATATTATGGTTACAGCAGGTATTTTTTATTAGTGGTTGAACAAGAATTTTTAACTTAACAATAGTTTTTGTGATTTCGAAGTAGGTGTCAAAAGAGGGCGAGGTTCCGCTGTATGATACGTAGCTTACTAATGAATATGGTCGTCGTAGCTGCTAACTGTCCAAATATAGCTCAAATGGCGCAAAACGGAGTGTTATATTCCATACCATACCATACCATACCAGACCTGAAGTATATACTGCCCACTGCTGACCATGAGCCTCTTCTACAACTGAGGGGGTTTAGGCCTTAGTCCACCACCCCGGCCTAGTGCGGGTTGGCAGACTTTATATGTCTTCCAACTTCTCAAGTATGCAGGTTTCCTCACGATATTTTCCTTCACTGTTAAAGCGAGTGATAATTTACAAAGAATACACACATAATATTTAAAAAAAGTCAGAGTCGCGTGCTCTTTGGTTTTGAACGTGCGGACATTCGTCTTGGCAGTCCATTTCACTCCAAACTAGGCTATTGCCCTTAACTAGGCGACGCGGGACGATGCCGATTTGATGACTAACCTTTACGATCTAATCTACTTAATATTGTGTGCTTTAAAGTTTTATTGTTATATTTATTAGGCGTTTATGTTTGTCAATAAATTGAATACGCCTTCAACCTTTGGCCTGTTATACAAACTGTGGGATCCACCTACGTACTGTTATACAGGACTTTGTAAATGGGTTTTTAAAAAATAAAAACACGAAATAATTTTAAAAGACAGCCGTCTAGCGTGAAGGATGGGAAGAGACTAGCGGGGACCAAGGGGGACCGGTATATATGATGTATGGGAGAGCTGAGTGGACAATAGGAAAGTGCAGGATAGGCAGGAAAGGGTGCATTATATAACTATAACACCTCCCTGGGGTGGACTAAACATCGGGGTTGAATTTCGATGTTTAGGGGATGAAGGATGTGGAAGTTATATTTTGGTTCTGATGCTAGGAGATGGGAGATTTTGATCATCAGAACGGGGTTTAAAGGTCTCCATGGGTATGATGCTTGGTTCGGGATCTGGTGTTGGATCTGTGGGTGGATTAACAGGGATAGGTAGGGAAAATGTTGGTGTAAGTTGGGATAGGCGGCTGTTCGATTTAATAAATTTAATGAACTTAAAACTAACAAATACAGAAATGATAATAACTAATATAATTGTTATAACGGAGTAATGAGTCCCGTATTTGATAATATTGGGTTGGTCCACAACCCTATCTGCGTCGTCAGATAGTGATTTTAATTTTAATTTAGTATCTGCGGTAAATATGTCGAAATCAATATTTTTTAATATCAAAGGGGGCTCATTACTTATTAATTTTTTAATCTTAGCTAAATTACAACATGAATCTTTTAGTATGTTGAAATCTGATCTGACTACAGTGACATTGATTTTTATGCTATTAAATTTTGGCAATAATTGCGTATTTCTACAATGTGCTACACAATTGTTTGGGACAGTCAATATCCCTGTACCCACAATATTGATATTGGTTATCCCTTGATTGGGACATTCTATGAATAGTTTGTTGTCCTGGGATTGCACATACAACCAATTATTATTAGATAGTGGTGTCCATAGATCTATATTTCCGTGGATGAAGTCAGTTTTACATTGCACTGGTAACGCACTTATTACGCTTGATATGATTTCACTCTCACAGCACGGATTTGCACTGGACGGGAACACTGTTGTCACGTCGCAGATGTATTCACGTGGATTTGTAGTTATGCATTCCCTCAGTGAGTCTAGAGTGCAGTACTCGGATCTGTCTTTGGTCATTGCTATGTATTTAGTGCTAGGTATTATAAAACTAAAAGAGTTTGGGTTTACATTATCATGAGGGGTAGGTAAAGCTATACTATGAAATAGGTCATACTCTCTAGGAGATACTAATGGTATCCTTAAAATAAAAACAATCTTGTTGCTTAGGCTATAACACATTACATTAGAAATATTTGATAGGCTATGAATATTGCCTAACGTTAAGCTGACAGGTAACTTAAGGTCTACAGGTAAGTATCTATAGTTATCAACAATTTCTTGGTATAACTGCACGGGTGGTAAAACCGCCGGGTGCAGGATGTTATGACTACATGATAGGATTGCATTTGTTATGTCTGCCAACTGGAAAGATAACGCAAGTAACGATGCTTCTAAAATGTTTAAGATTGAATTAATGTTAGATTTAATTAATAATTCATTAGATATTATTGTAATATTATTTAATCTGAATACGAAATTGTCGATAGCTTGATTGAGGCTGGCTTCATTAAGTTTTATTTTATGCAAAGTATCATTAAATTTTGATAGAACTGAACTTGTTACTAAGATATTTTCTTTCATTAATGAACCCAGTCTTTTTTCATTATTTTGAATATCTTGAATGGCGTTATCATACTTGATAGCGTCATCCTCGTCTAGAGTACCGAATATAATTTTAGACAAAGTACCAATACCACCTATAAGAGCGCTTCGTTTGGATCTTTTAGTTACTAGGTGAGAGATAGCAGAGTATTCGGAAACCATATCGTTATATCTTATAGTCAATGGTTCTAAAACATTATTACATTCTAAATCAATGGATGCTTTTATCTCGATTTGATTACAAGAGAAACGTATTGTGCCTAGCACAGAGTTAATATTTTGGATATGAGGTTCTATATGCGAAATATCGAAAGGAGTCACTACGTCTAGGTAACTTGCACGAATTTTGAGTTCGCCAATCGGATCGAAATATATGCCGGAGCTCGTGTTGATTTGTTGAACGAACTCTGGGTGACCATGGGCCAGTATGCTGCAAATAAAATATCATATATCTAATAAGTTATACTTAGATAAACGCGCTATGGCCTTATTTATTATACTTAACGAGAAGGAAAAAAAAATATTAATTATTATAAGGGACATAATAGAAAAGAGATTAAATGAACTAATATAAATCCATAGTTTCCGCTTACCCCTTTGGGATAGAGGCGTGATGTATGGATGCAATATAATATTATGAGAATCTAAACTAAGTTGCGGCAGGCGCGTCTCGGGCCTCCACATGTTTGACTTCGTCAAAATGATGTTTCACATGTCTCCTATTTATGAGTAGCGATAACGTGTGGTTACCGTGAACTTTGACGACCTTGTATGGACCTTTCCACACAGGCGATAAGGCCTTTCTTAGTCGAGGATGATTTTTTAGCATAACATAATCGCCGACTCGGTATGTTACGGGGCGAGTATGTGAATCATAATAAGTTTTTGAATTTGACTTAGATTTTTCAATGTATTCTATGGCTTTATCGCGAGCGTGTTTCATACGATGTTGTAACATCTTTACATACTCAGGGTAAGTTGTATTGGATGCATCATAGACGGAATCTGGTATGTGTGGCTTGTGCCCGAACAATAACTCGAAAGGTGAGTAATGTGTTGTTGAGTGTACAGTGGTGTTATATGCTAACATAGCTGTATATACGTATCGAGGCCAATTATCTTGGTTCTCGTTTACGTAGGGCTTTAGATATTCTTTAAGCGTGGAATGTGATCTTTCCAAAGCACCCTGTGTTTGTGGGTGATACGGAGTTGACCACAGCTGCTTGATCTTTAAGAACTCACAGGTTTTCTTAAAAAGGTCAGCTGTGAAGTTTGTACCCTGGTCTGTAAGTATGTGTTTAGGAATCCCGAATAGGGATATGAAATGTAAAAGGCATTCACATGACTCTTCAGCTGTATTATTGCGAAGAGGATAAGCTAATGAGAATTTTGTGAGATCGTCTTGCATGGTTAGGATGTATCTGAGTTTGGCTGTGCCGGATTCGGGTAAAGGACCTACTATATCTATGGATAATCTCTGGAATGGAGACGTCGAAGTAGAGGTTATCACCATAGGTGCCCTATTAACTTTACGTAGAGCTTTGTTTAATTGGCATGATTGGCATTTTTTAATGTAGTTATCTATGTCACTACGCATATTTTTCCAATAATATTTTTCTTTAATGCGATTCAGCATTCTAATGGAGCCAAGATGTCCCGCAATGGGCAGGTCGTGGTTATCTTTCAGAATTTTTGGAATTTCGCTCAATGAGGGATATATAATGTTGTCGTGATAGATATGTACCTTAATGTTAGTACCGTCGAACAGATAACAAAACATGTTGTATATTTTTATAAAGGAATGTTTATCGAATGGATTTTTGAAATCTGATGTACTTATCTCATTTGTTGTAGGATAAGACATGATTATTTCATCTCGCGTATACTTTAGGGACTTAAATATATCCGGATATGGGCAATCATCGAAATGATGTACTTTTGTGAAGAGAAACAGGTAAGTCTTATCTAAAATTTTCAGTGGTAAAAATGTGTGTAATGTTCTTTCTGATTTCAGGAATTCTTCCCGATCGGACTCCGGACAGTTTGCAAGGATTTCCTGGACATAGGGCATAGACTCATCCGTGTCTATTGAGGTAGGTATGATAATTAATTTCTGTGTTCCTTTAAGCAGGTTTTCATTGTGTTCTACAATGCAGGTGTCATATTGCTTTGTGGATGACTTGAGGAATTTGGTATAGGTTTCATCGTGTAAAGGTAAGTTTTCAGGTATTGGACAAGGCGTTTCCGGGCGAGATGAACTGGGTAAGGTTTCAGGATTTTGCCAACTGGTGGAAGGCTGAGGTTCCGGTTCGGATTCATGGAGAGGTAAGTTACGAATTTTATTTTCATTTTCAGGGACATTGGAGGAAGAAGTGTAATTGGCTTTCGGTGACGAAAGAATATCATTCAAGGTTATTAAATCTGACGGGCTTAAAGCTGATAGTTCGTTGGGGTCAAAAGATGGTGAGATTAATGAATCTATAAGATCTCCATCTAGGTCGTGGTTTGGATTTTCCGCTAGGACATTAGATGGCGGAGATAAGGATGGAAAAGGATTTTGCAAAGATTGACTTGGATCATTATTTTCAGGGAAAATAGGATTCACTGGATGTCTGGAGAGAGCGTCGGCGGCGGAATTCAATTTTCCTTTGCGATAAACTATTTCGTAATCGTATTCCTCTAGTTTCAGCCTCCATCTTTGGAGTTTGCTACTGGGGTCTTTGTGGTTGAACAACCATTTTAAGGGCCTATGGTCGGTGACTATAACAAACTTGCGCCCATAGAGATAGGGGCGAAAAGTTTTGCAACCGTATAATATTGCTAATAGCTCCTTTTCGGTTGTGCTATAATTGGATTCACTTTTGTTAAGTGTTCGAGAAGCGAAAGCTACTGGTTGATCTTTTCCAATAGATCCTTGTGAAAGGACCGCGCCGACGGCATAATTTGAAGCATCACAGGTGAGGATAAATGGTTGGGAAAAATTTGGATAAATAAGTAATGGTGCAGATGTTAGCCTGTTTTTTAACGTTTCGAAAGCAAGTTGTTGTTGGTTTTCCCAATTAAACGATATATCCTTTTTCAGGAGATTGGTGAGGGGTTTCGCGACTTTGGAGAAGTCGGGAATAAAACGACGATAGTAAGAGACAAGGCCTAAAAAGGATTTTATATCCTTGGGGGTTTTTGGAATTGGAAATGCGGTAACGGCCTTGATTTTTTCGGGATTTGGTTTAACACCTTGTTCGGTAATTATATGTCCGAGATAACACACTTCGTGTCTGAGGAATTCGCACTTGTCTGGCTGGAGTTTGAGATTAAAATCTCGAATTCTTTGAAAAATTGCTTCTAGATTAGAAATGCTGGATTTAAGGTCATAGCCATAACACACTACATCGTCCAGATAGACGAAGCAGCGAATGCCTTGAAGACCAGACAAGACAGAGTTCATGAGTCTCTGGAATGTTGAGGGGGCATTTTTGAGCCCGAACGGCATTCTTAGAAATTGGTAATGTCCTTCAGGAACGGTGAAAGCTGTTTTAGGTTTATCGGCTTCGTTTAATTCAATTTGATGGAATCCCGATGCTAAGTCTAAGGTGGAGAAATATTTACTATTCCCGAGTTGGTCTAAGATTTCAGTAATCTGAGGGATAGGGTAAGTGTCGCCGATTGTTATATCGTTCAGCTTCCGATAATCGATCACCACTCGCCACTTTTGTACATTGGAAGCGTCAAGTTTCTTAGGGACAACCCATATGGGTGATGACCAAGGGGAATCGGAGGGTTCAATTATGTTTTGCTCTAGCATTTTATCTATTTGCTTGCGAACTTCGGTTTTATGGACTTCTGGGAATCTATATGATTTGGTATGTATCGGAATTTCTGTTGTAGTTTTAATTTCATGTTTGAGGGCGTTTGTGTGAGTAAGGCTTTCTCCTGGAAGATGGAAAATATCGGAAAAATCAGAACATAATTGTAATAGAACATCTCTTTCTTCATCATTGAGGTGCGAGGTGCGAAGTTGTCGCAATACTTCTTCAGTGCGTTTAAAACTGTTTGTTGAATTGCTTATATGATTTATAGTACCGGAAGGGTAGTTTTTAAATTGTACAGACTCGATAGGATCAAGCTTCAGATTTAAGTTTGATTTTAAATTCATAGCTTTTTCTGAAGTGTTAAGAACGGAAATATTAATTCTGTTATTCTCCTTAACTCGCACGAGACAATTCGCGATTAATAGATGTTCGGACAAATTTTGGTCTAGAATTAACCCTTCTTTAATTTCGGGGTTGGACACAGAACATTCTATTACAGTTTCTGTTCTAGCGGGGATTATATAAGCAGGATCATGAAAATGTAGTTTTAAGGATGATTTCCCGATATAAAGTAAATCGTTAGTATAATTTATACTACACCCTAAGGCGTTGAGCATATCGGAGCCTATAATTCCATCATAGGGTAGGTGTACGATGTCAATGACATGGAATTTGTGTGATATTGTGGATTTCGGAATATGTAATTTAAGTTGGAAATGGCCGCGGGTACAAATAGGTTCTTCTGTTGAATCAATACCTTTTAATTGGATAAATTCTTTTATAAGTTTGGGATGTTTCTCTATACATGAGTATTTTAATAGGCTGACAGAAGACCCTGAGTCTACTAATAAGGACAATGGGATATCGGATATAGAGGATTGAATAAGAACATGAGGCAACAATGTTTTTGCAGGATTACTCGTTATTTCATAAACGTTTGGATTTGAAGGATTTTGCAGACCAACCTTGTTATGCTGCTGCTTGGATACAATTGGATCACTATGAATTTGGGGCTGGTTACCCTGTTTGTTAGTGGATTTGGATGCAGAGAGAGAATCACTATGAGTTTGGGGCTGGTTACCCTGTTTGTTAGTGATTCTGGATATAGGATTAGGGACACTATAAGTTTGGGGCTGGTTACCCTGTTTGTTAGTGTACCTGGATTTAGAGATAGGACCACTATAAGTTTGGGGCTGGTTACCCTGTTTGTTAGTGGATTTGGATACAGAGAGAGAATCACTATGAGTTTGGGGCTGGTTACCCTGTTTGTTAGTGATTCCGGATATAGGATTAGGGACACTATAAGTTTGGGGCTGGTTACCCTGTTTGTTAGTGTACCTGGATTTAGAGATAGGACCACTATAGGTTTGGGGCTGGTTACCCTGTTTGTTAGTGGACCTGGATACAGTGGATTTTGGAACATAGTTTGAAATGCCGATTTTTGGCGCATGAAGTCCCGCACGGCATTGGGACGAGACGTTTATTCGTTTTTTGAATCTGCGTCAACAGTGTCGTAACCTTCGGCGATGTCCATTGGATACTCGTTACCATCAGGTGTCGTAGTATCGCCAGCAATGAAATGGACGCGTTGAGGTATCCTTGATTGACCTTGGTTGAAATTCTTAAAACGATTGTTATTAAATTCTCTTCTTCGACACTGTTCTAGGCTATGGCCTGGAAGTTTGCAATATCTACAAACTACTAAGGAATTATTAGACTCGTAAGGTCGACTTGGATTAAAATTCGAGCGACTTGGATTTGGATTAAAATTGGGATAAGAATTGCGTCGCATAGGTTGAGTATTTTGTTTTGGAATATTTGGCCTGTATAATTGTCGTGGATGTTGCACGCTAGACGGTCCCTGATTCTGTTTAGATAGGGATATTTGAATTTTTTCTTCGGAGATTGCCATATTAATGGCTTCATTTAATGTTTTAGAGGATTTGCACCTAACGATATTAGAAATGCGGGGCATCAACCCCTTTTGGAAGTGATGGAGGGCTAGTTCCTCCATGGCTGCTGTACGACCAATCATTTCTCGATTTTTATTGCCATGTGTGATAGATATTTCGGTTAATAGCTGTGAGAGACAAGTTTCTATTCGCAATGCATATTGGCTCACAGTCTCGTTAATTTGTTGTTTGCACTCTTGTAATTCTGTGATCAGATGAGCATAGTGTTTCCTTTCGCTGAACTGTGTTTTAAGAAAATCTTTCAGCTGTTGCCAGTTATAAAATTCTTTAATAGAGCAAGCGGTTTCAGCTTTGCCTTCTAACCGGCAAATAATGTATTTAAAAATGATGTCTTTTTGAAGATCAGATGCCAATTCATAAGCATTGTTACAATTAACGAGAAATGAATTTAATTTTTCTCTGGACCCATCGTAGGGTTTTATAAATTTTAAAAGGGTTGATAGATCTATTTCAGGTTTTTGTGGCACAATTTTCTTTTTAGAATTCGACCTCGTAGTGGGTCCTTGAGGAGGAGGACAGTAAACTTCCTCTTCTGTATTAATTACCGCGATTTCGGGGGTTTCAAATTTTGGGCTCTGTGATCTCTCAGCCATTGTGGAATTATAATACTATCAATAATTTGTACAATTGGACAATACACAGTGTAGAAATTGTAAACACAAGAAACAATTATAGTATAGCAATGACCAAAATCCGAATTTAAAAATTACTCACTGGAATGCTGAGAGGATGATTGCGATGAACATAATTCTTCCTTGGAGTCTCTCTGGATTTACTTGCTAGCGCGCAAGGAGTCGTCTAATCAGGAACACAGGATCGCAGGAGATTGGCTGCTGGCTGGTTTTTGTACAGCACGAACAGTCGCAGTGATGGCTTCCTTGCAGGTTACACAATAATTCGGAGTGGGCCGGCTCGAACTTGTACACTTTTTCACTGCACTTTTGTCCGAATGGTTACTGCCGCAGTTATTGTTGAAGACGTCCGGGGATTCTTTTAAGAAATCCCTTTACGCTGCCACCAAATGTTATACAGGACTTTGTAAATGGGTTTTTAAAAAATAAAAACACGAAATAATTTTAAAAGACAGCCGTCTAGCGTGAAGGATGGGAAGAGACTAGCGGGGACCAAGGGGGACCGGTATATATGATGTATGGGAGAGCTGAGTGGACAATAGGAAAGTGCAGGATAGGCAGGAAAGGGTGCATTATATAACTATAACAGTACCCACATATCGCCGCCAAAGCATTCCAACTTGGTACGACGGGTGCGGTCTCACACTACATGCATGGAGCACGAGAAGCGACGGCGGAACAGCGAACGACGGAATACCAAGCTCACCGGCGTCGGTCTCGTGGTACGTCTAGTCGCCGGCGCACGGAGGCGCGCATATTTATAGTGTGCGAGCGAGCACGCTGTGCGTGCGAGGGAGATGGACTGCCCCCCTTTCACTAATCGGTTGGGGCGATTGTATAAATATAGGGACCTTTGGCAATAAATGATGCATTCCGTTCCGAGCAGCCGACTCGAGCGGACCTTTTGTTTGTCGCAGTACCTGCTGCGACATTCCATTGTTCCGTCCGAGTACCTGCTCGGTGCGTTCCGTAGCGACCTCGCTACAGCCAAGGCCAAACAGGTAGCAAAGGGGCAACCCTTTGCTATTTTGTTAGCCTATTTCGGGCCAAGCCGCGTCCTTTTCAGGACAGGGTTTCGCCCAATTTGTTTCTAATCGACGTTTGGCCCCTTCAGGGTATTGGCTCGGCGGAAACCTAACGGTGTCAACAAGCCGAGTCGCGTCACCGGCAACGCGCTACGCCCCTTCAGGGCAAGGCAAAGCCGACGGGTACGGATCCGGAGGCTGCGGAGGCACACCGCAGTCTCTCCCGTACATCACCTTCCCAACCCTACCCTTTCCTTAAAATCCATCCCGTGTATCGGTTGAGCGTGCGGCCTCCGGCCAATACCGCTTACGGTACACGGACTGTTAGGAACCCTTTTGCACATTAAGATTGGCAAAAGGGATACAAGCTTAGGGCACACCCTAATTTAAGTACACCCCCCCTCGCCTATACCCGGCGAGGAGGGTCACGCACTACCTCACCCCCGGGCACTCCCACCCGGGGACTTAGTCTACCGCGACCGCGACCCGCGATCCGCGACCGAACGTTTGTGCGACAGCCGGCCTGGTTTCTTTGTGTGTTCTTTCCCAGGCGGAACGCACCCGGAGCATAGGGAACACACACGCGGTCCCTTAAGCAAATCAGCCATGGACGTGGACCCAGCCTCTAAAATGGCAGGTTCCACGTCCACGGAACCCCTAACTGACCCCGTAGTATCGGGTATCCCGCTCTCGCAGCTCAAAACTGCGTTGAGAGCCCTGATAGTCACTGACGGTGGCTTCAGGGACTACATGTCCACGTTGCTACACAACGTGAGGGAGCAACTTTCGGAAACTCCAACTCCGTCGGGATCGTCTAGGGCCCCGGTCGCCAAACCAGCGGCCGGGACCGCGGACGGTTCCGACGAAGCCATGGAGACCGTTTCGGGCTCCCTAAAACGCCCCGTGCCGTCTTCCTCTTCCTCCTGCGACTCGCAGGCGGAAACCTCGTCGTCGGAACTCGACGACGAAGGCTTCACGACTGTGAAGCGCGGGAGAAAGAAGAAGAAGGCCGTGACCCCAAACCCGGACAGCATTGTCCCTACCCCCGCGCCTTCAGCGCCTACCAAAGTGCAGTCGAGCTCCGCGAATCCCGCGGGTTCGTCGTCGTCGCCGCCACCATCCCACCCATCCCAACCGCAAAACCCGAGGGGGCCTAAAAAACCTCCAAGGGTAAACATGCAACTCCCGCCGGGCAAAACCATGCAGGCCCTCTTCAAAGAGCTGGAAAACCAGCACATTTCAATTCCCACGAACTCGTGGAACGGGAGCCAGCAGCTCCTCTCCCTTCAGCCCGGCTCTATCTCGGATCATAGAGCACTTACAAAGTACCTCGATTCGAGGAATTATTATTACTACACCTTTTCTCTCCCGGATGAACGTCGCTTTCGCTACGTCATCCGTGGCATTCCGACCCAAATGTCGACCAATGAGGTCAGAGAAGGCCTCCAGGCCAAAGGCATCAACGCCTTAGAGGTGCACCGTATGCACCGCCAATCCCGCGCTTCTCAGCCTGGCGCTGAATACGAGATGGTGTTAGCCATCCTCGAGACCCCCGCGGACGTCAAACGTCTTTACGAAATTAGGGACATTTCGGGGCTAGGCGGCTTCACCGTCGAGTCCCCTCACAAGAAGGGCCAAATAGGGCAGTGTCACAACTGCCAAAAGTACGGCCACAGCTCTCGTGGCTGCCGCCTCCCCGCCAGGTGCGTTAAGTGCCTCGGCGAACACGGCACATCTGCGTGCCCTCGTCCTAAGGACCGTTCCCAATGCACGGAGCCGCCTTCGTGCACAAACTGCCGGCAATCGGGCCACCCCGCCAATTACCGCGGATGCCCCAAAGCCCCCAAAAAGACCATGAGAGCTCCTAAAGCTCCAAAGGCACCCGCCCCTCAGGCACCCCAGACCAACTTCAGACTGGCACCTACGCCGGTTCAAAATGCATGGTTCCCTACCACGCCCCGCAACGACCCACGTCTCCAGGCCCGTGGCGGAGTCATTCCCGCCACCCCGGCCGCAACCACAACCAAACCCACTCCCGTTCCCAAACCCATCCCTTCGGCCTCCACGGCTCCTGCCCCGCAGGTGGCCAAGCCGAAAAAACCGGTGGCGACGACCTCACCCGCCCCCCCTACATCATCCTCTGCGCATAACGCAAAAGTCGAGTTCCTTCTGAACTCGTCTGAGCTGATGACTCTCACAGCTCAGATGGCCGACCTTGTGGCCCGTAGCGAATCCCTCGATCGCCCCGACGTTGATCTGGTCAACGAAATCCTCCGCATCCAGACGCGGAGGTACCAGATCACCGTAGGCGTCCTTTTTTCGTCATCATAAATGGCGCAACCAACAATTCTTAATCCCTCTATGCGGACCAAACCCCGCTCCCTCAGAGTGGGGTTTTTCAACATTGACGGTATTCATGGCCAACGAGCCGAAATTTCTGATTTTGTCCGCGAAAACAAATTAGACGTTTTCCTCCTCCAGGAAACGTTCCTCAAACCATCTCACCGCAATCCCAACATCCCCAATTTCAATCTGGTACGTAATGATCGTACCAGTGGCCCTCTTGGAGGCACTCTCATTTATTTCAAAAGGTCCCTGCACTGCATACCCCTTGACCCACCTGCTAACTTGAGGAACATCGAGGCTTCAGTCTGTAGGCTAGCCATGACAGGACATCCGCCGATCACCATCATATCGGCCTACCTCTCGCCCACTAAGGAGCTTCACTCCCATGAACTAGATACCCTATTTGCGATGGGGGACTCCGTCATTGTGGCGGGAGACCTCAACGCCAAGAACACTCTCTGGGGCTGTCTCTACACCAACGCTAGAGGCACCGCGCTAGAGAGTTGTCTTGAAACCATAGACATGAGCATTCTGGTTCCTTCTGAACCAACCCACTACAGTACAAACGACAACTACCGACCTGACATACTCGACATAGCGCTCGTAAGGAACGTAAGCCTACGCGTACGTTCCATGCAGGTGCTACAAGAGTTAGACTCTGACCACAGACCTGTGATCCTAGACTTAGCCCCCCAACACGGCCCAACAGACACAGGTCCTAATGTTCCGATGAAGGTGAAAACGAATTGGCGCCTCCTTGGCACCAAACTCGCGGACACCTCATCCCCAGATCTCTCCGCGATCCCGACCAACATCGTGACTCCTGAAGAGACGACAGGCGCGATACGCTCCTTCACGAACCACCTCCAGAACGTCTTGAGCGAAAGCTCCGAGAAGGTGCCAGAGACTGTTCACAGTCACTGGCAAATTCCCGACGACGTTCGGTGGTGGGTGAGGTTGCGTAACGCAACGCTCAGAGCCTGCGCGACGAATCCCATTCCGGAACGACGACATCTTGCGCGCTACCTCCAACGCGAGGTCAAGCGTCGCATAAAGGATGTCGTCGATTCGAGATGGGAAACCCGCTTAGCCGAGATCGAACCGACACATCAGGCCTTCTGGCACCTGTGTCGTTCCTTCAGGAGAAACGATGTGGCCTCCATGCCTCCGCTCAATCGTCCGAATCAACGCCCGGCGTTTGATGACGACGAGAAAGCGGAGCTTCTGGCAGACAGCCTGGAGTCTCAATGTTCTCTCTCATCCGTACCCGTAGACCCCGACGATCTTGTTGCGGTTAATTCATTTGTCGAAAGTAGGAACGCGGTCCGGCCACCGCCGATCTCTCGCGACCAAAACGACGACGATATTATAAACCTCGACCCGGACGTCGACCCGCCGCCCGATCCCCTTGCGCCGGTGACGATCGAAGAAGTCATCGCTCTGATCAAGGCACTCAAACGTAGGAAAGCCCCCGGGGGCGACAGGATCCCCACTCGTATGATTAAGATGCTCCCGGAGCATCTAGTTATCAAGCTCACCGCGATTTTCAATGCCGCCTTTCAAAACTGCCTCTTCCCAGAGATCTGGAAGGAGGCGGTGGTGATAGGCATTCACAAACCGGGTAAACCCGCATCCGAACCGTCCTCCTATAGGCCAATCAGTCTGCTTAGCACGCTAGGCAAAATGTATGAGCGGATCGTCCTCGACCGCCTCCAAATAGTCGCTCTCAACAACCATCTGATCCCTCCGGAGCAGTTTGGTTTCCGTCCCAAACACAATTGCGTAAATCAGGTGCTCCGCATCACGGAGCACGTTCACGAACAATTCTTTAAAGGAATGCCTACTGGCGCCCTCTTCTTCGATATTGAAAAAGCTTTCGACAGAGTGTGGCACAACGGCTTGCTTTTCAAGCTGTACACTCTCAACGTGCCCACACAGCTCGTGCACATCATACGAGACTTCCTGTCGAATCGCGGATTCAAATATCGAGTGGAGGGAACCCTCTCTTCGCGGCACACGATCACGGCCGGAGTCCCGCAAGGCTCCGCGCTTTCCCCATTTCTTTTCTCGCTGTACACTAGCGATATCCCAAGACCCAAAAATGCCCATCTGGCCCTCTTCGCGGACGATACCGCAATCTACGCTTCACGTAGAGACCCCGACGATGTGGTGCGCACTTTGCAAGCCGCCGCCGACGAACTCGGTGCGTGGTTCCGCAAATGGCGAATCACCGTCAACCCCACTAAAAGTCAGGCAATCCTGTTCACTTTGAAGAGGAGAATTCATATACCCAATTACCAAGTCCGCATGTCCAACCAGGTTATTCCCTGGACGGAGAAAGCCAAATATTTAGGAGTAACCCTTGATCAGAGGTTGACCTTCGTCCCACACGTAAACGCGGTACGCGCGCGAGCCGCATTCGCGGTGAGCCAGTTGCACTGGCTCACAAATAGAAAAAGTAAAATGTCCGTCCGCAACAAGATTAGGATATATACGACATGCATTAGGCCGATTATGACGTACGCATCACCCGTATTCGCCCACATACCGCCTGCTCGACTTAAGCGTATGCAGGTCCTGCAAAATAAGTTTCTACGACACGCTCTTGGTGCCCCGTGGTACGTTCGCAATCGCAACCTCCACGTGGACACCAATATGCCGACCATCAGGCATTTCATGCAAAAGGCCAGCAAACGCTACTTCGAGCGAGCGGAAAAACACCCAAATACGCTTATCCGTAAAGCGTCGATATACACTCCATTCGACCGCGCTAAATGGAGACGGCCGCGCTCTTTTCTGACCGACCCAGAGGACGATATAACTCTGGCCATCCGCCATAAGCACGAGTTCCTAAAACTCATACACTCTACAAGACCGCAGTTCCGTCCTCGCCGCCGAGGACCTCGCCGCGCCCCCCGTCACCCTGACCTCTCGTAGCAGTTCCGGCCCGCGTGCCGATGACTACGATCAACACGACAAATAGGATTAGGGAACAAAACCAATCTCCCCAAACGATGATGTCTTGTCCTCTCTCAGTGGCCGCCCTGAGCCGAGGTTCGTGACCCGTTAGTGGGTCGCCCTCAGCGTGGTCGCCTAAATTCCAAGGGTTACGAGCGCCTTCTGCGTTCACCCGAAAGTCCGGTGTGGCCAGAAAAGCCGACTCGCGTCAGGCTACTGGCCGATAGGTCCGTGTTAAAAAAAAAAAAAAAAAAAAAAAAAACAATAAATGATGAGTATCAATCTGAGCGTCGTGTTTAATTTACTCTGTTGGCTACCACATTACCTTGACCCCTACATCTGGTGACCCCGACGTGATGGAGAAGCCCGAAGCAAACAATGAAACGAAGCTTGAACTCGACGTGGCCGCTGTTTCCATACAGTCCAGACTTCTACCCTTCTGGAGAGAAATTCCTCGAGCATGGTTCGTGCAATTCGAAGCCGTCGTCGACCCGCTGAAGACCTCAGATGATCAAAAATATCGCTACGTGTTGCAACAGCTACAGGCAACGGACCTCCAGCACCTCACGGACATTCTTTACAACCCACCCGCAAATGACAAATATAATACGTTGAAGAATCGCTTATTGACCGCGTACGAAGATTCGGACGTCAGAAACTTCCAGAAACTCACAAGTGGCTTGGAGTTGGGTGATCAAAAACCCACTCAGTTGCTGCGCAAGATGCGAGAGCTGGGCAGAGGAATGATTACGGACGGAGGACTGCGAATAGAGTGGCTGAAGCATCTACCCGCCCAGGTACGAGTTGTGCTCTCGGTCAACACTGAGTCATCGCTTGAGACACTGGCTGCCATGGCCGATAAGATGGTAGAATATTCAGAACCTGCCACAGCAAACATTCAAGCGGTATCAAAGGAAAACAGTGACCTGGGAGTACCCACACAATTAGAAATGTTAGTGAAACAAGTCGAAAAGCTAACTCTGGAGATGGCTGAGCTCCGTGGCCGGTCCATGCAGCGCTGCTCACGCAATAGATGCCGTGATCGTTCACATTCGAGACCTCGCAAACGCAGCAAGTCGACCGCCAAACCAGGTGATCCAACATGGGAGTGCCGATTCCACTACCGCTTCGGTGACAAGGCCAGACGCTGCGAATCGCCGTGTTGTAGAAGACAGAAGCCGTTAAACTAGACCAGACATCGAATGTGGCGGGCGTCGATGTCCCCAGTACCACAAACCGCCTATGTGTCTACGATCGCGACACCAGAGAACGTTTCCTCGTGGACACTGGCGCCGAAATATCGGTATTAACTGCTACTGGCAACAGGAAAATGAATACTATGAGCGACTACAGACTGTACGCAGCTAACAACACACCCATCAAAACATACGGCGAGAAGAAGCTTAGGCTCAATTTAGGCCTTCGCCGCAATTTGTCATGGACGTTCGTCATCGCTGACGTCAGAGTGATGACCGTCTTCTGCGCGTATGCGGCGACTACAGAAGATTGAACGCCGTCACCCTACCCGACCGTTACCCGATACCTCGAATACAAGATTTTACGTACCAATTGCACGACATGAAAATATTTTCCAAGCTGGATATAAGGATGGCGTACTACTGGATCCCGATTGCCAAAGAAGACGCACAGAAAACAGCGATAACTACTCCATTCGGCCTGTTTGAATTCAAATGCATGACATTCGGATTACGCAACGCTAGCCAAACATTTCAAAGATTTATGCACGAGGTTCTACGAGGCATAGACAACTGTTTCTGTTTTGTCGATGACATCCTATTATATTCAAAGGACGAAGAGAGCCACAAAAATCTATTACGGCAAGTCCTAGAACGCCTCGACAACTACGGCATCACTTTAAAAATCGAAAAGTGCGAGTTTGGCAAAGAAGAAATAAATTTCCTCGGCTACAACGTGTCTGTAGATGGCATAAAACCTACCGATGAGCGTGTCAAGGCCATATCGAACTACCCGAAACCAAAGACGATCGCCGAGTTACGTCGTTTCCTGGGCATGATCAATTTCTACCGCAGCTGTTTGTCACATCAAGCGGAACTACAAACAGAGCTTAACAAATTTTTGCACAACAGAAAACGCAACGACAAGTGTCCGATAGAGTGGAACGCGCAAGCCGATGAAGCTTTCGAAAAGTGCCGACAAAGCATTTTGGAAGCCACGACCTTGGTGCATCCAGTCATCGGTGCCCCACTGGCCATAATGACAGACGCATCTGACTGCAGCCTCGGTGCAGTTTTACAACAGAAAGTGTGTGGTGTCTGGAAGCCTCTCGCGTATTTTTCCAAGACGATGAGCGCAACACAACGACGTTACAGCGTCTATGATCGCGAGCTACTAGCTATTTACACAGCGGTTAAACATTTCCGACGACTTATAGAAGGCTGCGAAGTAACCATATTCACCGATCATAAACCGCTAGTTCACGCGCTCAAACGACCTCCAAGCAGTTCCGACACGCCAAAGAGAGAGAGACAGCTACACTTCATCAGCCAATTTTGTGGAAAAATAGAGTACGTACGTGGCGAGGAAAATGCAGTGGCAGACGCTTTGTCCCGCGTCGAGGAAATACAATGTCCTTCCCCCATTGATTACGAGAAGCTATCTCATCATCAGCGCAGCGATCAAGAACTAGAGGAACTCAGAAAGCAAACAAATTTGAACTTCAGTGACGTCACCGAGCCAGGAATCAGTCAACCAATCACATGCGAGATGTCCACTGGCAAGCAGCGACCATATCTGCCGCCAATGTATCGTTTTGTTGCATTCAAAGCACAACACGATTTGTGTCACCCGGGTGTCAGGGCCACACGGAAGCAGATCACTGAAACAATCGAGGACTCAATAGAACATGGTTCCAGACAATCTAACCAGCCCTATGTCACCAGATCCGGGAGAGTGGTAAAACCAAATGTACGCTTCGCTTGAGGGGGAGTGATGTGGGATCCACCTACGTACCCACATATCGCCGCCAAAGCATTCCAACTTGGTACGACGGGTGCGGTCTCACACTACATGCATGGAGCACGAGAAGCGACGGCGGAACAGCGAACGACGGAATACCAAGCTCACCGGCGTCGGTCTCGTGGTACGTCTAGTCGCCGGCGCACGGAGGCGCGCATATTTATAGTGTGCGAGCGAGCACGCTGTGCGTGCGAGGGAGATGGACTGCCCCCCTTTCACTAATCGGTTGGGGCGATTGTATAAATATAGGGACCTTTGGCAATAAATGACATTCCGTTCTGAGCAGCCGACTCGAGCGGACCTTTTGTTTGTCGCAGTACCTGCTGCGACATTCCATTGTTCCGTCCGAGTACCTGCTCGGTGCGTTCCGTAGCGACCTCGCTACAGTCAAGGCCAAACAGGTAGCAAAGGGGCAACCCTTTGCTATTTTGTTAGCCTATTTCGGGCCAAGCCGCGTCCTTTTCAGGACAGGGTTTAGCCCAATTTGTTTCTTATCGACGTTTGGCCCCTTCAGGGCGTTGGCTCGGCGGAAACCTAACGGTGATAACAAGCCGAGTCGCGTCACCGGCAACGCGCTGCGCCCCTTCAGGGCAAGGCAAAGCCGACGGGTACGGATCCGGAGGCTGCGGAGGCACACCGCAGTCTCTCCCGTGCATCACCTTCCCAACCCTACCCTTTCCTTAATATCCATCCCGTGTATCGGTTGAGCGTGCGGCCTCCGGCCAATACCGTTTACGGTACACGGACTGTTAGGAACCCTTTTGCACAATAAGACTGGCAAAAGGGATACAAGCTTAGGGCACACCTAATTTTAAGTACACCCCCCCTCGCCTATACCCGGCGGGGAGGGACACGCACTCACTCACCCCCGGGCGTTCCTACCCGGGGACTTAGTTCACCGCGTCCCACACCGCGTCGCGATCCGCGCTCGTTTCGTTTTGTGTGAACCCGCCTGGTTTCTTCTGTGTGTTCTTTACAGGCGGTGCACACCCGGGGTTAGTGAACACACACGCGGCCCCCAAATCATTTTTTACCATAGGCTCGGACTCAGCCGCCAATATGGCTGATTCCGGGCCGATGGATTTGGCTCCCGAGCGGCCTGTCGTCGCCGCTCAAACCATTAGCGCTCCCCTCACCGTGCCCATTATCTCAAAGGAGGAGATAATGAACATGGTAAGGGAGATGTTCCGGTCGGACAACGCGGTCCGACAAGAAATTATTTCTATGGCTAGGGAAGCCAGGGAACCGTCTGCGTCCTCAGACGCCTCGGAGTCGTCCGAGGCTACGACCTCGACAGAGACCACCGAAACCTCGGGCGGCTCCGCGGAGTCTGAAGAGGAAATGGACACGTCCCCCAGCCAACCCGAAGCCACTAACAACCCTAAAAAACGGCCGATCTCGGCCTCTTCCTCCGCCTGTGAATCCGGGGAGGAGTCGTCCTCGTCGGAACGCGACGAGGACGGCTTCACCACGGTGAAAAACAGCCGGAGGAAGAAGCAGAGAAGCGTCGCCGCTCCCGCACCAGCCTCCCCATCCGCGCCTTCTGCGCCTTCCGCGCCTTCAGCGCCAACCGCGTCCGCGTCTGCGTCGACGCCGCCACCGCCGCCGACTCAACCAAAGGGGCCTAAAAAACCCCCGAGGTTGAACCTCCAAATCCCCTCAAATATGTCCATTCGGGACATATTTGACGAACTGCGCAAACAGCACATATCCATCTCCTCTAACTCGTGGAATAAGATCCACAAGCTTCTTGCCCTGCAGCCCGCCTCAATCGCGGACCACAGGGCGCTGACCAAATTTTTAGATGCCAAGAAATGGCACTATTTCACTTACTCCTTGCCTGACGAGCGGCGCTTCCGCTACGTCATTCGCGGTATCCCAGTCCAAATGTCGACTCTCGAGGTCAAAGAAGGCCTTGAAGAGAAAGGCATAGTCACCTTAGAAGTGCACAGGATGCACAGACAGTCCCGCGCCTCCCGGCCGGGAATTCAATACGAGATGGTTCTCGCCGGAGAGGTTCTCGCAGAAATACGGCCACAATTCTCGTGGCTGTCGCCTCCCCGCCAGGTGCGTCAAGTGCCTCGGCGAACACGGCACATCCGAGTGCCCCCGTCCAAAGGACCGCTCTCAGTGCACGGAGCCGCCTTCGTGCACCAACTGCCGGCAAACCGGCCATCCAGCGAATTATCGCGGATGCCCTCGCGCCCCCAAAAGAGTTGCCAAAGCTCCTAAAGCTGCGGCTCCCTCGGCCCCTCAGGCCACCACATTCAAACTGGCACCTGCGCCAGTGCGCAACCCGTGGTTTCCTCCCACGGCGCGCGCTGAACCCATTTCACAGGCCCCCAGCGGAGTCACTCCCGCTGCCCCGGCCTCTACTCGACCCTCTCCTCCCCCAGCTGCGGCTCCTTCTTCAAAGGCAGCCCAGCCCAAACCCAAACCCAAACCCACCACCCCTCCCACCCCTTCTCAGTCGGCGACGGTGGCGGCGAAGGCAAGCGACGCCTCTTCCTCAGTCGCCTCACTATTAGGCTCCCCGGAGATAATGATTCTCCACGGGAAACTTTTCGAACGTTCTCGTCTACTCACCCGTACGGGAGTAGAAGACCCCCTTTTAATCGCTGAGATCGCTCTGATCCAGCAACAAATCTTCGAGGCTACAGTTAACGCTGTGCGTCTCCCCTTTTTAATTTCATAAATGGCTACCAACGCCAGACAACTCCCCCAGCGGACAAAACCTCGCTCCCTCAGAGTGGGGTTTTTCAATTGTAACGGCATTCGGGACCAAAAAGCCGAAATTTCTTCTTTTGTCCGCGACAACCAAATTGACGTTTTCCTCATCCAGGAAACGTTCCTTAAGCCCTCTCACCGCGATCCCAACATCCCAAACTTCAAACTGGTGCGAAATGATCGTACCAGTGGCCGTTTAGGAGGCACTCTCATTTATTACAAAAGGTCCCTTCATTGTATTCCATTAGAATCACCGATAAGCTTGAGCAACATTGAGGCTTCGGTCTGCAGGCTAGCCATGACCGGACACCCGCCGATCACCATCATATCGGCCTATCTCTCGCCCACTAAGGAGCTTCACTCCAACGAACTCGAAACCCTATTTGATCTGGGGGATTCCGTCATTTTGGCGGGAGACCTCAATGCCAAGAACACTCTCTGGAACTGCAACTCGACCAACGAGCGAGGTGCAGTCCTAGAGAGTTGTCTTGACACAATCAATCTAAGCCTATTGGTTCCTTCAGAACCTACCCACTATAGTTACAACGACGACCACCGACCGGACATACTCGACGTGGCACTTGTACGGAACGTAAGCCTTAGCGTGCGTTCCATGCAAGTGTTACAAGAGTTAGACTCTGACCACAGACCTGTGATCCTCGATCTAGTCCCCGAAAACAGTCCAACAGACACAGGTCCTAATATTCCGATGAAGGTGAAAACGAATTGGCGCCTTTTGGGCACCAAGCTCGCAGACACCTCATCCACTGATCTTTCCGCGATCCCGACCAACATCGTGACTCCTGAGGAAACGACCAGCGCGATACGCGTCTTCACCGACCACCTTCAGAACGTTTTGAGCGAAAGCTCCGAGAGGGTGCCAGAGACTGTTCACAGTCACTGGCAACTTCCCGAAGACGTTCGGTGGTGGGTGAGGTTGCGTAACGCTACGCTCAAAGCCTGCGCGACGAGACCCGTTCCGGAACGACGACATCTTGCGCGCTACCTCCAACGTGAGGTTAAGCGTCGCATAAAAGAGGTCGTCGATTCGAGGTGGGACACTCGCCTTGCCGATATCGATCCGACACATACCGCCTTTTGGCAACTGGTTCGTTCCTTCAAGAGAAACGATGTGGCCTCCATGCCTCCGCTCAATCGTCCGAATCAACGCCCGGCGTTTGATGACGACGAGAAAGCGGAACTACTGGCCGGCAGCCTGGAGTCTCAATGCTCGCTCACCTCCGTACCCGTAGATGACGACATTCTTGTTGCGGTTGACACCTTCGTCGAAGATAGGAACGCGGTCCGGCCACCGCCAGTCTCTATACCGCGACCGCTATACGATAACGTCGACCCGGACGTCGACCCGCCGCCCGATCCCCTTGCGCCGGTGACGATCGAAGAAGTCACCACTCTGATCAAGGCACTCAAACGTAGGAAAGCCCCCGGGGGCGATCTAATCCCTACTCGTATGATTAAGATGCTCCCGGAGCATCTAGTTCAAATTCTTACCTCTATCTATGACGCCGCGTTTCGTAACTGCATCTTCCCAGAGGTCTGGAAAGAGGCAGTTGTGATAGGAATCCACAAACCGGGGAAACCCGCTTTCGAACCCTCCTCTTATAGGCCCATCAGTCTGCTCAGTACTCTGGGCAAAATCTATGATCGGATCGTCCTCGACCGCCTTAAAATAGTAGCTTTTAATCAAAATTTGATCCCTCCAGAACAGTTTGGCTTTCGCCCTAGACACAGTTGTGTCAATCAGGTGCTCCGCATCACGGAGTACGTCCACGAACAATTCCGTAAAGGAATGCCTACCGGTGCTATTTTCTTCGATATCGAAAAAGCATTCGACAGGGTGTGGCACAACGGCTTGCTTTTCAAGCTGTACACTCTCAACGTGCCCACACAACTCGTGCACATCATACGAGATTTCCTGTCGAATCGCGGTTTCAGATATCGCGTGGAGGGAACTCTCTCTTCCCGACACACCATCACGGCCGGAGTCCCGCAAGGCTCCGCCCTGTCCCCCTTTCTATTCTCGCTGTACACAAGCGACATCCCTAGACCACAAAACGCCCATCTGGCACTATTCGCGGATGATACCGCAATATACGCTTCACGTATAGACCCCGACAAAGTGGTGCGCACTTTGCAAACCGCCGCCGACGAACTCGGTGAGTGGTTCCGCAAATGGCGAATCACCGTCAATCCCACCAAAAGTCAGGCCATCCTTTTCACTCGGAAAAGGAAAGTCCATGTCCCTCACTTTTCAGTCCGCATGTCCGACCAGGTTATTCCCTGGAAGGGCCAAGCCAAATATTTAGGAGTAACCCTTGATCAGAGGTTGACCTTCATCCCACACGTAAATGCGGTACGCGCGCGAGCCGCATTCGCGATGAGCCAGCTTCACTGGCTCCTAAACAAAAATAGTAAGATGTCAATCCGCAACAAGATTAGGATCTTTAAAACATGCATCCGTCCGATAATGACATACGCGTCGCCCGTATTCGCTCATTTACCGCCCGGTCGCCTTCAGCGAATGCAGGTGCTTCAAAATCGATTCTTACGACATGCACTTGGTGCCCCGTGGTACGTTCGCAATCGCAACCTCCACGTGGACACCAATATGCCGACCATCAGGCACTTTATGCAGTGCGCCAGCAGACGCTATTTCGACAGGGCGGTAAACCACCCGAACACGCTTATCCGTAAAGCGTCGATTTATACTCCATTTGATCGCGCCAAATGGAGACGACCGCGTTCAGTCTTGTCAGATCCAGAGGACGAAATCACTCTGGCCTTACGCGAAAAGAACGAGCATCTAAAGCTCATACACTTAACAAGACCGCTGTACCGTCCTCGCCGTCGAGGACCTCGTCGCGTTCCCCAACCCCCTGCCCTCTCTTAGCAGTTCCGGCCCGCGTGCCGAAGACTACGATCAACACGTAAATAGGATTAGGTTTCAAACCAAATTTCCCCAAACGCTGATGTCTTATCCTCTCAGTGGCCGCCCTGAGCCGAGGTCGTGACCCATTAGTGGGTCGCCCTCAGCGTGGTCGCTTAAATTTAAGGGTTGCGAGCGCCTTCTGCGCTCACCCACAAGACCGGTGTTCTTGTATAAGCCGACCCTCGTCAGGCTAACAAGAGTTTAGTCAGGGACAAAAAAAAAAAAAAAAAAAAAAAAAAAAGCAATAAATGATGAGTATCAATCTGAGCGTCGTGTTTAATTTACTCTGTTGGCTACCACATTACCTTGACCCCTACAAAACTATTTTCTGCTAAGAGATTCGCAAACTTCGCCATGGACGTCTCAGTATAGAAAGTACCAAAAACGTCCGCGGCGTATTCGCTGCGCGTCTATTGCGGATTTGCAGCGAGTTTGCTGCGCCTTTTTTGCGCAATAAAATCGCTCGCAATCTATCAGTGTGATAGGTCTCTAAGGAGATATTGAGGCCATGGAGTAAAGTTAGACACACATATTCCATTGCTTCTATTCCTCGCCTGATATAAACACTTTATGCAGGGCCTGATTAACCCTTAGGCTAATTAGGCTGTAGCCTAGGGCGCGAGGATCGGGGGGGCGCGCTGAAATCGTGTCATCGCATGCACTATTAATCTATCATCATTGCATCTATCCTACATATTTCAACTAGACCGAGCCAAAATACTAAAACTAAATGCGCTGTGAACTGAAAAAGCCTGGGACTCCCTGATTTGTTACTTTAAAAAGCGCGCGCAAAACAAACTGATTTATCACTCGAATCGGTCGGTGGTCAAGCGACTCGCTCGACTGCGACGTTGCCAACTCACTCGTCGCGCTCACTCGCTTGGAGCGACGTCAACGACGCGCGGGGGCTCCCCGGTGGTTAATAGTTAGTATACTTTGTCGCGCTTCATTCTCTTTCGTTAATCGTCGTTCGTCCGTCATATTATCACGCGCTCGAATATATTCGTTTTTTTTTGTGATTGATATTTATTGTCATTTCCTTCATATTTCAGTATTTTATTAAGACTATGAGTAGTAATGAGAGTATTTCGATAGTAAAAAAGCCAAGTGGAGCAGAAAACAGAAAAAAAGGAAAAGAAACGGAAAAGAAAACATTTTAAACCATACTCGTAAACTGGAAACATTTTTTACGAGCTCTGCAGAAAGGAACAAAATGGTGACGAATGCTGAACTATCGCCAGCGATTTCTTGCCCTGATCCTTCTATCGCGGACTGTTCTTTACGCTTCTCCGTCCAACACTAGTTCTATAGTAGCGACGACGCCGACGACCTACAATGAAGACGAAATTCTAATAGAAGAAAAGCCGTCTATTCCGTCAAGTGACCCTGGACTGTGGCATGTAAACGATGAATTTCGAGATTATATTGTTTAAAAAAGACTACAACAAAACGAAGAATTAGACTTTTCCAGATCAGAAAGGTAGTATAAAAATTAAAAAAGATTTCTATCTAAACATATGTTTGTGATAAAGCTTGTTAATGGCGAAATTGTGAAGATAACCTGGTTAGTATACTCAGATTCCACAGGTCACGTGTTTTGTGGTCCTTGTAAATTATATGGAGGAACATCCATATTTGCCAAAAGTGGATTTAATGACTGGAAAAATTCTAACTGATCATGACAATTCTCCGGATCATCGTAAATGTTTGGGACAATATGTATGTTTTTTTTTTATTTTATTTTTTTTATATGGCCATCTTCAGCGCATTAGGGACGACTGCGGGCTTCCTCCGACTCACGTCTAAGTTGTCGTCCGCAACCGCCCCTGCGCGTACCGCTGTTGCGGTCCTTTTCTTGTTGTTTCCTCTACATACAATATGTATGTAGAGGAAACTTTTACAACGATTGGATACCCAAATAATCAAACAATATAATGAAGAAATAACTTATTGGCGAAATGTATTACTACGTATAATAGAAACAATTAAGTTTTTAGCTTCTCGTGGCCTTCCATTTCACGGTCAAAATGAAATTATTGGATCTGCACTAATCGGAAATTTTCTTGGCTGTATTGAGCTTATACCCAAATTTGAGCCTTTCATGGATGAGAATTTGGTGAGATTTGGACAAAAAGGCAGAGGTGCTCCATCGTACTTGTCATCCTCTATAATCGATGAATTTCTTTTACTTCTCGCTGATGAAGTTCGACTTTCGATTATTGGAGAAATAAAAAAAGCAAAATATTATTCGAGTAGCATTCTACTGCAGATATTTCACACACCGATCAGTTGACATTTATAATTCGTTATGTTTTTCCTGACGGAGAACCTGTCGAACGTTTTGTCACCTTTTTACCCAATTGCACTCATAAAGGTGAAGACATGAAGAAGGCTGTTCTTGCGACAATTGAAAAAACTTTGGGACTTAATATTAAAGACTTTCGTGGCCAAAGCTATGATAATGCTAGCAATATGTCTGGTCAATACAAAGGTCTTCAGTCAAGAATTAAGAGGCCGTATCTAAAATTTTGACTGTTTCAGCTAACTCTTCATCGTGATTTTTTAAAAAATAAACTGATCTGATTAATTTATAATACATCATCGGAAAGACTATTTAAACACTAATGGAATAAACGAGCGAGATTTTTCATATCTTTCTTTAATTTCAATCTAGCCACCAAGTTCCAACGTCTGTTTCAGAAATTTTGTCGTACGGAGACTCAAACTTGTTGTCGTTTTCAATCAAAATCGTGCTTGAAACTAATTAATAAAAATTACTATTTATATGTATAAAAGTCGCCTAAAGGATAAATGCAACTTCACACACTAGATGACCACGCACATGGTCAATGGCCGCAACAACTAACTTCTGTATAGAAATTAAGCCAATACAAGTCATGCGGCCAAACACACATGGATTTGGTTTTCTACTTGGTAGCCTGGAGTCACTTGTCATGATTTTGGTCGTATAAGGCGCCTTTATGTACGGTCAGCTAAAAATGGTTTGCGACGCTAAGGCTGAATATCGTGTAGATTAATGGACAACGTTAGTTTCACTGATCGATCTGAAAACATTTATAGGTAGTATGAACCATGTTAAAATTTTCACACTAGTAAACAAAGTCAAACTATTATACTACTTTTTAGGCCGACCGTATCACTTACACCTGGCGGGGGCGTGTCCTCATAATTAGCCTAGGGCGGTCAGAACTCTTGATCAGTCGCTGACTTTATGACACGCTTTGTTCGTGAACTAAGCTTTTCTGCCTTATTTATAGCGCAATGGCGGTATATAATCGAGCGTATGTGACAAGACGTGTCAATAAAGTACTTAACGTCCAGCCCTTGCATGTAAATATAGCACAACCAACATGGATTTGTCCGTGTCTTTACTCTTTCTACTTTGACATTGGCAAAATCAATGCCTGACAGCGATGTAGCCATAACCTAAAGAATTGAATTGAATTGGTAAAACTTCCTATATATGATACAAGCTTATCGATAGTCTATCATTAAGTAAACTACATATCTTATAGGACTGCCTTGAGTACCTGAGGCCAAAAGTGACATTTCTTATTTTGAATCCTTAGACAGACAAATAACAGTCCCACATAATGGGGCCATAAATACGTCCTGCAGTTATGTTTTTTTAATCTGGAACCGAATAATGATTGGCGGAGACACAATGCTAAAAACCGGACCTATGACAGCTCTATCAAAGTAGCTTTATTTTTTTTCTCGTTGGTTCCATTAATAAAACTTAAACCAGTTTAAAGAATCCGGATTTCCAATACGTCATGTCATATAACCACATCCGCAGTTCTAACGGTTATAGTTAATCCTTATAATATTAACCTATGCATAATGTGACTTGTGTGTCCTTATACACCCTTATTTGCATAACTGTATTCATAGATTTGTTATCGTGCTTCCCATAAACCACGCTTAGATATCGAGTTAACTGCGTAGTCTGGTACATTTCAACGTGACATCCTGTTTACGTTAGGCACCTGGAGTGTAAACGGTATATCATAGAATTCCGATACTTTAAGGTCTCCTTTTGTAAGAATTTTATCTAGCAATATTTCATCATTTTGTCCACTCCTGAACATAGGCTTCTCCTAAAAATTTCCAGACGAACCTGTCCAAAGCGGTCTGCATGCAGCGTGTTCCTGGAATATTTACTTTATGACAATAAATTTATAATTTGTATTATTGGAGTGCTACACAAATCATATTGTGTGCAGTGTGCACTCCAAGAAGCTGACACTTAAAGTCTAATTTTATTGTGTACTCCGAACATTGCTATAGTAGATAACATTCGAGTTTGGTTTACGTACTTTATCCCTAACATACCTTATAGGACGAGCCCTAAATATTGGCTCATGGGAGTGGTTCACTATGCAAAATTTCAGTGACCGAATAAAAGAAAATCGTATTTAATAAATAATAATATACAAAAAGAGCACAATTCCATTATTACTGGGAAGAACTAGGGCAAAAGCAGATCTATATCGCTATTGTTTGAAATGAAGCAGAGACCTATTGGATTTTGTTACGACTCGTGTCTCTGTTTATATTCAGATCAACATGTACTCCCACCTAATCAATAATTTAATAGTAAAATAATAATAATAATAAATAATCTATACTAATCTATACTAATATTATAAAGCTGAAGTTTGTTTGAACGCGCTAATCTCAGGAACTACTGAACCGATTTTGAAAATTCTTTCACTAATAGGAAGCTACGTAATTCCTGAGGCTACTTTTTATCCCGGGAAAATATTTTTGTCCCGGAAAAACTTTTTAACGCGGGCGGAGCCGCGAGCACTACTAGTAATAAATAAATAGTAATTCCATAATTCCACTGAATTGGCTAATAAGTACCTTATACCGGCCTTTGGGTCGGTATTTTCCACTCGTAGAATTTATAGCAAGTTATAATATTGCTTTTAGGGCATAGACCGGAAAATGACAGGGTAAAGATTAGGGATTAGGAGAGGTTATGTTTAATCATAATTATTAATAATTAATTATTAATAATTAATAATAATTAACTATTGTTAATTACTATTATTTATGTTTAAACTGAATTTGAGTTCACGTTACCCACGACCTTAATAATGCAAAAAGAGCAAGTATATTTTTAAATTGCACAACAATATTGATATATAAGTCTTTTAATTCGCTGCATTGTTAAACACAAAATAATATCTAATCTACTCAATAATATCCGGTATTGAAATATGCATTATATAAAGATAGAAGAAACAAATACTGTTTAAAGTGAATCTTGCGTAAAATTTTGTGAAATCATTGATTGATTTCTCCATAATCCACATTTTACCAGGAAACATACCAGCTTATTTAGATTATGAAGTACCTAGTAAATGTGTCACAGAAATATATATTTATCAATGGGGTGCGTACTGTGTATGCGGTAGGCGTCAGTTTACAACGGGGAATTATCGTTATGATTTCAAAATTGTTGATACAAATTCATCTATAATTTGGCATGAGTCACTAAGACGTCATGGGTACAGCGATAAAACCAAAGGGTTATTGTTAGTATATAACGTAGAGCCGGCCGGTGTCTGCATCAGTACAACGCGAGCGCTAAAAGTCGAACGTGTGTATAGTGATTTTAACGAATAAAATGTGAGTACATATTACATTTTTGTACAGTTACTTCTTAGGCTTTAATATTTTCTTCGCGTTATTGGCTCAGTGCTTAGGTTATGAAATCATGAGCTCCAGAGTAGGATTTTTAAGAAGCTTATAAACCCTTCGTGCGAGTTGTCCAATTTTGGAATTTGATTTGACCATTCTCGTCTATCTCAGGTCGGCAATAGGCTCTACGAAACTAAGTCCACTTTTCCTACCTCATTAAAGATATAATTAAATATGTTATACTATATCAATAATATTGTAGTTAATCTCCAGAATTCAGAATTAAAAATATGTGCAATATCTTTACCGTTTAAATATTTACAATTATATTGTTAACAAGAAAATTATCATTTAACCTGCCTTCAAGAAAATATAGCGAATGTGCCGATTTCTGGGCCCTTGGTACGCAATGGAGCTGATTATTAACTGATCGTAAATACGAAATGCAACAGCGTAGTTGTAATTTTACGTCTTTTTTCTGTGAGAAAATGATATAACGCTTCGGATTTAATACTCAGGTTACTATACCATACCATAACAGCCCTGTATTATATACTGCCCACTGTTGAGCATGGACCTCCTCTATAACTGAGAGGGTTTTAGGACTTGGTCCATCACGCTGGCCAAGTGCGGGTTGGTAGACTTCACATACCTTCAAAATTCTTATAGGAAACTTCTCAGGTATACAGGTTGCTTCACGATGTTTTCTTTCACCGTTAAAGCGAGCGATATTTCACAAAGAAAACTCAATACACTATAATATTATACCTAAGTTTAGAGGCTTTTAATCTACAAGATTACGCCACCCTAAGTTTGTTTAGGAATTTTTGATCTCTACTTATCTACATTGATAACGAAAATACGTGTTATACTAATGTTACCAGATATTAGGTACAACAAAATCTAATCCCGGATAACCTTTTTTTAACCGACTTCCAAAAAAGGAGGAGGTTCTCAATTCGTGTGTTTGTAATTTTTTTTTATTTGTTATTTGATTAGGTACTTAGCTCAGTAATTTATCTTTGACAATTGCACAAATTGTATTACGTTGTCTCGTGTAACACTTGGGCGTAACAAGGAAATTGTTTATTATATAAAAACACAAATGACGTTGACCCTGATGAGGCCAGCCTTCATCTATCGTGATAAATTTTGGTTTTTGTGAATAGTACTTATATTGTAGAGTACTTTTTTGTTAATAGAACATTAATGCTCATTGTCATTGTACTTCATTCCTGAACGTTTTTTAAACTATGTTCCTGTTTATAATCAGACAATAAAAACACAGATGATGTCTTAAGAGAAATAAGTATAAATAGTAGTTTAAATTCAATATTGATTTTAATTGTTAAAATAAAACGTATTCCAATAATTTGCACTATTTTTCACTTGTTGATTGGTTCATTAATTACAAAATAGATACACGAATGTAAGGAGCTATGTCTTAACATGAATTCATGTAGGAATTACTTATTGGAAAATTTCAAAAGAATCTTTATTAGTATATCGTATATAATTGCTATGTATTTCGTTGTTTGTTATGGAATGGACGCTCCGGCCATATAATCAAATTATCGCGCATTGTTTATCAAATCAATGTTTATCAGCTGATGCTGTACAAGGACGAAAAATATTAGCATACAGGCGTCTACGTAATTTTATAGGTAATTCACATTTTTTGCAACAAGGAAGCAACTATGGATGAGTTACTTTAGCAACTATTGGGGGCTGTAGATGCTATACTGTTTATGATATTTTTTAAGTGTGTAATAATATTCATTACCTAATGAAATCAACATTTTGTTTACAGAATAAT
Organism: Lapara coniferarum; assembly: GCA_949316025.1. Taxonomy (NCBI): domain Eukaryota; kingdom Metazoa; phylum Arthropoda; class Insecta; order Lepidoptera; family Sphingidae; genus Lapara; species Lapara coniferarum. The sequence continues at coordinate 29,994,850 of OX438919.1, forward strand.
GGCTGACAGTGACGCTATTGTGTTTCCCGACGAGGTTGACGCAGCGAAGGCAGCCGCTAAAGCCGAAGAAAAAGTGGAGAATGGAGATAGTAACACCGTTGAGGAGGCTCCCGCGGACACGCCGCAAATTGGGCTTCGGAACATGATCGTAGTGCCACCAAACTGCCCGGCTGGACAACAGATGGGCGCTGACGGCGTGTGCCGAGAAGTCTTTAATTAATTTAACCGTAATTTATATTCCAGTGTTTAATGGATACTTTTAATTTAAAACGTTAAGTTCCTAAGTGTGGTGAATGCGTGAGTTGTACAAACAGTATTATAGTGTACTAATTGGTTTGTTTTAATATAACGCATATTGTGGTGTATGAAAAATATACAATTATGAATGTGAAATATTCGTTTTACTTATGTCAAGGGCAAAGGTAGAATAAAACACATTATATTTCTAATAATTAACGATCATTTACTTTAAAATATTCATTATAATTACATAATAATCACCTAAATCTGTCATAATGAAAACCCAAGAGCTAAGTAAAAAAAATCTGTTGCTATATTCACTGTGTAATAAAATATTGTTGATATTCGTCTACAAAATTATAAATAACCGAGTGTAGCGTAAGTTTTAACAAATGGAGCATCACTCTCACAGGAATTTCTGCAACAAAAAACATACGTCAAACATTTCCATTACGTGGCACGAACAGGTTTACAATGCTATTGTCGATAAACTTATTTATTTTAGGATACCTATTAATCCTGCTGTAAATACATAACAGATATATTTTCCCGAACAATGCAAAAGCTGATAAAACGTATTATAGTCATGCTTTCAATAAATATTATAATGGTTTATTAAAATTTATGCATATTTTTTTGGACTTTGGGTAGTAAACTAACTCATTAACGATTTTTTTTAATTATAAACAAATATTCACGTTACACTGAAATCGTTGATGGGTTATTGAAGCTTTAGGAAAAATAATAGATAAAAATGTGTTAATATTATCTAATAGACGTACTACTATTCAGTATTATGTGCTAATAGTTCTCATAAAATTTATACATGACGACATAGAAGATATGAAATTTAGTGCACGCCATTTTTAACCTTCATAGCCTTGTTATTAATGGACAAATAACAGACATTTGATTGACAGAATACATTTTGCACGTGTCTTTACCTCGAACAAGACACGGCGCGATCTGTGTGTCCGTCACATTTTAAAGTTATTTATAAAACAGGATATGATCCCAATCCGAATATGTCATTGAATAGGTATGATTTCGGAATATTTTAAAGCTTTTGAGATGCATTATTTTGCGTAAAAGCATTATATTAATATTAAACTAAATTATTAAGAATAAACCCGAATGCCTAAAATATAATTAACTAGACTTCTGCTCGCGGCTTCGCCCGCGTGAATGAGTTTTTCCGGGATAAAAATCCCGTTTTATATTTCTTTGGGATAAATTATACATATAAACCTTCCTCTTGAATAAAAAAAAAACCGCATGAAAATCCGTTGCATAGTTTTAAAGATCTAAGCATACATAGGGACAGACAGCGGGAAGCGACTTTGTTTTATACTATGTAGTGACTACATGTTTAATGATATTAGATAAAGAAGGTATTGTAAGGTATAAATAAAAAATGCAACATGTTTTAGCTATTGGGTAGTGCCAGATATAGAAATAGACATGTAAACGTTCGAAAAACATTACCTTTCTGCTGGGGTTGTAAAGTAAAGACAAACAAAAAATTCCTATATTCGATATACATGAATAAAATAGCTTAAAGAATAAGAAAAAAAATGTATGAAAATGGACCAAACCACAATTGGTTTACCGCAATAAGTAGATTGATATCAAACACGTCGAATAAGAAACCAGTAACTCCGTTGTAGAAAGCAGAATGGAACTATATTTATTTGTCGACAGAGCCGGTTTTAGGCCAAAAAATCGCCCCTTTTTGTGACAGCAACATTTTTAGGTCCTATTAGCTAGCTTTATTATGGTGACGATGACGTTGAAGTCAAAGTCTGTGGCACAAGACTAAAGCCGGTACTGTTTCATGTGTGTCGTCAATTGTCGAATAGGTCGAAGCTGGAGATGTTTTTGTTGTCTCCAATATTTCTTATGGTCACCTCTGTATTATTATACACATTCTATTATATTCACCACATTATTAGTTATTGCTCGGTGGCGTAGTTGTATTGCGTACGCGTTACGAGTACGATTTGCGCGCTGAGGTCCTGGGTTCGAATCCCGGGTCGGGCCAAAAAACTTTGTGACTGGGTTTTTCCATCTTAAAATAAATACTCAGTCGCAGCTCGGAGTCAGGAAAGTTGGCGGTGTGATACCCCCGTGCCTCGGAAAGCACGTAAAGCCGTTGGTCCTGCGCCTGATCTCTCTCCGGTCATGTCGGATTGCCGTCTCACCGGACTATGAGAGTGAAGGAATAGCGAGTGCACCTGTGTATTGCGCACACACTTGTGCACTATAATATCTCCTGCGTATCTGGCTGATCTCCGTTGAGATTGGCCGCCGTGCCCGAAACTGGCTAGGAAGATTTCATGTTCATTAGTTATTACTTGCGTATTTCCGATAAGAAGTGCCGTGGCATTGATAAGTTCTTTCGTAGAATTATTTACTAGCCCTTCAATATTTAGTAAGTAGTAAGGCAATTTCCTATCAAAATAAGCTCTAGAAGAACATAATCGGTGCGTTAAGAAACTTAATAGAGGTGGAATGGAGATTGGGAAGCGGGGAGGAATTTGTTGGGCCAAAATAATATAAAACTGCCGTTGCATGCTCGTTTTTTTCCTAATTCACTTATGCGTTAAACCGGCACGTTTATGCTTCTTCTTCTTCTTGTAGTGCATCTCCAACTAGTCAACGTTGGCAGTAAACTCAGCATATCTTGCTTTGTCCATTGCAAGGTGAAATAAATATTTCTGCAGCCCGTCTACACGCGGACATTTATACTAGATTTTACTAAATAGATATGCGTAAAGTTGATGCATTATGTATTTTTAAAAGTCTCCATTATTTGTTCTTTGTTGAGTCATGACCTGTTTCGTCAGATGAGTTGATAAGACAACATTATAGTTTAATGATTTATAATGCTTAAATTTTAATCGTGGTATGTTGGGAATAGTAAATGTCGTACAAAATTACTCTATCGAAGATTCAAGACTTGGCTTTTTTATATTGTTGATATTTCAGAAGCAGCTACTCCTAAATTTATAAGTTATTACAGAATACTTTAAGGAATGCATTATTTGGACATAGGTATATAGTCGATTCTACATATTTGCTATTTCATTTCGTATTCATTTTATTAAAATAATGAGCCCATTCTTCACGTCGCGGTTGCTATTGGTTGCTTTTACTGTTTATTTGGCAGTTGTAGGTATTTATTTTATTTTTGTGAAGAGAAAACTAAAATTGATTAGAACACAAAAGTGTAGAGGCGAATTGTAGTTTTGAATTTGTACATCTATTTATGTGGCTGACTGTACTTACTGCTTGAAGTTAATACATAAATCATATTACATATTATGCCAGCAGTGGCATAGCGTGATTGGTGCAGGGAGGCACTTTTAAGAGGGGCGGCAAAATGTGTAAAATAGAACCTTTTCAAAATTTTAACCCCTGGTGACGGGAGAGGGGGGGGGGGTCGCACGTAGTTGTCGACATTAAATCTCCCGTCATTGTGTGATTTTGCCATGAATTATACTTTTGTGAAGAATAAAACCCTTGTATAGCATTCCGTAGCACTAGTTGCAGATTCGGTGATATTTGGATAGCACAAAATCATATAATAGTAATTTATTGTGAAATCAAGATAAGTACTGCCCTTATTTCTAATGTGCGGTGACAAAATAAAAATAAAAAATCCATATTATGTATATTGTATTATGAAAATGTTATAACCTATCTACAAACTTCAATGCTTATGTACAAAACAAATCATAAATAAATAAAAACAAAACAAAAAGTAATATTAAATAGTTTACACAGCTTAAGTTTACGAATATTTTTGTATAGCGGAGTTGTTTAATAATCATGTTAAAAAGTTTCTAAGATATATCATAATTAAATGGCCATACGGCGTTAATAATTTAATGATATTAAATAATTTTTTATTCAATTGTTATGAAAAATAGAAAAAAAATATTTAAAAATGTGGAAAAATCATCGAGTGACTTATTTTAGATGTAAAGCGGGCAAAAGTAAGAGTGGCACGAGACACTAGGAGCGAGTGCATGTACTCAGCGTAGCGAACTACAGGACGCGCAAACTAAACTCACGAGTACTTACTCGTCCTCCCAGGGACATATGTCGTTCCGCTGCTTGCGTTCACCGATGCCACTTTTATTATCACGCTTAACAATGTCGGAGTGCGAGCCCGACGTGAGTTCGTCACTGTGAGCAATAGTCAGCGTCGCGTCCGGCGGCCGGCTCTCCGGGACCCGCGGCGGGGGCGCCGAAGGCACTTTGTCTACGTGGTCATCGTCGACCCCGATGTCCTCGCACACGGCGAGCGGCGCCACGGGCAGCTTCCAGCCGCCGACTTCACGCGGCGGTGCGGCCGCGGCGACCGGGGCGGACGGGGCGGCCGGGGCGACCGGAGCGGACGGGGCCGCTGGCGCGGCCGGGGCGGACGGGTCGTCTAGGGCGGACGGGGCGGGACCACACTCCGCCACGCACGTCGCTTCACCGACGCTCTCCACCTTTTCACACACGGCCACTATTTCAATCGCTACATTTTCTGAAGCGCCCACCTGCTCGGGGGCTTGAATCAAATGCGAAGCACTGTCTCTAATTTCAACATTCGTTGCATTATCGTTAACCCTATCACTGAACGCCAGCTTGGCTATCGGTCCGACTTCTTTCGTGATCGATGCTTCTCGCGATACAGTTCGTCGCAACGAGTCGACTTCATCTTCAGACGATCTCGTGTGGTCAGACTCTCGCCGATCAGATACTGCTGCGGAGGCCGTGGAGTCATCGCAGGAGTCCTCTGACGGCGCAACCGTGGCAGGCTCGTTTGCCTGTGAGCGCGCGTCGGTCGCAGTACTTACGCTGGCAGATTCTTCATAGGTCACTTCGGGAGTGGAAAAACATCCTTCGACGAGCCTCATCGGCGGGCGAGACGGCTCTGTGGGTGTAGCATCAGCCGATGCAAACACTGAAGACGGCTCGTCAGAATGCGCCACCGAGCGCGGCTCCTCGGGCGAGCCAGTGCACGGCGGAGAATCAGCAGACTCATCATCAGGTGCCGAACTGACGCTGATAGTGGGTGTTGGATGCGGCACCGCCTGTGCGGCGGGGCGTGGGACGGGAGCGGGGCGCGGCGGGCGAGGAGAATGCGGTGGAGACGCAAGTGGCGCCAGGTGCCTCGGCTCCACCGCCGATAGCCGCCGCAAGGGGGGCGGAGCGCCACGCAGTCCGCCGTCCAGCGTGCTCTGCTGCGGCAGGCGGCGCGTCCGCTCCGCGACGCACACGGCCGCGCTGACGTCTGATGAAGAACTCCCGGAATCCGCTGCAGAGTCTTGACGTCGACGTGTGCCGTAAGCTCCTTCACGAGAGGAACTTTCCCACGGCAGTACGTCCGCTGTATCATCGTCGAGGGGATCTCTGCAAAAATATTGTTGCTTTCTTTAGACATTTTATATACGGTAGTAGTATCGGAATTCCGGTTTTTTCATAACTATACTTTTCTGAATAGATTGACACTCATGTGAAGAAAATAAATAAGGAGAAACGAAATAAGACACTAATATATATATATATAAAAATGAATCCCTATTTTCCTTGTTATGTGAGGCGCGAAGCGCGAGGTGTGAGGCGTGAGGTGTGAGGGGTGAAGTGTGATGTATGAGGTGTGAGGCGTAATGTGTGAGGCGTGAGGTGTGAGGCGTGTGGTGTGAGGTGTGAGGCGTGATGTGTGAGGCGTGAGTTGTGAGGCGTGATGTGTGAGGTGTGAGGCGTGAGGCGTGAGGTGTGAGCTGTGAGGTGTGAGGCGTGTGAGAGGTTGTACATAATTCTTCGTTGCGTGTGTATTTATTTATTTATTGAAATTTTTATGTGTTTTTATGTCGATTCGAGAATGGTTTAGACTAACAATTGGATGCGGTAGGTGGTGCTGTACTCGGATTCTAAGATTTTACTTCCTTTTTAGGAAGGACAACGTCTGTCGGGGCCGCTAGTGTTGAGATATGTACCTGAACGGTATGTCGGTGAGGTTGGACTGGCTGTGGCTGTGCGCGGGCGGGTGCAGTGGGTCGGGCGCGCGCGGCGGCTGCGCGGCACACAGCGCCAGCTCGTGCGCGGACCCCGACAGCGACCGGTCCGACCCGCGCCGCCGCGACAGCCCCGCGCCGCTCGCGCCGCTCGACCCGCCCGACCCGCCAGACCCGCTCGTCGAGCCCGGCTTCTTCTTCACTTGACCGCCGAAATTGAAAAATCTACAAAATATATGTGTAGTTAGGTACCTACATAATATTTCATACAAAAATGAATTCAACGGAATAGGTACAGGATGAAAAATTTACTAGTCTCGACCACTACCCACCCTTTATAGTTCATAGAAATAGAGTTAATCAAATAAGGTCAACGCACTTGGCCTTCTTCTGATGAACGTTCCTGCCCTCAGCAAGGAGCCGTTGGAAGTGATCTGAGCGGATGAAGCGCGGGTAGCAGTCCTTCTTGAGCAGCAGCCCGTACACGTGGTCGGCGGCGTGGTCGAGCGCGTACCGCGAGCCGGTGCGCAGCCCCTCCGACACGCGCTCCGCTGTGGCGCCGTCGATGTTGATCTCGCACGGGGCTCCCGGCTTCAGAAATTCCCTGTTTACACCAACGGTCATTTCAAGTTAACAGAGTGCATATTTCTTTTTTACATTTAGAGTTTGCTCGTATTATAAGTGTGTTCATCCACTCATATAACATAAAGAATTGAATATAACGAAATTTAGTGATCAAGTGAAGTTTTGATGTAGGCATGTTAGGAAATATTGTTTGAAAAAATACTATTCTTATTCACTCCAGATTACATGTGAAATGAATTGATATCATTTACCCATAAAATGTTAAACATTACTTAGATTCAGTCAATTTTTACTCAACCACCAGTTTCGAAAGCAGTTTCCACCAGAGAAGAACGGCCAAGAAACTCTAGGGTTGCTCTTTTCAAAATAAATAAATAATGTGTCTTGATGACCTTCTTAATTTAAAATATCTGATCATTCACTTACTCGCATATTTCCTCCAACTTCTTCGGTATTTGTTTGGTGCTGCTTCGGCGTAGATCCATCACGGCCAACCAAAACCGAATGTTCTCGTGCGAGTACTCTTTGCGAAGGAAACTAGTGAACTCTTGCAGACCTGTCGGATCCGACACTAGTTCCTCGATAGATAGAGCCCATCTTTGAACTCGCTTTTCACTTGGTACCTCCACGCTGAGCAATCAGAAATATTATAAATACGATTGTCCAAAATGTCTAAAGATTTTTAATATTTCTTTGGATTTTGAGCATAATTTAGAAATAAAATTCGTAGTTAAATTACATAATTGTAGGTGTTAATAAGATTTCAAGAAAAATAATAAATGGATAAAAAACACATAGAATATACAACAAGCATGATGGATAAAGAGTCAAGTACGATGTGAAAAAAGTAGGTACTAAATATGAGCATTTTGGGATTATGTGCATATAATATTATGTATTATACAAAAACTCACTCTTGAAGTGTTAACAAAAAATACCTAACTCACAATACAGATGTCAAAATAGTAAGGGAAAAGTAGGCAACTCACAGAGGGCTATTAATTTGCCAGAATAGTGTGTCATCGCTGACCCACGGGTTTGAGGGCTGCGGCGGAGTGAGCCAGGGATCGTAGGGAGCGAAGGTCTCCGAGTAGGCCAAAAGGGCTTCAAGGGCAATTGAAGTCTTCACTCGCGTACGGTCCAGGCTTACTTTTAGATGTTCAATCTAGAAGAGTAATAAACGTACATGAGATTCAGATTGGATTGTGTGATAAAACTACTTAATTTTGGTTTTGAATATTGGATTTGCAAACTACATGAAATAATATAACGGGTTAATTATTTCTTATACAGCTTTACATTCCACCCTGGTAAATTATTTAATATGAAAAGGGTTTGATATAGATGTAACTATTTAGTATAATATTAAATATAGGTAGGTACATTCTCTACATCTAAAAAGATAGTCCCATCTGGATATTTTGATATGTAAGGCGTAAAAGTAGGGACGTTTTATATTGAAATGGATAGGTATGTATTTATTGGATACTAACTTAGATTTTTTCTGGTAATGTTAATCTTTGAACGTAGACAGACAGTTCTCTAATATTAAAAATGGTATCAGGCAAGCAGCTGATCGTAAAATATAAGCGAAACAGTTGCTGCAATACACAAAACTGTGTTGCGTCAGAAGTTAGCACAGGGATGATAAAATATTACCTATAAATATTATAATGGAACACTTCAGTTCGCCCCGAGACCATGAAGGTTGAAAATTTTTCCAAACGTCAGAATTAAAAATAAGCAAAAGCTGGAAAATTTGTTTCATTTCACTAATGGAGCCGTACCTCTCTCGTGAGCTGCTGCACAGTCCGCTTCTTGGGCTTGGGTTGCCTGGAGCGCACGGGCACGGGGCACGGCTCCAGCGCGCTGGGCACGCCGGGCGGCGGCCGCGCCACGCGCCAATACGCGCGCTCCTGACTGTCGCTGACGATTTTATCGCCTTTCTTACGCTCTTTGGCTAGACGAACCTGCATGAGTATATTTTAGTTTCATTTCTTAAAATTTCTAAATGTAATATGCAGGTATTATCATAGTTTTACGAAGGCTGGACCAACTGAAACGGGATGATATAGAATTTTAATTTAACCACATATTATATTAAATTATTTTCAATCTACATTTTCCAGGCTAAAACCTAAAGTCACTCAAATAATAACCTAAAGTCTAGTTCTATGCTTAATGTGATAATTCTTCAATGTTTATTGTTTGAATAAGTTGCATAAAAAGTCTCGTAACTGAGGTCGTAACCTTATTAATACCATAACATGGTTCATAAATATATTTCATATGAAAATGCTCAAAATCTAAAATACACTCATTTTGAATATTCGCAATGCTCTTTGATATTCGCGTTCCTCCATGGCATGCAGATTGGCCGAAACATTACGACCCATTTCTTTGACAAAAAATATACGTTGCAATTTGTAACATAAACAATAAACATGCACCGCGATTGTTTTGAAATTCTCTTGACCTGCTTTTGGACATATCTTCAAAGTATTCGAAATTCACTGAAGCTAAGCTGCACAGTGGCTAATGGAACAATCAATCATTTACGAGTTAGTTTTTTGTGTACGCAGATTATGTGTGCTTTTGATGTTATTATGTCATTCTTGAAACTTGGCAGAGCAATCTGTTCGTTATCTTGACCCAGATCTTAGAACGCCTCCCAATTATACTGGCTATAATAGTGACTACACACTAAGGCTTGTAATGCAGTGGCGGATTCAGACAATACAGTGATAGCAGATAGACTTTATCTTCATAAGAAAAACCTACCTACCTGTAACAAATTCCATCGAAAGAATAAAATATATATATACAAACAGATCTTCCGACTTTCCCTTTCTTCTGTAAGCTGTATTTAGTTTGAAAAAACTTAATGGGCATCTTATCATAAATGGTTTAATATACGTCAGGCTCGCATAGCTTACCTGCTCAGTATTCTATGCCTATACACACTAAATAATAAAAACGCTTGCATTAGTCTGGAAAGGAAATAAATAGTAGAAGGTACCTTTTGGGGGTAGGTTACCTTTCGCGGGGTAAAAACCAGTTACCGCTACCACCACTGGGAGGTGAGTGGAACGGTTATATTAGTAGAGTTAGTAAGCCTATTCACTCAAAATTTTGAAACACTCGTAACACATATTATGAACTTACTTGCTCCTCCGCCTGCATGGTAATGAAGTCCCACTTGGCAGAGAGGTTCTTCCTGAGGTTGACGAGAGCCTCCTGCTCGTACTCGTCGAGTCCATGCCGCTGCTTATTTCGCAGCGTGCGCTTAACCAGGTAGATGGCGTACTCCACGTTGTCAGGGCCCAGCGTGGGCGCGCCAGACCCACTGCCGGCCACGCGTGGTGCTTGCCATGGCCAGTAGTATGGACTCTGGAAAGGGGACAAGGTTTTTTAAGGAGAAATTCGATTGATGAGTGATGGTCATCCCCTGCGAGTCAAAACAATTATGCTGACCTGTTCGACATATCAATATTGTTAACTATAATGTTTTAGTACTTAAATAGCCATTGTTCACGTTTTTATCGCTGTTCTTCAAATGGTTTTGACTAGCATAGACAAAGGGGAGAAAGAGGATGAACAATAAAAAATAATTATCAAATGTTACTATTTAAATATTACCTAAAATACTTACTTGAAATCTATAGAGAGAAGAGTCATCTTTTAAGACAAGATTTTTCAAATCGTTTACAGGAAAGAAGTAGCCATATTGGCATAGTTGATTGGCTAAGTTTATTGCTTCAACTGAAATAGAAAATATCATCGTGTTATTATGTTTAATCAGTCATACAAAACTATATGTAGTAACACCAAAGGCGTGGAGTAGCACGACATAGATTGACAAGCAAAGGTGGTGTATAACCAAACAGTAAGCAAATTCTTAATTTCGACGAGATCGTCACAATACAGAAGTTGTATTCCGTAGTACTGTCGTTTTCGCATAGGTTGTGCAAAGCACCAATGGTTCAGCAAGTGCGGAGGATACACAAATATCGGATCACATTGATACGATTATATCGAGCCTATACGGCATCACAAGATAACCCCGCGAATAGCACACATCAGAGCGTACACAAACATGCGAACGAGTGTGATGGCGCTACCTACATATCAACACCTGAGGGTACTTGGGCTTCTCGTTATAGCTAGATTCTACTGGGGTGCGCCGGCGGGACCAGGCCCATGGGCCGCCACCCACTACGCAACACTCACCATTGCTAGTCTCGTCAAGATTAAACCGTTCCATAAGCCATTCGACAAGATCGTAACCTGAAACATAAATGGCAGTCAAACAATGTACACATACAATTTAATTCTTGCTGGTTTGCTGGTTAAACGTCCTGTTACCCAAGTGTCTATGAAATTGAAATACAAAAGTAATATCTTAGTACAATGTGAGGCAGCAGGTCTGTTGTCTTTGTTAATGGAAATTTCGATAGCGATAGTCAGTCGGATGGTCAACCATTAGACGGATTGTCAATTTTTTTCAAATTCAAATTCAATTTTTTTTTATTATTTTTGCATAACGGTTTTCTACTTTCTATAGCCCTGTTTTCTTGATTCAACTTTTGGATCATCAACGTTTATGACAATCTTTAAGAATATACAATTCTTGCAAAAAACAACCTACATCATATTTTATTAGATTTATAAATAATTATTGTTGTGAAGGGTTATTTAATTGCCTATGTAATTTATACTCCATCGGTTTAGGTATTTAACAAAACGTAAACAAGAAATGACATATGATTCCCAGGTAGTCAACATTTTCTTACTAAAGTATTTGCGAAGACTGTTGTGTCAACGAAACTACGACGTACAACAAACACTTAATATTATTAAATTCACTTTAGAAACAAAACAAATAACTAACAACAACAAATTATCAGAAACTAGCGGCCCGCACTGGCTTCGCTCAGGTAGCAATGCATATTACATGCTGAAATTTGTTTTTTGTCATACAAAAATATTTATGTAATATACACATAAACCTTCCTCTTGAATCACTCCACCCATTGGTGAAGTTTATCCGAGATAAGAATTAGCCTAGGTCCTTCCCAGGGTCTTAAGCTATGTCCCTTCCAAATTTCATCGCAATTAGTTCTGTGGCGTGACCGTGACGGCTCCGGAGAAAAAAAAACGGTATAAAATTCCCGCGTTATGTTCTTCCGGGATAAAAATAGCCTATATCCTCCTCAGGATCTCAAACTATCTCCATACTTTTCTCATTTATAGACTGCATTTTAAATCTGTAATATCTCCGAAAATATTTATTTAAATTTACATGTTGTAAAGGGCAATATTGATCTATATTAAATACAAAATGTATTTATGGTACTTAATTGGATAAGGATTAATGCTGTATTGCTTAAAATCGCTTCGTAAATAAGCCATTACTTCTCATCAAAAGTAAAGGATAAAAAATGGTTATTGTGGGTTATCCCTAAGAGATAGACATCCCGCTTTCGACTGTTTCTTTTTCAGGATTCTATAAAAATATAAAATCAAAATCATTAACCAGGCACTACATGGCCATTGACATGTATAAAAAATCATAATATAAAGATAGACATATACCATCGCGGACTTTTTTGTAGACCTTTTTAAGGTGTACAAAAGTGTAGTACATTATTTTGATCTGTCTCGTAGAGTTTAGCCAGCGTCTGCAATGTAAGCGCAAAAAAAAGTGTTTATCTACGACATCACATTAGAAACCTCTCAAATTATCAATGTTCCTCTACTATATTATGCATGTATTATACCTATAAACCTTCCTCCCAAATCACTCTACCTATTAAAAAATCCGCATAAAAATCCGTTGCGTAGTTTTAAAGATTTAATCATACATAGGGACATAGGGACAGACAGCGGGAAGCAACTTTGTTTTATACTATGTAGTGACAAAGCAAAAAATATGATAAATAAACAAATGTCTACAATTCGGAAATGTATGGATAATTGGTGTCTAGTTAACCGATTAAATTGAATGGCGGTCAGTTTTAATAGCGTGCTAGGTGACAGTCGTACTCTTAAATTTTGTAGGGTTATCTATTACGATCCGTTGGGAAAATGTTTAGCGTGCCCGTCGTATTAGCTCTTTTATAGTTGAGAGGTTGAGATCTTTTATAAAAGTATTGTAATTTATGATAATTAAACGTGTTTGCGCTTATTAATAAATAACTAGAGCTTTATATCAATGATACAACTTTAATAAACAGGAATAACAGTGGTAAGTGTTGTGTAGGTTATGAAGACTTTTGTTTTGGAATGACGTATTTTGTAAAGGGAAATGGACAGGTAAAATACCTTTTTTATGGTTTGTTTACATTTAGTTAAATACCTAAACCGATGGAGTATAGATACAAAGAACCATCGTTTTTTCATCATTAAATTATTCTTAAAATAAACAAATGAAATACTAAATCGTGAACCTGTATAACCTATCGGATGGATGCTCGCGGCGAGACACGTTAATACCTTGGAATGTAGGTAGGTACTCGATATTGATTTTTCAATCAACCCCTTGAGCAAAGCTACTTGAGGAATATCCGCAAATAATAACCGTATACTAAATGATTTTTAATATTATTGTCACACAAATAATGCATATCCCGGAGAATACTTCGTAAATTAATAGCTTTTGCTCGCGGCTTCGCCCGCGTGAAAGAGTTCCCTGGGGATAAAAGTCCCGCTATATATTTTACCGGGATAAAAAGTAGCGTAGAAAAAAGCCAGGGTCTCAAACTATCTTCACATCAAATTACATCGAAATCAGTTAAGTAGTTTTGGAGTTTATAGCGTACAGAGGCTTATGATGAATGATGATGAATATGATTTGTAGGGATGGGTTTTATGTATGGTGTGTTGTAGTTGTTTCCTTACCCATAAAAGCAGATGGTATTACGCTGAGGAAAAGTTTTTGACTTCTTACTGGTACACCTGTTTCTGGGTCTTGCATTTCCTTTATCAAACTTTCCATCTGGAAACAAAATGATCTCTTTATTTAATGTATTACTCTAACTTCTGTTAGCGACTCCCCTTGTTGAAAATATCAACTTTCTAAAATACGTTTAACAAAAAAATTGCAATCCACTTCTAAAAAAAAAATTTTATCCGCAGCCCAGAGGAAAAACATACCAAATGAATCACATACAGATTACACGTATTGTGATGTGTTCCTTTCCAGAATACGGTTATGGTTAGGTTAGGTAACAGTTTTAGGTTAGGTTTTCCAACGTACAATGTGATTCAAACAGGGGCGGATTTTATACGTTGGCTGCCCTAGGCCCCCTATGTGCTGTAAAGCATGACAAATTAAATAAACTATAGAAATTAAATTAAAATTAAAAACAAAAAAACGATAGCCAGTAAATGGTTTAAATATCTCAATCAGTGTATTTCAGATACTGATTCTTACCATTTCTATTTGTGAGTAACAATGAATCGTTATTCACAAATTGTTTTTCACAAAAAGTCTGTAAAAAAAAGATCAAATTTTGCTGCCCCCTAAATTTCACCGCCCTAGGCCCGGGCCTACTCGGCCTACAGGGAAATCCAACGCTGGATTCAAATAACAATAGGAACATCAATGACCTTTATTGAATAGTAAAAAATTTGCACAGAAAGCTTATTACACCATCACCATCGATAACGGTTTATTTTATTTTGTCTAATTGACTCTTACATCAAATTTAAATAAAAACGTTATTGCTAAATTAGCTGAATATAATACCTATTTAATTATTTAGACGTCACAATATGGCGCAATGTCGATCCTATTCTTATTTGAATCGCATTGTAAGTAGTTATTAAATTAAAAAGCCTATTATAACTCCTACTTGATACCCCTATAGCTGATTTTAAGTATAATCCTGTGCAAATACTGTCTATTACTACTACTATTGCTATTTTTCAAAGTTTAAGCAATTATTGAAAACCTAATAACCTAGGTAGTAGTACCTACTGGTTGCGGCTAAGAATTATATAAAATAGGGTTGAGCTTCTCCGAATACTCTAACGAAGAGATTTAAAGACGTTATGTCATCGTCGTCCAAGGCTTCTCGGATATGAAACCTCAGAAGACGAGTGTTGTTAAGATCTATTTTTATTTCTGTGGCACAGATTTGTCTTGGTTTCAAATTGTTGTTGAACAAGCCTTATCAAATAGGGAAGAGAATAACAGAGCCATTAAAAATTGTGGCACATAGGTGGTATTACTGGATTGCATTGGAGAATTTTTTATCGAGATGAGTTTAAATCATTACCACTAACAGCTGGTCTCAATAACTTACTAACAAATAACAACAGTCAAAATGCTTGCTTGGGTGGTTATGTGTGTCTCTAAAAACTAAGATAAGTTAGCGTAAGTTTTATTGTCGAGGTAGATATCAAACTCCGATTAAATGTTAGTAAGTTATTGAGACCGGTGATTAATCAAAACCCGGTACTTAGTACATCAATCCCCTTAGCTCCAATGAATGCGAGAATGAAATGCGAGATCAGCCATAAATTAAGACGAGATACATAAAACCTAGATAATGTTTTCAGGGCTTTTAGGTTTCTAGAGCAACGAAAAAAAAAATCAGACAAAATGGTCAAATAAAATTTATCACAAAACAAAATAATTACTTTGAGTGTTTGTAATTGAAGAAAATTGGTACGATGGAGTCGGGTGCGTGTGTAATTTTATTGGTTTAATTACTTTCCGAGAGTGAATGTTATGAATTTTCAGTTTGTGGCCGTGAAATGTAATGGAAACATGTTTCCATGTCGGTCATATGTTTTTTATGCACTTATAAACGAGAAAGACGGTAGCCTGGTTGTCTATGATCCTCACTGCCTACCTATAAACTTAAGCAATGCCGGGAAAGAAATTAGAACAGTGCTTCACCAATCTGTCAAGTAAGATAGAAAGATGTGCGTGCATTAGCTTATATAACTAAATTGACTTTGTATATAGCACAAAAATATAGAAAAAAAAAATAAAGGAAGAGAAATAATGAATAATTGATGACAAAAAAGTAAGCCCTGAGTTTCTTTCTGCCTTTCTTCTTCGGGTCGTCATCGCTTAGGTAGCTAGTGAAAGGCTGGTAGTTAGGTTAGGGCCTATAGTGTCCTCACCGGTGAGGATCGCGACGCGTTCCACCCATTTTTTTTTTTATACAAATGATTTATTTTTATATCTCCATGAACTTAAGAAATACTGTAGAAATGCTGTTTCTTCATCTCAGTTTTCATGAGAAAATTTCGTTCGAAGTGGTGCACTGCGTTGTATACAAAATTGGCGATAGAGTAGCTCTACCATAAATAAATATTATCCAAGTTTAATTTCTAGTAAAAATCAATGATTTACACTAAGTAATAGAAGGTTAATACATTATTATATTTAAAATTATAATACGCTATACAGCAGCTAGAGTAATGTTTTTGATAACATTAGGGTTTAATTAACAGAGTACTTACTACTCCAGCTCTATTTTGTATTGATGCTCATGTACTATTATCTATGTTTATATAATAACAGACAAATCGTGTGATATTTTTCCTAACCGAATAGTTTTTTTAAACATTATACTAGAAACAAAAAGCTCAAATTATTTACAGCTATTTGCTAAGATTTTAAATTTATTGTGTATGAGACTATAATTTGTTTATTTATTAATTTATAAAACTTTGTTCATAACGTATATGTGTGGAGTAATATTGCTTATCGTTCAACTTAATATTTAAGTATCCTAATCTAAGATAATATAATTTGAATAAAATACACAACACATGATAAACTATTGTTATCTTTGTGAATAGGAAGTGAAAACTTAGAATAAAATGTGATTGTCTATCTATAGCTATAATATACCTATGTATTCTCGTGTCTGTCGCTGTTTCTTAATAAAAAAATCGTCGCTATCATTGTTGTTTGATCACTTTGTTTTTCATCTATATTCATTATTGTTTCATCAGAACTATTTATTATATTATTCAATATTAAATCAGAAAAATACAAGAGATTTGTGATTTTATAAGACGAAAATTAATAAAAAGGAATTTTAATGATAATTCCAATGCTGATAATTATAATAAAAATGTAAGATGTTGACATTGATTAAGAAGACAATAATTAATTTTCAATAAAATTGGAAGATGCTATCTGCCAAACAAAATGATAATATGATCTGCTTAGTTGTAGGCCGTAATTAAATTATTTTTGGATAAAACGAAATGAGTACAATCGATCGACTGTTATTAATATTAAAGACGCTTAAATCTCCTGTACAGCAGTTGACTTCTCGTGGCCGATAACAATATCTCCTGAAAACTGAGTACCATTGCATTAACATTCCCCTAATCACCAGGGCAATCTTGTTAGTGATTGGATATTCTCATCGATGATAAGTGAATACTTCCATCGGAATTCCAGTTCTAACGATTGCTTCTAGACGTCAGTGTTCTTTTAGGTCAACATGCTCTCAAGATCTCGGGGTGAGTGTCGAGATCTCGGCGAGTATCGACAGAGGGTCGACCCAAGTGGCCGGCCCCGTGATTGTCAGGCGAGTGCCCTCGAGCCAATAAAGAAGGTCTAACCATCGAACGCTGATCTGCTACTTGGTCGAGATAAAAATGAATGCGCTGCAAAATTATTGTGATTTTTACTGTTATAAGTGCTTTGTTAAGAGAATTGAAAAACTCGTTGTTGAATTGGTTTTATGATGTAGATTGTTACAGTTTGTTTCTGCATTTCTTTTTTTATTTAAAACTTGTTTCACTTTTTTTATATTCTGTAACTTCGAGGAAATTATTTTTAAAAATACTAATAATTTAAATATCTCGTACATACATACACACTCACGCCTTTTGTCACCGAAGGGGTAGGCAGAGGCGCAACTAATGCAACCACTTTTCGCGGTGCGTATTCCATCCCACGATGTGAAAGGGGGCCAGCCTATCCGGCAGAAATTCGAGCCTCCGGGCAAATCTAACTAGTAAAACCCAACATCACCCTGCCGGACCCAGGGATTGAACCCAAGACCTCAGCATTACAGTCGAAATATATCAAAGGCAGTTGAAACATCTCAATTATTTATTATAGGCTTCATGGTAGCATGTATAGGTAATAGGTACATATCGTGTCCACGTTTCGTTCGTCCTCGTAGTGGAAGCAGGGCTGAAGGCTAAGGTGGTGACGTCACGGGCACAATCGATCGCCGCCCGACGGGGGTAAGTCACACCTCGCATCCGAGCGTCTTCGCTCTCCTCCTACCTCCACCGGCACCGCTCCCGCACCCCCCGCGACCCTGAGCACCCTTCGTCTTACGATTCATTACACTCAAAGATTGTTTGTTTAGTTATAACATATACATACGTACAGTGCATACGGGTATGGTAATATGGTTGATTAAGATTGAAAATAAAACATGCGACTTTCTTAGCAATGCATTCTGAACGAGTTTGTCGCGTCGTTTTGTAACCTCCACAGAACAATTTACACAAAATTATGTTACATATTATGTCTAATGTAATTAAATAACAGGGTGGTCAGAAGTATCGTCTTTAAAAAGGTTTAACTGAACCCATACTCGTTTTTATATTAATTTGTTTGTTCTTATCACTATTTATAACAAAGCACCATCCTCATTTGAAACCAAAATATTCACCCTCATGGTATCAAATGAAAATAAGTTACAGCCGAAGCAGGTTACTTCGAATCCAACTAGATCGCGTGGGCGGTCGTCGATAGCCGAGACAATTTCCTTATTTCGCCGAATTGTATTCTGCGTAAATATCAGAATTCCACGAAAAAAACTATACGTACATGGAATCGTTACCCTTTATCTATTTAGTTGTTATTAACCCTTGGTGATTATATTAAAAATAAAATCGATTAAAAAGATTATTAGCTTTTGGCAATTATATGAGTTAAGATCTTATAGGAACTACTCGGGAAATGATTTTGGGTGTGAGTATTTGTATATCCAAGTGCAAGTAAACTATAAAACAGTGTTTTTAATGTGTGGGTCGTGACCCCCTGGTGGGCCGCAAGAGGTCGCGAAAACCACCTCGGTATAAAAAAAATAAAGTTTCAAAATATAGGATATTTATCAATTGGCGACGTAATCGATGTAAAATAAATATTTTTTCGTACTAGAGGGGGCTTAGTTGTATTATGGTACGACAACAACGCTGTGATCTTGGGTTCGATGCCCTGGTCGGGCAAATGTTGGATTTTTCTATTCATTATTGATACCAACAGAATAGAAAACCCATCATCCGATCTGATGATAGGAGTCTGAAAATTGTGCCCGATATGGCAATAAGCTGGCCCCCTATGACATCATGGGACGGAATGCGCACGGCGAAAACGTGGGCGCATTAATTACCCCTCTGCCTATCCCTTCGGGGATAAAACGGCGTGAGTGTGTGTGTGTCTCTATCTCTCTCTCTCTCTCTCTCTGTGTGTGTGTGTGTGTGTGTGTGTGTGTGTGTGTGTGTGTGTGTGTGTGTGTGTGTGTGTGTGTGTGTGCGTGCGTGCGTGCGTGCGTGGGTGCGTGTATGTGTATACTAGAGCCACTAGAGGGATCGTGTCATGAAAAAGGTTAAAAAACACTGTTATAAATAATTGACGAAAATCTGTAGATCCTTGTCCACCTAGTGTTATACCTTCTCAAGAATTAGGCCCCAAGTCAAATCCAATAATAGAACTAGAATATATTGATTATGCAACATTGTCTATAATATTGATATTGAGTCTCTAGTGTGACGTAACAGAATACAGAACGATAATAATTAAGTATTTTTAGTTTAGTCTTATAGTGCCCAGTTATTACTGGCTAGAATGTCCTTCAAAATGCTGTAGTCTCCAGAATAGATAGTCTTACCTGACTTTAAGACAATTCTAATGCGAGCTGAATTTGTATAGTACAATGCTTTACACACTAGGTAAATACGAGGATAGCCGTTATGGAACCGAACTTTATTGATTTTTAGACGCGAGTAGACGGTGCTGGCGGCACAGTGTAAAAAGAAATAAGTGAAGGCATCGAAGCTATTGCAGTAATCTGCAGGTAGGGTTAAAGAATAACAAACTGCTTTTATATAGTACTAGCTTTTGCCCTCGGCTTCGCCCGCGTTAATAAGTTTTTCCGGGCTAAAAGTACATAAAAACCTTCCCGTTGAATCACTCTATGACTATGACGTTGATACAACTCTTAACAAATAATGCATTAATTTCGTCCAAATTTGATTACCATAAAAACGGTTCTAGTGAGTAAATCTTAAAAGATAGACATATACTGTCGCGGACATTTTTTTAAATCATTTCAAGAGGAATAATTCTTTCATACATATATTTTTGGTATCTTGAAGCGTTTTCGCAGCGCACGCAATGGAACTCAAGGATGAATAATTTTCTCCATATTTTTCACATTTTCCATTATTTCTTCGCTCCTAATAGTTGCATCGTGATGTTATATAGCCTAAAGCCTTCCTCGATAAATGGTCTATTCAACACAAAAATAAATTTTCAATTCGAACCAGTAGTTCCTGAGATTAGCGCGTTCAAACAAACAAACAAACAAACAAACTCTTCAGCTTTATAATATTAGTATAGATAGTATAGATTTATAGTAGTACATCTATACTGTAAAGTTTTGTCTATAGTGAATATTATGAGTTATATCTATCGTATCACCACAGTATTATAGAATACCGACGTGTAACCAGGTTTGTTTGTTGTTTTCAAAGTGATTAGTGAAATCAAAAGCCCAAGGGCTTCCCAGTCAAATTCTCCAAATCTCAATGTTTTAACACGCTTTTTTTTACTCGAAGGACGAAAGCTTACGATTGTTTTGGTATTGTGCATTTTAATGCTTAGCAGTGGTTACTTTCTGAATATATTAAGAACCCGAACTTCTATTCATTATTTTTAAACATTATTGACGAGGAAATTAATTTTTAACAATCAATGTCAACGTAAAGCATTTTATTTTGGTGTTGAATATAGTATTTTAAGATATTAAAGCTTCGAATCATTACAAGAAAATTAAATGTGTAATGAATCAAAGAGCGATAAGGCAATCTCTTCACAAAAACCAAAATGTTGAGTCTATCTGCTAGTCTTTGAAGCGTGGTGAATAAGGCCAAAGACCACTCGCTCGACTATGACAGAGCCGACACATGTGTTAATTACCATAGAAAGGAAGAAGCAGGAAAGTAAACCTTAGCTAGGCAGACATGACAGTGTGTAAACTAATTTAGGTATATCTTTTGTCCAAGCGAACAAAGCCGCGTGGATTTGTCCGCTTGGAATTTGGTTTATGGCAAATATTAAACACACACACACACACACACACACACACACACACGCCTTTTATCCCTGAAGGGGTAGGCAGAGGCACAACTAGTGTAACCACTTTTCGCCGAGCGTATTCCGTCCCATAATATGATAGGGAGCGAGCCTATCGCCATATCGGGCAAATATTAAAAAAATAAGCTATTTTCATTCTTGGTGTTTACTGTTTAAGCTTGCTAGATACTAAATGTCATAAAAATCGCTCTAATGGTTTACCCGCGGCAGCGTAACAGATAGTCAGAATAACGTTCTTATTTATAACATTAGTGTAAATTAAGCGAGTTTATTAGCGCTATTTTTTAACTCATAATTTATTCTCGCAGTACCTTCTTAGCATTCATTTATTTCGTTTTTTCAAACACTATAAATACCACCCAGGTATTAATATTTACATTTCTTATTACTTATAACAGTTTAGGAATAAATGTGCACCGCTTTAAATTAGAGCCGTACTTAGACATTTCCTTATCTATACTGTATTAATTAGTGAAGTTCTTTAAAGCAATTTCCCTTGTGCATTTATTTACATATTGCAACGTATTGTTTACCTCCGACTTCCACGCGAATTGCATAAAACAGTTCAAAACACGTGTGTACAATGACAGATGTATTTCCTATCACATATTTCAGTAGCGTTACACAAAACGTGGGCGTACTCGTAAAAAGCGCAGGTAAAGTGCTTCAATAACATAAATACAGAAGAGAAATTATACAGATCGCACTGACTATTTTAAGAGTTTGGGTAATTTGCGACGGACTGCGTGCGAATAAGGTTCAAACGGTAGATAAATATTTTGCATTACTTTTTTCTGGCACGGCAGATGGAATTCCGGCGCAGACAAATTAAATCTTATTACTTTCTGATAAATATTTGTCTGTTATGACTGCGGGAACTGCCAAGCTCTTTACACGGTTAAAATATGGGCGTGTAATTTTTACTTTATATGCTTTGGAATTGTATTGTAGACACATGGGAATAGTGTGATTTTCATCTTAAATGGATTACCTACATCATGGCTTATAAAAATTATAAAATCAATACAGTTTTTAAACACTTGGATGTGTGTTTAAAACTGAAAAGTGTGATTGAATGTTGAGACGTGATGTTGTATATTGTGTAAGGTGGAGGAAGATGGTTCACTTACCTTATCGAAGGCGAGGGGTCGGTGTCGAGGCACGTCAGCGAGTTCCATGGCTTCGGTGGGGCGGGGCGGGGGTTGCGGGCGCGGGGGATGCGCGCGCGCCGCTAGCCGACCTCCATGGGCGTCTGCCGCCGGGGCCGCATGCCGCTCGCGCCCGCGCTGCGCCCCCGACACCTGCGCCGCCGCGCACCAAGCGCCGTGCATCAGTCAACAACCAAACCACATACATCTACTACACAACTATGATAAATAATTCATAAAAACGAAACTAGCTTTCCCTGTGTGAACACGTCTGTCCGTTTACGAGATCAGCCCGTAAAACAGTTAAGCGTAAATGCAATTCATTCATTATGCATGTACTGCGTAAGTAAAGGCAATAGGAAGTAACTGCTGATGCTAGAACATTGTAAGAGCATGAGTAATTGGTGGTTTAATCGCTCCGGCGCAGTAAACCGCGAAGTTTTATAATTCAATAAATGTTGCATTTTATACACAACTTTCATTAATGTTCGCAGTTCACTTGCTCGTTGTTATTGTAATTAAGAATCCTTTTCATGTTGGTTGCTAACAATATAATAAAGATCGCATCTTTGTGTTTATTAAGCCTTTAAAATATACAGATCCTGAATTTTAGTACTTAGTTTGACTTTCCATCCAACTAAACACGGAGACAAGCAGGTCACCGCTTAACGATGAACACACATACGCATACATGACTCTTATACATAATACTTTGTACAAAGTTTTGGCAAAGGCACCCATAGTTTTGAAAGACAAAGTTGGCATTTTACTGCGCACGTCACTTTACGACATCAAACAAAATTTTACTGACTATGTTTTCAAACTGGATTTATACAATTCGTGCACACTGCTGCTTGATGAAAAAAACGAGTAATAATTAAAAGTACCGCATTATTGACGATATTCCGTACACACATGAACAGGTCTCAAACCATATTAAAGCGAATGGGATTAACAATAGACCAATAAAAAACACTATGATATCATTGATGTACGATATGACAGAGTGATCTCACCACGAGCAGATGGATCTATCTAATGTTATTAATTTGCTGTAAGTATTAGTATTATAATTATTGATTGTAAGTTCTATGTACATACATTGTTTTTTCTTCTCTTTTTATTCATGGTGTAAATAAATTATTTGTATTTCTATTAACTGTACTAGGCAATGAGGTCGAGAAATATAGGTATTTTATGATCAACAATTACATAATTACTCAAAACTTCTGTGGTCAGTTATAGAGGAAATCTTGTTCAATCAACTAGACAGATCTTGTTGTACTGGGACATGCAGTGAAACGATCTTGAGTGTTGCACTCAAGATCTAGATTGCTGTGATAAAATCACAGGTCGAAAAAATGGCAAGCAACTGTGTTTCTGAAGATGGGAATTGGGACTGACGGTATATTTGAAGCTTCACACTGCATAACAAAATTGGCAAAAACATCCAACATTGCACGTGCCTGTAATCCGTACTCTACCAAAGGTATGAGAAGAAAATATTAATTATTTACTGTCATAGCCTACTGAACCTTCAACATTTGTACGAAACTATCCTCCACTCAAGCGATTTGATCAAGAAGCAGTGGAAGATGTGGATAGCGCGAGGCCGAAAAAATAAGTAAAAAGTGCGTTACGTCATACATTTGCTCGTAAAAAATCGGTAACAACGTGTGCAATTAAATATTTAATTACTCTACAATTAGAGCGGACTTTACTATATGTCCGGGGAATTTTAATTTACATAAATACTTGTCAAATCTAAGTTTATGAACAATAGTTGACACGATACATTATGATTAATTTATTACAATGTTTGTTCATTTCAAATGAGAATTTATTTATGCCACGGTTTCCGAAACGTGAACAGACGAATAAGTTTTGACATAGATATAAGGTCTTGTTTATAAAAAACATACGCGTCGAATTGAAAACGTCCTTTTTCGAGGTCGGTTAAAAATGAGAATTCTTAAATTCAGATTTAATGACATATACTCATGAATCATCATACGATGTTATCTTTATACATTAAGGTTGTTGGTCTGTGTAGATATTTGTTTAAAACTACGTTGATAGATTTGAATGTTGCATCAGTATCATTGAAAGAATTTCTTGAGGTAGGTTTGTGTTTATACTAAATATGTAAACTCATGTTTAATGTACACATAGTAGAGGGTGAACGCTAGTTAGTGAATGAAATGAAATCCTCCTACCCAGTTTCGGCCACGGCGGCTAATCTCAACGGAGATCAGCCAGGTACGCAGGAGATATTATAGTGCACAAGCGTGTGCGCAATACACAGGTGCACTCGCTATTCCTTCACTCTAATAGTCCGATGAGACGGCAATCCGACATGACCGGAGAGAGATCAGGCATAGGACCAACGGCTTTACGTGCTTTCCGAGGCACGGCGGTATCACACCGCCAACTTCCTGACTCCGAGCTGCGACTGAGTAATTTTAAATATGGAAAAATCCAGTCACAATATTTTTGGCTCGACCCGGAATTCGAACCCAGGACCTCAGCGCGCAAATTGTACTCGTAACGCATACGCAATACAACTACGCCACCGAAGCAGTCAGGTTAGAAATAGATATTTAACACAATATGTTTACTTTGTAATCACTCATACACCTGTATATTTTACTATTATTATTATTTCTTCGATATAATTATACTTATTATGGTCATCATAATTTATAATGTAATATCACGCAACAAAATGCTGTAAATTAGATTCACGATTAACACAGATATGTACTTCAATTGTTTTATATTCTTTTTCGGGATATACTACACACAAACTTTCGTGGGATAAGATTTAATCGTTACTCTTCAACTTTCACTATAGTTAAGGTAAATAGAAGATCTTAAGCTGTATATACCTTGGCCAACCATGCAGGTGAATTGACAAACTCATCCACAGAAGACATTCCGGAAGTTATTTTAAAATTAACAATTTACAAATACTAAAGTCGCCATCTCGGCTTAACACAACGTACATACTAATCATTCGTGACTCATAAATAACTCGTTTCATTGATGACCATCGTGAAACTACTTTCAATACAGATATCAATGAATCTCGAATCATATAACGCGACACAAATAAGAACAACACGACACAAATTCGCACAGCGTCAGACAAAGTGACTCGTGCACTCGGCAAATTGATATTGTCAAACAACGACAGACGCGCACCAACTCACAATATACTCTGATAAAACAGATAAGACAGCGTTCGCTAAAATCTTCTAGTCGTAAATTTCAGTCATGGGGGAATTTTGGGAGGCTTAACCACCTTAAGATAAGTGAGATAAATCGGGCGCGTCGTGTGAGGCACCCTGAATGGTTATTAACGGAGGTTTTAGATGGACTTGATTGTAAACTTGTATGTCATCATAATCACTTTGAGTATAAGTACTGAAGGAAACTATAAAAATTATTTAACTCAAAGTTCTCAGAAGAAATGACGTTAAATCGTTTGTGATGCGATGCGATTCGGTTGACAACAATTATCACATTGAAATAATTAGAGAAGATTGATGAAATGGTTGGTTAGATAGGTCTACTAAAAGGTCCCTTAGAGTATATTTCCATTAGGTAAAACTCTAGTAAGAATGCTTGGCAAGGTGCCGCGAAGGGCGATTAACCATAGTATCAACAAAATAGGTACTAGCTACGATTTTCTCGGCGCAACGAGTAGCGAAAAATAGATTTAAAACGATCTATACGAGGTAGGGCCGAATGACGTAAAGGACAGGCTTTGATGAAGCGATTGAAAAGACTAGTTAAGAATATTTATCGTAAAGTAAATAATTACTTATGATAGCTGTTTGATAAATGAAGGTACTAAACATGCAGAATGTAAAGTTCTGATTTATATTAATGCCTTTGGGCCACCATATTCTCCATTCAGCTTTGTTTCGTGTCTATAATAATTAATTCAATTAAACAATGACCATATAAAATAGTTCTAATTATAAAAAGGATCTATCACCAACTTTGAAAGCTAGTTTGGAATTTGAAATTCAATAACTAAGATATCCAATAAACTTTGTCTTATAAGATGCTATATCAAAATCCCTGCTTATTCAGACTCATACTTTGATCTTCGAATTTACGCAAGGTTTACAAGCATCTCAGCAATAGGCACTTGGAATGTTTAATTATCACCTAGTATAAATATTACCTATCTATGAAGTTACAAAGGAATAATAAAAACAACTCAAAAGAATGAACTTGAATATTAGAATTTGATTCGGACTAACATTCCAAAAACTGATCTTGAGATTTGTTCTACTCGAAAAAACGCCGCTGTTACTAAATCGTCCGCTACACCTAATTTGATAAACTTCAAACGGGTAACTTTACCGCGGGAGGTCATTGACCACAACAAAAACTCATAATAGCCGATATACGAGTAAAACAATGGTTAATTGCATCACTTTTAGCTCGGTATTGTTATTTCCTTAACCCAATTAAAATGTTACAAATTTGCCGTCTCACCAGACTATGAGAGTGAAGGAATAGAGAGTGCACCTGTGTATTGCGCACACACTTGCGCACTATATCTTCTGCATACCTGGATGAGCTCCGGCCACGGAGGCCACCGTGGCCGAAATTCATAAGGGGGATTTTTTTTATTTTTAATGTACCTAATAAGAAGTGAACTTAATAATAGTACTATTGGACGTATTTAAGTCAACTAAATGACTAACTACCCTTAGATAGTCCATTTCTAATTTAAAAAAATGCCAAGGTTTTTAATTCATAGCTGTTCAAAGCGTATGTAATTTTTATAATGTCCCTATGTAATTTCGATTGATATACACACTTGTATATATCAATAAATATAAATTAACACTTCAAGATTAATTCGCTGCAGGAGAGAAGGTTGTATCTGGACGTGTCTTTTCTCCACAAAATTGTAAATGGTGCTGTATCGGAACCCTCACTTCTAGGAGAACTAAATTTTAATATCCCAAAACTCACCGGTAGACCTTGCCGGATCAATAGGGCTACATTCCTTGTGTGTCGGTACAGATCTAATGTAGGGAAGTTTGTACCGCTCAACAGAATCCAAAGATCATACAATGACATCCAGAGCTCACTTTCTGTGGATGTATTCTCGGATTCGATTCTCACATTGAGACAAAATATTATGCTGCAATTATGATCGACGACTTCCACTTGTGGCTTTATTTTATGCATGGTATTGTTTAGTCTTTGTGTTTATTTAAATTTCAATAGACATTTATTATTTGTAGATAATTTTTTTTATTATTATTGTTAGTTGTATTAATTTTTAATTTATTTTCTTATAAATTTTATGATAAATGTTTAATTAATGATTTACGAATGCTGTTTCACACCTGTAATTGGTGAGTAGACTAGTCTATTGTATTGTAACAAGATGATTTTATGTAAAACGTTTTAGTCTATTAACTGTTGGTGTGCCATTTAATAAATAAATAAATCGAAATTTGAGACAAGTAGAGCAATTTACCAGATTCTTATTTTGCTTGGTAGAAGAAACTGTTTTAAAAAAATTTGCAAATTCTTATTAACTTGATTAGGTACGCAGGAAAAAATCGTAGGGATTAAATCGATTAATGTAGGGTCTAGGGTCGTTGATGGTATTACTCATAATAATTTGATACTAATTGCACGGCTAGCTAACAATAAAACTATTAGAGCTCATGAAAAATGTAGTAAAATCATTGAACCTATATTAGATCGTGAGTAAAGAAATTTACCCAATCAATACGACTTGCCGGCAAGTCATTGCCCTATGTGAATACAAAATGCTGCATTGCATAATTCAATCATTAAGATCATGCGACATGGCGTCGTCGCAGCAGAAAGTTGATTTATTGACGTAATATATACTTTGAAGACAAAGGCTCAAGCAAAAGGTAGTAAGCCGGTATCGTACGCCTACTATATGATGTGGGTATCCACATATTTACCTAAAGATTTTATATTGCTAAAATTGTAACGATTTTAGATATAATAGGTATAGATTATATTTTATTAAACAAAGTACATAGCAAATAACATTATCGTAAGTATTACGTATAATGTCATATGCAAAGGTATCTATAATTATAATAACCGCGACATTTAACAGGTCCGTCTGGAACTTATTACGAGAGGCCTATGTTCAGCAGTGGACATCATGGAGCTGATGATGATGATGAATTATATGGAAACAAAATAAATAAAAAGATACGAATACATTCACATGAGTTCGGCACCTATGTATTTTAGCAGGTAGCAACATCTTAAGAACCGTAAATCTCTGTGCCGCTGTAAAAAGGAAAGATATAACAATCGTAAAATCTTGTCAAAGGAATCAGTAGCGTACGGTTTAAAATGTTACGTAAAAAAGTTTAATTATCATTGTGAAGGTAAGGGAATTTCCAGAAGAATTGAAAGATTTCATGAGGATTTCAAAATTGCTGTTATGTGCTCTATCAATTTGAAATAAATACTCAAACATTTAGAAGTAGACCGGGTATTCTAAAAGTAGCGATTGACATAATAAGAGCATTTTCTTTCACTTATTATCAACTTTTATATTTCTCCCTTAATGGTGTAGGTAATTTATTAAAGTTATACACACACAATCACGCCTTTTATCCCCGAAGGGGTAGGCTGAGGCGTAACTAGTGAACCCACTCTTCGCCGTGCGTATTCCGTCCCATAATGTGATAGGCGAGCCAATTGGGCACAAATTCCAGACTCCGGGCTGATACTGAATTCAAAACCCAATATCAATTTGCCCGACCTGGGGATCGAACTCGAGACCTCGGCATTGCAATCATACCGTAATACAACTACGCCACTGAGGCAGTCAATAAAGTTAGGGAGTAGCAGGGAGAAAATTTACGAGGATTGAATAGATAGAATTTAGTGTGGTAGATGCCTAGATGCTACTCACATTGTGCGATCAGTACAAATATCTGGGTAGCATGATGCATAATTATGGGAATGGGGAATGTGACATTCAGCACCAGATAGCCGCAGCGTGGATATAATGGCGAGAAGTAACTGGGGTTACCTGCGACAGATGAATGCACGTGAAGCTCAAAGGCCTAGTCTATAAGACTATTATAAGACCAGTTCTCATGTATGGCAGCGAAACATGGTCCGTGACGCATAAAAACATACATACCATCCAAGTTGCCGAGATGAAGATGCTGAGGTGAAAGTGCGGCGTCACTAGGCTGGATAGGATCCGCAACGAGTACGTGAGATGTAGCTTAGGTGTGCGCGACATCGCCGATAAAATGCAGGAGAGTAGGCTGCGATGGTATGGACATGTCAAGAGAAGGCCGCATGAGTATATAGAAAAATTAGCGCTGTAATTATCCATCCCCGGTCAAAGATCCAGAGGGAGACCGAAGACAAGATGGAAAGATTTAGTGCTGAGGGATATGAGAGAATGTCAAGTTTCCGAAGACGACATCTTGGATAGAGCGAAGTGGAGATGAAGAACGAGGAAAGCTGACCACACCACCATATGGGATGTATAACTTGGAAGAGAGAGATACCTAGATGCTTCTAGCGGTAGACTTTTAAAGATAATGTTGTTTTTATTGACATGGTCAACTGGTCGATGAACGTGACTGCCGTGAGCAACGAGTCTATCTCATTAGCAAGTATCAGCCTGTATATCTTAATATTATCGCAGATAGACTAGAAGCATCAAGTAGTTAGTATTGACCGTGAATCACAAGGTCTGTGCTTCGAGCATGTCTGCTAAACCTCGTGTAGGATTAAAAGATTAGAGCTTCCATCACCTAGGAAGATTGACGACAAAACTAACTAATACTTGTATTATAATGAGGTGCAACGTCCGCATCGCTTCAAAATATGTCAGAAATTGAAAACGACAAACTGTATAAAGTAAAAAAAGAAACATAAAAATATAAGTTTATTAATACGACATTCAATCGTAACTTGTAATGTTTACTAATAAAATATTTTACTAATGAATAAAGCTCTGCCGGGCAAGTATTCTGCTTAATTACTGTTGATGTAGCAACTGCGCACTTCTGTGTCTAGGAACGCAGTATTTAGGTGAAATCAGGCGTTCGTGTGTTGTTATATTATACCTCAGTAAATCAACAAAGGTTAGGAAAATTAATTGAGTGATTTTTAGAGTCTAATAAGGTAATTGCCACATTAATAAAGCTTTACAATTAGTCTGTGAATTAGAAAAATATTGATTATAATGTTAAAAGAAGTATACCTCACATTTTGGTGGTTTTCCGACAATTCCACATAAGGACAGGCGCCTCACCAGTGAGACGTCTCTTTCCATGTACACAGACACTAATCAGTCGAATGTTGGCCCCCGCCACCCGGGCGCGCTCTGCGTCCTCTCGCTTCGACTCAATTGACACTTATTACTATCAGCTCGACCTCCACAATTGATTACTTCTCTCCATCTTTGGGCTTTACCGAACTATATTGTATCTCTGTGCTTAAGAGGCATTTCAACTTTCACAAGGTCAAAGCTAGTTTCGTTGTATTTAAACTTCAGCGCAAAATATTACAGCAAATAAAAAACAAAAGAAAAGGATCTAAGCAAAACGACACGAAGGAACCCAACAAACTACATAAAGAACGGAGAGTGTTGTGTCGTAACGTAGGTGCCCGGGTAACGAGCAGCCGCTCGATGAGACGGCCCGATGTTCCATTATGTAACACCCGAGAACCGCTATCTAAGCACTAATTCGCAACGGGTAGCTGGCGACTAGGAAAATAATCTTTAAACTCATTAAGCAATTGCATTCTATTACACCTAAGAATATTGAACGTTCAAATGACTAACCGACAGAGCATCGGAGCAGTCGAACGCGCAACACACGACCGTCGGTTACGGGTTGACACCGAGGTAGAATTTCCAATCGGGATAGAGTCCAGAAAATCAAAGGTGTGGTGAGTGGTGAGACAGATCCCGACCGGATTATAGCGACCGTTTCGAGTGTGATAACGTTACCTATGTATCGTCATGAACGTGGGGCAGAGGGCGGGCGGAAAACGAGGGGCGCGAGGCGCGGCGCGCGCGGTCCTAGCCGGCTCCCTAGCGCCGCGGACAAAGCGCGCGCCAGCACCGGACCGGCGGGGCTCGGCGGAGCTCGGCGCGGCGCGGCTCCGAGGCCGGATACTTTACCTAGCGTGAGTCGCGTGAGGTGAGCGGCGGTGCGCGAGGCGCGGCGCGGTCAGCGCGGGCGTCGGGCGCGGTCGGGCTGCGATCAGCGGTCGCGGCGCGGCGCGGCCATGGCGGCGGCGCGGCAGGCGGCGACGACTCGCGCACTGCCGCCGCGGCGCCGGCCCGGGCCGCGCCCGCCGCCGCACACCCGGGCCCGCGCACGCGCGCTGCACCGCCCGCCGCGCTCCGCGCCGCCCGGCTGGCCGACCGCCCGCCCAGCGCCCGCGAGCGAATTGATCAGGCGGATCCTCGATTGCAATGAAATTTATGACAGGTCGTGGATCTATTATCGACGTGATGCCATCGAAGCCGCGGATCATAATTGGACCGAGGCTCGATAAATGCGCAGATTTCGTAATTGGAAGTGAATTACTTTCCCGATTTCCTATCGATGTTAATTGGGTTTTTATGATAAGCACGCCGAGTTAATATGATAATTGGATTTTGAAACAGCTTATCTTATGCAGTCAGTTAAATCATGCAGTTCATGCGATTTGTTTCACACACCATTATCATAAAGCAGACATGATGCGAAACTTCTCGTACTTGCCTGCTTTTAGCGTAAATACGTTACACGCATATCTTACTGGCTATCAAGATATTATCTACCGAACAACACATCATACCAAAAGCCTTAATGAAATTACAGACTATTAATTACGTACCTACCTAATTGTTGCAGCATTCGTAAAGAAAAACTTTAATAACATAGGTAAGTGCTAGCTGAGCGCAATGTACTTTTGCGAGGTAGAATCCCTGACCGCAAACAGATATTTTATCGTAAGGTATGGTTTCGCCAGCAGTATAGACACAAATGATAGGCATCAGCTCGCAACGTTTCACGGATCGCGTCGGGCAATTTATGCAAACCGTTACTTTGTTCACGCCGGCTGAGCAAGCCAATTTGCAATACCTATTACCTATTTTTATCCAAAATATATTACCGTAAGATGAGACCGCTTTGATGTTATGGTGTAATCAGTTTACACTATCAGCAATTTACAAATTCATTCAACTACTATCCATATATATATACCTGTAAAGAATGCTTGACCTGAGAATTGCGACAGAAATACGTTGACGTTGGTACAAATAGCGTTAAATCACATAAATGCCTTTTGCCCTGTTATTTCTGTGCTCCCAACTACTAGATTATTTCGGGATAAAGTAATCCATGTGTTATTGCAACTGCTGTATTTCATGCAAATCCCATTACCGGGTTATGAAAAATGTGACTAGACAACAAACATCAAAATCAAACATTTTAATCGATTTCAAAAAGGAAGAGTTTTTGCGTTCGTTTTCTCTTTAACAACTAGAAAAAATATTTAATGTGCATATAAACATAACAAAAGGAATAACAAAACACATTACATTGCTTGCGTTTAATTTTTTTCTCAATAAGCCGTAGGGTATAGGTATAATCTATATCTATACTAATATTATAAAGAGGAAAGATTTGTATTTTTGTATGTTTACAACGAATAGACTCAAAAACTACTGGATCGATTTCAAAAATTCTTTCACTATTTGAATGCTACAGTAGCCCTGTGTAACATAGGCTACTTTATATCTCGGTAAACTTTAAACCGGGACTTTTATTCCGGTTTTTTCTAGCGAGTGGAGCTGTCTTGGCCAATTCACTGAACCGATTTCAGTGATATTTGGTAGGGAGATAGTTCAAGATCCTAGGAAAAACTTGAGCTACTTCTTATCCCGGGAAAAATATAATCCGGTACTTTTACCCCGGAAAATCGTTTCTCACGAATGAAATCTCGAGCAAATAAGTATGGAAATAGTTTGAGACCCAGGGAAGAACATGGGTTAGTTTTTATTCAGGTAAAATATAAACTAGTACTTTTATCCTAGAAAATGGGTTCTTTCCGGTGGAACTTCCAGAAAATAAAAATAAACATAGTTTGAGATCCAGGGGAAGACATAGGCTACTTTTTATCGCGGAAAAATATAAACCAGGTCTTTTATCCCGGAAAATATTTTCTTGCGGGTGGAAGCGCGAGCGAATAAGTATGGAGATAATTTGCAATCGAGGGAAGGACAAGCTAAATTTTATCTTTTTATTTTTAGGGATATGTCCTTACATCATTACATATTATAAAATAAAGTCTCCCCATCGCTTCTGATTGTCTGAACGCAATAAGCTCAAAAACTACCGAACGCATTATCATACGTGTTTCAATGGACGGAGGGATTCAAGAGGAAAGTTTATGCGTATAATTCATTTAACCAAAAACCCACATAAAAGCCCACATCAATGGTATAATTCATAAATATTTTGTACGACGGATAAATAGATGTAGGCATAATATTGTGCACTGCTACCTGTGCGAAGCCAAGGCGGGCCGCTAGAATATAGTTATATTTTAGTTTTAATGGCTTTGAAGGCGTTTTTTTTTATCACAAACGTTAATATTATTTAATGTATTGTACGAATAGTATTCAGATACTAAAAGCCGTTAAAATGTTACCCTGTCTAAACGTATGAGTACTTCTTACAACTACGTTAAACACAACGTTTAAAATAAAAACAATCTAAATATCTGCGCGTAATTTTCATGTTATTGATATTGTGTTCCTACTATTCAAGTCTCCATATTGATTTGAATTTTGACGTGGGAAAAGCTAAAACCACATCTCCCCAAATAATTTTGGCACTGAAACAGATATTGGCAGCGATAAATCTAAGAAACGGGAGATTCACATACCGAATCCAAATATAATAAGGCGACTTATGGACATGATGCCCAAACACATTAACTTCGTGATGATAATATTTTTTACACAATCCTCTCCTTTTTTGAGACTAAAATGCAGTATCTTTTTGTCCAAAAAAGGAATTTCATGCAGGTAAGCCGCAAGCAAAAGGTTTTAATTTTAATCTTAAATGCATTCGTTTGTGAATATGTTAGATGTTTGTTAGAAATAAGTGCCGAAAATTCTGAACGGGTTTCGGTGTTTCGCACATGGACAAAACATGTTCTAGATACTTTTTATTACGGAAAAGGACTCACTGGACTTTTTATACCATGAAGTCTTTCAAAAACAAATGATTAATAAGTCAACAACCTGGCTCTATCGTTATCAGAAATGCAATACGTATTAAGGACGTAAATAGATAAAATGATAACACCAAAGCCGTGTACCATATCAACCTGAGCTTCGTTCACTGGTTTGAAGGTAAGCGTACAATTCGGAGTGTTCATTATACACCGATCTGCGATAAACCGATAAACATTAGCACGTATTCGCGTAGTAATTCATAGCATAGAGCATTGACGTAAACACACGATAGTAAAGATAAAGTTCACCGCTACACTAGATAACTTATAGTTTTGCTTTATTATTTAGTTTTAAGAGCTCGCCAGCGGTACTAGGAAATACGTTGAAGCTTCAGTGATTATTTACTGTAGCACAGGGGAATAGTTATTCATTACTCATTAGTATTACAAACCTCTGCAGCCTAACCAACCAGTTGGTAAAAGTAAATTATGCAATTGAAGTTGAAATAATGGAGTATCTGTGGATATTGAAGAAAATTTTATTGTATAATCGCTATCTGTTATCACGGGGGTCAGCAGTGGACGTCATGACTGATGATGATGATAATCACTATCAGTTTTAATTTTTAACCGATTTCAAAAAAGAACCTTCTGTGTTTGACCCGCATGTATGTTTGTATCGCAGGGGCGGTTGCGGACGACAACTTAGACGTGAGTCGGAAGAAGCCCGCAGCCGTCCCTAATGCGCCGAAGATGGCCATTATAAAAAACAAATTTATGTTTGTATGTATATCCTGAATTTTCTTAAAAATTTTAAACTACTATTCCGATTGGGATGGGCTTTTCGTTTTTTAAATGTATATTTCCGAGATCCGAGAAGGTTTAGTATAGTATAATATTATATCATAGATCTGATGAAAATCTTCGGAGATAGGTGAACTCTACAATAACTCATCCCAAACAACCTGCGATTGTTGCGATCTATGCATTGTTAACATCGATATTAATAATAATAATAATACCGCTTTGTTGCACACTCATTTACAAAAGTCAAAAAAAACATTATTGCGTAAGTAATTAAGAAGAAAGCAAGAAATAAAAACATTTTAAGAAAAAAATATTTACTTATTTAGACTGCCTCGGTGGCGTAGTTGTATTACAGTACGACTGCAAAGCTGAGGTCTCGGGTTCGATCCCCGGGACGGGCAAAGTGGTATTGAGTTTTTCTATTCAGTATCAGCTCGGAGTTTGGAATTTGTGCCCGATATGTCGATAGGCTTGCCCCCTATCACATCATGGGACGGAATAATGGCGAAAAGTGGGCGCACTAGTTGCGCCTCTGCCTACCCCTTCGGGGATAACAGGCGTGAGTGTATATGTATATATATATGTCTATTTCCCCCAATGGGTAGGTAGAAATGCTAATAATGCCTACCTAACGTGCAACACATTGTGTTACACCCCTACGTATAATTATGCCGCTAGGGACTAATATTGAGCATTGAGCACCAATCCTCATCTCTGGCAAGTGACGAAAAAAAAACGCGAGTAAAATATCCCATGTAATAAAATGAAAATAAATATCGGAAACTTTGACCATTAAATTATATTTCAAACAACCGATAAAAATGCTTAAACTTGACTCTTGCGTGTGTTGAAACGCCCGTCGCATAAAGGTGTTTCCTAAAACCTGAGCAAATGGAGGCGATGTCACGCAATCTTGCTGTCTTGATCGATACGAAGTCATTCGCCTCAGCGGACGCTTAGTACCTACATACACGAGTTTTATATTTAGATGTGATGGCTGACTAGAAACCGATTGATGCCGCAAAACTTAAACTACGATTTATGGTATCATGTTTACGTACTTGCGGTGAAAATATTTACGCATCCTTGACTTCGGCGCACGGTAAACACTGGTTTAAATTTCATGAATGAGTGATCAGTTCCGTAGCTTTCCAAAGTAATTTCTTTTGGAAATACACGTCGATTTTTTATTAGACGCAATACTAATTAGCCGAAAGGTTTATCCCACGAATACGATAATGAAAACTACTACTATTATTACGTAATTAAAAAATTTGCCATGTGCAATATCCCACGATATTCAATATACCTACTAAAGCACAACATTTATTCACTAATTATTATAAGATACTATATTTTGCCCGCGGCTCCGGCCGCGTCAGGAAGTTTTTCCGGCATAAAAGTCCCGCTTTTTATTTTGATAATCGGGATAAATGTAGCTTATGTGTTAATCCAGGACATGATCTACCCGTGTGCCAAACTTCATCGAAATCCGTTCAGTAGTTTTTGCGTGAAAGAGTAACAAACATCCATACGTCCATACATACTTACAAACTTTTGCCTTTTTAATATTAGTAGGATAATAATAAGTGCAAAAATGTTGTGCATTTTTAAATCAAGTTTTTATTTAAATGCTCTAAAAAGAAAAAGTAACTTGAAATTTAATCAAACTTTGTTTTATAAAAGAATAAAGAGATAAAAGCTTGCTTGTGTTG
Organism: Lapara coniferarum; assembly: GCA_949316025.1. Taxonomy (NCBI): domain Eukaryota; kingdom Metazoa; phylum Arthropoda; class Insecta; order Lepidoptera; family Sphingidae; genus Lapara; species Lapara coniferarum. The sequence goes on from OX438919.1 coordinate 30,031,979, forward strand.
AAATTCTCCCCGTAAACGCAATGATTCTACCAATGTCAAATTTATGACAGAATCATTCCATATTTAAAAAAAAAAACAAAAATAGGTGTACCACAAGATTATAATCTCCTTCGTGCATACAATTACCGCTTTCTTCACAGCAGCAAAACGGTGTTTCATGTGTTTTGACGTGTTTAGAGGTTTATCACTCACACACGCTCACGCCTTTTATCCTCGAAGTGGCAGGCAACAGCGCAAATAAGTAGTGCACCCACTTTTCGCCGTGCGTATTCCGCCCATGATGTGATAGGGGGTGAGCCTCTCGGCACATCGGGCACAGTTCCAGACTCGGGGCTGATACTGAGTAGATAACCCCAATATAACTTTGAAATATATTTTTTTTTTGTTTACGTGGAGAAAGTGAATTATTACTACCGCCCAGTGTTCAAGGGGAACGACTGAGCGGTTATGTTGGGTTCACCGTGCCTTACGACCCGACGTTGAGCCGCCCGGAGAGATGGAAAACGTCGGGCGACCGCCGGGCCGAGTCCCTAACCTATGTACATACACCGCACGGCATACCAACTAAACCTCCTGGGTGGCCATTTTGGCGCATTAGGGACGGCTGCGGGCTTCCTCCGACTCACGTCTAAGTTGTCGTCCGTAACCGCCCCTGCGCGTACCCCTATTGCTGTTGCCGTCTCCTGTTGTTGGAGGGGCTCAGAAGCCCCAGCACACCGAAGGACGCCCTCGGCGTCAACGGCAGCGTTAGGCCTAACCGCCACGCTGCCGTCCATCACGGGGGTCACAAAAGTTGGCTAGACTAATAGGTGGACGGCCCCTTCCGCCCACCCGTGACCCCCGGTGGCCCCTATTATTCGCCTTTTACGACAGGCAGGGGATGCCGTGGTGGAATTCTCCAAACGCCCCCAATCCACAAGGCGGGAGACGTCGGTCAGTCGTCCACCCGACGCCTCCTACGTCTCGTCTGGCGTCGGGAGGGATCACCACTGCGCTGGCGATCCCTCTCGGCACTCTCCTTCCGTGAGAGGACCACCTCGCAGAAGTGGGCCACCGCCTGCCAGGCCTCCCGGCCGCCGACCATGGAAGCGACCACGGCCGGCAGCGAGAGGTCTTCTCCGACGACTGCTCTGAGAGCGCTGTGTTCTTCGTCCCAGGCTGGGCAAAACTCCAACGTGTGTTGGGCCGTGTCCAGCGGGCAGTTGTCACGATAGTGACACACGGCCGACTCCTCCTTCCCCACCACCCGAAACAGGAACTCACCGAAGCAGCATTGCCCGGTAAGCACCTGCGTCAGGCGGTACGTTGCCGCTCCGTGGCGCCTGTCCAGCCAATCGGCAAAGACAGGACGCACTGCCTCTACGACCCTGTGCCCCCACGACGGGGCCTCCAGCCTGAGACGCCACTCCTCCACGGCGGCTCGCCGTAGGGAGGCCCTCTTGGCCTCCACCTCCTTCAGGGCCGGACGTTGCCCGCGACTGAAGGCCTCCTCCCGCCAATGAAATGCATCGGCAAGGGATTTGGCGTCCAGGTCCCAGGGCAGAAATCCGGCCAATAAACAAGGCGCCTCGAAAGAGACCGTGCGGTACGCCCTGACCGCCCGCTGCGCTAAAGCTCTCTGCGGAGCGCGCAGGAGGGCGACGCAGGGGCGGTTCAGGGAGTCAGCCCAAGCGGGGCTGCCATAAAGAGCCATGGACCGCACGACTCCGTGATACAGCCTCCGGCAAGGAAAGTCAGGACCTTCCAGGTTGGGCAGCAGGCCGGAAAGAGCGCCCGCTGCCCGGGACAATTTTGTCCTCAATTTTGTCCGACCTGGAGATTGAACCCGAGACCTCAGCACGTAGTCGTACCCTAATACAACTACGCCAGTGTGACAATGTCCAAGGCACACACCTGACTTTTCGAAGTTACGTGTATATTGTTTATCAATAAAATTGTAGTTCGCTTTAACGGTCAAGGAAAACATCGTGAGGAAACCTACATACCTGAGAATGTTCCATAAGAATTTCGAGGATATGTGAAGTTTGCCAACCCGCAATAGGCCAGCGTGGTGGACTAAGGCCTAACTCCTCTCAGTAGTAGAGGAAACTCGTGCTCAGCAGTGGACAGTATATAATACAAGGGTGATTGCAATAGGTACAACTCCGCCACCAAGGCAGCAGAGGTTTATCGTCGTGTGATTTATTGTCATTGATAAAAAAATTCCACCAGTGAGGCGTCAAAATATCGATCAGGCATTACAATAGTTATGGTCGAATTAATTGTAATTTTTGTCTAATTTTGTCTCACTTTTGTCATTAAGTTCGCAACGTGTAACATTTTAATTTGACGTTATTTTTGTAATTTTTAATTTGACGGCATTGATGGGTTTTTTAATGCATCAATGACTAAAATAAAATTTGGTTGTAATGTATTGTTCTTATTATGAAAATCAACTACTAAATTTTGCCGTATACCGGGTGGAAGGGAAACGCTCTCTATACCGGAACGGTAAGAGAGAAGAACCATAACACTAACGAAAAACTATATTCATTTACAAAGCTAAGCGATAATACTTACGATTTTAGTATTTCCGTAATTCATGCGCGCGCAATGTAAAGCGTACAAAGAACTGGGCGGCTGCCGCGCTGCGCCGGGACCGGCCCGCGGTCGTTAACCCGTCAGCTGATGTACGTGTTTCATTACGATTTTTTTTAAATATTGACCTTTTTTACTATGTTTTTCAGAATAATAGTTTGATTTATCTATTCATACGTGAAGCTGTACAGAAATTTGAGAAAATCCTACTAAAATTGTAACAATGCGATCGCGATTTTTTTAGTGCCATCACGTCAGGAATCACCAATACTATCACCTGTATTCGTTTCCGAGAGCGTTTCCCTTCCACCCGGTATAATGTGACCGCTGCGTCAAATTTTTAATCAAATTAAATTAAAATCACAAATTTCTCCTTATATTTAGCCATATAAACAACAAAAACCAAATTAATAGACCCTTTTACTTACTGGAAGTACGATATCCCATCCTTTTTTAAGGTTCTAGAGGTGATATTTTTGCATTTATTGAATGAACATTTTGGCATTTTTGACGTCCGTGCAGTAACACGAGCGACGCTGTACTAATTGTAATATGTGCGCGTTTTGTAAATTGCGCGTATTAGTCTCCTGACGTTTTTGAGAAGCTAACTGTGCATCTTGGGTTTTTTAATACATCAATGCGGATAGCACACATTTAACAAAAAAATCCACACGTGCGAGGCTGAATATAAGGTCGCTTTTTACACAAAAAAACATAATTTCTGTGGACCACCCAAAAACATTATAATATTTCTAGGACCACCGCTTAATGTCATTATCGTTAGAATGTAATGACAGCGAGCGCATCACATAGGTTTTATAAAAGTTTATGACCAGTTGCGCATTTATGACCAACGAAGGGTTTGCCTGGTCATCCCATTTCCTTGTTAAATGCTCCAAGTTTGATCCTTGTAAGCGACAAGATCGATGAGCATCAAAAAAAAAATTTCGTAAATGGACAACTTTTTGGGTAAGTAAATTTTAGTTTCAAATTCTGTAAATGCAGACCTTAGTGCAAAGAGCATTATAATACTACGGCCTTAGTGTCTTCAAAAATGATGGGTAGTCTCGTAAGAAAGTTTTCTCGTAGGTACAGCAGTTAAAGTCGTTGCCCTTGCTGCCCTCTCAATTCAAAAATGCACCCTTTATATTTTCCCGGGATAAAAAGTACCCATCTGCTTTTCCAGACTATAATCTGCATCTATGCCAAATTTCATCCAGATCTGTCCAGCCTTTCTGGCTTGATTAACAGACCACCATCCAAACTTTCGCACTTATATTTACTGGTTGTAGGTCTCTTATTATATTATGTAAAAGTCCGTCTGGGTGGGTACCACCGTAACGTCTATTTCTACCGCCAAACAATGTGCATACATTGTTGTCTCGGTTTGAAGGACATTGTAGCTAGTAGGACTGCCTCGGTGGCGTAGTTGTATTACAGTACGACTGCAAAGCTGAGGTCTCAGGTTCGATCCCCGGGTCGGGCAGTTATATTCGAGTTTTTCTATTCAGTATCAGCTCGGAGTCTGGAATTTGTGCCCGATATGGCGATAGGCTCGCCCCCTATCACATCATGGGACGGAATAATGGCGAAAAGTGGGTGCACTAGTTGCGCCTCTGCCTACCCCTTCGGGGATAACAGGCGTGAGTGTATATGTATGTAGCTAGTGTAACTACTGGACATAATGAGACATGTTATGGCTCAGAATGACGAGCGCAATGGAATGCCACACAGTACTTTGTAACTCAGTGCTGGATGGTGTTACTACTGTTTATGGGTGGTCCTATTGCTTACAACATGCGATCGGCATGCTCGTCTCGTCATACAATACCATAAAAAAACTTATAATAGTAGTACGATTGTTGTTCAATAAATGAAACAAATGTATTGTACTATACATTTATTGTGATAGACAAACGTACCATGTACATTTGCAGCAAAACCAATAAACAATATAAGTTTCACATACATAACGTTATGCATAAAATATAAAATTTATTATAATCTCCACAATATTATTATGTCTACTGGAATGGTCTATAAATTCGTTATGTTGGTCGATTAATAAGGAGGCATTCAAGTATTACGTAAGAACTTTAGTATTCTTAACCAACTTCCTTCAATTTGATATAACAATACTGGCGTTGTGACGACAATATTAATGCGGTTTAGTGAATATATGGAAAATAATGGAGTAATTCGACTGGTGTAACTTATGAGCATCAATAATTATATTAAAAATACTTTCAAAAATATCTAGTGCTAACATTTAGCATAAAACTAGAATAGTCTTCGTGTGATACAATTAAAAATGTGGTTAACAAAGTGTGCATTATTACTGAGCACAATACCATCTAGGTTATACCTGGATATAAACATTTTAAGACATAAAATAAAGAATATAGCTAAGTACCCCTGCCCAAAGCATTGTAATGTGACAAGTTTAAGCCCGCGACTTGTCCGACTTGATAAATTTGTCGAGCTCAGCATCACTCGCCGGGTCGACTTGGGACAGTTGCCTGAAACTCTCGTCATCCACGAAGCAGATCTCATGACCGTCAGGGTCCGCCAGGATAATGACGCGCACTGTTGCCTTCCCTGGCGTGTCCAGGGAAATGAGAGGTGTCAGGATAGTCTCCTTTGCTTCTTGTATCTTGTTGTCTATGGTCGGCTGTTCCTCAAAGGGGCATGAGAACGCGATGCGGCCGTACGCCTTCGCGTGGTTCACTGGCTCACCTGGAATTGCACAAATAAATTATTGTTATTATGTATTTTTGGAGGGAGAAACATCAGATGAGACCAAAGTTTTTTTAATTAATTTCGTATTACAACCGTTACAAGTTCAAAACAACTTGGTGCTATGTACAAAAGTTTTGCGGTGATGCATGTTTTGTGTATTGCACGTATGACTAGGCCCGATTGGGGATGCTACTACTTGTGGGTGACTCATATCACCACTTTAATTAGTCCTACTATATATCCTACTAATATTATAAAGGCGAAAGTTTGTAAGAATGTCTGGATGTTATTCCTCTTTCACGCAAAAACTACTGAATGGATTTCGATGAAATTTGGCACACGGGTAGATCATGACCTGGATTAACACATAGGCTACTTTTTATCCCGGGAAAACATTTTAACGCGGGCGGAGCCGCGGGCAAAAGCTAGTTTAGTACATACATAAAGCTATATTCAAAAATACAATAAAGAAAAAGAAATTAAAAATAATCAACGTACGGACAAATAAATATTAATATAACAATAAAATTGTATATAGATGACCTGAGCTTGTTTTGTAAAGTAAAACGATTTATGTTCTATTGTTCGCATCGGCTACCTAGCGCGTGACCTCAATTTGGGTTCGCCGTACGTTGATCGATGTATGCTTACACGAGAACTAGTGCCCAGTCAGTTTACCACTATAACGTGACGTGTACGCTTGCTAAAATATCACTTGCGCCTTTTGTTCTTCCGGTAACTTAATAATATCCGTCGTGCTCTTTCTCTAAACTATTTTCTTTCTTACTCCTTCTATAAACTATATACTGTTGTGTGATTGTGTTTTCTGTTGACTGTTAATAAACTATAGTGACTATCTGTGCCTATTTCATTCTCCTCCTCGAACACTTTCTTCGCTATATTATATCTACCACACAACTACTACACTACTACATTTCGTATGTTCCTTGTTGCCGATGACTCGAAAATATTCTTTCTCTTCTTCCTCTTTTAACTTCTGTTCCTTTATTTGATGGTCAGAAAAACACCGCGATTTCCCATACCCATAATCGAGATTCCCACTTGTTCGTTTTTTTTTTGTTGACCGGGAGAAAGTGACTTATTGCTACCGCCCAGTGTTCAAGGGGAACGACTGAGCGGTTATGTTGGGTTCACCGTGCCTTACGACCCGACGTTGAGCCGCCCGGAAAGATGGAAAACGTCGGGCGACCGCCGGGCCGAGTCCCTAACCTATGTACACCGCACGGCATACCAACTAAAACTCCGCGGTGGCCATCTTCGGCGCATTAGGGACGGCTGCGGGCTTCCTCCGACTCACGTCTAAGTTGTCGTCCGCAACCGCCCCTGCGCGTACCGCTGTTGCGGTCCTTCTCCTGTTGTTGCGGGGGCTCAGAAGCCCCCGTACACCGAAGGACGCCCTTGGCGTCCGAGGCAGCGGGAGACACGCTGCCGTCCATCACGGGGGTCACAGAAGTTGGCTAGACTAATAGGTGGGCGGCACCTTCCACCCACCCGTGACCCCCGGACACTTGTTTGTGTACCATTTTAAATTTAAAGGTAAGGTATCCCGGACATTTCCTGTACTTCTGTTTTTAGTAACATAAAAAACGTCGCACCGCCTTTCTAGCATGCAGCAGTCAGTGTCAGATGTTTACGTGGGGTCAACATTTTCGACTAAGTAAGAAAATCATCCAATATTAAGGTTCCAAACACACCACGTTTTTTATTCTTAAACCCTAATAAAAAAAATCCAGGCTAGCTAGCTAATCAGTTTAACAAAATTGAAAGCTAAACTAATAGCTGATTAAGTGATGAAATCTCCGGAGAAACTTTAAATCTATATAATATAGATTTTGCCCGCGGCTCCGCCCGCGTTAAAAAGTTTTTCAGGGATAAAAGTCCCGCTTTTTATTTTCCCGGTATAAACTGTAGCCTATGTGTTAATCCAGGACATGATCTACCCGTGTGCCAAATTTCATCGAAATCCGTTTAGTGGTTTTTGCGTGAAAGAGTAACAAACATCCATACATACTTACAAACTTTCGCCTTTATAATAGCAGTGGGATATAAAAGAAAGTAGTGTTAGTTACACGACTTATAACTCAAGAACGGCTGAATGGATTTAGCTGAAAATTGGTGGAGAGGTAGCTTAGAACCAGGAGACGGACATAGGATACTTTTTAATCCCGGGAAAATATAAACCGAGACTTTTATCCCGGAAAATCGTTTTCTGCCAGTGTAACCGCAAGAAAACAAGTATAGAGATATTTCGAGATCCAGTTGAGGACATAATTACTCTTATCCCGGAAAAAGATAAACCGGGAATTATATCCCGGATTTTATTTTCTCGGGAGTGGAGCGGCCACGACTAAACCACTGAACCGATGGCGATGCAATTTGGCAGGGATATAGTTTAAAACCCTGGGAAGAATCTAGGCTAAGTACTTCATATCCCGGGAAAATATAAACCGGGACCTTAATCCCGGAAAATCGTTTTCTGCCAGTGGAACCGTATGAAAATAAGTATGGAGATAGTTTGTGATCCAAAGGAGGACATAGGCTACTATTATCCCGGAAAACAAACACCGGGAATTTTTTTACGGATTTTGTTTCTCGCAGTTTTTTTTTTATTTTTAGGGATATGACCCTACATCTCTATTTATTATAAAGTAAAGTCCCCTATCGCATCTGTCTGTCTCTTGAACGCGATAAACTCAAATACTGCTTAACGGATTTTCATCAATGGACGTTGTGATTCAAGAGGAATATTTCATAATTCATAAATATTTTGTACCACAGAAAAATAAATGAAATGTAATGAAATGAAATAAATTTATTCGAACCCATAAAATGTTATACATTATTTAGATTCAGTCAATATTAACTCGACCACCAGTTCGGAAAGCAGTTCTCACTAGAGAAGAACGGGCAAGAAACTCTAGTGTTGCTCTTTTCAAAATCAGTTCAAGGTATAAAATACAATTCATAATAAAAAAATAAAAAAAAAATAACATGATATAGATATATTTGTTATTTTTGTTTAGAGCAGTTCATTTATATACTCGCAAAAAAGGTAATAAATTTTAAAATCTTATACGAGTGCATAACCCTCTCAGGAATCATGTAATAATTTGGTCTGAAATTCATCAAATGTAGGTATACAGTATTATGCTTTGGTACCTGTGCTAAGCCAGGGCGGGCCGATAGTTTATTATAAATCACGAGACAGTCTCCACTTAATTTTTGGAACAATAAACGTGTTTTTTTATATATACGATACGACTACCCATAAACAGTAGCAGCACCATCCAACACGTTGAGTTACAAAGTTCTGTGTGGCATTCCACTGCGCTCGTCATCCTGAGACATAAGATGTTAAGTCCCATTATATCCAGTAGTTACACTGGCTACAATGTTCTTCAAACCGAAACACAAAATTGCATGCACACTGTTGCTTGGCGGTAAAATAGTCATTGCGTTGGTACCCACCCAGACGGACTCTTACATATGAGAGACCTACCACCAGTAAAACCACCACCAGCGTTGTCGTTGTAGTAAGTATACAGGAAAATCCAGATAGAGGTAGCAAGATAATCATTGTGAATAACAAAATCTAATAGCTTATAAACTTTGCTATTCAACAAGCCATGTATAACGAACATTTCGAACAAATTTGAAACGGTCTATTGACGCATATATGCAACATTTTTACGTATTCAAGTAAGCACTTAAAAACATTTCTCATGCATTATCGTATGTCTGTCACGTTGCATATTGATATTTGAAATGCCTATCTTATCTCACAAGTGCTTATTCTTTAGGAAGAAACCCGCGCAAATCGCACGGTTATTCATCATAAATCTTATGTAAATAGATATGGTGTAACAAGGTTAGCAAACTCTGTACACTGAATTAGGAGTTTGTGTTTAAAAGTATGACAATTATGAGTATTTCATTAAGATCTACGAGTACACGTATTCGATTTTAGTGCCCCATCATACGAAAAATGTAATACGTTTTATAACATAATAAGATAAGATATACCTAAACAGACAGCCTACATTATTTTAAGGTCACATGCGCCAAAAATGTACCCACTCAATTTGGTCACACTATTCAAATGGCTCATTCACACATGATTCTTTAGTTCAATAAAAAGGGACTAAAGTTTTGTTAAATACATATACACAAGACGACCTGCATCAAAATTTACATTTTATTGTAAGCGAACGTGCACTTACCAATGTCAACTAATTCAAGTTTAGCTTGATCATCGCTGAAACCAAGCAGCACAGATTTTTCTTTTCGTTCGTACACCTTGAGTGACAACAGACCGTTCCAATACGCGATAGATCTCGCCAAATTTGAGCTGGCTAGGGACACTTTCAATACCGGATCTGGAAACAAAGAAATAGAGTTCACATTAGTGCATATGCCAGCTTTAGATTATTGTATAACTAGCCTTTGCCCGTGGGGCCGCTCGCGTGAAAGGTCTTACGCGATAAAAGTCACTATATTTTCCCGGGATAAAAGCCTATAGTACTCAGGAGTAATTAGGCTTCCTATTAGTGCAAGAATTTACAAAATCGGTCCAGTAGTTCCAGAGATTAGACCCTAAAAACAAACTTTACCTCTTTATAATCTATACTAATATTATAAAGCTGAAGAGTTTGTTTGAACGCGCTAATCTCAGGAACTACTGAACCGATTTTGAAAATTCTTTCACTAATAGGAAACTACATAACTCCTGAGTGCTATAGGCTACTTTTTATCCCGGGAAAATATTTTGTCCCGGAAAAACGTTTTCACGCGGGCGGAGCCGCGAGCACTACTAGTCTATACTAATATTATAAAGCTGAAGAGTTTGTTTGTTTGTTTGAACGCGCTAATCTCAGGAACTACTGAACCGATTTTGAAAATTCTTTCACTAATAGGAAGCTACTTTACTCCTGAGTGCTAGAGGCTACTTTTTATCCCGGGAAAATATTTTTATCCCGGAAAAACTTTTTCACGCGGGCGGAGCCGGTTGTAAATAGGCCGACCAGTCGGCCGACTAGTCGGCCAAGCCGATCACGGTTTTGGGAGTACTCGGCAACTTCTGTGACGCTTCGTTTATACCTGATAAGATATTCTTAGAAGATATTCAAGATGACAGGTCAAGGGCAGCTCATCAATTACAGTCAGTAGTCAGTTAATAAGAAAAAACTTACATACATATATACATACACACTCACGCCTATTATCCCCGAAGGGGTAGGCAGAGGCGCAACTAGTACACCCACTTTTCGCCATTATTCCGTCCCATGATGTGATAGGGGGCGAGCCTATCGCCATATCGGGCACAAATTCCAGACTCCGAGCTAATACTGAATAGAAAAACTTAATATCACTTTACCCGACCCGGGAATCGAACCCGAGACCTCAGCATTGCAGTCGTACCATAATACAACTACGCCACCGAGGCAGTCAAGAAAAAACTTACTCTTTAAATAAAAAGTTATATTATTAAATTTTTATTGGAGATGAGAAGATATACTGTTTTTTTGGTAGTCAAGATACTAATTTTGTTTAATAAATGTCATAGATATTTTTTCTTAATAAGTAAATAATTTTAGAAACTGAGTACCAAAGGAAAGGTAGCTTTGCATTATATTTTAAAATTTGTAAGATTGATTATAAAATAAAAATATTAATAATAATCATGGCTTTTATATAAGGTATACATTTCATTGAGAAATAAATATAAAGTAAGAAGCCGGATAGTCGCCGGATTGTCGGTTTTACCGACTAGTCGGAACATCTTTAAATGTTATACCTTCCCTTGGAGAAGTAAACGATACCCAATTAAAATGAAATATGGTAATATAATATTATTTCCCGTATTAAGGCGATTACGCCTTTATACGTTTGAAGTTAACTTGCGTTTATGGTTTTAATTGACATACTTATAAGTTCCATATTATTTGCTGACGTAATAAACCAATTTAAAATTGAATTAGAGCGTGGCAGATATCAGTACCGCTATTGAAACAGGTCATCTTCTATATAAAACAATAAAAAAATGCTAATGAGAGGTTGAACGTGGTATCAAGTTCATATCTATCCTCATGCAGAAGTTACATTGTAACAGTGATATCATTCAATAACAATACAACTATCACTCTATGGTCACATGACAGACATAATCATACTTAGTAATCTGCTAGTCAAGTGGCTACACACCACTGTATATGATAAAGATCACAGAAAGAAATGTTTATTTATCAAAGCATTAGAGATGATCTTATCACACTTTAATATTTTATTTATTTATATTGTCAAAAGACGCGTGTCTATATATTCTTCAGTTACCTTTTCAATATATGGGAGGGTCTACATAATTTCTAACATAAATTTTTCTACTTCTTACTTTTCTTACTAAAACACATTATAAATTCAAATGTTTGTGAACATATTTAGATGTTTGTATGTTTGGATACTTAAACGTAGAAACCACATAACGGTTTTGGAAGAAATTAGGCTCTTGCATAGCTCATGTCCTACATATAGGGTACTTTTTCCTGGTAATTTTCTTTTGGGAAATATTTGAAGATTTGATTTATTTTAGAATAGATAGTGCTATGGACCGCTACAGTGATTCAGGGAGTTTTTACGCGGGCGAGGTTGAGAGCAACATCTAGTTATCCATAAAGAAAATGCTGAAATACAGTAGAGTACAAGAAAATTTCCTGCCTCACTTCCCTGCAGGGCCGCTCTAGTTGTTAAGCCGTGAATTCGCCTGTGTACCATTCACAGAATAACTTGTGGACAACTGCAGCAGTAAAACCTAAAGCTTACCAACCTCAGGATTACTGTGACATTTAAAATGACAGCAATTAGTCACAGAGTTACTGTGTATGTTTATAATTGACATTTACTGGCTCTAGGAAAGTAAAATCTAAGATTTAACAAGTGGATGATGGTTAAATTTGGAAAGCAAAATGATATCAGATCATTTCGAACTTTTACCATGTAAAGTTGGAAAATATAATAGTACTACTAATAAAGTTATTGCGACTAATAAAGGTATACTAATAAAGTTAGAGTTACCATACATCGAGGATTTACAGTAGCACAGGTAGGTATTCATTTTTATTCGATATCAATGCTTGCTGATGCGCTAATTTGTTCGCGATAAACAAACCAACGATCAAATTGACTTTATTCATGAACCGAAATGTCCCGTCCCTCTTAATTCTCGGAAACAAAAAATATAAAATATACGACGTCATACAATATTCCTATGGCTATGAGTAATAAAAATACTATCTAGAACGAAATGGAACAGTCATTTCATGAAGCGGTTTGCGGTTTTAGACTATTGCATACACACCACACTAGTTATATCTTACCATTGAATCTTTATGAGGGTTTTTCATAATGTTTATGCATCACGTTATTAAAAAAAATCGAACTTCTTAGCATGACTTGCAATATATCATACTAATTGTGTCCACAACTTCATATGCGTGGATAACTTTTTCTCAAATACGATTTTTGTGAAAGAAAGCCCATATCTGCTCCCAATCTCTTTTTCAACTTTTGAAAACTATATAAAAATCCGTTCAGTGGTTTCCGAAATGTATGTTACCAAACAAAGAAGACAGACAAAAAGAATTCAAAACATTGCTAATTCTATTACTCTTCTTTGGTCACCCCCTTTATTATTACTTTACTTTGAATGTACAGACACACAAAGTTCTGCTATTTTATTATATGTACAAATATACCTGTCAGATGTGTACAAAGTAGTGCTGAACATTTGTAGTCAGACACAATGATAAATGACAAGCCATTCATTGCATCAGAACATAATACCTACCTATCTATTAGATTTATTACTCAAAATTAGACTCAGAATTATTAAATTGAAGCCTACTCAGCATATGCCTACTCAACAGCCCAAAAAATGTGTGGTGTGTTAAATAATTTAATATTTCTCTGTTCAAAATTATCAAGATAAATACCCCTTGAAAATAATCAAATAAGTCTTTATAAATATGACAAAACAATAATAAAAACCATTTCGATCCTTGATTCAATATACCTTGAATTTTTATTAGGTTCAAAATTCATGAAACAGATCTAGCTCACCTTTAAGAGCTCATTCTGCTAAACTCTGTTCCCAATACCAAAAATCCTTAAGCAGAACTGGTTTGTTACCCTGGATAAACAATAGGGTAGTTGACTGCATTTTTTTAAATACATTTATTAAACATTTATGTCTTCTAAAATCTAGAGGAAAAAGAATTTTTAAAGTAAAAGCAATAATAAATGAGTTATAAAGCTTTGAAGTTTGGTGGAAGGGGCATCTGTCAGATAACAGACACAGCAGAATGTGACATCACTGAGTGTCGCCAGCCATAACGCTGCGTGCGTGCGAAACAAATGACGCGAAATCCCCACTACGCTCCTACTTTTGCTCACAATAATATTTCAAATATGAATAACTGCTTTAGTTGTCAACCAATTTTGATTCTGATTTTACAGAAGAATTTGTTTTAAGTATTATTTTGTGTTACATATAAATACCAAATCAAACGTAGGAAACTACCCTATGAAAATTTCTTAGACACTCACCTCTGTCAGCAGGTTGTGGTTTATCTACAATGTAGAATTTGTATCCACCAGGGGCTTCAACATATTTCAGACCATTATGTTCCTTCACAGGCCAATTGTTAGCTGCAGCCCTCTTCAAACTCTCACTTGACTGGATAGTGAGACCGAGGAAATCATTACCCTGTTCGTATTCTGTTATTCCATAGTTGTATGTAAGTTCAACAACAAAATGTGTGTCCTCAGGGCCGTAACCAATCATGGTCTTGCTCCATCTGTTTGCATAGGGTCTGAAAAAAATTATATTATGTTGTATTCATAAAAAATTACCCTTTATAAGTGAAGAAGTGTTGTATTTCCAATTACTAATAATTGGAAATATAACACACCTTATAAGGTGAAACATTTCATATTTCTGTTTGCTACTTGAATTTGCTTCATTACCTAATAAAAAATTCATTCATTATTTAATTTCCATTTTTTTTATAAAACTTTATTTGTATCTTACCCATTACAAGCTGCCTCACAACCTTCACTGAATTCTTCATGACGAAGAACCTGGAAATATGTCACTTATTAATTTAAAAAAAACTCTCCATTATATTATAGGTAAGTAAAAGATAATTAAAATTATTAATATAGCTCACTGCCTCGGTGGCTTAGTTGTATTACAGCACGATTGCAAAGCTGAGGTCTCGGGTTCAATCCCTGGGTCGGGCAAAGTGATATTGAATTTTTCTAATCAGTATCAGCCCAGAGTCTGGAATTTGTGCCCGATATAGGGATAAGGTCGCCCCCTATCACATCATGGGACAGAATAACGGCGAAAAGTAGGTGCACTAGTTACGCCTCTGCCTACCCCTTCGAGGATAACAGTCATGCGTGTGTGTGTGTGTATTATAACTGATGATTGTATTTATTGATATTATCATTATTGAATACTTTCTTTAGTTTTGTTTTTATTTTATGTAGTTAAGTATTACTATTAAATGTCTTCCTTTTAAAAACTACAAAAGAACAAACAATACAAAAAATAGTTTTTAAAACACAGATGGGGGAGGGTTCTCATCAAATTTTATTTTGTCATTGGGGGGAAGCAACTTGATTGATAGCAAAATAAGAGTGAGTGCAGACAATAAAAACTTCTTGGCAATATAAGCATTTTTAACAGAGTAAAGCCTGTGGACCTCATTTTTTGGGTCTCTCGCTTCTAGCTTCAAAAAATTGCTTTTCTTATACGGCCCTACATAAAAAAGGTAATGGCACTTAACTGTAGACATTTTCAGTTATCATTTGCGCAACATTGTATTTATTATATCAAACACACACACACACACACACACACACAGTATAACCCTGTCTTATATTATTTAAATTGTATTGGTTTCTTTATATAATCTTAGTAGATTTTGCTTTCTTAATTTCGTTATGTATAATTCACAGTGTCTTTATTTTTATCTGTAACTAGAGTCTGTTAAATGTTTGTAATTTCGTTTGTAAATTTGTAAGGATGTGCGACACAAGTTTTAAACTTAGTGCGCATCCTAACGGAGTTTTGTAATTCAATTATATTGTAACTGGTTTCTCAATAAATAAATAAATAAATCTTACATGTAACTTCTAAGTGACCGAGACACATTCACAAACGAATTCGGAATACAAGATTAGATCATGCAAATAATTAATACCGGCAGAAAAATTGTCAGTAGCCGATTCACCATACATAATTTAATTGATAGTAAATGAACAAGGCGACCTTGGCCTTCAAAAAGTTAGCATTTAAAAGAAAAATTGAGAAGTTAATTATAATAGAAATAGCACCTTACCTTCATACCCAATATCTCTCTGTAAAATTTGGCCGTTAGTGTTCTATCGGCAACTTTGAAGACAAAATGCAGGGCGCGTCCAGTAACCATCTTAACGTATTTGTTAAATTCTACTACTGAGATTACAAAAATGTATTTCTTAATATATTTTAGCACTAAGGATTATGGCGGCACTAACTTAATTAAGAGCAATATTTTAACGGTACACAACAGACGAATATAAATAAAAATATCAAGCAAAGGTGCCGATGGAAAAGGACGTCAGCAGTCAAACGTCAACAGTAAGTAATGACAAGTGACAACTGCGGCAGTCGGTGTTGCCAGATGTATGCTGGTTGAAGTCGCCGAAAATTCATTGGGGAGTAGCCATTGATTATATTAGAAAACCCAAGATGCACAGTTAGCTCTCAAGAACGGCAGGCATGCATTACAACCAAATTTTATTTTAGTCTAAAAATACAGTTGACCCTGTTCCATTTTTAATGGAGTCGAAATTTTTTCTTAATATGTTTATTTTTTTAATTCATAAGTTGCTAAACTCATTACTTTTTTTTCAATTTTTTATAGTTATGAATTGTTTTTAAACAACTCCCATAAGGAAGAGCTTATCATTTCATTTTCTTTTTGTACACCACTTACTTCGTAATTTATGGGTCCATTTAAGTATTATTTTTATTAGGAACATAAATAGTCCCCATACCAAAATCATGATCTTGCGATAAATTTCAATTTGGATAAAACTTGTTTTATTTTAATCCCCTGATAGTAGGTGGTACTACCACCCATAAACAGTAGCAACATCTTACACCATACAAAACTTTAAATTGCTAAGTACTCCGTGGTACTCCGTAGCACTCATCGGCCTGAGACATTAGATGTTAAGTCTCATAATGTCTAGTAATTTCGCTGGCTACAGTGTCTTTACCCGCTCATTTCAGGTAGGACAGGAGGTAGGCGTAACTCGCTTGATTTTCTTTTCGCTTAATAGAAGATTTGATTTAACGGAAAAAAAAACATCATGAGGAAACCTGCATACCTGGGAAGTTTTCCATAATAGTTTCGAAGGTATGTGAAGTTTGCCAACCCGCACTAAATATTGTTGATGACGCAGAAATTCTTGTCAAAAGTTTAGCATAGGCATAAATGTAGGTAAATCGTCGATATTCAATGATTATTGCAAAATTCAAAATGATGACTGCTTCGGTGGCGTAGTTGTATTACAGTACGACTGCAAAGCTGAGGTCTCGGTTCGATCCCCGGGTCGGGTAAAGTGATATTGAGTTTTTCTATTCAGTATCAGCTCAGTGTCTGGAATTTGTGCCCGATATGGCGATAGGCTCGCCCCCTATCACATCATGGGACGGAATAATGGCGAAAAGTGCCTGCACTAGTTGTGCGTCTGCCTCCCCCTTCGGGGATAACAGGCGTGAGTGTATATGTATGTATATGTATTGCAAAATTCCGAAATTCGTATTTGTTTTTTTTTTTTTGTGTCCGCCGCTAATAAAAATTTATTAAGTACTGCTATCATTATGATACCGTATATAACACAATATTATATTATATTAACAACATAATAACGATGTTTTTATTGTCTAATAATATTTGATCATCAATATAGATATATAATCATCCTACTAATATCATAAAGGCGAAAGTTTGTAAGAATGTATGGATGTATGGATGTTAGTTCCTCTTTCACGCAAAAACTACTGAACGGATTTCGATGAAATTTAGCACACAGATACATCATGTCCTGGATTAACACATAGGCTACTTTTTATCCCGAGAAAATATAAAGCGGGACTTTTATACCGGAAAAACTTTTTAACGCAGGCGGAGCTGCGGGCAAAAGGTAGTTATATATAATATTGGCAATTTCCAGAGATAATAATATGCTCGGAGCAGAGAGGCTTGTATCATCATTCTTTCTGCCAAAAGAAATGCTCATGTTACGAAACAGACAGGTGTTTAAGATTTATTTATATGTGCGTTTATAACAAAATGGCATTAAATGTATTGTAAATGTATTAAATGGTATAACGAGACTATCCCGCCCTCACAACCACCACTGTAACTCCTGTAAGCCAGGATCGACAGTGGCACGCATTTTATAACACCAAGCGGTGAAGCTCGGCGAGTCTCAGGGAACACCAATTAGTCTTAACCCGCAACGAAGTTAATCAAACAGAAGAATAGGGAGGAGTTAGAAATATATTTTCCATTTCCCTCCAAAGCAAAGTGGGAGACAAAATAATGAACTTAAAAAAGGTATTTTAACCATTTATTGTAGATTATAATGTGTGTTGCACTTCATATTATGTAGTAGTTACGTGAAATTATCAATTTTGAGTTCGCGGCATTAAGCACATTGCACGTCCCGTCTAAATGGTCTAAGCCTACTTCTGTATGAAACTAACTTTAAAATGAACAAGAAAACATTTATTGTAATATTCTACGTGAAAGTACGTTATTCCTTCTCTTTTGTGTGTAATTTTTATTATTATACAAAATTAAATTATGAGGGCTTCCATACACAGATGGGCATTGTCTTTGGTACTTATGAGTTTAATTTAAGTCCTTAATTTTTTTGTAACTACCACAATTACGCAATTAACAATAATCCATATTCTCAATATTAACACAACAAATAAAAAAAAGAAACTTTACGGTAATATTATTACCTTATTTAATTACATTAATAAAATAAGTAGAAAAACGATTCAACTCCGTAAAAATTTTTTGTTATTTTGGTTATGATGACGATTACATTTCTAACATTTATCATAAACCAGACTAAACGTGCGTTGCTTGCGTTAAAAAATCTACTTTATGTGGTAGGCGTAAGATCGAATTTGTTAAACACAAATTCGATTCAATCAAAAATGGTAATTATTTGTTCCTTTTTTGAGTTTGATTTATCGACGACACTTATTGATGTCTTATTTGCAAGGAACTGTGTATCTAGGGTTTTTAATACATCAATGGGAGTAGTAGTAGTAGTTTCAAAATGAATCCTGGCCCAACTCACCAAAAATTGGAAGTAGTCTAAAGTAGCCCAATTGTGTGGAGAAGAAAAGAGCTAAAAAAAAGGGCCCCAATTTTCCGATTATTGTGTGTAAGGTGATCTGAGTTCATGTTTTGTACCCACAAAGCTAAAAATATCCTCAAATTCGACACAAGCAAGGTTTATAACACGAACTTTCCGAGGTAGCCTAAATTGGCGACTGATCTCCATTCGCATAGCCTAAACGGCGACCAGTCGCCATTCGCAATTTCTTGGTCACACCCCCCGTCATGAAAGTAAAAGAGTTTTGGCGGGAACTTGGTAGTGTCATGAGGTGCTCTTGTTTTAATTCATTATTTTGGTGATACTTAGTGTTATGTTGCATAATTATGGTGGTATATTATCCAATATAGTTCTATTAAAGGGCTCAAATGAAGTGAATTGAAATAACTGTGCTAATCAAGTGCTTTTTTGTTGCCGCCAAAACTCCTCGATAAAGTCTTGGTAAGGTAACCACTGCTTTACTTTGACATAGTAGTTAGTAAGTACTGAGGATAATTAAAAAAGAAACAAGTATGCGTCTGAAGGACTTTGTATCCATGGACATGAATAAATTAACAAAAAAAAAAAATGAAAGTAAAAATTTTGAACAATTTTTGCCGCGGTTTTGGCGGGAACGTGAAAGTGTCATGAGGTGCTTTTGTTTTAATTTATTATTTTGGTGATACTTAGTGTTATATTGCTTAATTGTGGTGGTATATTATCCAATATAGTTCTATTAAAGTGCTCAAATGAAGTGAATTGAAACAACTGTGTCAATCAAGTGTTTTTTCGTTGCCGCCAAAACTCCTTGATAAAGTCTTGGTAAGGTAGCCACTGCTTTACTACGACAACCAGAGATATCACTTAAGACGAGGCTGTATGGGCTTGAACCCTTTGCCTTCCCTGTAAGGGAGAATTATAAAAAAAAAAAAAAAAAAATTTTTGCCGCCCCTTTAAAAATACTGCGCCCCGCCGCCCCAAACTGCAACATATTCAACCAAGGAATCGCATAATATTAAATAAAACGGGGATTTCTGAAAATCGGTAGAAAAATCGAGAGATTCTTCTAGCTTTCAAAAAATCGTTGAAAAATCATGTCATTCGGTATTTCGGTAGGACAGGCCCAAAATCGGTAGAAATACCGAAAAATCGGTAGGTTCGAGACCACTGGTGCCTGATGACAACTGTCAACTAAAAACTCAATAGGTATACTCTGAAATGGTATCCGAGATCAAAAATGTAAATAGAAGGGCTACCACTACAATACAATAAATTGCCATGGTATTTTTTTGACAACCGTTAAAATAATAGGTTAGAATTACTCTCACTCGTAAAATAAGTTTAAAACAAAGTGTAATGAGAATTTTTAGGTATAATATTTGCATAAACTACAATTTCAACTTTTTAAATTATGTGACAAAAATGGTACGAAAATATGTTATGTTGCAGGCAATAAGCAGAAATTCATAACATTTGGCTCAATGAAATAAAACTTTTTTATTTGAAGATGGTTTACAATAAAAAAATATTAAAGATAAACAAAAAACTCGACTGCGTCAATATCTGCCATCTTTATTAAATTCATTCCGAAACTGAAAAGATAGAAACAAGATTTTAATTTGAGTATTTTATTTTGGTTTTGAATAATATTAGTTGACAATGTTCACTAACGCTGTCGGAGGCAAAACACGCTCACTTCTCATAATTGGGTTGGTTGTAGGTATAGGTAGAGCAACAAAATCTCGAAGTGAGCAGATGCGTCCGACTGCGTTTGTGAACACTGTCAAGTGTCAACTAAGATTATTCAAAACCAAAATAAAATTAGTGCGAAGTGTGATGTCATTTATTAGCATTTCTTATTCCAAACTCCAACAAAACATATAAGTTGTATATATATTTGTCATCGCCGTTAAAAATCCTTGATTTTGATACCACACTCGATGTATTTTGAAAACATTTTCTTTTTCAGAATAGTTTTTGCCGCCAAAAATCCTCAATTTTTTTTTTTTTTTTTAATTTTATGTACCCAGTGTCACTCTCACGGCTTCCCAATGTATATAATACTCTTTGCTCACGGCTAAAACGAATCTATTCATACCACTCACATAAAAATACGACAAGCCATGTAAATATAACGCACCTTTAGAACGAAAATGAGATAATTCAAAAGTCGAAAATTAAGTTATCGTCACAAAATGACTTTAAACGGGTCACTTCTTTATAAAAAATATAATAATAAAAAGAGATTTATATAGCAGTTTGGTCTTGACCCCGCTTGAGTATATCTGTGTTTGAACTATCGTTGTATTGAAAACTTTGTTTTAAGTAATTTTATGACGATAACTCAATTTTCTACCTTTTTGAATTGTGTCGTTTTCATCCTAAAGGTGCGATATGGTGCGAAGCGATACTGGTACAATTCCAGTAATGGCCATAAGTAACTAGTTACCAGTAAGGTTTTCTGTTTTACTGATTGACGACTTTCAAATCAAAGTAAATGTATTGAGGTAGACTCTAGAGTCTCTGCCCCTGGTGTCCCATCATAGATCCTTACACATTGCGCCGGTTCGGGTGGCTCGTACTGGCCCTCCATCTTCTAGAGGTACCTAGTCCTTCTATAAGTAGGTACCTATAGATCTCTAGATTACGTACTGCATAGGCCGAGTCAGGGGCGTAGCGTGGGTTCTTGCCGCCCGGGATGGACCCAAAACTAGTCACCCCAACGCAACAGGCTAAAAAGCAGGTCATATTTTCATCATTCAAATAAGTCAAGCGCCCACTGGCCTCTCCCTCGCCCCAGGCCTAATGGCCTAAGGCCAGGCATTTTTTTTTTGCCTTACGTAATAATTTACGTAAGGCAAAAAAAAAATGGAAAAGGTTTTATTTTACGTAATGTGCCACCCTCTTAGGTGCGAATTATACAGAAAAGGCGTAAAGCATCTTGCCGCTTCAAAACGTTTCAATACAAAATCGTTTCGTCATTCGTTCCGTCTTTCGTGCCTGCTCGAAAGCTGCGCCTGTGCCGCGCCTTCACCGTACGCCTTTTCTGTGTAATTCGCACCTTAAGTGACGCCCGGACCGGATGAACCTAATTGTAAAACTGTAGAAACTAAATGTAGTACATAGGTAAGTATGGGTAGGTACCTATGTCACCCTCACTCAGCTTATTAGTAAAAATACTTGACGAAAAATGTCTTTCCAATTGCTATCGTCTCTGAAAAAAGTTAGAATTTAACTGAGCATTCTCTTTTATTAGGAACTAAAGTTTACTCCCAGCTATGACTTTGATGTGCTTGGTTCATCATTTGTAATATCAGCTATGGAATCCTTGACTTACCGTGACTCGACAGTGCCCACGTGCTAATAATGCAATCATTATATTAGGTATTAGTTATCTAGCATCAGGAAGCTTGGGACGCGCCAGTTACGTGATAGGCATGCGAACACATCATAAAATGAGTATTAAAATTACCCAGGTCACGAGCATCACATTTGTATTTAGATCTTATCTCGCCAATATAAGTTCTGATAACACCTGTCACCTAGATTTTGAATATCATTGGCTACAAAGGTGTGGATAAGGAATAGGATCTGTGTGTCTGGGCAATCAGGATACTGTCACATTCCCTAAAACAATTTAATCAAAATCCATTATTCAATCATCCACATAAAAACTACATATAATTTCATACAGAAATACGGTTAAATATATTTTTTCTCTTAAAATCTAAATCTACTTTTATAATTTCGTAAGTAGGTATTTTTTTTTTACATTTTCACATAATATGCAGTAAATATAATCTTATATAAATCTCTTACATAGCATGTATTAAGTATGTACTTTATTGTTCGCTACTAGCTTCTGTAAATATTCCTTTTCACATTACATAATGGCTGATTATTTTTTTCAGGTATTCCGTTAATCTCAGGATATGATTGGATAAAGATTAAAGACATAATATTTTGCCCTGGGTACATTTAACGATGCGTAACTCCTAAATATTTAAGTAACAAAGACTGATTGTACACATATGTTTAACAAGATCTTCTAATGTATGACACAGATGATTATAAAACAAAGCAATATAGAGTAACAAAAGTGTGCCTGCATATTTTATCCGTGGCTTGCTTGCTATGGAATAATGCCACAAGCTATCTATATCAATTACATAAGTTACTAAAATAGGCCTCATCGACCACGATTAAAATATGATTGTTTGTAATTAAATCAACGATAATATAGTATCACGATATTGACTAGATCATATCGTAAACTAATACGCATTTTATGCTTTAAAAAGGTCGTTATTTTAAAGAGATAACAAGACCATGACAACATAGTACCATTTGGAGAAATCCAACAAATTTATCAAAATTGTATGTACTTATATTTTATATAAATATATGAATGATATTACGTCCATTGTACATAAGGTTGAACAGTAGCGAGACGTACCTAGGTCCTGTATATTTTAAATATTTAGTACTTAATGATGTTAAGTTATAATGGTAGTTTTTCGCAAATAATATACGTAGGAATGGCGTTAAAAGACACGTCACAATTAACTGCATCAATTTCGGACTCAAGCTAATAAATTTGCGTAATCCGTACAAATATATATACGCTGTAAAAGCATATTACATGGAAATAACTCGATATGAAGATAAAGCTTATTATAAAAATAAATGCTCAATTTTGCGTCAGACTATATCTACTCAGTTATGGTCATTGCTCTTTTTGTTGTTTACCTTTCCTAAAATAAATATATAATGCAAGAGCTAAACAATCCATATGAAGAACTTTGAAGCGGAAAATGAGAAACACCTATAACGAAATTCTCAACTAGATGCGTATTCCATATTAAATGCCTAACATTATCTTTAACGTAAATATTTTTAATACATTTCGTGTGAGAGCGTAAGCGGTGCGTATTTCAGTTAGCGGGTTTCTTGTCGGCGCCATCTTTTTCTTTTTCCTTCTCCTTTTCTTTTTCTTTGTCTTTCTTTTCCTGCAGTTGTTGTAAGTGAGCAGGTAGAGCCTTCAGGATCGCGTGGACCTATGAATAAATAACATAAAATAAATATATTTTATCAATAGATAACGAACCTACAGGTTTATCTGATTACGGCAAAATCAAAGGAGAAAGACTTGCCAATAGTGGGGTTCACTTTGTGACCACCAACAGTTGATCATTTGCACTATTAACGGTTGATTGTTCAACACTATTAGTATAGTACTAATAGTATTAGTATAGACTAATACTTTATATAGTATTAGTCTTTGAGAAGAAAGATTTAATTTTTGTTTGTAATGGATAAACTATGTAAATCTATATTTACATTATGACCATAAAATTTACTAAATTATCATCAAGACATGTTATTGGCAATATATGATACCCACCTCTTCAGCAACAGCCATGAGTACAAACTCGAATTGCTGCTTGGTGGCGACGGTGCGGGGTCTTTGATCACGAATGTGTTCCAGGGTGGCAGCGATATCGATCTCCTTAGCGCCTTTAGCCATGCGGTTCAAGACCATATCAATCAGGCAATAAGTTCCAGTTCGGCCGGCTCCGTCACTATTTACGTAGAAAATATTATACATTTTTCTTTAGTTTTGTAAATAAAAATAATGCTTGTACTAAAATTGTAGAGTGGAAAAAACAACGCACATAATTTAAAGCTGTTTACCTGCAGTGAACTACGATTGGGCAAGATCTTCCTCTGTATGACTTGTTCACCTTCCTGTGAAAGATTTTTGGTAAATAGTATCAATATGGAATGTAACTTTAGTAACTTTAGTGTGCCCGATATGGCGATAGGCTCGCCCCCTATCACATCATGGGACGGAACGACGGCGAAAAGTGGGTGCACTAGTGCGCCTCTGCCTACCCCTTCGGGGATAACAGGCGTGAGTGTATATGTAAGTATGTAACTTTAGTAGAGCATGTTTGTAAAGAAATGTAGAGGAGAATTATAGGTTTGAAGAATAGGGTATCTTCCTATGTTGGATTTTTTAAACTATTATATACGTAACAGCAAACAGCCCGAAATGGTAGCCCTTATGTGGAAACTGCACTAAATTGGTTAAGAAATGAGACAGTAATTCATATTTCTAATATTTCAGAGTTTAGCAGTGAGCGTATAGTGGGTTTATCGCTTCATATCTTTGTTTCGCACGCATCGTTATACCCGATGACGTCACGATGGCGTATTGCGTGTCTTCTCTCGTTTTTTGACACTTACCCCTTTTACCGAAATTCAAAGGCTTAATACTTGTTGATATTTGTTAGGATTTGAATTTTTATTTTTGTTAGAATTTATATTACGTTAATATTCAATAAAAGTAAAGAAAAATAATTAAGCAACTACCCTATAATACTTAAATAAAAAATATTTATGGTGTTACAAATTTCTCTGAATTTAGGTTAGAGCACGAAGAAAAGAAGAAGAGTTAGAGCATTTAACAACTCAAAGGAAGTTAGTCTCAAAGTATTAGAAGTAACTCGATCTTTAATTATTGAGGAACTGAATTTTGCCCGAATGTTTCAAAATACATAAAACTTGTGTATATGCGTACCTCCTGAATTCAAGCAGAGCCTTAGTTGAAGAAGGAACGCCGTTCTCTGGCCACGAGAGGAAGTGGAATTGGGTGACCGTCCGAGTCTCGCCGGTGCGTTGGTTCTTCAGGTAGAAGCTGCGGACCAGGTAGTCGTCGCACCAGATGTGCTCGCTCACTAGGTGAACCTAGATAAAACAAATATATCTCCTTAATAATGTGGATAAAAAAGTAATATTCTAACAAGTAATTCAATTTTTTGGTCAGGAGAGGTTTGAAGGATTCTCCTTAGCTCAGAATAATACGGTTTCCCAATTTATTTATTTTACGTAAAAGGAATTGATAACAAAATAAATTTTACTGATATAATAAGTAGATATATAATAATCAACATTCTAATTCGCATGTCGAGTCACTAAAGTAAGCATATTCAAGTATTATCCAAAGTTTATTGTTTTTGTGTTGATCAGCTTTTATTGACACCGAAATATTTTTTTTAAGTAGGAAAACATTAATACGTAGGTACCTCATAAATATGGTAGAGTTCAGATCCCTCTTCAGGCCAGTATCGGTGGCAGAGCTGCTGTCCGTTCTCAGTGAGGCGGGTGAGCATGACCATCACGACGGATCCTTGTTCCCAAACCATCTGCCAGAAGTCGGGAGCGGTGTGCGCCAGCGGGCCCGCTGCTGCGATGTACGCTGGGTTCCGAGGGTCGTGGTCCGTCTAAAGAAAAAACGTAACATAATATGACATAAAATATTTATCTATTATGCATTTATTTCTTAATGTTATTTTTGTGTTGTATAATAGAAATGAGTATAAAATGTAGAGCATTCTTTGTGAGCAATTCCAAATTTAGCAACTTAGTATTTTTTTGCTTTGCAGCGATACGTTAAAATGTTTTTGTTAAGTTCATCATCAGCCACATGACGTCCACTGCTGAACATAGGCCTCCCCCAAAGATTTCCAGATGGACCTGTCAAAAGCGGCCTGCATCCAGCGCGTTCCTGCGGCCTTTATCAAGAAGTTGTTTTGTTGTGTTTGTTAAGTTAATTAACTGATTCTACTCACGATAGTAGAAGCGTTAATGTAATCAGATCCGAGGTGGTTGGAGAGCGTGTTCAGCGTGACCCTGGAGTGATCGTAGGGGAGGACGTCAGCATATCGGTTCTTGCCAGTGTTGTCTGTCTTCAAGGCGGCGGAGGTGGCACAAGGCTCGGCTTCGTATGCACACAGAGCACGCCATTCCTGCTCCAGGCGGTCCTTGTTACGGAGATGGTCTTCCATGTAAGCCTGACGAAGAATTTTAATATGTAGAGTAGAAGCCCTCATCGATATTGATGATCAGCTATATAAATTTTACCGTAGAACAGTCTTGATAAAATCAGGAGTTATAATAATATTCAACGCTGTTCATTTGAATATTGTGAAACATTGATTAAGAATTTCAAGTCAGGTTTCAAATTATGATACTTCCTATGAATATTATGATACTATGATTTTTTATAAGGAAGTTATTGTTGTAGATAATACTTTATGGAAACTCCTAATATTTATTTACCAAAACCATGTGTCCGGTTGAGATGTCCATGTTGGTAAGGGCTGGTTCTTCACTCCTAAAAGGAAAAGAGAACGTAGTCACAATATTCACGATTTTAATTATGTTGAGGCTGATTTTTCAAATGTCAGAAAAAGTTATTTATTCTTAATATATTTTATAATCTGATCTAATAAAGAAGCCAAACACTAAACGTACATTATGCAAAGAATTGGAATTTATTAAATTTTGTGTTAACTTTTATCCTACAGATAAGTTTTATCTGATGTTTAATCAGCCCTAAATAATGGCTAGATAAAAGAGATGTTTTACCAAGAAGAAGTACTGGATCTGGTAGATGGTGAGTTGCCGTCAGGGTCGCGGGACAAAGAGGCGATGCGTTGTGCAGGCTCGGCAGGGTGAGGAGGTGCTGCGGTTGTCTGCTGCCCAGACCACTTGCCAGACATCCGTGCGCGACATAATTCCTACAATTAAAAACATATGTTAATATAATTATTATAAAGCAATGTGTTATGAAAATAGCATTATATAATACTATAATTCAATTTGACGAAATATGTTTGACTTACCTGATAGTCCCTAGTTGCTTCAGCATCTATTTCAGCGGCAGAAGATAAACCTCGCATCTTTTTAGCATTCATGTCTCTCTTTAACAGAACAACAAAGACCACAGCTCCAACTACGAGGACCGAAAAGCTCCCTACCAGAGCTAATAAGACTGGCAATTCCAAACCGAAGATAAGCGTCTCTGGAGATTCGGCGTGTCGGATAATTGGTCGTTTACTCTGGAAAATGTTATATGATTACGATAGTATCTGTCTGAAGAATTTAAGAAATATTTGTCATGAACCGTTACGTACTCCTTAACATTATAATTTAATGTACTCAGTACTCACTCTGTCGCCCACTCCCGTTGATAAAATTTGCGCGCCCGTCTCAATACGAAGCGCGTCTTTTATGTCATCTAGAACGTATTTAATCAATTTCAACATTAAATATTGGCATTATATTATACGTTAATTTAATCAATTTAACCATAAAACATGGTCTAAAAGCTTACCCACATCCAATTACTTAAACGTAATGCAAATATTCGACGGGTAATGACTAATGGGTAGGTACAAAACTTTACTTACTGACTCGTCTAGCAATATCAGCAGCGTCGTAGCCTTTTTTATTCTTCTCCACTTTAAATGTCACTTCACCTGGGTCAACCCTATAAATAAATATTTATTTACTTTTCTTACTTAACAGTCAAATGAAACCTTTATTATAAAATCATATAATTAAATAGATAAAAGTAGCAATTGTTTCTACCTTGGGTTTGTAAATGTGTTTTTCTCTAATCCGAGCATTTCTTCAAGTTTTGATATAAAGGACACTCCTTTGTCCCAGTCCGTGAGAATTCTAAGAAAATAATTTAATTAGTGTGAAATCTAATATTTATTTTTTCACTTATGACATTATTATTGATCATTTACCTATTCTTAAATAATACATAAGCATAAGATGGGTCATAATCGTACTCATTGTGATCGTGATCTCCATGTTTGACAGCTTTTTGTGCGTGTGCGGCTCCTTGAGCTGCAATATAATATCAGAAGATTATGTTAATCGCTGTAGGTATTCCCTAAACCATTCCACAACACCGAGAAGGTAGAACATGCATCACATTATCTTAGTAATAGAGCCAAAATTCGTAATTAGTCGACGTCAATAATTTAGCACGTAGAAAGAACGTTTTGCTGACGATAAATATTCTTGATACTTATCTATAAAAACCGAAATACATTACATACATAGACAGCTATGCTCAAAAATTGAACAAAGCCAAAAATAAATAGAATTTGAAATGCATGACCTCGTATTTAATGACACTGATCATTAACATGATTTAAAATAAAATAACAACAATCACGATATTTACACACACAAAAATAATAAACAAAAAATCAAGGCCTGTAAAAATAAATAAATGTTTGTAAAGACACTTATATTTAGAAAACTCACACATAGGCAATATTTTTGGAGGGTTACAGCCTCATGCTTTTTGTGGTGTAAGAAACCAAATGTGCTATTAAGAGAAACATATAGTGCAGTGTTCTAAACAAACTTTGGAGTGCGTGAAAACTTCAGAAAGGAAAAAATTGGAAAGCTGCAACGCAGCGTTAGCCTTTCGTCTGTATCTGTTCGAGGGTACATTGATATCTAAATAAAGCTACCTCAGGCCGCCGCGACACTAACCTGCCACTGATTTATTGTGGTATAATATTATCTTTAATGTTTTCGCGTCCACACGCGGCCCGGGCTTTTTAACATCGTCTCTTTCCCTACGTTTAAAGCCCCATTCGTTATTAAGTATATCTTGTAACTCTTCAGGATAAAATTTGTAATTTTCACCTGAAACATTGTCGGTATCTGTAATACCTTCATTCTGGTGCGAGTCGCGGATCCGGACTGAATCTCTTGAATTTAAGGGGCCTATGTGAAACAAAATAGGGGAACATAAAAAACATTGGTTAACTGAATAAT
This sequence comes from Lapara coniferarum, assembly GCA_949316025.1. Classification (NCBI taxonomy): domain Eukaryota; kingdom Metazoa; phylum Arthropoda; class Insecta; order Lepidoptera; family Sphingidae; genus Lapara; species Lapara coniferarum. The sequence continues at coordinate 30,061,418 of OX438919.1, forward strand.
ATGACTGAGAAGAATGATGTTAATGTTAGTATGTTGGGTTTATAACATAATGAACGAAATAATGTTACCACCTTACCTACAATGCAAATAAAGCAATGAAGCAACACAAATTGCCTTTTTTGCACGAAGGCAGTCTAGGAACATTTAATAAAACTGAGAATTTCATTCACCTTGCAAGTCTTCGGCTCTTAGAGGCCCACCCTCGGCGTAAAGAGCACCTTGAGATTTAGCTTTTGCATCTATGACATCCTGCCAGTAATTCATCAAGTATTCCATATTTTTTGAATGTTTCGCATCCACTTTTGCGCCATTTTTTTCTGAAATAGAAATGTAATTCATTAGTATTACTTTAGTATTCTACTTTACCAAAACATCTACAATGTACCTTTTAGGTTAAACGAATCCAGCTCACCACTTCCTGCATCTATAGGGAAATCTTCAGATGAGTCTTCGTCGTAATAAATTCTGGGTTCAGAAATATCGGCTGGATCTTCATATTCGAATGGAAAGTTTTTCGCAGCAAAACTTTGCTTGTAATTCTTGTACGCGTTTGATCGAACTTCCTCGTCAAGGGGTGAAAATCTATTTGTAGTTATATATTCTGCCGTATATGGAGGGACCTTATTTTTGAGTTTGCGATAGTGAGCACCAAGCCGTTCTTCATCGGAATATCCGATGTTAGGGTCGTTTTGCGTTATAATGTTAGACATGCGAGTAGATTTTTTTTCTTTTTCAATTATGGGAGATGGCATACCGTTACGAGCTACTGCTTTCTCTTCTGCTTGGAGTCGTTCTCTAAACCCTTCAAAAGGCAATATGACGGGAGACTCTTCATTGTCTGTCATGAGCATTAGATCCCGTAATTTATCGCTCGGTGTTTCATTATCAAGCGGGACGCTGTCCTCTACTCCTGGCACTGACAATAGTAAATTTAAATAATGATATTGTATTTTAAGGTTTAAACATAAAATATTTATAAAAACGTTATTTACATATTTTTTAATACCTCGACTCACGTAGACAGGTGAATCTTCTCCCGGAGAAAATGGCGGATTGTAAACTTCATTCGCAAAGTCAGAATCGCTGAGGGCAGAATTTGGTGTAAATCGTACAAACGCTGTTTCAGCTGGCTCGATCTATAATTAACAAAAATGTGCAGACTTAATATTAACTTATCTCTTAGTAAAACGATTGTATTACGTACTTCCTTCATCACTTACATCAATGTTTTCACTTCCTTCTTGTAGTATGCTAGAACTCAATTTCGGATCAGCGAAATGTTCACATATTTTTGTGTTAACTTGTGATGGATCTCTGAAATATGAGCAAATTATTAGAAATCAATGAATTAATATTTATAATTCATATTTAAACTGCGATACTAACAAGTTTTGCCTTAGTGTGTAGAGCATGGCTTGTAGAACGCACTGCGTGTACGCGTGTTCCCATCGGTAACCGCGCGTAGCAAGCCGTTGGAGCTCACCTTCAAACCACTGCAATTGCTCTGGTCCCATGTCATACCTTAATGGAAAAAAATGAGGTTCTATTTAAGGCTACAATAGAGTCAAATTTTCCAAAACATTTGGAAACGGTCTTTTATGTGCGACATCTTACTACAACTTGTAAGACTTTTATATTAGGTATACTAGCTTTTGCCCGCGGCTCCGCCCGCGTTAAAAAGTTTTTCCGGGATAAAAGTCATGGTTTATATTTTACCGGGATAGGAAGTAGCCTAGGTCCTTCCCAGGGTCTTAAACTATCTCCTTACTAAATTTCATTGAAATGGGTTCATTGGTTTGATCGTCACGGCTCCAACGACGAGATTAAAAAGTTCGAGATACAATTCCCGGTGTATGTTTTTCTGCGATAAAAGTAGCCTGTGTCCTCTGGATCTCAAACTATCTTTATACTTATTTTCTTGCGGTTCCACTCGTAGAAGACGATTTTCGGGATTAAAGTCCCGGTTTATATTTTCCCAGGATAAAAATTTGCTTAGATCCTTTCCAGGGTCTTAGACTATCTCTCTACCAAATTTCATCGAAATCGGTCAGTGGTTTAGGCGTAATAACTTGCGAGAAAAAAATCCGGAAGAAAGTCCCGCTTTCTATGTGTTAATCCAGAACATGATCTACCCGTGTGCCAAATTTTGTCGAAATCCGTTCGGTAGTTTTTGTGTGAAAGAGTAACAAACATCCATATACCCATACACCCATACGTTCATACTTACAAAATTTCGCTTTTATAAAATAAAAATAAAATAAAATCACTGGCGTTCCTGTAAATAATGTTCACTGTACTATTATAATAGGTGCTGCATTTTATGTTCTGGATGTTAAAATATATTGTAGGGCGAAGTGAGCAGTGAATATGAGATTGAAACTAGGACCTTTTCTTCGTAACGTGCAAATTAGTAACTACAGTTAGCGTTTGTTTGTATAATAAATTCTGTCATTCTAAACGGATTAAATAACTTACCGATAGAGCGCTCCCTCCTCCGGTTCCTCCTCATACACCGGTATGCATTTCCCGAATGCAAAATCTATTAAAAAGAAATTATATTAGAGAGATTAGATACTTACCTACCTAAATTACTTAGAAAATGAGTACAATTCATACCATCGTAGCACCATTCCACCTCCTCTACACACAACGGTGCACTGAATAAACAACCTGTATAAAGAAATATAAATTTTAAAGCCTCTCGTTCTTTAATATACTTATCATATTTCTAAAAATAAACAACTCTAAACAAAGCCATCATAACGAAAACGTCCACAGAATTTCAAACGAGAGTGGAAATGCTTTCAACATAATTGGATGCCTATTCTATTTGTCCTACGAAGGTGCACTCATGCAAATCTAGTCTGGCCATTGAGTTTAAGGGACGTCTCACACTAATATTTACGAGGTAAAATCAAAATGCAGTCAATAATTCTCAATATCATGTCATGTTAACTAGAACGTGTATGCTTTATTTGTAGATATAATTAAAATACAGTTATCGAAGAAACGTTTCCGAAAACCAAGTCATCGATAACTTAAGGGGGTTGCTCAAACGCGACCATAATTATATTTTACTGAGGGCCCCTGAATAATGAGTAGCATGGGTAAGATAAATTAACTCTAACAAATTCCGTAGCGGTATTCTACAATAGAAAATTATAATGAATTACATTCATCAGCAATTAAATAACACACCTAAATTTGTTAAATATACAAATTCAATACCTATGTTCCCATCGGCGTGCGAGGGCGCCAGCGCGTTCAGAAGCGCCAGCGCCCATAGAGCCTGCCTCAACGACGGGCGGCACATTACATCTGCAACAGATCACATTATTGGCAACTAAAGCTGTTGGATCAGTTGTAATGAATGGATTTATTATTTTTATATACTTATCTAAGTTATTTAGTTCTTGTCATTTGTTTTCGGCTTTTATTTTTAGGGAATTTAATTTTCTTATTTTTGTAGTTGATAACTAAAAACGCTAGTGGATCTTTTGTCGAGAAGCAATTTCTACAATCATTTGTGCTATCATTGAAACCTACATCTTTCTACGTCTGAACAACAATAATTATTGTAGGTGCATTAGTCCATAGGCGGAAATAAAAGGGGGTTGGGTGGGCCGTGCCCATCCCAGAATTTGGATATGACCACCCACGGGATTTTTCATCCTACTAGGTACCTACTATTATTTATTTGACTGCCTCGGTGGCGTAGTTGTATTGCGTACCTACGCGTTACGAGTACGATTTGCGCGCTGAGGTCCTGGGTTCGAATCCCGGTTCGAGCCAAAAATATTGTGACTGGGTTTTTCCATCGTAAAAATTACTCAGTCGCAGCTCGGAGTCATGAAGTTGACGGTGTGATACCCCCGTGCCTCAGAAAGCACGTAAAGCCGTTGGTCCTGCACCTGATCTCTCTCCGGTCATGTCGGATTGCCGTCTCACCGGACTATAAGCGTGAAGGAAAAGCGAGTGCACCTGTGTATTGCGCACACACTTGTGCACTATAATATCTCCTGCGTACCTGGCTGATCTTCGTTGAGATTGGCCGCCGTGACCGAAACTGGCTAGGAGGATTATTACTATTATTTATTTATTATAAATTTTAAAACGTCCATAATCGACAAACCTGCAAGTGCATAAAAATAATTTTATTTTTGTAGTCTACGACATTAGCCCCCCCTGGTAACTACGCCCATGTGCATTACGTTTTTACAATAGTGCGTATAGCTAATGATTATGTTCCTATTATCTTCTTGATCATAATAATACGACACGCGACAAATACCTGCCATTTCACGATATGTTTCTACTAAACAATGACACCCGAGTCGCGTAAACCCGTTCATCAAAGTAAAACTATCTACTATGTATACTGTGCATTCGTGCTGTTGACAAAAATATTTTTATGACGTGGGTCTACCGTTTACAAAAGTCCCACCTTTGTATGAAGGTCGAAGGTATGTGTACCTTAATCTGTATAATATTAATCACTTATCTATATTTCTTTTCTCAGATTTCATTGTTTTAATTAATTTATGAATGTATATAAAGATGATTCAAACATCGTCCACATTGTAACATGGAACTTTTCTCATAGTTAGAACCTAAACTATGCTCATATTCTGACCAACAAAATAATCTGAATTGACAACACTATTGGTGCCGTGGTAGCGTACCGTAGACCATGGAAGATAAGTATATGAGAAAAAAAATCGATTAGAATTGAACTTTAGTATTTAATAAACTAGGTCGAATGAATTCTTTGTGTTGCGTGAACGATCGAATACAAAAGAACATTAGATAATACCAAGATAGAAAATCCATTGTGATAATAAATTTGATGAGACGGCACAATTTTCTTTGAGGTGACTGCCATTTACCATTTAAAAACTGAAGTTGTGAATCTAAGTGATAAAAGAGGCGACGTGGGAGAAACGTAGCTGCAGTCTATTAAGTACATGAAAATATCGCAACAACTTCGTACACAGGTAAATAAGAAGGACCTACGAGTAAATAAATTACTTAGATTCTTATAAATTGGCCCGAAGCGACGGACGGGAGCGCTCGGTTACTAATTTATGTAGAAGAAACTAACTTTCAAGAAACTCCTGCAGTTTAGGTATGTAGTTCGTTGAGAAAAGTATCGTGTCTTCTAGTTTGATTAGTTTATTTATATAGTTTAGAAGGAGTTTGAAACATACACAAGCTCGTCTAAGAGGATTAACAGGGATCGTATAATTTCTTAAATGCATTTTGCGTCTTATACTGATTCCAAATTTCGGAAAAGATACTGGTTCCAGAAATGTCCATAACGCTATCATAAAGGAGTGACGACTAAGGATGGGGATCCCGAAAGCGAGTTTGTCGGCCATCTACTTGAGAGCGACAGTGCGTATATAGGTACTGCCATTAATAGTTGCATAATGCATAGGCACTCGAACTATGATAATTTCCCTCTCATTTATTGGATTGGTTATAGAGGTGACTAATAGGGACCAGGAATGCTCGGGGTCGCAGCCATATTAGGCAGCACCGCGCTAAAGTGGTTGCGGTGGACACATAGCCACATTTACCGGACGAACCTGCAACCGTCGTTAATGCGCCGACGATGACCACCGCAAAGTTTTAGCGAGCATTTTCGTTCATAGGGTTTTAATAATTGTTATAGAGTCGACCTGGTGGCTCAACGCCGGTACGTTAGGCGGGTGACGCCACTAAAACTGTCCAGTCGCCTCTGTAGGCTATGCGTAGGTAGTAGAAAACAAGCATTTACTCCGTGAAAACAAAAAAGGGTAGGTACGACTCAATACACGCTGGAGGTCAGCACAATATGGGATGCCAAACGCACTGCTTTCAAAGCAGTAAGAACCATGGTAGAGGCCATGGTTAGCAGGCGAAGTTTGCTCGAAACGGTGGATTGTTTTCGTAAGAAGTTATCCTAAAAAAAGTATAGCGCTTGGAAGGAAGAACAATATTCCCATAGAGTATAAAGGACTTCCAGGTATGTGTGTGTCTATCAGATTTCATTGCCTAATTTTAAAATAATTTATATCTTATAAACTGTTCTCAGTGAATATCATCTCAACACAGCGATGATATATGATTTTACCTACAGATATGAACCCAACCTACTTACGTTTTGGCTTCTTTCCACGGCTTCTTTGCCGTAGGCTATCGAAAGATTTACGGGACAGATAGGTAAACACTTAGGGTGGGCCGCACGTGGGCGTTTGATGCTATTATCCTCGGATAATTATATTAAGAGTTGCTGAACTTCATCCAAATATAGACTAAAGTACCTATGATTAAAGATACATACATATACATATACATATACATATATACTCACGCCTGTTATCCCCGAAGGGGTAGGCAGAGGCGCAACTAGTACACCCACTTTTCGCCATTATTCCGTCCCATGATAGGGCGAGCCTATCGCCATATCGGGCACAAATTCCAAACTCCGGGCTGATACTGAATAGAAAAACTCAATATCACTTTGCCCGACCCGGGGATCGAACCCGAGACCTCAGCTTTGCAGTCGTACTGTAATACAACTACGCCAGCGAGGCAGTCGCCTCGAATGATAAAAGATTTTAAAAATAAAGCAGCTTTCTACCATCTTGTTTTAATAATAAACTATCCTTTCGCTGTGCCCTTGGAAAATGTATAGCTGTGCCATAAAAATTAATGTAGATCTCGTATGTCGCTTTGTTTAAAAAAACTTATGTTAAAATTGTAGTAAATGCCTTTTGCCCGCGGCTCGCCCGTGTTAATAAGTTTTCCGGGCTAAAATAACATAAAAACCTTCCCGTTGAATCACTCTATCTATTAAAAAAAACCGCATCAAAATCCGCTGCGTAGTTTTAAAGATCTAAGCATACATAGGGACAGACAGCGGGAAGCGACTTTGTTTTATACAATGTAGTGATGCCAGATCGTCTATATAGTGGGAGAAATACTCTTTTACTTGTTATGATCTTCAGTGTATGCTAAAATCTGAAATATTATTACTTGCATATGATATGGTAAGTCTTAAGAACAACAAAAAGATCTAAGTCCGTTTAACTTATAGATTACTAGCTTTTGCCCGCGGCTCCGCCCGCGTTAAAATGTTTTTCCGGGATAAAAGTCCCGCTTTATGTTTTCCCGGGATAAAAAGTAGCCTATGTGTTAATCCAGGTCATGATCTACCCGTGTGCCAAATTTCATCGAAATCCATTCAGTAGTTTTTGCGTGAAAGAGGAACAAACATCCATACATCCAGAAATTCTTACAAACTTTCGCCTTTATAATATTAGTAGGATTTTGCCGCGAGGATAATTCAGGATTCTCCTTACAATAACACTTTCAAAAACTGAACACTTAAATAGACTGAAAAGATTCTTGCCAAATAATAATTTACCATATTTTTTCTCACATTCTTCACCCGTATAATATATACAAAAAAATAATTATAAAATCGTGATTGAATGAGAAAATCTAGAGTACTCTTCAATATAAAAGAAGAGATAAAATGGTACAAACGTTGAATAATGTTTTGAATCAAAGAAAGGAAAGAATAAGGAAATAAATTCCAATTAGTATTGCATGCTCTGCGATGTTAAGACTATCAAGACTTTCCCTACATTTATTTCTTATAATTGTCACTCTAATAAACTAGTTAATAAAAGGAGATTTTGCTTTGGTTACTCGTATTTTCAATTAAATGCCATGGATTCCTGAAGACATGGATATCACGAAACTACTTATGTATGCACAATATTACCCACAATAAAAGTATTTTCCCTGAGGTGATTCCTGGACTTTAGTGAGCTTCCCTACATTTGGGCATTAAAATATAATATCATGAAATGTATCTATGTATGCATGTACAGCGTATTCACTAACGTAAGCAGTGAGCACCCCTGCTCTTTACACCCACGCGATTGGTTCTTCCCATTATAAATTAATATGTGAATCAACGACACCTTTCAACGATTCTATAAATAGACATCCCTTAAGATAACTCTGTTCCCTCATTAACGGACAAAATGAGGAATACCTATCTACCATAGAAAACCAACGATTATTTTGATTATATGGATAGCACATCAAACAATAAAATACAGCGGCCGCACGTACATGAAGCACAGGATTGCTTACAGCCAGCGTTTATTAGTTTCTTTTATCATAAAAACCCTCACCTTCATTTGATAAACAAACAAATTTCGACCGCACTAATGAATTGTTATTAATGTCGTGTAACAGGTTTCACGTTAACGGAGAGATATGGCGGCCGCTGAAAACTGCGGTGCAGCTATCATACCCCTCGCAGTCTAAGTAAAATAATGGTGTACGAACCGTTTAGTGCCGTAGCTGAGAGCGGAGCATATCCGTGACAAAATAGATACACTAAAATCGTTCACAGTAGGCACTGAGACACTGGTAAAGGCGTTTTGATGTCGGATGCGAAGCGACCAGCTGTATGTCAGACGGGCGTGCGCACTCAGCTCTATCGATCCCGAACCCGTCCATTCACGCGCTGCCACTTAGCCGCCTACATAACGACGCTCGATGCAGAGCCTCACTATAATACAGCGATCATCATTAGATAACGCAATATTAGCAATACTCTCCGAGCTTCCACACTTCAAGCACTTCCCTTGAACATTAATTACAGCTAAAGCGTTCGACGTTTGAATGCCAAACCACAATTACAGTCGTCTCCCAACGATATTAATTCAATACGCGGTCTGTTTCCAGCTTGAATCTAGTTTTATATGCAAGATTCTTAGACTGCTCGTAAAACAATACTCGTCACTGTAAAAGATAGAGCTATTGAAGCTCGTCCCACGCGCTTAGTTATCGCGTATACCGCCCTGCATTTTAATGGCGTTGTTACGATAACGTAGTTACGAAGCCATGTCAGTGCCGATACCTATTTAATGCTTAGATATACGCTAATTACATTTTCGTGAACAAAGAAATATGCGTAATTGGAATTGTTTTGTTCGCTCTACGTTGATTTGAAGCGTAGGTTTACAACTTATATAATTAAAATACTTTATACAACTAGCAATGGAAGTAAACAACTATTGACTTTTTTTTATTTCAATGAATACATGTTTAAATTCTTATTATATAGTCACACAGAGTTCTGTAATTCTTGTCCTTACGAATTATCCTGTGTCGTAAGAAATATCGATACGATTTCTCCTAAGAAATGAAAAATCTATTTCCACATCGTCTTTCGTTTTAGTCGTTTAAAAATCAAACCATTGACTTGTAACCAACAAGTTGCCTGAATAAAGCGCTAGAAAGAAAAGCAAAATAGTACTTTTATTATTCTAGGCATCAACGTTTACTACCTAATGGTAAGTGTATGTTGTACAGAGAACTGCCACCACTGGCACATGATAAGGGTCTCCTGAATAAAGCGCTAGGGGTCACCGAGGTCACTTACTGAAAATGACACTAAGTAGGTTATAGGTAAGCTCCTAGGATGCTGGGAAGGTCAGTTAAGTCCTTATAAAAATACAATGGCGACGCGACAGTTCTACCCAACGTAGCAAAACATTTTCAATGATATCTTAACCTGTAATATTAAACCAAGATTTAATGTAAAGCAATAATATTTTATTTCTTGACTATGTATAGGTACGTAGTACCTATGTATAGCGAAGAATATACATGTATTCAATGTAGGTAAGTAAAAAGTGCCGTAAATTAAACTACCCTGCAAGGCTCGGGCCTCATTAACTAATAACATGGAATAGCTTTTCTTCAATCAATTTCTTCAGAATAGTATCGTGTATGCAGATTTTGTTTTTGATATTTTTCTTAGCTATTCAATATTATTATATCTGATTTTATATTTTTATAGAATCCTGAAAAAGGAACAGTCGAAGGCGGGACTCGAACCCACGACCTCCGGCGTAACGTGCCGGTGCTCTTCCAATTGAGCTACTCCGACTTCTTCTTTTTCAGGATTCTATAAAAATACAAAATCATTAACCAGGCACTACATGGCCATTGACATGTATAAAAAATCATAATATAAAATTATTATACCTATCAATATTAATAGATAGGTATCTAACGCCCTTTACACTAATTTGGAAACGTCGTCATGTGTGTGCTAAAGGTATGCATCTCGTCTTCTTGTTTATACCCGTTAGGCTATCGTAATCACATTACCTATTTAAGCCAACGTCGTTCTATCCAGTCCCAGTATAGTTTCTATGTACAGTCAGCCCCGCAAGTAGCTGAACAAATCCAAAACTACAAATCGCGTCTACATTATCGTGTACTTACCAATTTTTGTTTTCTCTTCACAAAAATAAAATAAAGGCGATTACATTTACTTTCCACGAAGAAAAAAATTTCAATTAAACTTAACGCGTGGAAGTGATTTGAAATTTTGAATTTGTTCAGCTATTTATGTGGCTGACTGTATCTTAGGCTATATTGCATCGAGTATATCAAGTAGTTATATAAGCCCTAAGCGACTAGATACGCTCGTGGAATATGAGAAAAGCTCGATGACACACCACACCGGTGAGACTATGTGGAGAATTTCATAACGCATGTAACATGAACTTATTGTCCCCCCACTATGGCATCATAGGGATTAGGGCTGTCTCTCGTCCTTTATACTATTTAAAATTATCGTATTTATACTTTTTAAGGAAGCCTCCTTAGATAATAGACAGAACAAAATATTTTATATTCGAATAAAATCATCAAATTAGAAAATACATTCATACCATTACCAGCTCTATATTATATACTGCCCACTGCTGAGCACGGGCCTCCTCTACAACTGAGAGGGTTTAGGCCTTAGTCCACCACGCTGGCCTAGTGCGAGTTGGCAGACTTCACATACCTTCTAAATTCAAAGAACTTCTCAGGTATGCAGGTTTCCTCACCATATTTTCCTTCAGCGTTAAAGCGAGCGATAATTCACAGAGAATACACACATAATTTTTTAGAAAAGTCAGAGGTGTGTGCCCTTGGGTTTTAAACCTGCGGACATTCGTCTCGGCAGTCCGTTCCACTATCGCCGCACAGAGAAACAGTAATTTGTATTTTTAGAAATCATTGTTTTTATCTAGTATCTGAACATGATCATACCTTGTAAAAAGCATCCTTATTCACAGCCTTCTATTTTAAACGTAAAAATGCATTATGCAATATGACAGTTTATTTTCCTGAATCAGTTTTCAACATGTTTAATTAAACAGGTTGAAACGCCCACTGTGGCGTACGTAAAGATCAAAGGGCATAACGCGATATTGAAGCTACGAGCAGGAAAATGCGTTCCCTGAAATAGAATCAATTAAAAATTTTAAATATCAAGGGTGAAACTAAGGTTTAGAACTAACTTTAATGTTACGAACACGGACAGTGGACACTCTTTTATTACGAGGATGAATTGCCTGTTTCAAATCAATGGAAGAATGTATTAATTGAGTAGGTAATACACTTGTGCAGAGGAACTTTGTTTTGAAAAAGTATCTACTTTCACCATTTCCAATATATTCAAATGATAGGACCCTTTTAATATGCTTTACATCTGGCTTTTCCAGTTGTAAAAGTGTCAATAATTGAGGTTAAAAATACCCTTTTTATTTCATTATTATGTCTCGCTTTGTTATGGAGGGAAGTGGAAAATATAGTTCTAATATAACTCCTCCCTATTCTTCTATTTAATTAACTGTGTTGCGGGTTAAGACTAATTAGTGCTCCCAGACTCGCAGAGCTTCACCGCTCGAAGTCATAAAATGCGTACCACTGTCAATCCTGGCTTACAGGACTTGCAGTGGTGCGTGTGAGGGCGGGGTGGTCTCGTATTATGGACTTATACGGATCGATAGCACATCGGCTACAGTCCAGCCACACCAAAGGAATATTGTTTCCACTTTACTCAATGCTACCAGAAACCAATATAACGGTTTATTGGCGTGAGTGCAAAGGTAAAATGAAATATTAAGGCTTTGTTTCCGGCCATTTTATGATACTGCTACGCCATTTATTCCCGAAGGGGTAGGTAGAAGCGCAACTAGTACCCTCACTTTTCGCCGTGCGTATTCCGTCCCATGATGTGACAGGGGGCGAGATTATCGCCATATCGGGCACAAATTCCAGACTCCGCATTGATACTAAGTAGAAAACCCCAATTTATTTTACTCGACCCGAGAATCGAATCTTAGACCTAAACATTGCAGTCGTACTGTAATACAAACACGCCACCGAGGCAGCAATTACGAAACGTTCCATTACAATAAACTGCGCCCATCAAAATGAAATTATATAAGCTCATAATGCCATAGACTTGCACAATAGCAATTTTCTTCAATGCGAAACATAACACTCACATTTTGCATCACAGCTGCAATACAAAAAGTAGGAACATTAGGTTTTTATAAAAATAGTATCGTCCTTTGGCGCACACCTCTACATATTGTAATTTCTTGATATTACCTGAGTGATAAAAAAGCGACAATAGTTTAGTTGGAGTGGAACGGACTGCCGACGTCAGACTTTTCTAAAAATGTGTGTATCCTTTGTGAATTATCGCTCGCTTTAATGGTGAAGGAAAACATCGTGAGAAAACCTGGATACCTGTGTTCTTTGAATTTCCGAAGGTACGTGAAGTCTACCAACCCGCACTAGGTCAGCGTGGTGGACTAAGGCCTTAGCCCTCTAAGTTGTAGAGAAGGCCCGTGCTCAGCAGTGGGCAAAATATAATACAGGGCTGGTATGGCACGGTACCTGAGTGATATGCATTACATCTAATTGTTCATCTTAGTAACATCCAGCCTCGAAATAGAGCCGGCAACACAATTGACAAGTGACATAACTTCAGCACAGAATACTGAGTACTGCGCTTAAAGTAAGGATCCAAGGAAACCATGTGTGCATTTCTAACAGTTTCTTCTGTAGAGATACGAAAAACACATTTTTTTATGGCATCGAATGACGAGACGAGCATGCCGTTCGCCTGATGGTAAGCGATACGACCACCCATAAACAGTAGAAATACCTCCCAGCACCTTGAGTTACAAAGTACTGTGTGGCATTCCACTACTCTCGTCATCCTGAGACATAAGATGTTAAGTCTCATTATGTCCAGTTACACTGGCTACAATGTCCTTCAAACCGAAACACAACAGTACATGCACACTGATGCTTGGCGGTAGAAATAGACATGACAGACACAAGGTGTACTCGATTCAGCATGACTTGTACACTTGATTTCGAGATGTAATCCACGCGTAGAGCTTTTGGGCAGACGAGACTGACCTCACAAGAAACAGGAGTCGATTTTTTCTAAAACAGTTTCATAGTATACGTGTTTTGTTAGCGTGGTGATAAAATGTATTGTATACCGGAATGATTTAGTTCACTTTCCGAACATTTAACAATTGATTTAATTATGTTTTTATTTGTGCAAGTAGAAATAAAAACCACCATTCAAGCTGCAACAAGACTTTTTAATATCATTTTACATGGCTCTTTATTTACAATGAAACTTTACATTTATACATTTTCTCACACGTATTTAAGTCATTGGAAAATGTGATACATTGTCGTCTTTTCAGTATTACACAAAACTTGTAATATGAAGATTTTACAAACAATGCTAAGATTCATTTCTTAATTATTGCTTTTTGTGTTACATTAAAAGATTTATATAAAACACAAACAGATCTTCTAGCTCAGAAAATAAAACTCAATTATACAGAATCATGTTTCAATGGCTGATCCAGACTAGAGACGGTAGACAAGATGCCTTTCTACCATGGTTAATGCAAATAGGATTAAAAAAGTATGGGAATTATATTTTAGCGATAAATCTATCGTCAGTAAAGATTCCCATAAATTAATTTGTTTTTTTTTTATGTTATCGATTGTAGAAAAGCACCTTATCAAGGCCCTAGTACTCCATCACGATATTCAATCACAACTAAAAAAAAAACAAATTTTAAAATTATAAAATTTAGTCTCTACATGCCAAAAGAATAAAAATATTATTACAATATACTCACAGTTGAAAATTGGGCCTGCCTTTAAAATTACTTTTGTAAAAATTTCCTGTACTAGCTCGGAACAAAATACCTGACCCGAATCCATAAAATACAATGCTGTTTGCAATATTTCAACTACATTTTCACATCGCGTAAAATTTAAAGTATGAGGACAAAATGAGGTGATTTACTTAATACCTTCGTGTTTCTTTGGAAACACCGGAAAAAAACATGAGTATCCAAAAAAAAAGTTTTATGACTAATCTTACACTTTTGTTTTAAAAGGATTTGGAAGAAAATAATAATAAAAACATTATTCCAATTCAAAATGATACAATAAAAGGGAATTTTCGATTATAAGCTATTTAAAATAGGCAAATAAAAAAAAACACAATATTTACCAGTTATCAATAAATTTTGTAATAAGAGACACTGATGCAGAGTTTAAATCAATACCTACTCATTGAGATGTTATGACCGTAACAGTCCATGATGGCCATATATAAATATACTCTAAACATGAGTTATAAAGTAAAATGTGCGAAACTAATCTACCAGGTACTTATAGGTGAGGCACCGTGTGATGTTCTGAGTATTAGTTCACTAATTGCTTAATTACGTAGCACTCTCAAATAGAGTTCTTGTAAGACTTAGTCCATGAGACATTAAATAAGTGATGGAGTAAAAATAATGCACTTTATAGCACTGGCATGAAATAAATTAAACTTGCCACACGCACACATACAAGACTGATGCCACATAATATTTATTTGGTGCCATATACAAAATTGCGAGTCCGAACCAATTAAAATATTAAAACTAACTTACATTTAGTTTACATAACATTCCTAAAGAAAATAAAAATGCTGAAATATTACGCAGATTCGTAAAAAATTGGTATTCTTTTGAGAAGTTACAAGTTTGTATCCTAGAAAAAATATCAACAAATCCAAGCGACATGCACAAATATAATGGTTTAAATAAGTCGAAATTAATATATATACTAATTATCACAAAACAGACAAGATATTGCTATACATTGAAACTACTAAGCTAAACTCTTTTAAACACTGGTTTGCAGTGCTTCGTTATTTTTGCAGTCATAAAAGTATGAGATTTAAATAGATTTAGAAATTATGACATATTTTAAAATTAAGGTTTATTTTTTATGGGCATTTGAGTAAATTTTGGGTAAATCGAACTTAACGTTGTAATCCTTTATTAAACGCCACAGTGATTGTGTCTTGAACGGCCATTTTTTCTGTGTTACAAAGATGTGCGTAAATATAACTCAGGAATGATTAGAAAATACTTTTAGCATATGCTATGCGTACATTTATGTACCCTGTTGCTTTATTCCTGAATTATTTTATGAAATATTGTCAATATTAATTAAACATGTCAGCTGCCCAATTAAACAATAAAAAAAAAACATTATTATTGCAATAGATACTATTTTTTTCAAGTTGATCACCGTCTTATTGATTTAGTATTCAAACCAACTTGTGTACTTGCGTAATATTGGGACAATCTAAAAGAAATTCTTTATCTGACCCTCCCACTGTGGACAAAGGCCACGACAACTATTCCAATAGTGAATAGATCAACGTCCAATAGGTTATGACTGATCTAGCAACCCTCTACGTAATTCCTTTCAGTCTTTTATATCTATACTATACTCTAGCAGGAGCGGCCAGCGTCATATCACAGGATTTTAATAATTGCCTTTCTAATGTAACTGCTTCAATTATAAGCCGTAGTTATATTCTCTTGTTAGAATTTTATATAAAGATTCATTCGGACTAATAAACGGTTTATTTAAGTTAGGATTAATCTTGAGGCCACTTGTGTACCCTACTGGCTTCAAATGGGCTATAAAATTTCATCCTAAGCCACAGTTAATAAACTAACAAACAATTTAACGACAAATCACTATAATACAGTAGACACACATACTTTAGTTCATTAGCGTTAAGAAAATAGTGAGTTGTCGTTTTCCATCAGCCGATAAACACCTTCCGACCACTTAGGTTGCTTCAAATTATACAGTCAATTTGAAGACAAATAATCTTATTGGTTGGAAGCTTCTATCGACAGTCATTTTTTTATTATGACTATTTTCTTAACACGAATGAACCATGTCCTCGCATGTTAACTAAACTTTTTAATGTGTTTCTTTAATACTTGTCTCAGTAATGTACAAAATATGCTTACATGTTACATTATCTTTTTATTCGTTTTAAATTTCAGAACACATTTTTATTTCAACATTTCAAAAACAAATTGACATTAAAGACAGGTTTATGACATATTTTAAAAATAGAACGCCCACTTAGTCACGACCGCCTTGAAGTTGGTCACGGGTGGCGCCAAAGTCTTTATTTCTCGCCATTAGAGGGTGACGACGGATATACAGGCCGGGAGTCGTGTCTAACTTCACGCCAGTCACAACTTAGCTTCCGTAATATAAGGTCAGGGGGGCTAATTTATCTGCAATACAATGGCTTTACACGTCACTCACGTTTCACTTTCAAAATGATATTGAACTTCAATTCTTGTTTTATCCTTTTCTATAAAGACTTATGACACCTAGGTGATTTTATTATAACTAAGAAACTATGCTCTTTTATCTACGTGGCTATCAATGCTATTCGTCGATTAGAAAGAACGTAATTGCAAAAAGACGGATTCACCCTGTAGACGGAAAATGGCCCCCAGACCTTACTTACCTTCATTCTAAATTTCGTATCTTCGATTGTTATCTTGAATTTAACAATATCTAAATGAAAATAACACTTAAATATGTCAAAAGTTTATGCAATTTATATTGAAATAGCTATTAACTATGTTATAGTGCTAAAGCAATTTCGTGTTTGGCCATCTTATATGGTGCATTATTTTCTATAATATGCCATAATATTGAATAGTAAATATAAGAAAATAGGGTATTTGACTGTAGTAAAATTGTCTCGTTTATTTTTTCTATAAAACTATATTATACCTACTTTTCTGTTATATTTTTGTGCATTTATATAAACTCTGTATATTATAAATTATGGAAGTTCGATGGCAGAACGTGAAGCCAACACAAAACAACTTTGGTTATGTGTCCTAACTAAATCTTTTTTTTTATATTATTTATTTGGGTACATTTTTACTGACGTTTTGCAAGGCTATATTTATAAACAAAGGCAGACAATTTTTCTAGTCAAATACCACATTATCAACACACTAAAATTCGATGGTTTTAGGCCGTTCTTACTCTATCAATTTCCAACTCTACATACAATTACAAAAATATTGGTTTTACTATACAATTTTGCATATCTTCAAAGAAAGCATCGCTAATATTATGAGTGATATAACTTACGTGATATACTTTAGCTTAATTAACTGGACATAGAATGCGCACTTTGTGATATTAAATATATAGTCCCACACTGTTATTATATTCAACTCCTAATAGTAACAATTTCAGTATTATCCACACTAATTCTTATTTTAATCTCTTCAAACGCATTGCTTTTGCATTCTTTTTGACTTAATGGCTCATTGCTTAGTACACGTTAAGAACCCTTATGAACAGTGGTGCGGCCGAGTCTGTACAAATTGGACGAAAATGTATAGAAGCTGCATTGTACATGTAAGCCTTTTTTTTGTCACTGACTAAACTCTTTCTAGCCTGACGAGGGTCAGCTTATGAAAGAACACCGGTCTTTTGGGTGAGCGCAGAAGGCGCTCGCAACCCTTAAATTTTTTTAAGCGACCACGCTGAGGGCGACCCACTAAGCTCGGCTCAGGACGGCCACTGAGAGGATAAGACATCAACGTCTGGGGAAAATGGTTTTTAACCTAATCCTATTCATGTGTTCGTAGTCTTCGGCCCGCGGGCTGGAACTGCTAAGAGAGGTCAGGGTGACGGGGAACGCGACGAGGTCCTCGACGGCGAGGACGGTACAGCGGTCTTGTGGAGTGTGTGAGTTTTTGATGCTCGATCTTTTCGCGAATGGCCAGAGTGATTTCGTCCTCTGGATCTGACAGTACTGAACGCGGTCGTCTCCATTTAAGCCAATGGACGAGTATCGACTGAGGAATTGGCGTTTTGGACGTGAAATCGACCAATCACGAGTGTGCTCACGACCTCGCACCTCTACAAAGGCATGAGCCTGTAGCCAAGATGCTTTTCTACACACGGTTAACGCCTTAGACTATTTAACCAATGGACACGATATGGCAATAATGCGCAAACAATTTTTTCTGCCAATCCTGACGGGGGGCGAGGTAGACACGGATAGCACACGTTTAACGAAAAAAAAATCAACACGTGCGGGGCTAAATATATGGCCGCTTTTTACACATTAACACAACTAAAATCACAATTTCTGTGGAGCGCCGCTTAATGTCATTATCGTAGAATGTAATGACAGGGATCGCAAGTCACATAGATTTTTATAAAAGTTTATGACCAGCTGCGCATTTATGACCAACGAAGGGTTCGCCTGGTCATCTCATCTTGTTAAATGAATGCTCTAAGGTTAACGCCAATAGAATAGAAAATAATGTATGCGAATGACATATCGATAAATCTAGTGTAAGGATACGTCATTCCCATAAAGCACATGTCCAAAAACGGGCTTAAAATTCTAACCAAGACAATTTATTAATTTGGATAAAACTTCAGAAAACTAGTCTTTTACAATAAATCGTTTAATTCCAAAGACCTCTGATTTTGAAATTTATGTAAAATTATTTTGCTTAAAAAGTACGCTTGATATGAACGTTTTTAGAAAAGTTATAAATTGAGGGGTCTAAAAATATTTATTTAATGGATCCAAGATCCATACTTAGCCCCATTAATATTCCTAAAGTTTGAGCCTGGTTAGATTTTGAGGCCCAGCACCCATACAAAAAGCGGACAACTTTGTTTCTATACTGGCGTTAACGCTAGTAGAAAAGAATTTTGGCTACAGGCCATGTACTGGTAACATTAGATCCATTTGAAACACATAGCGTCGCTATTCGCTAGGGATCGTCCATTAATCACGCGATTTTTTTATTATTTTTGTATCCCCCCCCCCCCTCGTGATGTGCAGGGAGGTTTAGACGACCGGTCCCCTACCAGCGATCACGTGTATTTTTTTAGTACAAAGTATATTAAAAATATCAGTGTATTATCTTCAAAAACATGTTAAAGTATACCTAATGTAATTTGAATCGCGAAAAATAAACACACGTCATATATTACTGTGATATTTGGTGATTTTTGCGGACCCCCCCCCCCCCCCCACTTTCGAGCCTCACGTGATTAATGCACGCCCCTAGTGTTGCGTGCGCGCGTGCGGTCGCGGCGGCGCGGGGCGGTGCGGGCGCGGCGCGCGCTCCTCGTGCACCTCGTCGTACAACGAGTTCGAGTACAGCCGCTGCGACTCACCGTACATCCGGCTCGAAGGATCCTCAATCTCACTGTAAAAGTTACTCACCGTCTCATTCACCTCGTCGTACCTCACGTCACCAGACGTCGACGCTAAATTCGTATTACCAGAGTAACTCGCGTAGTTACTGTAATCGACATTCTGGTATTTCAGTGCGGAATAATTTTTAGAATTCTCCAAGCAGTCACTGAAGTTCTTCAGTTTTTCCCCTTCTTCCTCGCCTTTGGGGACGTAAATGTTCTTCTCGTAATTATCTCTGACGGTCTTTGAGGGTGTCGACAGTTTTGTGTAATAATCTTTCGTCTCCAATATGAATTGCTGTTGAACTGGATTTATCTCGAAGTTATTGTATAGAGGAATATCGTTATATGGAGTGTCATTCACAGTGCTCTGTGCCATCGATGTCGATGGTTGTTCAATGTATGCACTATTCGAGTATATATTATCACTATTAGTATTCTTTGTTCTGAGATTCAACGATTCTGAAATTCTATCATCCAGAGACATTTCGGCCAGCGTCTTCGAAACGTCAGGTACATTTCTTTCCATAGAGAGCGCGTTAGCATTCGCGTACATCGCGTTAGGTAAAGCGTACGTAGAATTATTTTGACTACTATTATTGACTACGCTATTATTATAACCGTAGGACCACTCAGATCCCGTTACAGTATTATAGTTACTAGCCTGAGATTCATTGTAGTTTGATTGTGATGCACTAGATTCACCTAATTGTAAGTCATAATTTGGTCTACTTGGTTTGTTTTCTGACCAATATTGTGATGTATTAAACGGATCCATTTGTAAAGACATTTGGTTGTTGCCACTTGACGCGCCGAATGCAGCTAAATTATCTAATGACTTAGCACCGTACATGTTTGAAACATTTTGAGCATCGGGCGCACTGAGTGAATACGTAGGAAGACTTTCGGTACTTTGTTGTCCCCAATCTGCATTTTGTCCTGAAATTTTGATACGGTCATTTAGTCCTTATATTATGACAGAAATACTCGCAAGATATTAGGAAATAAGTTCAAATTTCCGTGCGTTTCTTGCATGTCTTAGTTGCATAAAAAGTGCCTCATCACATAGTTTAAAAATGTATGCGTAGGGCCTTGGTCAATTGCTTGCCCTTTACAACGTAAAACAGGATGGTAAAAATATTTTTAACGAGTTTCAAAGAATATTTACTGTATGAGGTATAATTATTATAGTAAGCGTAATTAATTGTTTTTTTTTAATCCGGTATAGATACAAGTTTCCTTGAGATTCAGTAGAACGGTAAATGTCAAGAAACAAAAGAGCCACAATACAGGCACGTGACGTCATCGGGAATTACTATATGTGCGAAGAAAGAGATAGCGCCATATGCAGACTACTTGCCCACGACAATATTTGAAATATGAATGCCTCATTTCTTAACAAATTTTTATTATGTTTTCACAGAAGGACTTCTATTTCCTACTAGCTTTTGCCCGCGGCTCTGCCCGCGTTAAAAAGTTTTTCCGGGATTAAAGTCCCGCTTTATGTTTTCCCGGGATAAAAAATAGCCTATGTGTTAATCCAGAACATGATCTACCCGTGTGCCAAATTTAATCGAAATCCGTTCAGTAGTTTTTGCGTGAAAGAGGAACCAACATCCATACATCCAAACATTCTTACAAACTTTCGCCTTTATAATATTAGTAGGATAATTGCTGTAATATGTAGTAATACACAAACTCAAACATAGGTAACTATCCTATTGTTTACTAGGTACTTACCAATCTCAGGCACGTCTATCGGCTCATCAAGTATTGAAACGTTACTCTGATTGGTCGCTTTGCGAGACGGCGAGATCAATTTAGTAACCGGCGGTAAATCCAAATCAATTAACAAATCTTCTTTGACTGAAAAAAAAATACATTCTTCATAATATGTTACGCAGTATAAATAATAAATAGAAATTGAATGAGTGTTTATGGCTGAAGTGCTCGTTTTGCCAATGAAATAACGATACACAAAATATTTAGAAGTTTATTCATAATTAAAACAGTGAATGCATCTTTATCATTCAAGTAGTCAGGGTTGTGAATTAGAGAAAATCGCGGGGCGAGCAGTGAGGGGCTGCTCACTCCAATTCAATTGACTTTGAGGTGGACGACAATGCGGGTGGTCGGTCTACCGCTGTTGTAGACGCCATTAGCGTCTTTTAGAGGTCGGGGCATCTGAGCCCCTTTGTATTGAGAGGGGCCGCAATGTGCCCTCGCGCAGGGGCTGTCCCGGGCAGCTATCTTAGTGCAACAAGGTACCCCGGGGCCGTCCCGTATGTGCCGAAGAAGGCCACCACGGGTTTTGGTTCGTATGCCGGTGTAGGGTGTACATAGGGTTAGAGCTTTGGTCCAATGCTCACTTGGATAATGCTAGACTCCCGAGACATTGGGCTGTAGGACCGGTGAAGCCAACATAACCGTTCCATGGGTCCGATAACGCGTTTTTTCCCCGCGAAAAGGAATGGGTTGTGACGATGAAATTACGTAAAATATTTAAGGACAAATGCTTGCGTGTCGAGGGTTACTTTCTTATACATAACTGCGTGACAACCTCTCTTATAAAAACATTTAATTTACGCAAGGCAAATGCTGAACTAACTGCGTATAAGTCAAGTTATCACACATCTATACATTTCGAGATCAACACGTTTTGACGGAGTCGAGCCACATTAAAACCGTATCCATACTGAGGTCTCGGGTTCGATCCCCGGGTCAGGCAAAGTGATATTGAGTTTTTCTATTCAGTATCAGCTCGGAGTCTGGAATTTGTGCACGATATGGCGATAGGCTCGCTCCCATCACATCATGGGACGGAATAATGGCGAAAAGTGGGTGCACTAGTTGCGCCTCTGCCTACCCCTTTGGGGATAAAAGGCGTGAATGTATATGTATATGTATATGTGGGAATGATTAATTCTTATAAAAAGTTTTTATTTTATTAAAGTATTGCTGGTTAGTTAGACGATGTTGTAAATATGAAAATGGAAGGGAATATAAAAAAAGAAATCTGACGTAAGACGTTGCTAAGACGAATACATTGTGATACGATTTAAAGAAGTAATCCGCTATTTTACAATTTTAAACATCTCACATAGATATATGTATGTATGTAAAGGTATGAATAGGAAAGTGCATGAGTAACTTTCAACCAGTTTACCTTGGTTGAGGCTCTTGGCGTGTGCATCCCGGGTGGCCCTGGCGGGTGAGACGGCTGAGACGGCTGAGGTGACTGAGGCGATTCTCCCGCGCTGCAGTGCACGGTCGCGGTCGTTCACAAGCTTATTGTAGTTAAAGTGCTTACTGCCAGTGTTGCCAGCGCGCGTGCTGGCCGGCTGCGTCGACTCTATTGTCCTGCGCTTGCGCAGTATCACTGACGCCTCGTCTGATGTACCGTTTTGGCATATCGGTGATGTGTTTTGGCTTGATTGCACTGTAACAAACGTACGACAATAAATAACATTAATAATAAAATTACATATTTATTTTTTATTTCTAAATTTAACAGGATTTTTTATATTTGAATCATTTATACAATAATAGATAACACACAAACTAAAACATTAAAATGTAACTACACATTTTTTTAAACTACGGAATAAAATGATTTATAGTAGGTACCAATAAATAGGCAGTCCCAGAGGATCAAAATCTCTAACATAAAGCGTTAAGGTTCATAAAATGTAAGCGCACCTGGGACTAAATAGGAACTTTATGAGCCTATAAAACGTGTAAAACAACGCACAAATATTATATGCTAATTCCGCTTCGTCTGCGATACGAAAACACGACAAATGATACTTATCATTCATACTAATATTTTTTATGAATACTAATTATTTAATTGTATTGAAGATCTTTATAAAAATTTCAAAGGTATGTGAAGTCTGCCAACCCGCACTAGGCCAGCGTGGTGGACTAAGGCCTTAACCCTCTCAGTAGTAGAGGAGGCCCGTGCTCGGCAGTGGGTAGTATATAATACAGGGCTGATTGCATTGCATTGCAAT
The DNA here is from genome assembly GCA_949316025.1 of Lapara coniferarum. Classification (NCBI taxonomy): domain Eukaryota; kingdom Metazoa; phylum Arthropoda; class Insecta; order Lepidoptera; family Sphingidae; genus Lapara; species Lapara coniferarum. Next base: position 30,084,901 of record OX438919.1, read on the forward strand.
GGGTTAATGTAGAGACAGCAAAAATGAGATTTAACCAAATATCATCATCATAAGCCACACGAAGTCAAAGTCCGTCTGGAAATCTTTAGCAGACGCCAATATGTTCAGCAGTGAACTTTGTGTGGTTTCATCATCATCACCATCAACCACATGACGTCCACTGCTGAACATAGGCCTCCCCTTAATTTCCAGAGGGACCTGTCAAAAGCGGCCTGCATCCAGCGTGTTCCTGCGAACTTTATCAAGTCGTCGTGTGGCTTACGAAATATATATAAAGAATGATTGTTTTCAGCACGGCAGAGCTACACCATCACGAAGTACAATGCAGTCTATGAAAAATGACGGCCAGTCGATTTCTTATCCTGTGATTGTTGCCAGAACTATGCTGGCCAGCCTAATTGTTTTTTCACATCCTATTTGTTTCCACACCTTGATGACAACTCATTTTTTCATAGGAAATATTAAACGTTATTTTATCATCTTTATTTACTCAGAAAGCCAATCCTATAAGTCGAATTGCGTAGATTTTTACTCCTTACTAGTAATATTTTGAATTTGCAACAGTCTTAGTTGAACATTTTAATTTGTTTTGATTTCACACTTTAAAATGTGTAAAGTAATAAATGCGTTTCATGTTTTTAATTTTAACTGCCTCGGTGGTGTGGTTGTATTACGGTAAGACTGAAATGCTGAGGTCTCCGGTTCGATCCCCGGGTTGTGCAAAGTGATATTGGATTTTTCTACTTAGTATCAGCCCGGAGTCTGGAATTTGTGCCCGATATGGCGATAGGCTCGCCACCTATCACATCATGGGACGGAATGACGGCGAAAAATGGGTACACTAGTTGCGCCTATGCCTATCCCTTCGGGGATTAAGGCCGTGAATGTGTGTATGTGTGTGTGTTTAATTTTCTTTTTAATACTATAAATAAAATTGAAATACGCCTTTAAAAATACATCGCGAAAATCTCTACAAAGTTATATACATTTGCGCAGTATTATTTAACTTAATAAACACTATTATGTCCAACGTTATCTTTAAAACTGTGTCGAAATCAATAATACTTACGATGTTTATCATAATTTACCTTATCCCACATAAAATTTAGTCAGCGGACCATTATGCAAATTACAAAAACGGATTATGCTTGGTTTTAACGACTAGATTTCCTGACTACCCCCTCTGGGGCAATATAACGTACCCCTAAAATACCAGTAATTAGGTATGGGTATTTAAAACACGCGATAAAATTACACTACAAGTATACAAGTAGAAAACAAAACAAGGGTAAACAGGACTCTAATGCTCTAACAATGCTTCAAATTCGACCTTCATGGTGCCGACGCCATAATTTTCTTATGGTCGGCATTATTTCAAGTAGGTACACCAACACCTAACCACACAATGACTCATTATGAATTTAGCTTCCATTTTCATAAGACGTAGAAATCAAGACACGAGGAAAATCCTATTAGTCGTTCATGCATAATGAATTCACGTAACACATTCGAGTAATACGCAGGTGGAGTGGCAAGGTGTGTCTCACAATGGCGATAACGTGTCCACTTAGTGACAGATTAGCGATTTTCAATGTTGAATATTTTATTTGTGCGACGCGAAATAACTGATAACAGATATGCATATGTGTTTGTAGGGATAGGAATTTGCTTGATTTTATGTTTAGCACATATGTCTACTATTGTTATATTAACGTGCGTTCGTTTAAAAGATCAATATTTTGGGAAGAATTATTACCCTTCTATACATGGTTAAAACGCGTGGTCGCTGGGGTCTACGCTGCGAATTATATCATGACTCTTAATATGCCAAGTCACTTCTGAGAGCTTTGACATACACATACACTCACGCCTTTTATCCCCGAAGGGGTAGGCAGAGGCGCTACTAGTGCACCCACGTTTCGCGCCTTTTCCATCCCATGATGTAATAGGGGGCGAGCCTATACTGAATAGAAAAACTCAATATTACTTTGCCAGACCCGAGGATCGAACCCGAGACCTCAACATTGCAGTCGTATCATAATGCAACTACGCCACCGAGGCAGTCAGCTTTGACATACAACACAATTAAATTCGCGTTCTTTTTAAAAGAATCCTAAAATCGACGTAAGTATTAAGAACCACACCTCTAGATGTTGACGAGCGTAACTGTAACTCATGCAGGGTCCATAAAAACCGAGCTATCAATATGACAATAATTCGTGGCTCAGCGCGCGGTATAAATGGGCGGGAACTGCGCTAGATACTAAAATAGACGAAGCGTAATGAATGAAAACGGCGGGACACGCCGCGGGGACACTCGATAACACCGAGCTATAAACTACACGTGGGACACCCTCGCATTGCGTCAACGAAGTACGTCACACCGATGTACAATCAGCCACATAAGTATAATTAAAATATTTGTTTTTCATTGTGTGAAGTAAAGTTAATCTCTTTTATTTTATTTTTATGAAGAGATAACAAAAATTGGTAAGAACACAAAAGTGCAGAGGCCATTTGAAGTTTTGAATGTGATAAGTTGCTTATGTGGCTGACTGTACCTATGGTATTACATATTATGCGATATCGAGACGGGTCGCAAATGCGCAATTGAATGTATACTTTGACTGTCACTGAAAACTAGGTATGACTCAAATGGTAATGATTGTTATGGACACTTCAAAACTCCATCTCACATCAAATCGCACATTACTAAAGTTCAAGTAAACACGAGGGTTCCTTGACATGGTTTGAAAAAGGTTTTACACGTTTTTATTATTTTACAGCCTCTTGTAAAACTCCAAAAAGTGCACATAAAACGATTTGTGTCCAGCAGTTTTTTTTAATATAAATTCTGTAAGCAATTCGTCTTTTAATTTCAAAAGATTTATTTTTACTTCTAAAAGCTATTTGTTATGAAACATCCTGTATCGACAGCAATGATAAATTCCAAACAAAAGCACCCTATATAAAGATATTACATAAACATAAACGTAACATACCAATATCATAAGTGCAATCACTTTCGTAGCAGAAAATATCTACATCTATTTGGTATGTACGACTCGAGCCACTCGGCGTATAATAAAAGTGAATGCGTTCATATAAAAGTATATTGCATATAATGACGAAACAGACTTAGGCAGACATGGAGTGCGCGATTTACAAACATTACGCTTATAATTCTCACCGCTATATCTATTTAGGTCGCCTGTCTACCATTTACGTTGGCCAGATGTGACTCGCACCTTTTGAATTGGATACCTAATCTACAATTTCGAATTGTATAAATTATAGTAGTGCTCGTGGCTCCGCCCGCGTGAAAAAGTTTTCCGGGGCAAAAATATTTTCCCGGGATAAAAAGTAGCCTATAGCACTCAGGAGTTATGTAGCTTCCTATTAGTGAACGAATTTTCGGCGGAGCCGCGGGCAAAAGCTAGTACATAATAAATTACTGGATATTACTAGGGCTGCCATCACTTAAATTGCCGACGCCGGATATACACGGCAAAAATCCCGGACATTTGGGGGAAATATGGGTTTTTCCCCGGACACCTGTGAAAAAATATTTTGCCGTGCCTTCTTGAATGCGGGTTATTATGAATGAATTTTTAACTAAGGTTTATTTCAATTTATCGCTTATCTATAAAAAATTGATTTCCCCTGACAGCAAGTGTCCGGGTTTCACCCGGACACTTTTTAATACCCCGGCCGGACGGCCCCCGGACGCTCTTCAAACTAGGACAAAACCGGGGAAATCCGGACAGATGGCAGCCCTAGACATTAGTATTGTAAATAACCCACATTTAGAGTAAAACAATAAAGAGAAAAATCATTCGTAACATTGCTATCGCAATCGTTTCATCAATTACCAGAAATGATAAATTACTCACCTTTAGAGGATAGCATGGGCGATTTTTTTGACGACGCTTGATTATTCTTTGCCTTCGCAGTCGATATTATATTGCTGAAAATTTAAAACTCATGAATGTACATTATTAATATAAAGTAGTAGATATAAATTTTTCCAATTAAAAAGGTACTATTTGGTCTCGAAAAGTGGAAGATACAAAAAATTTGAAATACGAAGAAATACTGACTGCCTCGGTGGCGTAGTGGTATTACAGTACGACTGCAAAGCTGAGGTCTCGGGTTCGATCCCCGGGTCGGGCAATGTGATATTGAGTTTTTCTATTCAGTATCAGCCCGGAGTCTGGAACTTGTGCCCGATATGGCGATAGGCTCGCCCCCTATCACATCATGAGACGGAATGACGGCGAAAAATGGGTGCACTAGTTGCGCCTTTGCCTACGCCTTCGGGGATAACAGGCGTGTGTGTATGTATGTATGTACGAAGAAATACCTCGGAAACAGCCCAACTTCTAGCGTCCTTTGGTTCTGCCCTTTCCACCAGTGTAATTCTGGCCTTTTGTCAATTAGCACTATTGGGTCGCCCGCGTCTACAGTCATTTGACCTTGTTTCTTATAGCTGTTGGGATAACATTAATTTATAACTTATAAATTACAGGTAAGGTATTTGGATTAGAAGTTGCAGGAGCTTTATTAAGATAATATAAACTTTATGGTATTATACATACGTGCTATAAATCAATGATTGGTCTACTTATTGGAAGTTCAAATACATAATGAATGACATTTTATAGATTTTGATTAATATATCGTAAATGTTGTACACTCAAAAACTCAGGGCCGCGCCGTCCCTATGTGCGAAGTGTGCGGCGCACACAGCCGCCAAGGCAATAGGGGCGCCGGAATCAGGATGAAATGTTATATTTGTTATACTACCGACATATTCTTTATACGTCAGTAGGTACAACTCTCTGAAGATAATACGCCTATGGTTTAACTTTACACTACTTGAATTTTGACCCCAATGTTAATGTTATGAGCTTTGTGTTAAAATCAAAAGAACCACTGCAGTCACTACAATAGCCAACTGTTATAATAATATAAGGTCATTTTCGAAATTAAAACTTATAAAAAGTTTTTTTAATGGCCCTACTGCCAGTAGCCTGACGCGAGTCGGCTTTTCTGGCCACACCGGTCTTTAGGGTGAACGCAGAAGGCACTCACAACCCTTTGAATTAAGTGACCATGCTGAGGGCAACCCACTAACGGGTTACGAACCTCGACTCAGGACGGCCACTGAGAGAGGATGAGACATCAACGATTAGGGAAAGATTGGTTTTTAGGCCTAATCCTATTAGATTGTGTTGTCATCGGCACGCGGGGCGGAACTGCTAGGGGGGTCGGGGGCGATGGGGAACGCGGCGAGGTCCTCGACGGCGAGGACGGAACTGCGGTCTTGTGGCAAAAAAAAAAGTTATCTGCGCATTATAATGAACCAAGAAAGGTTAACTTTGAATAATAAAGAATATTAATCTCAAAACAGGACGACAAAAATCAGAAGCGCTTCATAGATTTCGCACACAGGTGCTGAATTGAATCGGCGCGGCCCTGCAAAAACTACACATTCAGTTACATTTTTGTCCTTCACTGTACAAGTTTCATGCACCTTGTTAAGAAATTGCCAAATAGTGTTAATTTTTTGCCAACGGAAACAATCCGTAACATTTTTTGCAACACGATTACATCATGCAGTCAAAATTCCCATCACATTTTTCAAATTAGAATACGACACGGAACTTATGGTCAATCTTTGTTACGATTAACAAAATCACGCACAAATATTTATTTATGATGCTTTATAACTATGAAACAATTGAATTAATCTAACGTTTTTATACATTTTATACTCTCCACAAGGATGCCTTCAATGACTCAAATCATAACACCTGTAAATCACCCAACTTATTTACCGAACTAAAGATCCAAATTCAAAAATCATACGCAATCCTGAAACAACCAATAGTTCAATAACACTAAATATCTAACAGTAAGTACATACCTAAGAGCTGCTGTCGCAGTATCGAATTTGTTCATCTCTAAGTACCGGAGTATACCGGCGAAGGTAGGTCTTTCCTTAGGGTTCAGATCCCAGCACTGCATCATCAGCATGTAAACATCGGGAGGGCACGCGGTGGGGGCCGTTAGCCGCTGACCTTCGCGCATAATCAGCCGGAGTATCTCCGAACTATTCAAGCCTGAAGGAGGTCAAGTATCATGTAAAATTTTGCATGACCATTCATAGTCGTACAATCTTAACAAATTATATCTGAATATTCTTTAGAATTTTTTTGTAATAACTCTGTAAATATACGGTATATATGAATTAATTTCTGGTAAGACTTCGTCACCGTAAAATAATTGTCATCTGAAAGTAGTAGATATAAAGTTATATGCGACATGCTACAAATAAAAACAATCTTTGTCTACCGGTAAGCATCATTGCGTGTACACTTTCCTTCATAGTCCGCTCCATAAATTGTTTAATTGGCTCGTCGTCAATACTGCGGTAACACGCACATGCTAGTCAAAAAGATGATCGAAAAGATGATGTGAAGGAATAGCGAGTGCACCTGTGTATTGCGCACACACTTGTGCACTATAATATCTCCTGCGTACCTGGCTGATCTCCGGAGATTGGCCGCCGTGGCCGAAACTGGCTAGGAGGATTTCATTTCATATCGCAACCAACTTATGGTCCCTTCGATGTGCCTATAACCAGTTTTCACTGTACATTCATCTCTAACACAGCTTAACTATCATTCGATTTGTCCCAGATTGACTCGTCAAGCCCCGCTACGGACGCCGGCGTCCGAGTATATGAAGTTTCCTCATACATCTATATATATAAGCGGGGTTGGACAGGTTAAAGTGTACACTATAACTCACCAATCCAAGGCTCCTCGCCGAAAGTATACATCTCCCATAACGCGACAGCGAACATCCAAACATCGGACGCGTGAGAGAACTGTCGCGTGCGCAGCGACTCCGGCGCACACCACGGGAACGGCACGCGTCGCCGCTCCGTCATCACGTAGCAGTCGTCCGTGTCCGGGAGCATTCGCATTAGACCAAAGTCACCTATTTTCACCTAGACAAGAGATCTAATAAATACACACTAATGGTAATGGTATGGTAGAGTGGACGATAGCCTAGTTGGGAATGGAACGGTCTGCCGAGACAATGTCCGGAGGTTCGAAACCCAAGGCACACACCTCTGACTTTTCGAAGTTACGTGTGTATTGTTTATCAATTATCGCGCGCTTTAACGGTGAAGGAAAACATCGTGAGGAAACCTGCATACCTAAGAAGTTCTTATAAGAATTCGAAGGTATGTGAAGTCTACCAACCCGCACTAGGCCAGCGTGATGGACTAAGGCTTAAACCCTCTCAGTAGTAGAGGAGGCCCATGCCCAGCATGGGGACAGTATATAATACAGGGCTGGTATTATTATTATTATAATGATACACAAATAGAAGTGGATATCAATATATCCACTTCTATTCAAGACAGCTCTAGCCCAATGGCTAAAAAATGATATGCAAGTTCCTGAGTGATTAATGTTCTCCAGGAACTAATAGGGGGCCCAAAAGCGGAATTTTCATAAAGGTAGTCCCAATAATTGAATCTACATAGGGCAGCTACCCTCCTCTGCCCCACTTTCATGTCTGACTTATCAAAATAACAAGAAAACTCATGACACATAATCACTAGCAATAAATTTGAAAATTACTGTAAAATTTAATTTAAATTACAATAATAGTTTACAATATTATTATATATATTTATAAAATATCAATTCCTAATTTCATGTCATAACTTTTCTTATGATTCCTACATAAGCCAGGAAATATCCAGGAGAGACAGTTTGTAGTTGTAAAGATAGTAACCACTGTGGCATAATTATAATTATGTATAATTGATAGGCAAATAATTCATCAGGTTGGTGGAGACATTCACAGTAGATTTTAAAATAATTTCTTAATATAAACAATAATCCCTAATTCCCTCATAACAATTTCATGGTATCTTTTATCTACCATATTTTAACCCTTCAAGCCCCACTTATATATATAGATGTATGGGAAAACCCTATATATATGGACGGAGTCCCCGTGACAGATGGTGTCCGTCACGGGGCTTGAGGAGTCAAAACTAGTATTGCTTGCGGCTCCACTCACCTGAAAACGTTTTTTTCCAGGATAAAAATATTTTCCTGGGATAAAAAGTAGCCCATAGCAGTCAAGAGTAATGTAGCTACCTATTAGTGAAAGAATTTTGAAAATGGGTTGATGAGATTAGCACATTCAACCAAACAACAAACAAACTCGTCAGCTTTATAATATTAGTATAGATAACTCTAACTTACCAATTCCAAAGTAGACAACAAAATATTTCTGCATGCCAAATCTCTGTGTAAAAATCTATTTTTTTCTAAATGTGCCATTCCAGCTGCCACTTGTGTAGACCATTTTGATATGTAATTTAAGGATACTTTTCCATTTTGGGCCCTTATGTAATCTAGTAAAGCACCCATAGGGGCCAATTCACACACCATCATCAAAGGATGGAACACTACACCATGAAGTTTGATTAAGTTTGCATGTTTTAAACTGTGCATAGCCTCCACTTCTCTTCGGAAGTCATCGTAAATGCCCGGTGTTGCAAAAGCATCGGCTTTGAGCACTTTTACTGCTACTGGCACAGTCTGTCCTTGTTCTGATATTTTCCATTCTCCTCTTTTGACTACACCAAATGATCCATTACCTAGTTCATTATGCAGCCTATAATAAAAAAATATATATTTTAGAGGTGTATGGTGAGTATAATATAATTTTAGGTATTAAGTGAAAATAAACTAATAACAAATTACATAAAAACCACAACACAAGGCACTGTTCATGTTGATAATGATTTGCTCATCACATGAATGGTTTTGTTTTATATTAGCTACCTTACTGAATGCAGAATATTTAACACTTACACAATATCCTTCTCGAGTATTATACAGGTAGTGCTGTGTTCTGTCTGTGTTGGTCTTATGACAACATCAGGTTTCTCCTTCACTGAATTTGTACCAAACAGTTTGTTCCAAAACTTTCTGTTCCATAGCTGCAGTTTCTTTTTCCTGACAGCATCAAATAGCCTGCGAACGCCAGGCTTACTGATGCCAATTCTTTCGAGATCATCAGTGTGGACATAGTCGAAATGTGCTAATCTTGTTATCTATAAATAAATTTGTTATGCATTTAACAATCAACAGCATATGTTATAAATATCTCATAATTGTGAAATTTACGCATGTAAATCTATACAAATAATTTAAATAGCATGAATAATTATGTAAACAAATAGTTTCAAGTGTATTTTACCTGTAACTGATCTCTAATCGGTAAATAAAATTGCTCAAGCTGCACATTCTGTAGGATTTCACACAGCCAGTCGGTTCCTGAATCCATTTTCTACTTGTTAAAGTCTATATTCAGGATTTGCGTACAGAAAAGGTGGCATCTCGAGAGCAGGAAATACAAGTTAAAGAGGATGTGAGAGCGACTAACTTGCTTTAACTTAAACGTTGTTGTTGTGAGAAAAATAACACATTACATTTGCTCATACACATAAACTTGGTGTTTAACACTACGTTTTTACTTACAACATTTTATATTTTCTATTAATTTACACATAGAAAAACTGATACAAACGTAAAACAAGACAAAAGACATATTTTATATTCCCGTAACTGACATTTAGTGTGACAGTGACATTTTTTTTATATAATTTTCCCTTATAGGGAAGGCAAAGGGTTCAAGCGCATACAGCCTCCTCTTAAGTGATATTTTTAGTTGTTTTTTTTTACATATGTTCTATGTCGTAGTAAAGCAGTGGCTACCTTAAACACTTTATCGAGGAGTTTTGGCGGCAACAAAAAAGCTCTTGATTGGCACAGGATAATATACCACCATAATCCTACTTCCTACTAATATTATAAAGGCGAAAGTTTGTAAGAATGTATGGATGTGTGGATGTATGGATGTTTGTTCCTCTTTCACGAAAAAACTACTGAACCGATTTCGATGAAATTTGGCACACGGATAGATCATTTCCTGGATTGACACATAGGCTACTTTTTATCCCGGGAAAATATAAATCGGGACTTTAATCTCAGAAAAACTTTTTAATGCGGGCGGAGCCGCAGGCAAAAGCTAGTAATAATATATAACTCTAAGTATACGCAATATTACACTAAGTAACACCAAAATAATTAAAACAAGAGCACCTCATGACACTTTAAAGTTCCCGCCAAATCTCTGCGACAGTGACAGCAATGAAGCTCTATTTTTATATCTTCGTCAGACAGGCAATGACCAAAGCCATACAGCCTATTCTTCAATTTTGTTGCAGTCCAAAGTAAGAAAGAAACTTGTTTTATTATTTTTAGAAAACTATCTTCGAGAATTCAATATACACGTCATAATATAATTTATTCTTTCATCTAATTCTTTCATAAAATAAGCTTATTCGCAAAGCTTATTCGTATTAATATATATACTAATATTATAAGGGGAAAAGATTTGTTTGTTTGCATTGAATAGACTCCTAAAATATTGGACCAATTTGAAAAAATATTTTACCATTAGAATCCTACATTATCCCTGAGTAACATAGGCTACTTTATATCCCGGAAAAGTTCAAACCGGGACTTTTATCCCGGATTTTTTTTTCTCGTGAGTGGAGCCGTCACATCCAAACCACTGAACCGATTTCGATGAAATTTTGTAGAGAGATAGTATATGAACCTGGGATGGACCAAGGCTACTTCTTATTCCGAGAAAATATATACCAGGACTTTTATCCCGGGAAATCGTTTTCTGCAAGTGGAACCGCAAGAAAATAAGTATGGAGATAGTTTGAGATCCACAGGAGGACATGGGCTACTTTTTATCTCGGAAAAGTATAAACCGGGATTTCTCTCCCGGCTAATGTTTTCTTGTGGGTGGAACTGCGAGAGAATAAGTATGGAGATAATATTATTAAAACTTACGCGAGACATATTAAATTAATTATCAGAAAAACAACGGTTTCACTCACGTATATTATTGGTCAGAATCGCCGACCAGTTTCGACCTATTACGAAGGTCATTTTCAAAGGCGAGTGCCGAGAGGACGTCGCGTCGCGGAGGCCTCTTGATCACTGTCAGCCGCCCGCGCCCGCCCCGCCGCCCGCCTTGCGAAACGTAAAGCACGGCTCGAAGGGTGGAGTGGGGGAGGTTCGGAGGGTTCTGAAGAAGGCGCAGCTGATAGACCATCATCCTCAGACACTACCGGTGCATGTAGAACACTTGTGTGTACTGAGCTAACTGTGTCGACTCCTCGAGTAGGGTTTTTTTTTTTTTTTTTTTTATTATGGCCATCTTCGGCTCATTAGGGACGGCTGCGGGCTTCCTCTGACTCACGTCTAAGTTGTCGTCCGCAACCGCCCCTGCGCGTACCGCTGTTGCGGTCCTTTTCCCTGTTGCGGGGGCTCAGAAGCCCCCGAAACACCGTACCGTGTCCACCTTTTTGGCGTCCGAGGCAGCGTGAGACACGCATACATAAGACCAGTAACAACCCCCTCGAGTAGGGTTGTTACTGGTCTTATGTATGGTTTGAAGTATCGGTTTCCAAGTAGTCGGCAACGTCCAGCCTACGTCACGGTTGAAATTCGGGCGCTTACTTATTTCTATGGCTTCACGTATTTTACGCGGGCCGTAAGATTTTTCACGGGCCAATACTTTGGCCTTATCGAAGCGAATATAGTGTGAAACGTCCGAATCCAACGCGTGCTCAGCGACCGCCGAACCATTCCTGTCCAATTTCTTCAAACACCTAATATGTTCAGTCAGCCTAGTAGCCACGTTGAAGATGACCTTCGTAATAGGTCGAAACTGGTCGGCGATTCTGACCAATAATATACGTGAGTGAAACCGTTGTTTTTCTGATAATTAGTTTAGTATGGAGATACTTTGAGACACAGGGAAGGACAGGCTACTTTTTATCTTTTTATTTTTAAGGATAAGTCCTTACATCACTACATATTATAAAACAAAGTTCCTCCATCGCATTTGTTTGTCTGAACGCGATAAACTCAAAAACTACCAAATGGATTTTCATACGTTTTTCACCAATGGACGGAGTGATTCAAGAGGATAGGTGGATAATAAATATTTTGTACAACAAAAAAATTAATATAGGCATATTATATGTTTTGCTACCTATGCGAAGCCAGGGCGGGCCGCTAGTTTATTGTAATTCTTTTTGTTCGTATGTTTAATCGACTGTCTTTCAACTATATTGTCAAGGTGATTTTGATGATATGTCAATATAGTTTAAACACAATAATAAATAATTATAATAAGTTAGTATTATCGTTGTTGAATATTGTGAATAAGTTGAAATGCAAGATTTTTCGGATGAAAGCATCTCTGATACTACAACCATTGATTTTGGTTATATGCCAATGGACTCGGTGTCAGAAAAATATTTTTTCGTTGATAATAATTCTGATGTTAGTACTTACTTTCCGTTTAGATTTATTTTTTTTGTTACAAAAATGATTTGGGCCCTCGCGTTTATTACATCTCGAAAGACTTGTGTGCGAAACTCATAACTCAATATGAAGTGGAACGCACGGGACATTTCAAGAAGATGCGGCGGGCATAGGCGGGTCAAAGCCAAAGCTTTGTGGGGACGAGCAAAAATTTGCATGACTTTTTTGTAACGCCTTTAAAGAAAAATGGTAAACTAGGTAATATCATCAAGTGATTAAGAGTCGCTAGCCCACCAGATAAATTCCACGGAATTTTTTGGCGCTGCGAGGCCCCTCAAATAGGAAAACTGTGAGCAGAGGCCCACACCACTCGCTCCTTACGCCGCATCTGCAGACTGGCCCAGATGATGGTAGCGAAATGAACTGAACGAAAAGACGTATAAAAGCTGGCATGGACGCCAACCTCCCCACAGTGGGACTATAATAGCTAAAAATATGATCTTCAAAAATTTTTTTTTTACCTACCCACCTATTTAATGTGTATGTTGTTACATAAATAAAGTACCTATCTAGGTATACGAGTTCTTTTATAAAAAGAACTTCTTCGGGGTTTTCAACGAACATTTCGCACACTATATTAATACTGGGTAAGTACCTATTAGGTACCCAAGTAAGTACCTACGCCTAATGTACGAAATGTATATTTTCAGAAATGCCTGACATACCGTGTCTCACTGATGTATGTTTTAAACAACATTGATCGTGTTTTTACACTATCAGTTTCATCTACCCCAGTAAAACCTTCTGAAAGTGCCAAAGTAAAAATAATATTTAGGGCCACAATCCCAGGGCAGTCGTACACAGAATATTACGTTATTGACGATACTGCTGGCAATACTTATAGACTAACCGTTACTGGAAAATGCTTTGGTAAATTTATTCAGTTACTTATATTTCAATTTAGTTAATTCGTACTAATTAATTCGACTGCCTCGGTGGCGTAGTTGTATTACAGTACGACTGCAAAGCTGAGGTCTCGGGTTCGATCCCCGGGTCGGGCAAAGTGATATTGAGTTTTTCTATTCAGTATCAGTCCGGAGTCTGGAATTTGTGCCCGATATGGCGATAGATTCGCCCCCTATCACATCATGGGAAGGAATGTCGGCGAAAAGTGGGTGCACTAGTTGCGCCTCTGCCTACCCCTTCGGGGATAACAGGCGTGAGTGTCTATGTATATGTAAGTATATTAATTCGTACCTACAGTAGTTACCTCTTTGTAAGCGGAATGCGTAGATAGGTAAGTAGGTACTTTGTAACTAGTGTTGGAAACCGAAAGGACTATTTACCTATTTATGCTAATAATAAATATTCTAGGACCCAATGTAGTGTTGAGTCAAAGGAAACTTGTATTCAGAATTTGCAAAAATGTAACAGAACAAAGGAAGGAGGTCATTAACATTTTAAACAAATCTGGCGCGGAGACTACCTATCAATGGTTCATACCTGTTTGTGGACAAGGATATTTTCAAGTAAGTACCTTTTTTTTTTATCGCGGGGAAAAACGCGTTATCGCGCTACCACCACTGGGGGGTGAGTGGAACGGTTATGTTGGTTTCACACAGTCTTACGGCCCAATGTCGACACTCGGGAGTATAGCTTCATCCGAGCGAGCATTGGACCGAGTCCCTAACACTATGTACACCCTACACCGGCATACCAACCAAAACCCGCGGAGGCCTTCTTCGGCGCCTACGGGACGGCCCCGGGGTATCTTGTTGCACAAAGATAGCTGCACGGAACCGCCCCTGCGCGATGCCGCATTGCGGCCCCTCTCTAAATGAGGAGGCTGAGAAGCCTCCGAACTCTAAATCACGCTTTGCGTCTATGACTGCAGGAGACCGACCACCCGCATTATTATCCACCTCATTGTCGCTTACATTGCAGTAGTTGAGCGAGCAGACCCCCACTGCTCGCCCCGCGACTCTCGCTTACCCCATTTAGTCGCCTCTTACGACAGGCAGGGGATGCCGTGGCGAAATTCTTTAGATGCCCTCGGACCACAGGGCACGAGGCGCCGGTCAGTCGTCCACCCGACGCCTGCTTCGTCTCTTCTGGCTGCGGGCGGGATCGTTCTGCTCACGATCCCGCTCGGCACTCTCCTTCCGCGAGATGACGTACTCGCAGAAGGAGGCCATAGCTCGCCATGACCTCCTTCTGCGAGTGCGTCATCTCGCGGAAGGAGAGTAAGTAAGTAAATACCTACTACCTACATAAACCATACATACCGTCTATCACAGAATATACATTTAAGTTAGAAGAGGTGAGTTACGGCCCAAGGGCTGTGAGATCTGGTCAGTGTCGTAACTAGGCTCTAATGAGCCCGGTGCCAACTTTTATAACTGCGCGCATGCATGACCGGAAACGTCTTGGTCTGGTGTGGTCATTTCTGTGCCATCCAGGGTCTGCGCCCGGTACCTGGGCACCACTAGCCCCGCCTTAGTTACGGCACTGTTGATAGTCATTGGTACCTAATACCTATATCATGTTGGTTGTACTAATTTAATGGAGGCATGCTGAACTGAGAGGATCTGAATAAAATAATTAATGGGTTCTTCAGTACTAAGTCAATGCATAGGTACGTTACAGGAATTTTTTTTATATTAATAACTTTCTATTGTGATTATATCAAAACTACTATTTAAGTATGCGATAAAGCAATATAAATGAGAGCATTTCACTTTTAGATTTCCACAGGTAATTGTGGACTCATAAGAGCTTACGAAACGATCAACACGACCGTTATCTTTACTGGCGTCTCCCTTGGTATCTACACAGCCGAACTTGTTTGTCTTATTTTGAATCAGGTAAAACCATCAAAATTTCTAGTTTATTAGAATTTATTATGAAATCTCTTTTAGACCCCTACCATACAGTGAAACTAACTAGCATTTTAATGTGTACGTAAGCACTTAGTCTTTTAATTTTCGTCATTGCTGCAGGAACCGTTGTTCCTGAATGTCTTTGCAAGCGTTGTTCTCCCTGGAAATCCGTTGTTTAACATCAACGATCATGTATTTGAAAGAAATTGGAGACGAAAAAGCCGTTACACTCATCTAATGGAGAATAGCTTAAATCGGTTGACTTACATACCTTCAGCGTCCGCGTTTGAAAGATATTTAGATTTTGGCACAGGAAGTGCGAAAGACGTTACCAAAAATATTTCGCAGACTTTATGTGTGACCAACCACGAGCAAGAAGATGGGTATATTCAGTGGATGCCAGGTTTTATATTGCATGGTTTTCTTTTCGATTATTTTTGTGTCGCTTTACGTTGTTAGTTCTGGCTATGGGAAGGGATAATATATTTGTATTCCTATTTCCCATTGTATTGTAGTCAACGTTTTGTTTGTTTTTAACGTTTATATTGATTTTTATCACAGACCCGGACTACGTTTTCTTAATTGATCCGATGGCGGCTATCATTCCTTCAAACGAATCTAGACTGTTTACTATTCGATTTAGGTAAAAAATTTAAGTAAAAAGTACCAAGTTTCCTTAGTATTGCAAGTGTTTTAATTAAGTCTTTTACACCAGGCCTAAAATTGATAATGAAGCTTACTCCTACCTAATGTGCGGGGATTATCAATTTAAGAGATTTGATAGTGAGAATTTTGAACAAGTGAAATTAAAGCATACTTGGTTTCGTATTCCTTGTATTGGGAATACATGGTTTCCTTGTACCGAGTGGATTTCCGAATTGGACTGTCCTACCGATGTAAGAATATAACATGTAAGTTTGAAAGATAATAAAAAACTATTAAATTTATTAACATTATATTCTGATAAAGGTCGTTATGCCGCCCACAGTGCCAGCTAGAACTACTTTTGCAAACTTCATGCTTTGCAATAAACTTGAAGTACCTATGTATTACAAATTTGTGGCACCTCATGGAACGTAAGTTTTTTTAAATATATATGTACGTATTACCTGAACAGGAAGGTGTAAGCATGGACTTAATATTTAGAAACTATTAAGTCAATGGGTGTTGTAAATCTATTAACAATTGCAATGTTTAGTAACTTCGTCGTGATGCCCATGTGTGGCATAGTTCAAGGCCGTGGATGGCAAATAATATCTGTGGCATTGGAACCAAAGGCTTGTGGAAATTATTATGAGACTTGGGATGTAATAATCAATAAAACTCAGAAGGTAAGTTCGTAGTGAAAATTCATTAGTGTTCAATAACATAAACCAACGGTCAATCTATTAGCTATTGCCCTAAAATAACCACCAGTCTTAGCTCCAGTAAGACTTAGTCACTTATAGAAAGCTATAAAAACAAAGTATTTCGGCCGATTTTAACAAACGATCCCAATCTTAATCTTCGATCCAATCTCTAGAGGCTAGAATAAACCAATCAAAATAAGTAATTTGTAAGCATTTTTAAAAACTGTATCCTGATTGGTCCATTTCCGTGACCAATCGAAAAAAGCTATTGGGATCAAAATGGCGATTTAATATCTATCCAGACACGTGTATGTTTATGCGGCAATGCTGAAATCAGTGAAGTGGAAGTAATGTCGCATGGCTATAACCCAGCAACGCACGCAATGTACGAATTCCCACCAACGATTACCGGCTGCACCAATTACTGCACCGCTTATCTACACAATCTCACACGAATGAATATTCAGTTAGTAATTCACTGATAATTAAATCTTACCGTAGCAATCATCTGCTAGGTGGTATTAACTTAGTTTTCTTATAAATAACGTACCTATCTAGTCGCAGATCTTAAGATAACCAGCGCCTTGTAGTGCCGCACAGTGCTATATAACTCAATATTCTAAGGAGTGTTTCTACTTTTATAAGCAGGCACAGAATATAAAACAAATGGTAGTTTAAAAAAGTATTTTGTTTTTGTATACTTTTCCACTTATTTAAGAAAGCCTCTGTAAAATTCGATTCGTACTCTAAGTATGTCATCAGGTGCTCATGTTGTCTTCGCTCTAGCTAGGACTAGCCGATGTTCCTACTTGGTAAATCATCAGTTTCAAATAATTTTCAGTATGAGGGTACTGACATCTGTTCCATGGCTTGGTGCCGATGACTGTGGGTCGATTGTCTTGTCACCTAAAGAAATAGTTCGTTATCACTGGTGGTTCCTCCCAAAAGTAGCAAATAAAGTGTATGAGACGACAATTACCTGTTCTTGCATATGTTTAATTGGCGGCAGGTATGTAAATATAAGTTAAAAGATTAAACTGTTCCTATGCTGATATAGATATTGAAAAATAATCATTTAATGGAAATAATGTTTCCAGGCCTGTAGGTGAACCTACTGAAATATTTATTCACATAACAGGCTTCTCAGAGTTGCCCGATCTTAGGGTAAGCTTAAAGATGTTAAGTTCAATGAAGACTTTTAAGTACATATATTACAATTCACAAGGGGAATCTACATTACAAAGTTAATATTTTAAGGTAATACCTAAAACTACAAATCTTCACGATATTGCTGTAGGAGAGAGCTCGACTTGCACTTTAACTCTATATAATTACGGCTCATGTTTCTTTACATCAAAGTTGTACCATCTTATTGACGGTATGGGAGACGATTTTAGTGGCGACAGGTTTGAAATTGATTCTACTGTGGTAAGTAAAGATACTAATATTGTCAATAAAATAATGTTACAACGTATTTAATTAATTGTTTTTGTAAAATAGAATAGTTTAAAGCCATCGAATCACTGTGAAGTTAAAATGACAGCAACACCAGATGGAGCAGGGCCTCGACAAATTGAAATTAAGTATACGGTCCTTTTTCGAACTGAAAATAACGTAATAGAAGAAATACAACCAGTAAAGAAAACTATATGCACTGTTTGGTATGATGGCATTTATCCAACCATAAAGGTAAAAACATCAATTAGGTATGGTCAAATGTTAAAATCCTAGTGCTATCACTGCTTGGTGTTTATTACGGCAGGTTGAAGTCTTTTATCGAAAATGACCTTTACTTAGTGATTTAATTTTTTTCTAGGTGAAGCGCACCATATCTGTAAAATGTCCAGTTATTCTCAGCAATCATTGCGTTTGGAATATCGTTAACGTCGATAAGTTCGTATGTTTTGAATTATTCAATATCTTCGTTGTATGTCGCATCACACCATACCAATATTTTTTTGCAGGCTTAACAAAGCTCTGGATGAATGCCGACCCAACAAGCCACTATCGGTGAACATCTACGCACCTGATCTATGCGTACGCGCAGGTTTCGTAGAGTTGATATTTGTTATGGGTTGTGTTTATGCTTTGCCTGTCCCTTGGAATCTTCGCAGGGAAAAGATATGCGATTGTGAAATGGTAGAAGTGCAAAAAGGAATATCGACTTATGAAATGCGACATACTTGCATACATAGATCTTTGGTGGAATTGTTACCGACGAACGGTATTGTTTCGGTAGGTGCGAAGTTTAGAGTTGTCTGTAACGAAGCGGATAGGTTTTATAAAGAATGTTTGCATTTCAGCCAGATAATCCTGGACTTCTGCACTTGAAATTTAGTTACACCCAAGAAGGTGCAAACAAATTGTGTTACGTTATGACCTTGCCTAACCAAAGGACTATTTGGATTTACATTAATATTTTCGCGAATTTGAATACTAAAGGGTTATTGACACCTTTACGTCGTCCTATAGACATATCGGACTATCTAGCCGTTCTAGATTGTGGCAGAGTTCCGATAAATAACTTGGATCCAGTCATAAGGGTAAGATGACAGTTACCGTCTACCGTTGATTTCAAAAACGATCCCAAACTCTCTTTTTCGATCGATCGCAAAACTGGACCAATCAGAATTAAGTTTTTCTTGACATATACATATACATACATATACACTCACGCCTTTTATACCCGAAGGGGTAGGCAGAGGCGCAACTAGTGCACCCACTTTTCGCCATTATTCCGTCCCATGATGTGATAGGGGACGAGCCTATCACCATTTCGGGCACAAATTCCAGACTCCGAGCTGATACTGAATAGAAAAAGTCAATATCACTTTACCCGACCCGGGGATCGAACCCGAGACCTCAGTATTGCAGCCGTACCATAATACAACTACGCCACCGAGGCAGTTTTCTTGACATGCTTACAAATTCATAAAAAAAAAATATCTACTATAAACAATTTTTATTTAAGAAAAAGTTTCTCCCACGGCAACATAGAAGAGATGCTATGTTGCCGTGCCGTGCAGGGTCCATAATTATGTACTTTTCTTAATTTGTAAACCTATTTAATAATTGTGGAGTGCAATAAATTGATTTGATTTGAATTATATGACTGCCTCACTGGCGTAGTTGTATTACGGTACGACTGCCATCCTGAGGTCTCGGGTTCGATCCCCGGGTCGGGCATAGTGATATTGGATTTTTCTAGAATTCAGTGTCCGCCCGAAGTATGGAATTTGTGCTCGATATGGCGATAGACTTGCCCTTATCACATCATGGTATGGAATACGCATGGCGAAAAGTGGGTGCTTAGTTGCGCCTCTGCCTAACCATTCGGGGATAAAAAGGCGAGAGTGTGTGTGTGTGTGTGTGATTTGATTTATTTTAATTGGTTTAATCTTGGGAACGGGTCGAAAAATTTTATAGGAAAGTTAATTGATATCGCCCGTTAGAGAAATAATAGGGATGGCAGCAGATTATAAGTTTGATTCTATTCTAGATTGTGTGGTTGTATAACCCCACAGACGTTTTTACGACATGGCGATTGCTACGTGGCAATACCGTATTGCCAGATTCTGTTATTCGATGTCTACTTTATTTCGCTGAGATACCGCCATTGGGCAAATTGGCGATACCATTTGCATTCATGCCAACTGAGATGATTGACTATGAAGTGAGAATTTGAATTTATTGTTTTGTTAAACTGTTATACACGGCAGGGTTTATAACGTCTAACTTTCCAGGTAGTATTTTTCTCTTCTTTTGGCTACGATACTGCAAAGATTTTGGTGAAAGGACAAGGTGGACTGCCAAATAGTATAGCGACAAGACTAGATATACCAAGTTACGTTGAGAGAGTAATCAGAGCTGCAAACAGGAAAGATGCTGTAAGTAGCAACTAGAGAATCCAAAAACAAAATAATCCAAAAAACAATGCGGTGAACTAATAACATTTCCTATTTCAGATATATTTATCGATGGAACACATAACACTAAACATGATGCCAACTCATTCATTATCCAGAGATATTATCGCTATATGCAACGATACGGACCACGTCATGCGGTTTATTTGGCTGCCGTAAGATCATCATCATAGATACATTAGATATAACTTAAAAAAAAACTGTATAAAATTGGGTCATTGTTTTAGGGAGAGAATAGCAAATATTGTGAACATAGTGATGACGCCATGTTGGGGCGTTATACAACCAAAAGGAACCGAATGGATTACTATGACCGTGTACACACTTCAAGAGCCGGCGACGTTCACGTAAGGGGACAGTAATGAATGGTGAAAATGAATAGAATTATGTTTTGTAATTTTCTTTGCTTACAGTACAACAGTCGCTTGTGAAATATTGGATTTAACTGAACGAAAACGTTACCAACGCAACGAATTACTAAGAAAAAATAAGATAGAGAAGTGTAATCAAGAATTTATTATTACTGAGGAAGGAATGTTTCATCCTGTGAGTTTCAGTCGCTGTTCGATTTCACGAAAAATATAATAAAGACAATAACTGTATGATTGAGGAGACAGGCCTTAAATGTCCTTTTATTAATTTGATGTACCTATTCGGATTACCTAGATTTCGGGAAATGCGCCCATTGCACCTCCAGAGACTTCGCTTGAGGATTTTGCATACTTAATATTTCAGGGTATCAACGATTCTCCACCTTACGTGTTGGATATTGAAAAACCTCAACCATCCTATCTAACAATGACAGTGGCCATATCATCTAAAGGCCAGCGTGATGGATATCCTAGAATGCTATTGAAACAAATGTGGGAACAGGTAATCTTCTAGAATCTAGATAAAAGACGACCATACCCATTGGGATTTTGCGAAAGGGACAAACGCATACTCTTTAAAATTCACTAAAACTGAGAAACCAATCATCTAAAATCGATCAAGATGCTTTTGTGATTTCCCAACTTTAGAAATGACAGTGGTGATCAGATGTTACCATAGAATGACAATATTTTTAATCTGATTGAACGTTTTTAGACACCGCCATACGACTTATTATCTTCCGATATTAGGGATGACGGTGGTACAGAGAAAACATCCAGTGCTAATAACATGACAATGGCAGACGTCATTAGAATTATAGATGGGATACTGTGGTACGTCGTCAACACATATTTTCAAGAATGCGGATATTACATTAACAAAAAATTAACCGATCCCTATTTACGAATATTATTTTTAGGGACGCTCTTCACAGTAAAATGTTTAGAAATCAAATAGAATTTTACGCTAAAGAAGAAGTACCTACGTATTCACAACTGATTAAAGTCATCGAGACTGATACAAAACCTCGGCTAAGTCGACGGTAAGACTTCCTTGAAATAATATTTCCAATCGATTACATGGCTTTCTTGATGAATTTACAATCGATTAGAAACAAAATGATGCTATCATTATCAAATGATTAATTCAAAAAATTGTCTGTGGGCTTAGTATGGGGCAAAAAAATGCAACTCGTAAGACGATGTTTAATTTTGATGTTTGTGATTGTCACGAGCCAATACGTCATAGCGTCGGTTACGTGTTATTCTCTCGACCAATCTCAAACAAAACGAAATCGTGTTATGTTTTTGCCATATTCTTAGCCCACTTAGGAATGTTCCTAACTAGATGTATCGCAATTAAAGGTTTACCGTCGATTTCAACAATCGATCCAAATTGCTCTTTTTCAATCCGTCGCGAAAATGAACCAATGGCAATAAAGTTTTATTGGCATATTTAATAGGCTATTTTGATTGGTTTATTCTTGGGATCGGTTTGAAGATCAAGATCGGGATAGATTACTTAAATCGACCGTTGGTAAACAACCATGAATTCTACTTGGGTAAGCAGTATCGGAATAACTTTATATAAATAAATTCAATTTCTAGGGTAACGTCGGGTATATGTGATGCTATAGTCAACAAAGCGGTATTCCATATTTACGGATTAAACCCGAAACACGAAGTTTCTATACTTGAAGCGGAATGAAAAAGACTATAGATATTTATGTTGTGTTTATTTTCTTAATTAATAAATGAGATTATATGAACAATCAGTCACTTATTACATACCCATTTTTCATTGTACGCAAAAAAATAAAAGTACATAGAAAAAAAAGCGTCACCAAAGCAACGCGCACTTACATAATGCATAATGAAATTATGCTTTTTTAAGTGCCTTCCCAACCACAAGTACGGCATTTTAGTCGAGTTCGAATTTATATTCATTGAATATTATTCGCAAATTAACATTTACACATATTCAAGGTGTCTAAGGAAATTAGCAATTTTAATCTATATCACAACGAATCACAGCATTGCCAAAAGTAAATCAGTCAAGTATCTTGTCAAGTCTCAACTGTAATTTCTTTGGTTTGGGTGAAGCGATTACAGTGACCGCGACTCTATCGCCAAGTTTTGGAGTTTGATTCCCGTTCAATTTACTTCTGTGTATAAGTCCATTGTCACCGACACCACAGTCCACAAAACAACCAAAAGGAACTACGTTCCTTACGACACCTGAAAATTCGTAAAGGATTCAAAATCGAGTTTATGAAGACATTTCTTTTAAATCAGATATAACTAAAACTGGTATTTAATCACATAGCTGAAAAATATAGTTTGATGTAAACATTATGAATTTTTAAGTTAAATATGTACTTTAATTTGAAACTTTATTCAGGAAAATTAATTTTGAAGTCATTGTGATTTACAAAATATTCATATCTAGATTATAATATACACTTAAATATAATTTTATACCTGTTAAAGACATTCCTTCCTGGATTTGTTCCGTTGCTTGAATCGAAACTGAATAAACAGGTCTACAGAACGTAATAATACGGTCTTCGTTAGTTTTCTGCTTGAAAGCGTTTATTATAAGCTCTAGAGTAGAATCATCTGTCTTTAACTCTTCGCTTACCGCACGAACATCTATTGATAATAACTTTCTATCGACCAATTCTGGGAAATGAGATTGAGACAGCTCCTTTAAGTCGACGCCAAGTTTTTTTGCAAATCTAAAAAGAATGCCTGCGTTTCAAAATGGTAAATCAAATGAGGATGCGTTTTCACGGTAGATGTGCGAAGTAGCTTATCCGTGCCAGGACTAGCGCAGCTATCAAGCGGTGTGACATTTTCAGTCAACTCTTTTCTCAAATACGAGGCTGACTTAAGTGATTCCATGGTTATAAACAATACACACATAACTTCGGAAAGTCAGAGGTGTGTGCCTTGGGTTTGAACCTCCGGACAATGTCTCGGTAGACAGTTCCATTCCCAACTAGGCTATCGTCGCGTCGCGTTGTTTATCAATTATCGTTCGCTTTAACCGTGAAGGAAAACATCGTGAGGAAACCTACATACCTGAGAACTCTCTATAAGAATTTCGAGGGTGTGTGAAGTCTGCCAACCCGCACTAGGCCAGCGTGGTGGACTAAGGCCTGAACCCTCTCAGTAGTAGAGGGGGCCCGTGCTCAGCAGTGGGTAATATATAATACAGGGCTGATTGCATTGCATTGCTATGGTTATAAGTAGATTTTTCTAACACATCGCCGAACTTCCTCGCGCATCTGGCTGTGCACTAACTGTGATCTAAAAAAGGCATACGAACTTATACTCACGTTTTGGCAATTTTATAACTTTCTGGGTGAATAATCGTGGCATCTAATATTTCCGACCCACCCAACACTTTGAGGAATCCAGCGCACTGTTGATATGTTATCTTTCCTATGCCGGCCACTTTTAAAATCTCCGCTCTAGTGCTAAATCCCCCGTTCTCTTGTCGATACGATATTATCTTTTTCGCTCTTCCTTCATTTAACCCTGAAATACGTCTACAGAAATTTTCACATATGCATTACAAGTCTACAAGCTTTTGTTTTCTTTTTCATAAGACTATTTAATTTTATATTCGTGCTACACTATCTTTATCATTGATTCTACACAAAATAACCTAACATTATGCTAGGGTTCATAAGAATATGTATTTTAAGCTTATCAAACTCCGGAAATGGCGAAGTCGAGAATGGAGTCTAAATAGTCGGCCTTAAGCATTTTTCGCAGTACCTTTTTTATGTGATAGCTGGTTTTGTTCCAATAAAATTCTAAATAGACAATGCAAATATTACCTTAACATGGCTTGAGATGCGGTGTTTACATCAACACCAACTAAACTAACAATCTTTTCAACAGCACAATCTAGAGCAGAATCTAACATTTTCGGTGGAATGTCGTGTTGATACAGCCCGACGCCCAAATGCTTCGGCTCCACCTGTATTAGAAAAGTAACAACAAAAGTAGTGAATACAAGTACTATCTCTTTCTATATATTATACTAGCTTTTGCCCGCGGCTCCGCCCGCGTTAAAAAGTTTTTCCGGTATAAAAGTCCCGGTTTATATTTTCCCGGGATAAAAAGTAGCCTATGTGTTAATCCCGGACATGATCTACCCGTGTGCCAAATTTCATCGAAATCCGATCAGTAGTTTAGTAGTAGTTTTTGCGTGAAAGAGGAACAAACATCCAGACATCCATACATTCTTACAAACTTTCGCGTTTATAATATTATTACGTAGGATTACTATTCAAAACATAATTTTACTATTGCCTCGGTGGCGTAGTTGTATTATGGTACGACTGCAATGCTGAGGTCTCTGGTTCGATCCCCAGGTCGAGCAAAATTATATTGAGTTTTTCTATTCAGTATCAGCTCGGAGTAGGCTCGCCTCCTATCACATCATGGGACGGAACGCACGGCGAAAAGTGCGTGCACTACAGTACAGTACCTTTGCCTACCCCTTTGGGGGTAACGGGCGTGAGTGTGTGTGTGTGTGTGTGTATTTTATTATTTTCCTTCTAATTAACAATGTTTTGTATCAATAACAGCTAGTTTGTTACTGGGGCTACCAATTAATATAATTACGTAAAGTCCCAACACGATAAAAATATATGTACTAACCTTTATTAGTTCACCCAATGGATCTAACACTCTTCTCGCTATAGACAACGCTGATATTAAATTAGGGTCCATATTGGGATGTTCCTAAAAATGTATAAGTACAATATTATATTTAAGCAGCAAAATATTAATCAATAGCAGGATTAGAAAAACAGTCATTTTAATATTAACCTTCTGTGCTTCTTTACTTATGGAATATATGGACGCGCCCTGTTCAGGTACTATAATGACCGAAATATCGTCAGATATTTGGTGATATTTCAACCAAGATTCTGTTTCGCGGCACGCTGTTCCATTACCTAATCCTATTAAATCAACTCTGAAATATGAAATTAATAATTAAAAAAACTAAATGTCTCTAAAAAAAATATATCCATAAACAATCGTGCCTTACGATTATAATAAACAATCCCAATCTCTATTTGTTGATTATAGGTAAAAATATACCAATCAAAATAAGTCATTTGTCAGCATGTCAAACCAACTATCCTGATTGGTCGATTCTCACTGTCAATCTTAAGGTGGCAGGCAGTTAGGATAGTTTATTAAAATCCATCGATAATTTCTTACTTATGTTTCCGTAAGAGATGTTTCAGTTGGGCAGCTGCAGGATCATTGGCATTTTTACATCGTAAATCTGGATGTAGAGTGCATACTTCTAATTTGTCACCGTTCGGACTAATTACGCCTACCTACAAAAAAAATAATGTTTTGTGCCAAAACGAGGGTATGACTTGGCCAGATGTTTTTCTGTGTTTATTTGATTTCTTACACAATCAGGTTCAGCAAAATTTTAAAGACAATAATCTCGATTTTTTTCAATAACGCATCTAACGACTGATATAATACGATCCAAATCGCTATTTTCGGATCGATTCCGGGAATAAACGAATCGAAATCGGCTGCAGTAATAATGACAATAAAACTTTATTCTGATTGGTCCATTTCGCGATTGATCCAAAGATACTAATTGGGATAACTTATTGAAATTAATGACATGACATATAATATGCAATGGAACATGTTGGGCTATGGGTTTAAAATAAACTATATTTGAGTAAGCTTTCTTTATTCTTCAACAGTGGAGCAAAAGGAATACATTTTTTATATTGTAATTTTGCAAGAGAACAACTCAGACTACTGGCAAAGTCATGTTCACTATTTCCTATTTTAAAAGTAAGCTAACACAAAGGCCATTACGAACATTAAAACCTCTGTTATAAAATTTACTTTTTAACAGAACATTAAAGAAAATACTACGATCATAATATCTATACATTACGATGAATTGTAATAAAATTTTAATTCACCTTACAACCAGCTTTGAATCCAGGATCCAAACCCATGATAATCCGGTTTTTAATTGGCTCTGTCAATAGATATTTTTCTAGATTAGCTGTGAATGTCTTTATGGCTTCTTTTTGTGCAGCAATAGTTAAATCATTTCTTACTTGTCGCGACAACCAGGGCTTTATTAGACGATTATATGCATCACCAAGTCCTTTGCGAACCCAATGACCACTTTTCCATAAAGATAGGCAGAATCTGAAAATGTTTCAATTTGTTTATAGAATAGACATTCAGTGGTGGTAGGACTCTCATATGTAAGTCTGTCTGGGTTGGTACCACCGCAATGTCTATTTCTACCACCAAGCAGTAGTGTGCATGCACTGTTGTGTTTCGGTTTGAAGGACATTGTAGCCAGTGTAACTATAGGACATAATGAGACTTAACATCTTATGTCTCAGGATGACGAGTGCAGTGGAATACCACACAGTACTTTGTAACTCAAGGTGCTGGATGGTGTTTCTAGTGTTTATGGGTGGTCGTATCGCTTATCATCAGGTGAACAGCATACTCGTCTCGTCATTAGATGCAATAAAAAAAACAATATTTTCGTTTTGCTATAAACAAATTTACAAATTTAGACCAATTACAGCCAAGTGTAGCCAAAAAACTTCCCTTTCTCATTTTGTTTCAACATATTAAACCTTCAGCCACTATAGCAGGTTTACAAAATAGAGTTTGCAGTTGTATCTTGTGTAGTATTGTTTGGGGTCATCAAATTAAGCTAGATTAGAAAACAAAAGAAGTATTAATAAAATACGTACTTCTCCAATTTATTGTAAAACCAATCAGGAACAACCACTTTAACCGAAAGAATCTTTTCATCCTCACCCCTATTCAAAGCTAAAGTTTGATGCGGTTTTACAAAATGACTTGGGCATTTCCAGTCAAAATAAATTTTATATGTTTCTGGATTTGATTTTTGATCTATTTTCTTGTTTTCGTGTTCCTTGCTTTCTTTAGTTGAGCTTTTAGTTCTGCTACTTTGTATTGTAAATCTAGTCTCTTCTTTCCTGAATGAAATAAAGTATAGTAAAATTTGTTTGTCAAAATATGTTTAGAATGGGTTATAGGGAGCATGCACGAACTATAGGTGGCAGCACAAAATCGACACAAGAGCCACATGTGGATAAAAAAAAAGAAACTTTTTAGAACAATAATTTATTTGTATATTCTTTGACTATGACAAAAATTATAAAATATGGGTTGCGTCCGATTATTATTGATACCAAGCATGGCGAGAATATGCTTTTTTTTAGATGGGAGCTAGTTACGTAATATATTTAATGTTATATAAGCAAAATTAGGAGCTTATGTTCCCTCTGTTACAGATTTGTTTGTATGGAATATTATCTTAAAAACTTCTTTATTTTTATAAATTATGTAATGGGACATTTCAAAATTCTTTTGGAACTTATACTTATGTATGTTTTATACAGCTGTTATTATTTTTGTCTATTTTAACATAACCATGGAATGTAAGTACTTAGGAATGTAAAAGAATTTTACACCATTTGATTTGTTTGTTTTATATTTTGGAGCATCCAAATACACAGCAATATGTTATCAACCAATTAAATGTTATTTTTCATCCTTTTAATATGAATATTTAACGTCATTGCCAAGTATTGATAGGCTGAAAGATTCAGATAATGCCACTAGATGGTAGAGATTACGGCGTGAACATTCCCTATTCTGTTAACGGATTTTCCTTAATCTACAATGGTTAAGGTGGCACACAACTTTCACAATATTTTCAAAATAAATTAACACAATACTCACAAACTCCGCATTGTCTCGAGAACTCTTGTATCCTTATAAATAATATCAGCAACAATATGAGTTATATGAGCATCAACTTTATCAACACTGGATAGCTCATCATCACCGCTGCAGAGAATCTTTATGTCAAGATATTCACCATTCAAAGCTCTAATCGAATGAGGTTCCAAACCTAATTTTCGCGCCCTCTCGGCCAATGATAGGGAATGTGATTTTAGTGGTGCATACTAAAAATATAAACATCAATTTGTGCTATGGGCATAACATGATTTACATCAAATTCTATTAACTACATTTTGGTTAGTTAATTCACTAAAAATTAAAAAACATTCAATAATTCATAAATGATACGGGGTTTTAGTAAACTTTTTCGAAAATTAAATTTTTTTATTAATATATTTTACAAATCTTATTAAATACTTACCACAAGGTCAATTTCAGACAAACTCTGTGCATTCAGTATACTTTTTTCAACTTCTGGTGTTAATTTACGTGATTTCTTAAGAGCGGCTAAAACTGTTTTTACTTTTTTCTTCAATTGGACCACATTTTGATAGCTCTCATAGATGTCTTGAAGTCTAAAATATACATTTACAGAAAGTCATAACAATTAACACATGGTATGTTATGACGAAAAATGTTTCATTTAAAGGCATTACTAGACAAATAATAAGTGTATGGAAGTATGAACTTAGCTTGGACCTGAACATATTCATACATAGACACACACACACACACCTTTTATCCCTAAAGGAGTATGCAGCGGTGTAACTGGTGCACCCAAATTTCACCATTCATATTGTTCCATGATGTTAGGTGGTGGGCCTGTCGCCATATCGGGTATAAATTCCAGACTCCGGAGTCCGGACTGATACTGATTAGAAAATCTAATATCACTCTGCCCGACCCAGGGAATTGAACACTTGGTCTCAGTACAACAAAATAAAAAAATTATCTACATGAATATTATAGTAAAGTTAAAATAGCCAGGTGAAAGTTATTTTTTTATTGCAGAATTTTCTATGCTTTCAATTTGTTTCTAAGTGTTCTTAATTTGCAGTTTGATAACTAAATACTTACCGATCAGGCATTAAATTATTTACTGCAACTTTCCGATATCTAGCAATAAATGGTAACGTACATCCTTCGGTCAAGAGACCTATAAAGTTTTTAGCTAACGCATAGGGTATTTTTTCCACATTCGATAGCATCTCAGATTCATCCCAAACATTATCATTCTGCTCTCCACCTTCATTATTAATTTCGGCCTCATATTCTTCATCAACTTCTGTTTTCTCTTTTATGATTTTCGAGCTAATTTTCGTGGCATTGTTTACTTTACTGGTAGAACTTTTTTTGTTAGAGGCCTTGGCTTTTTTCTTCGGTGAATCATCTTCAGATAAGTCAATTCTTCTTTTTCTGGTAGTTCTAGTAGGTTTATCCATGGTATTTAAATTCTCAAATTCGAGACAAGAGCAATGCAACCAGGCAAAGAGAATTATAATACATATGGAAAAAGTAATACAACTGTTTTTGGCTGTTCTGCTTTAGCAATTCTCAAGTATTATAGCAGTTATCTTTGGCAATAATTCTTCTTCTTCTAAATTATGGCTTCCACCGGATCTTTACTGGTGTTTTCGGTCAATGTTTATTTGTCTCTGGTGACAACTGACAATAATCAGAGACATTTTTTTAAATAATTTTCCCTTATCGGGAATGCAAAGGGTTCAAGCCCATACAGCCTCGTCTTAAGTGGTATTTTTGGTTGTCCTTTTTTTTCCTACGTACTATGTCGTAATAAAGCAGTGGCTACCTAACCAAGACTTTATCAAGGAGTTTTGGCGGCAACCAAAAAACACTTGATTGGCACAGTTATTTTAATTCACTTCATTTGAGCACTTTAATAGAACTATATTGGGTAATATACCACCACAATTACCTATGCAATATAACACTAATAATGAAGACTCCGTAAGAACAAGAACTCGTTCTTACGGGGGATGGCCAGAGTGATTTCGTCCTCTAGATCGGTTAATACGGAATGCGGCCGTCTCCATTTGGCGCGGTCGAATGGACATAATAATTGTTATAATTTATTAATTGTTTGAGGCGTCGATTTATGGAAAAGTGGTTAAAAGTGTAGCTACTTTTTGAAAAACAATTAATTTGCATAAGGAACCCTTTATCTCTCAAGAAACTACTATGAATACGGCCGTGAATTAAACAGGAGCGGGGAATTTCAGGGAATTGACAACACTGGCGAGGGGAATCGAGAATTTTTACTGGCAGCACTGGCTGTCAATAGTGTCAAATGCAATATTGTTGTCCATGTATTATTGTCATCATCAAGAATTTTATACCCATATGGATTATTCATTCCGTTTAACAAACTGAAGAATAAAATGTGACGTCACAGTTAACTGCTGTCTCTCTCTTTAGAGTGACAAAGGTTTATTTTCAAAACCAGGACGTAACATAATTAACTGTCCATAATAATATGATATGATATAATATGGCTGCCTCGGTGGCGTACTTGTATTATGGTACGACTGCAATGCTGAGATCTCGGGTTCGATCCCCGGGATGGTCGGGTCGGGCAAAGTGATTATTTTCCATTCAGTATCAGCTCGGAGTCTGGAATTTGTACACGATAAGGCGATAGGCTCGCCCCCTATCACACCATGGAACGGAATAACGGCAAAAAGTGGTTGCACTAATTGCACCTCTGTCTACCCGGGGGATAAGAGGCGTGAGTGTGTGAGTGTGTAATAATATGATATCGCACCATAATATTTATTTTTATCTCTATAAAGTAATGCGGTTTAAATTAACTATGAAAACCAACTACAGCGGCTAGTAATAGTTGATATTTAAAAAATATAATTTGAGTTAGAAAGTTTATTCCAAACAAAATTGGCATATTTACATACTGTTTTGGTAAGTAGTTCGGAACTACTAGTTCCACTTACATAAAAAAATACCTCACCACGCGGTGGTGAATTCAGTGGCGGCCTTGGAGGAGGGGGGCGAACCAGGCAACCGCCTGGGGCCTCGCAGTTACAGGGGCATCTTGCAGCTCCTTGGGGGACCGTTTTTTGGCACCTTACTTACAAAGCTGTTGAAAAAAATAATTTTTGCTTCGCACGGGGCCCCGCGTGCTTTTTTTTTGCTCGGCACACAACCTCACATTATATATGTTTTACTTTCCCCTGCGACTGGATATGTTCACGTTGTTTGCTGGCCTTTATAACCAAATATGGAGACTGTAAGGTTAGACAGAAAAACATTGGAATATTTAAAAATGAAAACTACACACACACACACACACACACACACACACACACACACACACACTCACGCCTGCTATCCCCGAAGGGGTAGGCAGAGGCACAACTAGTGCACCCACTTTTCGCCGTTATTCCGTCCCATGATGTGATAGGGGGCGAGCCTATCGCCATATCGGACACAAATTCCAGACTCCGAGCTGATACTGAATAGAAAAACTCAATATCACTTTGCCCGACCCGGGGATCGAACTACAGTTATTGTTAAATTTAAATATAATAAAAAAAAATATAAAACATACTCATAAAAGTAAACAATCATACATGAACAAAATAATACACATTTAGGAAGTTAATAACCTAATTTTCAGTGAGTAATTTTGAAATATTACGAATATCTATTTTGTGTGATTTTACAATTTTTGCAAGTATTCTGCGAACTTTTTTTCTGTAATTATCCACTATAATAAATATTGTGTTTTAGAGATATTCTACTATGAGTTGTGTAATTCATGGTTGCAGAATTATTTGCAATCCAACATCTAGTGTGAAATTCCATAGGTAAGTTGATTGTAAACAAAGTTGTGTAGATATTTATAGCAAAAGTAATAAACACGTGGATGTTTTACAAATTACAATACTAAATAAATTCTTGTTTGCGAGCCATGGAATCAAAAATTAACGCTACATTCTGCGGGTGAGGTTTCTTCCTTAAATTTATTTTTAATATTCTAAAACTTCTGTGAAGAAGCCAACAAAACTATTAAAGTTTGCTAAAGATCACCATAATGTGCTCTCTTTCGGCAAATAAATCTTTGAATTTATAAAAACAAAATTGTTTTCGGCGACTAAAGGTGTAATGTTAAAACAAAAGTCTTTATGTCATCACTATATGTAATTTTTCTTTGCTTGCTATTTGGAATATACTTTTAAAAAAAATCTCAAATGTTAGCAAAATTTCACTGCAAAATATTTTCAATTTCAGACTGTAAAGTATAATCATGAACAACTTTAGTAAGAAATAACTTGTCATTAATTTTCTTCTTTTATCTCTTCATCTTCTGCTGCAATACTTTCTTTTATTTCTTCTAATTTATTTCACGGGATGTCTTCACATTTACTGATATATTGAAATCTTTCAAGTCTTGACGTTTCAATGGTGGTTCATATTCATTTCGCTGATATATAATGTAAAAAGTAAATATCAATCAATAATAATATATTTTAAGTACCTATATATTTTAGACAGAGGCAGAGGTGCCATTTAGTACACTCAGATATCACCCAATGTACCGCCGTTATAAAATTTGGTGGGTCGCAAGCTTAATGCCCTATCCTACTAATCTTACTAATATTATAAAGGCGAAAGTTTGTAAGAATGTCTGGATGTATGGATGTTTCTTTCATGCAAAAACTACTAAACGGATTTCGATGAAATATGGCATCGGGTAGATCATGTCCTGGATTAGCACATAGGCCACTTTTCATCCCAGTAAAATATAAACAGTGACTTTTATCCCGGAAAAACATTCACGCGGGCGGAGCCGCGGGCAAAAGCTAGTAAATAATAAAGTCTAAGTGGATCATAATTATACCAGTGAAATGATAAAAAATAATATACTTACAGCATGAGTTTCTGTTAATAAAAAATTATTTTTGACATCTTCTGCCATATTCCGAGAAGTAGAAGACACATTATCACATTCAGAATCATAATCTTCTGTCTTTAAATGTAGACTAGTAATTCTTGCAGACATCAAATTGACCTTTTAATGGTATTTATATTTAACCACGTTTTTGCTTATCCAGATCTTTAAGAAATCTGTAAAGAGTAATACAAACTCGATTTTATTTTAAATAAAAGTTTCAATAAATCAATGCTGGATACACTGAGAACTCGATTGTAACTGTTGATCCTCAGTTTTTATTTACGATGATTATTTAAAGATTAATAAGCTTTATAATATTCATTAGTAAGGCGGCTAGTATTACAAATACTCTAGCACCATCGTGAAACCGGTCCACCAAAGCTTACACCATGGTCACCCTAGCCTCTTGTTTACATATACTATTTACAATACAAAAAATCACATTTAACATTACGTTAATATGAAAAAAGTAGTCATATATAAAGCAAATCACATTAAGCGAGGTTTTTCTACAGTTCATTTATAAAATATTCACGTATTTTATTACGATTCGTATAAATATTGATAAAATTATAATATTTACACAATATTGATTATTAAATTATGGATATCAAATATTTCTGCAACCGTGAACTACACAATTCACATTAAAATATCACTAAAACACACTTATTATTGTAGATAATTACAGAGAAAATTTCGAAGTGAACATTTATTTGACAACTATATTGTCATCGAACTTAACGTTTTATAACAGTGTTGCCGAAATATGTATTCGCAATTACCAATTAAATGAGGAAATTTTGTTTAACTAAAATGTTAATAAGGATAAAAAACCTTAAGGATATCTTATTCAACAAGAATAATTCTGAAATGAAAATAGTACTTATATCATTATATAAGATATGTTGGAAATATTTATATATATATGATTGAGACGACAATAACGGTATTGATATTTTTTTATGGGTGGGGAAATAATCCGTAAGCTTTGGCAACATAGGTTAAAGAGTGAGTGAGATAGAAGACAGCTCAAAAGGTAATTTTTTTGTCTTCACAAAAATGTGTGTACCGAGGCCTCCAGTAGATATATTATAAACTTCTTGGTCATCATCGTCATCTTGTTTATTTGTCTCTGATTATGGAGTTTTGGCGGGAACGTGGAAGTGTCATGAGGTGCTCTTGTTTTAATTAATTATTTTGGTGATATTTAGTGTTATATTGCATAATTATGGTAGTATATTGTCCAATATAGTTCTATTAAAGGGCTCAAATGAAGTGAATTGAAATAACAATCCTAATCAAGTGCTGTTTTTGTTGCCGCCAAACCTTCTCGACAAAGTCTTGGTAAGAGAGCCACTGCTTTACGTCGACATAGTAATTAGTACTGAGTATAACAAAGAAACAATACAACTTATATACTTTAAAAAATGTCTAACCAAAAACTC
Source organism: Lapara coniferarum (assembly GCA_949316025.1). Lineage (NCBI taxonomy): Eukaryota > Metazoa > Arthropoda > Insecta > Lepidoptera > Sphingidae > Lapara > Lapara coniferarum. The sequence goes on from OX438919.1 coordinate 30,120,068, forward strand.
TGACATTGGCAGATGCGCAAACCGCGCCTTGCCAAAGAGAAAATAAAAATGTATCATGAGGTGCTCTTGTTGGATAGGGAGGGATAGGGAACCTGGAGGATAGATTGAAATGAAGTGCTCAAATGAAGTGAATTGAAATAACTGTGCCAATCAAGTGTTTTTTCATTGCAGCCAAAACTCCTTGATAAAGTCTTGGTAAGGTAGCCACTGCTTTACTACGACACAGTACTTAGAAAAAGAAATAAAAAAAGACATCCAAAGGTATCACTCAAGACGAGGCTGTATGGTGATTCCTTATGTTTACGCGAATGTTAGACATTGAAATTAAACTATTATAACGGATTTTATCGCGGGTTTTTTTATTTTATTTTCTCCCGACGTTTCGAAGGCTTTTCAGCACTTCGTGGTCACGGGGCGGACTGAGGTGTAGGTGGTCCGAAAAGTTAATGTCACAAATCTACCTTCAATTTATAATTATACATGTGTTAGTACATTGTTTGCGGTCCGGTCTACGCAGTAAGAGCTCACAATGTCTTGAGGATGTATGGGCTTGAACCCTTTGCCTTCCCTGCAAGGGAGAACACATTAAAAAAAATATATTTTAATTTTTGAGGTTATGTCTATAAATAATTTAATTTGAAATTTGACCCGAGATTAAAACATCGCCTATAACCTATTATGTTTATGTAAAAGGGGATACCTAATCTGTTAACATTTTTGCTAATAAAAAGCCTTACTATATGATGTACATTAATTAAAAAACAGTTAAATCTTTTAGTCGAAATGTCTCTTTGTGAAGATAAAACTTTTTTAGAATTGGTAAAAAAATTCTATCAAGGATCTCTCAATTTTACTTTGCATGTAAGATTTAAAAAATACGGCAGAACTGTTTTTATCGACACACAAATGTATTTCAATTTGCATCGTTTTACTCAATTGAAATTTAATTTTACCTATTTTAGTCGGGCGAAATACAACAAATGACCTGGACTTGGCAGGAAAAATTCTTAAACTATACCCTTAACAACCAGTTTATCAAAAAGTATCCAGTCAATAATAATTTTTCGAGATTATTCTTAAAAAAGCTACTAAGTTTCATTGAAAGCAGCCAGGAAATACACGATGACTTTTATTCACAAATATGTCATGTGATGAGTAATGAAATTGATCAAAATGGTTACTACTACAGACATTATGTCATAGAAAATGATTTAAATGATACAATAACTGTCAAAGAAACTAAAAACATTGTTGTCAACGGAACAACCGGTATGAAGACATGGGAGGTATTTGTGATTTTAAATTCAAAATATATTATTGCTGCAATTTTTGTAACTTATGGTGTTAAAAATAAGATCCATTTTAACCCATCAAACCCTGCTTATATGTATAGATGTATGGGGAAACCCTATATACTGCCGGTGTCTGTAGTGGGGCTTGACGAGGCAAATTAATTTCTTTATTCTAATATTTTTAGGCAGCATTTGTAATAACAGACTGGGCTCTGTGTAATAAAGAGCTTTTTACATCTAAAACAATTTTGGAACTGGGCTCTGGAGTTGGATTCACTGGTATAACAGTGGCCAAGTTTTGTAAACCTAACTTGTTTTTATTAAGTGATTGTCATAATGAAGTATTAAACACAATATGTGACAACATTAGAATTAATCTCCCTCAATTAAATGAAACGGAACAAAATGAAGTTACTTATTTCAATGGCCAAGAAAGTAGTTTGGGTAAGATTTTGTGACATCAAAATACAAGTTATTTTAGAAGTAAATCTATACTAATATTATAAAGCTGAAGAGTTTGTTTGTTTGTTTGTTTGAACGCGCTAATCTCAGGAACTACTGGTTCGAATTGTAAAATTCTTTTTGTGTTGAATAGACCATTTATCGAGGAAAGCTTTAGGCTATATAACATCACGATGCAACTATTAGGAGCGAAGGAATAATGGAAAATGTGAAAAGAGCGGGGAAAATTATTCATCCTTGAGGGCTTCCATTGCGTGCGCTGCGAAAACGGTTCAAGATACCAAAAATATATGTATGAAAGAATTATTCCTCTTGAAATGATCTAAAAAAATGTCTGCGACAGTATATGTCTATCTTTTAAGATTAACTCACTAGAACCGTTTTTATGGTAATCAAATTTGGTCAAAATTAATGCATTATTTGTTAAGAGTTGTATCAACGTCATAGTATTAATCTTTATCCAAATAAATGTGTTGGATAGAGTGATTCAACGGGAAGGTTTTTATGTATGTACTTTTAGCCTGGAAAAACTTATTAACGCGGGCGAAGCCGTGGGCAAAAGCTAGTTGTTTATAAAGAAGTCTAAGTATTGATTTTATAATTGCAGGAGTTACGATGCTTGACTGGAATGACATTCATGATATGCCCAATAATATAGTGCCAGATATTGTCATTGGGGCTGATATTGTTTATGATCCTGTGATATTAGAACCTCTATGTAATGTTTTAGATCATTTTTATAACAAGAATAGAAAATTGGAAGTGTACATAGCAAGTGTGATTAGAAATGAAGATACTTTTTCTGCATTCTTAAAAACTTTGGGTAAGGCTATATGCTATTGACTTTTTGTTATATGTATTCACAAAAATACCCATCTATTGAGAGTACCTTATTGTTTTTTTCAGATTCCAAAAGCTTTCAATATGAGGAGTTAATGCCCCCCAAAAGCATTTATATTGATTGGGATCAGAGTACTAAAATATGTTTAATAAAAATAAAAAGAAAATAGTCTTTTTTTCATTTATTAATTGGCCATGTGAATTATGATAGTGACAACTGACAGTATTGCTCCCATGGTATTTTACTAAAGTATTAATTAAATTATTTTATTTATACATGGTATGTACGTACCTATAATTATAAGATTAGCATAAGTAGAAATATTTGTAAAGTCGAGGGTAGTGTGACGATACCCGTTCTCGAGCTACCGTCCTAATGCCTAGGCCGCACACATCGCGATAACATTCGGGCGATAAACTTCGTCTTCGGTCTACTACGAAGCCTCGCGGCCACATAATGCGCGATGTAAATTTTATCGCGATGTACGAGCGATGTATAAACGCAAAAGACAAAATGGCCGCCGCGGTTGCTCTGTATTTTATGGCAGCAAATAATTATTTTTTTATGGTCAGCTTCGCTTGAATTCCATAAAATCAGTCCAGACTCGTAATTCGCAATAAATTCTAAAATGTTATCGTTACTCCAATCCATATTTCGCTTCAGCTATACTATTCACTGCAGTTTAACTTAACACGTCCGCCACGCACGATAGCTGGCGGCCGACTGAAGTGTGGCCGCGCAAGCGAAGTTCATCGCGATAAAACGCTTTGATCTGCGAGAATTTACCGACAGCGGAGCGAAGTCCTCGCAGCTACGTACGAAGCACCGAAGTATACGCGATTACTTGGCTACACACATCGGGATAACGCGAATCTTCGGGTTATCGCGATGTGTGCGGCCTAGGCTTAATAAAGATGAGTCTCGTTCTACGTGAGTTTCATTGCGCTTCGTCCTACACAATATCTAGTGAAGATATTCAAATATATACCATTTGGCGACGAGTAATAACCCAAAAGCGTGTATTTTAGTTAACAACGTTAAATATGGCCAAAACCAACGAATCAATGCCGGATATAAGCGGATTAAAAGAATTTAAGCTCGGCGTTGACCGTTGGTCAACGTATGTGAGTCGGTTACGGGCATGGTTTGAAATACAAAACATCAAACCGTTACAATTCTCGAAGTATTTGGTAGCTGTTGTCGGAACTGAACCATTGGATTTAATCATCGATTTATGTTACCCGGAAGAAGCAGAAAAGGTGGCGTTTGGCAAGATTGTCGAGTTGGTCGAAGAACATCAAACGCCAAAGCGATCACTAATAGCTGAGAGAATTCTGTTCAGATCCTGTAAGCAAGAAGGTAACCAAAGCATGACCGAATATTTAGTGCAGTTAAAAAAATTAAGTAAAGCTTGCAAATTTGGGAATCATGACATATTACAAGAAAATCTTCGGGACCAATTTGTATATGGCTTGTCCAGTGAACGCATTCGACAAAGATTGCTTGTGGAGGACGCAACGTTAACGTTCAATCGTGCGACAGAATTAGCGCTGTCGTTGGAAGCGGCGGTACGAGACTCGAAGACAGCTGCCGAGGCCGGCAGCCAGCCTACGGCCGGCGCTGCGCCGGGGGCAGTGCATGCGGTGAACACAGCGCGGCGCGGCCAGCGCGCGCCGCCGTGCGCCGGTGGGCACCGCGCTCGCCCTCGCGGCGAGGAGCGATACGAGCGGCGCGCCGCCACCAGCAGCGGTGCTGGCGATGCTCCGCGTTGTTACAGATGTGGCAGACGGCACCTCCCAGATCAATGCAGTTTCGTAAATAGCGAGTGTTACGTGTGTGGATCGAGGGGCCATATTGCAAAAATGTGCCGTTATCGAAAACAAAAAGTGAACTACGTGCGAGACGTATCGGAAAGCGAATCCAGCTCGACAGACTCTGACGACCGAGGTGTTCAGATATACAACGTGAGTGACGCGGATTCAAGGGACGATCGTTGGATCATAAAGGTGATCATTAACGGTATACCGGTGAATATGGAGGGAGACACCGGAGCTGCAGCGAGTATAATTTCATATAGGACATTTAAGAAATATTTTAAGGGTTGTAAACTCGTACCTTATAAGTCTAAATTGATTATGTACGGCGGTCAACAAGAAAAACCGAGAGGTGAATTTATCTGCGATGTCGAATTAAACGGTCGTGTCGTTAACGAGTTAAATTTGATAGTTATTGATAACGAAATTAGCCCTTCACTGTTCGGCCGTAACTGGATAAAATCATTTAAGATAACATACCCGAAGCTACATGCTGCAATAATAAAAAACGTTGAGTGTAGTGTTCCAGATGTGTCAAAGGTAAGGGACTTCATTAATATATTTCCGAACGAATTTTCATCAGGAATAGATAAGTCCAATACGTGTACTATAAAATTAGAAGTGCTCGAAAATTATAAACCGGTGTGGTGTAGCGCGAGGCCCGTTCCGCACGCCTTGCGGTCCGCAGTTGGGACGGAGCTGTCTCGGCTGCAGCGCGAGGGTATGGTCTCGCCGGTGGAGTGTAGGGATTGGGATACGCCGGTGGTCCCTGCGCCCAAAAAGAACGGCGAAGTTCGTCGGTGCGGCAATTTTAAAACAACGCTGAATCTAATCTTGGTCGATGATAAATATCCTATTCCGAGAATTGAAGATAATTTTGCATCGCTACAAGGAGGTACATTCACTGCATATATTTCTAAAATTGATCTAAGCGAGGCCTACCTTCAGTGTGTATTAGACGAAAATTCAAAGAGGCTCTGTACTATAGAAACCCATCAGGGAATTTTTTGTTACAATAGGCGGTCATTCGGAATTAAATGCGCACCTAATAAATTCCAAAGACTAGTGGAACAACTATTTCGCATGCCCCACGTGACGTGCTATTCGGATGACCTTAATATCACTGGGGCTGATGGCTTTTCTGACCATTGGCAGAGATTAGTAAAGGTTTTTGAAATTTTATCGGACAGCGGGTTAAAAGTATCACCGCAGAAATGTAACTTCTTTCAAAAATCGGTTGCATATTTAAGATACGTCATTGATAAAAATGGCTTGCATACCGAAATCAAAAAAATCGATCCCATTACTAATACTCTAATCCATAAATCAATAAAACAGTTAAAGGCATATTTAGGGTTAGTAAATTATTACGGCAAATTTGTGCACAATTTGAGTCACATCCTGAGCCCATTGTATGGACTCTTGAAGAAAGAGAACGAATTCGTTTGGTCAGAGGACTGTAATGGTGCTTTCAAAAGTGTTATGGAAGCCTTAATTAAAGCGCTGGTGTTAGCGCACTTCGATCCGTCACTGCCAACGTCGGTGACGTGCTACGCGTCACCGTGCGGGGTCGGGGCGGTGCTGACACAAAGCGCGCGCGCCGGCGGCGGCGAGCGGCCCGTGCTGCGCGCCTCGCGCCCGCTCACACCGGTCGCGGCCGAGAAAAACCATGCACAAATATGCAGAGAAGGGCTTGCAGTTATATTTGGAGTAACAAAATTCCATCATTATGGTATAGGTACCGTTGATGGCTGCGAACCGTCTTCAACGTTGGTTTGTTATACTAGGAGCCTACAATTACAAGGTTCAATGTATATTAGGTTCACAATATAATTGTGTAGCGGATAGTTTATCGCGAATACCAGTTTTGGAACCGACATGTAACAGCCGCGTCGATACCTATATTAATTTTATTGAGAAAATTGCGCCTATCAGTTATATGGATTTAAATCAGGCATTAGACAATTTCTTATTTACTTACAGATCAATGCCTCATAGTATTACGGGTAAAACTCCCCCTTAGTTATTATTAGCAAGAAATTTACGTACACCGCTTGATCAAGGACAAGATAGAAGATAAACAAAAGTCCCAAATTAAATATAAGAATGGCTGGAACAGAGTTTTTAGTGTTCGGGACATAGTGTATTTTAAACTGTACAGATACAATACATTTACGTGGGAGAAGGGTATAATTATAGTCATAATAGTACCAGTAGCTTCGGTGACACGTCTGGTAGTTTCTAGGATTAGGCATTTAATATTGTACCTAAGGCGCGAGACACTCGAAAAACGGCGTCGTAAGCCTCCCGTGTGATACGGTATCGTGATAGATTAATTTCTCGGTTTACAATGGAATAGTAAGCAATAGCTGGTTTTAATAAGGAAATTTGTAATGATAAATAAAAATTCACACATTAAAAGGTGTACTTCATGCATACTGAAATTTATTATCAATATACAATATATATTAGGTATATCTACCAAATTTATACACTTCCCCGCTGAACATGGTGTGTATAAACCATCGTCTGTTGTTTTTTGTTATGTAATGGAATAAATGTATAAATTCTTTGTTGTTTGATATAAGTCAAATTATTCCGTAAATAGAGAGGGGAGAATGGTATGTACGTACCTATAATTATAAGATTAGCATAAGTAGAAATATTTGTAAAGTCGAGGGTAGTGTGACGATACCCGTTCTCGAGCTACCGTCCTAATAAAGATGAGTCTCGTTCTACGTGAGTTTCATTGCGCTTCGTCCTACACAATATCTAGTGAAGATATTCAAATATATACCAATACATTCACTTACGCCTTTTACCCGCGAGGTAGGAACAGGCGCAACTATTGTATTATTATAGTGCTATTATTTTATTTATTATTATATTTATATATTAATCTATGGCTTGATTGCAAAATATTATTTCATACCATGAAACAATACTTGAAGAAAAAGATAGATCTGGGAATTGAACCTCGGGGCACCAAGTACTACCTATATAAAAAAGTACTCTGTGCCAAGTACCTAGACTAACCAAAACGGAGATTATCATTACGGAGACAAACGAAACTAATATAACGTTAACGCATAGAGATGGGATAAGCATGAATCAAGAATGATGAATATAAAAAATACGATTTTACAATTATGGGTCGACCAAGATTGCAGCAATGAGTTAACTAAGTAAAAACTTTCCCAAATACCTATTTCATTGGAAATCATAGTTTTTTGATCCAATGCTAAGATTATGTTATCAGATTTGAGAATTTTGCTGTAGCTAAATAATGATGGCTACCCTTACTAGCCCATATCGAAATGCAGAGTTGATAATTCCAATAAATAATAATAACTGTGCGATATTTGAGATATTTTCCAAATCGAATGACTCATTCTCGTAAATACATCACTGGTTTAATTCCTGTGACTGGTGACAACTGACATTTGATGTAATGTCATTTGTCAAAATATTGTATGAAACTTATTGTACCTCTAATTCTGTGTGATGCTGTGAATCTCTAATCTCAATTATCTCATAGTGCACAGCCAAGAGAAATATAATGCAGAAAGTGCACAGGGGATAGGATTTTTACGGGCTATTATAATTTATTTTGAAATAAAACACAATGTTCTTACATTTCTGTGATATAATTTGAATGCAATTAAATTTTTGGTCTGTTTATAAAATATATCAATACATAACCTAGGATTGATACAGAAGTTCCGGTGTTGATAATCTAGTTTAAAATGACAGAAGAAGGCAAAACGGCTACAATAGAGCCCAAGAAAGAAGAAGTTAATAGTAGTAGAAACAATAAAAATGAAGCTGGTAAACCATCTGAAGCTTGGGGGTACGATTTGTATCCAGAAAGACGAGGCACATTTCAACGGAGTGTAACGAATATTTTGATCGGCAAGGAAGGAAAAGAGAATATCGATAAATTAAAATGCGAACAGCATGTGGTTGATTGTGTAAAAAATAGTAAGTATAAATTAAATCAGATTGAAGTGTTCGTTTCTTACTGAAGATAACCTTTGAAAGATAATTAGTAATCAACTTTAATTTACTTCTACACGAGTTGTTTAATAACATTTTATGAATTTTAGTTTCTGCGACCAACAACAAAACAGTATAATTAAATTGTATAGTTATGTAAAGTAACTTCCGCATTTCACATTATTGAGCCTCTTATAAATAATTTTGTTCTATGGTATTTTATGTATATTTCTATATTAATTTCAGGTGCAATTGTGAAGGTAATGATGGCAGCACTTAAAAGCTCCGGGTGGTAAGTGAAAATTTCAAGTAATTACATCATAGTGACTGTTGAAATGACTTCTCACATTGAAATGATTTCAATAGCTTTGAAGTTTCAACAGTGATGTCACAATTGTCCAAACAGTATTTATGTTAACCTATTTTTTTGTTGTTAAATGGCCTCATTCATGTTATTAATGAATATAAAAAAGATGGCAAATTGATTTTTTTAATGATATTTGTTCCTTTACAGTCCCATTGATATTAGGCGCCATATATCTTGTGAAATGTGTGATTATTCGGTCAGTGGTGGCTATGATCCAGAGCTTAATCAGGTAACTTAAAATTTGTGACGTTTTATTGCAATGAATCTTTATCTAAGATTTATAATAACACACCATATAACACTTACTAAATAATATGTACTTTATCATGTATTAATTATATCATCATATTAGTTGTTGTCATGTATGAAATGGGGGGTAGATAAAAAACCGTTAGTCTGAATGTGCTCTTGTGCAAAGTGGATGTGCATCTGCAATAATTATGTGATTAATGTGAGTACATAACAGTGGCGACGAGGAAATCGGTAAAAAAGTGAAAACTAAGTGAAATAAGTGTTATAAACATATAAATAACTATGGGTATAAAATTTTACGAGTTTGACTTGGCACATGGTTGTTGGCAAAATTATATCAAAAGATTTTCGTATTGTCTGAAGGGTAGTTCAATGGAAGAAGATGCAAAGAAAAAAGCTAATTTGCTTGCAGTTTGTGGCCCTGAATTATATGATTTAATTGTTTCTTTGAGTTCACCAAAGAAATTAAGTGAGGTTACTTTCAATAGTATTGTCGAAACTTTGAACAATCATTTCCATCCAACGCCTAATGAAATAGATAAATTGTAATTAATGTTATAATTTTACGTAATAAACAAATATCCATATTACACAAGTAATGATATAAGAGCTTAACAAAAGTTTCATAATTCGCATTTTATAATAATATCGTCTTATTTCCAGATAGTAGTGTGTCAGAATGTATCAACACGAAAGGGGATGGTGCAAGGGGTCCTGGCCCATGAGATGATACACATGTTTGATTTCTGTCGGAATCAGCTGGACTTTAGAAATATGGAACACCTGGCTTGCACCGAGATCCGGGCTGCGAACCTCACGCATTGCTCGTTTACCAGCGCTTGGTCTCAGGGAGATGCGTCATGGACAAATATAAAACAAAAACATGCGGTTTGTACTTTCACCTGTTTAGTATATTGGTGTTTGTGTGAGTATATTTAATCATAAGTATATCTGCTGACTTATTGTATACTAGCATTTGCTTGCGGCTCCACCCACGTGTAAAAGATTTTCCAGGATAAATATTTGCCCGGGATAAAAACTATAGAGTTTCGTGCCCGTTCTTCTCTGGTGGAAACTGCTTTCCGAACTGGCGGTAGAGTAAAAATTGACTGAATCTAAGTAATGGTTAACGTTTTATGGATTTGAATAAATTATTTCATTTCATTTCATTAGCACTCTGGAGTAATCTAGCTTCCTATTAGTGAAAGTACAATCTTACTATTAAAATTTTAAAAGTTTCATACAAATTTTTCCACACTTTTTTATCCCCTTAGGCGTTGAATTTCGCAAAATTCCGTCTTAGTGAGCACCTACGTCTTAAAAAGAACCCCCATGAAAAATTTGAGAGTCCTAGCACTTGTAGTTTTTGACATTCCGTGATGAGTGAGTGACCTTTCGCTTTTATATATTATGTCAGAGCGTCTGATAGTTTTGAAGTAGTAATCATCTAAAGCAGGTCGAGATGTCCATTTGTTAGTGGGTGTGACAGTTGCGAGTATAAATAAGGCCCTCGCTATTTGAAAAGCTCACACGACCGCAGTTCCGTCCTCGCCGTTGAGGACCTCACCGCGTTTCCCTTCGCCCACCCCCGACCTAACAGTTCCGGCCTGCGTGCTGACGACGAAATAAATTGATAGGATTAGGCTTAAAAACCAATCTTGTCCTAATCGTTGATGTCTCTTCTTCTCTCAGTGACTGTGTCCTGAGTAGAGGTTCGTGAGCCGTTAGTGGGTTGCCCTCATTATGGTCACTTAATAAGGGTTGCGAGCGCTTTAAGCGCTCACCCAAAAGTCCAGTGTGTTTGTATAAGCCGACTCTCGTCAGGCTAACAAATGGATAGGCATAAAAAAATCTAAGAGCTCAGTCTTAGTTCGGTCGTCGTACAGTCTTCAACTAGATATCAATAGTCGCTATGGTAACTTAGTGGTAATTATGCTAGTCCTAACAAGTGATGAGTGACAAACAAATCATGAGTTGAAGAAATAAGGGTCGATTCTGAGCATTGCAAAATATTTGCTACATTTTATTAGTACTGTGAAGTCCTCGTCTACATATATACAGATTCAATAGTCAAATTATTATAATATGTTTAACTGCAGAGGCTGTCAATGATTCTAAAAGTTATTTTGACACATATATATTTTTATTTCAGGATTGTGTCAAAACCAAAGCATTATATTCTGTAATGGCTGTAAGACAAATTGGTAAGGCAGAAGCTGTCGAAATAATAGAGAAAGTATTTCCTAAGTGTTATGCAGATTTGGAGCCAATAGGCCGAAGAATTAGGAGAAACTCGGAGGACATGGATAGAGCGTTCAGAGAGGCTGCATATTATGGATATCAGTAGCGAAATAATACAACTTAATCTATTGTACTTATAATAAAAAGATGAACAACAATAAACACCAGCATATTATAAAGTTTATGGTTCAATTTCCAGAATGTTTTGCTTTATGTTGTTTCTTTTTATTTTAATAAAATAGATTAGTAATAAATCATGTTGAATAGTGTAGATAATGTAAATAATATAATTATATTAAAATGAAACCAGGTTTAGATGATTAAAATAATGTCTTTTATTTCATTATTTACAACACATCATTATATTTCCTATTTGATTGACGATGTAATACTGTCCATTAACAGTTACATATAAAGTACGCATTATTATTTACTATAGTTGCATTATCGAATAAAGCAGGACTTTCTTTTATACACCATTGTATCCCCCATATAAAATATTAAAAAATAAATATTGTTCCAACTCTATCAAGACTATTTCCTATAATTTTTTGCCTAGAAACAAAACTCTGTTACTCATAGTAAGTTTCCAAATTCACATTCAAGTATCTTCATAAAATATACCTGTTATGTATTATTTATGTTATTTATTTGCTAATCAGATGTTTCTATGTAGGTTATATAAGTTGAGATAATTTTAAGGAAGGCTTGAAAAAAGATCTTTTTTTTTCCTATCTGGATCAAAAAAACTAATGTCTAAACATTCATATTATGTATATTTGTATAAGTACATATAGTTACATTAGGTATCCTTTTTTCATGGTTTCCTTAAAATATGTTTCTAGAATCTAGATAGGTTATTACTTTAATTTTAACTTTTATAGACATGACCGGATATTTTACTATGTGTTGCATACTCGCCGAAAGAAGGTATCAACATACTGTGGTGTAACGTATATATCATTATTTATATAATATATTTAGTGTAAAAAACTTTGTACAATTTATCGATATATGATATAATTCGTAAAAACCTGGATTACTGATATGATTATTCGTTTGTTGAGAGAATAGTTTGATTGGAAAATATCGATATTAATGCGATGTCTATAAACTGAGAGGGTCGTGGAGCAAACTTAGAAACTATTGCTAGCTGTCTCTGCCTAGGGCTGCCATCACTTAAATTGCCGACGCCGGATATACACGGCAAAAATCCCAGACATTTGGGTTTTTCCCCGGACACCTCTGAAAAAATATTTTGCCGTGCCTAAGGTTTATTTCAATTTATCGCTTATCTATAAAAAAAAAATATTTCAATTGACAAGAAGTGTCAGGGGAAATAATTTTTTTTGTGGACAAGTGTGGACACTTTTTAAAACCCCTGCCGGACGGCCCCAGGACGCCCTTCAAACTAGGACAATTCCGGGGAAATCCGGACGGATGGCAGCCCTATCTCTGCCTAAACGCAATGGATATAATGCGCGTAACATTTTCATAATTTTTAATGGTTATGCCATAATATTTATCATGATCGTAACCGCTCATAGTTTTGAAAGTTATGTAATAAATATTTAACATTTCTTTTCAATATTGTGCAATGAAATATTTTGTGCTTCAGTAGGTCGCCCCAACTGAGACGAAGAAAACATTCAGTTTCATTTATGTAAACAATAACTTATTACCTAATAAGATCATAATTTCCTACGACTAGAGGAGAAATAATATTAATTTAATTTATCTCATACAACACACATTCGATAAAATTAAAGGCACCATTAACCACTATCTTTATTATCTTGATTACCTACGTATTGTTATATTATTGAATTTTAAAGAAAAATTATTATAATTCGGTTTAATTTATATTTATGTAACAATAATTTAGAACTAATACTAATATTTAAGTAGTCTAAAATCATGTCGGATAGTTATGTAGGCATTCAAGTGTGGTACTAAAGTTATGTACTTAGGTGTAGGGTATATCAAGTATATCAGGGTATATCAGGTATATCAAGTACCCTTAAAATTTTAGCTATGCCATAGTAATTAGTTTCCGTCCAGTTATAATTTTTAACGGTCTACAAATGGTAAGTATCTGGTATGCCTTTACAATTAAACTTATATAAAAATAATTTAGTTTACCTACTTAGAAGTATTATCATATTATAATCCTCAGAAACGGCTCCCATTTAAATTTAACCAGCTTTTTCTCGCGGCTTCCGAAACATATTTTCCAGGATAAAAGTACCCCGCTATATATTTATCCGGGATAAAAGTACCCTTTGTTTTTACCCGCGGTCTCAAACCACTCAAATTCTGGGAGAGAATTTTTCAGACTTAAAAAATACGCAACAACACAAATATTTTCCTATTGTTTCTGAGGAGTAGAAGTATAACGATATTACTCCACGAGTCTCGCTCTCATATTTTTGTAAATTGATACTGCAAACTCAGAAATAAAATACAAACAAAATTATCATGCACACTTTAACTTCTAAACTTTACGTTTACAGTTTACGTATGTATTTGGCAGTACCCTTTTACATATTTACAAATACTTATTGTCTAAAACGATATCTATTTCGTAACATACATGATCATTTTTACGTATTAAAAAATAAATTTAATGTATAGTCAGCAGCATAAATATCTGCATAAAATCAAAATTTCAAATCTATAAACGCTTTAAGTTAAAGGGAAAAAAATTCTTCGTGTGAAGTAAAGCAAATTTCTTTTATCTTATTTTTATGAAGAGAAAAAAAAATTAGTAAGAATAGCCAATTTGAAATTTTGAATTTGTTCCGCTACTTATGCCGGTGACTGTACACAGCGACGGGGAACTTCCATTCCTTGTACACACGATATTATAGTGAATGATTCATCTCAAGATACAAGATAAATAATATCAATCTATGTTTAGATCGAATATTATACAATCGCTGTATACTCACTTCGTAAAGTAAGTAATCATAAGTTTGACACGTTAATTTTTACTCTTATGCAACTGGCCGTCTGGGTAGGAACCACGGCAATGTCTGTTTCTACCACCAAGCACAGTGTGCATGCACTGTTGAGTTCCGGTTTGAAGGACATTGTAGCCATCGTAATTGTTGGGCATTATGAGGCTATATCTTGTGTCAAGTTTGAGCGCAGTGGAATGCCACGCAGTACTTTGTAATTTAATTATGTGCGGCGTTGGTTCTTGTTCTGTGTTGCTTCTGTTTATGAGCGGTCGTATCGCTAACCATCAGGCGAACGGAATACTATTGACGTTTTATGATTTTATTTGGACTGTATTTTCCTTTTTTAATACAAAAGAGTGACGAGACGAGCCATTCGGCGCACGCCACGCTGTGACGCCTTGTGGCCTGATGTGGCATCCAATTTGATGCTAGTACATTTACGCAGGATAAAACGCCTATTTTACATATTTTACCTAGCAGGTGCGATCGTTTCGGAGATGTACAAAGAAAACAGCACATAACTCGTATTGTCTACTTTAATTGTAAGTTGCATGTTGCTAATAGACCACGCGTAACCGACTTTCCTGGCTTATATTCCTGAGTGCAAACAATACCAAGTTGCTTTCTTAATTAGAGTTACAGAGTAGAGATATTATCATATTATAATCAGAAATTAGGAAGGAAGGACTTTTTCACTGACCTTTGAAAGGCATGGTTGAATTAAGTATATGTAATGGTAGGTATATGTATCTACTAGATAGGTATTCTTGTTATCTGTTTCATCCTAGTATGACTGCATGGATAAACGATCGGCGATACGAAGATGCCCAATGATCCGCCTGCCCTTAAGCGGATGTTGGATTAGCAAAAAAACTTGCAGAAGTTGTCTTCCGCAAGGTATTTTTCCCGTGTAAATAACTATTTATAACTATAAGCAAGCTGACTTCCGCTTATTTAGCAGCTTGTAGGGCTTGCGGCAAGTCCCATCTGTATAGACTTACTAAAATCATGGCGCTAGACAGTGTAAACGCGTCTGGAAGTTTGGCGCAATATATTTCTGTGAGATCTTGCTAGTCTAAAAACGGCTTTAGGTATAAAGTCATGATCCTGCGCTTGTATGGATGGAAAATCTGCAGGTAGGTACAGTCGTTAAAAGATTTATGCGCTCTTTTCTATTGAACAGATGGTATTGCAATCCAGTGACCCCCAATGACCCCACTCTAGATCCGCCCTGTTACCGGCATTTACAAGTGTCGTTTGAACGCCCGAATGTAGATACTCTTGCTGCCCAAAAACAAGGATTTAATGTCACAAGTTGGTTAGTAATGCATATAGGGCCGGCGTGTTGAGCTATGGTTCAAACATCTGAATCATACATTTGATTTCGGAGAGTCCCTTGGCCGCCTGGGGCTAATTTGTAGGCTAGTATCAAAGTGGGTACCTAAGTGAATTTAACCTGTTCACCATGAAAAATAAACATTAAGCCCTCGCGTGCCGGGAGCGTGGATCCACGCTCAAAAAAAGTGTTCAAACTCTGCCGGGAGCGTGGATCCACGCTCGGGCCGATTTCTGCAAAATGTATGAAAACTGAACATCTACAGGTGGTTTCTTTTTAGCTTATTTTTTGTTTCCATTGGAAGCAAATCTTAATCATATATGAGAATTGAGAAAAGTGGCCGCCATTTTGAATTTCTTTGTTTTAAGGCCAATCGACCTCAAAATCGATATCTGGGCAGGCTTTTAGGTACAGAAGACGGATCCAATGTTCTCTCTTCTTCTTCTTCTCTTCTTCAGCCTATATGTCCACCCAATGCTGAGTGTAGGCCTCTTCTAATGCACGCCAAGTTGTTCTGTTTTGGGCAGACCTCATCCAACTTCTTCCCGCCACGTGGACCAGGTCGTCGGTCCACCTCATCAAAGGTCTGCCCCGGTTTCTATAACCAGTTCTCGGTCTCCACTCCAGCACGGCCCTACACCATCTGCCATCATTTCTGCGGCTTATGTGGCCCGCCCACTTCCACTTCCGTCGAGCTACAATTTTGCCAATGTCGGTAAGTCCGGTTCGTCTCCGAATTTCCGTGTTACGGACTTTGTCTCGGAGAGAAATACGTAACATTGTTCGCTCCATGGCTCTCTGGGTGACTTGCAGTTTGTGGACAAGTTGTTTTGTGAGCGTCCAAGTCTCGGCCCCATAAACCAGCACTGGAAGGACACATTGGTCGAAAGCTCTACGCTTTAGGTTCATAGGTATGTCTTCCTCGAACACGTCGGATAGCCTACCGAACGCACCCCATCCTAACCGAATACGGCGTTGGATTTCTTTCTCCTGGCCGTTCTTTTCCAGGCTCACGATTTGTCCAAGGTAGACATACTCCTTTACTGCTTCTAAAACGTGACCGTGTACAGTAATGTGGTTGGCATCGGTGTTTTTGCACATAATCTTTGTCTTAGTGGTGTTCATTTTTAGACCCACCATTACTGACACGTCGTAGAGCTCTTCGGTCATGGCTTTTAGGTCATCCAAGTTCTCGGCAAAGAGTACGATGTCATCCGCGAATCGGAGGTGAGACAGGTACTGCCCATTGATGTTGATGCCTCTTTTTGACCAGTCGAGAAGCTTAAATATATCCTCTAAACATGAGGTGAATAATTTTGGCGAAATTGTGTCTCCCTGTCTCACTCCTCTTTTTACGGGTATCGGGTTTGTCAGCTCGTGCAACTTAATTTGTAGAGTAGCCTTATTGTAGATAGCTTTAATGGCCTCGATGTATCTAGAATCCACTTGGCATCTTTGTAGAGAGTGTACTACAGCCCAATGTTCCACCGTATCAAACGCCTTTTCGTAGTCTATAAAGGCTACTACTAGGGGCTTATTGTATTCAGTACACTTTTCTATCACTTGCCGTACGGTATGTATGTGATCGATAGTCGAGAAGCCGGATCTAAACCCTGCCTGTTCTATCGGTTGGGCTGAATCTAATTTGTTGGCTAATCTAAGGGTAATCACCTTGGTGAATAATTTGTATATGTGGCTTAGTAATGAGATGGGTCTGTAATTTGAAAGCTCACTGGTGTCGCCCTTCTTATGTAATAGAACGACAATGGCATTCCTCCAGGTGCTTGGTGTGACCCCCTCGAACAATACTTTATTAAATAAAAGTTGCAGTTGCTTCAGCACAGGTCCAATGTTAGAATTGAAAAAATTGGCCGCCATTTTGAATTTCTTTGTTTTAAGGCCAATCGACCTCAAAATCGATATCTGGGCAAGGCTGTATGTACAAAAGACGGATCCAATGTTAGAATTGAAAAAAGTGGCCGCCATTTTGAATTTCTTTGTTTTAAGGCCAATCGACCTCAAAATCGATATCTGGGCAAGCCTTTAGGTACAGAAGACGGATCCAATGTTAGAATTGAAAAAAGTGGCCGCCATTTTGAATTTCTTTGTTTTAAGGCTAATCAACCTCAAAATCGATATCTGGGCAAGCCATTAAGTACAGAAGATGGTTCCAATGTTAGAATTGAAAAAATTGGCCGCCATTTTGAATTTCTTTGTTTTAAGGCCAATCAACCTCAAAATCGATATCTGGGCAAGCCATTTAGTACAGAAGATGGTTCCAATGTTAGAATTGAAAAAAGTGGCCGCCATTTTGAATTTCTTTGTTTTAAGACCAATCGACCTCAAAATCGATATCTGGGCAAGCCTTTAGGTACAGAAGACGGATCCAATGTTAGAATTGAAAAAAGTGGCCGCCATTTTGAATTTCTTTGTTTTAAGGTCAATTGACCTCAAAATCGATATCTGGGCAAGCCTTTAGGTACAGAAGATGGTTCCAATGTTAGAATTGAAAAAAGTGGCCGCCATTTTGAATTTCTTTGTTTTAAGGCCAATCGACCTCAAAATTGATGTCTGGGCAGGCCTTTAGGTACAGAAGACGGATCCAACGTTAGAATGAAAAAAGTGGCCGCCATTTTGATTTTCTTTGTTTTAAGGCCAATTGACCTCAAAATCGATATCTGGGCAAGGCTGTATGTACAAAAGACGGATCCAATGTTACAATTGAAAAAAATGGCCGCCATTTTGAATTTCTTTGTTTTAAGGCCAATGGACCTCAAAATCGATACTGGGCATGGCATTGATAGTAAAAGTCATAATTATTTAATGTTAGACTTAGAAAAGTGGTCGCCATTTTGAACTTCTTTGTTTTAAGACTGATTGTATTTAAGATAGATTTTTTTTTCCACGGTGGCCATCTTTGGCGCATTAGGGACGGCTGCGGGCTTCCTCCGACTCACGTCTAAGTTGTCGTCCGCAACCGCCTCTGCGCGTATCGCTGTTGCGGTCCGTCTCCTGTTGTTGCGGGGGCTCAGAAGCCCCCGTACACCGAAGGACGCCCTTGGCGTCCGAGGCAGCGTGAGGCACGCTGCCGTCCATCACGGGGGTCACAGAAGTTGGCTAGACTAATAGGTGGACGACCCGTGACCCCTGGAGGCCCCTATTAGTCGCCTTTTACGACAGGCAGGGGATACCGTGGTGGAATTCTCCAACGCCCCCAATCCACAGGGCGGGAGATGTCGGTCAGTCGTCCACCCGACGCCTCCTACGTCTCGTCTGGCGGCGATTTTGAGGTCAATTGGTCTTAAAACAAAGAAATTCAAAATGGCGGCCACTTTTTCAATTCTAACATCGGATCCGTCTTTTGTACCTACAGTCCTGCCCAGATATCGATTTTGAGGCCGATTAGCCTTAAAACAAAGAAATTCAAAATGGCGGCCACTTTTTCCATTCTAACATTGGATCCGTCTTCTGTACCTAAAGGCTTGCCCAGATATCGATTTTGAGGTCGATTAGCCTTAAAACAAAGAAATTCAAAATGGCGGCCACTTTTTTCCATTCTAACATTGGATCCGTCTTCTGTACCTAAAGGCCTGCTCAGATATCGATTTTGAGGTCGATTGGCCTTAAAACAAAGAAATTCAAAATGGCGGCCACTTTTTCAATTCTAACATCGGATCCGTCTTTTGTACCTACAGTCCTGCCCAGATATCGATTTTGAGGCCGATTAGCCTTAAAACAAAGAAATTCAAAATGGCGGCCACTTTTTCCATTCTAACATTGGATCCGTCTTCTGTACCTAAAGGCTTGCCCAGATATCGATTTTGAGGTCGATTGGCCTTAAAACAAAGAAATTCAAAATGGCGGCCACTTTTTTCCATTCTAACATTGGATCCGTCTTCTTTACCTAAAGGCCTGCTCAGATATCGATTTTGAGGTCGATTGGCCTTAAAACAAAGAAATTCAAAATGGCGGCCACTTTTTTCAATTCTAACATTGGATACGTCTTCTGTACCTAACGGCCTGCCCAGATATCGATTTTGAGGTCGATTGGCCTTAAAACAAAGAAATTCAAAATGGCGGCCAATTTTTTCAATTCTAACATTGGATCCGTCTTCTGTACCTAAAGGCTTGCCCAGATATCGATTTTGAGGTCGATTGGCCTTAAAACAAAGAAATTCAAAATGGCGGCCACTTTTTTCAATTCTAACATTGGATCCGTCTTCTGTACCTAAAGGCTTGCCCAGATATCGATTTTGAGGTCGATTGGCCTTAAAACAAATAAATTCAAAATGGCGGCCACTTTTTTCAATTCTAACATTGGATCCGTCTTCTGTACCTAAAGGCCTGCCCAGATATCGATTTTGAGGCCGATTGGCCTTAAAACAAAGAAATTCAAAATGGCGGCCACTTTTTTCAACTCTAACATTGGATCCGTATTTTGTACCTACAGGCCTGCCCAGATATCGATTTTGAAGTCAATTGGCCTTAAAACGAAGAAATTCAAAATGGCGGCCGTCTATGCCAAATCTCACAATGTTTCTAAATATTTTAGTGACTATTGATCCATAATAAATAAGTAAATAAATAATTTCAAAATTCGTACTAAAAGAATTTTATGGTGTATAAATTGGAACATCCTTTACACCTAAAATCCGATTTTTTTCAAATGTATGGGCGGCACGCAAGCGTTTTTTACGCAAACTGAGCCCGGCATTCCAGGGGTTAAACCTTGTCTTTTAATTTACGTAGATTAAAATTGTATGACTTACTTTAATTCTTCAATTTAGTGCGGCGCATAGTGCTAGCCATTTTAGTGTTGGAATCACTTAAATTGTTATAGGCTACAATATAAGCAACATTGATATGTATTTTTTCCTCGATAATTCCTATATTAAAGTATCTAGTAAAAGGCACCCGGTGTGAAAGGCATCGATCATTAAATTATGTTTGTACTGAGCACTTTCGTGGTCCCTTTAAACTCTTGAATAAACAACTTATCCTCGCTAATCATTAGTAGATACAGCTTTTGGTAAAAAAACGTGTCATCAACATTGATGTCTACAACATAATATTCCATAATAAATACTACATCGTTATCATTATGAGATACGCAGCTATATTTACAACAAAAATAAATTACTTGATTCAAATTAAACATGTACCTACCTATTTAGAATAAGTTAATAACATTAAATTCACTTGATTCGACTAGCATTTTAACTATAAACATAGTAATTTATTTACAAATTTTAATATTATTATTAATTAGGCACTGTAGTAACACATAGTCAACAACTTAAGTCTCAATCGTGCATGACACGATGCGCTTCACTAAGATACGTCGTCCAATAGATAATGTTGAAAAGTAGGAAACTTATAGGAAACACCATTAGCGCGTATTTATCGAGTGCACCATGTTGGGCGCCACAAAACATAACGCCGCGGTCCGCCATCCCACGTATTCGCGTCAGAAAACTGCTCGCGCCACCATTAGTAGGCATCGAATCCAGGATCGGAGAATCCTAATAAAAAACACAAATTAAAAAATATACTTACAATTAAATAGCACGTAGGTACATAACGGTGTATTTGCATTACAACTGTTAGCGTTTACTGATTCAAACTATTGCATTTCTATTATTTCATTTTACGTCATGTGCAGACATGATTGCGGCGATATTCGTGATATCTGCAACAATATGATGCTCCCGTACTCTATACTAAGTCTATTTTTACGAATCTAGCTACATACTGTACTATTTCTACGCTTAGGCAATCGATAGGTACGATTTATTATGTATTACTTGCTGGGCTAATCTAGATGATTGCATCTACCTGAATGTGTATGTTCTATAAATATTCAAGTATTTATACAGCGCAATACATGTTATCTTTACATCCAACGTGATCCAAACTATACGTACTGTGTTCGTTAGCCACACAGTGCAGTACTTCTTGTAATTTTTTTACCTTGCTAGCTGATTGTGACCTTGGTTCACATCCAACTTTATTTTGTCTCCAATTCCTTTTTCCCGACTGGGATAACTAGAAATTGGTGGCCTAGTTTTAAAAATCAATGCTTCTAGATAATACGTGTATTATATTTATTTTACATGCAGTGTAGGACTACACTGGACCGTTGGATCGGCTATCCCAGGCTTCGTTTTAGCTACTGATCGCGTACTTACCCTTTGTATTGTTTGATGTTCAAACTGCTGTTTGAGGCCTTCGTCCTCAACGCTGAGCGTGGGAGAGAAGACGCCTCCTTGCGGCGTTCCTGTCACTGGTGTACTCAACCGCTGTAAAAGTGCATAATAAATCATGTCATGACGGCGTGTTACTGATGTTCGTCATGCCAAAGCTCTATGTTTACTTAGGTTAATATCATACTTATGTTTTAAAAGTATGGGCACACGACCACTAAGCTCAATGCGCTGAATTAAATTAACGGATACTAATGGGTGATAAACAGGAATGGTTAATGACGGGTTGCAGATTGCAGCAATGTTATATTTAATAGGTGCGCAAACCAGAAGCTTGTCAATTAACGATTATGTGCTCGCGAACTATCCTGTCCATTTTTATAAAGTGGTGGATTTATTGGTATGTCAATTATGTTTATAGTTGAATGCAAATACACAGTCACGATCAAATGATTCTGGATTTTGCGTTTGTATTAGTACCAGGTAAAGTGGCGTAGCTAGGTAACCAAGGGCCCAAGTGCAATAAAAGATGCCTCTCCCGACCCAGTGTGAGTGAGGCGATGCGTTTAACCAATGCAAGGTTAAACGCATCCTGGGCAGGAGCATAAAACAAAAAGGTCCCGATTAAACTTTTTGATAGGTAAGATGCTTTGTTAGTTTTCCGAGGGTGGTGGCCTACAGGGCTGTGAGGGTCCAGGGGTCAGGTCCTGGAGTCAGCCCTGGTGGGCTACAGCGTCTAGCCCTATGGGAGCTACGCCTCTGCTTATATCTTGTACCTGTGAGTGATTGATATGCAGCGGCGGCGCCGCGAGCTGCGCGGCGGAGGCGGCACGCCGCAGGTCCTGCCGCCGCCGGCTCCAGCTTTTGTCGTATCTGATGCCAAACAGCACCACGAAGTACTCCAGCAACGCGATGAACACGAACATCGTGCACGAGATCAACCATACTTCGATACATTTTAACTCCAACGCGTCCGGGGAGTTTGTACTGCCGACAAAATGAGTTCTGATGATATTTACCTACTTAATGCCATGATGTAAGAGCCTATCTGCCACCATAGTTCTGGGTAATATAACATAATCATGTATATACCTTCGACCGCGACAAAATGTTAGTTCTACTTAAATGCATAATTTGTGATGATTATTGAAAAGATACAGTAATCGAAGTGAAATATGATTTAATATCGTGAATAGTGAAGTAAAGGGCTCATTAATCGCATGAAGTAGGGCATAAACATAAAATACCTGACTGTATCGAACATGGTGACAAGCGAGAGCAGCGTGGTCACAAGCAGCACCATCCGACCGGGAACAATTTCTGGAATCACGCAGAAGCTGCCCCAGGATATGATGACAAACAGCGACGACGGTAAGTAGCTCTCCAGCAAGTAGCTGCGAAGCTCGCGCGAAAGCTTTATCTGCAAACGCGCGGCTGAATGTTCGCCTGCAAATATTACTGCCGTTAGTTCAATTCCGTTTATATCAGTAGTGAATTTTCTAAATACATTTTCAACTATACTATAACACTTTCCATTGTGCCTTTGAACTGACTAAAATATTTTGTCTAAGGAATACTACTTACAAACCAAATATTGATAACAACTACACAGAAAATCTAAATAATTTTAGCGTAAATATCAAACTTCCAAAGTTTACGTGTTTCACTTGGAAACTATTTGTGTTTTGTTGGCATATACCTAAATAACTTTCACTCTTTTCGTCACACAACATTGCATGCCATGACATACACTACAACAACTACAAAACGACAATAGATAGGTAGATACCTACACATAAAAGTGCATTCATTTCAGACGATCACATCGAGATTGTTGCTAGGCTCGGATGTCAAATGGTATTTAACTCTTAAATTATCATAATAGTTTAAAGAATATAAAAACATCTTTACATTTAAAAGTTCAACAATGAGCCATTAAGAACATCCGTCCTGAGCGTGCGGGCGGCATGCCAGCATATAGCGACGACGCGACAGCGTTAGTAGATACGTAGTTAGTTACGAGGCGCAAACATAAGCGCAAAGCAATAAATATACATTTACCTTCACCAAAATTGCGAATAAGATTACTTTTGTCCGTGGCGAATGTGACAACGTATTTGGGCAGTCGGAACTCGCTGCGTTGCACGCCGAGCAGCCCGAGCCCCAGCCATGGCGCCACCTCGCGCCACTCGAAGCGCACGTCCTCTGATGTGTACTTATCTGCGAATTTTAAAGAGTTGTTTGATTATGTGGAAGATCTACACTGTAGTCAGTACTCAGTTGTATCTTTAACATACGTGGCAGTTCGTTGTTACGGCATTTTGAACTACCACTGTGATAGCTAAGGGCTGAAGGTTTCTTAACCCGTTGCAATTCTCATTGCCCATTTCGTTCTTTGTAGTTTGGCTAGGAACCCGTTATTATCTTGGTCGTAGGTAAGTATGGGCGGGGGTGATCATTCGCAATCGGTACCCTAACAATTTTGCCAGCTATCTGCTAAAAAATATCAATCATACCTCGCGCTTGTAATAACTACGATCGTAAATTTGGTAGATCTTTAAAAAGAATACAAATAAACGTGGAACGACTGGCGTGTAGACAAAACATTCAGCTAACACGGAAAATTTAAAACTCTTACAACGTTGAAACTTTCGCTTTCTTCTAGTTTTGTTTGTTTATGCACTTTTATATCCTTAGGTACACCTACTCCCAATTGAATAAATAATTTGATTTTTATTCAGTAATTTTATTGCTCTACGTAAGTACCTAATATATATTTGTTGTCCGAATGCTATTTATGGTTTAATCTGTCAATTACTTACAACTTCCGAAGTCAATAGCACAGTTCTGTACATCCAATGGGTACAAAACGAAGTCCATTTCACACTTGATTGTGATAGTCGCTCTGAAATAAGATTAATAGGTAGATATATGCTATTTTACTTCTAATAAACAAATATTGTTTAACTAAATACTAGGTATTATATTATCCTATCAACAGTTATGTAGATTTGGCCTCATAAGTTTCAAGTTCCCAACTTATACCTACTTATTTTGTGCATAGCAAATCCTTATACTGCAAATATGAATTACCAAGCATTAGGTATATTTGTAATAATCTTTACTTTATACGCTGGCCCTATTGGATCGAAGGGAAAAAATACAGTGATCGGCTTACGGCCGGTCTCAATAACTTACTAACATTTACCTGGAGTTTGATATCCAACTCGACAGTAAGCTACGCTGTTACTGCTGTTTTAATATCAATTCTTATGTTAATTTTTAGAAATACAGATACCTAAAGTAAGAAGTTTAACTATTAGTTATTTGTTAGTAAGTACCTATTGAGACCGGCCGTAGGTAGGTAAATGTCTATGCCTATACCAATGAAGAGAACAAGAGATCGTACGGTTTACATTAATGACTTATACTAGTTTGATTGAAATAGATTGCATAATCGCAGATCTAGACTACATTTGCATAGAACGCGTCATTATAAATTTTGTAAATCGATCTTTTGTAGCCCGATTGGAGCTTTCCAGACAAAACTGTAGCAAAAAGTGATTATATAACAAATTCGACGAACCCAATACTGACTGAGACAGTGCCATTGGAATAAAGCCTTAGCGACGCCATTTCCTGTAGCACTGACATAATCCTCATCGTCTGTAGTTGCCAGATGTACAGATCTGGGGTCCAGATCAGCTGCCGAAACTCCCAGGGCAGGTCAATGAACGGCATGCCCGATGGCATGTGGAGACGATTCTCCGACCATGATACTTGCAAGAACACATCGAGCGTTATCTCCTGGAAAGATATTTTCGCTTACTGAATGAAGTGGCAGTAATTACTTTGTAAGAGTGACTGTATATGTATTATTAGATACAAGTTGTAATTTTCTCTTTCAAATTTTTGCGGTTTATGTCTATCAATTCTTTGAACGGTGTATGAAGAAATTTTACTGGTGGTAGGTCTCATAATGTAAAAGTCCGTCTGGGTGGGTACCACCGCAATGTCTATTTCTACCGCCAAGCAGCAGTGTGCATGCACTCTTGTGTTACGGTTTGACGGATATTGTAGCCAGTGTAACTACTGGACATAATGAGACTAACATCTTATGTCTCAGGATGACGAGCGCAGTGGAATGCCACACATTACTTTGTAACTCAAGGTACTGGATGGTGTTTCTACTATTATGGGTGGACGTATCGCTTTCCATAAGGCGAACGGTATGCTCGTCTCGTCATACAATGCAACATAAAAAATTGGTTTTTGAATAATAATATGACTAATATTAAGACATCTCTGGATTTTCAATTGACATTAGTTTACCTACTATTTAATTTTTCAGTAGGTTAATCCAAAAATTCCGGACCAAAAATCTTAATTGATATTTTTAATAAGTATAACAAATGGGAAAGGTTAAAGGTATGGCATACCTCTTTATTTTCATCAACTCCAGAAACCCGGTTCACGTTCACTCCTATATAGACAGTCGTATTTTTACCTGAAATAATCAGAAATTGCGTTCGTTACGATAAATTGTTTGAAACTGGCTGCAATCATAAGTTTTATGACAGACGGACGCTTAGACATGACGGAGATATCACGGGCGAAAATAGTGAATTTATAGACTTGGTTACCACTGATCGTTAGTTGATGATAATATACGTCTTACACTCTATATCCTTAGTAGGTACTCTTTTACTCTTAATTTTAGTTTCCTTGTATGTTTTTATTTACTTCACATTACAAATCTAAACTAATATTATAAAGCTGAAGAGTTTGTTTGTTTGAACGCGCTAATCTCAGGAACTACTGAACCGATTTTGAAAATTCTTTCACTAATAGGAAGCTACATAACTCCTGAATGCTATAGGCTACTTTTTATCCCGGGAAAATATTTTTGTCCCGGAAAAACTTTTTCACGCGGGTGGAGCCGCGAGCACTACTAGTCCTTTGTAAAATGGGGAGGAGCTTACAATTTTGACTCGTAATTTTTTTATGTGCTCTATTAAACATGATAAAGGTATATATCAGTAGGATAGGACGACATAGACATAGTGCTAATTCTTGGTAGTATTATAAATGTATCAATTTTCGAAGATATTAGAATAATACCCAACGCCAGCCTAATCGAAAGTAGGTAGACGTGCAGTTTATCCACTAGAACAGAGCCATGAGCAAAACCTAGTACACAGACCTACATAGAAGTAGAAGAACATTATATTTGCTGAAGCATAAGCAAACGGGTCTTTAGCGATTTTCGTAAATTTATAAAAGAAGAAAATTTTAAAAAATCTTTTAAAAAAGAGATTTGAATCAAAATAATAACTTATTGTAGGTCGGTCACTGGAGGCCATAAATAAACTCTACAACGTTATTAAACGTTTTTAATGAATGGTTAAAATAACTCATTCCCTTGTGGGATTATAATTCACTTTAACATTTAGTCCCCTTGTGTTAAATGCTAGGAGGTACCTAGGTAATTGCGGGTAGGTTTTGTAAAGAAGTTCAGAAATGTAGAGACAATATAGTCACTGCTTACATATTATCTTATTAGACTACTATTTCTTAGAATTTTTCTAAAATTTTATTGCTGATATAAACTTTTAAATATATAATTAGCCATAATAAATTTTAGAATAAACTAGTAGTGCTCGCGGCTCCGCCCGGGTGAAAAAGTTTTTCCGGGACAAATATATTTTCCCCGGATAAAAAGTAGCCTATAGCACTCAGGAGTTATGTAGCTTCCTATTAGTGAAATAATTTTCAAAATCGGTTCAGTAGTTCCTGAGATTAGCGCGTTCAAACAAACAAACAAACTCTTCAACTTTATAATATTAGTATAGATAAGTACCTACTACGCGTAAAAAGATTTTGTCAAAAAAGTTCATCAAACGATAAACTGCCTCGCCCATATAATTACGATTAACCTTTTTTAAATATCTTATATTGGCAAAATTTATCAGCAGATCTATTTTGACTAATGACAGGCCAAAATTGCTCGTCGGCGAATTTGGCTCGTAACGTCCGGCCTAAAGTGGATGACTTTTGATACCGTTTTATCATGACAATATTCTAAAATACGCTCGCTAAAAATATACTTGAGCTACGTTATAAATAACCTTAGCATAATAAAAACTAAAAAATTTAATGGTGAAAATACCTCGAATCTCGGTCATTACCAAAATATATTTCACTTATGTCATGAAACTATTTCATTGTATTCAAGTCGTATATTATGTTCAGTTATTAATTTATACTAGCTTTTGCCCGCGGCTCCGCCCGCTTTAAAAAGTTTTTCCGGGATAAAAGTCCCGCTTTATATTTTCCCGGGATAAAACGTAGCCCATGTGTTAATCCAGGACATGATCTACCCGTGTGCCAAATTTCATCGAAATCCGTTCAGTAGTTTTTGCGTGAAAGAGTAACAAACATCCATACATCCAAACATCCAAACATCCAAACATCCATACATTCTTACAAACTTTCGCCTTTATAATATTAGTAGGATTAATGAGCTAGCAATTAAATAATGAATAAACTTACCGGGTGGAATGTTTCTGTTGTAATTTGTAGGAATTTGATACGAGTGCTGGTCCATGTACAGGATCTGGCTGAAAAAAAGTTATGATGAATTAAACACCGATATTTAAAAAATCAAACAAGTAAGCAACAACTAGATAATTATCAATGACCAATTGTGATTT
Source organism: Lapara coniferarum (assembly GCA_949316025.1). Taxonomy (NCBI): domain Eukaryota; kingdom Metazoa; phylum Arthropoda; class Insecta; order Lepidoptera; family Sphingidae; genus Lapara; species Lapara coniferarum. The sequence continues at coordinate 30,148,548 of OX438919.1, forward strand.
TTTTTATATACATATACACTCACGCCTTTTATCCCCGAAGGGGTAGGCAGAGGCGCAACTAGTGCACCCACTTTTCGCCATTATTCCGTCCCATGATGTGATAGGGGGCGAGCCTATCGACGTATCGGGCGCAAATTCCAGACTCCGAGCTGATACTGAATAGAAAACTCAATATCACTTTGCCCGACCCGGGGATCGAACCCGAGACCTCAGCTTTGCAGTAGTACTGTAATACAACTACGCTACCTAGGCAGTTTTTTTAATATAGTTTCTAATATTCACTGAATTATTTCCTTTATGTCTTCATTTGGTTTCAAAAGTAATATTCATATAATAATTTATACAAAATACATCGCTAAGTTATTTCATGAGAGTTTTCTACATAATATTTGAATTACAGGTAGTAACCGGAGATTGTCGAAGCGCCAAGTTACTAATAGTTTCGATAGATTCTGTATTATATTCTATACATTTAAACGAAAATAGACAGCCTTTAATTTGACACTATTCCGTGACCTCGTTTCGGCAGACGGTTCATTTTTGACGTACGCTAATGTTTATAAAAACACGCACACAGTTTCACAAATAAATCACTCGCAAGGTGAATGTCATAGAACCCTTATTAAAGTTGTTTCATTTTCTCTATCCATGGTAGAATATTATGGCATGGGGTTTTACTTATTCCTTAATTTTGAGCAGAAAGAAGAACGTCATATCAAATCTTTATTGTGTGATTTGTGTTACAGTAACTGGTATTATTATATATTACTAGCTATTGCTCGCGGCTCCGCCCGCGTTAAAAAGTTTTTCCGGGATAAAAGTCCCGGTTTATATTTTCCCGGGATAAAAAGTAGCCTATGTGTTAATCCAGGGCATGATCTACCCGTGTGCCAAATTTCATCCAAATCCGTTCAGTAGTTTTTGCGTGAAAGAGGAACAAACATCCAGACATTCTTACAAACTTTCGCCTTTATAATATTAGTAGGATAGTAGGATTCTAAAGTTCAACAAAAATCGACGCGTCGTCGTCGTATGTAGTTCTAAATCGAGACAGAGATGGACGCAATGCGTGCACTTTTGAAGGGAAGAACTCTATAGTTATGGAATGTTAACATTTGCTATACAATTAGTCAATATGACTACTTCGGAGCTACTGACGTCATAACTATTAATATTTTTAGGTCATACCTATGAAATTGTCGTTTAGTATACAGAAAGTTAATATTTGTTTTTTAAATATTTTTTATTTCTATCAATCAAAATATGTACCTATGCTATCGATGCATCTCTGCCAGCACAGTGGTTATTTTTCAATGCCTTTCTTGAAGAAGTCATGTCTACGGAAGTCTACAAACTCTTCAAAGGCATTTTGTACTGCCTCTCGGGTATAAAATATGCATAATGCACCTATGCTATCAATGCATCTCTATGCATCGATATCATGTGTGCATATTTTGATTGATAAAAATATATAAAAAAAGACTAACGTTCTGTAGGTATACTAAACGGCAATTTCATAGGTAAGAACCCAATATTATTATTAGTAGACTTACTACTAATTTAAAACTTATACTAAAGTATAAATTCTGTGTACAAAAGCAGTATTTGAATTTCCGTATCAGACGTATATTGCATTACTTAATTTGTATTTGTTACATGTTGATATTACCGTTGGCTGAACTACTTATCTAAATAACTGATATAAATAGAATCTAATCCTTATAATGGAGTTAATCTCGATTAATTGTCTAACGCCTTACTGTATTGTTTACTTTCTTACTTAGAAAACGTCACAGTATCATGTATCTTTTGGTATTATTTTCCACGTTTACAGTATCGTTCTTATTAGTTGAGTTAAATCCTTTATCAAACGTTACTATGATTTATATCAAAGTATCTATGGGACTTTCAACAAGAAATCAGTTTTTTTTATAGCTGAAAGAGCCGTGCTTCAAGCATTTGTCTAGACCAAGAATGGACAGACTCTACGAGAGAAGTTTTACTGTCACAATAATAAATAATGTAAAATCCGTTTGCTGCTTTTGATGAGGTGAGCGAAATTTAACTCCTGAACATTCGCCATCAGGCAAAGAAATAAGGATTTCCTTATTTCTTTCCTGGCCTTTCAGCAGTGCATCCATGATTTTTCTGATAAAGAAGGTGCTTGTGCGTTGTAGACATCAGTTCATACCAGGTCATCACAAAGAAATAAGTATAACTTACAAAATATAACTGCATATTTTTATTGGTAAAATCATCCAGAGGATAATTTGTAAATCATCTCACAAAACAGGAATCAAAGGAAGTAGGTGAAGCAAAGGAAAAAAAATGGGTAGACTAGAAACTCGAATTTCATACAAAAAAAATTACATTTAAAGACACTTATTTAAGTAAAGGTAGGAGGATTGTAACAGATTCCCAAATTGTTCCGCACGTTACATCCGATGAAATCGTGGAATCGGACTCTGACAAACGGCTTCCGTTTACTAGTGTCTTTAATTCGCAGCGTCGTACGGAAACATTACCTACAATCAGTGTCATCTAATTTTATAGGAAAAAAAAACAATGTATTACCATATGACATTACTGGTTTCCAGAAACAAAAAAAGATAATATTTTTCGCTTGTAGGGCGTCGTAGTGCTTAGTAAATTATGGGAATATTTTTTAAAACCCAATATGTCTATGCCTGACCCGGGGATCGAACTCGAGGCCACAGCATTGCAGTCGTAGCATAACTACTACGCCACCGAGACAGTCACGTTAGTCAGCATTTAAATTTAGGTGTATAAAATAACATAAACGATACACTGGTGACTGCGTATAACGTAGACATAGTAAAACTGAAGAGAAAGTATAAAAATAAATGAAGCTCAGCAGGTTACCGATATTACAAACGACAGTTTCAACATAATCCCATAATACGTTTATTTTTATATTTTAATTCCAAATAAATAGCTGGTATTTCAATCATGTGAAAAGTATATCGGTAGACATTTTAAATGAACACAATTATTTTAAATATAATATAAGGATTTTTTTAAATGACAATTATAGTTAATACTATGTTGGTGACAAAATTACTTCAAATTTGTTGACAGAAATGGTGTTGCTAGCGGCTTCACCCGGTACAAGTCCCTTAATCGCTCTGGCGATCCTTAGCGGCATCTGTACGAACGACACTAGTGCAATTTATAAAAAAAAGACAGATTAAAAAAACAAATATTTCCTACAGGAGTAAGCTATTGGGATTAAAAGCCTATCCTTAGATGATTTCTTATATTTACGCGAATGTTAGACATTGAAATAAAACTATTTTGCGGATTTTATCGCGGTTTTTTTATTTTTTTTCGTGGGGCGGACCGTGACCACGAAGTGTTGCAAAGCCTTCGAAACGTCGGGAGAAAATATGAATTAAATAACCGCGATAAAATCCGCAAAATAGTTTTGTTTCAATGCCTATCCTTAGATATTATAAAACCGACTTCAAAACCACTGCAAACCAAAAAAATATTCAACTTTATATTCGCTTAGTCTATACGTATATTTGGAGTCGATGCCTGACTGATGTCGATGCCTGTCGAAAGTCACCCTTTTTACACATAAAAGGGTGCCATATCGATGCTCACTCTCATTCGCTCTTTTTCGCGCTCACTCTCGCATTCGATCTCAGTGGCAGTTGAGTCTTGAGTTGAGTAAGTTTATCTTTGACTTTCATACTGGTCGGTTAGTTGCAGATATCTTTGAAAAGTATTTCTGTTACATGTCTTTATGTAAAACCAGTGATCAATGTTTATGTAAAATCTGTGATAAATCGTTTTTATTTAAATCCAAATCGCTTCAGTTTCTAACACTATATAACTTTGACCCTTGTAAGGAGGCGCGTCAATTTGCCTCAAAAAGATTCTGTGTAAATTGCCCATTATCGTGTTGGCTGTACATTTTCCGAAATCTGTTAAAGTACATCTTAATATCTTAGAAATTATGGAAAGTCTCCTAATGGTAAACGCACACTTGTCCGAGCCGAACGAATCGAATTTTAGAATTCTGTATATGAATTTCACTTTCGATTCGGACGATTCGACGCGGGGAAGTGTGCGAGGTTTCATGAGATTTCATACACAGAATTCTAAAATTCGTTTCGTTCGACTCGTTCGACGCGTTCGGCTCGGACAAATGTGCGTGCACCATAAAGAAGTTGTCTTGTAGCTACAGCGGGTATGGCAGCTGCCCTTACTGCGCTGTCTAAAAAATCCACCTGTATATGTAAGAGTTTTATTAATTTTTTTTATGGCATTTAATGACGAGTCGAGCATGCCGTTCGCCTGATGGTAGGCGATACGACCACCCATAAACCGTAGTAACACTATACAGCACCTTGAGTTACAAAGTACTGTGTTGCATTCCACTGCCCTCGTCATCCTGAGACATAAGATGTTAATGCTCATTATGTCCAGTAGTTACACTGGCTATAATATCCTTCAAACCGAAACACACTGTGCATGTACACTGCTGCTTGGCGGTAGAATACCTTTCCTCTGTACCACTTGGAAACTGACGTCACCGTACTTATCAATGGGAAGTGGGAACATGTGTTTTGGGCGTTACTATATACACTGCCTGCAGTGTTACACAAACTAGGAACAGTAATGGATTTATTATATATACAATAGTATGTGTGTACCTTCTTCAATAGATAATACAATTATAGACGAAGGTAAAGGGTAGCGTTCCACTTAGCATGCATCTAGTGGATTAAATGCTTGTACAACAAAAATAACCTGTTAGTTTCGGATTAAGGTTTTATGGATTATTCATAAGTGAGCATTCTTAGACCTTTCAAATATAAAGTGAGAACTAAGAAACCATTAATATAATTTGTTTTTATGAAAGTTTTGCTCGCGGTTCCATCCGCGTGAAGAAGTTTTCCCGGAGTAAAAGTATCCTACGCTACTCAGGGATAATGTACTATTCTAATGGTGAAAGAATTTTTGAAATTAGTCTCAGTAGTTTTTGAGTATATTCGTTACAAACATTCAAATATTTTCTCTTTATAATATTAGTGTTGACTAAAAATAAGTATTACTACAATTCATTTTGATAAGTATATGTAGGCATTGATTTTATAAAGATTTAGCTTATTTGACTTGATACTATATTCAAATTGTGCGACGGTTCTTAGTAGGACATCTAGAGCTGATAGCATAGATATGTATAAAAACCGCTGATACTAAGTTTATGGCTGGAGATATTGTGTTATATAGATTAGATGCAAAATTTAGATAATAACGTAAACCATAATAGGTATCGTTTTTAGGCACTAAAGAATTATTATGTCTATTTGAAATGTAGGAGAACATATACATATATATACATATACACTCACGCCTATTATCCCCGAAGGGGTAGGCAGAGGCGCAACTAGTGCACGCACTTTTCGCCGACATTCCGTCCCATGATGTGATAGGGGGCGAGCCTATCGCCATATCGGGCACAAATTCCAGACTCCGGACTGATACTGAATAGAAAAACTCAATATCACTTTGCCCGACCCGGGGATCGAACCCGAGACCTCAAATGTAGGAGTGGGTGAAGTAATTAACACACAGCAATAATAATGGTCTTTTTTTATAAATTTAATGCAAAATTTAATGTCGTGTAAATGTTCAAAACCGGTTCAGACACAATTGTTTCTTATTAAACTTATTCATGTTTGGTGCTTAAAAAATTATTTAAATTTTAATTTAACACTGCGACATCATGATCAAAGTTTCTCAAAAAAATATTAAGTGCATTAATTAACCTTGAACTACGATTAGAACAAGCAAATTAAATTATTATATGAAATAATGTTACTGTAAAATCGCGTGTGTACATTATGTGAATTGAATGTTATAAATTCATGTTTAAATTAATATAATTACTTGGAAGAAAATATTACGAGAGTTAAATTTGAATTAGATTTATGGTTATTTTAAGATCTATGAAGTGATGAAAAGTAGTCGAATCAACCCTGAATGAGAATTTATAGGTTTCCGTACCACAAAAGGAAAAAAAAAGGAACCCTTATAGGATTACATTTTGTCCGCCTGTTTATCTATCTGTCTATCTGTTGATCTGTCCGCCTGTCTATCTATCTGTCTGTCTGTCTGTCTTTTTGTCAAGACGCCTTTTCTCCGGAACGCGTAGACATATTATCAAGTTGAAATTTATTTCTCTTGCAGTTGTGGAAAAATGAAACTTGTAAGTTATCGCGATCAAAATATAATAAATACCAGCTTTTGCTTGAATTAATCCATGAAAGAGTTCCGGCACTATTTAACCCTTTACATGGGAAATTTAGTTAAAGCCTTTTATAGCAGATGCTTACCCTTGAAACTAGTCTTAAACGTGAGTGACGTGTCGATATTCATCAAATATTTCCAAATCATGGCTAAACTGGGTCAAAATTAGTCTTCTTTTCGTTTGTAATACATTTGCTTTAGGCAAAACTAAACCATCTACAAAAATCTTATCGCAATAATCTCATCGCACGAACAAATCTGTTCGTACGAACCTCAACAGTAAATTTGTCATTTCACGCATGTTTTAGTGCTATTTTACCAATGTAGGTGAATATTAAATAATACCATGGATGAAAACAATCTATTATTTGGGATATAAAGAAACAGCTTCTGAAAGGAAAAAAGGGGGAGATGAGCCGTCAATCTGCTAGATGGAAAGTAATAGATATTATAATTTGCGTAGATAAATTAATATTATCAGATAATATAATATATAATAGATTAATAGTATCTACCTGTAGTGTATTATATTTGTAATAATAGGTACATACTGAAGAGACTACGTTTGTAGACTTGTCAAATGCAAGTATTCCCAATCACATTTTTGATGTAGAATATTCGCGAAGATTTCATGCAATACGAGGAGTTCTGGTTAACGTCAGTCGTTAACATTTGTTTGATCTTGTGCTCTTACACCATCACACTGACAATGATCCCAAACGACAGCCGCTCTTGGCTGTCGGCCAGTGCGTCTCTTCTGCACCTCCATTACTTTGACATAATGAAGAAAACATTACTATTACATTATTTAATGTCGTTTCATGTTTAACAACCGGTTTTTTACCAATAAATAATACGAATTAGAATCAGTCTCCAATCCATCATTTTTATAACACGCCATCAATATATTTTTATTACGTTTGAACATATAAACTGTGATATGTATGAAGTGGGCAAATTTTAGTTTATATCACATCATATAGCTCGCCGGAAGCCGTGGTGTACCGCTTAGTTGTCGTACTTGCATCGTAAATATGATTTAGTAGTCAAATAGTACTAGAGCAAATCGCATCATACGTTTCATTGCCAAGATGAACGTGTGTTAGTTCATTAATGACGATCATACGTACGTTTAGAACGGATATGAGATGATCAGGGGCTTAGAATATGAAAAAAAAAAACACGATGCGTCTCCGCTTCGTTTTATTGTGATTGGTTGAGAGACTGACGTATCGGTCTCTCGATCAATCACAAACATCAAAATACCGATAAGTTAGTCTCTCAACCAATCACAATAAAACCAAGCGGAGACACATCGTGTTTTTTTTATCCGATATTATTGTATTTGATCCGATACAGAACCAGTTTCTAACGTATCTCAATGGATTACTAACTGAAATGACATTGATATGGAAACTAAACAGCTGGAGTATGAGAGCGTCAGCATTCAGCTGGCGTATTATTAGGTGATGGAAAGACAAAGACAGCACACATATTTTTCAGACCAGGGATGCAGAGGCGTCCAGTTTAATAATGAAGCAGACCAAGCAGCGACTATTAAAAGACCAAGATATTGTGTCTAAGATAGAAGGTCAGCATTCCATTTATCGATCTAAATAGTTACTGGTGCTACTTATAGGTCAAGTGTGCATAATAGAGAACTTTTCATTTGGGCTAGTAGTCCAGTACTAAAATGAGAATACTATTTATATGGAAAAAATAGATGAATACATGGTTGATTGGAACAGTTTCCCTAGTTAACTGATCTATAACCTTTTTAAAATTCAAATCTCAGTATGAACTTCTAAGGCAGTACATACGATGAAAATAACACTACGTCACATCCGGTAATTCTGCGGTCATATTATTTAAAAAAAACTTTGCGACGTTAAATTATATGATGTGTTCAAATAAAATTATATGGCACTTGGATAATAGGCACCTAGACAATCTGCTATTTGAAATAACTCGTCGGTTGTTCGATTGCTGTATTGTTATTGTTTATATAATAAAATGAAATTGTCTTTTTGTTTTTACACGTGTTGTGATTTTATAGAATCAAATGATTAACTCATGTGATGGAACGCGCAAAGGCATCACGTTTGGAAGTACTTAAATAATAGGGATAGCACCGTGTAGACAATTAATAATCACCTGTTCCACCAGGAAAACAACTACACAGGAAAACTACAAAAATCACGACATTGTGTAATCAATACTTATTTTGTTAACTGACATCAAAAAAATACTAACTACTTGTCATTTTCAAATCATAAAAAATAACATTTTGGTTCAATAGATTATAACTATTCAAGTTATATTATCAATAAAGAACAAGATTATCAGTTTGTAGTATATTTTTCATGTTTGGGAGCTCAAAACTCCGTTAATAAATTTAGATTTATTGGAACAATATTATAAATCACTGACTGCCTCGGTGGCGTAGTAATATTAGAGTACGACTGCAAAGCTGAGGTCTCTGGTTCGATCCCCGGGTCGGGCAAAGTGATATTGAGTTTTTCTATTCAGTATCAGCTCGGAGTCTGGAATTTGTGCCCGATATGGCAATAGGCTCGCCCCCTATCACATCATGGGACGGAATAACGGCGAAAAGTGATAACAGGCGATAACAGGCGTGAGTGTATATGTATATGTGCTATGTACAATTGTAGTTTTTGTTATTGTCGCAGTAATCACTTCTAGTACATATGAGTTGTGTTGTGCGCCTCTAAGTTTAATATGTTTTTGGGTTCAAGGTCTTCGAGCTCCAAACCCTATACAAATTAAGATCTTATTCAAAGTCCTATTTTCTATTCATAGCCCTGCATTTAGCGATTACGTAACCGTGTGTGATATTAGAATGAAGTTTATTAGGTGAGAGCGGAGTGCATAGACGCATTACAGCCACGACAGACGCACTATCATTGCAACGAGAGATATTCAGAGCAAGGGGTTATTTATAAAGGCACGGTTACCGCAGCCGACCACTCAGATTATATTTGGGTTATTAGTGACGCATATACAGTGATAAACGTGGTACATTTTGGCGCGACGCTCTTCAAAAGCTATTGTGTAATAGGTCGTTAGTATCTTGGTGATAAAACGCTCAGATACATCTTTAGAGTCCAAATATACGTGAATTGTACAATGTTCAAACAAGACCATAATTTTGAGACCGTTGTGATCTTTTAGATCGCCGCTATGATCGTTGTGTTGTGGTTCTCCTGTAAGATAGGAATGAAATGCACAGTACATTGACTTCATGTATAATAATTACAAAATAGAGAAAAATTATAGTCAAAATAGTCTACCAACCCGCACTAGGCCAGCGTGGTGGACTAAGGCTTAAACCCCCTCAGTAGAGGAGGCCCGTGCTCAGCAGTGGGCAGTATAATAATAATACAGGGCTGATATTATCCTACTATTATTATAAAGGCGAAAGTTTGTAAGAATGTATGGATGTTTGGATGTATGGATGTTTGTTCCTCTTTTACGCAAAAACTACTGAACGGATTTCGATGAAATTTGGTACACGGGTAGATCATGTCCTGGATTAACACATAGGCTACTTTTTATCCCCGGAAAATAAAGCGGGACTTTTATCCCGGAAAAACTTTTTAAAGCGGGCGGAGCCGCGGGCAAAAGCTACTTATAATATATTATTAGAGAAAAATTGAAGTAAATTAAATATGTCTTATATTTTTATGGAAACATTGAAAAAGAAACAATCGAAAGTAGGATTTGAACCCGCAAATTAAATAAAATATATTATGTAAAATAAACTCGAAACAAAATATCGTGATTTAATTTCACAATACTATGTAAGAGGTGACTAATGCCAACAATTTGTCTACCAGTCAACCCACGTTGGTGCAGAAAAGACTTTGTAGGTACGTAAATACTTTTAGAAATAGGAAAATTTTATCCCTCCTAATACATTTTCATTTAAAATGTTGCCAAGGTGAGATCATAATATGGCTCGAAAAGTTATCAGATCTTATGTAGAGCCAAGCTTTTAACTCTACAAGCCCTAACTTCACAGACTCTACACTTTAGTCAAAATAGGCTTGGTCGTTTCGCTACCGTCACACGTGGTTCGTCACTTCACACGTTCGTCTGATGGTAAGCGATACGGCCACCCATAAACAGTAGCTACACTATCCAGCACTTTGAGTTACAACGTACTGTATGCTTTGGGCGCAGTCGCCGTCTCGAGATAAACTGTTTCCGTACTCCGCAGTATTATAGTGTTCTTTGAGAAACTAATTATGCCTCGATCGCAAAGAGAATATAAACCAAAGAGCATTATAATACTACGGAAAATATAAACACTACGCTCAATTCAAAGTTTAGGTTATGGCTCCATCGCTGTCAGGCAATGATTTTGCCAATGTCAAAGTAGAAAGAGTAAGGCTCAGAGGAAATACCACGGTATTTCCTCTGAGGGGTAAGGACACGGACAAATTTTGATAGGTCATAACATAGATCTTATATTGTCTGTGACTGTTGAGCGGTGAATAAAGCACTGGCAATAAAAATTGACTAAAAACACCACGCATAAAACCCACAAAATAATGTAAATAAAACACTACGCTCGATGAAGCGTACTACCATAGAATAAAGACCTCAGAATAATAACTTGCTTTAGTTATTATTCTGAGATAAAGACTAAAGCAAGTCCTTATTCTGAGCCATAGAATAAAGACTAAAACATAGTCCTTATTCTGAGTTCTGAGAGCGTACTACTAACAAAAAATATGACGTTTCATTTTTTTAATAATTTTCCCTTATAGGGAAGGCAAAGGGTTCAAGCCCTAAGTCTTAAGTCGTCGTCGTCGTCTTAAGTGATATTTTTGGTTGTCTTTCTTTTTTTCCTACGTACTATGTCGTAGTAAATCAGTGGCTACCTTAACAAGACTTTATCAAGGAGTTTTGGCGGCAACGAAAAAACACTTGATTGGCACAGTTATTTCAATTCACATCCTTTGAGCACTTTAATACAACTATGTTGGATAATATACCACCATAATTATGCTATATAACACTAAGTATCACCAAAACGAATGAATTAAAACAAGAGCACCTCATGACACTTCCACGTTCTCGCCAAAACTCTTCATATGACGTTTCACTTTTACATTGAAAACTTATTTTTTTTAAATATTTATCCTTATCCATGGATACAAGTCCTTCAGACACATACCATACCAGCCCTGTAATACGCACGGGCCTCCGCCCATGCTCAGCAGTGGGCAGTAGAGGAGTCTACAACTGAGTGGGTTAAGGCTTTAGTCCACCACGCTGGCCTAGTGCGGGTTGGCATACTTCCCATATCTTCGAAATTCAGAGAACTTCTCAGGTATATAGGTTTCCTCACGATGTTTTCCTTTACCGTTAATTCACAGAGAATACACACATTTCTTAGAAAAGTCAGAGGTGTGTACCTTTGGGTTTTGAACCTGCGGACATTCGTCTCGGCATTCCGTTCCACTCCCAACTAGGCTAAACACTCTCAGTAGTAGAGGAGATCCGTGCCCAGCAGTGGGACAGTATATAATACAGGGATGATTTTCTTATGTGTATTGGAATTTAGAATAGCAAGTATTACTTATATGATTCATGAACTAATGCTCTTGTAAACATTGTCATGACTGAATATTTATTTAAGAAAAATGTTTTAAGTAAAGGTAAATATACTTCGCTACATAGAATAATAACGCCTTTAGCTATGCATTTGGAGTCATTAAAAAAAGGTAAGCCAACATTCAAACTGAAAAAAATGTTTAATATATACGTCACAATTTTACTGTAACTATTAACTAAAATTTCAACCTCGATATCAACAGATTAATATGAAACTACGCTTAAATTTTAAGGTCGACAGTTAGAGAATGCTTTTGGGAATGTCCGTCTGTATACACTTACAGTAAGTATATTTATTAAGTCGTAAATAAATTTTTGCGATACTGAAAAAGTAGGTGTTCGTACTCATCAGCTGATACATTGTTAACAATATGTAATATTCCAGACATTTTTCAAAATATATCAAGAATCACTAAGTATATTTAATTTTAGTAAAAAGTTACCAGTTAACTTACTTTACGTTGTATATATACTATTATTTTCCTATATCTGGTAGTTGGAAGCGTTTTCTTATTAAACCATATTTTGAACAACACTGTCAGTGAAACTATTTTGCGGATTTTATCGCGGTTTTTTAATTTGTTTTTCTTTTTTAGTTCAATGTCTAACATTCGCGTAAATATAAGAAGTCATAACACTGTCAGTGTTACTGTGTGTAACGTAACTTTAGATTCATTATAACGGGTAGGTTGTAGTATGTTTGAAAAGTTAGTACACAGGATTGAATTATACACGTTCTGAATGACGTAAAAAACGCAACAATTAACCGGTTAACGAGAGACGTAAATCTATTTGTAGGCATAATCAAAAGAAATGTAAGCGGCGAAATATGAAACAAGCAACTATTTGGAATTTTAGGGTCTAATGTTTAGTATTTTTAGATTACAAACAGAATATTATCTAAGAACAATGAGTGTTAAGTTATTACATTATTGTAGTAAATAGATTAAATAAGAAATTATTATTTTTACGTTTCACTAACTTCTATAGCCATTTTTATTTCAATAAAAATCTTTTATTACACTAGAACTTTCAAATAAATCACGTAGGTAAATAGCTAAGTTATTTTAATTAGGTTCTTTGATGATTACCGATTATTTCTAATGGTGTTATAAATGAAAAGAAAATGTGCCTTCAAAGGCAGGTACATAAAAGAGAAAAATGAATTCTAAGTCATCGGAATTAAAGCCGTTTTTTCTTATTGATTGTTTGCACTCTAGATCATAGTTTGGCTTGTTATTTATACTATTATAATAAAGAGGAAATATATTTTTTTTTGTATGTTTGGAAAAAATAATCTCAAAAACTACTGGACCGATTTCAAAAAATCTTTCACCATTAGAATGCTATAATTACCCGGAGTACCATATTTTATATCCCGGAAAAATTCAAAGCGGGACTTTTATCCCGGATAACTTTTTCACGTGTGTGGAACCGTCACGGTCAACCACTCAACCGATTTCGATGAAGTTTAGTGGGGAGATAGTTTAAGACCCTGGGAAGGACCTAGGCTACTTCTTATTCCGGAATATTATAAATCATGACTTTTATCCCGGAAAATATTTTCTTGTGGGTGGAACAGCGAGAGAGTAAGTATGGAGATAGTTTAAGATCCAGGGAACGACAGGCTACTTTTTATTTTTAAGAATATGTCCTTACATCACTACATACTATAAAACAAGGTCCCCCCATCGCATTTGTTGTCTGTCTGAACGCGATGAACTCGAACTCTACCGAACGAATTTTCATACGTTTTTCACCAATAGACGGAGTGATTTACGAGGAAGGTTTATGTGTATAATTCTTTGATATTTTGTACAACAGTAATATTATGCTTTGCTACCTGTGCGAAGCCGGGGCGGGCCGCTAGTATATTAGTAAAGATATTAATCAAATATAAAAATGGAGGAGTATTTTAGCTATGACCTAAGGACTTTAAAAAGGTTATTCACGTTTGTTATGTATTAAGGTAATGAAAACCTTTTGAAATATAATCGATATACATCAACTGATATACTTAAGTAAAACATACGCATTGTACGTTGTAAACAATAGATAAAACGTAGAAAGCTATTTATGACAGTGTCATTTATATATCAATAGAAAATCATTGCTTTTGGTGTAACAATACTATATACGGTAACATCAAAAAGTTTTATGCCGGGAATTTCAAAAGTTCCGTAAAGTGAAATCCAGCCAATTTCCGAGGGATATAATATCGTCCTCTATAGTTATACGGTACATTGTATGTACAGACACGAAAGAAGTTTCATGCCGTCGGTACACACTGTTTGTGTACTATATGTCAACAATTAGCCTTGCCAACTGAAGAGACACAACGCGTGTTGGCATTTTTGGACGCACACATACTTCAGGGCCCGGTCGCACCTCATTGCCAGATTTATACACACTTATTATATTTATTTATAATACTATCAGACTGTAGACGCATTATTACTTTCGTAACTAATAATTCTACTCGTGTAGAATTGCGAATATATTGAAGTCAACGTTTTACATTAATTATGTCGCCGTGTAATAATTTCAATAACGCCTAAAGAGGTCATCTATTCACGAATTGATTTGGCGGCAACATTTGCGTCATTCATTACATAGCGAGACACTAATTATAATGAACTACCTAATATTTTCACTACTTCAGAGGACACCAGCAAACCGTTATAGCGGCAGTCGTTGTATAGCGTGTTCGTTTAAATTATTTTTGTCGCTCATTCGAGGTCCCAGTGCGTCTTGCGATTCACGGATTAATTTTGTTTTACATCGCCACAATCAACATAAATTTTGTGAATTGCGGGTATTTTATTATGTCGGCTGACGAACCTCGCACACTCTAGCAATTCCTTGTTGGGTGTAAACGAGGCCCCATCGGCGTGCGCCACCAGCGCCAGCAGTGGTAGCAGCAGCGGCCACATGTCGGCTACGGTCGCAGGTGCCGCCGCCGTGCGTATCCTGTCGCACTCAGTTCTGTCACGTCACACACACACCGCCTGCACATCATCGGCAGAGTTCAATGCGAGCACATCACTACACTGGGGTCGGCGCACTGGTTTCCACAGGTTCACGCAGGTTGAGGTCCGAGGATGAGCAAGCGCGGCGCGATACTGCGAGACTACGGCGGGCGGTTATCGCGACGGCCGCGGCGGGCGGGCGCGGTCACGGGCGCAACCTTCGCTTCCGCGCGATCTCACCCTGTGACGCGACCTGAGAAAAACCGCTACGCAACCGAACACGCGCCTGCAGCCGCTCGGCGTGTGCGACGATCCACGCTCGCCGTACACGACGCACCAACTGATGTTCTAGACGGTCTAGATCTTACTGGCGTTTGAATCTGACGTAACTCAAGTAAATATTAAAAATAATTTAGAAAATTTAATTGATAAAAATTATAGTTCAGGCGAGTAGAGCGTCGTGCCGCGCTCGCGTGACAGGCAGAACCTGCCGTGCCCAATCGTTAGACAACGTTTGACTTTCGCAAATCAACTCGGAGGGACTGTAACAAAAGCGAATAAACTACTAACAAGTTATTAATTTCGAAGGTCACGACCTAGGAATCGTGTGTATGGCAAGTTTTCAAATGTCTTATATTTCGCATAAGTATAACTACTATACCGCATCTAAATTCACGATCATTGAATGAAATGATTATTCATTTTAAATCCTTTTAAAATGAAAGAATTTTCGTTTTATATTCATTTCGTAGTTATAATGTATGTGTTACACACGTTAAGTAAGTCCACAGTAATTAACAAGTTCATTCATAAAAACATTCAGAGGAAGCAAAACACGAACCAAGTAAAAAGGCTTGCCTAGTAAGTAGGTTATGATAAAGTAAGTATGGTAAATTCGGGAGGTTATCAGCGGGGCTCATCAGGCCTTGGTTGCGTGTAACCGTTGCGAATTTATTTAATTTTACCGTCAGTCGCAATACATGTTTGAGTATTGCTTCTGCGAACAGACGCCGACGTTCAAGAATGGCAAATTGGTTTGAATGCCATTCAAAACGATCAAACTTTATTGAGCCGATCGAGTAAGCTTGTTTGAATACTCTGATAGCGATGTTGGCTTTGTAATCGTAAACATTTTAGCCATTTCTGGTACTGTGGGTACTGTGTGCTTAAAACAGATTGTGGAAATTGTAACTCTTTATATTATACGAATTATGTAGATGATAATTAAAATAATTTTATACAAAATTACAATAATCAGGACGAACGAATGGCTTTTTAATACCCAACATTTAATACTAGAAAAAATTATTTTCTAGGCATTTTAAAGGCCATCTGACTTGATAGCAATTTACAAACAATGTTTAGTACTTGTGCTGAAAAACAATTGCATTAATGATGAGCCGATGTACCTTATATCCCGTAAGACTGGTCGGTATAACTCTCGCAAATATGCAGATGACCTTTTTTTTATTTCGCAGAGACTTGACAAACTCGCACTTGACCCGCTACCTGGAGAATCACTCGTTGATCGGCGACAGACAATACGGATTTCGTCAGAACCGATCAACGGGTGACCTTCTAGCGTACGTCATGCATCGCTGGGGGGAGGCGATTGATAGGCATGGCGAGGCTCTAGCAGTGAGCCTCGACATAGCTAAGGCTTTTGATAGGGTCTGGCACCGTGGTCTCCTTTCCAAGCTTCCGGCATATGGTTTGCCCGACAACCTGTGTGCGTGGATTTCTGGCTTTCTGCATGAGCGTAGAATACGTGTCGTCGTTGATGGGCACGCTTCGAAGCTCATGTCAGTAAATGCCGGGGTTCCACAGGGCTCGGTGCTGTCGCCCACCCTGTTTCTTCTGCATATCAATGATTTGTTATCGCTTGGCAACATTCATTGTTATGCAGACGACAGCACGGTTCATGGGCGATACTACCATGAGCCCCCTGGTTTGCGGGTGGACACTGTGAGGAGGCGCAATGATCTTGTCATTGAGCTCAACCGGACTCTGGATCTCATTTCCACGTGGGGTTCCATGAACCTGGTTGAGTTCAATGCCAAGAAAACGCAGGTGTGTGCGTTCACGTGCAAAAGATCCCCGTTTTCTCCTCTCCCCAATCTTCAGGGTGTTCCACTCTTAATGCGGAATGACCTGAATATCCTTGGTATGGATATCCGCTGTGATCTGAATCCAAGGAATCACATCGAAGGCGTTATATCTGCCACATCACGAAGGGTTGGAATCCTGAACAAGGTGCGTCGGTTCTTCACGCCCGGTCAAATCTTCCGCTTGTATAAAGCACAGGTACGGCCGGGTATGGAATACTGTTCGCACCTCTGGGACGGTTCCGCCCAATACTTGCTCGATGCCTTGGATGGATTGCAGCGGCGGGCCATCCGCATTGTGGATGATGCAGACGTAACGAGCAACTTGGAGTCGCTACAATTGCGGAGGGATGTCGCTTCTCTAAGCGTGTTCTACCGTCTGTATCATGGCGAATGCTCTGAAGAGTTGTTTAATCTGATCCCCTCCTCTCCTTTCCTCAGCAGAACCACGCGTGCCGGCAACCGAAGCCACAGCTTGATGGTTAAAACCATCTCGGCCCGAACCAATAGGTTCGCCAATTCTTTTATTTGCCGCACCATCAAGCTTTGGAATAGTTTGCCGGCGCACGTGTTCCCTCCTTCCTATAATCCTGGGTCCTTCCGCCGTAGCGTGAAGAAGCAGCTCAGTAGGCCGGCATGATTGTGTCGAATGGCATGAGATAACTATCTGCTGCCATTCGATACTCTATCTGGACTGCATCGCGCTTACCATCAGGTGAGGTGCAGTCACTTTGCCGTGCCCGAATAAAAAAAAAAAAAAAAAAAAAAAAACTTTCTCTGCCAAGACTCTACTGGTAAAGGCGGTAGTTCAACCTGCCTGAAGTGGCATTCCGATTAACTCTGTTGCAGTAAATTATTTGTCGAAGTTATCTATGGGTAGGAAACTGTAAATTATAGTATTTTGTCTAAGTAAGATGTAGGGAAAAATCTCATTCACGCACATTAAAATGACAGTGGCAATAGGGCGCAAAACTAAAAGACTATGACAATATCACAATGGAATTCAGGAAGCAGTGGTTAATTTATTAATAATAATTAATAAGAGTGCAAATTTGATACTGACACGCATTTGTTCGCGAGAGCGACAACATGACCTAAATCAAAGTAAACAGAAAACATATTTTACACGTTACGGTTGGTTCTAACTTTTAAAACTATCGTCTATTATCATTGTATGAAATCGATGCATTTATAAGCTTTTTTGGTTTTATTAATAAACGTTGATGGATTGGGGGTTTTTTAATACATCAATGTTAATAAATTCTTTATTTTAGTGACCTTATTGACTTGATCCTTAAATTATTCGACATAAGGATGAACGTCTCAAAATTGTTACTATCAGGTAAATAAGTTTTACTACTAAGGATTGTGCTTGTTGTATATTTGTACTGCATTGGAGGCGCAGTTGTATTACGGTACGACTCCAGTGCTGAGGTCTCGGGTTCGATCCCCAGGTCGGGCAAAGTGATGTTGAGCTTTTCTATTTAGTATCAGCCGGGAGTCTGGAATTTGTGCCCGATATGGCGATAGGCTTAACGGCTATCACATCATGGGACGGAATACACACAGTGAAAAGTGGGTGCAGTATTTGCGCCTCTGCCTACCACTTCGGGGAGCAAAGGCGTGAGTGTGTACATATATTTGTACTAGTTGGATCTAGATTCTGAAGGTTCTGCGGATATTGATTAGGCCAATTACTAATGGGTACAGACTACAGTTACTACCAATGAGAGGTCATAGATCAAGTAGTACGTAGGAATTGAGACTTTGGCAAATTTAGTTATATTTTTGGATAGGTAGACTATAATAGTCAACACCAACGCTATCAATCACTGCAGCAATCAAAGCACTTACACTACGCTATTCTTGTCGATCTGTTTGTTTTGTAAAATGTCGTTTACACTGATCCTCAAAACTGCTAGAACGATTTGTTTCAGTACGGAACAAAAACCACAACTTGTGAGTTTTGGAGGTATAGTGGCCAAATGCTTGCTATTCTATGGACGCTACTAAACTGTCGCTTGTAGCGAAAAGGCCGCTTGGTGTACATGTGCCTTAGATTTAAGGAAATTGTATTAGACTTATTTTTCTGTTTAAAATAGTTCCAATAAAGAGTACCTCATTATCGTAGGTAAATTATATAACCTAACTAGCTTGTGCCCGCTGCTCCGCTCGCGTCGATGAGTTTTTCCGGGATAAAAGTCCCGCTTTATCTTTTTCCGGGATAAAAGCCTATGTGTTAATCCAAGACATGATCTACCCATGTGCCAAATTTCATCGAAATCCGTTCTGTAGTTTTTGCGTGAAAGAGTCACAAACATCCATATATTCTTATAAACTTTCGCGTTTCTAATTACATATTATAAGTAGGATGTAATATCAAGCCGCAGAAGTATAGTCGGTATGTAATGAATGCAATTTAGTCCAGCGAGAAGGTAGAGCGTGTCATAAACTTGCACTTGGCGGGTTTCACAGTGTCCCCCGCGCGCATCATTTCATGAGCGCTCGTGTAACGTTTGTTACAATACAAGCTTGTCAATCAATAGTGTTCACTACGTTTTGTATTGTAGTAACAACAATTTGTATTGACGGAGTAAATTATAATATGTATAATTATTACACATCTTTACATAGTGTAAAACGAAGTCGCCTGCGGCGTCTGTATGCGATAAACTCCAAAACTAACCAACGGATTTCGATTAAATTTGGAATGGACCATAGTTTGGGACCCAGGGAAGGTTTTAGGATACTTTTATCTCGCAAAAATACAAACCAGGGCTTTTACACCTGCTTTTTTACACTGCTTTTTAACCCGAGAAAGTTTATATCAGGACTCTTATCCTGGAAAATATATAGCGCGACAATTATCCCAGAAAATGAGCGCGCTAAAACAGATACGTACTAAGGCAGAAGAAAATGAAAGCATAATATGTTCTGCTACCGAACCGAGGCTGGGACGGGTCGGTAGTACAGTATAGTATAAAGTTGAAGTCGCTTGCCACGTCTGTAATCGATAAACTCTAAAACTAACGAACAGATTTCGATGAAATTTGGTATGGAGTTAGTTTGAGACTCTGGGAAAGTTTTAGGCCTTTTTATTCCAAGCACAAAAAATATAGCGGAACTTTTATTGCGGAAAAACTATTTCCCTCGGGCAAAACAGTAGTAGTTTAGTGCTAGTAGGTCTCTCGTATGCGACGAGATAATGGGTAGGTACCATCGCAGTGTCTATTCCTACCGCCAAGAAGCAGTGTGCATGCACTATTGTGTTCCGGTTTGAAAGACATTGTAGCCAGCGTCATTACTGGGCATAATGAGACTCAATATAATGATATTATGTAATGTCTCAGGGTGACGAACGTAGTGGAGTCCCACGCAGTACTTTGTACTTCAATGTTCTGTATGGTGTTGCTACTGTTCATGGGCGGTCGTATCGCTTACCAGGTGAGCGGCATGCTCAAAGAGCCTTTACAAACACTACAAAAAATGCTTGGCTCATCATACAGTACCAATTTAAAAAAAATCACAAATAAAAGCTAGTTCGAAATTTAAAATTATTTTATTAACCGACTTTTTTATAATACTTTATTGTACACGTTCATGAATTAAATAAAATATTACTCAACTTAACTTAAATTGAGAATTATTCTTAAATATGACATTAATTACAACCAGTCTTAATTATAAAAAATTCGGAAAGCTATGCTTAGTTACGTCTTAACTAGTTTGCTCTTAATCAATGCTAACTTTGTACATTTGAAAAAAACAGTATTTGCACTTAGAAATAGAGTACAATAATTGGCGGTCTTATCACTCGAGGCAATTTTTTACAAACAACCGTAGCATCAAGACAGGGAAAGGAAAATAATTCTATTCATTTTGTGGTATTCCCAAAGAAAGTTAGCGTACTTTACGCATAATCAGTACCTTTTTACTAAAAATTATTATCACAATATTATTTTTGATTATATTGTGTGCTTGCATGCTCCTTATATATTATTTTTTATTTTATTTTACGAGTACTGAACTTGGCTGTATGTGCAATTACATACGTGGTAAAATACATTCGGCGATTGAATTTACACATGTTGTAAAAAAAGAGTCCAAGGTTTTTTAAAACAATAACGTCGTAATACCAGTCTAAAGTTTTGAATTCTCTGACAACTTGCTTAATTTATAATACTGCTATTTAGTTACCCATGGTGATCGCACGTAAACTTCATACTGAAAATATGTAGAGGCATGCTGCGAAAATTGTTCATTGAATTTAGGTGGAGGTAGGTACAGTCAGCCACATAAATAGCTGAACAAATTCAATTCAAATCGCCTATGCGCGTTAAGTTTAATTGAAGCATTTGCTTTTCTTTGTGTGAAGCATGGTAAATCCATTTTATTTTATACTGGCTTTTGCCCGCTGCTCCGCCCGCGTTAAAAAGTTTTTCCGGGATAAAAGTCCCGCTTTATGTTTTCCCGGGATAAAAAGTAGCCTATGTGTTAATCCAGGACATGATGTATCCGTGTGCCAAATTTCATCGAAATCCGTTCAGTAGTTTTTGCGTGAAAGAGGAACAAACATCCATACATCCAAACATCCATACATTCTTACAAACTTTCGCCTTTATAATAATAGTAGGATAGGATTTGTGAATAGAATACAAAAATGTAGAGGCGATTTGAAATTGTTCAGCTGTTTATGTGGCTGACTGTACTTTTATAACTCCTAGGGTGGTATTAATAAATCAATCTCAACTCTGAGTTACATCTCAAGTAGACATACCATACCAGTTCCGTATTATATACTGCCCACTGCTGAGCACGGGCTTCCTCTACAACTGAGAGGGTTAAGGCCTTATTCCACCACGCTGGCCTAGTGCGGGTTGGCAGACTTCACATACCTTCGAAATCCAGAGAACTTCTCAGGTATGCAGGTTTCCTCACGATGTTTTCCTTCACCGTTAAAGCGAGCGATAATTCACAGAGAATACACAGATAAAAAGTTAACATAATTCAGTACATTATGTCTACTTGAGATGTATCTCAAACTTGAGATTGATTTATTAATACCGCCCCTAAAATGTAAGTTCCCATCCAATAAAATATTTAAAAAACCTACACGTCAATAATTCAGTGAATAGTTTCTCATATATAACGTATTTGTTAGCCATTTATAACCATTGTTCACAAGCATGCCGGTACTGATGATCGTAAAATTGAGTGACTTGGTTGTTTATAGCTGCGGTTAAGCCGTGAAATTCGTTCAACGACGAAATAATCACATGAATTTACTATAAACGTAACAGAAATTCCCTTGTGGAAAGTTACGAAAATTCTTAGTTTACGTAATTACTTGGCTTAGTTTTTATGTTAAAATACAGAGAAATTGGTCTTGTGACCGAAATTTTTTATGAAAAAACATTAGTTTGGATGTCAAGTTTTCTAGAAAATGCCAGACATTAGCAAAGAAAAATTTTAACGTGTACATATGTCAAAATGTGGATGTGTTTGGACTTTTAATTCCGCTCTGTCTATACAACTCTTTTAGCCACATCATTTGTAATAGCTTGTTTCATTAATATTTACGTCAAACCCATCGGCTAGTTAGAAATGAGAATGGTCTGACCGGTATGACAGATTTATTCATAATAGATATACGATAGTAGGGGAGATAATTATCTTCATAAATTAAGTCATAAATTATTTTTTAGTTATATTAAGTGGATATAATTTTATGAGCCAGACAGCCGTAATGGGACGTCATAGGAATTGTAATACGACGTGCTCTAATGCGTAGGCTGATTTTTTTACATCTGGCCGTCAGCCAGGTGTTTTGGCGGTCTTTGTCAATGTTGGATTTATTAATACATCGCATTGTTGCTCCGCTAACGAGGTTAGCGACATTTGATTGCCGGCCCTTCGAAAATATTCATTTGAAGTTTATTTCCCGTTTTTTAACTGAGCTCAGTTGAAAAGTGTTGACCTATTCACTGCAAATTGTCCTGTATGACAAAATGCATAGAGATGTTATTTTGTAGGTATAAAATGTTTTCGTGTAACTTTTATTTAGACAAATTTGACTAATGTCGTGTAGTTGCTGTGCTACCCATACAATTACATGGCAAGGACGTAAACCGGTGTCAATCGAAATTATGTAACATCGTCTGGTATTTCAAAAATGTAATTATTTGGGTGTTGGTAGTGAGTGTTTAAAATAAGTTCGCTATGCGACTCTGTGCCAGATCTTGGTCGGCGCGGCGTCGTTGAGTGTGCAATGTCCGCCCTCGCAAACGACGAGGTGCTCACGTATTGTACATGGATAGATAAATTAATCAGATCTATAAGGATATTTGAGTAAGTATCAACAGCAGCAGAACAGAGTAAGAAGGAGTTTAAAATATGAATGTAAGAGCTGACACGGAGACATTTTTGGAAAACAGTCCACTTTTGTTTCAGACAAATAATGCATGATACTTTTGTAGGCTTAGGACATGTTTCATAGGTTTCAAATAAATTTGACTTGACAGTTATAGTAACAGCTAATGTACATAGTACTCATTTTATTACTATTTATCTAGATTAGTGTGCGACTTATAATTTTTTGTGACGAGCTGCATTTATCAGTAAATGGTGAAACGGTCCTTAGATTATATGGACTATGTTTGTCTGGAGTATATTGTATAAAAATTATAATATACAGCATGAAGTAAAATATTACATACATACACACTCACGCCTTTTATCCCCGAAGGGGTAGGCAGACGTGCAAACTAATGCACCCACATTTTCGCCGTGCGTATCCCATTATGTGATAGGGGGCGAGCCTATCGCCACATTGGACACAAATTCCAGACTCCGGGCTGATACCGAATTAAAGATCTTCAATATCACTGCCCGATCCAGGGCTCGAACCTGAGACCTCAGCATTGCAGCCGTACCGTAATACAACTACGCCACCGAGGCAGTCTCAGTAAAAAAAATTTGCTGTTATTATTACCTTAATGTAGTATTATTTTTATACACAATCAAACCGGGTTTTTGTTAGTGACATTATTGTGTTTGCCAAGTATCTCGACCGAGACAAGACAATAATAATTATTCGCGCCGAATAAACCTCGAATCAACGCGGCTTATTCTTGGAACACGCGTAGACTCAGGGGCACCTAAATCCCGGGTTATTGTGACGCTATGATTTATGTTTATGTAATTATTGCACATGTGTCATCATGTCATTAACACGCTAGACGTCAGTGACAAAAAATGACACTCGAAAACAATTTTTCAGTCGGCTTTTAGTGACGGATGTGACCCACGAGTCGTGCGCGTGTCGAAACCGTGTTTAAAGACTAGGTGACAGTTTAAAACGTAACATTGGGAGACAATTAGAAAATGACACACACACACACACACACACTCACGCCTTTTATCCCCGGAGGGGTAGGCAGAGACGCAACTAGTGCACCCACTTTTCGCCGTTATTCCGTCCCATGATGTGATAGGGGACGAGCCTATCGCCATATCGGGCACAAATTCCAGACTACGACTTGATACTGAATAGAAAAACTCAACATCACTTTGCGCGACCCGGGGATCGAACCCGAGACCTTAGCATTGCAGTCGTACGATAATACAACTACACCACCGAGGCAAAATAACATAAATGAACAACATAAAATGACATATTTCTGTATGTTTGTTTTGTGAAAGGTGATTAGTGCTAGAGTTTGGAGATCTGAAAAGATCGCACGAAATGGCTGGAAGCAATTAAAATTGTTGTCTTTAGTAATTTTTATGGTAATTAATATTAGACCACGTTAATTACCTGACAGTTAACACAGTCATACGTCTATTCTAAACGATTAGGTTGATAGCTTACTTTATAATTTGCTATAAGTCGGAGACGGTCCAAATATACAGACAAGTAGAAAAAAAAACTCTTGCTGATACTAATACTACATACATAATTATATACACAGCATCACGTCTTTTTCCCTTTTTCAGGTATAGGCAGAGGTACAACACACCCTCATTTCGTTAGCTGTGTTGATTCCCATGTAATGGAGGACGGGCATATACGGCTATTTACTGGGCAATGGGCACTACTCTAATTACTCCTATTTGTGACCGGTTTTGTCAGTTTTGGACAATTGATGCATGAAGACACTACATGCGTCCAGTTTGTAAATTAATGAAAATAATATGCTAATGGATGATGTTAATACTCCGTGCTGTTTTACTGCAAAATAAAAAAAATAAGGTTTATGTAAAGTTAAGAATAGTCTAACCAGCCAGGGAGTTGTTTTCGTGCTGTGGCGGTTGTTGTTTTTAAATGGTTGGCTGGCAGTTTTTTTTACTAATATTTTATAACTACTTTTTTTTATTGCATGGAATGACGAGACGAGCATGCCGGTCGCCTGATGGTAAGCGATACGACCACTTATAAACAGTCGCAACACCATCCAGAAACTTGACTTACGAAGTACTGTGTGACATTCCACTTTTTTTTTGTTTACGCGGAGAAAAGTGAAATATTACTACCGCCCAGTGTTCAAGGGGAACGACTGAGCGGTTATGTTGGGTTCACCGAGCATTACGACCCGACGTTGAGCCGCCCGGAGTATGAATGTGTTTCATCCTACTAATATTATAAACGCGAAAGTTTGTAAGGATGGATGTATGAACGTTTGTTACTCTTTCACGCAAAACCACTGTACGGTCTTGTCTGTTGTACTTGTTCGCAATAATGGATTATCAGATTATTATCTGACAACCTTTCCTATAAAATAATTTACCAACCAGCAATATTTAACCCTTATTAACGTTTAGCTTGACGTATTCAATGGGGAGTGACGTAAACTTTTCACTTCCGTCCTTGACTGCTTGATATTTGTTGAAGCAATTTCGCGTGCCTGCTACTACGTTTGAATTGTATAGTAGATGCACTCTTTGAAGTACTTATATTATTATTTAAATACTTAATATTTTTTGTAGTTACAGTTGATTGTTGATACTATTTATTTTTTTGATTTAAGATTTAGTTATTGGATTATGTCGTAAAAAACTTTACTATTTATTTGCAATAAAATTACAGCTGCTACAATGTTAGTTTAAAAATACTTTATGTAACAGAAGGCCAATAGAAGTTTTTGCCGATAGGAAACGAAATCAATTCAGTATTATTAGAACGTTATTTTGGGGGCGGAATTTCATTGATTAATCGTTATGCAATTAAAGGAAATCTAAATTATTAAATACATTGACATTATTAAGATATTCAGCAGCAATTCTTTTGAATAGCGTGCAAGTGCATACTTTATTTCCTAGAATCACTGAGTAGTTCCGTATGCTTTCGTACTAAGCTTTAACCATGTTTCCCCAAACGCTGATGTCTTATCCTCTCAGTGGCCGCCCTGAGCCGAGGTTCGTGACCCGTTAGTGGGTCGTCCTCAGCGTGGTCGCTTAAGTTTAAGGGTTGCGAGCGCCTTCTGCGCTCACCCAAAAGACCGGTGTTCTTTCATAAGCCGACGCTCGTCAGGCTAGAAAGAGTAATGTCAGGGACAAAAAAAAAAAAAAAAAGTACTGAGCTTTGCTCAAACTTAAACTTGTTTAAGGGGGATGTTCTTTTCCTAAATCATTAATATTTAATGATCATTTTCAGGAAATTATTCGAATATCGTCTGTAAAAAAGTTTTGTGGAAGTGTACATTTTTAATAAACATTTATCGGTAAATCTGGCTTAAGTAATTCTGAGGGTAAACCGAATAAAAAAAATCTTTAGTTTGTAATAGAATACGGAGTAATTACTGGCGTCAATAAAAAAATGAAATTGTAGTATCACTTATTTTTTTTTACCTTTTTACAATTTCAAAAAAGTCATACTTAATTATAACTAGATTTTAAAATAAAAGTAAAACTTGTAAAATTAATTTATAATTCATGGTGTGCCTATTCTTCCAATAAATGCTCAAGTTTTTAAAATGAAAACTTTTAACGAACGTCGTTTTCATATTATATTCAAAAATTATATTGGTTTTATAAAAACAACATAGAAAGCTCAAGGACGAAGTCAGGCTAAGTTGATAGTGTCGAAATTCAGTAAAAAGGAACACAAAGCTAATGTTTTGAAATCACATTATCACCACAAACCTCCGCCTCAACCTAACAAAGCGATTTCTAACCGTACTTATAATCAACAAGAAAATACAAAATATTAAGTTTTCATCGCAGTGGCAATTCTAGAATTAATTGAAAGTAAAGAAAAATCTTTGAAAACAAGCTTTCATTTAAATGTTCTAAAAAGAAAAAAAATACTTTAAATTGAATCAAACTTCGTTTAATACTATGTGGAGATAAAAACTTGTGGCGAAATTTACTTTTGTCAAAATCAAGTTGCATAATTATTGTATTCCGCAATAATACAATTTTGGACCGGTCTGCCGAGACAATGTCCGGAGGTTCAAAACCCAAGGCACACACCTCTGACTTTTCAAAGTTACGTGTGTATTGTTTATCAATTATCGTTCGCTTTAACGGTGAAGGATAACATCGTGAGGAAACCTGCATACTTAAGAAGTTCTTTATAAGAATTTCGAAGGTATGTGAAGTCTACCAACCCGCACTCCATTGTTTCATCAGCGTTCAAGTAAAGATAAGGGTTTATCACGCTGGCGAATAACAAACGAATTGGCAGCGAGGCGATGGCGCTGTTCTCTCTTCCAGTGTAATAAGAAAGAAAGAAATTATGAAAATAGGAACGTCTTATACAATGACATTATTTTACAATGACTCCCAAAGTAGGCTAAGCCTGTCCTATAGGTGTGTTAAGAAAAACAGTGACGCCTATGTTGCATCAATATACCGGTTCCGCAGAACCAGCGGAAGTCACTAGCCTTAGGTAAATTTGTGTCAAACCAACGTAGGAAGTGAACAGAAAAGTAAATTTGTCAGGCCGCAGGCGATACTTTATTAGTAATATTTGCAGTAATATTTACATTTTGATTACAATTCCTGTTGTAGTCTATATTACATAAAATTTGGTTTTACAATTTTGTTTTATAATAAGTAATTATAATAAAATAAAGTAAATAAAATAAAATACTTTATTCTTCACGTAGGCGAACAAAGTTGCACTTATGATATGTCAAGATACATTCAATTAATAATTATTATTACAAATATTAACTTATATAACTAAAGACATATTTAAAGGGAGCAAAATCAATGTAAACTAAATATAAAGAAGCCAAGCTCGGGCTGGCAGGAAAGAGATAAAAAAAGAATATTTTTTTATTAAAATTAATGGGAGGCACGCGTCGCGATCCTCACCGGTGAGGACACTACAGGCCCTAGCCTAGCTAACCTACCAGCCTTTCACTAGCTACCTAAGCGATGACTACCCGAAGAAGAAAGGCAGAAAGAAACTCCGGGCTTAATTTTTTGTCATCAATTGTCCATTGAATCTTTATATAATATTTTTTTTTTCTTTTTTTTCCAAGTCTTTTGCATACAAAGTCAGATTAGTTATATAAGCTAATGCACACACATCACCGTTAAATAAGGATATAGTGGACGATAGCCTAGTTGGGAATGGAACGGTCTGCCGAGACAATGTCCGGAGGTTCAAACCCAAGGCACACACCTCTGACTTATCGAAGTTATGTGTATTGTTTATCAATTTATCGTTCGCTGTAACGGTGAAGGAAAACATCGTGAGGAAACTTACATGCTTGAGAATCGTCCATAAGAATTTCGAGGGTATGTGAAGTCTTCCAATCCGCACTAGGCCAGCGTGGTAGACTAAGATCTAAAACCCTCTAAGTAGTAAAGGAGGTCCGTGCTCAGCAGTGGGCAGTATATAATACAGGGCTGGTATAATGATGATGAATAAGTAATTATTTTCTTATGCTTAAAATAGTAAAAACTACATTATAAACACAATTAACTACACTATAAAATACTCAATAACGCGAAATATGAGTAAAAGTTTTATAATTTATCGATTTTAATTCATTTAAATGAATCGTATGTAACAATATAAAGTCGATTGTGTTTAGTTTACTCATTGCGCAATTCGTATCCACATAAATTATTAAAAAAAAAATGATAATCAACCGTAATACAATAGCATGCCAGTTGCAATTTGGTAACGTCAACAGTTCCATCGATCTTTGCGTGTTGGTGCGTGTGTTTTCCGCACACTCAAGGACGAGGGTTAATGAAGGCTGCGTGACTGGTCCAAGGTTTTAGTTCACCCACTAATCCTCCCTGGGGTTTCCTTGCGTGATTTTGATATGTTCATTGAGTGGAACATGTTTATATCGTTGCTCTTGGATTTTTAAAGGCAACTTCAATATCATTGATATAGGGTTTCTATCAGAGCCTGATCGAGTCTGTTATCGTGAAATAGACATAGCTGTCTTGGACTCGTTATTATTAACTTATTGGATAATTTGATACTATTGAGTAGACTTTTAATATATTGCGGTAATATTTATCTACTCAAGAAAATTTTACTCATAACTTGGGAATATTCTGGTACAAAGTTATTGGCTCATATTTTTTAGCGTCTTGTAAAGTATTGCAAAGCGCCATCTGTAAAATGCGGTTAAAATTTTCCACCACTTTAGCAAAGAACAAAGCTCGTTAGTTTCATATGAAAATATTTAGTACGGGAAAATTCCACGAGATGGCGTAGCGATACCATTTGGGCAGATTTTCCAACTTATATTTTATTTTATTTGACATTACTATAGGCCTCTGTATTATATTTATAATTATTTTTAATTTTGCTATATTCGTTAGGCATTGCTCGCGACCCCGCCCTCGTGCAGATATGTCCTTTTTGGTGTCTACAAGAATTCAAATTTACGGGTAAACAGTTTTTATTTTTAACTTTCAAATATCTTCACATTTTTTCGTACTAACGATTAATAGTAGGATAGGATGATCACGACGGTCCGAATAAAGAATATGCTTTGATACCTATTACAGTTGTCTTCACTACATAGTATAAAACAAAGTCGCTTCCCGCTGTCTGTCCCTATATATGCTTAGATCTTTAAAACTACGCAACAGATTTGGATGCGGTTTTTTTTAATAGATAGAGTGATTCAAGAGGAAGGTTTATATGTACTTTTATCCCGGAAAAACTTATTAACGCGGGTGGAGCCGCGGGTAAAAGCTAGTAAGTCATAAAATACAGAACTGATGTGGTTATAGAGCGTTGCTTTTAATTACGTTGCAGTTGAAATATCAAGTGGACATCTATTGATTCTTTTTCGTATTTAATAGTTGCGTCGAGGTCAGTACAACCTTATTTATTTTTTATTTATTTTTATTTATTTAACTTTATATACAAACATGTACATAGGCGGACTTAATGTCTTAATGGCTTTATCTACCAGTCTACCTCCATGCAGTATAAATTAATTCTAAAAACCCTCCAGCATAAAATATTACATTGATAATGATACTTAATACAGGTATTTTTGAATACTGCATTAAATGCTCCAATTTAAACAGTTTGAGGTCAGCATCATTTATGCATAATACGTTCCAAACTGATAATGGAAACTGCATTAGTAGCCCCTTAGTTTAATTTGCATCAAGGCATACGGACTGTGTAAATTTACAATGGCCATAATGTTTGCTGTAGCCGACCGGCTGTTCGCTGAAACGCCACTTAACTTTGCCACAACGGTCTACGCCGGTCAAGTCTCTTTGACCAGCGTATTAAGCCTTTGTGCTATAGAATGTGATCTGAGTAAGGTAGTTTCCTATGTTTGATTCTGTACATTATTTTATATATAACAGAAAATAATACGAAAAACAAATCCCGGGAAATTATAAAGCGGGATTTTTATCCCGGAAAAACTCATTCACGCGGACGGAGCCGGGACCAAAAATCTAGTCACTACATAGTATAAAACAAAGTGTTTTCCTCTGTCTGTCTGTCCCTATGTATGCTTAGATCTTTATAACTACGCAAAAGATTTTGATGCGTTCTTTTTAATAGAGTGATTCAAGTTGACGTTTATACGTACTTTTGCAAAAGCTAGTGATACATAAGTTTGCAAAGATTGAAGTTTCATTTATTCCTTACTATCTTTTGCCCGCGGCTTCGCCCGCATTAAAGAGTTTTCTGTATAAAAGTCACTTTATATACAAAATCTATAAATTTTTTAACAATATCCCATATAATTGCAAGTACCTACTAGGTGACAATAAACTGATACAGATCGCGAGATCTTGCAATATGCCCGGACGGAGACACTTTGGTACAAAACGTCTTTCTGTCCAGTATAAGTTGATCTCCGACATTTGTCACAAAGGCAATCGCAGTTACAATAGAACATATAAATTATTTCTCTACTATAATATGCATGTATTGTATCTATATACGTTCCTCTTGAATCACTCTATCTATTAAAAGCAAACCGCATTAAAATCCGTTGCGTAGTTTTAAAGATCTAAGCATATCTACATAGGGACATAAGGACAAACAGCGGGAAGCGACTTTATTTTATACTATGTTAAAAAAGAGCAAACAGAAATTTCATATATATTAGTTTAATAATAATTTGCATAAAACGTGAAATAATTTTATACCTGCCCCGCTGGCTGGCGTAGGTGTAATACGGTACGACTGCAATGCTGAGGTTTCGGGTTCGATCCCCAGATCGGGCAAAGTGATATTGGATTTTCTTGATCAGTATCAGCTCGGAGTCTGGAATTTGTGCCCGTTATGGCCATAGGCTCGGCCCCTATCACATGATGGGACGGAATACGCACCGCGAAAAGTGAGTGCACTAGTTGCGCTTCTGCCTACCTCTCCGGGGATAAAAGGCGTGAGTATGCGCATAAATTTTATACCGTATAGTACATAAAATTAATTAGTGAAGATATTGTAATAAAACTTTATTTCTTTTAAGTTATAATAATAATTGTATATTTCATTAAAACGTTACCACATCAATGAAAACATTTACTTCTACCTACACAATAGATATGTCATCGAATCACGATCATCACCTAAGCAAGCATTGACACTAAAATTAACATGCAATAACGAAAAAAAAGCTACTCTAAAAAGCATTTAAATTGTCTTTTTTTATTGAAATTTCATACATATTTTATTCGTTCCAAAGCTACTCTAAAAAGCATTTAAATTGTCTTTTTTTTAAATTTCGAATGTCACTTTTAAGGCCAGTTCTTTATTGTTACTGGCTGGTTTCACAGAGCCAAGTATAAAAGTGTCGTTCAACTTTTTGTGATAATTTTTTCCGTCTAGCTCCCTTTCACAACGCGCGATAAGGAACTTGGTTCCAACTAGGGATGGACAGAAAACAACGTAATAATAGAGAAACAATGCAGAGATATATTGGGTACAGGATTCAAGCTAGCGAAGCATATTACAATACAAGTTACTATGTAATAACAACATTTTAAAACAATTTAAGTTGAAAACAGCTTACTACAACAGCGAGAAAATTAAACTTGGTAATAACGAAAAGGTCAATAAACTTATCCCATCAAACGATTTGCAATATAACAAAAAGTTTTCCAATATGCGATCGGATTGGCAAGTTTTCATTTTATGTGCATGAACTGATTTGCCTAAATAACTTTCATACTTCAATGAGGTATTTTAGAGTAAATTTTCTTTCAAATGTTCGTGGTATATACACGTTTTGATTAATAATTAGAACTTTATTAGCTGACGGATAACACTTTATTACATAACAGTCCTTAGTTTCTTTGCAGAGATAACTCATAAATTTTCTTCTTATTCCTAATTGTTAAATGTTGTATCAGAAACTACTAGTGCTCGCGGCTCCGCCCGCGTGAAAAAGTTTTTCCGGGACAAAAATATTTTCCCGGGATAAAAAGTAGCCTATAGCACTCAGGAGTTATGTAGCTTACTATTAGTGAAAGAACTTTCAAAATCGGTTCAGTAGTTCCTGAGATTAGCGCGTTCAAACAAACAAACTCTTCAGCTTTATAATATTAGTATAGCTAACAATGTGGTACCTAAGTAAGTTTTGTACTGTATAATATACATTATAATATGAAAATGAATTGAAACTTCTAATGCCATTGGGTTTCACCAAACCGCTATCTAAGGCCCCTTTTTTTCAACTGTATTTATCTTTCTCCGGGTCTTATTAAGCTGGACGCGCTCGCAGAGCTGCTAGTGGGCCAGGAGTGAGGTGCTGCAAACGCGGCCAGCTGAATAACACAGAGGATTACCCTAACTGCAGTTGAAAAAATTCAGTCTTAACTTCGTACAACGTATTGACTTTAACAATAGGTACCCAAAGGGAACTCGGATAATCTCGTAATCCATAAAACTACAGAGAATAACAGCCATTTGTAACAATAAATGTTGTAGGTGAAATCGAAATTGGGCAATGTCACCTTCGCCTAGATAATAAAAAAAACTGGGACATTTTCGTTACCCAATTTATGGTAAGTCAGTGAGTTTATATGTGTTTTAATCGTGACGTAAAAAAAATTCGACAGGCCAATACCTTCCACAGACAGAAAACTACGTCACAGTTTCATCATTCATTCATATTTTTCGTTTATTATTGGTTTTTAAGTGTGATGTATGTAGGTGATTTATCATGATAGTAATTTTTCCTTATGTTAAAATGGATGAGTAACATGGATAACCTATTAAATATCTATGATTAGGTAACTACCACTGCCTTTGCTTCATACATCCCACAAAGTCTTTATTGTATAAGGCATAATAGACATTGTCAGTTAATTATCTTTGCCTCTGACTGTGTAAACTCACTCAAATTTGTAACAGACGTTTTATGTCAATACTTTGATATTTATTTTTAGTTCGTTAAATTTAATCGTTTTTTTTAAGAGAGTAATATGCTTACACACGAAGTAAAGAGAAGTGCTTACATACTCATTATTATTGACATCACAGAACAGGGATATAGACAATAGAAGTATAAAGTGGGCGTAACCTTTGATACACTAGTCTGGAATGCAGTACAAACTCACTGTTTGAACGGTCTCAGTCGTCATTGCGCATTGTCAAAGGTTTAATAATTGGAAAAAATATTTAAAAATATTAAAATGCCCTATTGTGCTATTCTGGAATGCAAAAATAATTGCCGTACCAAAAATGTGTCCCACGGAGGTATTTTGTACCATCGGTCAGTAATATTTTCTGGTTTATTGCTATTTAGTTGAAAAATTATGTTAATTTTCTATGTCAAACATGACAAAAATTACAATTTAAAATGTTCCTTATTCTTTTCACTATATGGTTAATTGTCGCAAACGAAAATCAGTTGTTCTAGAATGATTTGTCACCAATTCATAATGTCATCGCTACTCAATTAGTGCATGCGTGGTCGATAAAATATTATCGATAATTATTAATTTTTCACTGAAGCGTTATGTTATACAGAAAAGTACGAAAAGTTATCTGATGCATGATCCGCTTGTGATACATAGCTGTGGTCGATATAATAATTAATTTATGAAACAATACTAGATTGTTAATTTTCAGTTTTCCAAAAGATCAATTTATTAAGGAAAGTTGGATCAATGCTACGGGAAGGTTAAATTGGTTTCCTTCCAAATTTTCCGTAATATGTTCAGAACATTTTGTACAAGATGTGTAATTAAAAAAAAAAGGGGAAATCAATATTTAAAAGCGAATGCAGAAGCTCATATAAATATTCTAATTCGTCAATCAATAAGTAATTGTAAGAAAGCCACACACCATAATATTTATTTTATTGTTTTATTTTACTACATATATTTATTAAAAAAACTATAGGTTATTATTTAAAAATACCCTTTTTAATCTTATCTTACTTCTTGTCTTATTTTAGTAATATCATAAATGCAAATGTTTGTGCAAATGTTTGGATCTCTGTATGTCGGGATGTTTGTTTGGTTTGTATGTTTGTTCGAAGTAAACTCAGATATTTGGTACTCGAGTAGATCATAATACCCTTTTTTTTCGCGGAGAAAGTGACTTATTACTACCACCCAGCCTTTCAAGAGAGGCGACTGAGCGGTTATGTTCCGTTCACCGTGCCTTACGACCCAGCGTTGAGCCACCGGGCCGAGTCCCTAACCTATGTACAACGCACGGCATGCCAACTAAAACTCTGTGGTGGCCTTCTTCGGCGCATTAGGGACGGGTGCGAGTTTTCCCGGGCTAAAGTGTCTAAGTTGTCGTCCGCAGCCAGATCATAATACCCTGGATTAACACATATAGGCTACTTTTATTCCGGTAATTTGCTCCCATGGGATATAAAGGATATTTTTTCTATGCGTCGTACTGCGTTTTAGGGACTTTTCTAACGGAAAAAGCTTTTTATTGAGACAACAAATAGTTTTAAATAATTGTTTTTAATTATATATTAATGTGCCTGTCTGCTTTATAGGTTAACAACATTTGATCAGCTATGTTACTTGATATTATATTATGAGTATCACTTGATGTCTCATCGTTAATGTTATTTCTTAGGGTGGTGGTTCCCAAAGTAAACCTGAAATCATAAATTTAAACGCAGGCGTATCTTCTTCAAACGAAGCACAAGAAATTGTTGTCCCCAAAAAGCGTAAAATATTACCGAGTCAGATCCAGGTACAAAATTAAACAACTTTTGCTTGACGAGACGAGCATGTCGCTCAACAAGCGATACGACCACTCATAAACAGCACAAAGCACTATTCAGTTTGGAACCAATGCAGTTACGCCGAGACATTGCCTCACTTAGTGTATTCTGTTATATTCTTGTGGGCGCGTGGTAGGTAAGTAAACACCTTGACTTTACTTGTAGTTATTTATTGTATTAAGACCACTGGACATTACATAGGTATAGCGGACGTGTTGCAGCATGGAGGACAGGAACAGGAAGAAGGAGGCACAGACAACGTATATTTTAGGATACAGTCACAGATTATAAATGAATATGTAACATCTTCCCTTTTTTAAATTAGACATGAATTATAGTATAGACTTAGTTATATAATATTCTTAAGTACTAGATACATAACGAGTAACATCACTATTTTAATGGTACATCACTATTCTAAGATGACATGTGTGACACTTTGAAATTATGACAATTGACAGTTGACATATGAAAATATAAACATTATATTGGTTACATGCAAATGCTTTATGATGACAATATTTTTTGAACGACTTACAAATTACAAGCTTTCCATAATATATCAACTAATCTTCACAGAATCTAATAGGTTTTCTAATTGCTCGGCCAAAAGATGAATATTTTGTTGGTGTTTGGTTTGAAGGCTGTGACTGTGTCTGTGTAGTAACATCATTGTTATTTGCTACGGTTTCTAATTCACTAGGAGATTGTGTTGTTGTTGTGACTAGGTTTTGAGGAGGCGATGAACAATACTTAGGCTTAAGAATATGTTGCCTGTTACGACGGAAAGTACCATGTGGTGTTTGTATATCATAAGAACGAGGTTCTGGACCAGACTGTATAATCTTACCTGGTATCCATATGCTATCTGGCATTTTTTTGAAATATACTTTATCTCCTCCTTGCAACTGAGGTAAATCTTTTGTATGCTGATTATAATAAACTTGTGTTAGGGCAAAAATATTTTTTGTGCGGGTATTAATGACATGACCTACAATTTTTGCTATAAAAGCATAGAACATTTGACAGTTCGAGTTAGTTGGTCATTGAAATCGTGCCGGTCGTTCGCTTGGTGATATTTTTTGTGAAAGTATTTCTGTAAAGTCAGTGGTACATATTTTTATTTAAATCAAAACCGTTGCAGTTTCTAATACTTGTGTATGTGTATTATGTTTTTCATTAAATATCCTTAATTTTTTATAATTACAAACTTTAGGTTTGAGAGACTTTTCTAAGACTGGAATCTTAGTTCTTAAAGACCTAGACATTAGGAGTTGTGCGGGAGAGCATAAGCTATCCTTGGGTGTGTTTCTGTATAACAGAAGTGCAAGATATGGGTCAGTATTATCTACTAAACATTTATTTAACATGTTTTTTATAGTACCTATGGTCCTTTCAATCATACCATTTGAACGACTAAGGTATGGACTAGACGTAGTATGTTCTATTTGCCATGAACACATGAAATTTGAGAACTCTTTGGAATTAAAAGGGGGACCATTGTCAGATACAAGTATCTTGGGAATGCCGTGTCTAGCAAATACTGATTTTAATTGTGCAATTACATGGGTACTTGAGGTTCCATTGTTTAGCAAAGCTATCTCAACATACTTAGAAAAATAATCTACTACAATAAGGTATTTCTGTGAATTAAAATCAAATAAGTCAACACCTACTTTATACCATGGAATCATTTTGTAGTCATGGGGTAGTAGTGTTTCTTTAGAGTTATTCCGCCTATAAGTAAGACAATTGTGACACATGTTAACATACTTTTCAATGTCATTATTTATATTAGGCCAATATACAGAATTTCTGGCTAGACGTTGACAACTTTGAATACCTTGGTGACCTTCATGTAAGAGTTGTAAGACATCATTTCTTAGAGACTTAGGCACAATAATGCTAGAGTTTTTAAATATTACTCCATTCATGACATGAATTTCATTCCTAAGATGAAAATAGGGCTTGACAGAATTTGGCACAGATTTCTTATGTTCTGGCCAGCTATTGCGACAATATTCAAGGATTATAGACAAATCCTCATCACTAGAGGTATATTTTTGAAATTCCTCAAATTTTTTGGGACTAACTGACAGTGAATTAATGATTAAATTTACATGTAAGTCAATGTCAGAATCTAAATCTGTCAATGACTCATCAGGCAAAGCTGCTCTTGATAAAGTGTCTGCGACATAAAGATATTTCCCTGGTTTGTATGTGACATCAAGATCATATGGCTGGAGCCTTAGCATGATGCGTTGAAGACGGGGAGGTATATTATAGACTGGCTTATTAAACAGTGAAACAATTGGTTTGTGATCTGTTTCAACAGTGATTCGGCGTCCATAGACATACTGATGAAATTTTGTACAACCAAATAAGATTGCAAGAAGCTCTTTTTCAATTTGTGAATATGATTGTTGACTTTGACTTAGGGATGCAGAGGCATAAGCTATAGGTTGTCTTTCATGACTAATGACTGCTCCCATAGCATTTTTAGAGGCATCTACCGACAGTGTTATGTCCTTGTTAGGATTATAGTAAGTCAATATTGGAGCTTTAGTAACCATGTCTTTTAAATTATTGAACTCTTTTTCATGTAAATCATTCCATATCCATGTAGTATCTTTAGATAAAAGTGTTCTTAGATTAGACGTATTTTGTGACATATTAGGTATATAAGACCCTAAATAATTTATCATTCCTAAGAAACGTTGGAGTTCAGTAATGTTAGTAGGTACAGGCATATCACAAATAGCCTTGACTTTATTTTTGTCAACTCGTACACCATCTTTACTGAAAACATGACCTAAGTAGGTGACTTCATCCTGACAAATGTGTGACTTTTCTATGTTGAATTTAAGGTTAATTTCCCTAGCTCTAGACAAAACTTTTTGTAGCCTCTCATCATGTTCATGTTTTGTGCTACCATAAATTAGAAAATCATCCATCATGACTTTGACACCGTCTATATCACTAAATCTTTTACACATTTCAGCATGAAATATCTCTGGAGCTGCGTTTATTCCAAACGGAAGTCTAAGGAATCTATATCGACCCTGTGGTATAATGAAAGTACAAAGCTTTGACGAGCTGTCATCTAATTTTAGCATCCAGAAGCCTTTATTTGCATCGAGTGTAGAAAAGTATCTAGCTCCTGACAGACAAGACTTAATTTCGTCTATTGTTGGAAATTGGTAATGTGGTCGCATTAGTGCTTTGTTAAGTTTTCGGGGATCTATGCAGAGTCTGAGGGAACCATTTTTTTTCGACGTTATGACTATAGAGCTAACCCAATCGGTAGGCTCTTCTACTTTTGTTATTATTTCACTTTGTTCTAATGTTTTAAGTTCTTTTTTCAGGTCTTCGAGCAGACTGAATGGAATTCTACGGCAAGCATCTACAGATGGGACTGCATCAGGCTTAAGAGTTAAGCGACATTCAAAATCTTTTAGACATCCTATTCCTTTAAAAAGGTCTGAATTTTCCTTTATTATATCTTTCTCAGGTATACTAGGATCAAAGCTGACAGAATGAATTCTTCGGACTAAGTGCATTTCACTACAGCTGTCATGACCAATTATATTTTGACAAGGTAAGTCGACAATGTGAAAAATTATTTTATACATTTTGTTATTGTTTTTAACATTGAGACTACACTTACCAACACTAGGCAAAATTTCTCCACTAAATGTTGACAATTTGTGAGTACTTTTACTTAAAATATCAGTTGAGAGCCCAAGCTTCTTAAATGTGTTAAATGACATAATATTTGTGTCAGCGCCAGTATCTAACAAAAAGTTAATGTATGTGTCATTTACTGATAATTGTGTATGAAATGGATTTTTTAAATTTAAGTTTTTTACATACAGTAGACCTAAAAAATGTGACTCAGGATTATCATTACTTTGTTTTACATTTATATTGCTTACTTTTCTATAACGACACATAGATGAAAAATGATTTAATTTCTTACAGATATGGCATGTTGCTCCTTTGGCTGGGCATCTGAAGCGGTGAATTTGACCACAGCGATGACATTTGGATTCTGTGCTGGACTGCTGTGTCCTGGACTTGCTGTTGGACCTAGACTGGCTACTTGGACTCTTGTTTCTTGAGCTGGAACGCTGATATTTTTGACTATTTTCTTTGACACTAGAATGGATCTTGGCTAATACTACGTGTTCGTGAGACAATTTTTTGGCGTCAACCTTTGTGTTACGAATGGTCTTCGCGAGAGTTACGGATTCCTCGAATGTTTTGGGCTTTTCAATAAGTATTTTTTCTCTTATGTAGGCACTATTGTCATTTAAATTCCAAGAAAATATATCTTTTAAAAGGTCATCTGCTAAATTGTCGAAGTTACACTGTAATGCAATGTTCTTGAGATCTGTAGCGTATGTCTCTATGTCTTCATCGGGTAGTTGTTTTCTGTTAAACAATTTATGGCGTTGCATCGATGTATTGGCTTTTGGCGTGAAATATTCTTTGAATTTTACTAGCAGGTCTTGGAACGATATTTTATCCATCTCGACGTCAAACGAGTAGAAAATGTCTAATGTGTCGGAACCCATAGCATTTAGGAGTATTGCGACTTTACGTTGATCCGTCTCTTCATGGAGATTGTTAGCGGTCATATATATGTGCAGTGAAGTGTTGAAGTCCTTCCATGCTTTTGCGAGGTTTTCGCTTGGCTTGAATCTTGGCATAAAGCCACATTGTAATGACTGTGCGTAATTAGTTTCCGCCATCTTTTTGCTTGAATTTTCGCACTTTTTCGTTTTTTCTATGTCCATTTTGATTTGACTTCTTTTCCGCGCACTTCTGGCACCATGTTATATTCTTGTGGGCGCGTGGTAGGTAAGTAAACACCTTGACTTTACTTGTAGTTATTTATTGTATTAAGACCACTGGACATTACATAGGTATAGCGGACGTGTTGCAGCATGGAGGACAGGAACAGGAAGAAGGAGGCACAGACAACGTATATTTTAGGATACAGTCACAGATTATAAATGAATACGTAACATATTCTATCGTCCGTGTCTTGGTGAGTGCTCTGGACAAAAGTTTAACCTTAGGCCATCCTCACACTTCCTTAGGGGAACCACGCGTGCTGGCTTGCAAACCACTACTTAGTGATTTCTTCTATCTCAGCCCATATCAATCGGGTTAAGAAGTTCGTAATTTTGCTATTAAACTGTGGAACAGTTGCCTGGCACGAATGTTTCCAAGTCTCATGATATGGGGTCCTTAAAACGGAACCTGCAGAAGCTATTAGCAGGCCGGCATAATTCTGCTGTCCGTCAGAGGATATTTTCTTGCCTTGCCGGTTGACGTTTTGCTTAGCCGTGAAGTCTACTCTTACTCTCTAACCCCAGCAGTGAAATCACTATGATAAGTATATATACTCATTATAATTTATTGCAAACTAGCTATATAAGCTGCGTAGCTAATATAATATGTGTAACATACATATCTGCAGTATTGAAATTATAAAGTAGGAATTTAAAATATATACTTAAAAATTAAAATAATTTTCAATTTACTGAGT
This sequence comes from Lapara coniferarum, assembly GCA_949316025.1. NCBI lineage: Eukaryota > Metazoa > Arthropoda > Insecta > Lepidoptera > Sphingidae > Lapara > Lapara coniferarum. The sequence continues at coordinate 30,189,757 of OX438919.1, forward strand.
TAAAATTTTATTCAAGACAGTTCCTACAACTTTTCCAGTACTTATCAAATTAATATTATATAATTTTGTGATAAGTCCATTTCATTTATTAATATTAGTTATAAAACAAACACCATCGATAGGTTTCCAAAAAGGTAACGTATGGGTGCAACACTATTACCGGCATGCGTAGCGTACTGGGTGTCATTCAATAACTTATCTTAAAACAACAGTCATAGAGTTCTTATGAATGCCATTGCGATTATACGCCATCTCGCGTGGACTAGCGGTATGAAGTCGAATTAAAATCAAAATTCAGACTGAAGGAATAATGTCGTATGAAGTCATGTAAATTTTTAGAATACGAAGTTTATACAATGGCATTAAGGTTAAATTTAATGCAAATGATTTTGTATTATACGCTTTATCTTTATTGGTGATTTTGGCCAATCATAATGAAGAGATGATAGTATGCGAATATTTGCATGTGTGAGTTTGGCGACACTGGTTTTCTTAGTAAATGGATGCTATGCTGTCTCCCTCTTCTCTTTCCTCCGTGATTGACATAGATTATTAAAACAAATACATAGTTTTATGATTAACTAGTAGTGCTCGCGGCTCCGCCTGCGTGAAAATATTTTCCCGGGATAAAAAGTAGCCTATAGCACTCAGGAGTAAACTAGCTTCCTATTAGTGAAAGAATTTTCAAAATCAGTTCAGTAGTTCCTGAGATTAGCGCGTTCAAACAAACAAACTCTTCAGCTTTATAATATTAGTATAGATTAGTATAGATTTGTCAAAGTTACTTATGTTTTTAAAATTTCATAAATATTCAACTAGCATTAGAAAAGTGCACCATCACGACCTTATCTTATAGGGGTAGGCAGAGGCTATTGAGCGCCACATGCTCCGGTTTTGACACACCTCTTTCGCTTCTTCCACATTCATAGTTCTTCTCATACATTTTCACCGGTTAAGGGTATTTCTGACCTGCCCTTTTCAAAGATCATTTATTTGATCATAGAACGTTAAGAAGTTCGAGCCATTAGAAAATTCTTTAATATATATTTCGTGAATTATTTAAGTCTTTTACGTTTCAACTCATTTGTAATGAAGCGGTTTTTCTATTCTTTTTATAAAAATGTAAGCCAAGGCCTTCACTTTTAACTAAAATGTTAAAAAATATTTTCGTGGATTTTCTAATGATTTTAGATGAGTTTAAAAAGTATTTTAGTTGTTATTTTACATGTTATCATGGTGTGCAAATTTGTACGATTAATAAGATTTAATTTACACGTTACAGGAGTAAACTCTTAAACGTCAACGTGATCGTGGGAGGTTGGAGTGGCTTAACTCAAGCGGGGACTCAAAATTATACTGGGTAAATAGTAACCGAAAAACTGAAATGAAAGTAAAAGTTTTAACATAAAATGTTATCACAATTTTGTAACAATCACAATGACAATGACAATTTAGCGACCTTATCTATACTAATATTATAAAGCTGAAGAGTTTGTTTGTTTGTTTGTTTGAACGCGCTAATCTCAGGAACTACTGGTGCGAATTGAAAAATTCTTTTTGTGTTGAATAGACCATTTATCGAGGAAGGCTATAGGCTATATAACATCACGATGCTACTATTAAGAGCAAAGAAATAATGGAAAATGTGAAAAGAGCGGGGAAAATTATTCATCCTTGAGGGCTTTCATTGCGTGCGCTGCGAAAACGGTTCAAGATACCAAAAATGTATGTATGAAAGAATTGTTCCTCTTGAAATGATCTAAAAAAATGTCCGCGATAGCATGTGTCTATCTTTTAAGATTAACTCACTAGAACCGTTTTTATGGTAATCAAATTTGGTCGGAATTAATGCATTATTTGTTAAGAGTTGTATCAACGTCATAATATTAATCTTTATCCAAATAAATGTGTTGGATAGAGTGATTCAACGGGAAGGTTTTTATGTACTTTTAGTCCGGAAAAACTTATTAACGCGGGCGAAGCCGTGGGCAAAAGCTAGTCAAACATAAGTAGATAGATAGATAAAAAAGTTTATTTTTGCTACAAATAATTTACACTGTATATATAGACAACAGACAAGTACAAAATATTGTAGCCGCAATCAGGCGTCAACTCAGCGATATGCAATGCTCCCAGGAGTAAAGCGCTGGTAATTCTTCTGTTTCAATCCTTCTGTACTAATTTCAATCCTTCTGTAACGTCACGTTGTAGTCACACACACCCACACCCGTCCTTTATCCCCAAAGAGGTAGGCAGAGACTCAACTAGCGAGCCTATCGCCATATCGGGCACAAATTTCAGACTCCGAGCTGACACTGAATAGAAAAAATCAATATCACTTTGCCCGACCCGGGGATCGAACCCGAGACCTCACACTGCAGTCGTAGCGTAAAACAACTAAGCCACCGAGGCATATTTTATTGTATAATTTTATGATTTAATTCTATCGCGAAAAGGTCAAACCGTCGTTGGAATTAAACTATTTTCTGGTTTACAAGCGAGTTCTTATTAAATTATAAGCTTATTTCAATAAAAGTAGATAATGTTCCTACTAATTAAAAATTGTAGCGTATAAGGCAAATGAATTATACTGATAGAAAAATATGCTTGCAAAATGGCAGACAGAATTTATTTATTTCTTCATAACAGATTTTTTATATGAATCCATAAATAGGATATTATGGTTTATTTCGATACAGTTCGGACTTATTTGCAAATACGGATTTGCCAGAGGCATTCTTTGTAAGTGTAGTGGAAAATGCAGAGATGGGTCAAATAATATTTATATAGTAATTGTACGTTACATCAATATTATAACGAAACTGTAATCTTTAGAACAACTTGGTAAGAGCTCCTCATTTTTTTTACTACAGTAACATAATTTCTTTATACATATCATAATATTGAATGATAAAAAAATCGTTCAACTTTTCAAGACATAGGGTCACACTTAAATGTTTTCGTGTCAAATTAATTGAAATCCTACGTAAGTCCGTAGGCAAAATTAGTTTCATTATTATTTTTCAACTTTGAAATTGTCATTTGCACCTAAATTTTCCGGATTTTCCTTGAAGGGCTTTTCACAGATTAGTAGAAACGGGACTCGGTGGCCGTAAGAGAAAGTTATAATTAAGAGGAGGTTGTTTGCAAGTCACGCTTTTTTACTTGCTAGGTGGGTCTCTCCTACGTCCGGCTGGGTAGGTACTACCATGTCTATTCTTACCGCGGACTAGCAATGCGAACCTACATTTTGGACAGATAACCTGGTAAAGGTTGCAGGAAGTCGCTACCAATATGTCGGTCTGGCGATCTTGGGGGAGATATGTATGTTTAGCGGTAAACATTATGTAGCTGATAGTGATAAATGATGAACAGGCATTTGACCTTTTTTATTTGACGTTTAGGATTTCGATTTCACACAATATTTTTACGCCTTATTTATTGCGATAAAAAGCGTTGATATTAACTTTAATATGTTCCAAGCACTACAATGGAAACCATACAATAGAAACAAAAGAATCCCGCACCGAGAGTGACCTAGACAAATCTACACTAGCACGTCCGATAAGCTTATTCCGATGTGTATTCTGATGACTGATTACCTATAAAAATACAATAAAACACATGCGACAGTACGCCAACAACAATGTATGAGTATAAACAACGATCATACACAAAATCAGTGAGGTGTGAAACGAAAAATCTCATACAATACGCGATATTGTGAAGACATGGTAAGGCAGTTTAGCAAATTAACTTTGAGCGTCTCGTGTAGCCATTTATGTCTAATTAAGTGCTAAAGTACCAAATAAACAATTTATTTTTAAAATTGTAATGAGATCTATTTTATTTGCAGTGCCATTCGCATTAATTATTATTATTATCAGCCACGTGAAGACCACTGCTGATCATAGGCCTCCCCTAAAGATTTCCAGACGGATCTGTCAAAAGCGACCTGCATACCAGCTGAAAGAACTCAAAACCTCAACTCAGTAAAACTACACAATTACCACTGCAAATAACACTTTATCATCACTTTGAAGAAACGTCTTGCCTCAACGACTGCTCACAATCTACTGCCACTCACAATGCAGTCAACAAAGAAGTGAAGTTGTCAATCTCAGTGTTGTCAACAAAATAAATGTCGTATCGATATTTAAATCGATATGATTTAAAATATCGATACACATCATAGAAGCATTTAAATTGTTATTATTTCAATTCAGTTTTATTAATGTACCCATCACCTTTAATTGACTTTTATTTTATTCGCGCAATGCTTGTATGATGCTTACACACGTTTGTTTACCATTCGTATTGTCGTAATATTATGTTCATGTTCATAAGAAATTTCTGTGGGGTCGGTTCCACTTAAATCAAGTAAAGTCAAGGTAATACTAAAAGAAAATCGGCAACAAATCACATAGATAGTGTCAAAATAATTATGTATTATTATAATTTGCACCTATAAAGGAAACTAAACTAGACGGGATCTACTATCGAGTCAGCCTATTTATTATCTTTTCCGATAGTCGAAACTACATTTCGTATTTTAAGCAAAGCGCGAAAACGAGACTAAAGTAGTTGGCTAGATTATTTTAATGCCTGTTTTTGATATATATTGTTATCTTTAGATACAGTAATACCACTATTAAATAATAATATGCAAAAAATATACAATATTTTTTAACCACAATTGGAGTAATGCACCGATACTGCTAGCTTTATTATTGGTGGACACGTCCGGTTTCTACCCGGAACCGGCGCGGCGCTCGGTCGTTAGTTACTGTTGTTCAAACACGCGCACTGGTCTCAACTTCGTATATTTTTCATAAAACTTTTCATTGAGTTAGATGCACAGGGCAACCTGTATAATTTGATTTATATAACAAACAACTGTTTTTATTTGTGAGTTTATTTGTTGTTTATTTCATGGAAAATATGTTTTTTTTATATTAATGCTGGCTTACTGGCTTAGTTACGCCGTTTGATATAAAATCTGTAGGAAGCTGTAACTATTTTTCGTTTCATTAGGTGACCAAGTACCTAAATATCCTTAGGCCTAGCCTAATCAATGCACTTTTATATTCCCTCTGGCTATGTGGGTCTTCATGGGTGATGCTTCTTATTGATCATCAGGGATCTACGTATGCCTACGTATGCGCTACGTATAATTGGGCGTTAAAAAAACTATCCCTAGCATTGGGGATTTAAAATCTTATATAGGTACTGCTTGTATTATCTGGGTATGGAAAAAAATGTTTAATGAAGTAAAACACGGTGAAATATATCTCAAAGTAGGATGTTTGTAGAATATGAGTGTCGCAAAACAGAGATATGAGAGCGCAAGTTGGAATGATTAAGGGACGGTTGCGGACGACAACTTAGACGTGAGTCGGAGGAAGCCCGCAGCCGTCCCTAATGCGCCGAAGATGATCACCGCGGAGTTTTGGTTGGTATGCCGTGCGTTGTATATAGGTTAGGGACTCGGCCCGGCGGTCGCCCGCCGTTTTCCATCTCTCCGGGCGGCTCAACGTCGGGTCGTAAGGCACGGTGAACCCAACATAACCGCTCAGTCGTTCCCCTTGAACGCTGGGCGGTAGTAATAAGTCACTTTCTCCGCGCAAAAATACATAAAAAAGAATATTTAATTTGACAAAGTTTTATTTCAATAAAACGACAATAAACAAGCAAAGTAGTACAATAGTTTAAGTCTTTTGTTAACATTAATATAACAAATTCATGAACAAAGGCAAAATAATCACATAATGTGATTATGTGACTATTGATATGTTCTGATGTACATATCGGCTTACAAACACAATTTGTACGGTCAAATGACATCATTAGCCTAGAGTACTGAATTACGTAGAGTAATAAATCATCATCGTAAAATGCTCCCGTCATAAGCACTGCGACCGAATAAGTCGCATCCATTACAAAGTGTAAACAGAAACTTGTTATAGGTATAATTATCAGTAGGATTACTTCAGTTGCTTCAGGTCCGATTATTATAAGAGGATTGGATGATTACTAATAAACGTTACTCACGTCTTAATTATTTAATCAGTGTTTCGTCAGATACTGTGAGATAAACATTATTAACATATACGCACACTCACGCTTTTCATCCCTGAAGGGGTAGGCAGAAGCGCAATTAGTGCACCCACTTTTCGAAGTGCGTATTCCATCCCATGATGTGATAGGGGCGAGCCTATCGCCATATCGGGCACAAATTCCAGACCACGCACTGATACTGATTAGAAAATTCAATATCACTTTATTTAACTATTCGTATTCTGAGTAAATTTAAGGAAATTATTTTTGAACTAGCTTTTGCCCGCGGCTCCACCCGCGTCATAAACTTTTTCCGGGATAAAAGTCCCGCTTTATATTTTCCCGGGATAAAATGTAGCCTATGTGTTAATCCAGGACATGATCTACCCGTGTGCCAAATATCATCGAAATCCGTTCAGTAGTTTTTGCGTGAAAAAGTAAACATATATCCATACATTCTTACGAACCGTCGCGTTTATTATTAGTAGGATATGGAGTATTTCATTAGTGTATGTATAAAATTTAATTCATTTAATTGATGATTTATTCCTAAAGTACAGATTTAAAATGTATTTATCGTTAACAGGATTGATAGTACAAACAAATCTAGAATATTACAGACATATCTAAAGGGGCAAATATTTTGTGTTAAAAACACTTGTGATATATTCTACCAAGTTGCTAAGATGTAAATTTTAAGAATCTAAAGTGCAGATAACGTAGAAACAGGTCTAAAGGAGACTCCCTAAATTTCAAGGACACGTCGTTAATGTACCCTGACAGTAATCATTTATATTTCCCTATAATGAAGCCACTACTTAGGTCAGACGAGACCTCACCTGTTACGAGCTATATCTACAAATTATGTAATTGAAATTCCATGTCAATGCTGTGAATAGTTAATAAATAGTATTGCTTTTAACATTGATGTATTAAAAAACCCGTAATTAAATAATGTGTAACGATTTTGTATATAGAGTTAAAGAGAGAAACAGTATGTAAAGCGGTGATTCATGGTTATTAAAAAAACAATATTTTTATAATGTCCCTAATTAAGGCACCGTTTTAAAATCACCAAACAAGAACAAAAGGTGGTAATTTGTGAGATTACCCACGTGGTAATATCTATTCAAACAGGCAGGGTAGATCGAGTGTAGAACAAAGACAATTTATAGCCTCGTTTATCTCGTAGCTACAAGTGACACCCATGATTTGGTGTACTCATCATCTCGTAAATTTTATTGGTGATATGCTCCAGGTTTTCTCGTTATATATATGATTTAAAAAATATATTTGATATATAACCAAGCCTTTTCAAATGTTTATATTTTGATTTATTTACATTTGTTTCAGCCTGAATTAAAGACTCGACTTTCATATATGCACTTCACTGAGACTACTGAGACTGCCTCGGTAGCGTAGCTGTATTACGGTATGACTACAATGCTGAGGTCTTGGGTTCGATTCTCGGTTCGTGCAAAGTGATATTGGGTTTTTTTAATTATTCAGTATTAGCCCGGAGTCTGGAATTTGTGGCTGATATGGCGATAGGCTCGCCCCATATCACATCATGGAATGCAATACGCACGGCGAAAAGTGGGAGCACTAGTTGCGCCTCTGCCTACCCCGTCGGGGATAAAAGGCGTGTGTGTGTGTATTATTTTCGGACACAAATTAAATAAAGAAATCTAAATATTTCTCCATCTACGACCTGCGTTGGTAATTAATAAGCCACAAAAAATACTTCTTCTCTGCTATATACTTATTCTCCGTGTGGGAGTTAAAGTTACTATTCATAAAGTATTTTTGAATTCTTTGAAGCTGTCTGGATCCGTGGGAAGTAAATGCCATAGTTAGCTTCGACACCGCCACTGCCATGATTTTGAATTTAGATATATTTAATAGAATCTTTTCGCCAGTAATGATGTGATTCAGTCGTAATTTATCCTTGCAAATATCATACCTATTGATACATACATATACTCTGATAATATATTTGACTCCTCAAGCCCCGCGACGGACACCGGTGTCCATATATATAGGTTTTTTCCATACATCTATATATCGCACCTTTAGGATTAAAACGACACAATTCAAAAAGATAGAAAATTGAGTTATCGTCATAAAATTACTTAAAACGAAGTTCTCAATACAATAGTTCAAACACAGCCATATTCAAGAAGGAAAAGGACAAAGCTGTTATATTTTTATAAATAAGGGACTAGTTTTTAGTCATTTAAACATGACAACGGAATTTTCTATTTTTTGAATTGTGTCGTTTTCGTTCTAAAGGTGCGATATATAAGCGGGTCTTGAAGGGTTAAAGTAGAAAGCACTTGAAACACATATTTCGATGTCACACTTCAGCATACTGATTTTGGTAGGTACTTGAAATCCAACACTTTATAAATATCTGAGGCGGGTGATCATTTCCAAAAAGAAAACATGATTTTTACTAGTCATGTATGTTATTGTACTGTATTATGTGAATAATGTAATGTAACAGGTACGAATCGTAAAGCGTCCAATGTCCATTACACGCTCACACCACCGGCATTCAATTCCATCACTTATGATTTATGAGTGAATAATGGTGACTAACGAATACAAACTGACATTACACAATCATTCAAAACCACCTTCAGTCATATTCAAGATTTAACAGAGAATACACGTTTTCAATCGTCTTAATATGAATAGTTATAAAGTAAATTGATCTTCAGAGCAAAACACGTGTAACAAAAAAGCGTGGGGTAGAATATACCCTGTAAAAAGATAGTTTTAAACCATACTTTTGTTTTACCCAACTTTTTTTAGCGGCTACGCCCGCGTGATAAAGTTTTTCCGGGATAAAAGCTCCGCTATATATTTTCCGGGTATACAGTAGCCTATGTGTTCTATACTAGGTATAACATATGTCAGTGCCAAACATTCGATTTGGATGTTCAGTCGTCTTGGTGTGATTGAGCAAAAAAACATCAAAGTTTTCGCATTTATAACATTAGTATAGATTAATATGAAATACGAGATACAAAAGAAGATAAGGACTATGACAACTATTTACTTTAGTAACATGTGATCTCTTCGCCCTTAGAAACTTATTGATGGAAGGTAATTCGTAATCCTTGTCAGAACAAACGGTCCTGTCTGTTAGATAAATACATCTATTCCTAAACGAATAATGGCGGTATATTATTTAGTTCAATTGCAAAGCTGATTAGTTCAAGTCAATCTCTGGACTAACGTCAATTACGAACAACCGAAGAATGATGCGAATTTCTAAACTATGATCAACGTCAAAATACATTTAACAATAATAATTATTACTTTTGTAATAAAACAATAAATTTCACTCGATCATGTTTAATAAATTAAAAGAAAATTATTTTCCAAAAATTTTTGATGAAACGTAAAAAAAATGCAACGAATATTTGAGACTAACATTTTCGTAAGGTCTGTCCCGTTAACGGTTAACCAATTAAAATTGTAAGCCTCCTCACGTTGTACTTTAATTATAAGCGATGAAAAAATAATAAATAAAATTTTGCTGCTCAGTTTATTTTAGTACCTAAAATTCAATTTGAGAGAGTATTTAATCGGGCAGAGTTGACCTTCCTCGTGGGACTATTTGGTTCCAACGAAATGTTATTAAAGAGCGATTGCTTTTCAAATATTGTCGTTTACTAGTAACATTATCGTAAACATTCAGGGACACGATATTTTCTTGGTAATCGTTTTCTGTGTACATTGTTCATTTTTGTATATTGATTCTTTTTTCATTGTGTAGGTTTGAAACGTTTTCGAGAGTAACACACAGACGTTTAAAGTGTTTTCCGACGGAATATAATAAACTACATTAATATATTATTAGAAAAGAAATACCCCTATTAAATTTTTACGATATTACTTATTATAATGGTACTATTAAGTAATACTGCTTATGAACGGAAGTTATTCAAGATCCCATTACGCGATAGGTAATTACTTTAAATATTGAATACCAAACCTCTGTCAAATCTCTTCTACAGATAGCAGACGGTTTACTCACCGATCATGCAGAACTTTCGATAATTATCGAACCCATTGTTAGATAATGGAAGCAATTCCAATACAATTGCCCTTAAAGCTTGACTATACCAACTCCGGTTGGTTTAGTCATAGATTTATAGTTCTTCCCAAGTTTCTGTTATAACCGATAACTAACTGACGTGCTAGAAATTTGCCAAAATAGCAGTTTAATTTTTTAAATTGCTAATGATTTTATTGCTATTATTTGTTGTTATTTAAAAAATCACGACATGCTATTTCATCATACGTTGTACCAGCTCTATATTATATACTGCCCACTGCTGAGCACGGGCCACCACTACAACTAATAGGGTTTAAGCCTTAGTCCACCACGCTGGCCTAGTGTTGGTTAACATGCTATTTAAAATGATATAAATTCGTATCTGTCGACGAATAATCAAAGCCACAAATATAATTGTAGTTTTATGACTTTGATTGTCCATGTTTACGTTACATCGGTAACGCGGCAAATCTCATACCTACATGCGTATTTGGCAATCAATTTTAATAATTAAATGCCAAGGTTTAGACCAAAACATTGTACTTCAATGCAATAATGAGGATAATTTTATCATATCAAAGGCAGATTCTCTACGGCTCTACATCATCGTAAGATCCTAAGGCACGAAACTAGTAGAGCATACATTACGGTGATGTTTGGATGATTTTTTTTTCATCATCATCATCAGCCACACGACGTCCTCTCCTGAACAAAGGCCTTTAAGATATAATAAACCCCAAATATTTGACTACTGGTACTAACACTATTTAAGTACAAAGGGTCATCGGAGAAGGTTAATCTTGGCACGTACTGAAACATGCTTTCCATGAACTAGGGGGGTAAGCAGAAAATGCTACGTTATCTACGAATATTGAGCAAAAAGAAAGTTTGATTCCTGAAGTTGTGTCATCTATCTGGTGTTTCTATTTAATTTCATTTCTTGTCGGTGCAACATACTTGTTTTACATGTAATAGTAATGAACGTTACGTTTTTATAAACTACGTTTGATCTGATTTTATGTAACATTACCTATATTCCATGAAGCTTCATAACTTTGTAACAAGGTTAGTGCTATGTACGCAGCGTAAGAATTAAATCCAGAATCTCTTAGTCCATTCCTTCGTACATTCTGGACTCTGCACTCACTTTACCAAATATATGATCTAATATACGAATACATTTTAGCAAAGTTAATAATTAATGTAGCTCACCTAAATACGGTTTTGGTGACAACCGAGCCGACATTAACTGGACGGCTAATTTGAGGTCGATACATCATATGGCCACCTAATAATCTAATAGTGATGTGTACGCAAATGGTAGTTTGTGGGTGCTGTTTACTTAAGTACAGTTTATGCATCCTACTCTTGATTAATAATAATGATAATATTTTATATGCATTATCTTAACTTAGGTACATATTGTCATTATTGGAGCACTCCTTTAAAGCTTTAGAGCTGTGAGGTACTATGGTATTGTTCTATGAATTAGAATGGAAAACTTAAATAGAAATGTAAGAGAGAGAAAGAAAGCTAAATACATACCTACCTTATTATATGTATTGCATATATACGTTATGTTTTTGAAAATGCGGAATTAGAAATACAGTCTTAATTAAAAGAATAGTGAACTCTAACTGTATCGTACTAAATTATTGATTATTCGAATTATTTTTCTGATTAATTTAACATGAAATCTATCATAGACATAAAGTCAACTTAGTCACAATACCCCATTGATGTATTAAGGGTTTTTAATACATCAATGCAATACCCTATAAATTTAAATACATGTCACGACATGTCCCTTCGATTATAATGATGCGCTAGATCTTTCAGACTAGAAAGAAAGAAAAATAATATTCCATTTGTCGCGAATAGACATGCAATAGGCACCTACAAACATTCCGAAGAGAAAAAGAATATTACAGGACTAGGCTAAACCTAAATAACAGTATTCTAGGTATACAGGGTCATTTTGACAATGGGCGGCCTGATCGCTACAAGCGATCTCTTCCAGGCAACCTTTGTATGGAAAGAAACTATAATCATACTTAGACAGCGGAGTACATCAAGAGGAAAAAAATGATGAACATAGATCTCCGCTAAAGATTTCCAAACCAATTTGTCAGAAACGGCATGTATCCAGCGGATTCCTACAACCTTTACGAGGTAAAGCATTACTAATTGGAAATAGGTGAGCGGCTTATATCACGTAGCAAATTAATTAGAGCCTTTACTGGAGCCCCGCTTTGCCAACACTCTTATTTCAACGGCTTAAGTTCGATAAAGGGCTATGATTTACGGCACATGCCAACACATGCACTCAGTCTACGTGCCGATATATGAAACAGAGTTTATTACCGCACATAAACTACGAGGAAGAGTGTTCGCAGAGATAAAACTTTGCCCTGGATCCCTAGCTCGGATTTTTTAAATGAAAATTGGTGTGTTGTATGCGTGCTTAATAAAATTATTTTTCACTTCATTAAACACGTTATTGCGTGAACACGAACAATGATTTGATTTCGCACGTAATCGCCAGTTCCGCTTGGATGGTTCAATCAAGATTTCGTTGTCATTGATTGAAATTGCTTGAGCGATACGTAGTTAGAGACGAGACAGATAATATCATTACAATAAAACGACGTTTGAAAATCTATGTAAAAAATGATTACGGATTTTATTTGTGTCAAATTTCGGCGATGTATGCTAGCTTCTTTATAAATGGGTAGTAATAAATTTACCTTCTGGATTTATATACACACACACATACTCACGCATTCATCCCCGAAGGGGTGGTAGAAGCGCAACTAGTGCAACCACTTTACGCCATGCGTATTCCGCCCTATGATGTGATAGGTGGCAAGCCTATCGCCATATCGGGCACAAACTGAATTTAAAAAGTTCACAATATGATCATTTACGTATTTTTTTACATTTATGACAGGTATATTATAAATAACGACGGTAAAACCTTCCGTTTTTACTGCACAGTTTCTTTAATATACTGATTTAGATTAAACTTAAAGTGTGTCAGCGTCCACAAAGTATAATGAAGTGGACTGAAATCCTGACTTCAAGAAGTCCTTTTCTCTCCAACGTTGGGAAATTTTAACTCATTGACTAACGCATTAAAATTTCGGCAGCTTAGGCAGTTTTTGTTGAAAGCTCTGTATACAAAGATTTTATCCGCAGAGATATTAAATTTTACTTTATATTCCGTTGACAGGAGTCGACATAAATCCTCGGAGGGATCTTACATAATAGAGCATTCGTTAATACGTGTCAGTTATAAATTACACACTTTTCTTTTTCTCGGTATCGCGTATTTTCTTTTTTTTGTATCTTTTCAGTATCTGCTGTCTACATTAGAGATTTTCCCAGTTGGCAATTAACCTGACTACATTTTTCGTAAAGTATTTTTCTTCTTTTGTTTTTGTTTTGTACGTTATTGTAATATATATACTCCCGTGTAGATACTACCACTGCAAAATAGTATTAAAGGTCAGCTGTCAACTGGTTGCTCGTCAAAATGGGCTATGCGAGCTGAGTTGCTTCATCTCTCTATTCTTTTAAATCTGTCATAATGAGATTTAAGCTGTGTTTCCGCTGGTCGTGGCAGACAGCAGACGGCAACGGCAGACGGCAGATTGTATGTGCCGCGACGGCAGACGGCACTATGCAGTATTAAATTGTATGAGACCGATTCCGCACACGACAGCAAATGACGCGCGGCAGGTGACGTCCTACCAGCGATATATTCACAATTTTATAGATGAAGATAATTAGTACGTACAACTAGAAATACAATTTGAAACTACCAAAATGTATAATATGAATGCTGTCGAATAGTCGGTAAGTAACACAAACACACACACACACGCACGCTATTATCCCGGAAGGGGCAGGCAGAGGCGCATGTAGTGCACCTATTTTAGCCGTGCGTATTCCGTCCTATGATGTGATACGGGGCGAGCCTGTATACTGAATAGGAAAACCGAATATAACGTAGCCCGGGGATCAAACCCGAGACCTCAGCATTGCAGTCCTACCATAATACAATTACACTACCGAAGCAGTCATTCAGGCAGTAGGACACAGGTAAGTAACATGATTAGTAATTAATTAGCGCCGCAAATTCAACCTAATACGTGAGACCACAATCAACAGGGCTTATTGATTGTGGTCGACAACCGCGGGACGTGACATGGTACGGTAAATAACGCTATGCAAAATTATGTGCCATTTGAATTGTGGGAGTGACGTCACGGACGTATAACTAGCAGAAGTAGTGTCATATATTTTCACCATTTAAAATTAAACGAATAAGCTTTTTACATTCATTTATTCCATAAACTGTTACATTGAGTGCAATAACCGTGCTATACCGTTATACAGTGAATTAGTGGAGTGTAAAATCATAAAAAGAACATAAAACTAAAACTAACGAACTTATAAACTAAAAACAAAAAAAAAGTGCACCAACTACCCTAACTTATAGCGATATTTCATAAGAGTAATACACGTATCACATATGTGTACAAAGAAACTTTAAATTTTAAATATACCCAACGTGTGTGTCCAGCCTAACCACAGTGCTTCGTCTCATGGTGTCGTACACTATCAATTTGACCCTATACTAGCTATAATTACATACTATAGTACAGCGCCATCTATTCGGACCTCTAGAAAACAATTAGCGAGATCTGTTGTAATCAATAATACAGAATGGCTGCTAAATGCAATGCGTGCGGTAAGTACGTATCGGCGGCAGATGCCGCTGGGTGCTGTACCTGCAAAAAGATCCATCATCGTGGCTGCGTTAATTTATCCCGTAGTACACCTGTCAGTAGCTCATGGCAATGCCCTGACTGCAAAACCTCCACCAAAGGCACTACGCCTCTACATGGAGCGGTAGTTCAAGGAGAGGAGCGGAATCGGGATCAAAATGTCAGCGCCATACCGAGATCGGATTCAGTGCTCACTGAATTGCATGCTTTTCGGGATGAGATGCGTGAGACTAGGGAGGAGTTTCGCGCAGCCCGCCTGGAAATGCAGGAGCTACGTGAGAAACTTGGAGCATGCGAGCAGCGCCTGACATGCCTCGAAGGCAGGGTATCAGTGCTGGAGAAGCAGGTTGGTGCGGAGGGGGCGACAGGGACGGGGATTGATTTGGTGCACAAGCTGGAGAATACAGTGCAGCAACTGCAGTCGGACCTCAATCAACGAGACCAGGAGCTGCTACGTAACGACGTGGAGATCACCGGTATTCCTGAGGAAGCCGGCGAGAACGCGACCCACCTGGTGCTAGCAGTCGCCAATAAACTCGGCCTCGCACTGGACGAGCGAGAACTGGTCAGCTGCGTCCGCGCGGGAGCGCCACGGGTGTTAGCCCAGCAGGGTTCGGATTCGCGTACAAATCGGCCGCGACCTATCGTGGTACGCCTTGCCCGTCGAGCAACACGGGACTCAATCTTAAGAGCCGCGCGCGTGCGTCGCCGACTCAACACCGAGGGTCTGGGACTACACGGCGACTCCATCAATACATTTTACATCAACGAGCGGTTGACGCGCGCTAACCGTGACCTTTTTAACCGTGCACGTACTGCCCGTCGAGAGAATGGCTGGCGTTACGTGTGGACTCGCGATGGTAAGGTGTTGGCACGTAAAGAAGTATCGTCTCCAATTTTCAGAATTCGGTCTGAAGCAGATTTGAGCCGTGTTTTTGCTTTTGCTCAGATTAGCAGGCAAGATTAAATTACCACCTAACATTTTAAATCTGTTTAACGCATTATTTGGAACTAGTTTACCTATTGTTGTTTTTAGTATTTCTTTCGTTTCAATTTTTTTGTGGCAATGCAAGTGTATCGTTCCGGACGACATGGTGAAGTTAAGATATTCTGTATATTATAATTGTATGTGTGTATTGTATATTGTGTGTATTTTATTTTGGCAAAATTATTTATGTATTTATGACCTAAAAAAATTATTGTGTATCTGTTTCTTAACAACACGGTATTTAATATACTATAATTGCATGTATGGGATGTACACACAATATTATATTAAAATTCAATCGTGTTAATAGACTCAAAATTGGTCTCTTAAACGTAGGATCTCTAGGTACACGACATGACGAATTCTTGGCGGCTATGGCAACGCACGACGTCGACATAATGGCGATTAATGAGACATGGCTCCGCGAGGGGGAGGAGGGCCGGGCGCCCGCCGTACCCGGGTACCGACTGCGCCACGTCCCACGGCCCGCTAGCGTGCGCGCGCGCGGTGGCGGGGTCGGTTTTTACATTCGCCGCGGTATTGCGGTGCGCGAGCTGCCTCACCCGCCAACGGCTCACATTGAACAGATGTGGCTGCGCCTTACCGTCAATGGAAAAATTTTAGCTATTGGTACGGCTTACAGACCACCTTGGATGGATATCGATAACTTTATAGACGGCCTGTCAGAGACCATGGATACCATCAGGTGGTGTCATAACACAGTACTGTTGGGTGATTTTAACATTAATTTGCTGAAAAAGCAAGACTCGGGTACTGCGAAAATCAACAACTTTTTTAATTGCCATAGATTGAGCCAACGCGTCGCTAAACCAACTCATTTCACCGCACATAGCGAGACGCTGATAGATTTACTATGTACAGACATAATAGATTGTAAGGTAAATATTTATCACATACATGACTTGAGTAGTCACGCTTTCATCACTTGTCAGCTCAACACACACAAGACGAAACGAAATTCACAATTAATTAAAAGTAGGGCTCTGTACGATATTGACTTGGCTAATTTTGACTCAGATCTGGAAAGTATAAACTGGGATAATATTATAACATGTAACAATTTAGATAACAAGGTTCTTTTGTTAAACTCGGTAATACTTAAAACTATTGATAAGTACGCGCCGCTAAAAAATAGATGTGTGAGAGATAACCCGTATCCCTGGATTACATATAATATTAGAGAGTTAATGAAACGCAGGAACGAGGCATACTTGCGAGCTAAGCGTAGTGGTCAGGATGGGCACAAACATTTTTATAAAGAACTAAAACGAGAGGTTGAAGATGCTTTAGTTAGGGAAAAATGTGCCTATTTTAATCATTACGTTAACCATAACTTCACGAACCCTCGTACACTGTGGACACACATAAAGAAAAACGTACGCTTAAAAGAGAGGCCCGAGTTACCCTTGCATATTTTCAATAATCCTGATGTAATTAATAACCATTTTCTCTCTGTCCCAGGTAATGATAAGATCACTCTATCTCAATTAACTTTTTTTGAGTACCACACCTACAGTAATTCCGTCTTTACTATCAGTACAGTAAACGAAATGGAAGTGCTTAAAACTATCAAAACTCTCTCATCAAAAGCTGTTGGAGTGGATGGCATATCTCTGGACATGTTGAAACTCACTTTACACAAAACACTTCCAATAATTACTTCAATTATTAACAATTCTTTTGAAACTAACTGCTATCCGGAGTTATGGCAGCAAGCAGTGGTTAGGCCTATCCCTAAAACGTCATTGCCAAGAGATTTACAAGACTTGCGCCCAATAAGTATTTTGCCTTGTATATCTAAGATTATTGAAAAAATCGTCGCAAATCAATTGCGAAAGTACTTACAAGACAACAATATCTTGCCAAAGTTTCAATCGGGATTTCGAAAGGGACATAGCACTACCACTGCTCTTGCCAACGTCATAGATGATATTTTGACGGGTATCAATGATGGTTACGCGTCGGTGCTGGTTCTACTAGACTTCTCCAGAGCTTTTGATTGCATCAATATACCATTATTACTGTCCAAGCTTCATTATTACGGTTTCGATAGTTCGGCTATTAGGTGGTTTGCTAGCTACTTTAGAAATCGTATTCAACACGTGGAACTTTTGAATACAACAGGTGAAGCAATAAGCTCCCAACCCAAAAAGGTCTCTCGCGGAGTACCTCAGGGATCCATTCTTGGACCCTTACTTTTCATCATTTATAGCTCAGATGTCACTTTGCATATTCAGAAATGCAGATATCATATTTACGCGGACGATATCCAAGTTTACAAAACTTGTCACCAGAATGATATCTTATCTGCTGTGTCTGATTTGAACGATGATCTGGACCGTATAGCTAATTGGGCAGAAACTAATTCATTGGTGCTAAATGGTAACAAATCAAAGTTCATTATACTTGGATCAAAGAAACAGATCCTTAAAATTGCCTGCAAAGGAGTTCACTTGAATATTAAAGGAGTTCCATTGGAGAGGGTTCATGAAGTGCGGAACTTGGGTCTGATTATGGATGAGGAACTTCGCTTTGAGTCACACATAACAAACGTCGTAAGGAATTGTTTTTATCGGCTTAAAGTTTTGTATCAAATTAGAGATGTCCTTAGTACTCCTATGCGCATTAAGTTAACCGACTCGCTCATCCTGTCCAAGTTCAATTACATGGACACAGTGTATGCACCACGTCTCCTGGTTCGCACGAAAAACCTCATACAACGAGTGCAAAACGCATGCGCCAGGTTTTGTTTCAAAATACCTCCACGCACACATGTAACCCCATATTTAAACAAAGCCGATATGCTTAAAATGAAGGCACGCCAGGATCTTCATATGGCGTGCCTTCTGTTCAATTTAATAAAATACCGTACTCCTTCATATCTCGCCGACAAGCTGCAGTGGCTGCAGGACGTGACCGCGCACCACACCCGCGCAGCCAGTTGGGCGCTGGTGGTGCCGCGTGCTCGTACTAACGCATTCCGGGGTAGCTTTAAATTCGCCGCATCTCGATGCTGGAATGACTTGCCACCGCCCCTCCGTAGTCTGCAAACATTAAACAACTTTAAATATAAATATAAAAAAATATTACTTAAGATACAAAAAGATTCTGAGTAATGTTGTTTATTTATCTGCTTACCCCTTCGTTAGTAGACTCATGGCGCAGCGGTGTCGTGTTGGCATGAATAAGTCTACCCTCGCATATAAAAGGCAATAAAATCCCATGGCTCTAAATTTTGTTTCATTATCATAAATTACTTTGCACTAATTCACTTCACAATTTATTATCGCATTATAATACAATTTATTTAATTCAATTTATAATTTCACACTATGCGTTTTAATTTCAATTTGTTAATAATTATTGTTGCAACACGTCTGTGCGCGCTCTCAACGCGTCGGGCCCATGGAAGACCAGCGCCGTGTCTCGCTCGCGGCTTGTGCTGAATGGGTCCCGTTTCGCACTCACACCATGACGTTCGTGACGATACACTAGTACTGCGTTTCTTTGTTTTTCTTTAGTTGTAAATGTTTTTTTTTTTAATGTACTGGCTGTTTGTCTAGATTTTATTTTTAATGTTACTTTTTTATTTAATTTTTTGTTTATTTAATTTGTTTGTTTGTGTCATGGTGTTGTGCGAATAAATGTTTTGTATTTGTATTTGTATAATTGTATTATTTTGACCGTTATGTGCTATACCTACAACTGCTATTTTAACTGGGGTTAATAAAGCACGATAATTTGTTGTCATGGATGGTTGCACCTCTGCCTACCTCTTCAGGGATAAAAAGCGTGAAAAGTGTGTGCTAAATAATGCTACGCAATATCGTGAGTGATTTGAAATTTGTTGTCTCTCTCGTTTGAGCTATATAACTGCAATTTTAATGCAAGAGTGCAACGTATAGAAACATAATGTATGCAGACGCATACTCGCGCCTTCTATCCCCGAAGGGGTAGGCAGAGGCGCAACTAGTGCACCCACTTTTCGCTGTGCGTATTCTCCGAGCTGTGGCCTTACTCTTGACACTCGATTCCGTTTGAAATTTAGGATTGGGGTCGAAAACTTGATAATTCGTACCCTTGAATGCTACACTAGCGCACGATTTATCTCGAGTAAATATATAAATCGAGTATTTACATTCGCAAGAACATTTTGGCACTCTTGACGCGATTTTGACATTAGCGATCGAGTGAGAAATCGGGTTTGAAATCGGATTAACACAGTTTTAAAAAGTTAACTTTTTGGTATTCGAGTGAGTTATTATGCCTTTGTAAACTAAAAATAATGACACGACGGGCCTTATTTAATGATGGTTTTGAAAAATATCATCAATATAGCTACAATTCAGTGGCCAAATTGAAAAAGAAATATGTAAAATATCGATAATGACCAATGTTGTATTCAAAAACAATAATTATTGCTTAAGTAAATAAAAACTTTTAGATTTTTTTTATATGGCACTATATTGTGTATGTAAACATATTTCATGGGCACAGTCATACAATTACTAAGAATAATTTTAGGTTTTAGTGGCACTCTCCTTTTATCAGTGCTATTCTTATGACTACAATGTCTCAACAATGGGTATCACGATTTATAAAAAAAGTTACAAAAGCTCTTTATGCAAAAACAATAGTGAATAAATGGTTCAAGTGTCCACAACGCCGATATTTCACTGTAGAGTGCGCCGCGCGACGGTTTACACCGCACCAGTATCACGCATTTGAAACTTAAATAAACACCACACTCAATAATATAAATATAATATGAGAAACGAGAAATTAAAATATATTTGAACGATAGCGTTGTATTTCTTGATTGCGTAGCATTCTTTAACCTTGACATGGCATTTCTTTTTCCGTAATAAATAGTTGAGACAAAGACACCACACTTATACTGCCGTAGTGTAACACTCTTTTCATATTTTGCTTAAAAAATACAGTTTCAATTTTATGAGTTCACTGAATATGTTTGTTATAACTTAAATTATTGGCCAGGGTTTCTACTGGCATAATCAAAATTACACGTGTGAAATTATTTAATGTATTTTTAGTAGAATTCGTGTCGAGGCCGATATAGCTCGGGTTTTTGGATGCACTCACGTTGGTCAGAAAGACAAACCCTAGATTTCTGATTCACGTATTATTTATTTATTTATTTATTTAAAACTTTATATACAGTAAATGTATACAGGTGGACTTAATGCCTGAGGCATTCTCTAACAGTCAACCTTTGGGTGATGGAGAGATGAAACAAAGTGGGTGTATATAAAACATAAATAAGACAAAACATATATTAGACATACATAAATACATAATATACATACTAAAATACATACATACCTACATAAGTAAATAAATACAAATATAATAATTCTGTAAAATCCTACTAATATTATAAAGGCGAAAGTTTGTAAGAATGTCTGGATGTTTGGATGTTTGGATGTATGGATGTAAGGATGTTTGTTCCTCTTTCACGCAAAAACTACTGAACGGATTTCGATGAAATTTGGCACACGGGTAGATCATGTCCTGGATTAACACATAGGCTACTTTTTATCCCGGGAAAATATAAACCGGGACTTTTATCCCGGAAAAACTTTTTAATGCGGGCGGAGCCGCGGGCAAAAGCTAGTATATGATATTAAAACAAAACTGAACTAGGAAAGTTGTGAATTTGCTACACTATTGGCGAAAAGCATCCGAACTTTTAATTTGAAAGTGAACCTGTTTGTCGAAGCCCTGATTTCTGAGGGGAGCGTATTCCAAAGTAGAATAGATTGGACAGTGAAGGAGGAGTGGATGAAGTCTGAATTGTGAGAAGGACATTGGAGAAGAAGGTTACCGGCAGAGCGCAGGGTTCTCTCGTGTTTAGAACCCAGATATTGAAATTTAGAAATTAAATAAGAAGGAGGAGTAGGGGAAGTGATAAAGGAAAAAAGTGTGGTCAGCGCGCGCATGCTGCGGCGCTGACGAATGGGTAACCATTTAAGCTGGGAGCGGCAAGAGGAGACATGGTCATACTTGCGGAGATTAAAAATGAATCGAATGCAGTTATTTAAAAGACGGTCAAGTTTATTGAGTAAATCTGTATTATTATTTTTCTTTTTATTATATTGTGATTTATTGTTAGTTATAGTCAAATTGTTAGTCGTAATCCGAGTGCATTGTTCCGAACTGTATACAAACATAATATTATCATGTATGTATATTATAGTGATTAATATATTATATACGATTTCATTAAATTGTAGTGTCCAAAATATTAATTTATACTATATTACTGTAATATTTTCAATGTACATATTATATGAGTATCTATATACATATTTTTATTATTATTTGCCATTAATTATAATTTATATACATTCAATATCAACAAGAAACTTAACTTTAACTTTTTTACATTTACAAACTCGTTGAAACCCCGTGTTGCAATTTCCAAGGTTTACGTACGTTAAACTTTCTTACATCTGCGTTGTGCACGAGGTTTAATCTCAGTTAACAATTGAAATTTTATTGCATAGGTCTTTTACTTAAATACTGAATATAAAAATATAAGCCGCGGCCAGTAATAGCTTAGCTATGCCCCCTGGCATTGCTTTTGGCCGTTGTTAATAACTTACTAACTAAATGTTAAAGTTTGATATCTTAACTAGACAGTAAATTTACACTGTTACGGCTGTTACAATATAAATTCTCATATATCTTAGTTTTTAGAAACACAGATAAAAAAGTAAGCATTTTAACTGTTTGTTATCTATTAAGTATGTATGTAAGTTATTGAGACCGACACCGTCCATGGGCGCCGGGGCTGCTTGCCATCACGCGGAACGCTTGCTCTTTACCCTACGTAAGCAATAAAAAATATCACCATTAATTATAACATAGTCTTTAATAGCAAGTAAGTCTTAATTATATTTGTATGGTTCAGTAATTTTTATAATCATTATAAGGACCTGTTTTTACTGAGTTTAATGTGTCTTAAACTGATTTTTTTGGAGGCTTAGACTGTCATTTCAATATATCTCACGCGTCAGCCGCAAAATCTCGATGTTAGGAATTACAATCCACGGTTAAGAAGGATATTCTATGGTAATTTCAACCTCACTGGTATTCGATTTCATTCATAATTATATTAATGAATAAGATTTTTAACTAATGAGTGGGTTTTCTATGATGTGTTTAAACGAACAAACAAAAATATTTCCCCTTCCAATTTCAGTGCCTTAGTCCTCAAATCTCCCATATTTTTTTGCAAATCTTACTATGTGTAAATGTTTGGATGTTTGTTAGAGTAAACGCAAAAATCACTAAACGGATTTGGATGAACTTTGGCACACGGCTAGATAATATCCTGGATTAACACATAGGGTACTTTTTATTCCGGTAATTTGCTCCATTGGGAAATAATTGATATTTTTAATCTGATTTTTATACGTAGATGGCGTTGGCGTCGTACTGTGTTTTTCACGCGGGCGAAGCCGCGAGCAACACTTAATAGTTAATATTTAGACACAGAAAGTCTACGGTTTTATTATATTTTCATAGATGTAGACGATGGCGTAGTTGTATTACGTTACGATTGCAGTGCTGAGGTTTCCGGTTCGATTCTCGGGTCGAGTAAAGTAATATTTGGGGTTTTCTGCTTAGTAGTGCGAAGTCTGGAATTTGTGATGGATGGCGATAGACTCGCCTCCTATCACATCATGGGTCGGAATACATAAATGGCGAAAAGTGTGTGCTCTAGTTGTGCCTCTGTCTACGCCCTCGGACGTAGAGGTATAATTAATTTCACTGTATAATTTTCCCCTGCCATAACCATAACGTGTTATGTTTAGAAACTAAAGCCACATCGTAAATTAGGCGACCTCAATTAAGGAATATTCTCAGCTCGCATTTACTATTGAGATAATCACGTGATAATCTTCATATTCCGTTACTATTATGCTGTTGGTTTAATCTATTTAAATTGGAAATTTTGATTTGTAATCTATCATCATTTAGAGGCATGCTTCGATTATAAGAAAACTAAGAATAATCTAGTATTGTTAACGATAGGTATTGTTGTCACT
Organism: Lapara coniferarum; assembly: GCA_949316025.1. NCBI lineage: Eukaryota > Metazoa > Arthropoda > Insecta > Lepidoptera > Sphingidae > Lapara > Lapara coniferarum. The sequence goes on from OX438919.1 coordinate 30,213,760, forward strand.
TGTTTGTCTACATTACAAAATGGTGAATGAGCCATTTCCGCAAAAAGACCTATGAAACATATCCTAGCATACCAGCCTTTTATTATATACCTACTGGCCACTGCTTAGCGCGGGCCTCCTTTACGACTGACAGGGATCAGGCTTTAGTCCACCACCCTGGCCTAGCGCGGATTGGCAGAATTCACAAACCCTAGAAATTCTTATAGATAGCTTATTAGGTATGCCGGTTTCCTCAGGATGTTATCTTTCACTGTTAAAGCGAGCGATAATTCACAAAGAATATACATATCATTTTTTAGAAAAGTCAGAGATGGGCGCACTTGGGTTTTGAATTTTCGGACATTCGTCTCGGCAGTCCGTTCCACTCCCAACTAGGCTAACGCCGCTACTAGGCTATCGCCGCTGTATGACACATGGAAACCTTCTTTTTGTGATCCTTATGGTCAGGCTTACAGGATGCTTAAACATATTACTTCCTCTTTATTCTAAATCTTATTCATAGCGGGAACGTTCGATAATTCATAAAATACATTGAAAAAATCGACAGAATAGGTATTATTCATCGTCTCGTGTTCAAAATATAATGATTCAGGACTATTAAGTCTGTTCTATAAAACGTTGAATCCTAAACCAAGATCTATTAAAATGGGACCATTTCGAGACCCTAATTTACAAAATCAAGAAATAATCAAAAAGATAGGCTCACAATTTTCAGAAAAATCAATGTACATACATAAAACAAATACAAACCTACGAATTAAGAACCTCCTCCTTTTTGAGAAGTCTGTTAAAAACATAATATCGTTAACATAAATGTTAAATAAACGCATGTTTTGTTATTCAAGATACCAGAATCCTAAAAACATACCAAATAATGTAAACCCAATTAACTAACACCTAAACGTGTTTAACGATGTAACGTTTTGCTAAGGTCACGCCAGATGGCGTTCTAGAAGCAACTTTACGCAGTCCTAACTAATGATGTGGATGCGGTGACCTGTCCGACAGAACGCGGTTAAGCGCCGCCGACTCGCAATTTTCTACACCCGACTTGAGGCAATAAGCAAAGCGAAATAAAATAATGTTGATAACTTTTTAGCTCGTAATTAAATCTGAGACTAGTTGGTCTCAAATTGAACAGGGAAGTGGCGGAAGTGTTTTGTAGTTGCCAGTTTTGTATTTTTATGTTGAAATTCTATTATAAGACTACTATATTAGACCGTAAGTTTTTGTAATAAATAATTTTGCTTTAATAAAATATAATATCGAGATCTTCTGATCAGTATTAGTCTGGAGTGTAGAATTTGTGCCCAATAGGTTGAAAGGCTTACTCTCTATTACATCATGGGATAAAACATAACTACATGGCGAAAAGTGGAAAACCTTGTTGCACCTCTGCCTACCCCTTCGAGGATTAAAGCGTGATGTGTGTATGTATGTATTTAAAATGGTTATATGAAACTATATTCTATCAATTCCAAGTCTGTTTTTTCAGTGATTTGTGAACCGCATTAAATCTGTCAATACGTTTTATTTAACCATTGTCCCAAGATATAAAAAAGTCTTCAAAACTCAATAAACCCTAAAACCGTTTAGTCGTATAAGATACCCACAGGTCCTTATTGATAATACCGAGTCGTATTCAAACTAAACTGTATACTGTATACCACGCCCGTGTGCTCAACGCCGCAAGTAAGCCTCAAGATACTCGTTAAATTAACTTATCCATACGAGCTTGGTGTTTACTTTTGCGGAAAATTAACAGTCAGGATATTTTTTTTTAATTTGATGAACAGACTGGCAAAATGAGCCCTACTATTTTGTGTTATCTAAAACATATTGAAGAAAAAAACCGTTTTTTGGAATGATACACGCTTTGCTGAAGTTGTCAAAGAAATTGTCAGTTGTATGATTATGTTTCTTACCAACATGTTGACGTCTACACCGCACTTTGAACGGTCCGATTGCTTGATTAATTTTAAATTAAACCACCTTTGACACTGGATACAATGAAAATCAAACCTAAAGCCAACGGGGTAAAATATACATCCCATTTACGTCACACTCTATACAAGCAGGTAACAGGCTACTTGAACAGAAAACCAGAATTGAAAATTAATAATTCATGAAACTGTCAGCTGAGTAATAAGTTTATCATAATTATTTGTTTCTAAATGTCATAAATACATTAATAACTTTTAAGTGGTACGATAACTTCCAAAAGTGGAATCCACAATATCTACTGGTTCCATTTATAAGCTTTTGTTTCCTTGTCGTTGTCTTTCAATTCGAGATATAAACTTAATTGTGGTAAATGTGATAGTAAAGTTAATTAAAAATCTACCTTTTGAATAGACAATTATAATAATCAGTCATTATGTATTATGAAAATGACGCATATAGTCAGATTGAAAATGATACTTCACTCGATCGCTTTGGGTAATCATAATGGAATGCCTGACCAAATGGAACATTCAATTTTCCATTTATCTGGAGGCACTTTGCGTATTCACACTTCAGTAACTAGTATGACCTGAATTGCTGTCAGTTTGCGTGGCTTTAAAAAGCGCAATAGTATAAGCACTGAGTATCGCGCTATGTAAAATCTGTAATGAGCGCGTACGTAATCTCGTATTCAATCATCAATTTTCTCTTACATACTCATGTCAAACGATAGTGTCGAGTACTTGTACTTAGTTGGAATTAACTAAGTTCAATGAACTATTTTTCCTTTGGCAATAAGTCCATCTTTATCTTATGTTATACATCTAAAGTGTATAAATAAATTATAAAAGCTATGTTGAAATATATGGCAACAACTAAGACAAAGAAGACATAACGTAGTCTTACATGTAATTAATTACTTTATACCTAATATACATACATATATATACACTGACGCCTTTTATCCCTAAAGGGGTAGGCAGAGGCACAACTAGTGCACGCACTTTTCGCCATGCATATTCCGTCCCATGATGTGATAGGGGCTCGGCCCTCGCCACATCGGGCACATATTCTAGACTCCGGGCTGATACAGAGTAAAAAAACCCAATATTACTTTGCCCGTCCAGGGAATTCGAACCCGAGACCTTGACATTGCAGCCGTATTACAACTACGCAACCAAGGCAGTTATACCTAATATACATGGAGTTATATAATGGAGATAATATAATGTTATCCACAGCGTTGCATTAACGGAAGGGGAGCGAGATACGTATCAAATAGCGGAACCTCGCCCCCCTCCGCCCCATTATACGAAACCACAAGAGAAGCTGTAAAACATTAAATGTAAACATTGTATAATCATTGGAATAAAAAAAAATATACATATACATACATACATATACACTCACGCCTGTTATCCCCGAAGGTGTAGGCAGAGGCGCAACTAGTGCACCCACTTTTCGCCGACATTCCGTCCCATGATGTGATAGGGGGCGAGCCTATCGCCATATCGGGCACGAATTCCAGACTCCGGACTGATACTGAATATAAAAACTCAATATCACTTTGCCCGACCCGGGGATCGAACCCGAGACCTCAGCTTTGCAGTCGTACTGTAATACAACTACGCCACCGAGGCAGTCAGGCCAAAAAAAAATATATACATGGAGTAATCTGCTCATTTACATGTGATGTGGGCCTGTTGTAACTCTGGCACCTGATAGCGAACAAAGCGTATTGCACGTCCCTCGCAGATCGGGATTCCAAATAAAGCATTTTGTGAGCGTTGAGATAAATAAGGATAACTTGTTAATTTTTTTTCTTTGTATAAAGTTATTTGTGTTTAATTGATAGCTGTCTGACATGATTTTTGTATTTGATCAAGCTTCTTAATTTTCTTAAGGAAAGTTATATATGATTCTTTCTTTACAATATATTGCCTAGAAGGTACCTCATTGCCAAATTAAAATGTATAACTTAAAAAAGGTGCAGTAGATTATATTTCCAAAGTTTCTCTTTTTGGAAAACAGTTACTTAATAGATTGTTATGTGTCTAGTCGAGTATAATATGATGTAGGCAATATTATTTAAAATGCTATGCGCATATCAAAAAATAGAAAAGATTTTTAACATGAACTAGTCACTTAAGTAGCAGACATTCGTGGTATTCACATTTTAAATCTAAAATCTAAAGCAGATCCAAGAGTTTAAATAGAATCGTAGCCAGATGCTGGTATACTGAATTAGATAAACGTTTGGCGTAGATAAAATAAGAGCTTTTTATGATACAAACAGATGGTGTTGAAGAATTAGATTAGAAGAAAATTTATTTATCAATAGAACTATTTTGTGGGGTTGATACACGCACATTGTACATAGATCTATAAGTGACTGTTTTCCATGGCTTCATATTAATAAACTAGTGTTTGGAAAGTCTTAGAAAGTTGCGCAATTTTCAGTGATAAAAAATATCCTATAAATTCACTCAGGACTTGTATATGCGTGCGCAATTTTATAAGTCGCGAGCCAGTTTTTATTTTTTTATTTTAGTATTGTTTTTTCCATAGAATTCACAATCTTTATCAATGGTAGTGTAGTATCGTATACCAAACTAGATAGTTGAATCCATCGACCATACCTGGTCAGTGGTTGAATCCAAATTATTAGTTGTTATTTGTCCGCCTGGGTGGGTACCACCGCAATATCTATTTGTACCGCCAAGCAGCAGTGTGCATGCACTGTTACGTTTGGCGAACGGCATGCTCGTCTCGTCATTAAATGCAATAAAAAAAAACCTATATCATTATAAAATATTCACCTGAAACACTTCTTACCTGAAAACATTTATTAAAAAGACATTATTTCCGACCGTCAAACTCATCATTGTAAACCTAATGAGATTTGAGTTACAAAACATTTTTAAAAAGAGCAATCTAAATTTTTTTATTCCCCAGATGATTTGAGAAACGTCTCACACATTTTCTCTTTAGCGAAATTTTTAATGAATCCTTGAATATTTACAAAAAATATTTTATTCAGATGTTACATTCCTTTAAAACATTCTTTATTTTTACTTGGAGGTACAATTATGTCGCTTCTTACAAACGTAACTGTTTTACAAACCTATACAAATAAGAAAAAATATGGCATGGAGTTATTGTAAAAGTAATTTTACGACAAAATTTTATAGATCAATTGTTTTATTACTTTCTGTGCCCGAGTTTAAGTCGTGATGCTTAATCACTCTCAATGTTCAACAGAAAGAAAATTATTTATAGAGAGGATATGAGTCTTAAATTATACCAATATAATAGAGAAGCCAAGTTTATAAGTTTCGATAAAAGGGTAATCTCTCGATTTGTCCCCCCGACGTTTCGTTGACTTTGCACATGGTCATGGTCAGATCCGTGACCACAAAATCATAAATAGTTCATTAAGTACTGGTGTTATTCTACTGGTGATGGGACAGTCATATGCAAGAATTCGTCTGGGTTGGTACCACCGCAATATCTGTTTATACCGCCAAGCAGCAGTGTGCATGCACTGCTGTGTTTCAGTTTGAAGGACATTGTAGCCAGTGTAACTACAGAACATTATGAGACTTAACAGCTTATGTCTCAGGATGACGAGCGCAGTAGATTGCCAGTTGCCACACAGTACCTACTTTGTAACTTAAGGTGCTGGATGATGTTTCAACTGTTTATGGATGGTCGTATCTCTTACCATCAGGCGAACGGCATGCTCGTCTCGTCATTTGATGCCATAAAAAAAAGTACTTAGTTTTATTTCAATATCGAACATTCGCGTAAACATAAGAAATCATTAGGTATGTTAAAATTATGTAAAAAATATAAAAAAATAGTACGGAATGAAAAACTAGCTGGAACTACATATTCTTTAGGGAGTGATTTTCGAAAATTGCAAAAGTAGTTACCTCATTAATATTTACTTTCAACTCGACTCTCAAGAAACTTGCGGTTCATTGACTTTCTTGTTACCGTATTTAATTTAGTATTAGCATAATTTGCACAGAACATTCGATGACCTGAGTTAAGGCACCTTTAGGACCAAAAGTTTGTAATTTAATCCGACACGAAAGAAAATAATTCATTTACACAAGCAAAGTCCTTGCTTTAAGACCCTTAATTTTGTCAACTTAATCATATTAAACTTCAACATTTTTTGAATCTCAGGAATAATGTGGCTTTTGGAACTGCTTTAAAAATAACTGAATATTCTCTCCTGGTCGGTAAACACAACTACGAAAGATAAAGTGCTTTTATGAAACGTGAAAGTTTTAAAAGTTTGGGTTTATTTAGGATGTTCGATCTTCCTCGTATTTCATAGTGTAATAACGCAGATTCTACTGTTAACGAACATCCATTGTTAGATTGAAAACTACGGAACCAACAATATGTTTCGTCGACATTATAGATTATCTAGTTCACCTGATAGTATACTATAGACCATGACAGCCAGTACCAGATTAAGACAACCTAAGCAATTCACGACTATGGGGCCCCCCTACCATAAGTAAACTAACATCAGTCTTTAATCGCGCGGATTTTCAAACAGCTTTACTTTTATGTGCTAGCATTTTTTTGTGCTGTTTCTGGTGCCCCCCAAGACGTGATGCCCTAAGCAATTGCTTAATTTGCTTATGGGCTAATCCGGCACTGATGACAGCATATGACTAAGTGAACAGTACAGTCAATAGCATTAGTAGCTGAACTGGCTATATATGCGTTAAGTTAAACTGAATGATTTTTTTCTTCGTTTGAAGTAAAGATAATCTCTTTTGGTTTGTTTTTGTGAAGAGAAAAAAAAGATTACTAAGAACACAAAAGTATGTAGGCAATTTGAAATTAAATTTTGAATTTATTTAGGTACTTATACTGCTGTTTGTAAATAATGACGCCTAAACAACGTTATACCCAATTTCCTGTGTACCTACATTACATGTACTAGAATATCAACTATACTTTAGAGATTTCAAAGCAGTTCTGGTGCAGGATCTGCGTATTTCGGTTTCCAAATATGACTGGCTAGGTATACAGAGACGGTCTGTCAATTGACTACAATAAAAATTAAGTAGGTAATTCTCCATTGAAATATTTTAATGAATGTTTATTTTTATCTAGTCGCCACCGCCAAAATGGTCTTTATTATAACTCTAATATAAATTAAATCAGGTCAAAATCATAGGTATATTGTTAGCACGTTGCCTACTTTCAGTATTTCTAATAAGATTCTGTAAAAATATACAGTATACACCAAAGTAATTGCATAACTAAAGGCGGACTTAATGCCGAAGGTATTCGCTACCAGTCTACCTTTGGTGGCGTAGAGCTAAAGAAGGTAGCTACAAGTACGAAACCATATCAGAAAATAGATTAACATAAAGAACATTTCTATATTATAGTAGCATAATAAACTTCCATAATATAAAATTCACAACAGAAAATAAATGACCCTAAAATGTATATGTGTTTTATGCATATTATCATATAAGATATGTATACATATCTTGTATAATATATGTCATCATCACCACCGTCAGCCACATGAAGTCCATGATTTCCAATATAATATAAGCGATAATAATTATGCTATTGGGGAGATTCTGCTAAACTATCAAAGAGTAATTTCCTAACCTTCATTTTAAACTAAACCATTAGAGAACCTCATTTCTAAAGGGAGCACTTTCCATAAAATAATGGATTATACCTGATGAATACACTGTGCTCTTTGTAACAAGTACTTGAATATGTATACACGTAGAATATAATTTGCACCGATGATTGGAGTAGCAAAATGTTGTTAGTAACGAATATTTAAACACAATATTGTTTTATATTCAGAAGAGGATTGCACGTTATAGATTGGACGATATATTTGTAAAACAAAATGCGTTTTGCAAACGTTAAACTTGTACGTAAAATAACAAACTACAATTTAGTCAAAACGAAAGCACGAGTACCATTAAACTGAGAACGAAGACCTTGAAACAAAATAAATCCTTTGATTCAAAGGAAGAAGATAAATGGAAAAAAGGAGTCTCAATCAAATATGGAAATTGTTGAGGTTATATTTTAAATGCTGTGGGTTTTCTTATACATAAATGTTCACAAAACCAGTAATTCAAAAAGGTTGTGCAAATAACGTGGGAAAATGGTAGAGGTAATTTGCATACTGAATGCTATTTTAATGTTTCAGCATGGTTCATTGTTTCAGTACACATGATATTCTTAGAATTATCTTTTGGAGAATTGAGATATATTTGCCCAAGTCCAAGCTAATTTTGATTATACATTTAGAAATACCTGAGAGCCTTTTGTATCACAAAAGAGGTAAATGAGAAGGCAAACTTCATCTCATCTCCTAAAATGCAAAATAATTATGACGATAGTGCCGAATATACATCCATAAAATATCAATTTGTTTCGGTTTAGTTACCTTTATATCCCGGCAGAAGATGCTCATTATTTTGATGAGATTAATTATATGGGATCGTATATTTTTGTAGCCTTCAAGCTCTTGTTTCACTGAGGGGGAGAAATAGTGAGTGACGTGCGGACACGGCACTTCCGTTCTGGATATTTCACGCTAATGTAATATGGCTTGTATTGTGTGTAGTATTTGTGAGTTAATTGTGTGGGATTTTCGCGAGTATAGGAGAGATTGATCTTATTGCACCAGTACATAGTTAATACGTGGAGTATGATGATACTGGGAAGTGGATTATAGATCCTTTATGGTTTGGTAAACCGGGGCAGACCTTTGATAAGGTGGACCGACGATCTGACCAACGTGGAGGGATGAAGTTGGTTGAGGTCTGCCCAAGACAGAACAACTTGGCGTGCGTTACAAGAGGCCTACACACAGCATTGGGTGGATATTAGAGGCTGAAGAAGAAGAGAAGAATAAGAGAAGAAGAAAAGAAGAAAAAAGAAGAAAAAGAAAAGAAGAAGAGAAGAAGAAGGTGATTTGAAAAATGATTTAGATGGCCTATACCTGACACCATAACTTATTTTATGCTCTCCAAACGGAAGACCCACTTAACATGATTCGCGAATTCACACTAATCCAAGTAATATAAATATTATTAATTTTATAGTTAATTTATGAGAATAATTTTCAGAATGAAGTATTTATATTATGTAAATATCTAAAACTCACAAGTCTTCAATAGATTTTTTTTGAGCTTTAAACCAAAGGGTATTATAGTTATCTACCTATAGGCATACCGCACTAACTAATAAACCTAATAAACGTTTTACACGTCTGTGATAGGTATTCAGTATTTTGTCTCGCTGTGTTGAGGGACATTTACTGTTAAAGAAAACGAGACAAAAATTTTTGTAAACGTAGTACTTTTCAGTATTCTGTTGTATAACTATGACAGATATGCAAAATAATTATGATTATTAGTAGCGATATTAGTAACGCCCAATTATAGTAGATTCTATAAAAAAATACAAACACACGAATTAAGAACCTCCTTTTTTTTGGAAGTCGGTTAAAAATAACATTTTGTCTGTAAAATCTAATGTTTTTTCCCGCTCAAAAAACATAACTGTTAAAATGCCGGTCCGACACATAGCCAGTTTTCACGTCTGAATATCTTTTGAAAAGTAACCAAGTCAATATTTTATCTAAACGGCTGCATTAATTCACCAGGGGTCAAATTGCTTAACAAAAAGCAAAATCACTCTTGCAAAAGGGTTTTTCATTTTTTCCATTATAAAATAAGGATTGTCGTTTATCTATTTTAATAGGTTTCCATTTTTAAAACAGTGTGCCCATCGAAATGTTTGGGTACGCTTTGCGTAAGAAAGTCTAAAAACGTCCGGAATTTAATTACACTTCCATTTTATTCATTCTGACCTACTGCTTAAAAAATATGTAAAGCACCTTTGTGCTTTTATATTCCGAAAAAAATAAACATTCATGGAATCTGTTGAAATATAGTGCGATATCAGATTTATAATCAAGTAATAAATAGCTGCCGTGAACAAAAACCAATAATGCATTTTGTTAGCGCTAAAATAAATTTACATAGATCACGGTGAACAATCGTTTCTGTGTCACATATTTCACGTATTACAATAGTTATTCACATGGCACCACTATAACTTCACATGAGTTTTTCGGTATTGTTGAACTATGGAAATGTCTCTGTTGGACTATTAATGTCCCTATCGTGTTAATATAATGACAATGAATGTATTTATTTTCATTAGAAAAGTGTTTAAATGAACAATGAAATTTGAACATTACTTGTATGATATTCTAATTTTTAAATGTGCCTATTTTAAAGGAATTTGATTTCTTTTATAGTAATAAAACGAATGCAAAACACATAAATTTTAGAAGAAGTATTCTTGTCTTTTAAACATAACACCTAATAAGGTAAAGTTTAAAATTAAATTCAGCAGAAAGAACTCTTGACTCGATGGCTTATTTAATGATTGAGAATGGAATATTGTCGAGCCACGAATGTCGTCGTGAGTTTACCTCTTCACACAATAGACGTCTGCTTAACGTTCTTTTTTTTAGTTGTTTTAGTGACAACATTTTTTATTTAAATACGATGCTTGCTCGATATCGGGTAAATACACAAGCGAAAGTGTTTGGTTTTATTAGTAACGCGATAATTTATCAACTTTGGTCTATGGGTATGGTAGGTCTAAGTGATGCGATTACCACAATCAAAATTTAAAGACACTTTCACCATTGTAATGATATTATTTATTACAAAGACTTATTACTAAAATGGTGAAGCGAGGCGCATAGATATTATGAAAAAATCCAATTGAAGCAGGGTAACTTCGTTACGGAAGATGTTCAACCCGCTACACGTTGAGATAGGTCCGCAGTACGTGCAGAGTATTGCAATGAGGTGATTTGTTAACACACTTAATAGAATTACCACACAAATGGTTTATTTCATACTAGCTTTTGCCCGCGGCTCCGCCCGCATTAAAAAGTTTTTCCGGGATAAAAGTCCCGGTTTATATTTTCCCGGGATAAAAAGTAGCCTATGTGTTAATCCAGGACATAATCTACCCGTGTGCCAAATTTCATCGAAATCCGTTCAGTAGTTTTTGCGTGAGCGAGGAACAAACATCCTTACATCCATACATCCAAACATCCAGACATTCTTACAAACTTTCGCCTTTATAATATTAGTAGGATACAATTTGCGGTATTTCTACTTTGCTTCCTCTATATAATAAATTTCTTCCTCTATTTAATAAGGAACACTTCTAAGGTATAAAAAAGTACAACAACACAACACTCGGCAAAATATTTGTTTAAAACGGTCGAAAAATATTTTGAGCTAACTCTACGTGGAGTTATATAGGTACGAGCAGACGTAGGAAGAGAATTTACATACATATATATACATACATATACACTCACGCCTATTATCCCCGAAGGGGTAGGCAGAGGCGCAACTAGTGCACCCACTTTTCGCCATTATTCCGTCCCATGATGTGATAGGGGGCGAGCCTATCGCCATATCGGGCACAAATTCCAGACTCCGAGCTGATACTGAATAGAAAAACTCAATACCACTTTGCCCGACCCGGGGATCGAACCCGAGACCTCAGCTTTGCAGTCGTACTGTAATACAACTACGCCACCGAGGCAGTCACTACGCCACCGAGGCAGTCGAAGAGAATTTACATATCGGTTAATAACAAATTATTGGACTTACATACATTAGGGTGAGTGTGAAAAACTATTTGGTATATTATGATAGACTCTTATTAGTTGTAATCGCTATGTAGGCCCACAAAGCATCTGGATATACGCGGGCTAGTCACGAAGCCCGGATCACGCGAATGAGTCAGCGATGGGTTTTTACCGTTCATGGTGGTCGATATCCAGGTGGCAGAAAGTATGAAGCACTTGGTTCTAAAAAAATGGTTTTGTGCCTCTGCGAGGGAGAATCAATGAAGGGGGGGGGGAGTCTAATTGAAGGGGATGCGCAAGATGGACGTAGTGGAGTCATAAAGCTACATTGATACTAGACCAACATAACTTCAAAAAGAAGTAGGTATCTTAATATGAAGACACTATAGAAAAAAAAGTAACTTCTTGCAACTCAAAAAATAAATAATCAATTTCAAGTATAAAGCGATGTGTAGGTGGCGTAGCAATAACTTCAAATATAATTCAATATTATATTTGAAGTTAAGAATAAAAAGTTTTCTTTTTATTCAAATCACGTTCATAAAATAACTATCCTCTTCCTCTAACCTCATATCTTTATGAAGCAGACAAGTTCTAATGTTATCGAATACAACTTGCCTTATGAAACAAGCCTACAATTGTTTCTCAGAGGCAATTTATGAAGCCTATAAACTTGACAATGCCACTTAAAAGTTGCCGCAGGGTTTGAAAACTCGCGGAGGCCGGTCAAATATGCCGAAATTAGTAACAATAAAGTTCGACAAGGAAGCGATGTCTTATTGAAATGGTACAATATTCGCGCGATTTTATTTTTCACCTCAAAATTAGCGAGTTTTAAGATATCTCAAGTTTTCCATGATGTTTCCCGTTACCTGCCACTTGTAATTTTTTTTTTGTCCCTGACTAAACTCTTGTAAGCCTGACGAGGGTCGGCTTATACAAGAACACCGGTCTTTTGGGTGAGTGCAGAAGGCGCTCACAACCCTTGGTCACTTGTCAGAACATACCTACCCACATATACCTTCTACTACCCATATGTCACTGCATTTGCATATTTCACCAGCCATATTTTCTTAGAAGAGAAAGAGACAGGTAAATATTAAGTTATCTATACTAATATAATAGTTTAAGACCCTGGGAGGGACCTAGGGTACTTCTGATCCCGGGAAAATATAAGCCGGGACTTTATTCCTGGAAAATTGTTTTCTGCGAGTGGAACCACAAGGAAATAAGTATGGAGATAGTTCGAGATCCAGAAAAGGACATCGGCTACTTTTATCCCGGAAAAACATTACCCGGGAATTATATCCCGGAATTTATGTTCTCGCGAGTGGAGCCACCACAGCCATACCACTGAACCGATTTCGATGCAATTTGGTAGGGAGATAGTTTAAGACCCTGGGAGGGACCTAGGGCACTTTTTATCCCGGGAAAATATAAGCCGGGACTTAAATGCCGGGAAATAGTTTTCTGCGAGTGGAACCACAAGAAAATAAGTATGGAGATAGTTTGAGATCCAGAGAAGGACATAGGCTACTTTTATCCCGAAAAAACTTTTTAACGCGGGCGGAGCCGCGGGCAAAAGCTAGTAAATAATAATAATACTACCAGCCCTGTATTATATACTGCCCACTGCTGAGCACGGGCCTCCTCTACTACTAAGAGGGTTTTAGGCCTTAGTCTACCACGCTGGCCTAGTGCGGATTGGCATACTTCACATACCCTCGAAATTCATATGGAGAATTCTCAGGCATGTAGATTTCCTCACGATGTTTTCCTTCACCGTTAAAGCGAATGATAATTGATAAACAATACACACATAACTTCGAAAAGTCAGAGGTGTGTGCCTTGGGTTTTGAACCTCCAGACATTGTCTCGGCACACCGTTCCATTCCCAACTAGGCTATCGTCCACTTAAGTAAATTAAATATTAAATAAATATATAAAATATTAAGTATCATTAGGTAAATATAAAGTGGACGATAGCTTAGTTGGGAATGGAACGGTCTGCCGAGACAATGTCCGGAGCTTCAAAACCCAAGGCACACACCTCTGACTTTTTGAAGTTACGTGTGTATTGTTTATCAATTATCGTTCGCTTTCACGGTGAAGGAAAACATCATGAGGAAACCAAGATACCTGAGAATTCTCCGTAAGAATTTTGAGGGTATGTGAAATCAGCTAACTCGCACTAGGCCAGCGTGGTTGATTAAGGCCTAAAGCCTCCCAGTAGTAGCGGAGGCCCGTGCTCAGCACTGGGTAGCATATAATATAGGGCGGATTAAGTACTTCGTTAATAACTTAGTAGAATAATTTTAATTTTGAATCTTTCGAATTGTATCTATGTCTTATCTTTGCATTTCTTTCGCTATTCGCAGTCGGGTTTAAAATATAAATTTTACTCAGAACGGTGATAAGTATTGATAAAGGTGGGAAGATTGGTTGTACCGGATCACGGCGTGTCCGCCCAGCCTGTGTTGCTAAATCAATTGTTCATTTTACTGAAACGAAATGATTTTTGTTTTTGTATTGAAAAGCGGTTGAAAATGATTTTTTTTTATCGAAAGAGATATAATTGTTAACAATCTATTTGTTAGTAAATTCGTTTTAAGTATTCCTTTCTTTTTTATGTAATAAGCTTAATTCAGATCTGTTATATTTAGATGATATCCTATTCTTCTATTTTATAAAAAGTTTTGGTTTTGGTTTACTTGCTTGTATATTAAATTAGGGTATAAAGTTACATATATTATATAGTTGAAAGTCGTTTTGAGTCATTCCAGTTATTAAGTATGCCTAAGTATACTTCAAACATCACTGACGACTTAAACAATTTAGCTTAAAACTACTTACAATTTTCTCAATACAACTACTTCTATTACTATTCAACAGAATATCCACTTGAAATAAAACAACCCGAGACAGGATTCCGGGAGTTTTTCGGAAGTGGTGAGCGTCAAGTGGCGGTCCGGGTGGGTATCGATCGGCCGCTCTGCGCAACAAGTGAAGCGCTGTGATACCAGTGCTCGACGCTCGGCTCACATAATACTACTAACAGACGATTAGATTTGGTATCATGCGACCAATTCGTCACGCGGTACAGTCTTCACGCCTCACGATCGAACCGTACCATGCGATGTCCAGTTGTATCCAACCAAGTTTGATGGACAAGCCATCGAACCAGCCGTATCAACAATAATAATAATAATGTCCATCGAACCGTGCCCCACACGATGCGATATGGTTCGATGGCATACCATTTTAATGGTTCGGCTGTACCAAATCGCATCGTATGTGCTCACTTTAAGACCTTTTAATTACACCTGCACAAAACAGCTGCACTTCTGTTGGGAACTTGAACATGGCACAGAGTTTTACACTGTACCATATTCAAGTACACTGGTGCTTGCTGAATAGACATTGCGGTGGTAACCACCAAGGCATGCCTCACATACATACGAGAGTACTGCCACTTAGTAATATAATATGAATATTCCATATGTGCTAAGATTTAATAGAGAAAATCGATTTCTATTTTAGGTCGCCTTTAACATACATACCAGTTCGGTATGCGTATATTATACAAAATAGTATGCAATAAAATAAAAAAATACATACAACATATTTATGTCAAGACATTCAACAGTATAGTTCGTTAACATACAGATTTCGTGATACTGGTGGTAGGACTCTCATATGTAAGAGTCCATCTGAGTGGGTACCACCGCAATGTCTATTTCTACCGCCAAGCAACAGTGTGCATGCACTTTTGTGTTTCGGTTTGAAGGGCATTGTAGCCAGTGTAACTACAGGACGTAATGAAGCTTAACATCTTATGTCTCAGGATGACGAGCGCAATGGAATGCCACACAGTACTTTGTAAGTCAAGGTGCTGGATGGTGTTTCTACTGTATATGGGTGGTCGTATCGCTTACCATCAGGTGAACGCCATGCTCGTCTCGTCATTCGAAGCAATAAAAAAATATATACATCACAATTATTAAGTACGTAGAGTCAAAACATTTATACATTTTAAAACAGAATTCTTAATGCGTTTGTATTTTATCCAGGATCCACCTCCATTTAGTTAATTTGCGCATTTTAATTAGAAAGAAATTTATTACAGCTTATACATAAATTATACGCAAATGAGAAATAATTATAGAAGTTGTTTCCACCACCTTACTAACGACTTTCTTTCTTTAAACTCAAAAAATACGGATTTAATGGGCTGCGCTAACGTTATCAACTTGTCGCAACTACTAGGAGTTCTTTTAATAGTTTTAATAGTATTGTAGTATTTCTCGGCAGCGAGACATCTGCGCGACGCGTAAGATTTCCAAAAAATGAAATACATACATACATACATACATAGTATCACGCCTCTATTCCATAGGGGTAGGCAGAGACTATCGATCGCCACTTTGCTCGATTCTGGCACACTACTTTCGCTTCCTCTACCTTCATCAATCTTTTCATGCACTCCCGCCGGTTCAGGATACTTTTGACCTGGCCTCTACTTAGAATGTCAGATATCTGACATTCGAAGGTTCGGTGCGGTCGACCCCTACCGGCCCTTCCATGCACACTCGCCTTATATATCGTCTTTGTCAAAAAAATAAAAAATAAACTGAAAATAATAAAATAACCAAAACTGTTAAAAATTAGTTTATTGTTTCTTAATTCTACCAAACAATGAAACTACGTGCGTGCATCTTTAGTTTGTAAACTTGAACTCGGCTATCAAACGCTTACGTATACTTGGATGGGTTCTTTGGAGTTTGAATATTGGATACGCTTCAACGTTAGACATTAGCTTCAAATTACAATAGTTGCTGTAGGGTTGCGTCATGCATAGTTTTCAGAGTTCTAAAGCCAATGCACCTTGTAATAAGACCTTTGACAATTGGATAAATATTTTCAAGGACTTTGTACCCTTGAGACGTTAAGGATGAACTTAAAAGTACCAATTTTTTTTTTCGCTTCTGTATTTGTATTATATCCTAATATAATCATAGCATAATTACTTATCAATTTATTTATTCTGTATTTATATTAAACTGAAATATAAGCGCAGTACAAACTAAGTATACCGGAGGTGTATTATACTTTGATGTCATTGAAACAAACTTTTAAAGATCTACTTAGTGGGATATTATTTTAAGTCCAATTAAAAAATGACAGGATAAAATACCACCGGTATACAGATTTATAAATGAGTAAAAATCATAATAGAAATCAAATTAAATCAATTCAATCAATTATTTAATTAAATCATTCATAATCGGCACTGGGACGTGCCCTCTGACTATGGGCCGCCGAAGACGGCTCACGGTTACTCAGCGAGCTATGGAAAGGTCTATGCTATGTGTTTCTCTACGTAATCGAATCAGAAATGAGGAGATCCGTAGAAGAACGAAAGTCACTGACATAGCCCAACGGATAAGCAAGCTGAAGTGGAAATGGGCAGGGCACATAGTTCGAGGAACCGACAGCAGATGGGACAAAAAAGTTCTCGAGTGGAGACCACGTACTGGCAAGCGCAGCGTTGGCCGTCCACCTCCAAGGTGGACCGATGACTTGGTAAAGGCCGCAGAATCGCGCTGGATTCGGACCGCTTTTGACAGGTCCATCTGGAAATCTTTGGGGGAGGCCTATGTTCAGCAGCGGACGTCATGTGGCTGATGATGACGATGATGATGAAAAATCATAATTCAAAAATAATTCGTTACATGCTGAGATAGAAATGAAGATGACGAGTATAATGCAGTGTAAAATAGTGCATTGTAATATAAAATTCTACCCCCTAGAGTTTGGCATAACAAACACGACACCGTGTTGATTGTGATTGGTCGAAAGATTAACGCGAGAGTCACATGTTAGTCTCTCGACCAATCACTATAGAACGACACGGACATTCTTGTGTTTTTTTGGCGCATTCTAAGTGCGCTGAGCGACATGATTATTGTTTAGGCGTAGTTCGATATATCAGATACCATCAGAATTATGAGTAACATGCTCGTCCATACAATTGAGAGCAAAAGAAATTCAGTACATTCACTAAGACAGCTTAAATAATTATAAATTACATAATTACCAAGTTACTACGGTAGCATAACCGGGCGAAAAGCGGGTGCATTAGTCCTCTGCCAACCTCTTCGGGGATAAAGAGATGAGTGTATGTGTAGTATAGGGTCAAGATAACAAGTAGTAGTAACATAGGGATCGCCTATTAGGTAATTTTTTTTTTGTTTACGCGGAGAAAGTGACTTATTACTACCGCCCAGTGTTCAAGGGGAACGACTGAGCGGTTATGTTGGGTTCACCGTGCCGTACGACCCGACGTTGAGCCGCCCGGAGAGATGGAAAACGTCGGGCGACCGCCGGGCCGAGTCCCTAACCTATGTACACCGCACGGCATACCAACCAAAACTCCGCGGTGGCCATCTTCGGCGCATTAGGGACGGCTGCGGGCTTCCTCCGACTCACGTCTAAGTTGTCGTCCGCAACCGCCCTTGCCTATTAGGTAATGGACTGAACAAACTATTATAATCAAATTGGGTTGGGTAGTAAATACATTTGCTCGGTGGCTTAGTTATGTTACGGTACGACTGCAATGCTGAGGTATCTGGTTCGATCCCCGGGTCGGGCAGTGATATTGGGTTTTTCTACTTAGATGATACTGAGAGATCACTATTCAAATTTACTACTTAATTTCCAGACTACGGGCTGATGCTCGGAGTCTGGAATTTAACCCCGATAAGGCGATATGCTCGCCCGCTATTACATCATGGGACGGAATACGCACTGCGAAAAATAGGTGCACTGGTTGCGTCTCTGGCTACCCTTTTAGGAATAAAACGCGTAAGAATGTGTACATAAGTATATGTCGCGGATTCAGATAGATTAGAATCTCATCGTCGTTGATATCCGCCATAATGGTAATTTTCAATCAGTGCGCACAACCGGCGCAGCCGCCATCTCGAGATAGAGTTTCCGTAGTATCCATAACGCTCTTTGAGAAACTAATTATGCCTCGATCGCAAAGAGAATACCAACACTACGCTCGATCAAGCGTTCTACTGACAGAAAGATATGACGTTTCACATTGACATCGACAACTTAATTTTCGACAAACCAGCCTATAACAGTCATCAATGTCATAACGAGGTTTTACTCAATATAATTCCCTTACACGGCCATTCTGGCAACCAACGCGCTCTCGCGTTGAAAGGTACATTAGTCGTAAATACCAACGTAACACAAAGTGTTTGAATTTTCAGCATTAGTAACGCATTATTTTAATTACGTTATTAAGCTTCGAAGACTCTCGCCAAAACTTCACAGCAAAACGTTGAAACCTTCAACATGACCTCTTAGCAAAGCGTTAAAGCTTTCAGCATAATCCAAACAGTAAAGCGTTAAAGCTTTCAGCATAATCCAAACAGTAAAGCGTTAAAGCTTTCAGAATAATCTAATCAGAAAAGCGTTAAAACTTTTAGCATAGCCAAACAGTAAAGCGTTAAAGGTTTCAGCATAACCTGACAGTAAAGCGTTAAAGCCTTCAGCATTATCTTATCAGCAAATCGTTAAAGCTTTCAGCATAGCCTGACAGCAAAGCGTTAAAGCTGCCAGCATATAACCGTACAGCAAAGCGTTAAAGCTTTCAGCATAATCTGAACTGCAAAGCGTTGAAGCTTTCGGCATAATCGTACAGCAAAGCGTTAAAGCTTTCAACATAATCTGAACAGCAAAGCGTTGGACCTTTCAGCATAACCGTACAGCAAAGCGTTAAAGCTTTCAGCATAACCTGACAGCAAAGCGTTGAAGCTTTCAGCATAACTTGACAGCAAAGCGTTAAAGCTTTCAGCATAATCTGACAGCAAAGCGTTAAAGCTTTCAACATAATCTAATCAGCAAAGGTTAAAGCTTTCAGTGTTTCATCACACTAAAGGGTTCAGTCCTTCAACAGAATGAAAAACGATTATTCCAACCAACAGTAATAATTACATGCCATTTATTAACTGGACTTTATAATCAAATAAAGTAGGTAACAAATAAACATTTTCATCGAAACCAAACTCAAAACCAAACTATTCACAATTTCAATAAATCTTGGAACGATTATTTTAGAGTTAAGGAACTCGCATTATTAATCAACACATCAAAAGATTGCTACCATGATTCGATGTCATAAAATTAATCATCTATTTCTTCGAATTCTACAGGATTCAGACATTCAGACAGCGCTGATAGGCTAGCTGGATATCTTCGTAATCTTTCATGACAAACATACTGACCACGTCCTCCAGATATTAGCTTAACCGTATAACGTTCATTTGGACTAATTTTAGTTATTTTACATGGTCCACTATTTTTTTTTTACTTAATTTATTACACTAGTTGCGCCTCTGCCCACCCCTTCGGGGATAACAGGCGTGAGTGTGAGTGTGCGTTAATTTATCAATTTTTTTTGTAGATTTCTCTGGACTAAACCTAAATCGCCTATAATGAAAGAACGAATATTGGCTTTATTAGCATCATAGCATGTCTTATCCTTCGATGCTTGCTCGTCCATCCTGCCTTGAGCTTACTGTCTTATTTTCATCAGATCTTGTTCACTGTGAACATTCAAATTAGTTGCGAGATAGTACAACTTAGGTGAAAATTTGATTCAACCCATTAACAACTGAAATGGACTCCACAATTTTCTGTATGGGGTGTAAAGCGGACTACCTTGTTCCAAAAGGGTTCTTGTTTATTTTACACGGTAAACAGTGTTCGACTTGCGCTCTAACAGACGAAGTCATATTGGGGAACCAAAATGTTCTCTTATTTTAGATAAAGTTTTATCCCGGCCTAGATGTTTTAATTCAACATGAAATTCCTGAATTATTTGCCAACGAAAGTTTTTGGGAATTATTAATCTACTTAAAGTTTTGCCATTAACTTGAAAATTTTTATTAAGTAAGTTATCTTTATAGATGTATGATGACCTAAGAAGAGCGTCAATTGTCTCGTTTTCAATGGATTCTATAATGCGTTTGATATCGGAATCCCTTTTATTTTCGGCCTGTAACCATTCGTCATTAACACGCGAAACGTTCACCTCTTTACAATTTATTGAGTTTCGACTAAGGTAGTCGACGTGTGGCATTCTTTCACCTTTCGATAGTCTATTTCGAAATCAAACGTTTGCATATATGCCCATCACCTGTGTACGCGAGGCAAAAGTTCGCGTTTATGACGTGACGCCTTAAATGCGTTACAATGTGTAACGACCTTGAATTCCCTGCCGAGTATGTAGTGCCTAAAATGTTTTAGCAACTTAAACACCGCTAGAGTCTCCAGCTCGTAGCTGTGGTGTCTGCTTTCCACATTCGTCGTCCTCTAGCTGAAGTAAGCAATGACTAAGTTTAATGTCATCTTTCTGGAATAAAATCGCACCATATCCAATCGAACTTGCATTAGTTCAATTGGTTTGTTAGGATCAAAAATCGTTAATACGAGTATGGAAGTCAGAAACATTACAATGGTAGGTGCCTTTGAATGTTCAGGTATGTGTCAATAAGAACATTGAACTGATTATCGTTAGATGTATCGGTAGATGCCCGGAGATGGGCAGTACTCTCAATCGTATTGTGAATATTATTGTGCAGTAGTAAGCAATGACGTTTCAAGTGCCCAATTTTATTACAATAATGACATCGCCGATCTATAGGCTTGTCGTTCATTTTAGGTCTTTTAAAATGCGAAAGTTCAGGATCACTACAAGTCTTATTCAAAATGTCTCTTATCACTCACAACTTACTGTTAGGGTACGTATTCAAATGTCTATCAAGTGCCACAAAATATGTCAGGATATTTTTGAGTAATTCAATACGTACCTGAGCATCCACAATACCGGTAATTACTACCTCAATTTTGTTTGACTTACTCCAACCGGTCTCCAGGCGATTTATTAGCGCCAACTTGTTAGTTGAATACTCGATGTTTATTACTGCCTGATCGCTATTGTACTCTACCATGTCACAAAACAGATGGTGGAACCTTTTTGTTGCAGCAAATAGTCGAGTATGTCGCTCTTTTAACTCCTCCCAAGTCTAGCATAAAGGATACGACCGCATTGCCCACATTTTTGCACATCCTTTCAAATGAGTGAATACAGCATTCCTGGTCCCATGATCTTAAGTTTTCTCGGTTCTGCGATACTTGTTGAGGGCCTCTGGTTAGTGTTTTGGAGACCCGTCATCATATTTTGAAAAAATGTCGCCCATGTTTCTTGTAAAGGCACAACAGGTCGGTCGTCTTTAGACAATAATGGTCTTGCTTCCATATTTTCTGTAGTTTCATATCCCGGCGTAAAATATCCTTGATTCTGAGTAGCTGGCATTGCAGTAGACTCGCAGGATTTTTGTGGAAGCGATCCCACCGCTGCTGTCGCGGATTCAGATAGATTAGAATCTCATCGTCGTTGATATCCGCCATAATGGTAATTTTCAATCAGTGCGCACAACCGGCGCAGCCGCCATCTCGAGATAGAGTTTCCGTAGTATCCATAACGCTCTTTGAGAAACTAATTATGCCTCGATCGCAAAGAGAATACCAACACTACGCTCGATCAAGCGTTCTACTGACAGAAAGATATGACGTTTCACATTGACATCGACAACTTAATTTTCGACAA
This sequence comes from Lapara coniferarum, assembly GCA_949316025.1. Classification (NCBI taxonomy): domain Eukaryota; kingdom Metazoa; phylum Arthropoda; class Insecta; order Lepidoptera; family Sphingidae; genus Lapara; species Lapara coniferarum. The sequence goes on from OX438919.1 coordinate 30,236,094, forward strand.
ACCAGCCTATAACAGTCATCAATGTCATAACGAGGTTTTACTCAATATAATTCCCTTACATATATATAATAGTATATGCAGTAACAGTATCTATGATCTCAACCACGGTGTGTTGTCTTGTCTTGTACAAAGGATCATTTACCTCTAGAATTAGATATTTTAGCCGAGAGAGATCAATGTATGGTTGGGGTGGTATTATTATATATGATTGCTGGGGTGCTTGTGACTACACTACCTAGTGTGTCTTACGCTTGCCGCACACGTTCGGTTTCCTTATTAGGTTTCCTGATCAGGAATTCAGATTCGAAATTCCGAGTGACTAGCGCGAACGTCCGGTTTTTTGTACCAACACGTTCGTTTTCCTAATTAGGTTTCCTGATCAGGAATTCAGATTCAGGAACGTGTGCGCGTTTTTGAACATTTTCTATGTAAGCGGAGCATTCAGGTTTCCGAATCTAAATTCCTGATCAGGAAACCTAATCAGGAAACCTAATCAGGAAACCGAACGTGTGCGGCAAGCGTTATATTAACTATACGCCAAAAAAAAAACTGTTTCCGATATCTATGTAAGTAAGTTGTTTTTTTTTTATCAGAAAAGAAAAAGTATGTAAAAGAAATGAAATAAAATTTCTTGGAATAAGTGCATACGTGCTCGTTAAACTATAATTATTAAAATACAATAAAAATTAAAATGTCTGTTTTTTTTTAACTGGATACGTTACAAAGTAACATATAAACCACACACATACAGGACCTAAAATAAAACACAAATATGACGCTAAAAGCCTTTCTATCGTCGATATGGAATCCACTTAAGAATATGAAAAATAAAGATTTCTAGTATGGTAACGGAATCTCTTTTATTTTTATCAAAATTCTCTTTTACCTAGTTAAGATCATATTATTATATATTGTTTGGTGAAACTAATATTTTTTGGTATTCATGACATGATGCGGCCTATTGCGGCGCACTGCCATCTCGTACGCCCAAGTAAACAATAAAAAGCCCTTATCAGTTATCTTAGATACCTTTTGAAGATAAATACTTTAACACACCATCTAAATTTCAAATCCATGTTGATACGGCGGCCGAATATTTGTTACCTGGAATCACTAGTTTTTGTTGAGTTTTACCAGTGAATTCCCGCAACTATGTGGGTCAAAATAACTGCAAACGAATGATTAAAATATAAAAGGACACAAAAATACGAAACCAATGGGGATTTTTTTGTTTAATTTCAAAAAAGTGTGAATTGCTTTCACTCTATATAACTCTACTCAATTCAGATGTATAAAATAGGTACGATCGAAATTTTTGTACGCGATAAACGCCGCATTTGTATGCGAGAAACTCAAAAACTGCCGAACGGATTTCGATGAAATTTGGTATGAACATATTTTGAGACCCAGGGAAGGTTTAAGGCTACTTTTTATTCCGGCAAAATGTATAACGGGATTTTTATCCAGGCAAAACTCTTTCATGCGGGCGAAGTCGCAGGCAAAAGCTAGTGTATAATACAAACAAAGCTTATACAGTTATATGATTCGGCTGTTTTACAGAAACGCGCTCTTGTATAGACTGTTGAGGATTTAAAAATATACACATTTTAAATCCACTGCTTTGCGAAATTACAACGTTGGTTTAGGACAGGTAGCTTAGGTATTTTAGAATATAAATACATATGGAATATTAAATTAATAACAGGGATTGCGGGTCTATATAAGGATTTTTGTTATGTATACTAATCTATCTATACACATAATACAGCAGAAGAACCGGTGTGTCTGGACATTTAAAGAAATGTGATAAAAAAGAGGGGTGACTAAAGAGAAATGAAACACAAATCACCGATTTTATAATTCTTTTCTGTTTTTCTGTCTGTTTGTTACTACACATCTCGAAAATAACTAGACGGATTTGATGAAATTTGGCGCTCGGGTAGATCATGTCCTGGATTAAAATATACGCTTCTTTTTATCCTGGGAAAATATAAAGCGGAACTTTTATTCCGAAAAACTTATACATGCGGGCGGAGCTGCGAGCAATATTTTATAAATGCGCAGCTCTGGTAGATATTTATAAACTTATTTTCTCTCTTCATGATCGTCAAGTATATTTTAGAAATACGTGGCAGAGTTTTTAAAAAATAGTTGATTTATTTTGCCTTTTCGCTAATCGAATTGAATCAATCAGTAATTACTTTTGACGAAACCAAAAGATCTAGAAAAGAGAATCGTTTTGTTTAAGTGCATCTTCGAATTAGCAACCAACAGTTTCTTTTTCATTAGCTATAACTGATTAATAGCCGAGAGATCATTCACGATTATTAGCGGAATGTCTATTGGTTTTATTGAATGCGTCTAATAAAGCGACGTTTACTAGGTCGGAAGTGTCGGCGAGATGGCGTCGTGGAGTGCAAAAATGAGGATGACTGAGAAATAATAAAGTGGCCCTTGTATGGCGCTGTCTCAAGCTGAGCCTGAAGTGGTTAATGCTATTGAAACCTACTCAAGTATTTCTAATAAAATGTCTTTCAAACAAACAAATAATCTAGGTATACTAATATTATGACTGCCTAGGTGGCGTAGTTGTATTATGGTACGACTGCAATGCTGAGGTCTCGGGTTCAATTCCCGGGGCGGACAAAGTGATATTGAGGTTTTCTATTCAGTATCAGCCCGGAGTCTGGAATTTGTGCCCGATATGGCGATAGGCTCGCCCCTGTCACATCATGGGACGGAATAATGGCGAAAAGTGGGTGCACTAGTTGCGTCTCTGCCTACCCCTTCGGGGATAAAAGGCGTGAGTGTATATGTATCTATATATTAATATTATAAAGCCGAAGAGTTTGGATGAACGCACTAATCTCAGGAACTACTGAAGCGATTTTCAAAATTATTTCACTAATAGGAAGCTACATTACTCTTGAGTGCTATAGGCTACTTTTTATCCCGAGAAAATATTTTTTATCCCGGAAAAGCATTTCACGCGGGCGGAGTCTTAAGAATCACCAATAATTTAATACCTACGAGCAGGTACTTAATTTTTATTGAAGAAAATTACTTCTATCCATCATCAGTGACGGCCTTAACCGACGTCAGCCTTCGGGCGGTAGATCTCTTCGAGACCTTTTTAACCGATTTCATCTTTGTGCTTCTTACTAGCGACGGCGAAAGGCGTCGGGCGGAAGCAAAAAGTCTCCAGTATTTCGACATGCGTTGGTAAATAATGTTGTGAACAAAGAAAAGGTCATCAGTTGGAAGTGCGACAGGTGAGGTCCCCAAAAGCGCGAGGTCTCAGGCGGTTACGCGGTTCTCCCCACCCCTAAGGCCGTCACGGCTGATGATATATTTCAATGTAAGTTATAAACGACGCGTCAAAATTCACGAGTTCTCTAAAATCGAGACTGTATTTTCTGCTGAGATAATAATACAAACTCAGACTTCATTCGTAGTGTAGACATCGGGACGATCCATCTTTGTGGCACGCTTTTCATACACTGTCACTTCCGCTGGTTTATTTCCCCTCTCCTTTTTTGTACAATTCATTTTGAATACACCTAAAAATAAAAATGGAACCTTAATGTTAATTTATTAATCATACAGAATTCAATTATTGAATATGAAAAAGTGAGTTTCTGGCTCATTTTTACATCAACTGGATACCGTGAAGCAATTATATTCGGTTTCATAATCATATTTCATGTTCCCCAAGAGGGCGTTGTAAGCTGCAATCGTAGGATGTAAATATTATCTTAATAGTCGCAGATTATACACAAGATAGTGGATAGGTTATGAAAGCATTTTTTAAGATTTTTAGGTAGATCTGACTAGATTCTAGAAGGAATATATCCAGTGTTCATTTTTGTCTTGAAAAGTGTCACGTTCCGTTGGTAGACAGACGTCGAGTCAGCGACTACTGTTCGACTTTCTTGTACGTAATAATTCTTAACCGACTGACAATAACGATTAGATAAAACCTGTCATTCTAGAAGACAGAACATTGTACATCTAGTATGCATAAAAGATAATGGTCTCTGAATGATTTATGTAAATGTCTCCCTTCGAGCGAAGGTTTCTATCATGGCTATTGCAATGCAAAGGTATGGGATTCTTGGAGATAAGTAGGTAGGTGGAGTAGGGAGGTAAACAAAGAGAATAGAGTGGTATGTGTATTCAGATCATAATAGCACACATCATCATAGTCGATTACAGGAAGGATTAAGGCTTGTACCAGCATAGTCTTGGTCTTAGGCGAGAGAGGAGAGAGAGAGGCTTCTTTAGGCGGTAGAGAGCGCGAAGAGCACCGGTGACTCTCTGACATACAGAGGTCACCTGGACCGTAGACCGAGATCTCTAACATTGGATCTCCAAGGAATGACATTGCCGTTAAATATAATAGGTGAAGTCTGCCAACCCGCACTAGGCCAGCGTGGTGGACTAAGGCCTGAACCCTCTCAGCTGTAGAGGAGGTCCGTGCTCAGCAGTGGGCAGTATTACAGGGCTGATATGGATGGATATGGATATGGATGGATATGGATAATAGGTGAAATAATTGTGTTATCCAACATGCTAATTATCCTGTGACTACCTACAATGGTGGCCTAACATTTCGTTGGGTTTACAGCCAACCAAAATTGTCGGATCAGGTTTTAATTTGAGCAAAGTCCCTGTTTTCCCTATCGACGGACACAATATCGGCTCCATCCTGAGAATATATTTGCAAGTTATCGGCATACAGATGGTACGCACAATGAAAGTCATTAGTTAAGAGGATGGAAAACAATAATGGAGACACTATGCCGCCTTGAGGGACACCAGAGTTGATATGGCACCAACTGGACGAGGAGTCGCCAAGTCGCACCAACTGCTGACGTTCCTGATGATCTTTTCCTTAAGTGTCCCCCTCACAGCTCTGATTTTATTCACTCTTCTTTCACTATTTAATCTATATTCTATGGAATTCACTCCCCCTCAAAATCAGAGCGTCTACGACTCGGTTTGCATTCAAAACAGGGGTACGACAACTATTGCTGAATAGAATGGAAGAGTCACCTCCTTAACTCGTTAATATATTTTTTTATACATCGTATGTGTTCTATATATTTATTATTTTTATTTCTTAATTTTTAGTTATGTCTTCATTTTATATAGGTATTTATAATTAATTAATATGTATATCTATGGTATAATATTTATGTCCAATATTGAATATGTTTACCGCTTCCGATAACTTTGATGCACCTACCTTGTTTATCTCTGCACTACCCTAAGGTTGACTGGTAGAGAATGCCTACGGCATTAAGTCCGCCTGTATACATTGATTGTATATGAAGTGCATAAATAATTCACAAAGAATGTGTGGCTGATATTTTTTTGTTGAGTATGAAATTAAATCACATTATGTAGGTACAGGTTACGAACATAACATTTTGGGTTGATGCCATTGATACAAACATACAATCACGACTTTTATCATCTAAGTTAGGCAGAAGCGCTACTAGAGCAGCCACTTTTCGCCGTACTTCTTCAGTCCCATGATGTAATAGGGGTGACTCTACCCCCATATTGAACACAAATTCTAGGCTCCGGGCCGATACTGAATAAAAAACAATATCATGAGTATAAAATCCTCCTAGCCAATATCGGCCACGGCGGCGAATCTCAGCGAAGAACAGCCAGGTACGCAGGAGATATTATAGTGCACAAGTATGTGAGCAATACAGATGCATCATGAGTATATCAATAATAGGAGACAAAAGTAGACGAAATTACCAAGTTTTTATATTTACTGGTGATAGGTCTCTCATATGTAAGAGTCCGTCTGGGTAGGTACCACCACAATGTCTATTTCTACCGCCAATCAGCAGTGTGCATGCACTGTTGTGTTTCGGTTTGAAGGACATTGTAGCCGGTGTAACTACTGGACATAATAAGACTTAACATCTTATGTCTCAGGATGACGAGCACATTGGAATGCCACACAGTAGGTACTTTGTAACTCAAGGTGTCGAATTGTGTTGCTACTGTTTGTGGGTGGTCGTATTGCTTACCATCGGGCAAACGGCTTGCTCGTCTCGTCATTCAATGCCATAAAAAAAAGTCATATCAGTTATAGAAAGACGCATTCGGAGCCGACCCAAATGCATTTGCTGATTACTTAGTACTTCTTTAAATGTATTTTAGATTTATGTTAAGACTAATACGTAAAAGCTATGATTAATATAAAGTAGAAAATAAAAATTAAGTTTTATTCAGTTGTTTTTATTTGAGACACACATTTTTTTTATATTCGGTACAAATTTAGTTTACTTAGAGGAAATTTGATTTTAGAAATATGTTTTATATTAAGTGTTACAAAAAATCATTATCAATAGGTACAATATTAAAATTGTAAAATAGTTATATTTTTGAATTAATTTATTAGAATCTGTGGAATATGTCAGTGCAAATGCCATAACACAACTTTGTATAATGAATTGGAAATCTCGCAAAAGTTCTGTTGTTTAATTAATCCAAAAATATTACATAAATAGTTGAAAGGTTTCTTTGAAATCGTATAATTATTTATTAAATATATTTGAAGCAAAATATGTAACTTATGGCATGTAAGCAAATTTATTGTTAACGTATGTAGAATCCATAAAATTCACGTAAATTATAATAATAAATATTTACATTTCCAACTACAAATCAACTTTTGTCAAATCCATTAGTGCCCAATCGCAGTATACAATGTTGCTAAATAATTTAAAGAATAAATAGACACATATATTTTTCATTGTGCAAGTTACAGTCGGAACGTTATAAAATGGGGCAGAAAGTCTTAATAAGTCCTTAATTACATAACACTAACTATATTATCTACGTACATTTGTCTTTAATATTATCACCAAAAATTGTTTAATGTTAAAGGTCTAATATTCAATAAAACTAACACACATCCTACATATAATTATATAATTTTGTAACAGATAAAATTTCAAGAAGTTCTGAGAATACATAAGCGCAGATTAAAATAGGAATGTAAAACGAAATATTCTTCTCGTTGAGAAAACCATTTTAAATAAAGGCACATTCACATTATTTTGAATAAGTTATCAAAATAAATAAGTTTCATAATTTCCTGCTTTTTAAACATCTGGAAATCATTAGATGTAAAATGTGCTAACATTGAGAAATAGGATTTTTTAAGGTTATTAGATCACATCCATATCTTTAACTATTTATAACAATATTTCATAACTGTTTTTGTATGTTATCATTATAGTTTTGACTATCTTCTTATATTTAATTTAATGTAATTTTAGTTGTAGTTTGCTAAAGATGATATAATTTCGGCAAATCAATTAAGTACCTATACATTTGTTGGCTATCAAAACAATATTCCTTCTATGTTTGGATTTTCAAACCTCTTCTAAATATTTGTATTTAGATATAATAAATTCATCACTCATTAAAGGGGGTGTAGTATGTATACAAAGATAATATGTACATACAAATTGATCGTACTCTACTAGTCTTGAAAACTAAAAGACTACAAGGAATACACAATTTAATAATTTATTTTACACGAAGACTGTGGCCTTTAGAATTCAACTTAAGGGTTGCGAGCGCCTTCTGCACTCACCCAAAAGACCGGTGTTCTTTCATAAGCCGACCCTCGTCAGGCTAGAAAGAGTAATGTCAGAGACAAAAAAAAAAAGAAAAGAATACAACTTACAAGACAGTTATTATAATGTCCTATCCATTCGTGTAACGGTTGTTACGGTTTCCTTATTCTTTCTCACAATCTGTTAAAAGTTCAAGTTATACAAGAATGTGGGCTTGATTTTGTAATAATATTTAATTTGTTAATATCTTTATCATCAGTGTCTTCTTAAAAATACAACTCTCATATTTGTTTTGTTTCGAAATTCACCTACAGCGCTCTGTTACCGAAAATTACTGTATTCGCTGTTGTAAATAAAAACACACACAAAATGAGCCAGTCGTAAATACGGCTAAATGGTTTTAATATTACAATGTGTTTATACAAGTTTAATTATGAGACGCTGGAGCCATCCAAAACAAACTTAAGAAAATTCTGATATTTTTAAATATTTCAGAACATGGCCTCAAGCATTTTTCAAATATATTTTTCTTCACATGTGGATTTACTTTGTTATACTATTTGATTTTAGTAACGTTTTTGATATTATCCGCAAATATTTTTTTTCCGTCATTAGAAGGGTGCCGGTTATGGTCTGTTCCTACTCGACTGCATACAAACCTCATGTAATGGCGCCTTCCTCCTTCAGTGAAATTATACAGTTATTTTGACATTGCGGTAATAAATGAAGCCACATACTTATCTCGTTGAAAATAAACTTTTCCATTAAGTTATTTTAACCATGAATGTATAATAAAAAAGTGTAAGTTTCGAACAAAATAAATGTCAATAAAATGTAACTTTAAGTTAACACGCCCTAATGCCACTATGACAGCTCTAGGAGAATTCTTCGCAGCAGCATTACACTTTCAGTCGGAAACACACTTACGCAAACACCATATTCGCACAAAACTACAAAATGATAAAAATAAAGGAATATTCCACCGGGATTTTAGGCTAAAAAAATCGTTATTCATTGATAATTTTTAGCACGATGTTAGCAGAGGTATAGATGAACGTGTGGTTTCATTTAGTAACGCAATGTAAAAATGACCCTATATACTGCCTGATGCAGCGTAGTTTTTTCCGCTATCCCAAATATTTTCTAATATTTTTCTTCATATTGTATATCGTTAAATCTTCGCATCCAATTCCTCTGTTAAATAAATCCACCCATTCAGGGCCGTAGCTAGACTTGAATTTGAGGCAAGACAGCTGTAGTTAAAGGATCGCCCTTTAGGTTGAGGGTGTTTGGAGAATTCCACCACGGTATCCCCTGCCTGTCGTAAAGGGCGATTAATAGGGGCCACCGGGGGTCACGGACGGGCATGGGGGTGTCCGTCTTGAGTTTTGTTTTTTAGCACATTGTTGCGATCCTTGTGATGGACGGCAGCGTGGCAGGTAAGCCTCACGCTGCTGTTGACGCTAAGGGCGTCGGTGCGCGAGGTTTCTGAGCCCCCCCCCTCCCCCACAACAGGAAACGGCCCGCACTAGATGGCACCGCGCAGGCGCGGTTGCGGACGACAGCTTGGACACTTACGTCAGAGGACGTCTGCAGCCTTCCCCAATGCGCCGAAGATTGGCGCCGCGGAGTTTTAGTTGGTAGGTATGGCGTGCATTGTACCTACATAGGATAGGGACTCGGCCCGGCGGTCGCCCGATGGTTCCATCTCTCCGGGCGGCTCAACGTCCGGTCGTAAGGCACGGTGAACCCAACATAACCGCTCAGTCGCCCCCCTTGAAGGCTAGTCGGTAGTAATTAGTCACTTTCTCCGCGAAAACAAAAAAAAGGTTACAGGTAGGGCGGAAGTAAATATGTTACTGGATCTGTTCTGGTCAATCGATTTTGATCTTTCTTGACTTGTTGTTTACAAGTGTGTGTGAGTTAGGTGAATACTGTTGTATTGTAATTGCTTAGGTGATATACAGGGTGTATCAAAATTCCCTTAAATATGTCAATCTGATTTAAAATCCTTCGCTTCTTATTAGTTGATTATTAAGGTAGGGCGTTGGTATTTGAAGATAGGGCATTTCCACACAATACCTTCGCTACAGCCCTGCGGCCATTATTCCCGTCGACATGTCATCTTGTTATAAATAACAGCGCAGGTGAAATATGTATCAAATATATTTTCTTATGGGTGCGTAACTTATCCTCACTTTTATTATTTTTGCCGTGTCAAGAAAATATCTTATATGATCGTTACTATCAAAATTAGTTTAAAAACCATTTATTTTACTTTGTAAATTAATAGCCATTTTTTCAAATAATAGTATTCTTTTATGACTTAGGACTTTGTACTGTTTTGTATATATAGTGAAATATATAAGCATTTTCAATATTATGTAATAAATTAATGAAATAACCAATTCATTTTAGTGAGCTGAATGTCATAATGAATATTGTTTAAAATATGAATTATTGTCTATAAATCAACCATATATACAAATTAAAGTGTATAAAATCATTATACACATAAAACAATTCCATAAAATATACAATGACTACGAAATTCTGTCACATAATTTTGCCCAACATAATTCAACCATACAATTTTGGTCGACATAACATGTCACGAGTTTGGCTTACAACGAATTCTATTCTCTTTTCTCCAATGCTAGCGATATTACCCGCCCGATATAGTTTTACAAAAACTGCTGCTTACTTTACCAGTACCTAAATAGCTTCTTCCGCTTCTTCACTGGTGTTAACGTTACTTACACGTATAATGTTTGCCAAAACAAGTTTTTATTACAAAGACATATTTCATGTTGTAATTTTTTAACTGAGATACAAAGAAATGTCGCTTACGACTTAGAAGCGAACACCGAAATTATTTTTTGTCGACACTGTCAAAGAATGAATGAAAATAATAAAGCGAAAAAAAGTAGATAGATAGCTCTGATGACAAAAGTGCTTTTTTACAACCTCTTTGTGTTCGATACGAGGTGTACAGTCAGCAACATAAGTGGCTGAACGAATTCAAAATTTAAATTCGCCTCTACGCGTTTAGTTTAATTGAAATGTTTTTTTTCCTTTGTGTGAAGTAAAGTTAATTTTATTTTTGTGAAGAGAAAGCTAAAATATATAAGAACAAAAGTGTAGAGGTGGTTTGTAGTTTTGAATTTGTTCAGCTACTTATGTGCCTGACTGTACACGAGTTGAGGAATTTTAATGGATGTCTAGAGTCGTCACATGTCTTAAGTTTTATCATCTAACATAAACGTTATATTATTACGGTCGTGTTACACTCTCACATTTCGAGTATATAGAACAGCAAATAAATGACTGATTTTAATATTTTTACTCAGTAATGGAAAACTCTCAACTATGTTGATATTGTTTACATAATTATGGAGAAAACGTAGACATATTCTAAAAGTACAAAAGAGCGTAGTTACAAAAAATGATATATCTGTGGGGCTAGGATGTGAAAAAAAACACGATGCGTCTCCGCTTCGTTTTTTGTGATTGGTTGAGAGACTGACGTATCGGTCTCTCGATCAATAACAAACATCAAAATACCGATACGTCAGTCACTCAACCAATCACAATAAAACGAAACGGAGACGCATCGTGTTATTTTTTCACGTCCTAGCCCCACTGCTCTGTTTTATATTAGAGACTTATCCCACTGGCGGATTGCCAGCGATTTCATTGCGGAGCGAATTCGTTGTGAACGCGTCGGTGAAGCAACGGCGCGACGATGCGAATTCTCTCGCAATTCACCATTGGTGATGTTTCACATCTAGCAAGATAACGTTCTCATAAATTCAAGCCTACACAACATGAAAGAAAAATAGAGTTAAAGAGCAAGTTATTTCAGAGACAATACATAATAGGTTATTAGGAAATAAATTATGTTAGGAAATAGGTTATTATTTTCAGAGGAAAATAATAACCTATTTCTGAAAAAAATAATTCCAGAAGAGTCTGGAAGATTGTTTTATTTATTATATAAGATAATTAAAATATCGAAAATAAAATCGGAATTTGTTTCTAAAAGCTCTCGAGTACACGCCACCTCATAACAGTACATGAATATAATTAATGACACAGAAATTACACATGATTTGGTGTTCATTTATATTCTAATTAATAGAAGTACATTTATCACCTAAATGTGACTTTAAAAATAATTGCAGTATTAAACTCGAGCTGCGAACATCTATTATAAAACTTTTACAATTATGACTCTAGTCAGAAAATTCGAAACTCACAGTAAGTATATAAAGATGGCGGCGCAGCGGTGACGCGGCATGACAATAACATTTTGTGTACCCTACTTTGTAATTAACGCAAGTTTCGATGTAACTCACGAAGAATTTGCAAGTTCATCGATTTTGTCGCTACATCTGGTAGGTATTGGGGTTTAATGTAAACGCCATCAATATTTTACAACGAAAACCCAATATTGAACTTTCGAGTTCAAAATGTACTTAACAGTGATTACTATAAAATACAATAGGTTTTTTTTACCAAAACAATTTATTACAGATACCTATTCATTGAAAGCGCCGCGTCACTCCGCCGATTAGGACGAAATACGACACCTAAACTTACACGATTGATCTAGGAGATGACGCACGAATTGCGTTTGCTATTGTGCCGTTCCCGTATCTGTTGTAAGTGTGCGAGCTGTGCTGGGGAGGGCACGTGCGGCTGTGAGGTCGCGGGCGGCGTGGGGCTGGACCCGGGGGCTCCTTGCGGCCCCGTCGGGAGAGACTGCCGCCGGCGCCGCCTCAGAGCAGGCGATAGGTTATACTTTACTTTTGCTTGAACCAACAACTCCTTGAAGATCTGTGACACGTTGATGTTGTCCTTCGCTGATGCTTCGACGAAGCCGTTCTCCCAGTCTACCGTCACCACCGATTCTGTTGTGTGGAACTCTACCTGTAAAAAGGAAGTTCATTAATTTATGTAATTTTGTATTAATATACAGCTTATCTGTATAAAATATCCTGCATAGACGATTAATAGTTGTATAACAAGAAATCGCTTGAAGGTTATTCTACCACACAGCCAAAATCAAAAAAATGTTTTGATACTTTGTAAATATAAGAAATTGCAATCATGTATCTTCCAATAGCCCATTTCCTAAAAGAGAGAATTATTTATGGGGTTTATGGTAGTCGTTGACCATAAATTTTCTATATTGCATTTCCGAGAAAATCGAGATTTTCCGCTCTCATAAATACTTCGCTGAGATAGTAGTGATTTAGAACATATTTCTTTTTACGAAAACATGACTTTGCTATCTATTGTAATTTGACCGACTAATACACTTTGAAATGAAATAAACTCGCAGAACTACCTTTAGTAGCTTTCGCGAAAACGTATACAGAGTACTAAAAATTAACACCCTAAATTGTGAGAATACGAAGCTAACATTAGAAAATGCACTCATCATTAAAGCACTCGACACAATTTAAAAACTAGTTTAGATAATTTGTTAATACTTTAATAATGTTAATACCTTCTCAAATTAGAGCACCTGCTCAAATCCGTTCAGCTCCTTAGTTTACTTTTCACGATGAACAACATACATACATAGTATCACGCCTTTTCCCCTTTTCAGGATTAGGCAGAGGTGTAACACAACGATATTTCGTTATGTTTCCTCATCATCATCAGCCACATGACGCCCACTGCTGAACATAGGCCTCCCCTAAAAATTTCCAGACGGACCTGTCAGAAGCGGCCTGCATTCAGTGTGTTCCTTCGACCTTTATCAAGTTATGTTATTTATTTATTTTTCGTTATGTTTATTCCCATGTAAAAGGTCCCATCTTAAACTGTCGCATTTATAATTATAGAACCTCATTAGGATTTACTGAGACATGTATTAACTAAGTTCAAAGTTAATTAATAACAATTTACTCTAAGTTCATAACCATGAGCACATCGACGTGAGAACATTAGCAGTAAATATACAAATTGTGCTTAGTAAATTCCAGGAATTTCTCGTCTCAATATGGAATGCTTATATACACTCTTGTGGTGTTAATCTTACGATGTAACATCAGGTCGCGCAATTTAATGACATTAATTTAAGTTATACCCTCGGTGGCATAGTTCTATATTACGGTATGAATGCAATGCTGAGGTCTCGGGTTCACTCCCCGAGTCGGGAAGAGTGATATTAGATTTTTCTATTCAGTATCAGTCCGGAGTCTGCAATTTGAGCCCGATATAGCTATAGGCTCACCCCCTATCACATCATGGGACAGGAATACGCACGGCGAAAAGTAGGCGTGAGGGTGTATCTAATATGTATGTAACTTATATGTGATGATTGAAAATTTTGTTCTTCTCTTTGTATGATTTACTGGCGGCCGAGTCCTTAGAGAGGGTTGGCGTTATGTAGTCGTATGTTCGTTTACGAACGACCGCCTTTATGACTACGATCGTTTCTGTAACGTGCTTGAAAAATAAACATTTTCCGACCTTAAATTGAGATAAAGGCAGGTGGTAGGAGGAGATTCTTTTTAATGAATAATACTTTTTTATTTGGGTACGGTGGGTACTTAATTATGTGGGTACGGTGACTTCACGGCACCTGATGAGAAGCATAGTGATGTCTAGATAGAGTATCGCTTGACAAGAGATGATTATCCCTATCCAGTGAAGACAATTATGCCGGCCTGTAATATAAATATCCATGCAAATAAGTGTTTATAATTCGGCCCTAATAAATGCTCGGTTATTAAGTAACGCTATGAAAAATTACACATTTCAACTTTTACCTTGACTCAAGTAGGTACTCAAGGTCCTTGAGTACCTACTTGAAACTATATTATGGGTAGACTGTGAAATAGTGGAAAATCGTAAGACTACTCCATTTTCAGAGATTTCATTGTAAGATTGTCTCGGTGGTGTAGAAACGTCTCGATGGCGTAGTTGTATCACGGTACTACTGTACTGCTGAGGTCTCGGGTTTGATACACGCGTCGGACTAAGTGATATTGGGATTTATCTTCAGTATCAGCCCGGAGTTTGAAAATGTGCCCGGCAACACGCTTGCCCATTATCTTCAGTATCAGCCCGGAGTTTGAAAATGTGCCCGGCAACACGCTTGCCCATTATCTTCAGTATCAGCCCGGAGTTTGAAGATATGCCCGGTAAATGGCAACACGCTTGCCCCATATTACATTGGACCTAACATAGCTGGCAAAATGTGAGTGTGATACACCTCTGCCGACCCTTGAAAAGAAAAAAGAAGTGGTACTGTATGTACAGTCAGCAGCATAAATGTTTGTACAAAATCAAAATTTCAAATCGCCTATATACACGTTAAGTTACACTGAAAAAAAACTTGAGAGGTGTCAAGGGACACCCGGATGGAACGAAGTTGTTTTCGATTAATAGTGAAGATATTGTAATAAAAAATTATTTCTTTTAAGTTATAATAATAATTGTATATTTCATTAAAACGTTACCACATCAATGAAAACATTTACTTCTACCTACACAATAGATATGTCATCGAATCACAATCATCACCTAAGCAAGCATTGACATTAAAATGAACATACAACTAAGGAAAAAAAAAACTATTCTAAAAAGCATTTAAATAAAGAAGACAATTTAAATCTTAGAGTAAGTATAACTACGTATACATACTCTAAGATTTAAATTGTCTTTTTTTATTTAAATTTCGAATGTCACTTTTACGGCCAGTTCTTCATTGTTACTGACTGGTTTCACAGGGCAAGTATAAAAGTGTCGTGACAACTTTTCGTAATTTTTTTTTCTGTCTAGCTCCCTTTCACAACGCGCGATAAGGAACTTTGTTCCAAAAAATTCTTCGTATGAAGTAACGCAAATCTCTTTTATTTTATTTTTGTGAAGAGAAAGAAAAGATTAGTAAGAACCCAAAAGTATGTAGGCAATTTGAAATTTTTATTCGTTCAGCTACTTATGCTGGTGACTCTACTGCATTTTAATTTTCAACGCGTCTTCAGTGTTTCACGTTTCCTATTACGAAGTTCCGTGAAGCACATTAACACTAAACCTAGTTCGGTACTAACTGCGTAGTTAAAAAGCTAATGGGACAATTGGGTGTGTTGCCTAATAAAACACCAACATATTGCGCAGACGATAACGCTAAACAACTTTGTCTGCCAGACTACATAATTCCAGAAAGGTCGAAGTAACAAACATTTTCTTTTATTTTGGTAATACTCTATTGCTATAAAGTAATATTATTTCTGGGGGTTTTAATACATCAATGAGACTAGTCATATAATTTTGTACTGGATATTTCGGGAGTACAAAAATCTTTGTATTAAAGAAATTATTACCACAAGATCGATCGCAAACGTTTTTCTGTTACTTAAAGGCTTGCAAACGTAAAGTGATAGGTACGAAGAGGCTTGCCCAAGAACCTTATACCCACATATAATCTCCTTGGACTTGCCAGTCGAACTGGTGACAGCTGTGCCAGGTGGGGCTGCCATAGACATATCGACGGCTCCGTAGAACAAAGTCGTATATGCAAAATGTTAGCTTTTCAGTAGAGCGCTTTGAAAGTCGTTAGTTTGTATTCATGTGCAAATTAGTGCTATTTTCACACATTAAGTTCAAAGTTGTTACTGAACCCTATAGAATATAATGTTTTGTTCACTATAACTTGTGATTTTCACAATTAACTTAGACTTTCAAAGCGCTCTACTGAAAAGCTTCATTTTGCATATACGACTTTGTTCTACGGAACCGTCGATATATTGTTGACACTATGCGTATGCAGTGATAACTATATAAACATTTATACAGTAAAAATACCAGCTTGACGAAATTAATTCGACAGGATAAAATTCCGAGTGAGTAACATTAATGGCTCGAAAACGCACCGGTACACGGTTAAACATTTTTGGGTAGCTTTCACTATTAATTTATAGCAGTATTTGTAAAAAAATCTTATCTTAACCGATATTTAGCGATAAGCCGATTGTGCGAACGACGAAATTACAAACTTTTTCCTCTCGAATAGGTGCAAATTAAGTTTTCGTAATTGCATTTGACACATTATTATTCTCTGGACTAAGCTACGATCGCGTGAAATTCGTTTCTCCGAACTAAATTATTTCAGTAACCGTATATTTTTTCGGGGAAAGCGAAGTCCAAGCTGGGTATTTCTTTCATTTCATATTTTAAAGACTTATATTAATACATGCCAGACATAATTATCAGCGAACAAATTTTACTCGACTGTTGCTATCAGCTGTTTCTTGTACAATCAAGCATGCATTGAGAATTGCTTTTATTTAAACGAAATGAACTTTTTCACGTTTTTATCGACGTTTCAGCCCAGTGGATGCGAACGTTAATTAATTTAATAGGATAAACATAAAGGGTATGAAATAAAATACAATTGATGTAGAATTGTTTACCGGGCATCGTTTTTATAATTGGGTTGAACAATATCGCGCTACTATGAAAACTAATTACGGGCGTTGGAGAGATGCTGACTGAAATAATAGTATTATGAGTAAATAAATAATTAACAACTATTTTTCATTAAGGATTTGCATATATATAGACTACATGCCGAATTATATAGACTACTTTTTAACCAGGAAAAATATTCATACACATGCGAGCTTTATCCCCGAAGGGGTAGGCAGAGGCGCAACTAGTGCACCCGCTTTTCGCCGTGCGTATTCCATCCCATGATGTATTGCAGTCGTAACGTAATACAGCTACACCACCGAGGCTGTCCAAAATATTCATTGTGACTTTTATTTTGAGAAAATTCCTCCACATGAGCGGAAACACGAGTTACATCTAGTAGTGCTCCATATGTGACCCCCCTCCCCAACAAGAGGAGACGGGCTGCATTAAGCGGCACCGCGCAGGGGCGGTTGCGGACGACAACTTACACTTCAGTCAAAGAAAGCCCGCAGCCAGTGCCGGATTAAGACAACTTGATGCCCTAAGCAATTCATGCCTGTGGGGCCCCCCTACCATAAGTAAACTAACATCAGTCTTTAATCGCGCGGATTTTCAAACAGCTTTACTTTTATGTGCTAGCATTTTTTTGTGCTGTTTCTGGTGCCCCCCAAGACGTGATGCCCTAAGCAATTGCTTAATTTGCTTATGGGCTTATCCGGCACTGCCCGCAGCCGTCCCTAATGCGCCGAAGATGGAAGAAAAAAAAGGCGGGCTTAATGCCCGAGGAAATCTCTACCTAATCAACTTTGGGTGATGCAGAGATGATATACTGGGTGTATACATAGTATCAAGCCTCTGTCCCATAGGGCTAGGCAGAGACTATGTGCCACTTTTCTGGATTCTGGCTTACTTCTCTCGCTTCCTCCACCATAATCAATCTGTTCATAATATACTGGGTATATATTTTGTAATCTACAAGTATATATGAGAATATCCCGCACTCACACCCCCCATCGGAAATTCTGTAAGACGAGTGGCACTCAATTTGTCACACCGAACGGTGAAACTTGTCGAGTCTCTGGGAGTGCTCATTAGTATTTACATCGCAATTAATTGATATACAATTATATAATCAAAGGTAGTGAGAGGACTTTAATTCTTTAAATACGCACAGGCCACCTACTACTATATCTAAAACATTTCCCTAAGGGCAAGCATGTTGCTTAGTTTTATCGAAATCAGGGGAAGGGTATGGCAGCGCATAAATACGAACAAACATTGTCTTATAATACGTTTTATTTTTTATTACAGTAAAATGACGAGATGAGCATGCCGTTCTCCTGATGGTAAGCGATACGACCGCCCATGAACAGTAGCAACGCCCCACATGAGTCTCAATTTCAAAGTACTACGTGTCGCAATGGCGTCCATTGCGCTTGTCACCTTAAGACATAAGATGTTGTCTCATAATGCCCAGTAATCAAACTGCCTACAATGTCCTTCAAACCGGACAACAAAAGACACACTGCTGCTTGGAGGTAAAAATAGATATTGCCGTGGCACCTACTACCTACCCAGGCGGCCCCTGGCATATGAGAAACCTGCCACCGGTATGATTATGTACATATATCTAAGATAATTTATATTCCTAAAACGAGTTACATACGGCACAAAATAACTTAATTATATGAAGTAATTTCTCAATTATAAACGTGAACTCATAATTATTATTAATTAGTTATAACCATCTAACTAAAGTCATAGCGGGAAATTATGTTATATGAGGTAATTAATACGAAATTCAGTGGTGTTTACGACAGTTAAATGACTTTCAACGTGATTTATACAAACACTGCGCGTAGATGTTTTTTATGTTTTATGGCATTGAATGACGAGACGAGCAAGCCGTTCGCCTGATGGTAAGCGATTCGACCACCCATAAACAGTAGCAACACCATGCAGCACCTTGACTTACCAATTTCTGTGTGACATTCCACTGCGCTCGTCATCCTGAGACATAAGATGTTAAGTCTCGTTATGTTCAGTAGTTACACTGGCTACAACGTCCTTCAATCAGAAATACAACAGTGTTTGCACACTGCTGCTTGGTAGTAGAAATAGACATTGCGGTGGTGACCCACCCAGGCGGACTCTTACATATAAGAGACCTACCACCAGTTACGTTTTCCAGACATACTATATAGTGTTACGCCATTTTCCGCGTACATAATTTCCGTACGTAACATTACGCTATTATCCCTTTTTAGACATGGACAGAGCCTGTTGTCATTTACCAGACACAATTCCAAATCCCGAGGTAGTACTGAATAGAAAAATCCTAATGTATAAGTGTTATCCTTAAAGTACATTTTATTTTCTCTTTGTATTATACCGGTAGCTACTTTATACATTTGAACTGGTTTGAAACGAGCACTTGTGGGGCTAGGATGTGAAAAAAAAACACAATGCGTCTCCGCTTCGTTTTATTGTGATTGGTTTTGTTGAGTGACTGACGTATCAGTATTTTGATGTTTGTGATCGATCAAGAGACCGATACGTCAGTCTCTCAACCAATCACAATAAAACAAAGCGGAGACGCATCGTGTCTTTTTTTCACAACCTAGCCCCACTGGAGTATCTTGCTCGTTCTTCTCTGGTGGAAATTGTTTTCTGGACTGGTTTTAAAGTTAATTTATGACGGAAACAAAATAATGTTTACCATTTTACGGATCCAATTAAGCTATTTCATTTCATTTCAAAGTTATAAATTCTGCGCCATATTTACCTGCCAGGAATAATAAATTCATGACCTCCGGATCTCCTTAAATATATTTAGCCTAAAATGTACAACCACTTAAGTAAATAAATTATCGTTTTAAGGGTCTACTTTAATTTGGAAAATGTTTAATGATATCATTTAATTATACTTCATCTCAATAGAAGAAAATAACATCATCTTAGGAAAGGAATTGTGTATTAATTGATCAATTTTATCCAGACTACAAACAGAATTTACAATATTGTAGCAAAAAATAAAATAACAATAAAACTTGTGGGCGTATTGCAACTATAATTAAAAGCAGTTACAGCATTCTGAATAAGGCAGTTAATATTCTATAGCTTCAAAATTTGTGTTGCGTAAGTAAATATTTTATAACAAAGATGCCCAATTAGAACTAACTAAGTTACAGTAGTCCCAGAGCTTTTGAAAGATACCTAATTTATAATTAAACCTTTTAAAAGGGACCTTGCCTGTTTCCTTAATGTAAAAGTTGATAAAAGCAATCTCTACGGCTAGAATAAATCACTCATATTTCCACCAGACATGTATAACAGATTATATCACCATGTCTAGAAACAACTTTGGAAACATATCTTTTTCAGACCAAATATTTTTAACAAAATTCGTCACGATTGACTATTGACATAATATAAGCATATTATTTTCGCCAACTCAATTAATTGCCTTTTGAAAGAAACAATAATTAAATGAATATCGTATAAATTATAATACAAACGCGTAAAACGGAAAGCAAACCTCGAAGATATTATGCAGTACGTGGCGGAATTTGAAACCATCTGGCTCGGTGGACTAACTTTGTGCTGTAATTTAATGTGCACTATTTTTGTTCCATTAGCATGCCAGTTTTGTGTGTTAAGTAAGGAAATGGCTTTTGCAGTTTCATAACAAGTTTTTTAAATTTAATTTACTGTTATATTGTATTCGTAGGTTTGTTAGCTAAAACTTTTTATTAAAGCCATTGCCTGTTTACAGTTCTACTGAGTTATCGCTAGTGGTAATTAAAACTTAGTCAAAACTTAAAACTAAGTTAACCACTTAAAGAAAACTTAGAAGAATTGCTATGGGCACCATAACTAGATAGAAACAATAGGGACAAAAAATATAAATAAAAATGCAGGGAAATTATTTACTACAAAATGTACACCCCACATATAGAGTAGTATTAGTCACCTGCTTCACTAAACTGATTCGGTTCTTTATATTTCTCATTACCAATACATTTTATAAAGACGTGTCTAAAACAACCCCGCCTGTGTCTTCCTTGCTTGTTAATCGGAAGTTGAAACGAGTGAGCTAACACCCCTAGCGATGTTTACTAGGTTACGAACACATCTATCTATCAACAGGGCAGTATTTGGAATTTATTTTTGGGCACCCTTTACTCTAAACTTTTTAAAAATATGTTTGAAAAAATTTATACATAATAGTTTATTTTCGAATAATCTTTATGCCCACAGTTTTGTTGGCCGCAAATGTTTTTTTTCTTTACGATTTGATTTTCAGTTTTACACTAATTACATGTGTAAGTAAAAAGAGGAGATATAAGATCAAATTTAAATTTTCAAATTCAGTCAACATGGGATTCTCCGTTCTCAAGATGTTGCATTGCAAGTCATTGACTTGCAATTTCTAAAGATGTGAAAGATCGAGAATAAATTACCCTTATATTTGTATATAGTAGAACAACTATTTTCATATATATCGGATTTATAATCCTATCCGTAAAAAAACCGTATATCTAATATTATTATGTAGCTAATATTAACTAATAAACTGGAATTTTGAATGATTTTGAATTCGATCCCTAAAAATGTTTATTATAATGTGGCCTTTTAGTTGCGAATTATTGGTCCGTGGCATACGGGGTGTAATCAAGATAACTGGTGTGTAAATACGGCCCTGTCTCTCGATAGGAAGCGCTGGTTCAGTGATCTGCAACACATTTAACTCCAAAGATTTATTGCAAAACTCCTTTCTATGTTAAGTCGCCCGCAGATAAAATGTCAACAAAAATATAT
This sequence comes from Lapara coniferarum, assembly GCA_949316025.1. Lineage (NCBI taxonomy): Eukaryota > Metazoa > Arthropoda > Insecta > Lepidoptera > Sphingidae > Lapara > Lapara coniferarum. Next base: position 30,257,960 of record OX438919.1, read on the forward strand.
AGAGTGATGATATCGTATATAAAAATAAGGTATAGTAGGTAGGTGGTATAGAAAATAAATATTTGAGACTAAGTAATAGATTTTGAAATAAAATTACATTACGGATTTTTGTGGTGATTATAAAAAAAAAACATATAAAGTTTGTTGTTTTTCCAACGTCTAAAATTCGCGTAAGCATAAGAAATCATTAAACGAATAAGGTATTTTAAACTCAAGACACTGATCACAATCATAAACCACTACAATTTACCAGTATCCTAGCGTTCAATCACGAAAGCTCTCCAGTTTTACTGCAAAGCACTGCAATATAAATAGATCCAATACCATCCAAAGATATCTCATTACATATTGAAGCCATGAGGAAAATCGTTGCATATCCGACGGTCAAAAATTACGACTGAAGGAGAAACATTTTCGATATTTCAACCGTCGCGTTGCATTGATTTTACCACATGACATCCAGCGCGCCACATTTTGCTTTGTGTTGACAGTTCGGAAATTCAATTTCACTGGCTGTTCATAAATATGTTATGAGTTTCGAAGCTTGGTACATTTAAAAAATCTACTGCTGAAAGTGTATAGATTTTTGAGTTTCATTTTTGAATCTTAAAAGCTGTCTCTACCAATTTCCCTGCGTAATTCCATTATAATGCCCCAATGGCTACACTTGTATGTACCAATTTGCTGTTTGTTCCTAAGTCTTATTATTATGAATGCAAAAGTTTTAAAGTTTTTGGAAATTTGCTAGAAAAAAGCCAGAGTAGACGGCACAGCATCGTGCGCGAAAAGTGATTTCCCTGATGTCTCATGATCCTCAGCATTGGGTAATCGACACAAAGAGGAGGGGGTTAGAAAGAAACTTCGAAACTGCAGATCGGATTTATTAACAAATGAACAAACAAATTATGAACATATTTATTTATCGAGTATTTCTAAGTAAATAATTTAATTCTTGTCTAGTGAACTAACGCTTGAACCCTGCCAGTAGTGGAGGCCCGTTGCCAGCAGTGGGAAGTATATAACACAGGCCTGGTACTACTACTACTACTTTATTACATATATTATATAACAAATCTATTATAGAAAAAAACATTTTTATATATAATAAAGGAATACTACTTTATTGTATTATTTAAATTTCAATTAAACGAAAACAGAAGCCTTTGTTTCGTTTCTTCCAACTTACGATTGCGTCTTTGAAATTAAAAATATGCACACCCATATTATTATTGTTACGATGGTAATGGGAAAATACTGCTTGCTGGTTATCGTGCATATTTAACTTTATGGTCCCCAATATTCAGTACACCGATCATATAAAACATTCGACAATAAACCTTATAAGTATATAATCCCACAACGATACGTGAAATGTCGAATCAAAATATATAAACATTTACAATACTTTGTCATAAAGTACGAAGACTTAATCCCGCATCGCACATGTCCTGAATATAATTAAGGTAAATCCGATTTGTCGTTGTCAATAATCGTCGGATATAAAGTACAGAGTACGTGATGCGTGTCGGCTTTGTCCCGCTCCACTCGCTACTTTGTTACTATAATAGTTTCATGCTACGCTGCCAACAAAGAAGGGAAAGAAGAACCCTTAACAAGCTTTGCAACTTTGACCGAGCAAATGAAGCTGTGTACATACATAGTATTCACGATTCAGTTGTAAAGCCTGTTGAAGCCGTAAATAACTCACCTGTCTTTAATACTGTCTTGAAAAATGTAAAAATCTCATTCGCTATTTTCTTAATTGCGTCGACGCAAATATAATAAGAATTACCCATTGAGGAGTTGAGAAATGATTTTAAATTCAATTTCTGACGATACCCCACTTGACAGGGTAAGAGGTTTACAATTCTAAAAATAACCTCATTCGTTATACCCAGATGTGAACAATGTTGTAGACTTAATTTTATACATCTAATATATGTATCTATATATCACTCATAATGTTTTTTTATTAACTAATATCAAAGCCTTCCCTTATTTCAACTGGTGTTCTACTTTCACGTATACATGTAAATCACGTTTACATTACGAAAAAGGAAATACAGAAATCGCTCACCTGTCGCGCGCCCGTCTCCGCTAAATCCACTTTGTTTCCTACAACGACGATGGGCACGGCCGTACATTGTTTGGTTTCGTGTATTTGATCCCTCAGAGCTCTGACTTCACTGAAACTGTTAGCGTCGGTTATATCGTAAACCAAAATGAACGCGTCTGCCGATTGCATGGACAGCGCCCGCATCGCCGGAAATTCGTACGAGCCAGAAGTGTCCAAAATGTCAAGGGTCAGCCTGACGCCGGACACGTTGAAGTCGCCGTGGTGCATTTCCTCTATTGTCCGCTTGTATTTTGTGGAGAAAGTACCGTAAAGGAATTGAGTTATGAGCGACGACTTTCCAACTTTAGCAGCTCCGAGAACAACAATTTTATGCCGGACAGCACTGTTAGTGAGGCTGGCGCTATTGGAAACTGGATCTTCGCTTCTCTCGGTCCTGTAAAGAGTAAATAAAATTTGTTAATTTTTTTTATGGCATCGAATGACGAGACGAGCATGCCGTTCACCTGATGGTAAGCGATACGACCACCCATAAACAGTAGAAACACCATCCAGCACCTTGAGCCACAAAGCACCGTATGGCACTCCACTGCACTCGTCATCCTGAGACGTAAGATGTTAAGTCTCATTATGTCCTGTAGTTGCACTGGCTACAATGCCCTTCAAACCGAAACACAACAGTGCATGCACACTGCTGCTTGGCGGTAGAAATAAACATTGCGGTGGTACCCACCCAGACGGACTCTTACATTATATAAGAGTCCTACCACCAGTAAAGATTGTGTTGCGACGTCACAATTGGTTACGAGCATAACAAGCACCACCTACTGTGGTAATAGACTGTAAAATTGTCTCCTAATTTATCGGGGTAAATCGCGTCGTAAATTTAACGGCGGTGTGGGAGGCGTTCGGAAAGTGCGATAATAATGCAAATCAGGTTAGGTAATGCGAATGGCAATATTCTTGGTAAAACTGCGAAAACAGGCGATGCTCCGGTTAATGTAGTCGTGTTGTAGATAAACCACAAGGGCATGGGGCTCCTTATCACCGGGATTCGGGGGCGGTTCGACTTGCTAATTGACAAACAGTGAGAGCAAACATTATTCAGTTATGGCCCGTCATGCCTTGAAATACTTAAAGCACTTTGTTTTATGGAGCAATTAACCATCCTAATTGTTGTCTAATATAACGGGGCCGTTTGTTATCTTTGCACGGCCGTGTCAATGTGTTTCGTCGCGAAGCTTATCGGTCGACAAATAATATCTCACCGATCAATACGTAGGTATGTGATCTTGACTCATTGCTTGATAACGGGGAAGGTTATTTGCTCTGTGGGCACGTTCTATTATTTGCGACGTAATATCTTGCTAATTTACTGAATGTGAATAGTGATGGTTCAGTTTTTATTGTCCTTAGTAAATCTGTTTGTCGGCTCGTTGACATTCTGATATTACTTTTGATTCTCGCCTTTGTTCGCGGCTACAAAAGATTTTATTAACTTTTAAAGAAGAATAGCCTCTGAATACAATCTGTTGTCATAGCTTTTAATATTTCCACGTTGTTATTCTATAATAAGCTATTTTGTTAAATATGTAGGTAGTATGTAATATTGCAAATCAGAATGTAGTACAAAGTAAAAAGTTCTTTTCGCAGACAAGTATAAACGAGTGTTTTAGCCATTTAGCCGTGTTTGGACAGAGAACTTGTTGGAAATCTGCTCAAGCATATTCACCATTGTGCTATACATATTTGTTTTAGAATATTCAATGAGAGTTAGCATATTAATATGCAATACATATTTTTCTTTAATGCTAAGTTCACACGAATAGGTTTTAAATCAATTATTGCGAATTTAATAATTTCCAGACTTATCTACACTAGGGGAAATATTGATTACAGGTATATTATGGTATACACATTCGACTTGCCGTTAGTTCTGTTACCTCTCTTAGCAGTTCCGGCCCGCGTGCCGAAGGCTACTAGGTACGATACCACTAAATAGGATTAGGTTAAAAACCATCTTCCCCAAACGCTGATGTCTTATCCCCTCAGTGGCCGCCCTGAGCCGAGGCTCGTGTTCCGTTAGTGGGTCGTCCTCAGCGTGGTCGCTTAATTTTAAGGGTTGCGAGCGCCTTCTGCACTCACCCAAAAGACCGGTGTTCATTCACTAGCCGACCCTCGTCAGGCTAGAAAGAGTAATGTCAGGGACAAAAAAAAAGTTAGTTCTGTGAGCTTAAAATGTGTAAAAAAACGCGATTCCGTTTCGTTTTATTAGAATTGGTTGAGAGACTAACACGTGACTGACGTGTTGGTCTCTAGATCGATCACAAACTTCAAAATTAAACGTCATCGTCTTACGAGTTGCGTTTTTGGTCACATTATAAACACACTACATGCTTGAAAATTTTCAGTCACGTTGCCGTGATTTTGAACTTCGCTTAATGGATATCAGAGTACAAATATCAGCCTGTAGTTTCCTCCCGGCTATGGCCGTCATGTGCAGATTCCGATTACATAAAATATTTAAAAATTCCACACAACCGTGGACATCCGCAGAGCGCGGCGGCTGTATGCGCTTATCAAATAGTATTAATCTTTATATCTATAATATGTGAGTACTTTTCAGAATTACGAGCTCCTGATTTCATAATATTCTTTAAAGTACCAATATTATAAAGCTGAAGATTGTTTGGTTGAAGGCGCTAATCACAGGAACTACTGAACTGATTTTCAAAATCATTTCACTAATAAGAAGCTTGATAACTCTTGAAAAAGTATATAGCATTACTTTTTATACCGGGAAAATGTTTTTGTCCCGGAAAAACTTTTCCATGCGAACGGAGCCGCGAGCAATACGAATAAAGTTATATACTTGGTTTGTACAACCGTAAAATAGGTTAGATTATATTTAATAAATAATTGGTAAGGAATGATTTGCGGCCGGGACGCCTTTCCAGTCAACAGGCGACGCACGTTTGGATAAAACCCGTAAAATATAGAGTTTGATCTGGCAAATTATCTCTTCTCTTTTATAAAAGAACTTGAAAACTTTACTAGAAAAGGAAATGTGCACATTATAGTTATAATTAATCTATCACAGTGATTATACGGATATAGCAGCCAGGGTAAAGGCAACGGGATAACCCGTCGATTTACTTTATTTCTTCAATTTCTTATTTGAAGAGTTTACAACAAGCTGTTAATAACTTTATCCAAATTTATTTATCGTTACTTTGGTAAAACAATAGTAAAATTGTCTTAAGTAACCACACACACACATACATACACTCACGCCTGTCATCCCCGAAGGGGTAGGCAGAGGCGCAACTAGTGCACCCACTTTTCGCCGTTATTCCGTCCCATGATGTGATAGGGGGCGAGCCTATCGCCATATCGGGCACAAATTCCAGACTCCGAGCTGATACTGAATAGAAAAACTCAATATCACTTTACCCGACCCGGGAATCGAACCCGAGACCTCAGCATTGTAGTCGTACCTTAATACAACTACGCCACCAAGGCAGTCAAAAAAAAGTCTTAAGTAACCACTATTGTCAAAAATTCACACAATACCGACACAATTACAGCCAAGCAGTTGAAAGCCATGCATCAGCGAAATGTTTCCATTAGCAGTCCTGATTACACCATTGTTTGCTTGCAGCTAAATACCGTCAGCATTGTCATCCACTCACACCCAATTACGCTTGATAACATCGTTTCGAATGTTATCCTGTATTAATTCACGTTGTACATCGGATAAAGGTCAGTAGACTTAGTAACGGTGTTTTAGTCTGCTTTAGATATTTATTAGGGAACCTTTTTTTTATTTTGCCTTTTATGGCTATGGAGTTTGTTTATTGTAACTTTTATTGATGTTACCACACACACACACTCTCACACCTTTTATCCTCGAAGGGGTAGGCAGAGGCGCAACTAGTGCACCCACTTTTCGTCGTTATTCTGTCCCATGATGTGATGGGGGGCGAGCCTACCACCATAACGGGCACAAATTCCAGACTCCAAGCTGATACTGAATAGAACCCGAGACCTCAGCATTGCAGTCGTACCAACTACCATAATACAACTACGCCACCGAGGCAGTCACTGCGGCAATTATAAATTCTGGTCCGGTTCCATGCAGTAGCAATTACCTGACTGCACGCGAATTCACTTGGACATTTCCTTGTTGGCTTAGGTGCATTGCGATAAACTTCTAAAGGATGTTTATAGCTTTAGACTCATAAAGAAGTTAGCTCGGCTTAATTAATTCCTTCTTGTGATATTTGAGTAGAGCGGAATGTTCAATACGTATTTTAAACAGCAATATCAAAAATAGTCATTGCGTAGGTAAATATGTAGTAAGTACCTACGTATGTAGTAAGTACGTATGATTCAAATCGACGGTCCCATAGAACAAAGTCGTATATGCAAAATGAAGTTTTTCAGTAGAGCGCTTTGAAAGTCTAAGTTAATTGCGAAAATCACAAGTTATACATGAAGTTATACATTATCTAAAGGGTTCAGTAACAACTTTGAACCTAATGTGTGAAAATAGCACTAATTCGCACATGAATACAAACTTACGACTTTCAAAGCGCTCTACTGAAAAGCTAACATTTTGCATAATATACGACTTTGTTCTATGGGACCGTCAAATTAAGAATAGGAACGTCAATGACCTCTATGTGTCAAATGTTACTTGAAAAGTACGGTTTGCATGAAAACTTATTAACATATCAATAACGGTTTATTTGGTCTAATTGACTCTTACATCAAACTTAAATTAAAACGTTATTGCTAAATTGGCTTATTATAATATTTGATTAGTTAGACGTCACAATATGGCGCAAAGTCGATCCTATTCTTATTTTAATTGAATTGTATCTTATACAAGAAACCACTACTTAGTTTCAGAAAAATCATGAATGGGGCACTTTCCTAAATTTGATATTACGCATTTTATATGTAACAGAAAAAAAAATACGAAGCAGAAATTCTTACGTGAAGTCAGCATCAATTTGGTGGGAATGTGAAATCAGCATCAACTTGGTGGGAAAATAAAGCAGTTATTCTTATTTGAAATATTGTTGTGAGCAAAAGTGGGGGCATGGTGGGGTTATCGCCCTATCTCTTTCTCTTGCACGCAGCGTTATGGTCAGAGATACTCAGTGACATCACAGTTTGCTATTTGACAGCAACTGTTCGACATTTGTGATATTTGACAGCTACCCCTTTCAACAAATTTTAAAACATTATAACGTTATACCTATTTATTAATGAGTGAATTATGAAAAAAAAAATTCTGCTAGATTTTGGACGAGATACATTTATAATACTTAAATATTTTAAAAAAAGTTGTCAACTGCATGCATTTTGGACACATAGAGATAAAGAAAGACATTGGTTAGTTCGTTGTTTGGGCCTCAGAAGCATGAAAGTTCTAAAAGGCTTTCTTAAAATAAAACTTTAGCCGCGAAGCCAATTATTATAAACGATAAATTTTATCTTAATGATAATATCCACGGGGATAACAAAAGTCATGTTTAGTTAAAATTTGAAAATAAAACAACGTTGATACACAAAGGCAAACGCTGATAATCTTAACGAGTTTCATCTGAAATGTAATTTTGTTCGTACACATAGCTTTCGTTCGCTTAGAAATGTGTCACTTTAATACTCTAGTTTCAATTAAATATTTGAAAGGAAAATTTGTATGAAGTCGCCTAAGTTCACGACTACTTGTAATCAACTCATTAGCTTTTGATATAAGCTTATAATTGTGTTTTATGTGTACCCACAGTTAATATAGTTTTAAATAAAATATTTGCGCAAAATCTGAATCGCAATATACTAGAGTGGTACGAATTTAGGTGCACCAGATAATAGTTAGGTACTTATGTGGTTACAGATAAACACTAGACATAAAGAAAGATCAATTCGCACAATAGGTATACTGGGAAGCTCACAAACATTTATACCTGAAATAAGTAATAGATAAAGGCTTTTTTTTTATAATGGCCATCTTCGGCCCATTAGGGACGGCTGCGGGCTTCCTCCGACTCACGTCTAAGTTGTCGTCCGCAACCGCCCCGCGCGTACCGCTGTTGCGGTCCTTCTCCTGTTGTTGCGGGGGCTCAGAAGCCCCCGTACACCGAAGGACGCCCTTGGCGTCCGAGGCAGCGTGAGACACGCTGCCGTCCATCACGGGGGTCAATAGATAAAGGCTGCGGGCAACGTGCATCCTATGATACTGTCGAAAAGGATCCAGTTCAGCATAAAATGCTAGGCAAGGTGTTCCTGGCGCTGGTTTTCCCCTGGAACCCTCACCTAGCATATAGTGACTTAGCGATTGATTGTACAAAGTCGCAAACTTCTTTAGTTTACAGTCTTTAAATAATAGTCACTGTTACGATTAAAATTATAGTTAACATCCATTAGTACAACTTCATGGGTATACAATTTGCTGTCATCTCACAAAATATTGTGAGACACTAAAGGGAAAATTTTATCGCAACGATACGCGCAATAACATTACCGGGCTAAAGTATCTTACACACGTTTGTAGAATCGATAAACTGTTACAGTCTTAGGTATTATAATATACTAGATTTTGCCCGCGGCTCCGCTCGCGTTAAAAAAATTTCCGAGATAAAAGTCTCGCTTTTTATTTTCCCGGGATAAAAAGTAGCCTATGTGTTAATCCAGGACGTGATCTATCCGTGTGCCAAATTTCATCGAAATCCATTGAGTAGTTTTTGCGTGAAAGAGTAACAAACATCCATACATCCAGACATCCATACATACTTACAAATCTTCGCGTTTATAATATTTAGTAGGATGGAGTTTTAAAATACCTGTCTTGCAACAAAGGGTAGAGTCGTAGAAGGAATCTAAAATAACAAACAGGACGGCTTGTTGAAATTGTATATTAACTTGAGAAAACGCAGGAAAAACACAATTTCACGAACTTGGTGATTCCAACTTTTGGCAGCGAACGGGATAATGGTAAGATGTAGACGCGGTTATTGGAGTTTTACGAGCAGATCGCTATAACCGACAGGGGGCGGCACCATATTACATTTATTGGTCTATCAAACGAAAGTAATCGATGTCACCGTGGATTCCTATTGATTTGGATGTAATTGAAAATTTAAAACGTGTTGAAAATATCCGAACGTTTATATTACGGTGTGTTCGGATACGAATTTAACAATTTTTTTTAATGGAATTTTGGATTGATGCTATGATAGGTTATTTTTCACTCTTTCATTGATAGTTTTTTTTATTGCAATTGGAATACCAGCGTAACATGATGTGTTTGGACAATCGTAAAAAACAACTATTGAAACATTTGTATAGACAAAAAGGCAAACGAATAAAAAACAAAAACTCAGCTGTATAAATTTTGATAAGTTACCTAATGAAATCAAAAAACATCCCAATTTCAATGGAGAAGATGGTTGGAAACTTGCACCAGGCTGGGACCCGGTAATACATCTAATTAAATCGGGCCCCAAAAGACCTGCTGCCAGACCTCAAGACATTGTGAGCTCTTTCTGCGTAGACCGAACCGCAAACAATGACTAACATCTTAAATTGTATAATAATAAATGGAAGGTAGCTTTGTAATACTAACTTTTCGGACCACTTACACCTCAGTCCGCCCCGTGACCACGAAGTGCTGAAAAGCCTTCGAAACGTCGGGAGAAAATAAAATAAAAAACCGCGATAAAATCCGTTATAATAGTTTAATTTCAATGTCTAACATTCGCGTAAATATAAGGATTCATTAAATATATTTATTGTTTACTAGTTTTTGCCCGCGGGTCCGCCCGATTTAAAAAGTATTTCCAGGATAAAAGTCCGGCTTTATATTTCCCGGGATAAAAGTGAGCCTATGAGTTAATCCAGGACATGATCTACCCGTGTGCCAAATTTTATCGAAATCCGTACAGTAGTTTTTGCGTGAAAGAGTAACAAACATCCATACATCCAAACATCCTTACAAACTTTCGCCTTTATAATATTAGTAGGATTGATATAATGTAGAAGGAGGGAAACGACACAACGCGTAGCCAATTAGCGAATATTAATTATGCACTTTGTGTTATTTCCTTTTAATATTATAATATCAATACTCTGTTTCTCAACAAAAGTTAAGCTCAAAATGCTAAAACAGTTTAAATCCTACTCGTGTTGTCTTAAATTTCTGTTTTTATTAATAATATGGTCGTACCTTCCTGCACTACATTAATAAGACTATAAGTAGAAGTGATGGTATAATGTGTTCAATATAACTCGGAAGCATTTTACCCCAATCGCAGACTACCGTTCAAACTTCTTGATAAGAAAACGATTATAGAATTTATAAAATGCGGTATTTATAAAATCTGATGTATTATTTCACGCTAAAAATAGAAGTTATAGTATTAAGAACTCCAATAATTGTAACAATTTACATTCTCTCTACTCCATTGTCTATGTGTTCCAAATTTGGAATGGCCTTCCTTACATAACTTAAACGGTTTGGGCAGTCATCTAGTATACATGACTTCAGTGTTAATCTTCTAAAATAATTAAGTTATATGTATGGTGATTTTTCGTATATCTCCGTTGTTCAATACTTAATACTATACCTAATTCGTTTTTGGACATTAAAATAAATTGCAAGTAATCAAATACATACACATGACGCCTTTATCTCCGAATGGGTAAGCAGAAGTGTAACCAGCCCTATTCCGTCCGATAATTTGATAGAGGGCGAGCCTACCCGGGCTGATACTAAGTAGTAAGCCCCAATATCACTTTGCCTGATTCTGGACTCGAACCCGGGACCTCAGAGCAGGAGTCGTACTGCCGTAAGTCGTAAGTACGCCACCGAAGCAAATAATCAAAATAGTGTTATTTAAAAAATGGAAAGAAAGAATTGCTATAAATCACAAAGTCATTGAAATGCAGGCTTGAAATATTCCTTTTCTTTACAGACATCGTTCTGAACGTGAATTTGGCTGAAGTTTTGCCGGATACGTGAACGCCAAAATAAAAATAATCCTGTTGTTTGAACAAATGCCAAATAGTTACATGCACTTTTAGATTTATGAGGTCGAAACCTCAAAATGTACCGCAAGAAACTATTCCCAAGTGCTTTTGCCAATTCTTTACGAATACATAATTTGAAAATGGATCCACTTGGAAGGAAAGCAAAGTTTTCAGTTCCTGCTCTTTATAGCAGTGTCAAAAAAGATTTTCAAAAGTTGCAAAGAGATAATTGCTTTTTATTAAGCAATAAACTATTTTACAAAGGCCTTGTTTGTACAAGATTACCTTTACAAGATTAAAAATCTTTTGCGATTAAAAAATCCGGCGAAGAAATATTGTGACATTCTGATTATAATACATATACGCCCGAGTGACAATATTATTTGGACGCTCGTATATTAAGAGATTCCAAATACACTGATTCAAGCTTGAAGTCGATTCTGCATTAGAATTAAGTATTATAGAATACTTTTCTATTATATAGAACTGAAAATTATGGTACGACTGCAATGCCGAGGTCTCGGGTTCGATCCCCGGGTCTGGCAACGTGATATTGGATTTTTCTAGAATTAAGTATCAGCTCGGAGTCTGGAAGTTGTGCCCGATATGGCGATAGGCTCGCCATCTATCACATCATGGGACGGAATACGCACGGTGAAAAGTGGGTGCACTAGTTGCAAAAGTGATAAAAGGCGTGAGTATGCGTACGTTTTGATGATAGAACAAACATTATACAGATACGTATACTTTTTGACAAGAGCACCGTAAGCGCTATCAATTTGATCGGATGAAACTGTGAAAGCAATCAAGGCTGGCAAAGGCCAGTTCAAAAAGAGTGATCAAGGTGAATAGAATTGTTATTATAAATAAATCGTTTTTCTTTCTTTCTTCCTATTCAAGAACAAAGCGAGCTGAAATTTAAAACTTCTAGTGAATAAGCTGACGAATTGTGAACCACAACCGCATATGAAACTGGTTTGAATGACTAAAAAAAATATTATTTCTAGGTAATTTTTAAATGGTAAAAACGAGTGCCTAGCTCTGTGGTTTGATGGAAAAGCTATAGTTAAAATCAAGAGACTGGACTTTAAGCAATACGGTATTCAAATGTCTTTTGAAGGGTTCAGCTCAGGATTGTTTTAAGAGGACTTTAAATACATTAATTGGAGTGATAAGAGTTGTGGTTTTTATCTCGCTACGTGCCACAAATTAGTGTTCCATCATCATCATTGGAATGAATGCTATGTAAGTAGAAATGGTGAATCTTCAAGTATTCTCACCAAATAATTATTTTTGTCTTAAGATCTTAAGCCAGTCTCAAACAGTACTTGTCTTACAACATCGTCTACTGACAATAAGATAGGTGATTTTACCTTCAATCTCATTTTCTAGTGCCGACATTTTTTCTTTTGATGTATAGTCAAGTGTTTACTATTCTGCCATATTTTACTGCTTCTAGACATGATACGCGCAATAAGCGTAGCATTAATACAAACAACAGAAGCGCAATCATCATAATTACGATCGATTTCCTTCGCCTACCTTCAATTCACCATAAGAACTCTAACACTGGCTATAAGAACTTTTTAATTTAATTCGGTAATATAAATTATTATAGTATAAAATATAGTTTATTATTAAATTGTGACGTAGAATTGCGTCTACGTCACAACTTCTGCCTATACTTATTTCTAATTTTGATGTAATTTGAACCCACGCCATCTAAATAATTGCGTAAACCGCTAAGGCCTACGCGAAAACAAATTCTTAATTTGCAAAATTAATTCAAACAGTTAAGTAAATTCCTTAAATAATTACGAACGTTACAACAGTAACGTTATTAACGGTAGTCTACCGCTAATGTTATTAGGTAATACCGCTTCTTAACAGAAATGTGGAACATTTATCAGCAGAAGAATTCAGCGTGCAATTTGCAGTTCCCGATGTGAACAATAATAAGCAATTTCCGAATTTCTACGGTCGATATTGGATTGTTAGCGAATGGTTCGAAAATCACATGCATTTTAATAAATGTAATTTCTATGTAAATTTCCTTTCATTTTGTTACATTTTCGTAAAGGCAGTCATGCTCACTCTCCCGGCTTATTATCAATCTTTTACTTATAGCCATGTTTTCTTTGGTAGTGTTATTTTTAAATTTAGTCCAAATCGGTCATTTATTTGATGTGGCTTTAGTTTTAACACTTACTTACGTTTTTTTATTAGCACAGGTGGACATACGAGCACGTTGGTCACAATATGCCTAAAGGTCACATTAAAAAGTGATGAAGCTGCTAGTTTTGTTGGTTTTATAAAAACATACTCTCTTATTTTCCTGTCGATACTATCAAAAATAATTGAATGAATTTTGATTATACAAATAGTACCTACCATACGAAAGGAAGATTCTTAATAATTTCAAATAAGGTAAGAAGAATTTATGAGTTTGTAGAGGATCAATTCCTAATTAATTTGCACTGGTCAACCGCTGATAGCATGCAAAACGATCTAGCTGAGTAGTCAACTTACATTACTTAGTATTAATTATATACAAGCTGAATATGTTGTATTTTAGTTTCTTAAAACGTGCTATTCACCGAAACCAGTTTTGCAATAATTCCAATTTTTACTTCTACACTCTGAATCCCGGAAACGGAATTTAAAGCGTACGCTACGCTAAAACTGAGAGCAAACGCTAGTGTATAAATCTGTTATGAATAGATAAACAATTTCATAAATGGTCCCAATTCCATACGATTTCGTTTATCTCAGATAACAGGAACTACAAGGAACTTTTCGTCACACAACTCAGAGCCGAAATAAATATTTACGGATCATAGATATTCGATTTAATTTCTTAGCCGGCTACCCACTCGCTGTGACGCGGAGTTTTTGCCGGTCAATTACGGTTGTTCCCAGTTACACAGAGTAACTCTATTAAACGGATATAGGGATCCGGCTCGAAGGACCAATGTTTATAACTAGAATAAAACAATCCTCGCAACTTTTGTGAGGCTCGCATTGTTTTTCAAATTGTATTTGCAAAATTTATTTGAAATTAATTCCTACGCCAGGAGTTAATTGACTTCTTGTAGTACTGAAATAAAGAAAATGTCCGCTTTTTGTATGGGTGCTGGTCCTCAATATAATATATGATAGCCTAGTTGGGAATGAAACGGTCTGATTTCCGCAGGTTCAAAACCCAAGGACACACACACACACCTTTGATTTTTAGTAATTATGTGGTATTGTCATTGATGTATTAAAAAACCCCATACATCAATGGGTATTGTTTATAAATTATCGTTAGCTGCCACGGACTGCCGCCGTGGGGTAGTTGCATTACGGTACGACAGCAAAGCTGGGGTCTCAGGTTCTATCTCCGGGTCGGGAAAAGTGATAGGTACTGGGTTTTTCTATTCAGTATCAGCCCGGAGTCTGGAATTTGTGCCCGAAATGGCGACAGGCTCGCTCCCTATCGTGTCATGGACGGAATCTTCTTCTTAGTCGATTCCTCAAGGCTGAGGGTCGTGACCACTATTAACAACTCCCGCCACCAGTGTTCTCCAGGCCGCTCTGTTCTCCGCGTGGCGCATGGCTGCTGGGATGTTCAATCGGGTGCGTTCCCTGATAGTGTCTGTCCATCGGGCAGGTGCTCTTCCCCTGTTCCGTTTCCCGTTCATGCGGCCAACTAGTATGAGCTTTTCTAAGTTATCGGGCTTCCGGCGTGCCACATGACCGAAGAAAGTGAGCACTCTCTGAATGCAAATAGTGGAAAGGCGGGTCTCAATCTTTAGCTCATCCAGTATTGATGCGTTAGTGCGACGTGCAGTCCAAGAGATACCCAACATTTTGCGCCAGCACCACATTTCGAACGCATCAATCCTGTTTAAGGTGCGAGCTTTAAGGGTCCACGTTTCCGAGGCGTACAAGAAGATGGAGAATATTAGGCTGCGTATGAGACGTATTTTCGGAACATGGACGGAATACGCACGGCAAAAAGTGGGTGCACTAGCTGAGCCTCTGCCTTTTCCTTCGGGTATAAAAGGAGTGTGTGTGTGTGTGCTTTTTTTGTTAATGGCCAGTAACTTGACGCGAGTCGGCTTTTCTGGCCTCACCGCTCTTTAGGGTGAACGCAGAAGGCGCTCGCAACCCTTTGAATTAAGTGACCATGCTAAAGGCAACCCACTAACGGGTTACGAACCTGGGCTCAGGACGGCCACTAAGAGAGGATGAGACATCAACGATTAGGGAAAGATTGGTTTTTAGGCCTAATACTAACAGATTGTATTGTCATCGGCACGCGGGCCGTAACTGCTATGGGGGTCGCGGGGGCGACGGGGGACGCGGCGAGGTCCTCGACGGCAAGGACGGAGCTGCGGTCTTGTGGAGTATTGGAGTTTCAAGATCTCGTTCTTACGGCGGTTGGCCAGAGTGATTTCGTCTTCTGGATCGGTTAATACGGAACGCGGCCGTCTCCATTTAGCGCGGTCGAATGGCGTGAGTGTGTGTGTATGTGTTTAACGGCGAAAGAAAACATCGTGAGGAAACCTACATACCTTTTTTTTTTTTGTTGACGCGGAGAAAGTGACTTATTACTACCGCCCAGTGTTCAAGGGGAACGACTGAGCGGTTATGTTGGGTTCACCGTGCCTTACGACCCGACGTTGAGCCGCCCGGAGAGATGGAAAACGTCAGGCGACCGCCGGGCCGAGTCCCTAACCTATGTACACCGCACGGCATACCAACTAAAACTCCGCGGTGGCCATCTTCGGCACATTTACCGCCTGACGCAGGTGCTCACCGGGCATGGCTGCTTCGGTGAGTTCCTGTTTCGGGTGGTAGGTATAGAGGAGTCGGCCGTGTGTCACTATTGTGACAACTGCCCAATGGACACGGCCCAACATACGTTGGAGTGTTGTCCAGCCTGGGATGAGGAGCGCAGCGCTCTCAGAACAGTCGTCGGAGAAGACCTCTCGCTGCCGGCCGTGGTCGCTTCCATGGTCGGCGGCCGGGAGGCCTGGCAGGCGGTGGCCCACTTCTGCGAGGCGGTCCTCTCGCGGAAGGAGAGTGCCGAGAGGGATCGCCAGCGCAGTGGTGATCCCTCCCGCCGCCAGACGAGACGTAGGAGGCGTCGGGTGGACGACTGACCGACGTCTCCCGCCCTGTGGATTGGGGGCGTTTGGAGAATTCCACCACGGTATCCCCTGCCTGTCGTAAAAGGCGACTAATAGGGGTCTCCGGGGGTCACGGGTGGGCGGGACGTGCCGCCCACCCATTAGTCTAGCCAACTTCTGTGACCCCCGTGATGGACATGTCCGAGGCAGCGTCACGCTGCCTCGGACACCAAAAGGCGGACACGGTACGGTGTTTCGGGGGCTTCTGAGCCCCCGCAACAGGAAAAGGACCGCAAAAAAGCGGTACGCGCAGGGGCGGTTGCGGACGACAACTTAGACGTGAGTCGGAGGAAGCCCGCAGCCGTCCCTAATGCGCCAAAGGTGGCCGTACAAAAAAAAAAAAATCTTCGGCACATTAGGGACGGCTGCGGGCTTCCTCCGACTCACGTCTAAGTTGTCGTCCGCAACCGCCCCTGCGCGTACCGCTGTTGCGGTCCGTCTCCTGTTGTTGCGGGGGCTCAGAAGCCCCCGTACACCGAAGGACGCCCTTGGCGTCCGAGGCAGCTTGAGGCACGCTGCCGTCCATCACGGGGGTCACAGAAGTTGACTAGACTAATAGGTGGACGGCACCTCCCGCCCACCCGTGACCCCCGGAACCTACATACCTGAGAATTAAAAAAATAAATCGAACGTATGTAAAGTCTACCAGCCCGCTCTAGGCGTGGTAGCATAAGGCCTAAACCTCCGAAGTAAAGGAGGGCCGTGCCCAGTAGTGGGACAGGATAGGATTCATATTAAAAAGCGTTTTGCAGCACTTGCAACATTTCATCTTGGAATATTTTGTAGTTGATATTCTCATTTATCGCCTACGTAGTTAATGCTAGAATATTATATACATCTAAAAGGTATATGTAACTTTATTATGCGAATACGAAGCAATGAACGATAGATGCGTATCAATATTGTTTATATTCATATATGTATGTAGGTACTGACAGCCAAATTATATGTTATCGATGATTATGACTGTTATCAACATTATCACCTGCAACAGCGATACGGACGAAAGTACGAGCTTTACTACCCTAATATTATGGTTGTGTTATAAAAATGTTTACTTAAGTTTTTAAAATTAAACAATTACCCTTTAGAGAAATGTTTACTTTTATTACAACTGTGAACTGTTTGGAGTCACCATAAAATATATAAAAAAGAAACGTAGTCAGGAATGTTGGATTTGTCAATAGGCTGTTTATACAGGGTCATTTTGTAACCGAATACATAAATTTAACTGCGATAAAATCAATTTGAAAGAAACACCATGCAGTTAATTAATTTAACCATAAGTGTAAAATAAAGAAGTACATTTTTCAAACAAAATAAATAACAAAAAAGGTCTTTTAATTTTAGACATCCTATTGCCACTACTAGTAAACGAGAAATCGTCGGAGCGTCAACATCGCACTGAGGTTGTGTGTTTCATTGATAATATGCTCACGCACACGCGAACAAGAGATGCACACACGGAGCGCAACGATAAGCTGTCACATCGCGCCATCGTAACCAAGAAGCTTTATTCCAAACCGAAAAGATGAGGTCGCTATTATTACCAATGCGTCTGTGTCAGGTCACATAGGTCAATGTAAACAACAGTCACTTACTAGATTCTGTCAGAGCCAGTTATGTCTCCTTCAGAAGACTGAAATCATTGTGGCATCTTCGGTAATGGTCACAGTCCGTACACCGCACGTAGCTTATCAAAAAGCCTCACAACCCTAAGATTCTATCTAACCTAAGAACTATCACACGATACGTCAGCAAGAAACGCACGCTCAAGCCGTCAAATTCGTCGATCGATTTCGTGAAACCGACTATGATGCTACCGTTATGATACGAGTGTCAGCGAGGTTCTGGAAAATTGGAATTTTGAACATTTACTCAGTAATCCCTAAAAGTACAAAAGATATTTCAACGACCTTCTCGGAAACATTAACACTTTATTCACGAGCTTTGTAAATGTAAATCATAGTTTACCACAACAGAAACTTAAAAATTAACACAATAGAATAATAATTACAATTAGAGAACATTTGATCGTGTGCGCATAAAAGCCGAAACTAAAAACCTACACATGGCTCGCGTCTCCCGAAGCGATGTCAAAGGCAAGGTCACTCGGATCGATACAAAACGATATAATAATAAAATTACAATAGTTACGAGTAAGTACATAGGGCGCATCGGCCTAACATTCGGTACATAAATCAACATACGCCACGTCGTGTTGCTGCCGGTCGAGTGGCCGCTAGCAAAACGACAAGTGCCGAGTACTGTGGCCGAGTGGCGACTGGCGGGCGGCGCGCGCGCCGTCCCCCGCTTTCCCGCGGCGCATGCGCCTGAAGGAGCTAGTGCGGGGCCATAGGCATGAAGTTCACGAATCCCGGACCGGGAATCTCGATGTATTTCGACACGTTACATATTTTTATAAATATCACTTGTACTTATTTATTGCTATTACCTGGAATTGTCGTAATTTACTAGTAGGATAAAAAACGTTTAATTTTTACCACTTCATAGAATACACGCAAACTTTTGTCAAGAATAAGTAACATTTACGTACGTATTGGAAGCTATATTATTTAACGAAAGCTTCCAATAGTGAGTAATGACTGAACTTAATTTAAGATAACCAGGATATTCAATTGACTAATGACCAAAATTATTGTAAGTAGGTAAAACATAGGTATTTAGAAGGATTTTTATGCACTTGGTCGAGTCACTTTATAAGTGGTTAGTAAATAACGCCAGTTTTAGGTATTATTACTCAGGCAGGAACAATAAAAAATTGCGATTGTTATTGCGGTGCGGAGATACTGGGGTACTCTGTCAGAGGTGTCCGGGAATAAACCCATATTTCGCCCAAATGTCCGGGATTCTTGCCGTATTTGTCCGGCGTCGGCAATTTAGGTAATGGCAGCCCTATACAAAGAACATGCCGACAAGTGCGCCGTGCGCCCGCTGGCGCGCGCGATCGTTGGCCCCGCCAGCTGATGTTCGTGTTACACGTGCTCCTACAGGGATACCAAGCTTTGGTACTATTACCTTATTCTGCAATAATAAGTTCTATGCTATTTAAACCGTACCACAATGCATATTGAAATTAAATTATGTTAGAGCTCTGGTATGCTTTATTGCTTAAAGTAATGTTATTTTTACAATACAAAGATATTGCTGCGTATTCGTTTAAGTAGACTTTTCATTAGCATAATTACCCTAGTTATTTTATTATTTAATACACTTATTTAAGTGTGTTAGAAATCCATGTGATAAATAAACTAATATCCGATTCTTTGAAAAGCTGTGTTATTTTAGCAAACTTGTCGGTTAAAATGTTTATACTGGCAACACAGCGTGTTTGAGTGCGTGTTTGTAATGAATGGCGTGCGAAAGAGACATAACATGTTGGTATCTGCACGTTAGTTTCAATGTGTTAGTAACAAGATCAACGACTCTGACGCGATACAAAATGTGGCTAGAGATTAGAAGGTACAGAAGGCATAATAAGGCGTTTGGTAGTATAAAGTATTTACGTAAACCTATTTTAGGCATGACGTCCAGAAATATTGATGTTAAAATTAAAATGAACGTTGAAATATCATACGGAATCTAAAAAATATGATATCAATAGATTAAAATCCTGTAACTTTTTTAATAACCCGACTGCGAGTTGTTTAGTACCTACCTATTTCGGTAGGTAAACTTATTTATTAACGAAAACAAAGTTTATTATTAATGAATTAATACTTTTCTTTACAGCATAACACTTAAAAAATAATTAGTTCCTTTTCATACAATAACATGACAATTTTTTTATTTCATGTTGATATTTATAACGTATTAGTTAGGGAGTAGGGACTGCTCTAGTAGCAATTTAATTATTTTATTTCAAATTCCACGTCTCAAGCGGTACTGCTACAGCTATGTGAGTGAATGTATTGCAAGTGAATTTGTGAGTTGCCCTTCTTAATCCTATAGGTTTTGTAATAACACCGTCAGCTGTGACGTGATTCACTGAATAAAGTCAAGCGCGCTAAAACACAGCGTGATCAAAAAACTATAAAACTATAATCGGGATTATTGGCGAAAGTATGCGTTACCCATGGATAATATTTTGCACGATGCTAGCAGAGGTCACGCTGAATATGTGGTTTCATTTAGTAACGCAATGTTGAAATGACACTGTATAAGCCATTCTGGGGCAGCATATTTTAAAATAGGGACAAAAATAAGGCATACATTATAAAATAAAATATGCGGAACACTTTGTGTACCATACTTGAATACTTTGTTCGTTGTGCAAAATATGCACCCGGTTTCGGGACATGCAGGATGGCACGTCCAGTTGAGGAAAGTATAAATCCAGCACTGACTGTCATTCATCAGAATAGTAGTAGTTAGCTGTGAACTCTTACTTAACGGGTTCTGTTTAGCTCCAGCCGAAAGGTGTAAAGGATCTAAAGCACTCAGCCGGTTCTAGGTCTAATACTAAGTAACATTTTTTTCTAAAAGTAATCTATGTTTAAAAAGACAGAGAATTGAGCTGATTCCAAATTTAAATAAAACTCAATATAGCAAAAAAAGTCAATCAGCTCACGAACTGCCGTTTATGTTTAATTACCCGACTGCGAAAGAAGGAGGCTTATGTTTTTCGAGTGTATGTATGTAAGTATGTATATATGTATATATGTATGTATATTTCTTTGTCACGCCCTAGAGCCTAAACGGCTTATCGTATTTTTATGTGAGTGGTGTCAATAGATTCGTCTAAGTCGTGAGAGTGACACTGGGTACATCAAAATAAAAAAAAATCAAAATTAAGGATTTTTGGCGGAAAAAGTAACCAAAAAAAAATTATGTTTTCTAAATACATCGAGTGTGGTATCAAAATAAAGATTTTTTAACGGTGATTACGAATATGTATATAAACATGTGAGTTTTATTGGAGTTTGGAACAGGAAATGCTAATAAAGGTGCTTGAAAACTAAAAAGATGGAAATAAAAAATATATTAAATTTTTTATCAGAAAACAACATTTTTAGAAGAATAGGATAATATGTTGACCTTACAGTATAAAAACAGTAACATAAAGAAGATAAGTTTGTTAGCCAAATATAAGAAAAAATGTATGAGAAGAGTAGCCAAGTCAAATCTGAGCTTTTTATACTAAGTTATCTGCTTTGTGTAAATAATTCGACTGTTCAAATTTAAGAAGATATATTTTTAAATATCATCGTTGTCGTAGCAGAAAAAGAAAGAAATATTAGTTTAAATTTATTTTACAATAAAGTATTTTATCCTACTAATATTATAAAGGCGAAAGTTTGTAAGAATGTATGGATGTTTGGATGTTTGGATGTATGGATGTTTGTTCCTCTTTCACGCAAAAACTACTGAACGGATTTCGATGAAATTTGGCACACGGGTAGGTCATGTCCTGGATTAACACATAGGCTACTTTTTATCCCGGGAAAACATAAAGCGGGACTTTTAGCCCGGAAAAACTTTTTAAGGCGGGCGGAGCCGCGGGCAAAAGCTAGTTATAAATAATTTTCAGGATTATCTAAAGGGCTTGGCATTCATTAAGATTTCAATGCTTTTGTGGGTGAAGTCGACAAGCACGCATATTGTTAACATTGGACTTGGCTTCCATATTTCACATTTATGATTCTGATGGGATTAGTATTTCTGTTGTATACAAAATAAATTCAAAGTTGCAATCATAAGACAGCTTTCAGTTGGAAATTCTGTGTTATTCTTGAATTAATTTGATTAAACAATTGTACATTAAATACAAATTGCTAATTCACTTACTAAGCCGGACAGCGTCTGTTTTAATGTAAAGTTAAATTTATCTGCTTCCAACAAAAGGTATCGTAACGGTTATTGTTTGTGTATCATTTGTAGTAAATTTAATTAAACATGACTACAAAACATTATTTATTCTATTCATTTGTAAAAAATACTCTCAGTTCTCTTGGGTCAACAGGTGGCAAGTACTAAGTGCTCGGAATCTCAATGTGCATAAACATTTATGTCAAAAACAAAATTAAGAAGTTAAATCTGCATATAGCATACCTGTTAAAAAAAATCATAACTTCAATGTGAAATTTTACAGCATTTTTTTATCTATATTTTTGACTAGCTTTTGCCCGCGGCTCCGCCCGCGTGAATGAGTTTTTCCGGGATAAAAGTCCCGTTTTATATTTTCCCGGGATAAAAAGTAGCCTATGTGTTAAACTAAGACATGATTTACCCGTGTGCCAAATTTCATTGAAATCCGGTCAGTAGTTTTTGCGTGAAAGAGTAACAAATATCCAGACATCCATACATCCATACATTCTTACAAACTTTCACCTTTTTAATATTAGTAGGATTTATCCTAGCAGTTTGTCTACACAACAATAACTTTATTTAAATAATTTGAAAAACCAATATTGAAACACATTATTACTTGTCAAGAAAATGTAACTTTGTCATAAGACTTCAAATACTGATTTCAGTGACTAATCCTTTTCATTTCTTCTGCACGTGTATATGCCTCACTTGGCATTGGCCAAATTGTCCTAAAGGACGGAGCCACATAGGAAAAAAAAATCTTTTCATTATAAATAATTCTACACGCAAAATACTCAAAAGTATCGCTTCCCAACCAAACGTCAAGAAATCTTTACTAATTAATCAATTGAACGGATTAGTGGCGAACTTAAATAGAAAACATTGAAAAGGGAATAGCACCAACTCATGCAGTCCTGTTACTGTTTCTGTTGTGGGGCTCCTTTTTCCGCACTTAGCTCGTATAAAGTTGGGCCGTTGTGTGTGATGTGCCAGCTAGCAGTCTAGCCAGCTCAACTCCTTTCAGAAGCGCAGGATCTTCCTGGTTCCTTCACAGGCTTCTCGGAGTGACCCCGGTGTACCGAGGATTTCAGCACGCAGTCATGAATAAAGTTCTCGAATCAGCAAGGGTGGTCCAAATTTCCTGGATAAAATTGCTAATCCAGATTCCAGGTAAGGTATGCCACTTGAATCGGTCCAGAATTTATGGAGTTGCGTAGTAGGTAAACATGGAAAATTACGTTTATCATCTTAATATCGCCATAAATTTCGATTCGGCTTTGATTAAAAAAGTTGTAAAATGTATTTCAATTTGAAATATTACGATCCGTTTTATGTTTTTTTTATATCTTATCTAGTGATTTTAAAAGCTGTTTTATTGATATATATTTTTTTTGTATAATCTAGTAATTTCTTTAATTTTCTCAATTACAAGTCTGTGGTCATTATTGTCATATCCAAGTTAGAGGTCCAATATAAAACCCTTCTAAAACGTCTCTGAATCTGCTTAAACCGCTTTTACGAAGCTATAAGTATGTTCCCACAACGTTACGATTATACCGACCTTTAAGGGGTCAAGCGGCAACATAATTTTCAGGAATAGCGTTAATTCCGCATGAATGGGCGATAATATCGAACCCTTGGAAGGTAGTGACGATGCCGAGCATTCTTTGTTCAGTATAAAAAGGGATAGTTCTTATAAAAGAAAGATTAATGCATGCGTTACGCCTTACACCTTAATGTGTTTTAAAACCTTAGGTAGGACCAATATTATTACGTTCTTGAAATCCTCCTAGCCAGTTTCGGCCACAGCGGCCAATCTCAACGGAGATCAGCCAGGTACGCAGGAGATATTATAGTGCACAAGTGTGTGCGCAATACACAGGTGCACTCGCTATTCCTTCACTCTCATAGTCCGGTGAGACGGCAATCCGACATGACCGGAGAGAGATCAGGCGCAGGACCAACGGCTTTACGTGCTTTCCGAGGCACGGGGGTATCACACCGCCAACTTCCTGACTCCGAGCTGCGACTGAGTACTTTTTTTAAGATGGAAAAACCCAGTCACAAAGTTTTTTGGCCCGACCCGGGATTCGAACCCAGGACCTCAGCGCGCAAATCGTACTCGTAACGCGTACGCAATACAACTACGCCACCGAGGCAGTCTTACGTTCTTATTTACATACACACCTACGTACATACATCATGGTATTCCCTCTCAGGA
Source organism: Lapara coniferarum (assembly GCA_949316025.1). Classification (NCBI taxonomy): domain Eukaryota; kingdom Metazoa; phylum Arthropoda; class Insecta; order Lepidoptera; family Sphingidae; genus Lapara; species Lapara coniferarum. Next base: position 30,282,303 of record OX438919.1, read on the forward strand.
GCGCAGGCAGGCAAGGCAAGGCAGAGGAGTAACTCACAAATTTCGTCAATACGATAGCCGATGCTATTAGCTTTAAGCAGAAAAAGCTTATACAATTTTATCCCACTTTAGAGTCGAACACAAAACTAGCAAGGCAGTCGTACAACTATACAGTTATGGTAACAAGGCAATCTAAAAAACTTTAGTAAAACCTCATGACGAGGCCAATATCACTAAAGTTTACTATTACAAATTATAAACCGCATTTTTTATTCAAAACTCACTTTGTTTGGTATTATGTTATTTTAAACAATACTTCAATGATAATCATGTTATCTAACTTTTAGCTTATTAAATATACACTTGTCCAAAGATTTGTTATTTTTTGTGAATGTAAAAACTGGATTTCGTAAAAGAACTTTCATTTGTTTATCTGGATTTTCTTGTTACAAAGAAAATTGCTCAAAAAGATCTCCGTTAGTGTGTGTGAAAAAGAAACTCATTTTAAATTATTTACCTTTAAAGTTCAAGATGTTGTGACTTTAGTAAATACATAAAAAATATTATATCAATAGTCCGAAGAGACATATGAATTCCAAAAGTGTTTTAATATTAATATTTCCAAAATGTATAACAAAACTCTTAAGAAGTAAAGTACGTAAAGTCGTATCAGCGTTAAGTAAGGTTTAATTTACTAGGACGTGACTTCACCAAAACCTTGACAGGACCTCCTTGCTGTGAAGTTCCTGATAATAACGATACCGAGAAACTTTTGTTTAATTTAAGCAAATAAACTGTCTGCGTATTTATACTCCATCCAACCACTTATTTAACTTTTGACAGTTCAGTTTCTAATCAATTGGGGATGTACTAATGCGTTACCGAACAATTTCGTACAACAATCGATTTAATTTATGAAGAAGTTTTGATCGATTAAACACATTGAAATGTTATTTTTGCTCAAAACTTTGTATTGTTTTATAAACATGCCTAAGCATTTAAATGTGTATAAAGAGTAAAGTTTCATCAGGAGAATATTCTATATCCAATATAACTTTATCAATATTTAACTTTAATAGTTTATTTTTTGGTTATCATATACTTACGCAAATATAAAAAGAAAATATTTAATTTACACTGGCAAATTTTATTTTTCAATGAAATAGGTTTAAGCTATCTTTGTAACACAATCAGTGGGTTTAACGAATATCTGTTGTTAATTAATAACGGAGCTGAAAAGCAAGTCGCTTCACTATGGAAAAGAAAAGATAGCGTCCATAAAGTAGTCAATTATTTTGTTTTCCATTCTCATTCATGGGTTTTTTTACATCAATGTCCATTCCTTATCAATAATTATAAAATTTCATAGGCGTGCATATATCAAAAGTTAAATAAATGGTTGGCCGGAGTATAAGCTACGCTTCTAATTCAGTTCTTGAAAGGTCGTGCATAAAATGTATGCATTTTTTTATTGCAATTAAATGGCGAGACGAGCATGACGTTCGCCTGGGTAAGCGATATTACCACCCATAGACAGTAGCAACGCTGCTCATAACTTTGAATGACAAAGTACTGCGTGGCATTCCACTGCGTTCGTTATCCTGAGACATAATATGTTCTTATACTACCCAATAATTACGCCGGCTACAATGACCTTCGGTTTGAACGACATTGTAGCCAGTGTAACTACTGGACATAATGAGACTTAACATCTTATGTCTCAGAATGGTGCCCTGTGGATTGGGGACGATTGAAGAATTCCACCACGGCATCCCCTGCCTGTCGTAAAAGGCGACTAATAAGGCCACGGGGGTCGCGGGCGTGCGGCGTGGGCTGTCCGTCTTTAGTTTTATGCTTTTTTTATCACACTGCTGCGACCCCTGTGATGGACGGCAGCGTGGCAGGTAGGCCTCACGCTACCGTTGACGTCGAGGGCGTCCTTCGGTGCGTGGGGGCTTCTGACCCCAAACACACACACACAGGAGACGGACTGCAACAGGCGGCACCGCGCAGGCCGGCTGCGGACGATAACTTATACCTACACCCCCGTCAGAGGAAGCCCAAACCGCTCAGCCGCTCCCCTTGATGGCTGGGCGGTAGTAATAAGTCACTTTCTCCATGAAAACAAAAAAAAGGATGACGAGCGCAGTGCAATGCCACTCAATAGGTACTTTGTAACTCAATGTGCTGGATGGTGTTGCTACTGTTTATGGGTGGTGGTATCGCTTACCATCAGGCGAACGGCATACTTATCTCGTCATTCATATCAACGCAATAAAAAAACGTAAAAATGGAATATGAGCTTTCAATTTATTTAAAAAAAAAAAACACAGACACTCAAGGCCAAGAAATTAATTGTGAATTATGAAGAGATGAAATAAAATAAAATAATCAACAACAATAAAATGACGTTTAGACGAATGAAACAACCAAACCTTTATATTTGAGGCATCATAACCATTGATGAGGTTTCTTAAACCTGTCATAACTTACAGTTTTGAATTGATATGATGGCTGCAAAGAGGAAAACCAAGTTGATTTGTTTATTGGCATTCGTCTCATTTGAATATTTGCTCGTTTGCGACCCTCCAGAGATCGTATCACTGGCAATGCGAACTGCGTTACATGCGGGTCGCATCCAATAGATACCAAACATGAATTTCTGTTTCATCAACGTTGAATGAAATGATTAGGATCCAAATATTCCTAGTGGGTATAAAAGACGAATTTCTATTCCTTCACGTTTGAAAGGTTTTTTAAACCACTTTGTTTATATATTCTTCAAACACACAGACACACCCACAACACATACACACACTCACGCCCTTTATCCCCGAAGGAGTAGGCAGAGGCGCAACTAGTGATTCTTTTTTCGCCGTGCGTATTCCGTCTCGTGAAGCGACAGGGGGCGAGCCTATCGCCATATCGGGCATTAATTGCAAACTCCGGACTGAAACTGAGTAGAAAAGCCCTTTATTACTTTGCCCGACCTGGGAATTAAACCCCGAGACCTCAGCATTGCATTCGTACCGTAATACTACGCCACCGTGGCGGTCTTCATTTTCCATTAATAAGTATAAGTCTAAATGCAGCGAGGAAACCCAAGGCACACACCTCTGACTTTTCGAAGTTATGTGTGTATTGTTTATCAATTGTCGTTCGTTTTAACGGTGAAGGAAAACATCGTGAGGAAACCTACATACCTGAGAATTCTCTATAAGACTTTTGAGGGTATGTGAAGTCTGCCAACCCGCATTAGGCCAGCGTGGTGGACTAAGGCCTGAACCCTCTCAGTAATAGAGGAGGCCCATGCTCAGCAGTGGGCAATATATAATACAGGGATGATTGCATTGCATTGCAAGAATCGAACTAAAATATGCTATGAAATAATAATCTTGATATAATATACGAAACATCGCAAATTATTGTCAATTTTTTGAGAATCTGGAAATCCACAAATACCTACTTTATAATATAATATTTTTTCTTCCCTCAAAACGTTTTGAGGGAAGAAAAATATTATATTATAAAGAACGTTCTCTAATACCTCTGTTTTTATTTTATTTTAGACGACTGCCCGTTATTTTTTCTGTAGCTGTTTTCACTTACTTTTGTTCCTAGAGGCTTGTAGATGCGTTTGTATGAAATTTGAATTTATTATAAAATTTCGAAAAAAAAATTAATGTTTGTTAAAAATTTGTGCCAGTTAAATCGCATATCTATACTACTATTATTAAGCTGAAGAGTTTGTTTGTTTGAACGCTCTAATCTCAGGAACTACTGAACCTATTTTGAAAATTCTTTCACTAATTGGAAGCTACATAACTCCTGAGTGCTAAAGGCTACTTTTTATCCCGGGAAAATATTTTTGTCCCGGAAAACCTTTTTCACGCAGGCGGAGCCGCGAGCACTACTAGTGGAAAATAAGGGTTTACCTAGAAAACCTGACACCTCGAACTCTCAAATTTAGAATCCAATTCATGCAAATAACATATCAGTATGCAAATAGCACTAAATTGATAATATTAAACCGTCTATTGGAGAGAGTTTTATAAGTTTACGGCAGGGCAACATGCTCTGATACGAGTAGTTTTGTAGTATACATTTTAAAATGTTATAACCAGTGTAACTGGGAATTAGTTTTTTTTTACCGCGGGGAAAAACGCGTTATCGCTACCACCACTGGGGGTGACTGGAACGGTTATGTTGGTTTCACACAGTCTTACGGCCCAACGTCGACACTCGGGAGTATATCCGGGACGAAATATCGTGCAACAAGATACCCCGGGGCCGTCCCGTAGGCGCCGAAGAAGGCCACCGCGGATTTTGGTTGGTATGCTGGTGTAGGGTGTATAGCCTATGTGGTTTCACCCGTGGTCAAGTAAAGTTAATCTCATTACACTCGATGAGCGCACAGCACCTTCGCTTCGCTATGAATTCCTTTGCAATTCGCAAGTGTGTTACGAGCTTTAACTTTATCTGACCATGGATAAAACAACCCAACCTTAACCTATAATATCTTCCTTGTGATTCAAAGTTCAGCTTTCTTAGAATATGCCAATGACACAACTCGAGAGTTCATTGTGATTGGTCGGGTAACTAACACGTGACTCACGCGTTGGTCACTCCACCAATCACACCCATCCACCATGCCACATTCTGAGTGAGCTAACTGTTGTTGCTAAAGTTTATGGGCAGGACCGTAAATAAGTGACTTGTTTGCCTAACTATGCTTTCACATAAAAATATGGTTCATTTAGGTTTATTTTTTATTTTTATAGATCTGTTTTAATATGTGATGTGAATTTTCAAACTATGACATTTCAGTTTAAATGTTTCGTGTACTTTTTATTGCAGATCTAAATGGATGACATATTTGTGGTATTGCATGACTATATTTTATTTTATTTTATTTTACCGTAGTACAGGAAAAAAGCAGTAGAATATACACAAATAAATTAATACAAAGTAACTTAACACTTAATACCTAAAAAGTTTCCAGCATCTAATCCCATCGGTGGTATTCGGAATATGAGAATACTCGTAAAGCTGCATAGAAAAAATAGTACACGGTCATCAACAGTGTGATTGTATGACGTACATCATAATAGCTTGATGCGTAGGGTAGGGTACGCATATATACTTAATCCTACTAATATTATATAGGCGGAAGTTTGTAAGAATGTATGGATGTTTGTTACTCTTTCACGCAAAAACTACTAAACGGATTTCAATGAAATTTGGCACACGGATAGATTATGTTCCGGATTAACACATAGGCTACTTTTTATCCCGGGAAAATATAAAGCGGGACTGTTGCCCCGGGAAAACTCATTCACGCGGGCGGAGCCGTGGGCAAAAGCTAGTATAGACTAAATTCATTTATAATAAGTACATGAATATCTATACCACTACATTAAGCTGAAGAGTCAGTATGTTTTTTAACACTCTAATCTCTTGAACTTGAAAATTCATTATTCTAACTTTATTAGTTTTCTACCGGCGATGGATATTGTCACTCTCCGTTAAGCATCGAGATTATGATTAACCCTTTGCAATCACTTATACAGCTTCCCTCTCATTATAAATAACCTTTCTTTGAACTCTACCTGCGCCAAGGGTGATAAAAATAGACGGGAGACATCAAAGATGGTTCAATCATTATAACAAACCCTTCAAGTCCTCAAACAAATTGCCTGGACCTATTGTAAACAAGGAATCTACCCATAGGAGACGACGATCCATCAAGGGACGATAGCCTAGTTAGGAATGGAACGGTCTGCTGAGACAATGTCCGGAGGTTCAAACCCAAGGCACACACCTCTGACTTTTCAAAGTTACGTGTGTATTGTTTATAAATTATCGTTGACTTTAACGGTGAAGGAAAACATCATGAGGAAACCTACATACCTGAGAATTCTCCATAAGAATTTTGAGGGTGTGTGAAGTCTGCCAACCCGCACTAGGCCAGCGTGGTGGACTAAGGCCTTAAGCCCTCTCAGTAGTAGAGGAGGCCCATGCTCAGCAGTGAGCGGTATATAATACAGGGCTGGTATATTATCCATCCATAAGTAGTTTTTAAACAACTTGGACAGATATTGAACCATTCAGAAGCTATCGAGCTAAACAACCGAACACTTCAAAAGAAAATCACATAATACTCTGAGTTTGAAAGAACATCCTTAACACGAATACTCGTTGGGAAGGTGATATTGGATGTTAAATTGCAGAAAATTGCCTTCCTTGTCTCAGATAACGAGTTCGCCACAAAGCCAGTGTCATATGAGAGAAAAGCATTTTCCGCCAGCGATATGGTCTTTAATATTACGCAAATTATAATTGAAGTTTATAATTTTACTACATGATACGTCCTTTAAACGTTAAAGTATTTTGTTTCTTATTGTTTAACGCAGTTGTTCTAATCTAGATGTATACTTAAACATTGTATGTACATACAATCCTCAATACTACTAGAATTTTGTCTATTTCTTAAAATAAATGTTAGTATTTTTAGATACGAAAATATTAAAAATACTATTGAATATTCTTCATTTTTTCGTCAAACGTTGATTTAACATATTAAAAAAATAATGTATTTCTTTCTTATTATTATATATTAAGCTTATCTGTATACAAATATTTTCATTTATTGTCTTATTAATAAACAAATATTGTTTGTTTATGTTTAATGTGAGCAGAAATTACACAAGTACTCCGCAAACCCAAACAAACGACTTCAAAGTAAGCTACGACGCGTAGACACGCTACGAAAAATATAACGTAGCCGCCCCTTTAACGTACAATAACATCGAGTATTTTTTAAAAACCTCGCAACACGTTACAATAGAAACTGGTGTTATTCCAAATATTGTTATTTTGTCATTACCTCCGAAACTCTTCTAGACACGTGTGAACTACAAGTACTAAATGCAACAGTCACCTGTGTGGCCTTCGTTCATCGTCGTGCTCTTCCTTCATAAACGACGGTTGCAGACTAAATCTGCGACGAAATTGGTGTCTGCCCTTCATGATGGATCACTTAACACATAATATTTCCACAAAAGCGTATGCCGCGATTCGGGTCGGGTCGTCGCGGCGTGCGCGGCGGCGGGCGGTCGGCAAACGAGTGGCGGCCGGGCTACGCGCTACCCATAGTACGAGTCGTTTAGGGAAGAAAATTGTTGACCGTACATCATAGAAAAATGTAGGGCTATGAGAAAATATACATTGTTGAGCTTTGTCGTTGCGATTAAAATAGTTTCAATATAAAGAACTTTCTTTCCGTTGCAATATGTACACTGAAAATTAAAACGATTGCAGTTTTGCAACGAATGGTTCTGTAATCGATTTGATGTCATATTAGTTTTGATAGTAGGTATTTACCGATTTCAGGCGGTGATTTAAATCTTTGTTATTAGCCTTACAATACAATTTAATGCACGTGGAGGCGTTATGGTGACAATATATACTTACGCCACTGAGAAATGACTAAAGCTGTAATTCCGCAGAACGCGGCAGACGGCAACGGCAGACGGCAACAGCATGTGCCGCGGCGGCAGACAGCACTACTATGCAGTATTAAATTGTGTGAGACTGATTCCGCACACGACGGCAAATGACGCCCGGCAGGACGTCATTTGCCGCGCGTCATTTGCCGTCGTCTACGGAATTGGTCTCATATAATTTAATAGTGCACAGTATTGCCGGCTGCTGTCGCGGCACATGCCGTCTGCCGTCTGCCGCGTTCTGCGGAACACAGCTGAATAGGTACGCGACAAAAACACACCCAGGGTGTGCCTAAATTAATTCCGTCCCATGATAGGTTAGGTAGCGAACAGATCGCCACAGTGGACATGAATTCTATCCCAGACACTTGCTCGATATTGGAATGAGTTGCTTAGCTAATTACTCACTACAATATGCTTTGAGTAAGAAATACCTATCATAATTATTTTCGTCTATTAAAAATGTATGCTTTCAAAACAACATTTAAGTTATGTAGCCAAGAACGCAAGCCAGGTAAAACAATACCAAACTTCAAGTATATAAATATTTACATACATAAAGTAAATGGAAATCAGCAGTTTATTGATCGCAGAGTGGAAAGATAGTAATAAGCCAATGTATGTGCAATAAACGAAACATACGAGTGCCGCGCGATACGGCGATAAAAACGTAACGATCTCATTTTGAACTTTGGACGTATTGTAAAAAGATCAATGGTGCAATTTCGTCATGACTGCGAGATGTGACATAAAATTTTATTTTTGGATTTATTGCATATTGGAGTTTCAGTGATCTCCGTAATACAGTCGTTAATATCACCAAGTATTTGAGTTAGGATTTGATATTTATTTTCTAAGATAATAATAATACACATACTGTGTGGTAGCAATTATGCTTCTGTTTTTTCTGAATGCAAGTTACCGTCTAGGATTCTTGAAGATTAAGTTACCAAGTATTTTACTTACAAGAATAATCACTCATTCAGGTTTAATTTAAAATATTTCTAATACAAAACTTAGGGAATTATCTAATCAAACCCTTTCTGAAACATAGTTCGAACTTGAACTCTCGCATTTTGAAAAGGAACTTCTATAATTTTATAATAATATTATACAAAGAATGGACAAACTGCGCATCTATTTTATAGGATAAGACCTGGTAAATGAAAACCTTGAAAAGGATTTAATTGGAATCGTGCTGTTTCAAACTACTCTCTATTTCATTACGACGTATTATTGTATTTATGCTCATTCTGAGAATTTCACCCACACTTTTTTTTATCAAAGGTCGTTTATTGCAATTGCTACGCCTTTCGATAAATATTAGCAACACAACCTTTTGTTGGCGATAATATTTTATGGAGAGTAATTTGAGCGAAATCGACATACAATATTATCGTCAAGTATTATATACTTAAAACTAATTTACTTCCCCCAAATATAAAACAAGACTTGAAAAACTCAGATGATAAAATCTTCATAATGTAGCTGCAAGACTATGGAATCGTTTGCGTCATACCCAGAATGTGCGCTTATGTCGCAAAGCCTGTTGCTTCTTCGCGCGGTCGTCAATAAGGGAATAAAAATCTTCCCTATCTGTACACATTTCGGTACGATACATGTTTCTAGAGAATATTCAAGTAACATTGTTACTGTGCTACGTAATAAATTCACATTATTTTCTTTAGTTTTTGTTAAGTATGTTCATGATTTTCCGACTTTTATCCCGTTTTCTCGGTTCAAACCAATTTGTTATGGAGATAGCTTGAGGCCCTGGGCTAGAGACATTGGCTAATATAAATATAAAGCGGGATTCATAACCCGAAAAATGAAGAGCGCTAAACGGATACTATTGCAGAAAAAAATTAAAGCATATTATTCTGCTGCCGCGCCGAGGCAAAGCTAGTAGGGTCGCTAGTTTCTAATAAAGGAGATGGCCGGTTTTTGTATGGGTGCTGGGCCTAAAAATCTAAACAGGCTCAAACTTTAGGAGTATTAAAGGTGCAACACAGTCAACTTAGATCTATTAATAAAAATATTTTTAGACCCCTCCATTCATAACCAACTTTTTTGAATACTTTCATATTAAGTGTAGTTTTCAAGCCTTTAAAATTATTTTTAAATTTACGACTGCAAAGCTGAGGTCTCGGGTTCGATCCCCGGGTCGGGCAAAGTGATATTGAGTTTTTCTATTCAGTATCAGCTCGGAGTCTGGAATTTGTGCCCGATATGGCGATAGGCTCGCCCCCTATCACATCATGGGACAGAATAATGGCGAAAATTGGGTGCACTAGTTGCGCCTCTGCCTACCCCTTTGGGGATAACAGGCGTGAGTGTATATATATATATATATATATATATATATATGTATGTAAAATTAAACCATTTATTGTAAAAGGCTAGTTTTCAGGACCTCTATCCAAATAAATATAAATTGTCTTGTTTAAATTTTCAGGTCCATTTTTGGACACATAATAATTAAAAATGCCAAACACGTATATAACTATATCGTTTTAAAAGTTCAAAATATTAAAAGAGACAAGGTTTAGTTAAAAAAAATCAATGCCTATTGACATGAAATAAGTGTAAAAATATGTTAAAAACAAAAACCCCGACGGCGTCAATATCAGCCATCTTTATTAAATTCATTGAAGAACTGAAAAGATAGACACAAGGTTTTTTTTTTATTTCATTGAATGACGAGACGAGCATGCCGTTCGCCTGATCGTTCGCGATACGACCACCTATATTTTTTATAGATATAGATAGAGTGATTTAAGAGGAAGGTTTATATGCATAATATAGTAGAGAAATATTTTTTATGTTTCATTGTGACTGCGGGTGCCTTTCTGACGAAAGTCGGACATCTACTTATACTGGACGGCAAGGCGTTTCGTACCAAAGTGTCGCTGACCGACCATTTTACAAGATCTCTCGATCTGTATCAGTTTATTGTAGCCTGGTACTTGTGACTATAACGGATATTGTTAAAAATGTATAGTTTGTATATAAAGTGACTTTTTACAAGAAAAACTCTTTAATGCGGGTAAAGCCGCGGGTAAAAGCTAGTTTATATATATTTACGGATTTCATAATTAATATGAAAAAACTTCTAGTTAGTTTAAGTGTAATATTTGATAAAAATAAATTTTGATTCTGTGACCAACTGTGTTTTCAAAGAGTTGTATATGTTGTTAACGTTTCAGTAGCATATCAAACAGTATTTATTTCTATTCTATTAATGTGCTAATTTAAAGTTCATTATCTACGGCATTACATTATCCTTTGTTATCTCGTCTGAAAGAAGAAAATATAAAATATTTATGATGTGAAATGAAAAAAAAATGTGTTTACTTCGTAATCGACGAACTTTGCTGGCTGGTATTGATAAAAAAAATTATTTCTTTAATGATACATAGTCCTTGTGGTACAAATCTTATTATACGATAAAAGTTCTTTTTGTGTATTTAAAAGTAAGTTTCTTGCTTTTGTAACAAACAGTTCTATTATATATTTTATACCTACATTTTCCTTACAGTTGATTTTTTTTGGATAATTCCTTTATTTTTTAACAATAAAAGAAGACACGGATTACTTTTATATCTCTTATTAGTGTACTTATTGCTAAATCCAAAATAATGTCAGATTGACCATGTTCATACTAGAAAATATAATTATACGGGAGCAATCATTTAAGCATTGTCATTAAATAACAAAATATTTTAAAAATAAACTAATAATGGAATTAGGAATAATAATACGCTATCATTAGCTAGGAGCCGCATTTCTTACTTATTTTTGTTTCAATGTTCAACTAATCTCTACTTCCCACTCCTGTCCATCTTGCAAGAACCGCGTGTTTAGCTCGAGTCCAGTCAACAAGTTCAAAAAGGTGTTAATTCTTGATAAAGCTTCTAAAAATATGAACGATAGCATATTCGATTCGTAATAACATCTAGAAAAAAGTACCTAGGAGATTTATTAGCACATACATAGTTGCGGTTGTTATTAACCAATTAAGCCGAATAAAAGAATACAATAGTTTTTCGTTAATAGCACAAAAAATTGGTAATATTTCAGAAATTTAAAATAAAGATCCTTAAAGAGGTAGAAAATATTTACGCTATCGTAGACATAGAATTCTGCGCGGCCGTTAGGGCACAGGCGCTGAAGACATAAAATAATTTATTTATAGTTTAATTTAATGAACAATTACTTTGCTTAGTTTTAGATGATATCTCTTTTTGTTCTGTTATTATTAATATAAATTTGTAATACTTAATTTATGTACATGCTACTTATCTTGCAAATGTTATGCGATCCATAAGTGTCGTGTATATCAGATCTTTTTCCCATATGTAAGTTAGTTAATAAGATATTGTTAATACACATGATGTGGATGTGCTTATAATAAATAAATAAAAAAAAATAAACAATTTAAAAATATGGTGTCATGAAAACTCTTGAAAAATAGAGCAACGTTGGTATTTTATGTTGATTGTTCAATAATTTATACAAATTAAATACGTTCCAATCTGTTTTCACAAATATCGACTAATAAAACACGCGACAAAATGTTTTAATCGTTTTGTAAATTATGTATGATATAAATATATAAGCGTAAATACGCTTTTTTCTACCAGGTACTCTTTTTTAATACCTAATAACAGATTATTTTGTTTTCTTTATTAAACAAAAAAATCGATAGGTACTACTTACAACATTACATCCAATATAAAAACTCCACTGTGCACTAAAATCGACGACAAAAACATCCCCTTGAAAAGTTTCGTAACCTTTGAAGTATTATAATGTTCTTTGTTTAGCGGTTATCACGACGATGCACAGCTAAATCCACATGGTCTAGTAGAAATAGCACTTCTCTAACAATACGAAATGATTTGTACTCAAAAAACGTACCTACCTACATGCAATTTACATAAAATAATTGCGGACCTTATGTTTTAAAAATAGGTTTTATCTATAAATTGTATATAGGGCTTCATTTGAATCCAAGGTCCGACGCGACTGCTAAGGTCGACTCGGAAAATAGCGCTCAACAAGTGAAAGCGGAACAATACGTTGCCTTGCGGTCTGCGAAAATTATGTTCATTCCGCGATTCTAACATCGTATTCTTATTTTAAAAAATCTTTCGCGTACACAAGTTATTGATATTATGATAGTTTTGTTTGACTTGGTAGATTAAACTGTACCTACTAAATATACAACTGCTGCTTTAATTTTTTCTTATTGAAATAAGCATTGAATGTAGTTTTGTAATATTCTATAATCCTACCTCCCTTAACTGGCTAATATAAAAACTTATCTATTATACTCTACATTGCTGCAATGCGAGTTAAGCACATAATTAATGCCACAAATCCAAAGTTAATTATTTTGTTTCCAACTCTGTAACAGTCGTTATAGGGTTTTAATGGCTTTAAGCCAACCATCTTCGTAATAGATAACAATAACACTTTGTAAGCATCGATAGCTTGAAAATGATCCCAACAAAACAAAACTGTTCCATCTCCATTCTACTATATATTTGTAGCCAACAGGCCATAACGATTCGCTCCAATAACCTACAAAATTAAAGGACCTAGTGGCTCAAAGGAACACCACAGTGAAATAAATGCAGTGGAAATGCATTCACGTTTGATGTACGAGAAAAGGGAACGAGACGCCTTAAATATAAGATGTTAGTTTCGAGATATACCTTTTCTGAATAAGGTAGTTTTAGTATGCTTACGCGGTGTTGAATACACGCCGGTAGTTTTGTTTGGGGAGTATCAAGAATTCGATTTTATCCGGATCGAAAAAGTTTATACATTACTAGCTTTTGCCCGCGGCTCCGCCCGCATTGAAAAGTTTTTCCGGGATAAAAGTCCCGGTTTATATTTTCCCGGGATAAAAAGTAGCCTATGTGTTAATCCAGGACATGATCTACCCGTGTGCCAAATTTCATCGAAATCCGTTCAGTAGTTTTTGCCTGAAAGAGGAACAAACATCCTTACATCCATACATCCAAACATCCAAACATCCATACATTCTTACAAACTTTCGCCTTTATAATATTAGTAGGATTAAAACTTACGCGAGACATGTGATTATGTTACTAGAAAAAACTGTTTCATTCACGTATTATGTGGTCAGAATTGCAGACGAGTTTCAAGCTATTAAGTAGGTCATCTTCACAGGCGAGTGCTAAGAGGACATCGCGTCGCGGAGGCCTCTTGATCACTGGTGATTTTATTAAAACCAAAGATATAAAGACAAAGTTAAACAACTTTTCGTCGGTATTTGTAACGGTAATTGAGATTGTAGTACAATTGTCTTCGCTTAGAAGCCCGCTAAAGAATGAGAACCATCAATTACAAGAATCTTTGCAAGTTATTTAAAACAGATGCCTAAAGACTTTGTTAATATTAAGCTAGACTTAAGATCGCCTGGCCTTTACAGGTTTAAAGGCAAAGTTATAGGAACAACAATTTAATTAATTGTACTTGGAGTGTAGGAACGTCAACTGTTGTAGAAAGATGGTTAAGATGGATTCATGGGCGCCACCAGGATTATTTTTAAGGAGATCCATCTGCATCTACACACTATACAATCATACGGCTAAAATCAATTTCAAATGAAGCGGGTATTTATCTGTGCTTGACAATATTATGAGCACTGTGATCAATAGTACTCGTTGTCGTAATTTTATTTAGCAACATAGTATTTTTATGTATCTCATTTCTAGACAGGAGGGTGCCTAGTGTACCTTCTTGCACCCCGGCCCCGGCGCCCATAGATGGATTACTAGGATTCTTTGTTATCGGTGAATGTAGCCTAGGGGTATTGTTATTAGCTGTCTACAGGATTAGATAGCTTATTTAGTATTTGTATATGAGACATAAGTAATTAATAGACTTAAATAACATTGAATTTGAAGTGTTCGCGGACTTAAGTAACGATTTCAAAGACGATCGAAAAATAGCTTTAGGGTTACAATTAATAAGAATTTAGCAGTTTTAGTTATCTATTGCATTTTTAAATATTAAAGGTACTTTTATGTTTGAATATCCGTCCATTTATTCGTAATCCAACTATGAGAATGGCCAGTGTCTGAGATTCGGACGTATACAAATGTTTTATTTCATTCTGTCGGTACGGTGAACATAAGATATCACGTTGCTTATTTCATCTTTGTAGGGCGTCGAGATAAGAAAGAGGAAAGGAATAAATGAAATATATTAAAGGGGAGGGGTCTAAACCACAGATTCTCAAAGTGGGTTCCGCGAAACCTAAAGCTGAGATTCCGCAGGACGCGGCAAACGGCAGACGGCAACAGCATGTGCCGCGACGGCAGACGGCCAGTATTAAATTGTAAGAGACCGATTCCGCACACGACGGCAGATGACGCGCGGCAGGACGTCACTTGTGTTGACGCGAACAAACACAGTACTGCCGTACCAGTTTTGCATTATGGACCGCTTATGGCGTAAAAATACATTTTTTTACTAATTTTCACTAGTGTTTTATCAAAGTTTTATGGGCCCATGTAAATAAAAATATTTGTTATTCTAAAGTATAGGTTTGTGTCTGTGTAATTTTATATTATCCTTACTTAAGGGTTTTATATTTTAAATTGCATTGCTTTATTTATAATCTTTGCGGGTTGCTAAGTAAAAGGGCTCTGTAGAGATTTCTGTTAAAGTTTGGGAGCTGCTGGTCTAAACGTTATATATATACACTGACAGTATCTCAGTGATTTACATTGCCATGAAGTTTTATTTGTACCGAATCTGATTCAAACATTTGTCCCCTTTTTATTTTATCCGCTTTTCTCTTTTGATGTCGTGGTAATTAGGCCACTTAATCCCTTGAGCGGGAAAACAAAAAGGTTTTTAGCGAAGTTACTTTAATGTTAGCAATTTTAAATTGTTATAATACTACACAATTATTTGCAAGTATATTTTTACTAGCTTTTGCCCGCGTTAAAAAGTTTATCCGGGATAAAAGTTCCGGTTTATATTTCCCCGGGATAAAAAGTAGCCTATGTGTTAATCCAAGATATGATCTACTCGTGTGCCAAATTTCATCGAAATCCGTTCAGTAGTTTTTGCGTGAAAGAGTAACAAACATCCGTACATACATTCCATACAGTCATACAAATTTTCGCCTTTATAATATTAGCAGGATTGTTATTGGATAATTTATTCAGACAAATAAATGTATCTGCTCTCGAGTTAATAGGGTAGTTGACTACATTTTTAATACATTTATCAAAAATGTATATCACTCAAAATTTAACAGAAAAACAAAAAAAAAATTGGCGCAATAATAAGGAAGCTTTGAAAATTGGTGGATGAGGTAGTTGTTAAACACGAGTAGTATTAGACTGTGACGTCACCAAGTGTCACTGACCATAACGCAGCGTGCGTGCGACAGAGATAGTAGGTATCCGCAGTGGATTTTCTACCTCGGATGATGTCTAGTAAAAATTCCTTTGCCTTTTCCATAGCAATTAGATATCTGTACCAATTATTTTCACTTTATCACTGTATTCACTCAAGTATACTCATTAGTTCGATACAAAATATTAGTTTTTCGGTAACTGCCCACATCTCACTGATTGCGTAAGAATTGCAGGGTGTGATTTATATTCCATAGCTCCAAGTTTTGCTATCGGTATACAAATATGTAGCTATGTATGTAGGTGTTTCTTAATGATGTTGACCTTTGACCACCTTGTAGCAGACAAAAGATCAAAGTGTTTAGTTAAGGTCCGGCAGCTACTATAGATAAATTGTTCATAGCTACACCATAGTTGGCTATCCAACTACCAAAATAGACCAAAACAAATCAAACATCTATATGTTATGTATGTGTCTATTTTGGTAACCGCCGTACTCACGCACTGGACTCCTCTACTTCTGATAGGGTTTAGGCCTTAGTCCACCACGTTGGCCTAGTGCGGGTTGGTAGTCTTCACATACCTTTGAAATTGTTTTCGGGAAAATTCTTAGGTATGGAGGTTTCCTGACGAAGTTTTCCTTCACTATCAAAGCGAATGATAATTGATAAATATTACACACGTAACTTCGAAAGGTCAGAGGTGTGTGCCTTGGGTTTTGAACCTCCATATATTGTCTCGGCCGTCCGTTCCATTCCCAACCAAGCTATCGTCGTGTTCATACCTCGTACTCATGTTTCATAATAAAAATGTTTACTATTGTACTCATAGTGAAAGATCCGGTATGGTAGCTCGTTCCGGGGTCAGCTAGTGTACGCCCTTTCAGCCAGGTATACGTTAAGAGATGCCACATCTTATTTTATAAAAGACTAGTAGTGCTCGCGGCTCCTGTGTGCTGTGAAAACAGTTTTTCCGGGACAAAAATATTTTCCCGGGATAAAAAGTAGCCTATAGCACTCAGGAGTTATGTAGCTTCCTATTAGTGAAAGAATTTTCAAAATCGGTTCAGTAGTTCCTGAGATTAGCGCGTTCAAACAAACAAACAAACAAACTCTTCAGCTTTATAATATTATAGTACAGATAATTAATGATTTAATTTAAATGTAAGTAATATCAAAAATACTCTATCTTATTAATATTAAGCTTTAAATTGCAGAACTCAACGTAGTGGGATAAACAAACGTGAATAAGATGTTCCTCCCCACAAACGACAGTGCTAAATCACAAAATGTCTTCCCAGATTTATGAGTAAAATGTGTATCTTATACATAATGGATTAATGGGGGCGCCTCTGAACATTAGGGTGCCTTTCCACCTGAGATGTGCATGCACCAATCTTATTCATTGGTCCACATAGCATAGGCGTACTATGGTTGCATGCTATTGATGCGTGCTGTGGATGCGTACTATGAATGGTCGAGAGTGATGTATGCACAGCTATATACAGTCAGCCACATAAATCACTGAACAAATTAAAAATTTCAAATTGCGTTTAAGTTTTTGCATCAATATCAACAATTATTTTTCGTGCCTAAAATAAACTTCACAGAGGTAAATTTTGTTTTAGATAAAGAAAAAAGAATATTTCGAGTGGAGTTAACGTGTTCGAGTGCAGAAGCGTTTTGAAGTTTTAATTTGTTCAGTTACTTTTGTGGCTGACTGTACCTCGCAGTGGCGCGTCTTTACAGCATATCTTACTCCGTTATGTAGCTTAGCATCAGTGGAAACGGTCACATATATTCGTAGCATAGCTTTCACATCCACGCATCGTAGCTGCATAGCACATTTCTAGTGGAAAGGCACTCGTACACTCGCACAATGTCTATAAAGAATGTGAGAGAGCTCTTAATGGTACATGAATAAATAACGTGTTACATATAAATTGCATTGAATAAAAAAAAATAAGCGAGAAATTCATAATATATTTTAATCTTAATACGTGAAAACAAAACTTTGTACCCATTTTTAAGCACATTACGGACACGGAGTGTTATATTTGGCATAATTAAAAATATGTATACTATGGAGAAGGAGTGCAAAAATTAAATTGATGTATAATAGATGTTACAAATATGTTAATATTTAAATTTCGACCACTGGACATCTAGTAGTACATGTACGATAAATATATTTAACATACGGGATTTGATTCTCATGTCAGTTAAAATTAATTGTGTAGATACCTACTTGAATCATGCGATAGAGGTGCCTCAATATCATGAGACAAACAATCTAAGAGTACATACCTACCGTATATTGTTCATTGCTCAAATTTGAAGTGCACAATAACTTGAAAGCTATTTATTCTTACGCTTGCCGCACACGTTCGGTTTCCTTATTAGGTTTCCTGATCAGGAATTCAGATTCAGGAACGTGTGCGCGTTGTTGAACATTTTCTATGTAAGCGGAGCATTCAGGTTTCCGAATCTGAATTCCTAATCAGGAAACCTAATCAGGAAACCGAACGTGTGCGGCAAGCGTTACATATATTTCAATTTCCAGACGGATCTGTCAAAAGCGGCCAGTATACAGCGTGTTCTTGCGACCTTAATCCTGAAAGGTACTATGGCAAATTTTGTGCTTAGCCTAAACTTGTACACCTGTACTAATGTAATAAAAAGAAATATTAAAAAAAAAAAAAACCCGACTGCGCCAATATCTGTCATCTTTGTTGCATTCATTGAAGAACATAAAAGATAGAAACAAGATTTTAATTTGAATATTTTATTTTGGTTTTGAATAATCTTAGCTGACGGTGTTCACAAACGCTGTCGGAGGCGTAACACGCTCACTTCTCATAATTTGGTTGGTGATATAGGTAGAGCAACAAAATTTCGGAGTGAGCAGATACCTAACCAGACTAACGAAATAGCAAAAAACACAACCCAGCATACACTCTGAGTTCGTTAATTACAAAAGTTGACCCGCGTTCCATTTTACGATCTCAATGCTGTTTTCAAAAAAAGGAAAATATACGGGGCGCAACTACATCGTGTAGTTTCAATTAAGCTTTACGTAAGAATTCTCGGCGAACAATCATTACGGCTCTATTATACTTTAACACGTCAAACCCCGCTTATATGTATAGATGTATGGGGAAATTCTATATACTCGGACGTCGGCGTCCGTAGCGGGGCTTGACGAGTTCATTAGTAACCAATAAATGTTACCTTATCTACTGCATTTTAGGTATTTTCATTATCTAATGATAATTCATAATCATAAACACAAAGTTATGAATAAAATGATCGATTTTGATATTGATTATGCAAGCTTTTGTAGCGTCCCTTCAATACTTTGTTATAATTATGGCACACTTAAAAACTCAGAAGTTCTAGATACAATGTTTAACATACAGCTTATAATCATACATAATCATAATCATCTTATTTACAGATACATTCACTCATCACACACTCATATACATACACTTATACACAGAGAGAGAGACTCACAACACAAACACACACACACACACACACACTCACACGCACACGCACACGCACACGCACGCGCACGCACACGCACACGCACACGCACACAGTCACACATATTTGTGTAATGTAAGATGATGTATAGGTTTTTGTTTTTTTCTTTCTTTTTATTTCGTTTTTTGTATTGCCATAATTGTACCAATATATGTTTAGATAAGTATGTGATACTCGAAGGTGGCTGGTACTTATAGCAAAGGGTCTCCTATTTTAGGTATCAGTAGAACACAAATTTGTAAATGGTATGAACTGTTTGGCAATAAATAAATTAATTATAATTTATTATTATTTACTGGTGGTAGTACTCTCATAATTATGTAATAGTTCTGAGTGGGTACCACTGCAATGTCTATTTCTTCCGCCAAGCAGCAGTGTGCACTGTTGTGTTTCGGTTTGAAGGGCATTGTAGTCAGTGTAACTACAGGACATAATGAGTCTTAACATCTTATGGCTCAGGATGACGAGCGTAGTGGAATAACACACAGTACTTTGTAACTCAAGGTGCTGGATGGTGTTTCTGCTATTTATGTGTGGTCGTATCGCTTACCATCAGGCGAACGGCATGCTCGTCTCATCATTCGATGCAATAAAAAAAATCAGCTTGATGAAAATTATGTGTTTTGAAGGTTTAAATGCAAATATAAACAAAACTGCAGTCGATAAAATACAATGCTAAACCTATGTTGAACTAGTTCTGTTAATTTTTTTTTATTTTCTCTTATTTTCTTCATTGCTGAGTTCGTACGTGTAAGAGAAAAGATTTATATGAGAATGCCGTCACGCTTTTAACATATTTACTGCATGGTCTTCTTTTTTCGAATGGGAAAATATTATGACCCAAATAGTTGATAGTACCAATGGAATGGAATCACCCAAAGAAAATAGATTCTTATTTGCATAATCCAACAATTAGGAAAAAATTAATAAACTGTATGTAGAGGGAGTAACACAATCAAATGTGAAGAACTTCGCACTGGCTCAATTTAGGAAAATAGTTAAAAAAAGTCGGAATGGCACGACACATTCCTCAGTGGACCTAATCAGAGTTTTTGTAACAATGGGAACGGAATATGCTAACCCAATATTTTTCCCCTAAACCCCTGGGGGGTTGCGGAGCCTCTATATGGTGGGTCGCAAGAGGTCTCGAAAACTACCCCAGTATTAAAAAAGCAATAAAAATAGATTGACTAAGAAAATATTAACCAAAGGATAAACTATTTGTAAGATAATACACCACTTTCGTAGGTTAATACAAATTAACAAAGAATAAATATCTAGAAGTCCGTCTAAAAATACATAAAAAAGGTAAGGGCCGGGGAGGGGGGGTCGCGAAACATATTTTGATACTAAAGGGGTAGCTTCATGAAAAAGGTTGAAAAACAATCGCAAACCTATTAATGTGCAATTGCGAACATCTGTTAATGATTGCACGATTTAAATGAAGGAACCAGGATTCTATTTCCATAATAGTATACCTAGGAAACATTCCATAAGATAGAAAATCATCATGTTGTTGCAACTTGCTTCCGTGTGTAAGATATAATTAGACATTTTTATACTGACATTCGTTTAAAACGAAAAACAAGGCATTTGGGTTTTTGCCCGTCTATTGCCTAAAGCTTCATTTGGATGCTAGCAATTACCGACAGCAAATGCCTTTTAAATATGTGTGAAAAGATTCATATAGAACAATGCAGGCAAGAATTGCCTCGCCATTGCGCACGTTCAGACATCGTTCAATAATTGCATACAATTATTGATCCCTCTAAATTAAGCTTTAAAAATAAATAGGCTGGGCTTCAACGGACCAAAATATATGCGTTTGGTTTACAAAACATTTATTAAAACGGCTTATTGTTTTTGATAATCTTGTAATAAATACCTACAGTCGCAAAGACGTGGGATTCGTGTTGATTTATATTTTCATCAAAATGTCAGGTTTTAAGCGGGAGTTTCATCCATCATTGTGGAGCCGTGGAACAAGCGGCGCGAAACAACGGAGAAGCTTTACTACAGACGTTTTGATAAATTACAGATATTACTTGAATAATACTCTTGTTTTCAGCCAATAATGTTATTAGTGTGTACTATCATAATAGATTTTTTGACTGAATTAATACATCTTTATTTGGTATTTTTGAGTAACTGAATTTCGAATTTATTTCGATTTCTCAGAATAAGCCAATGAAATCTGTTGATTAGGATTAAGCGTGTTAATATAAGGCGTCATATATAATGCGTAATAGCGTGTTAATATAATCATCTTATTCATAAGAAATGAAGAATTCGAAGTTACAGAAATTATCATTTCGTATATATATGTCGAAGAAAGCTGGTACTACACCAATTTCATCCATGACGTGGGAAGTATAACGCATCGAGTTCGTCACAAGACAGGCCAATCAAATGTTTTCTCTTGCGCTCCTGCTCGTTCACTGACTATTTCTCTTGAGAGCTAGACCTTGTATAGACGTAGTCCAGTGGAGACCTCACTCAAGCTTCTTGCTTGACGTTTCCGTTACCAATCAATCCGAATATGGTGCCATCTGTTGTAATGTCATACAATCTTATCTTTTGATGAGGCACCATCTATTTGTCTCCGACGTACATATATATCGATGGAAATTATGACTTAGCTACTGATCTATATAGCAATTAAAAATAAGGATAAAGGACAGAATTATTTCAGTTTTCGGCAATGATTGGTCTTATTAACTTGGTCGAGCTATAATTTTAAAATCTTTAACCATTTTAAAAGTACGATAACAACACTATACAAGCAAAACTGCAGTCACTAATAACTGAATTATGTTTAAAACATTACGTTTCCCCACATTAACCAACGTCAATCTAATAAAAACTAAACTAAACTTAATTTACCAACGAAACAACCCCTGCTGTGTTTTTCCAATTTTTGAACTCGGTTTGGTTTAATCAACTCTGGAATCTACGTATCCACCTCTACATATATTTTCATTACCCCTCTCTTTCCTATTCAGTGACCGTCCGAAGGTACGTTTAGTATTGTAATTATATGCAATAAGACAAGGAAAACCTTTTTGTTCGGATTGAGCGTTCGCAATTCGATTGAAAATGGCCCATAATAATAAATAATTCAGGTCTCGAGTACCGATTGCTGGAGTCTAGGTGTTAAACGTTTCCAGTTGTTATGGGCTAAAAAACCCGCTTAGTAAAGTTTTTGCGTTGTTTTGTTTTTATCAATGGTCACTTGTAGAGCACTGCTGGTAACCATTTTTCGATATATCATAAGCCATAATTACTCATACAGTCAAAAAATATGATGCTGGTTTTGCATATAAGTACCGTGCTAATAAAAACGGGAAGAAACTTGATGTTTTAACATTGCCTATATGATTCTTATAATTCAAATAATTTCTATAGGACGGAATGTAGAAAATACTAGATTTCCAAATGTCATCTTACAAAACTCTATAGCAATAGTCGGTTATTTTATTGAGAAAATAGACGTGAGCTATGGAAATATACAAATTACAAATCTGCCAACAAATTTAGCATTTAATATCCTACAGGTAACACAAAATCATCGAACCGTATCGAATATATTCTATGACTTTCATAATAAATCTCAATATTGCTCCTGTAACCGTAAAATATTCGTTTAACTTCACGCATGAGCTTAGCTTTTACTTCCATATTGCTTATGAAGTGTATGTGATGTGCCTACTTATGTAGTCGGTGCACGGAGGCGGGTCACAGACGTGCCCAAGTCAGAGATTTAGCGACTACGGAATGAGTGACACATCTGTATACAGGATTATTAATTTCAGTAGAGATATTTCTATTTAGCAATATTATGAGCTGAACAGAGAAATTTATTCTGGTTGGAAGTTTTGATACTTTTCGAATTCGAAATAGTTACATTATTTAAACCCGACCATGTTTCATTTCTAAAGTGACCAATTTTTATCAATAAAAGTTATGTACCGATGCTTTGGCATTTTCTTCTTTTTTAGAGACTAGGTCTCCAGGAACCATTGCCCCGCTGCTCTTTATCACAGTATGGTTTCATCTTTAAATTTATTAATACCTAATAGCAAATATACTACATAGTACTGCCTTGGTGGCGTAGTTGTATTACGGTACGACTGCAAAGCTGAAGTATCGGGTTCGATCCCCAGGTCGGCTAAAGTGATATTGGGTTTTTCTAGTCAGTTACCCTTAACCCTGGAGGTTGGAATTTGTGCCTGATATGGCGATAAGCTCGTCCCCTATCACATCATGGGACGGAATATGCACGGCGAAAAGTGGGTGAACTAGTTGCGCCTCTGCCTACCCCTTCGGAGATAAAGGGCGTGAGTGAGTGTGTGTGTGTGTGTGTATACTACA
The DNA here is from genome assembly GCA_949316025.1 of Lapara coniferarum. Classification (NCBI taxonomy): domain Eukaryota; kingdom Metazoa; phylum Arthropoda; class Insecta; order Lepidoptera; family Sphingidae; genus Lapara; species Lapara coniferarum. Next base: position 30,306,111 of record OX438919.1, read on the forward strand.
TAGTCTACGGACAATATGTTTACTATAATGAATTCAACTACAAAATATGAATACGTACCGTATAACTCCAACCATAAATATAACTTGTGGCATCCGGCGTCCGGATAGACCCACGCGTTACCACTGACACCACAATATGTTACATGCAACGGACCATATTCCATAGTCGAAACGCGGACTGATGAAATTCCAATTATATTCTAGAAATTACAGTATACAGCGCGAGTTTCGTCTAACAGATTTGACTGCACCGTTTAGATTCCGGATTCATTGCTCGGCAGTTGGTGGGGTTTTAATTCGAAAAAAAAATCGTCGGGAATAGTACAATACCGCGTTACTAACATTGATTTTACAACTTCAGCAAAAGATTTGTCCGTAAGAGATTGCCTCGTGCGATAAGACCGCCAATTGTACCGCCTCTCTGCCTTTATCGTATTAAATACAGTATCTAATATATTATAATATAATAAAGTTATCTTTACATAAAACAGTTGAACCAGTGTGTCTGTATATTTAAAGAAATATGATAAAAAAGAAAGGGGTGACTAAAGTAGGGTAGGGTAGGTAATGTAACACAAATCAGCTATATTTATTATAATTATTTTCTGTCGTCTGCCTGTCTGTCTGTTTTTCTGTTTGTTTGCTACTGCACATCTCCAAAGGTACTAAACCGAATTCAATGAAGTTTGGTATAGTTATATATTGTTATATTTAGTATAGTATAGTATGAGACCCTAGAAACGACTTTTAGGCTACTTTGTATCCTGGAAAAATAAGTGCGACTTTTATCCCCTAAAAAAAATTCACGGAGGCGGAGCTGCGAAAAATAGATTAGCTATAATAAATAAGATCAGTATCAGCCCGGCGTGTGGAATTTGTGCTCGATATCAGAAGGGCTTGACCCCTATAACATGGGACGGAATACGCACGACGATGGGTGGGTGCACTGGTTGTACCCGTGCCTACCCTTTCGGGGATAAAGGGCGTGACTATGTGTGTGCCAACACTTGTATTAACAAGTGTTACATTTTACAAACTAATCAGTTTCAGGAATGCGGAATGTAAACATTACTGCTGATTGAATTTGAAGTCTTTTCCGCCACAATATTCTGTAAAACACTGTAGCGATGTATAACGCCACCAGTACGACCTCAGAACAGAGATAGAGTACTCCGTGACTACGACGCCCGGATCATCTATTTAAAGCAATCCCACTATTGCCCATGGGAGTAAATAGCCAGAATAAAAAGTGGTATAATATGCGTTAATCCAGGACAAGGTCTGTGCACCAAATTTCATGCAAATCTGTTTAGCTATTTCTGCGTTTATTTCTAAAAACATTCAAATACTTTCACATACTTTCGCATTTATTATATTATTACTAGCTTTTGCTCACGGCGTCGCCCGCACGAACGAGCTTTTCCTGGATAAAAATGCCGTTATAGCCTTTGCAGGGATAAAATGTAGTCCAAAACCTTTCCAGGGTCTCGAACTATCTTCATACCAACTTTCATCAAAATCCGTTCCCTATTTTTTGAATTTATCACGTATAACCCTTTTTACCCCCTTCAGAGTTGAATTTCGTAAAATACCGTCTTAGTGAGCACTTTTGCCTACAATACATGCAAAATTTGAGACTCCTAGCACTTGTAGTTTCTGGGATTTCGTGATGAGTGAGTGAGTGACCTTTCGCTAACTGTCTGCCGTTTTCTAACCCCGTTAGGGGATGAATTTCAATAAAATACGAACACACATTTTCCATCAATTCTGTTAAAAAAGGTTTATGCAAATTTTTAAGTACATTGGACCAAGGAATCATGTTGTCCCATACAAACTTTGCCCCGATGTTTCACCCCCTTAGAGATAGAATTTCGGAAAATCCTTTCTTATCGGATGTTTATGTCATACAAAGAACACACTCTGGAAGTTTTAGGTATGTACTATCAGCGGGTTAGGCTGTGCGTTGATCCGTCAGTCATTCAGGGCAAAGTATTTTATATGTATAGATATAGTCCTAATATAGAATATAGTGAAAAGTAAGTTAAGTTTATTGGTAATAATATTTCGAAAGTATTAATAGAGCATTAATATACCAAGGTTGGTGTACACGGCTAACGATGTATAAGAAAAAAGCGTGGAAATCTAGACGTCATTAGCACATGTGCAATTTGCCCTGTTGTGAGAAACAAATGTGAACCATTAATACTGTTTGTGAATTGTGACCTAAATTGATTACGTCGGTACCTGCGACCTTTGTGCCATTAGAAAGCTTCTATAGTTAGAAGCTGGCACATATTGCCTCTATATTATGCTAAAAGGTTTTAGACGATACTTTAGTGCGCCAATGGGTGCACGGATTTGGTAGTTTCTGTTAGATGCATCTTTAAAAGGTTGCAAAAGACTGCGTAATACTGTAACATAATGGACTTCAGGCTATTGTAATGAACGAGTGAAATAGTATAATGCAAAAAACATTGCGTTTCGTTGGTGATATGGTACAAATAAAAAATGTTTTGAGAGAACTATCTGTTTAGCGTTAATTAATATGGCGTAATTTAAAAGAAAAATGAAAATGTTATGGTCGTAACAGGCTAGTTTAACATGGCAGTTGTGAAAAACAAGTTATTGTAGCTGGTAGTTAAAAATACCACAATTTGAAAATTTTAACGGTGGACTGTATTGATATTAAGGCTTATTTTACGTGCACTGGTAGTGTTCTGTTATAGGTAGTATGCTAAAACAACTGATAAAGGGTACGGGAATAAAATAAGGGACTTACTGCGGCGCGGTGACCTGCCTGTTCCTGGAGCTCCCCGGGATCCCGGTTCTTCCGATCTTCAATGGTGGTGATGAGACGGCAGGCGGACGGCAAGTGTCAATAAAATTGACAACTAAGTGTCCAAAGACAATAGACAAGAGTTTGTTGCCAGCGCGCGTTCCTTATTCAAACTTGAGTGGATAATTGTAGGGAAAAGGAGTTGTGTTGCTTAGCATATTAATAGACAGTGCACAGTGCATGATGCCAATATATTGTAACAATACCAACCATTTCCCCCGGGGTTTGAAGGTTCCCTTCAAAAAAAAAAAAAACTAAAAGGAAATCAAACGCATATACATTAAGGCGCCGACAAAACAAACCCGTAGGTATGTGAATGTTTGTGCGGTATAATGACAATAAAGTTATAAACATTGTACTTACTATCAAAAATTCATTATAATAGGTTAACTTACTATAACTAAATGCGTCTTACACTATCTCTCTACTGTATAGGCAAAGGACAAAGCCGTACAACAGGACGATCATAGATGCCAGTTTTAGTTTTTACTTGAACTACGCGAATTACACCATCCTTGCCAGGGTACAACTTGGTAATAATGCCTAAAGGCCACTGGAGAGGCGGAGCGTTATCGACATTTAGTAGAACAACAGTTCCTTCCCGCATTAGACTACTGGGAGTATTCCATTTTTCACGAGTTTGTAAGGTGTGCAGGTATTCAGCACGGAAACGTTTCCAGAACGACTGGACAAGCGAGTCCATTAGAGAAAAGCGTGTGGTAAGTCTGGTATGGCTCCCAGTTAAATCAGGTGCAGGCAAGAACGCCAGTGGCGTAGTAGTAAGAAAGTGAGACGGAGTTAATGCGGAAGGCTCTGATGGATCAGAGCTTAAACAATACAATGGACGACTATTTAACACAGCCTCGATTTGGGTGAGAACTGTGAACATCTCTTCATAAGTTAATATTTGCTTACCAATTATGCGGAACAACAAAGACTTTACACATTTAATGTTTGATTCCCAAATACCACCAAAATGACTAGCAGTGGGAGGATTCGTACGCCAGGTTATTCGATGCTTAGAAAGTTCATCGCAAAAAACCTTATAATAATCGTCAGATGTTAAAAACTTGTGAAGGTCATTCAAGTAGGCCTTGGATGCGATAAAATTCGTACCGTTGTCACTATAAATAAACTTACAAGGGCCACGTCTAGATAGAAATCTATTAAGCGCATCTAGAAAAGAAGCGGAGCTTAAATCAGAGGATAGTTCGATGTGAACAGCCTTTGTCACAAGACATATAAAAATGCACAAGTATGCCTTCTGACTGCGCACACCTCGTTTCCTAGCTAACGTTATATACAGAGGGCCCGCGTAATCGACGCCGGTATGTGTGAAAGCCTTACATTCCTCTAAACGACACTTCGGTAAATCTGACATAGCGGGAAAAGTAGGTTTTGGATTCGTGCGGAAACAGTTACGACATCTGTAAATACGTTTGCGAATCAGACGTCTAGCGGATAAAATCCAAAACTTATGACGTAAAATAGACATTAGTAGTTGAGGTCCAGCATGTGCGTTATTACGGTGGTACCAATCAACTAGCATTTCTACAATGTGTCCGCTTTTAGGCAGCAATGCGGGATGCTTCTGTGAGTATTCCAGGGAGGATTGCGACAAGCGACCACCTACCCGAAGAATACCCCCAGAAACAAATGGAAATAATTTCCGAAGTGCGGAAGAACAAACTTTGTTATTCTGTATACTGTGCAAGTCATCAACAAAATAAGTATGTTGTATCGCTTGCACCACCCTCAACTCTGCGGCGTCAAGATCCTCAGCCGTTATGACACTAGAGCGCGGAATAAGTTTCAAAAACCTTAAAACATATGCCGTGGATCTCAAAAACCTGTTCCAGCAAGAGAATTTAGAACCAAGAGTTATTAAAAAATGTTCCTCTGACTTCGTGGCAACATGCGAAACTGTTTTTTCTTCTGGTAAAGTTGATAATTTTGAAGAAAATTCTTGAATTGGCCACTCTTGGCGTGGCAAACACAACCATGGAGGGCCCTGAAACCACAATTGGTTACCAGAAAGTTGCGAGGGTAACATACCGCGGGAAATAAAGTCAGCAGGATTTTGAGACCCAGGCACATGATAAAACTCCCCAGAAGGCATAGTAGTCTGCACTTCCGAGATTCTATTAGCTACATATGTGCCAAACCGGTGTGGCGAAGAGCTAACCCAACAGAGCGCCACTTCTGAATCAGAAAATGCGGATACGTTTTGTATAGTACATCTTTTCGATAAGCTAATATAAACGGCGCGCACTAATTTCGCAAGTAACACCAAACCGTTGAGTTCAAGCCTAGCCAACGTTATTGTAGGTTTTACAGGTGCGACTCGAGACTTCGAACACACGAGCGAGACGAGCGGAGGTTGATCGCCATTAACGACATGTAGGTAAATTACGCAACCATACGCTTGCTGACTTGCATCAGAAAATGCAACCAGCGATATCTCTGAGCCATCTTCAATACCCATATAACGCGGAAATTTAAGGCTAGAAATCAAAGGCAACTCGGATAAATATTTTTTCCAAATGTTAACAATGCGTGAGGATGGTACTTCATCCCAATCAATTTTTTGAAGCCATAACTCTTTTATTAACAACTTAGCGAAAAGAATGACCGGTCCCACCAATCCTAAAACATCATACAAACGTGCGGTTACTGAAAGAATTATACGCTTAGTGCAATGTGTCGGTGGAACAGCGGTTGCGAAAACAAAATTATCAGATGCGGGAAGCCACCGAAGACCCAAAATCTTAAGCGCACTGTCATCGTCGAAAGATATGGACTCCGAAAGGCGGTGAGACGCAGGAATGTGTCGTAGCAACTCTGAAGAGTTGCTAGTCCATTTCACTAAATCGAACCCACCAGCCTTGAAGAGATGTATCAAATCCTGAGCCATCAATACAGCTTCATCTAAGGATGAAGCAGATGAGGCCAGGTCGTCCATGTACACATCCCTCTCGACGATGGCAGCCGCAGCTGGGAAATTCCTGCGCTCATCACTAGCAAGTTGACGCAAAGTGCGTATGGCTAAGTATGGCGAAGAACGCAGGCCAAAGGCGACACGGTTAAAATGAAACATTTCAATTGGGTCGTCTGGGGCAAAACGATACAAAACACGCTGATACCTGCGGTGCGGAGGGTGCATGGAAATACACAAATACATTTGCCTTACATCGGCCGAAAACGCAATACGAAATATACGAACATTCAGAAGAATGTCAAAGATATCAGCTTGTAAATTGTCCCCTGTATAGAGAATGTCGTTGAGCGACAGCCCTGAATCTGTATCAGCACTGGCATCGAGGACAATACGAACCTGTGTCGTAGTTTTATCCTTACGTATCACAGGATGGTGCGGTATAATATAACCAGGCAAATGGTATTCCTCCTGAGGGACGCGCGACATAATACCCCTTTGCAAATAATCGCTAATAATAGCATTATATTGTTCACGAAGGTCAGGTGACTTCGTGAACCGTCGTTCGAGAAGTAAAAACCTCCTTTTAGCGGTGATGTAAGAATTTCCTAACTTTCGCGGGTCCTCCCTAAATGGGAGACTAACTGAGTAGCTACCGTCCCGAAGGCGTTTGGTAGTGGAGGTGTAAATTTGCTCGCACGCTTGATCATCAGGACTCAAAAACCTTCGAGAAGGCAGCTCCTCTGTAGACCAGAACCTCTCAACCAAGTTATTAAGAGGTTCCTTAGTAAAAGCACAAAAGTTGCGGGAAGCGGGAGGGGATACAATGGGCGCGTCACCCATGATCAAATATCCTAAAGAAGTCTCAAAGGCAGAGGGGTCTCCAACAACTTTGTCGAATAACAAAATTTTACAATAAATATTTACACCCAACAACATATCAATCGGGCCAGGTTCAAAGAAAGAGTCATCAGCTAGGGGCAGCTTATCAAGATGTTTTAAAGACCCGAGATTGATGCGAGCGTCCGGGAGTTGTGACGTTATTTCGTTCACAACCAAAGGTTCGACATTATACACATACCCATTGTCGAAGCGAGATGTAATTGAGATATTGGTAACACCTAAAATTTTTTGTTTCATCCCTCCTATACCTTGGACCTCAGAAAAGCGAGTTTGATTGTGTACATTCAGCGCTAAGCGCATACAACAATCAGCAGTAATATAATCACTTTGAGAGCCAGCATCCACTAAACATCTCAAATAATGAGTGTGATTATATTTATCTACATATTTAACTTTAGCGGTACCTAATAAAGTAGTTTTATATAAACGATCAACACTATCACAAGACATAGTGCACACTGATGGGTTGCTCTTATTTAAATGCGGTGAATCAACATGGTGCGTACTGCACGCAGAGTTGAGAGTAGCGGATGCGATATGTTGTGACTCGGGCGTCTTTAAACAATGCACAGAGCCACTCGCAGTAGCGGGATTGAGAACCTCAGTGTGAGCGGAGTGAGATGTGTCTTGAGCGACCACATCATTAGATTTTTTTGATTTAGCGGGTTGCTTAAAATGCAATAATGAATGATGTTTGCCAGAACAACTTGAACACCTACCTTTAGAATTGCATACAGAAACTTTGTGTTTAATGCTTAAACAGTTGATACAAAATGAATTTGCTTTAACAAAATTAAACCTTTGGAGCGGAGTTAATTTTATAAAAGAAGGGCACTTATAAAGATGTTCATGGCTGCTGTTGCATAAAGTACAATTATTTGTATTATAAGTAGTTGTATCACACCTCAACTTGTCACTAGAACTACACCCCGTATCAGTATTGACAAAAGATTTTGTATATTTAACCTGCGGCAGTGTATTCTTTTTATTGTGTGTAGTAACCTTTGAGGTGACAGCAGGCTTTCCAATTGAACGTGACAAAGATTTACTTTGCTCCTTCACAAATGTTACAAGATCATTATAAGAAGGTATTTTGTCTTTGCGGTGCATAATGTCAAACAAATGAACAGTATTGGAATCTAATTTTTCTAAAGCAAGATGTAAAAATATGAAATCAGACAAGTCATTTAATTTTAATTGTTTAAATGCCTGAACCGCTGAATCAAAATTTATTAAAAATGACTCTAAATTAGTTCCACTGTTATTATTTATTTGTTTAAAATTTAATATTTGGTTCAGGTAAGAATTACCTAAAGACCGCGGATCATCATATTTATCAACTAAAGCATTCCAAATAATTAAATAATTTTCTTCGGTAGGTGCCAATCCGGAACAAACTGTTAAAGCGGGGCCTGACAACTTGCCTACTAAATATTGAACCTTGTCCCCGTCTGACAAATCTACATTATCGTGAACCACAGATTTAAATTGTTGGTAAAATATAGGCCAGGTACGAACATCCCCTGAGAAAGAAACCAAATCAATTGGAGGGAGGTATTTTTTTGAGCGCTGAGGTTGTGCACTATTTTCTTTACTTGGTTTATTTTGGTCGGTTAATTCCGACAAAACTTGTTTTACATGGCAGTACAACTCATCAAAGGAAATAAATGACTGGTAACTAATGGTAGCGGTTGGATTTAACTTTAAAAAAAGCAAGTTATAATCATCTAATATAGTTTCAAACTCTTTGCGCAAGTTATCTATACCAGACGCAGTTGACACAAAAAGTTTACATTTACCTTGATCATTTAAATCATTTGACTTGTCGTATATGTACTGCATACGTTGAAAAAGTGCATCTCTCTTGGCCTGATACACCCTAAGCTGATTATTTTCAACATCAATGGCATCTTGAAATTTTTGAGAGACAGTTTCCGACTGTTTTTTAGCCATTATCGAAACCTACTCAAATGACCTCCACAAGTTAAAACAATATATAATAATTGATTTTACCAACCTTAAGCGGTACAATCCGTGTTAAAACACTGTAGTCACTTTAAAACAGTTGAATTTTAATTATTCGAACACTACAGACACTATTCACACTTACACAAATCTACCCTCGACTTTCGGAAAAAAACAAATGTAACTACGTAAAAACCAATATTTTGCACTGATCTTGCGATGATTATTTATTTTAATAATAAATACAACAAAATAAGTCTGTCAAAGCGGAAAATTAAAGTTTTAAAAACACTATAGAAGCGTACGAAAACTTGACAGATTTTATTTCCTGACCAGCACAAAATTCACGTACGTAATTTAGCGGGATTGTAAAATCGGGGCAAATATGCGTTTGATATCTTGCACAATGCAATATATCGCGGTTCGAACGGACCAAAAAATTATGGTAGTTAAAAATACCACAATTTGAAAATTTTAACGGTGGACTGTATTGATATTAAGGCTTATTTTACGTGCACTGGTAGTGTTCTGTTATAGGTAGTATGCTAAAACAACTGATAAAGGGTACGGGAATAAAATAAGGGACTTACTGCGGCGCGGTGACCTGCCTGTTCCTGGAGCTCCCCGGGATCCCGGTTCTTCCGATCTTCAATGGTGGTGATGAGACGGCAGGCGGACGGCAAGTGTCAATAAAATTGACAACTAAGTGTCCAAAGACAATAGACAAGAGTTTGTTGCCAGCGCGCGTTCCTTATTCAAACTTGAGTGGATAATTGTAGGGAAAAGGAGTTGTGTTGCTTAGCATATTAATAGACAGTGCATGATGCCAATATATTGTAACAATACCAACCAGTAGCTCTGTCGATAAAAAAATATAGCTTTTCACAGAGTAGGGCGATTATTTTATGCATGAGATGATGGGCGCGGTCAAATTAAATGATCCTTAAATAACGTCTGCTTCGGTCGAGTAGTGGGGACTGTGTTCAAAGGCTCCACTTAAGTATTTATGTATAAATAAAGACGTGTGTCTTTAAAAATCTAAATTAAACGACAAGCTGATGAACATGCTCTGCCATAAAAAACTTTCTACGTCAAGCAAAATAAAGTAGGTAGATACCTAAATGTAATAATTTTTCAGTTTGCTCCTGAAAGTAGAGCCTATGGCTGCGAGCTATCCTTATATTATTACTCTTGACATCTTTCAATAAACCAGCGAAAGTGTATTTCATAGCCTCTTGCACCAGTTGAAAAATTGTATTTGCTAGAATTCAAGTTATAGGCTAAAAATAAACATTGCTTTCCTCCTCACTTTATGCTTCGGAGAACACAAATGCAGTCTGTGGTAACTTTACATTCAATATTTAACAGATTTTTACGCTTTCAACATCATTGGTACAATATTATTAATAACATTTTTGACAGGTCCGTCTGGAAATCTTCACGGGAGGCCTATGTTCAGCAGTGGACGTCATGTGGCTGATGATGATGAATGATTAAATAATCTATTCATGCGTGACCGCGTTTCTTACAAATGTTCATAACCAATTGGACCAATTGGACTGCCTCGGTGGCGTAGTTGTATTTCAGTACGACTGCAAAGCTGAGGTCTCGGGTTCGATCCCCGGGTCGGGCAAAGTGATATTGAGTTTTTCTATTCAGTATCAGCCCGGAGTCTGGAATTTGTGCCCGACATGGCGATAGGCTCGCCCCCTATCACATCATGGGACGGAATGACGGCGAAAAGTGGGTGCACTAGTTGCGCCTCTGCCTACCCCTTCGGGGATAACAGGCGTGAGTGTATATGTATATATATGTGTATTCATAAGCAATCTTTTAACAAATAATTTTAATAAAAAAACAATATCGGCTATAGTTTGACCTAGATGATTTTTAACCATGTGACTTAGGCCGGATTGTCATCCCCGGTCAAGTAAAGTTAACGGTCTTATTACATTGGACGAGCGCGCAGCGTCCTCGCCTTGTGAATTTGCTTACAATTCGCCAGTGTGACAGCAGCCTTGACTTTACTTTCTGTACAAATCACGGAGGACAGTATTTTCTTCGTGGTACAAATATTATAAAGAGGGAAAGTTTGTGAATTTGTTTGTAGATTTGTAGGAAGTAGTCGATAGTACGATTATAAATATTCTTCCGATTTTGAAGCTACATTACTTCTTAGTACTACTACTACTTAGGTACTTAGGCTACATGTTATCCCCAAAAATTATGAAGTGGGACAATTTTTTGCAAAAAACTTTTTCATTCGGGTGGATCCGAGGGTAACAGCTAGTCACGAAAAATAAACAGCCTTCCACTAACACTTGAGCACTAGATCACTGCGTTATGCACGCGTTGAAAAGTTGGCTTTTGTGTAAACAATATGTTTTGATCTCATATTCATTGTATCGGGAGTGGCATTCGAATCAGCACGGTGATTTATTGCGATGCGTCAATATGTGCGTATTCATTACAACATAATATTTTTATACATCTAGCTTTCATAAAGATTAGTACATTACGTATAACTATTTTACCTACTCTATGTCTTATATTAAATGCAATCAAATGTATTAAGTAAATTACATTCATTGTTATATAAAAAAAAGGTAAGTGCAAAGCCAACATTTTTATTGCCGACTGCTACGAGGATAAATATTCGACGACACCAATATAAATGAATATTATATCCAATATTTTTACAGCGATATTGCAAGCTAAGTATTTAGTAAAAAAACATTATCCTTCTACGTAGAAATTGCTTAGTAAAGCAATACTCCCCTTCGGTTAACTGACATGAAGATTAATCGGCAGGAGCATTACTACAAATGCCTGCTATCTGAAAATCGATACTGCGTAATAAACAATTTTCCGTTCCACTCGCATATGTATCGAGGACTATACAAGCGAATGGTGGGATTGGTAGAGAAGTGGAACCGCATAAATCTTTATAGATGAGCCGACGACGGCGGAACGCTTCACTGGGTGTATTGATCGCGCTTAAAACCCACTTAATTCATTCATTTCAATCCTTGAAAACGCAGAATTAAATCTGTATGATTAAGTTGTAAAACAGTTTGATGTCCCTGTTCGCTCCTTTCTACAAATTAAAAAACCATTAAAAAGGTTTACATGATTCACCGAATGACATTCGTTTGGACTTATCTTATGTAGTGACTTGAATAGTAGTCACTGGTATTCGCGATGCTTTATTTTTTAAATTGTAATTTTATTATTGTGTGTTTCATTTTAAATTAGCTGTAAGCACTGACATTATTCGTAGTAATTTAGGTAACTACTGATGTGCAAGTTTTACTACTTATCATATTTGTTTGTGCAAAATAACGTTATTTTTATTATTATGCATAGATTACAGATACATATACACTCACGCCTTTTATCCCCGAAGGGGTAGGCAGAGGCGCAACTAGTGCACCCACTTTTCGCCATTATTCGCCCATGATGTGATAGGGGGTGAGCCTATCGCCATTTTGGGCACAAATTCCAGACTCCGAGCTGATACTGAATAGAAAAAGTAAATATCACTTTGCCCGACCCGGGGATCGAACCCGAGACCTCAGCATTGCAGTCGTACCATACTACAACTACGCTACCCAGGCAGATTACAAATATAAAAAAAAACTTTTTTGTATTTAGATACATTATCTTTAATTGAAATGAAACAGATATTTAATATAAAATAACAACCAATAAAAGATTTAAGGATATTTGTCATATTTAAAATAATACAGGATGAAGCTGACAAAGTCATTTGCGTCGAAACCTCCATTTCGCTACAAGCCGGATATTGAAAATTCTAAAGACATGGTAACATATACGTACTACGTAGGCTTTCGCAGCTGACTTTGCTAAACGCTTTTAAGAGGATAAATTATTGCTTTCCTAAAGCTTCCTGAGAGGAAGGGGGCGTCGAATCCTTCGACAAATATTAATCTGTCGAAGGATTCGACGCCCGAACGAACGCTGGTTTTAGAAACAAATTGATTACAAATTGTTTCTAAAACCAGCGTTCCAATGGCAGTTAAGCCAAGTATTTATTAACTTTCAACATTAATACTTAGATATTAGTAGAATAACATTGTCTAGAAACTTACGTAAGTAGATGGGATATGTTACCTCATGTTATAAAACATGCGTAGGTACTTAGTTCACATTTGCAGATAGTTTAAAGATACTTCTAAATAAAGGCATGGGTTTTGTGATGAGGACATTGAATCCTCATAAATGACTAATACTTAGAACAATATTTGAACATTTAGATCAATGTTTTGTTGGACAAACTGACCTTTAAGAAGATTTTTCAACATTCAACGTGTAGCTTATTGAGTATATATAATGAAATAATAACCGTCTATACATATCTACAATAAACGAAAATTTCTAAGATTGTTTTTTGTGGCATTGAATGACGAGACGTGCATGCTTTTTTTTGCGTCCAAATGACAAGAGCAATGAGCAAGCCGTTCGCCTGATGGTAAGCGATACGACCATCCATAAACAGTAGTAATACTACAAAGCACCTTGAGTTTCAACGTACTGTGAGGCATTCCACTGCGCTCGTCATGCTGAGACATAAGATGTTAAGTCTCATTATGTTCAGTAGTTACACTGGCTACAATGTCCTTCAAACGGACACAGCAGTGCATGCACACTGCTGCTTGGCGGTAGAAATAGACATTGTGGCGATACCCACCCAGACGGACATATGAGAGACCTACGACCAGAAGTGTCATTGTTGTGGAAATGACTTAAACAAAAAAAATAGTTTCAAAAAGCGACAGCGACGGAAGTGTTTTCGAGAATATTTCTATCGCTATAAAATAAATAAGCAATTCCACAGAAAATACAGCGTCTTGTTATCCCAATGAGACAAATGGTCTAAAGTTAAGGGGGCGAGAAAACCCTAAATCTGCAACTTGAGCTAGAGTTTGCCAAGTTGCCCAGTAATAAGTCTAGGACGATATAAATCACAGGAAACCTTGATACTTGAAACTTTAGGACATTCCTCTTTGTTGTAAAAGTAGGCACTTAAGAGGCCGTATCTAAAACGACAACAAGTTTGAGTCTCCGTACGAAAAAATTCTGAAACAGACGTTGGAACTTGGTGGCTAGATTGAAATTAAAGAAAGATATGAAAAATCTTGCTAGTTTATTCAATTAGTGTTGAAATGGTCTTTCCGATGATGTATTATAAATAAATCAGATCAGTTTATTTTTTAAATAAATCACGATGAAGAATTGACTGAAATAGTCGTAATTTTAGATAAGGTCTCTTAAAAAGTATAATGGTAACCTATGTTTTTAAGCAATATAGCCCTTATTTTTTTGTTATCAAGGTTGATCAGTATATTAAATTATTAGAACCGTGCGAGACTTAAAAAACGGATCGTGCAAATATTATAGCAGACGGCTATAGCGATGTAAAATATAATATTTTATTTCCGTTCGCCTTTTGAGCCGCACCTAAGCACATTCTCGTGGTTGTACAGGGAATATTATTCTGCAAATCGAATGCAAATGTAAGGGATAAATAGAACCTAAGTGTATTTAAACTGACAACATCGAGGCTCTATAAATATGTAGTTTCACCGCCTCTAGTTATGCACACCACCATACCATACCTGAGATATATACCACCAGACCAGCCCTGTATTATTACTGCCCACTGCTAAGCACGGGCCTCCTCTACAACTGAGAGGACTCCTCATTCGTACTGTCAGCACTGATTTCATCGAAGATCCATCTCCTATTATGATAGGCACAATTCAAATTTAAAGGAAATATAAAAATTTATTCTATCTTTAAAATGGAAATCGCGACTTCGCAGTGCATGGATTACTGATGCTATTGGACGGGCGAAGCGAGTTTGCAATAAATGCTAATATCTATGCAAGGATTCGAAATGAAAATCAGCTTACTTCGATCGCGGCTTACGTATTACATTAACATTCAGCCTTCACCGAAAAGTTATTCAAATTGAAAACTCGGTGTGAGATGTTGAATAATAGGACTGTTTTGCAGAGGCTTAGTTTAAATTTTTATGAAATACGCGTTTCTGAAACAGTGACAAAATCAAATGGACCAATTTTTTATAAAAGCTAAAGACAAACGTAATTTATATTCAAATTCAGTGCCTCATATAAATATTTTCATTGTACAGATCGGCAAACAATGAAGTTATGTGTTGTCCGCAACATATGAACAGCCACAGCACCAACCAAAAGAGTCTTAGAAGCATTGCCGGCTTTAAAGGAGGTATAAGTAAATCATAATAATATTCAATCAATCAAACAAAATATTACAAAATAAGAAACCATAACGTTAATGTGACTAATATCATAAATTCTCATAACAGTTGTATTTAAATGATCAACTGAGATAAATTTTATCTATTTCTATATAATTTACACACACACACGCCTTTTATCTCCGAAGGGGTAGGCAGAGGTGCAACTAGTACACCCACTTTTCGCCGTTATTCCGTCCCATGATGTGATAGAGGGCGAGCCTATCGCCATATCAGGCACAAATTCCAGACTCCGGGCTGATACTGAATAGAAAAACTCAATATTACTTTGCCCGACCCGGGCATCAAACCCAAGACCCTTAGCATTGCAGTCGTACCATAATACAACTACGCCACAGAGGCAGTCGTGGGAGTAATCCTTGCCGATGAAACCAACTCAATGTCATGATATGAAGGTCAAACCTATAGAATTGTGAATCAAAAAATGGAAACACTAGACATACCCCTACTGTTTCGTTCAACCGTCGTTGTTTGCAACTAATTTCGGAATGGGGTGAAAGCAACCACCTTACTTTTGCACCCCAAAAAACGTATCAATTGCTTCTAAAGGGAATTTTAAAGTTACCACCGCGAGTAAAATTCAATAACGTTACAGTTAAAAGAAAAGAATCGGTCTGCTACCTTGGATTCATTTTAGAGCGTAATTTTTTGTTTATTGAGCATATTAAACCATTGGGGAAAAGCTAAAAGAAATTTCTACGCCTTGATGAGGATATCCACACCAACGTGGGGTCTATCATTCAGTACACTAAAGAATATTATGGAGCCACTTATTTGGGGTGTATCTGTTATGGATCACCAGTATGGCCTGATAGGGCTACTATCGGCGCCGTACGAAGGAAATTGCTCCAGAGCCAGCGCTTGGCGTTGATATTCTTATGTAAGGCGTATAGAACAGTTAGCACAGAAGCTTTACCTGTCCTCTCGGGAGTACTCCCAGTCGATTTGGAGGTGCAGCGTCGCGCCGCGATGTATTACTCTGCTAGAGACGATGTTGACAAAAGATTTTTAACTTCACGCGAACTTTTAAAAATTAACAGATTATTTAAGCCGAGTCCAGATATTATGAACGATCTTCTAGAGGAATGGCAGTGTAGGTGGGATATATCTACGAAGGGGCGGCATTTGTATCAATTTTTTACTTCTGTTCAGAACCGTCTTACAAAATCTTGGCTCGAAACTGACAATTGTGTTTCGCAATTCCTTACAGGCCATGGTAATTTTAAGTGCAAATTATTCTCCTTTAAGTTGGTTGATTCGCCTGCGTGTCCATGTTCTCCTAATGACTGCAACTACGAACAATCTGCGCATCACATACTTTGGGAGTGTAGTCTTTGGCAAAATGAGCGTAACATTATGTTTTATAGTATGCAAAGAACATCTGGAGTTGTATACTACATGGACCTTGTGGAGACTAGGCAGAATTTCCGTGCTTTCCAGCGTTTTTGCCATACCTACTATTGGAATCAAGTTTAACAGCTCAAGTAGGACCCCTTTAAATTTATCCGTGGTGCTTTACATCTGGCTTCTCCAGTTGTGAAAGTCTCAATAATTAAGGTTAAAATACCTTTTTTAGTTCATTATTTTGTCTCCCGCTTTGCTATGGAGGGAAGTGGAAAATATATTTCTAACTCGTCCCTATTCTTCTGTTTGATTAACTTCGTTGCGGGTTAAGACTAATTAGTGTTCCCTGAGACTCGCCGAGCTTCACAGCTCGGTGTCATAAAATGCGTGCCGCTGCCGATCCTGGCTTACAGGAGTTGCAGTGGTGGGTGTGAGGGCGGGATAGTCTCGATTCGTTCAACCAACAAGATATTTTGATGCACGGCAGCAACCTATTGTGATACTGACAATGCAGAGCATCGTTGAATACCACGCATTCCTGTATCAAGCTAGTGATATACTGCATACACGATCAATGAGGTTTAGGATAAGAACTTTCCAGTGTAGATCATCAGTTGTTTCGGTCATACATCTGACAAATAAGGCAGCTAACACCTTCACCTGACAACGTTTAATGGTGGCACTTTTTCGAAATAAAATCAACACGTCTTATCACGTCTACCGTATATCAGTATTAGGTACATAGAAATATTGTCATATTGTATCTGACTAGGGCAGCGCTGGCTTCAATTTTGGCTTGATCCACTTTAAACTCCGTTCCTAGGCTAAACAGTAATAGCACGCCTATATAACGCTTCCTATTAGTTGAAGAATCCAAATATTTCTCCAAGACTTACCACGTCCACATACTTTAAGTCAGCTGCACAATATTTACGTCGATGTCATAATATTGTGAGAATTTCCAAAACAAATTGTAAATCATCTACCAACAAAATATTAATTATAAAATGTCATACAAGTTACGCGTGGACTTATAATAAGAGCAACCGTTTAGTCAAGATTAAATAAAAGAGCTAGCAGAATGAATATGTTATTACACACGACCTCCTTTTGTTTTTCCTCAGCGAGTAAAAGGACTCCTGTGTTCTCAACGGGAGTTAAGTGCATGCAGTTTACTGACACGTATGTGAACCACACTTGTTCAGTAAACACTTGAAACGCTTTTCTGTAGGGCTTTTGTTTTAGTAGTTTATTTCCTAATTGCTATAATGTTATGTGGTGTGTGAATAGACATTATGATTCTAGAGCATTTATAATATTATAAACAGAAAAATTTGAACAGCGCTCGAAAGAGCTATGCTCGGAGTCTCTCTGAAGGATACAATTTGGAACGAAGTGAACCGTCAGAGAACCTAGGTGACCGACATAGCTCTGAGAGTTAGTAGCTTGAAGTGGCAATGGGCTGGCCATATATGTCGCAGAACAGATAACCGCTGGAGTAAGCGTGTCCTGGAGTGGAGACCGTGTCCTGGTAAGCGTAGCGTGGGACGCCCTCTGGCCAGATGGCGGCACGACTTGCACAAGAGGGCAGGCAGCAACTGGATGCATAAAACACCAGACCGGGCTCTGGGGCGTATCTAGGGAGAGGCCTATGTCGAGCAGGGACTGCAACGGGCCAATGATAATCATGTACAGCCCTCGTTCTATTTTGCTTTTCTCAAAAAACGTATAATCAAAGTCAACGTATAAGTATATTTTAAGTCGAAAATATGTTAAATCAGGGATCTTTCCATTCAAGATTTCTTTCCCCTTTACATATTTTCTGCAGATGATGACAAAATCTGTCGCTTCGTCTATGCTGGGCATCAATAGATGATTCTGTAGATATCTAGTACCACTAATACTCCACCTACTCGTCTCGGTCTTGTGCCTTGAGTCTGTATTTTTAGATATTGTTTTTTACTATGATTTTGTTATCAATTCCACTAATAATAATTTCAATACAATCATCAATCAATATTCTACAATCTACATAGACCGTTACCGCCCAAATCTATCTATCATTCAGTTTAAATCAAACATGGTGCTATTAAGTCTTGCACGATAAAATTAAGCTCCCAAATTCAGTTGTACGTTAAACTACGGTTGAATTCGAAATCAGTAGTCAGACCGGCCATAATTTAGTTACTGCAGTCCTCGCTTGCCTAACACAGATCTATGTACGTGTTTGGAACGTTTTACGTACCTCGTTATTCAAAAAGCTGAATTTGGACGAATTATGCTCGTGTAAAATTGTCACTAGTCTCAATTTGTCGTTCTATTTCAAATTAAAATGCTTCAATGATGTACATTCGGTTATTTATTCACTAATTTCGAGTATGCTACGAATGGTGTCTATTTCACATTTGTATCTAGCACAGAACAGAGATAGAGATAGTAATCGTGCCTTATTGCCAATTTTGACATTCGTTTAAACATTAGAAGTCATTATTCGCTTTTATGTCGTCATTTTAGAGATAAACAAATTCGCATTTTTTAAATAAAAAAAACTTTTTGTACATTGGCGTAGGATTTAAAAATTTACTTTACAAGAATTAAAGTCATTACAGATACAAGGGAAGCTTGAATAACATCAAAAGCAAAACGAACATTTTGAATTGATAAATTGAACAACAGAAAAACGATGGACAAAAACTCGATGTCAAATTTCTTATCGTCGACCCTCGTGAGGTTTTTGTTTGCGGAACAAAGTACTGCAAAACTGCGACCATTATATTTTTTATTATCTGTAAACTTGGTACATGGAAGTTTTTGGAGAAAAGTTTTATTAATGTTAATGAATGAGAATTTATTGTTACTAAATAATACACACATAATCAGAAAAAATCAGAGGTATGTGTCTGGGTTTTGAACCTGCAGACCTTGGTCTCAGCAGTCCGTTCCAATCCCAATTAGGCTATCGTGCCCTCCTTCTTCTTCATCATCTTCATCTTTCATTGCTATAACTACTAAAATAAAACAAGGGCAAAGCATATACTATACCGCCATTTCAAGCCAGGACATGACATTATTAGAACACTATAAACATCAATAGCATGGGCCATAAGTGAATTGCATACATTAGACAGCGATAACTAGGATATGTCCGCAAAGGACAATTCATTTCCCATTACCAAACTTATCAATGTAAATTATTTATCATACATTCAGATACATATACACTCACGCCTGTTATCCCCGAAGGGGTTAGGCAGAGGCGCAACTAGTGCACCCACTTTTCGCCGACATTCCGTCCCATGATGTGATAGGGGGCAAGCCTATCGCCATATCGGGCACAAATTCCAGACTCCGGACTGATACTGAATAGAAAAACTCAGTATCACTTTGCCCGACCCGGGGATCGAACCCGAAACCTCAGCTTTGCAGTCGTACTGTAATACAACTACGCCACCGAGGCAGTCTTTATCACTTCCCAACAAAGGTGGATTTCAATTGACTAGACGTAAAAAATGTCCTGACCATATACATCATAGTAAACTGGTGTCGAGCAACACCCGAAATGACTAATACGAGAACTTTCGCAAAAGGGTCTGCGAATATTTCATGCGAGCTCTTTGTAGAGTGATGCGATATTTCTGGCCTAATGGCGGCGGGTGTGTTGGCTGTTGGCAATTAATTTCCCTTAAATGGTAACATTTGTTATGATTAGGTGATGTGTTGTGATGGGTCTAGACGTGTTTTTGTCAGCCGGGGGCTTGGCGGCGTAATCACGCTGTTTCAAAACATATTTTATTAAGTATCCACGTAATTAGAAATTATATGTATTCGTCATTGTACTCAGCCCTGTATTATATACTGCCTACTGCTGAGCACGGGCCTCCTATACTGAGAGGAGTTAGGCCTTAGTCCACCACGCTGGCCTAGTGCAGGTTGGCAGACTTCACATACCCTCGAAATTCTTATGAAAAATTCTCAGGTATGTAGGTTTCCTCACGATGTTTTCCTTCACCGTTAAAGCGAACTATAATTGTGAAACAATACACACTGTACTTCGAAAAATCAGAGGTGTGTGCCTTGGTTTTGAGCCTCCAGACATGGTCTCTGCAGACCATGCTCCATTCCCAACTAGGCTATCGTCCACTTATAACATCATTATTTTTGGTTAATTTTATGGAAATAAAAGAAACATGATACCGTTATTCCAAAATACAACCGTTTCAAGAGTCATTGTATCTTTCATTCATTTTAAAGGATATTATAATCAGCGTCCTAGTAAATAACATGTCATATTATATTTACCTACTTTACATTAGGTCATATAATGTCCATAAAAGAAATGCTTGTACTTATTGTAGTTATTTAAATTTTACTTTACTAACCCTATGAAGGCTCATAGGTTACTGCAAGAAAAATTGTAAAACAATCTTTAGCGTTTTATATTATGTGTGGCGCTCAATAGTCTCTGCCTACCCCTATGGGATAAGGGCGTGAGTGTGTATGTATGTATGTATAATAACGCAAGGATGGAACCACTGTAGAAAATTATCTATGTACTACATATTTTGTGCAATTATCTTCATTATATAATAAAGAAATAATGGACAACCCAGTAAACTTCCTAGAGTTTATGACGAATATTAATTTCATCTAGTTACTGTGAATAACGAGACAACTAGCCTTCGTAAAAGAGAGGAAGGAAACAAGTAATACGTCTCGGTGCACATTCATAAATGAGCAGAAACCCGTTTTTACGCATTCGTTCACAAGAAAAGATACGTCAAGCGACATTTTGGGTAGGTACCAAGAAGTTTATAATATGATCTAATGGAGAGAGCGGTACACACATTTTTGTGAAGACAAAAAAATTACCTTTTGTGTTGTATTCTATCTCACTCACTCTTTAACCTATGTTGCCAAAGCTTACGGATTATTTCCCTACCCATAAAAAAATATCAATACCGTTATTGTCGTCTCAATCATGTATATATAAATATTTCCAACATATCTTATATAATGATATAAGTACTATTTTCATTTCAGAATTATTCTTGTTGAATAAGATATCCTTAAGGTTTAATATCCTTATTAACATTTTAGTTAAACAAAATTTCCTCATTTAATTGGTAATTGCGAATACATACTTCGGCAACACTGTTATAAAACGTTAAGTTCGATGTCAATATAGTTGTCAAATAAATGTTCACTTCGAAATTTTCTCCGTAATTATCTACAATAATAAGTGTGTTTTAGTGATATTTTAATGTGAATTGTGTAGTTCACGGTTGCAGAAATATTTGGTATCCATCATTTAGTGTGAAATTCTACAGGTAAGTTAATTGTCATCAATATTGTGTACATATTATAATTTTATCAATATTTATACGAATCGTAATAAAATACGGGAATATTTTATAAATGAACTGTAGAAAAACCTCGCTTAATGTGATTTGCTTTATATATGACTACTTTTTTCATATTAACGTAATGTTAAATGTGATTTTTTGTATTGTAAATAGTGTAAGTAAACAAGAGGCTAGGGTGACCATGGTGTAAGCTTTGGTGGACCGGTTTGACAATGGTGCTAGAGTATTTGTAATACTAGCCGCCTTACTAATGAATATTATAAAGCTTATTAATCTTTAAAAAATAATCGTAAATAAAAACTGAGGATTTATTGAAACTTTTATTTAAAATAAAATCGAGTTTGTATTTCTCTTTACAGATTTCTTAAAGATCTAGATAAGCAAAAACGTGGTTAAATATAAATACCATTAAAAGGTCAATTTGATGTCTGCAAGAATTACTAGTCAACATTTAAAGACAGAAGATTATGATTCTGAATGTGATAATGTGTCTTCTACTTCTGGGAATATGGCAGTAGATGTCAAAAATAATTATTTATTACCAGAAACTCATCCTGTAAGTATATTATTTTTTATCATTTCACTGGTATAATTATGATCCACTTAGACTTTATTATTTACTAGCTTTTGCCCGCGGCTCCGCCCGCGTGAATGTGTTTTTCCGGGATAAAAGTCACTGTTTATATTTTACTGGGATGAAAAGTAGCCTATGTGCTAATCCAGGACATGATCTACCCGTGTGCCATATTTCATCGAAATCCGTTCAGTAGTTTTTGCATGAAAAAAACATCCATACATCCAGACATTCTTACAAACTTTCGCCTTTATAATATAATAAGATTAGTAGGATAGGGCATTAAGCTTGCGACCCACCAAATTTTATAACGGCGGTACATTGGGTGATATCTGAGTGTACTAAATGGCACCTCTGCCTCTGTCTAAAATGTATAGGTACTTAAATATATTATTATTGATTGATATTTACTTTTTACATTACATGTCAGCGAAATGAATATGAACCACCATTGAAACGTCAAGACTTGAAAGATTTCAATATATCAGTTAATGTGAAGACATCCAGTGAAATAAGTTTAAAGAAATAAAAGAAAGTATTGCAGCAGAAGATGAAGAGATAAAAGAAGAAAATTAATTACAAGTTATTTCTTATTAAAGTTGTTCATCTGAAATTGAAAATATTTTGCAGTGAAATTTTGCTAATATTTGAGATTTTTTTTAAAAGTATATTCCAAGTAGCAAGCAAAGAAAAATTACATATAGTGATGACATAAAGACTTTTGCTTTAACATTACACTTTTAGTCGCCGAAAACATTTTTGTTTTATAAATTCAAAGATATATTTGCCGAAAGAGAGCACATTATGGTGATCTTTAGCAAACTTTAATTGTTTTGTTGGCTTCTTCACAGAAGTTTTAGAATATTAAAAATAAATTTAAGGACGAAACCTCACCCGCAGAATGTAGCGTTAATTTTTGATTCCATGGCTCTCAAACAAGAATTTATTTGGTATTGTAATTTGTAAAACATCCACGTGTTTATTACTTTTGCTATAAATATCTACACAACTTTGTTTACAATCAACTTACCTATGGAATTTCACACTAGATGTTGGATTGCAAATAATTCTGCAACCATGAATTACACAACTCATAGTAGAATATCTCTAAAACACAATATGTTTTATTATGGATAATTACAGAAAAAAAGTTCGCAGAATACTCGCAAAAATTGTAAAATCACACAAAATAGATATTCGTAATATTTCAAAATTACTTACTGAAAATTAGGTTATTAACTTCCTAAATGTGTATTATTTTTTTATGTATGATTGTTTACTTTTATGAGTATGTTTTTTATTTTTTTTTATTATATTTAAATTTAGCAATAACTGTAGTTTTCATTTTTAAATATCCCAATGTTTTTCTGTCTAACCTTACAGTCTCCATATTTGGTTATAAAGGCCGGCAAACAACGTGAACATATCCAGTCGCGGGGGAAAGTAAAACATATACAATGTGAGGCTGTGTGCCGAGCAAAAAAAAAAGCACGCGGGGCCCCGTGCGAAGCAAATAATTTTTTTTAACAGCTTTGTAAGTAAGGTGCCAAAAAACGGGCCCCCAAGGAGCTGCAAGATGCCCCTGTAACTGCGAGGTCCTAGGCGGTTGCCTGGTTTGCCCCCCTCCTCCAAGGCCGCCACTGAATTCACCACCGCGTGGTGAGGTATTTTTTTTATGTAAGTGGAACTAGTAGTTCCGAACTACACATACCAAAAAAGTATGTAAATATGCCAATTTTGTTTGGAATAAACTTTCTAACTCAAATTATATTTTTTAAATATCAACTATTACTAGCCGCTGTAGTTGGTTTTCATAATTAATTTAAACCGCATTACTTTATAGAGATAAAAATAAATATTATGGTGCGATATCATATTATTACACACTCACGCCTCTTATCCCCCGGGTAGACAGAGGTGCAATTAGTGCACCCACTTTTTGCCGTTATTCCGTTCCATGCTGTGATAGGGGGCGAGCCTATCGCCTTATCGTGTACAAATTCCAGACTCCGAGCTGATACTGAATGGAAAATAATCACTTTGCCCGACCCGACTAACCCGGGGATCGAACCCGAGATCTCAGCGTTGCAGTCGTACCATAATACAACTACGCCACCGAGGCAGCCATATTATATCATATTATTATGGACAGTTAATTATGTTACGTCCTGGTTTTGAAAATAAACCTTTGTCACTCTAAAGAGAGAGACAGCAGATAGCTGTGACGTCACATTTTAATCTTCAGTTTGTTAAACGGAATGAAAAATCCATATGGGTATAACATTCTTGGTAGGTACCATTGAAAATAAAATGTTTTAAATCTTTAGAATTTTGACATTATTTCAATGTGAAACCAACGTATATTTGACATTGGAAAGGTTGTATATTTTGAGTCTTATTTCTTACTAGACTTCTGCTCGCGGCTTCGCCCGCGTGAATGAGTTTTTCCGGGATAAAAGTCCCGCTTTATATTTCCCCGGGATAAATTATACATATAAACCTTCCTCTTGGATCACTCTATCAATAGATAAAAAAAAACCGCATCAAAATCCGTTGCGTAGTTTTAAAGATCTAAGCATACATAGGGACATAGGGATAGACAGCGGGAAGCGACTTTGTTCTATACTATGTAGTGATGAACATAAATGTAAATGTTTGTGAAAATTTTAGAAGTGAGCACAGATATCGCTGAACGGATTTGGAGGATATTTTGCACTTGGATAGACTATCTGTTCTGGATTTAAATAATTTTTATCCGTGTATTTTACTCCCATGGGAAATATTGGAATTTTTGGTCAGATTTTGTAATGTACTTAGACGGCACGGCGAGGCGCGCGTCGTGTCCTGCAGATGGCGCTAAGAGCCGCTACAGTGATTTAGGTATTTTTGAAGCTCTAAAGCCTTTTACTCGTGTAAAGTCTGCTCGGCCACACCTAAGTAAATCTATACTAATATTGTAAAGAGGATAGATATGATTATTTGTTTGTTTCTTATGGATAAACTCAAAAAGTACTGGACTGAAATTTTTTCATCAATATAAAGCTACGTTATCAACGAGTAACATAAGCTACTTTTTATGCTGGAAAATATAATGCTGCACTTTTATCCTCGAAAAAAATTTTGACGCAGGTGGAACCGCGGGCAAAAGCTAGTATTTCATAAATTCACTCAGCTAAAAATAACATAACATGACCATTAACAAATTCTTTTTATACTAGATCTATATATATGACAGAGGAGAAGGTCTAGAACTCTTTAAAAAGAGGTTACGTCAGCTCTGCCGACGTCACAGGTTTTCACCTCATCATCATCATCCATGATGTGAGAGTAAAACTCCAACTTGTCCTTCATCTTTTATTTCTGAATGCTCCAAACTTATTTCCGGAGCTCGCACAGTTGAAAGGCTCACAAGAGACTGATGTCTTCAAATGCGAGGCACCCTATTTATTTATACCAGTGGTTCCTAACCTAGGGGTAATTACCCCTGCGGGGGTAAATCGGCTCTTCTCTGGGGGTAACAAAGAGCCTAATAATTGAGATCTAATTTATAAAGTTTATATATTATATGGGTACTACCTAGGTAGATTGTCTTGATCATTAGGTTCTTTATTAATATACGTCTATATCTATGATGGGAAATAAACAAAAAGCCAGCTCGGGTTGGCAGGAAAGAGAATATTTTTATTAAAAATTAATGGGAGGAACGCGTCGCGATCCTTATTTGAGGGGGGTATATCACAGGGGTAATAGTATTGAAAAGGTTAGGAACCACTGATTTATACCAACGATTTGACATCTCGACTGGTTTTTGCACGATTATTATTGCAAAATACCCGCCGCTCCGACATATAAAAATGAATCCCTATTTTCCTTAGTCACGGCATCACGCGTGAACAGCTGGACCGATTTCGTCATTTTTTTTATGTGTTTGTTATTATCGAGAGAGGGTTCTTATGAAAGAAAGAATTAAGAAAATTGCGCCTAAAATTAAACAATTTAAGAATACTAATTACCATATTAAACGTGTATGTCACTGAACTCCTCCTAAGCGGCTGGACCGAATTTAATGAACTTTTTTTCGTGTCTCAGGATTCCAGAATAGTTTAGATTAACAATTGGGTCCGGTAAGTGCCCCTGTACTCGGGTTCTAGTATTTTATCATTCTTTATTTTTATTTTATCATATCCTTTTTAGGGCAGGACAACGTCTGTCGAGGCCGCTAGTAATATATATTATAGTCACCCATAAACTAAATCATTAAAATATTATACCGTTATCAAATTTTTAATTAAACACACACAGAGATTAAAAAATGGCTTCTTAGCTTTAGATGAACGTCAAAGGCCTTATAAAATTAAGCGATCTAATTGATGTATCGCTAATCTTGAAAGTCTCATTAACTTTTTAGCCTAAGTTTCTATTATAAATACCGTCATTTTTTTGCAATCTATTAAAATTATTACACTATATTTTACTCGCAGCTCCGTCAAATTATGTACTTTCCTTAAAACAATATTATGGACTTAAAAGTAGCCTAAATCCATTGCTCCATCTGTCTATCGTATTGCATTAAAACCCGTTAGCGATTTCAACTTTTATGTCTTACAAACACCTTAATATTTTTTTTGTTAATGGCCCTACTGCCAGTAGCCTGACACGAGTCGGCTTTTCTGGCCACACCGGTCTTTAGAGTGAACGCAGAAGGCGCTCGCAACCCTAACCCAAACATTATCACAAACTTTTGCAGTCATATATATATATCCCTTCCCAGCTGACTTTGGCCACGGCGGCCAATCTCAACGGAGATCAGCCGGATACGCAGGAGATATTATAGTGCACAAGTGTGTGCGCAATACACAGGTGCACTCGTTATTCCTTCACTCTCATAGTCCGGTGAGACGGCAATCCGACATAACCGGAGAGAGGTCAGGCGTAGGACCAACGGCTTTACGTATTTTCCGAGGCACGGGGGTATCACACTGCCAACTTCCTGACTCCGGGCTGCGACTGAATAATTTTTTAAAATTGAAGAACCCAGTCACAATATTTTTGGCTCAGCCTGGGATTCGAACCCAAGACCTCAGCACGCAAATCATACTCGTAACGCGTACGCAATACAACTACGCCACCGAGGCAGTCAATATAATGCAGTTATAATAGTAGTAACATTAGTGAGAAGTAGAATAAGACGTAAAACAACTTATCGACCATCGAAGGTGATAAAGAATACGCCAAACACTTCCGAGCAATTTAACCAAAAATAGTAGTTACCTGACTGACTGCCTCGGTGGCGTAGTTGTATTATGGTACGACTGCAATGCTGAGGTCTCGGGTTCGATTCCCGGGTCGGGCAAAGTGATATTGAGTTTTTCTATTCAGTATCAGCTCGGAGTCTAGAATTTGTGCCCGATATGGCAATAGGCTCGCCCCCTATCACATCATGGGACGGAATAACGGCGAAAAGTGGGTGCACTAGTTGCGCCTCTGCCTACCCCTTCGGGGATAACAGGCGTGAGTGTATATCGACGGCTCCGAAAAACAAAGTCGTATATGCAAAATGTTAGCTTTTCAGTAGAGCGCTTTGAAAGTCGTTAGTTTGTATTCATGTGCGAATTAGTGCTATTTTCACACATTAAGTTCAAAGTTGTTACTGAACCCTATAGAATATAATGTTTTGTTCACTATAACTTGTGATTTTCACAATTAACTTAGTCTTTCAAAGCGCTCTACTGAAAAGCTTCATTTTGCATATACGACTTTGTTCTTCGGAGCCGTCGATATGTATATGTATGTATGTATATGTAGTAGTTACCTTTTCATTATATTTTCTGTGATTCATCGTCCACGTATTTTCTTTATATTACTTAATCTTTTGTACAAGGACATAGCGTGCAGAGGAAAGTTCTTCGTGGAATGAGAATGAAGATATTGCTCAATTAGTGTCACATTCACACGACGTTTGCGTCGTAGTTGGCCATATTTTCCACCTTAAGGGAAATTAAATGTTTGTGTTCTTTAGTAGTATATTCATTTCAATCTTTAAAGATATGTCCAAGATGTCTTACGTCCATCGTTTTCAATATAGACTGGACACTCCGTTTATAATTAATATGTTAAAATGTAGGCCGTACAAAATTTGGATTATTGATGAATTTACAATTACATGGTATGTAATTTCATCTACCAAAATGTTTTATAAGAAGCCACTAACGCTGTAGAAGGTTACTCCTGAATAGTAATTCATGTCCGATAAATGGAACAAGGTAATAAGGCAACTGTATGCATACAAAACCCCAATAGTAATACTAACTTAGTCAAAAACATAATTCAACCAGAAAAATAAAATCACCAAAACGACTTCAAACTTATGGCTATTGATTTAAAGTGTAACTTTGTGTTCAAAGCCAAATCAAACAAACTTCACGACATAAATCGGCAAAAATTATGGCCGCTTAGCGTAACAAAACAGTTAATGATGAACCCCAGGGGTACCAAAAACAGTGCTTACAGTAAACCACTCGACCGTGATTTTCCGTACGCAATCAAAGAGATTAGGTTCGCGCGCCACTCGGGGCTTTTCATAAATTCACTCAGTGCCGCGGTTTAGCGTGAATAATGAATACGTAGAAGTGTCCCGTGTTCGCAGTAATTCTGTGGACGTTGGTTTCTATTGTTGTGCGGAATAATTAACTTTATTTTGCCTTATTGGTCTATTGACGTTTTAGGATGTGCGATTTAAAGATTACTTTTAAGGTTTTTGGTGCCATGGACCTCTGCTTTAGGCTTATGCTAGATGGCAGAGGCTCTATATATTTTTTTTATTTGGGCAATGTTTTATATTTTTATGGAAACATTGAAAAAGAAACAGTCGAAAGCAGGATTTGAACCCGCGATTTCTTTTCGATTTCTTTTTCAATGTTTCCTAAAAAATATAGAACATTGTCCAGCCACTGCATGGCCCTTAACATGTATAAAAATCATAATATAGGATTTTTATTTGGATTTAACAAGGAAAAACAGAGACACCAGTCCTGTTCCTTCTTACGGTCATATCAACCGACTCTACGAAGCAATTGTACTATGTTTACGTCGAAAATAAAAGACTTTTTAAAAACCGTCATAAATTTAAAATAATCAGACATCGTTTTCAGTGTACTTTGCTTCGTTAGCTGTTGTCATTTGATTTAACACCGAGCTGGCGCCTGCGTCTACGTTGTGAACCAAATTAATATTCCCTGATTTAAGCACTTGTCTGTTAATTATTATTTGACGTTTAAGAAAATTTATTGTTTAGTCTTTATTATTTAGGAGCTAAACACATTAGATGTCAAAATACTTAATACCACGAGTTTTCTGTAGGGGCTTACAAAGAAAAAAAACCGTACTGGGTGAATGCAAAAAGTGTTTTGCTTTACCAGATTAGTGTCAATTATTTTACAACAAATACTAGATTTAGAGAAACTAGTCCACAAACATGCTACACAAATGCCGTCGAAGGAAAAAATATTGTCAAACTTAGCTCCTTTTTCTTATTTATGTTTACGTTCCAAAAATATAGAACACTGTTTTTCAAGCCGGCAATATATTAAGTAGGTCGAGAATTTACCACGATACTTACCATACATACCATCTCTAGTATTAATAATAATCTATGATACTTACCTACAATACTTTTAAATGGACCTAATTTTGTTAATCTGACTAAAATCACGTCCTGCCTCAGAGGCTTAGTTGTATTCTGGTACGATGACATCCAGAGGTCTCGGGTTTGATTTATAAATCGGGTAAAATTACATTGAGTTTTCTGCGAAATATCAACCTCGAATTGTATCTAGTAAGTGACAATAGGAACACGCTGGATGCAGGCCGTCTTTGACAGGTCCATTGGGAATTTTAAGGAGAAGCCTATGTTCAGCAGTATAATTCATGTGGCTGATGAAGATGATAATAAAATGGCAGTAGGCATTTACATCCGCCCTGTGGATTGGGGGCGTTTGGAGAATTCCACCACGGTATGTGCCTGTCGTAAAAGGCAACTAATTGGGGCCACCGGGGGTCGCGGGTGGGCGGAAGGGGCCGTCCACCTATTAGTCTAGCCAACTTTTGTGACCCCCGTGATGGACGGCAGCGTGGTGGTTACGCCTCACGTTGCCGTTGACGCCGAGGGCGTCCTTCGGTGCGCGGGGGCTTCTGAGCCCCCCCCAACAACAGGAGACGGACCGCAATAGCGGTACGCGCAGGGGCGGTTGCGAACGACAACTTAGCCGTGAGTCGGAGGAAGCCCGCAGCCGTCCCTAATGCGCCGAAGATGTCCACCGCGGAGTTTGGTTGTGGTATGCCGTGCGGTGTACATAGGTTAGGGACTCGGCCCGGCGTTCGCCCGACGTTTTCCATCTCTCCGGGCGGCTCAACGTCGGGTCGTAAGGCACGGTGAACCCAACATAACCGCTCAGTCGTTCCCCTTGAACACTGGGCGGTAGTAATAATTCACTTTCTCCGCGTAAAAAAAAAGTAGGCATTTACATGGTACTTAGCATAGCTGGTGGTATATGGGTATGATGACATCTCGGCCTACCCAAAGTTGGCGTGATGTTATTTATGTCAATAAAATTACGACCTTACAAAATCTTACAGCTTCCTATGAAACTTCCTTGTTTTCCTATCTTATATGCAATTACCCTGATTTCTTACAAGGATTGACCCAATTGTTTTGTCCCTCCCGTTCAGCCCGTAATGAATGCAGGGCCGAGGGGAGCCGTAATGAATGTGTCAGTCAGAAACCTGATGCGCCATGGCGTGCATCCGACGTGGTTGAGGCAGCTGTAATTTTCCTAGTATATGAAGGCTATTCAATATGCAATGACTAGAAAATAATCAGTAGGAAAATTGTAAGAGGGGTTGTGAATAGTTCTGTGTTTCAAAGAAAAGGAAAAGGAAACTTACGATTTTTTATCACAGATTATGCAGTTGTATTTTTGCCAATCCCGTGTAATAATTACATAAGTTCATTGGATGAAATTTAACTGAAATAAAAACTAAAAATCGATAGGTACCAAATACATAATTAAATTCGCATTGAGTCAAAATTAAGGACAAAGGTGAAAAGCATACATTTTGCAATTTAATTTCTATTTTACAAGCGTATTCTCGAAATGTGAAATTAACGAAAGTGCTTAACTTACTGTGAAATTATTTGACGTCTTGAAGTTTAATTGTCGCAGCAGTTTTGTGGTGGCAACGTTGACTAATGCGTAATGGCTTCACACTCTAACGAGAACACATGGCTAAGTAGATTGTGATACAATGTCAGTCAGTTTTTAGTCGTGATTGTTATAGAATATTGTAACAGAGATACCTGCACAAGCTACCATCGCTTTGTATATTTCTGGTTCCAGCAGAAATAGCCAAAGTTATTTTAGTTCCTACTTTGATTATAAATACACATACATTGTTCATTCCCAAAATAGAATGCAACAACAGAATAAATAAATTTAACAAGACGTTTCACTGAATATTCATATTGAATTTGCGAATTTGCGTAAACCTTCATTAACCTTAGGATTACACGTCTAAGCTACCACATTATATGCGCCTTTCTGTACAGGAAGCCATTATTTGCTCAGTTCTGATTTGATTAATAATGTGATCGAATTAAAGTGCATATTGATTTGCAGATAAATTGTATTTTTAGTTGGTTGTTCTGATCTTAAAATCGTCGAGAATTGCATTTTATTCAAACCTGTAGGAATTGGTTTCAGCACAACGTTTAAAATTTCGACGATCCCATAGAACAAAGTCGTATATGCAAAATGTTAGTTTTTCAGTAGAGCGCTTTGAAAGTCGTAAGTTTGTATTCACGTGCGAATAAGTGCTATTTTCACACATTAGGTTCAAAGTTGTTACTGAACCCTTTAGATAATGTTTCCTTCATGTATAACTTGTGATTTTCACAAATAACTTAGACTTTATCTTTTTTAACCAACGAAAAAAAACGGAGGAAGGTTCTCAATTCAACGTGTACAGAGTAGCCCGATTTTGACCAATCTTTTTTTTATTGGGTAGGGTATACCTCGAAGTCAGTCACATGTAAATAAAAAAAAAACTAGGGGAGACCGGGGATAGTTGACCAAATTTCAGCTTCGACGCTTATATTTTTTTTGTTTTAATATACAATGTCAAAAAATCCTACAGGTTCGATAGGTACACTAATAAGCTTTCGAAAGAAATGCCAAAACCTCGCGATTGTTTATAACATAGTGTACAAAAGCCATTTTGTGGACCAAGAACATCATGTCAACCTACCCCATGCCTGGGGTTGGTGGACTATTCACTTGGGGTAAATTGACGTACGAAGTAATTGGTATAAAATAAAAGAAAGCACAAGAAGTACTTGTTTACTTTTATCAGTGTGCCTTGTTGAGACAAAATATCAGTAACATTTACATAATTAACATATAATTCGTCAATTTATATACGATATTCGTCATTGGAGCGGAAACAAAAATCCTACAGCAGAGGATTTACTGTTTCGAATAATTATTCTTTTATAAATCCACATGGTTTTAAAATAACAAACTTTTGATGAATTTGACAAAAAACTTACTTTATTCCATGTGAATAATATGTCGATTACTACGTAGTACATTTTCTAGGTAGTCAACTAGCCCCAATATAAAGTTTGTCTACCAGGCCCAAACAACCTTTTTTTATTTTCTTTTTTTTTCTGTGGCGAAATATAAAAAAAAATACACTAAAATAATCATCAATAACCAAACTCTAACTTTAAATTGTTTGAAAGTAAATAACATCGAGTATTTAAAAGGCTTCAATATATATTCAATAACTACTCGTAGGTATAATTTTTGATAAATAGTTTTGTTCTACCGGATTACGTACGTCCGTGGTGCCGCGTTTGCGGTGAAGATTCGGCAACAGATAACGATTTTTGGTGTATATCAGGATATCAGGATACGTAATACTTTGAAATAGCTCGAGTTATTGACTGTTATTCATCCTGCCCCTATCTCCAACCATCCCCGGTCTCCCCTACCCTAAGAGGCGCCATTAATGCACCGACTTTTCGCCGTGCGTATTCCGTCCCATGATAATAGGGGGCCAGCCTATCGGGCACAAATTCCAGACTCCTGGCTGATACTGAGTAAAAAAATCCAATATCACTTTGCCCGACCCGGGGATTGAACTCGAGACCTCACGGGTGCACTAGATCAAAAGGTATGTGTGTGTGTGAGCGTGCGTGTGTGTGTGTGTGTGTGTGTGTGTGTAGAAATTGTTAATCATAGCTAAAGTTACACATTACGCAGCCCAAATTAATACACATTAACCAATACTGCGTGAAATTGCGACGCTATACACAAACGGAATATTAATGAACTACACTCATCGATAAACGCAATATACATTACATTTACAGATAAACGTATGTATCCTGCGATTGCTACAAATTCAAATAAATGATCACTTAATAATAGGTAATAATAATAATAATACCAGACCTGTATTATACACTGCCCACTGCTGAGCACGGGCCGCCTCTACTACTGAGAGAATTTAAGGTCTTAGTCCACCACGCTGGCCTAGTGCGGGTTGGCAGACTTCACACACCCTAGAAATTTTTATGGAGAATTCTCAGGTATGTAGGTTTCCTCACCATGTTTTGCTTCACCGTTAAAGTGAACGATAATTATTGATAAACAATAACACGTAACTTTGAAAAGTCAGAGGCCTTGGGTTTCGAACCTCCAGACATTGTCTCAGCAGACAATGACAGACTGTAAATGTTAGTGACACAGATATATTTAAGTTTTTTTCTAGCCGTGATTCAATTTATTAGAACCTTTGTTTGTACTTATTTTAAATTATGGCTTCCATCGATTATCTATCGGTGATTTAGTCAATTTCAAGTAATATAGCAGATACAAAACAATAAATGTATTCTTAGAAATAAAAAGTTGTCGCCATGCCGAAAAATTGTAAAATCAGTTTAAACTTCTTAAGTCTTTGCTTATACTTAAATCTCTTCGTCGGTATTAATAAATCAATCTAAGTTTGAGTTACATCTCAAGTAAGAAAGAAAGAAAGAAAAAAAAATTTATTGGCTACTAGTTGGGTGGTAGATGGTAAATATAACGAATACAATTAATAATATAATATTTTTAGGCTAAGTATTCCGGTAATCAGTGTGGATGGTATATGTCCCACCGCAACAGTGTCAATAGGATCTAGATCAGCATATGCCAAACAACAATGTTTGGCGCTGATTTTCATCTAGACCCTAGAGCAACGTCAACCAAACACCAATAAACAGAAGTGCGTTCGTGCGCACCTGCCTTTGCGAGTGTGTGTGTTTGTGTGTGTGTGTGTGTGTGCGTGTAAGTGAGTGCATGTGTGTCGACTATAAATTATTAAGAAAAGGTAAATAAAAATATAAATAATAACAATAAGAAAAATATTCTACACATAGTTATGGCGAGGCTGTATGGTCACCAAACCTTTGCCTGCCCAATGAGTAAACAGTTGCCTATACACTAGTGTCAATGTCACTGCCACGTTTATTTGTCTCTGACTGCCACCATGCCGTTGCCACGTCAAAGATTTAATGTAATTAAAACTACCTGTTTAAGTTTAAGTAGACATACCTAATTCAATACGTTATTTCTACTTGAGATGTAACTCAAACTTGATATTGATTTATTAATTCCGCTCTAAACTTCGGCACCTTGTACTTAAGTCTTAACTTATTTAAGTATCATTCAGTTGGTATCACTTGTCATTTGACTACATGACAGGATCATCAACAGAGCTTATTTGGATTTTTAAAAAGAATTTGTGATTTTATAACATACCTAATTCATTTTCGTCTTTTGAGACCTGATATCAAATTTGCTTTTCAAAGGCTACATATTACATAATTAACTTATATTTACTTTTAAAATTAAACTCAAGAGATTCTCACTAATGAGACGAAGGTTCAATATATTCACGTTCTATTTAATTATTTAAAAACTTAAGAAATATTAAAAATATGGAAACGAAATAACAAGTCCATGTTTACGTTGTATGAATCCTTTATTAATTTCAAATACATGGGTATTAATGTGTAACGCTATGTGTTTTTTACATAATATGATTACCAATATTAGAATATTATCTTTAACAGGTTTTAATTATGAAAATGTTTCTTTAGGACCGGGTTTTTTTAATCATAGTTATCTTTGTATCAGGGTCTCATTAAGCTGGATGCGCTTCGAGTGCACCAGGTGCTGCCAACGCGTCCAGTTTAATAACACCCTTACAAAAAGACAACTACAGTTGAAAAAAGGAGGCCTAAGTGTCTGTGATGTATAAGATTATTTTTTTTGCCTCGAAGGCAGACGAGCTAATGGCCCACCTGATGGTGAGTGGTTACCCGCCCATGGACGTCAGCAATGCCAAGGGCACAGCTAAGCCGCTGCCTACCGTAAAAACGTTTTTTAAAC
Source organism: Lapara coniferarum (assembly GCA_949316025.1). NCBI lineage: Eukaryota > Metazoa > Arthropoda > Insecta > Lepidoptera > Sphingidae > Lapara > Lapara coniferarum. The sequence continues at coordinate 30,341,852 of OX438919.1, forward strand.
CTCGTTTGAAGAAGGATAAGTCATAGCGCTGAGGATATACCGTGGGAGGAAGCTCATTTCAGAGTGAACACGTTCGAGGTAAAAATGATCTCTGGAAACGTAGAGTGCTGGCAGTGGGCGTTACCAGGTGGAACGAATGAACTTTCCTCCGAGAACTTGAGAATTTAAATATAGGAGAACAAATGAAATTTGAGGCCGGCATAATTCTGTCGACTAGCAAGGGTTATCATCTCTTGTCAGTCGACACTCTGGACTCTACTTACCATCTAGTAAAATCACACTGCCGAATAAAAATAGGAGTTAAGTAGTACTAACTTTTTTATTTTATAACTAGATGCAGCTCGCGGCTTCTCCCGTGTAATTAAATTTTCCTATATAGTCCTGGGCCCAGTACATGGTCTATCTGGGTGCTAAATCCTCCAAATCTGTTCAACAAACACGGCGCGGCGTTTAGTTCTTACAAACATCGATTCGAAACATCTTCATATAATTTCCTATTTATGATATTAGTGGGGTTTAACTCTATAATATAAATAAAAAAATGGAATTAACCGGACTCCGAAATGAATGCCTTAACTGTATAAGATATACTTTTGCTGGCGGCTTTGCTCGCGTGAATAAGTTTTTCCAGCATCCAAGTCTCGTTATACATTTTCCCAAGATAAAAGTAGCCTATATCCATCCTAGTGGCTCGAACTATCTCCATATCAAAGTTCATCGAAATCTGTTTGGTAGTTTTTTTAATTTATCCCCTTTATACAGACAGACGCGGCTGGGGGATTTTGTTTTATATTAATTTATAAGTAGTAATGTAAGGATTATAATGTTACTTAAGCTGTGATTTCGAGAACGCGGCAGGACGTCACCTGCCGCGCGTCATTTGCCGTCGTGTGCGGAATCGGTGTCATACTATTTAATACTGCATAGTAGTGCCGTCTGCCGTCGCGGCACATGGCGTCTGCCGTCTGCCGCATCCTGCGGAATCATAGCTTTACTATTTCATTACATCATTGTAGAACCTTTATGAGTATAAATTGCGAATAGACTGTCTATTGTCACGGATCGGCCGATGCCTATTTTTAATCGCAGAACAATCGATCGATCCCTCAGCATAACGGGTACATTTTTATAGCCGCACACAGCCTTAGGCATTCCCAGATGAATATAAAAAGAGGCTATTTATAGACATTGCATAAATTATTAAGTAAAGTGTTTTTACAGAATTTAGGTAATATTATAGAAATGCTCATAACATTTAGAACTGCACTAAGATTAAATTCAATGTTACTACATGGTACAATTATGAACTAGGTAGGTAAGAGACACTATAAGTACAATCAGTCCCATAAGTAGGTGAACAAATTAAAAACTACAAATCGCCTCTACACTTTTGTGCTGTTATCAATTTTAGATTTAAAATAAAAGGGATTAACTTTACTTCACACAAAGAAAGACAATCATTTCAATTAAATTTCACGCGTAGAGGCGAATTGAAATTTTGAATTAGTTCAGCCACTTATGTGGCTGACTATACTTATAATGAGAGAGTTATTGTAATTTTTTTTAAAGTATATTTAAATAGATATATAATCAAGAAAGCCATAAAAAAGTATATCATTTTCAATTTATTTTCCTTAATCTTCATTTTATTGCTTTCATTATTTACCAAATAGAGTTGCCTTTTTCTATCACGTATTTACCAAGTACCGCTAAGGGCGCCTCCGACTATACGCCGTTTTTGTTTAAGTACACCCAAGCTGAAATGTTCAGCAAAAATGAATATCGTTTGAAGCAAGACTCCTTTATCGTTATATAAGTTTCGCTATTTACTTTCCCTCATCCCTATAGAAATATGAATCTACATAAAAGTATTCCACTCAACTGTCGCTCTGCGCATTTGATGTTATTGTCCGCACATGAAATAGATATTGCGTCTATTCATATTGCTGAGAATGTTATGCAATGGTATCACTAATTTAAAATAAATTTATAGGATATAGTTCTTTGTTTTTTTATGGCATTGAATGACGTTAGTTCATGACTTATTTAAGTCATCGTTAGATAGCTCTCAGTAGAATCGTTTTTAATAGCTTCTGTCTTCTGTCTCTTCTTCGAGAAGTAGCCAGTGAAATGGACTAAGGCCTTTCAAACTATCTAATTATTGGTAGAGGAGGAACAGAGCTAATATTTTTATCATTATTGAAACCATGATAGGTATAGTTATTTCTATAGATCACGGTAGAAGCATTAGTCCGCATCATACTTAATATCATGTCATAAAGAATGTGGATGCCATACCACAGGTGCGAGCGATATTTTAAACAACAAAATATTGTTCTGTCGCGGTCACGTAGAATATATTTGCGAATGTCGACAATGCTTTCAAACAAATCCCTCGTGCCAACGTTATTCTAGCCGCGAATGTATTTGTGGAAACTTCCTTAGTACCGAGGGGGCTACATTTGCATTCACTGCAATTAATAAATGTTAGGTCTAATGAAAATTTATTTTATTAAATCTTAGGTCTAATGAAAATTAATTTATACAAGAATTGAATTCATTGTTATTCCTAAACTGCAAAATACGAAAAAAGAAACAATGTCGATACAAAATACATTTCACAACATGGACTGCCTCGGTGGCGTAGTATTACGGTACGACTGCAACGCTGAGGTCTCGGGTTCGATCTCCGGGTCGGGCAAAGTGATATTCGATTTTTCTACTCGCTATCAGCCCGGAGTCTGGAATTTGTGCCCGATATGACGATAGGATCGCATATATTTTTTATGATATAGGCGGCAAACGAGCATACGGTTCATCTGATGGTAAGTGATACCGCCGCCCATGAACATCTGCAATACCAGGGGGCATAGAGATGCATTGTCCGCCTCTTAGGTGGTAATACGCTCTTTTTTGGAAGGTCGTCAGGTCGCGTCTGAAATGCTGCTGGCGGATGAATGATAATGAAATCTAATCTGTGCAATAGAACAATATGAATGCTACGCGTTTGCATATTGAAAGCAATCCACATTACAACACCTAGATGAGAGAAAACTAGGGCAACCGGAATATTCCCGGGGACTTCTCAATATCTTTTTAATTAAGACATACAAAATTAGCAACTCCCTTTAAACTTTCAAACCGCGTCCACGTGAATTGTGATACTTCTCATTAAAGAGCTTTAACTGAGATTAAAAAATTTGCATCCCATGAGTTTTTTCCTATATCCATGATCCCATGTAAAATATATTGTTTACTGGTGGTAGGTCTCTCATATGTAAGAGCCTGTCTGGGTACCACCACAATGTTTATTTCTACCGCCAAGCAGCAGTGTGCATGCATTGTTGTGTTTCGGTTTCAAGGATACTATCGCCAGTGTAAATACTGGACGTAATGAGACTTAACGTCTTATGGCTAAGGATGACGAGCGCAGTGGAATGCCACACAGTACTTTGTAACTCAAGGTGCTGGATGGTGTTGCTACTGTTTATCTATGGGTGCTCGTCTACTGAGGTGGGTTAAGCCTTAGTCCACCACGCTGGCCTAGTGCGGGTTGGCAGACTTCACACACCCTAGAAATTCTTATGGAGAATTCTCAGGTATGTAGGTTTCCTCACCATGTTTTCCTTCACCGTTAACACCGTTACGGTGACTGAGTATATATTAAGTTCAAATCTTGAAATAATTAATGCTGTTAAGAAGCTTTAAGTATCAAGATTCCTTTTATGTTATCTTTCGCACTTAATATGAACATCGTGTGAAGATGGGCTTCAATGTCATGGCCATTTTCTACCAGTCCAAAATCTTGTGCCAAAGCTAACCTTAGGTGCTGCAAAGATACGAGAAATTAGGAAATCATAATTTCTTATTTTTATTGAAATTCACAAACTAGTATCGCCATTTACAAATTAATAGATAACAATAGTTTGATAACAATCGTCATTAGAAATATTTCACATGAAATTAGAGTACATTCCCATTTTTTGTTCGTGTTCGATCGCGTGAACTTCGAATTTAACTTATTTCCCTGCTGACAGTACCTGTTGATTTCTCGAGTTTTACGAAGAAATTTAGAATTCCATTTGAAGACAATCAAATTTGAAGGGAATTCGAAGAGAGTTCCGTTTTAACATAAAAACATGCTATTTACACTGGCGAGCTATTTACGAAAACGCGTAACCTTAAACAGACATCTTAACCGTCGTTGTTTGTGAAGTATAACTTGTAGTATGAATTAGGCAATTTGATTGGCTGTCAACGACGTCTCAAAACTTGCTCAGCATATAAACCGGCTTCCGCACACTGGCTAGGTATTTAAATAGTCACCTTCTCCACTTACCCGCACACCTGTCAAAACAAGACTCAATCTTAAAATGAAATAATGATGCTGTGAACGAGCGCCTTCTGATCGAATAGACACGATTCGAGAGATCACGACTCCGATACGTGAAGAATTCAAACAAGGAACAAAATATCAATGTAACGTGAATGCTGAACAGACATGTATTAACATTTAAGAGCGTTCCGTGTTCCCATTAAACATCGAATCGATAGCGAAAGAAATAATCCGAAAAAGTATGAATATGCTTTTTCAGTTCCGAACAAAAATGACATTCATATTTTTGATAAAATACTCGATGACTACATGGGCATCAAGTTCGTTAAAAAAGAATTTATTTTCAGTGGATTTGTATTTTAAGTTAATAAAGTTTTCGCTCAAAGTATAAATAACCATTTATCATACGAGAAAGCTGTTTACACAATATGCTCTTTTTGATTTATCTTTATAGCTTTTGCGCGCGGCTCCGCCCGCGTGAACGAGTTTTTTAAGATAAAAGTCCCGCTTTATATTTTCCTGCGATACAAAGTAGCCTATGTCCTTTCTCAGGCTTCTGACTATCTCGACGGTCCTATAGAACAAAGTCGTATATGCAAAATGTTAGCTTTTCAGTAGAGCTCTTTGAAAGTCTAAATTAATTGTGAAAATCACAAGTTATGCATGAAGGAAACATTATCTATTAGGGTTCAGTAACAACTTTGAACCTAATGTGTGAAAATAGCACTAATTCGCACATGAATACAAACTTACGACTTTCAAAGCGCTCTACTGAAAAGCTAACATTTTGCATATACGACTTTGTTCTATGGGACCGTCGATCTGTGTACCCAATTTCATTTAAATCAGTACAACAGTTTTGGTGTGAAAGCGCGACAGATAGAGTTACTTTCGCATTTATAATAATAGTAAGGATTATGATATTTAGTCTGGCTGTCTTTGTGGGAATTATAAAAATTTATCTTACTGCTAAATAATAACCTGATGCGTTTATGAACTTCCAGGGTGTTTATTAGAAAAAAATATATATTGCACAGTCACCAGTATAAGTAGCTGAACAAATTCAAGATTTCAAATTGCCTACATACTTTTGTGTTCTTAATAATTTTTTTTTCTTCACAAAAATAAAAGAAAGGAGATTTGCTTTACTTCATACGAAGATTTTTTTTCAGTTTAACATAACGCGTATATAGGCGATTAAAATTGATTTTGTACAGATATTTATGCTGCTGACTGTACATGTGACAAAAATTCTGAGCATAAGATAATCTGATTAAAAAATTAATGAATGAAAAAATTAATCAACGGTAAGCTTATTTTAAAACATCCATTATTATGTGGCGCGGCGTTAAGTTTTTATGGGAAATTATAAAATCTCTAAGCACATTCAAATACCAATTCGAATCTCATGTTTATTCAAATTTTATAAGTATATTTTGGCAAATATTATAATATACTCAAAGACCGTTTGCAACACAACAGATGATAAATAACACATCAAGTTGTAGTAATAGAACGCACATTTATGCTAAAATTCATCTCTACACCATAAGAACTGTAATTTATTACATTATAAAACAAATCAAAGACCACTTATTGAAAAATCCGAAAACCATGACTCAATGATCTCAAAATACCTCAATACCTACTATTATAACAACACTAATAGATAAAATGCGATTCAGCACATTAATGTGAGCCGTGCAAATTCCGAAGGCCGCCCTTGTCTACGCGCCTGGCGTTGATTTTTTTGCGAACAATCCACAACCGACGCTTCGTGCGTACTGATTGGCCAAATAAAGACTGATCGTATTGTTTTACCGTTTCCCTTATTTATATTCTAACTCCTTTTTTTGGTGAGGATTTCATTTGCTGTTCCATTTTACGGTCATTTATTGTGTTTGAAAAATACAATTTTATCAGGTTGTGGAAACAGAAAGGACTTGTCCAAAAATGGGCCTGAAAATCTAAACAAGATTGTTTGTATATATTTGGATAGAACTCCTGAAAACTAGCATTTTGCTATAAATCGTCTAATTTTAAAGACCTCCGATTTTGAGATGCATGTACTTTTGTTTGGCTTGAATACTACACTTAATAAATGTTTTCAAAAAAGTTGGTTATGAATGGAGGGGTCTAAAAATATTTTTTAATCGATCTAAGTTCCATATGTTGCCCCTTTAATATCCCTAAAGTTTGAGCCTGTTAAGATTTTGAGGCCCAGCACCCATACAAAAAGCGGACAACTCCTTTATATTTTTACTAGCTTTTGCCCGCGGCTCCGCCCGCATTAAAAAGTTTTCCGGGATAAAAGTCCCGGTTTATATTTTCCCGGGATAAAAAGTAGCCTACGTGTTAATCCAGGACATGATCTACCCGTGTGCCAAATTTTATCGAAATCCGTTCAGTAGTTTTTGCGTGAAAGAGTAACAAACATCGATACATCCAGACATCTAGACATCCATACATACTTACAAACTTTCGCCTTTATAATATTAGTAAGATTTGAACGTATTTTTCTAGTCGTTTCATGACCATGCTGAGACTTTCAATTCTATGTGTTACAGCATCCTTAGAACTTTCTATCTTCTAACTCTATAAAAAAATGAAAAAGATACCAATCGAATTTACTTCAACTTGTATTACGGCTAAAGCTAATCCTGTCTTCATTATTCTATCTGTAATACGCTATCCTACTCCATATACTCCGTTAATAATTTTGTTGTGAAGCTTGTCCTCAATTTTGGCAAATTGGTGATTGATTCGCCTCACTTAAATTGTTTACTTGCCAACATGTGGTACGACGATAATAAGGTCACTTAGCGACATAAATCTATTCCCTGTCTCTATTACCTATAGTTTATTTAAGGACTTTTCAAATAGATACGCAAATTCTCTTCTGTAAGGAGAGGTTTCAAATAGGTATGTTCAATGATGTTTTATTTGTATATATAAATCATTGGGTATGTTCTATAGAAAATTCCTTTCTGTTACAATCCAATTATGTAGTAGGTAGGTATGTTAACTAGGCTTATTTATTAAAATTCGATATAGTCCCGTCGTGCAAACCCAAAACACGTAGGCTAGACAAATATGTGATCTTCGGATTCGTTGATTTTAAGGTCACAACACTATTTTTCTGAGTAAAATGATAAACACTGCCAGATAATGTACAGCTTAAATCGGTAGCTCTGTTCATTAAATTTTGTACAAGTCTCTAACACAACGTAGGTACCGAGGAGAGATTTTTTATAGTTCATTCCCTAAAGAACTTATATCTCATCAGGCACACGGCTATAAACTAAATTGATCATGAATGCTTGTAATAAACTTTAGTTGTGGCTTTCTTTAAATACAGCAGAATCATCTGCAAGGCACATACAGTAATAAAATAGTACTCAGGTATAATGCATCCTATTAAAGGATGATAGAGAACCGAGTACAAGATGTAACATTACTAATCTTCATCCTACAGCAATAGCATCGCTATTAGACAGAAATCATGGTAAGGTTTTTTTTTATTGCATTGAATGACGAGACGAGCATGCCGTTCGCCTGATGGTAAGCGATACGACCAGCCAGTATAAACAGTACAAATACCATCCAGCACCTTGAGTTACAAAGTACTATGTGGCATTCCACTGCACTCGTCATCATGAGACATAAGATATTAACGCCCGAATACTCAAACGCTACTCAACCAACCAAGTTATCTGACGCCTACTTAATTTTAGCCGGCTTCTTATTTTAAATGGCATTCTCAAACGCACTTTAAAAGATTTGATGGAAAACTCAGCCGAGGAGCAGTCATTTTGCTACAGATTATAAAAAGTTTGTTTTCGATTACAATTTTAATAAATTTGATATTTATGTGTCGTTTCACGCAGTATAATTTTTAAGATGTTAAATATAAATAAATCGAATAACACAGTGCGCAGTTTGAAAATGATTTACAATGTTATAATATGTCTATTATATTTAATTTTCGTGTGTATTTTATGTATTATGTGCAGATGCTACATAGTAAAAATGGTAAGTACGTTTAAAAACCATCCTAGGTGTTAATATGTAGGAATGGCATATTCATTATTAGAAATAGTTTATTAATTATTATATTCTTAACATTGATATGATGAGTTTATATTGGCATTATATTGCCACTTGGCAGTATGTCAGGGTTGACATTAGCCGCTTTAGAAAAAAAAAATAAACAAGTCAACAACAATAATATTTATAATTCTTATTTCAATTTTATCATCAGAAGTAGGCATATTTACAAACATTTACAAAATATGCTAACTCAACGCACAATACGATGTACTACCGTTGGTTGTTTCCCGTGAAAAATAACCCCGATGACCTTGGGCTATCGGTTGGATTGTTTGGTGTCTTTTTGTGTTCGGCTGGATATAATCCCGATTTTAAAGAACATAAAGGAAGAACTGTTTCCTTGCTGAGTTGGAATCTTCTTTTACGATAAGTTAAGATAAGATATGATATATTTATTTGTCAAACATTAACATTAAATTATCATTATTGTATTCTTCGAAAGCGTATAATTTCTCTCGATTTCTTCCTTTGACACCACACTCCTCTTCAGACAATGATGATAATGAAGAAAAAAACGATTTATTACATCCAAAGAGAATATAATAAGTAGTTATTACGCAATAAAATTATTAAAGATTTGAACGTAAATATTTGAGACTAGTCTGAAGCACTCTCAAATTGATCTCGATTAACAGCCATATTTGGAGGCCTTACATAGCTGTCAAACTTTAAGCAGTGTTTGTGAATACCGTTTGAATCAATAAGCGGACCTTAAACTGAGTCGCCTTAAATTTAAGGTTAAGAGATAAGTAACGTTTCAGTATACCAATTTCACCAATAACGAATGCTTAAATCCGTAAGGCCATCTCAAATATTTAAGTAGCGTTTGAGTATTCGGGCGTAAATCTCATTATGTCCTGTAGTTAAGGTGCTTTTTGCTTGTTGCACTACGAAAGATTCCACAGATATGCAATGCAATACAATCAGCCCTGTATTATGTATCTTCAATGCTGAGCACGGGCCTCCTCTACAACTGAGAGGGCTTAGGCCTTAGTACACCACGTGGGCCTAGTGCGGGTTGGCAAACTTCACATTCTTTCAAAATTCAGAGGATGTAGGGTATGCAGGTTTCCTCACGATGTTTTCCTTCACCGTTAAAGCGAGCGATAATTCTCAAAGAATACACATGAACTTTTAGAACGGTCAAAGGTGTGTTTTTTTTTTTTTTTATATAAAAGGCCATCTTCGGCGCATTAGGGACGGCTGCGGGCTTCCTCCGACTCACGTCTAAGTTGTCGTCCGCAACCGCCCCTGCACGTACCGCTGTTGCGGTCCTTTTCCTGTTGCGGGGGCTCAGAAGCCCCCGAAACACCGTACCGTGTCCACCTTTTGGTGTCCGAGGCAGCGTGAGACACGCTGCCTCGGACATGTCCATCACGGGGCAGTGGCGGTCCTTCCATAGAAGCCGAAAAGCCCGGCTTGCCCTAAAATAATTTACCTAAGTACTCAAAAGCAAATGTGTAAAAATAACCAAAGTTTACGGTCAAAACGCTTCGAAATATTTTTTTTTACAATCTTAAAATTCCCGCGCTACGGTTCGCTGAACCATCGCCTCGAGCGCACCTGACACACCACTATACCCACACACACACCACCACACCCGCGCCGTATACGCATTTAATATTTAATACAAAACAGCTAAGTGCGCACAAAATATACTCATCACTCTCTTTCTCGTTGGGTTTTACCTGGCTTTTCGCCGCTATATTTCTGCCTCATTCACACTTATGGATAGAATACGCATCAACTGCTACCACAAATGTATAGCTGTAGTAAGTTTCTATAGCAATCAGTACTGGAAATTAATCCAGGCTTAATGCCTCGGGTTGCCAATTGAAAGAGTTACCTCTAATATGTTTACTTTTATTCTGTATTATATTCCTAATGTAAATGCGTATTTTTTATTTATCATGACTATGTAACGATTTTAGTATTAATATAATTATAATTACATATCTAATTATAATTTTTAAGGTATTGCAGTATAATTTTATTTATCAATAAGTTTTCGTCACATTATCAGCATTAATTTCATGCTATAATTTTGACTCGGACCTCGCAACACCAGTTATTTGTTATGATTGAGCGTAAATGTTACATTTTGAAGTATTTCTGTTTATTAAGTATTTTTTTAGTTATTTTAAGCATTTAAGGTGCAATAAATATAAGTGAAATTATTCCTTATTGTGTGGGAAAGATTTGATCAGCAAGAATAAGGCAAATTTGTTAGGTTATGATGGAAAACAAAAACTTTCAGCGAGTTGGCGAAGGACGCGAAAGAAACATAAAAGGTATTTAGATCAGTATACAAATAATAAAACTAATTACTGTCTTATTGCATGCATTAATACGTAATACGACTATGTATCAAGTTGTATTCTTAGACTAACGTTGTATTGTTGGCCTTGCATATTTTTTCGAACGAAACAAGTGTTTGGCATAAATAGGTACAATCTACTAAAATTATTTAATTATAGGTATAATCTAAGTACTTAATTTATCTTTGGGACAAAAACTTTTCATAAGTTGCAATGGGTCAAAATTGTTTTTGAATAAAGTTACATACCTAATTTCAACAAAAGGTCTAGTTGCCTCCATGGCATGGTTGTATTGCGCGCGAGGGTACGAATATAGCTCTCGAGGCCCTGGTTCGAATCCCGGTATGGGTTGTGTGGTATTTTATTTTATTTTTAGATATTATTTTTCTTTCTTATAGGTGTACATTTTATGTCAATCGGAGATGCGATTTTTTTTTAGGTTGTTTGGGCTTGCCCTCATCTAAAACACTAGGCACGCCACTGTCACGGGGGTCACAAAAGTTGGCTAGACTAATGGGTGGGCGGCACGTCCCGCCCACCCGTGACCCCCGGAGGCCCCTATTAGTCGCCTTTTACGACAGGCAGGGGATACCGTGGTGGAATTCTCCAAACGCCCCCAATCCACAGGGCGGGAGACGTCGGTCAGTCGTCCACCCGATGCCTCCTACGTCTCGTCTGGCGGCGGGAGGGATCACCAGTCAAAGGTGTGTGCGTATATGTTTTGAACCTGGGGACATTCGTCTCGGCAGTCCTTTCCACTCCCAACTAGGCTATATAATGTTATATCGTCTTCCTTCAAACTCAATTCAAAATTAGTTCGAAGAAGACAAAACAATCGCTAACTAAAATTGGTTTATAAACTTTTAAGTGCGTATATGTTTTGAACCTGGGGACATTCGTCTCGGCAGTCCTTTCCACTCCCAACTAGGCTATATAATGTTATATCGTCTTCCTTCAAACTCAATTCAAAATTAGTTCGAAGAAGACAAAACAATCGCTAACTAAAATTGGTTTATAAACTTTTAATGAATATTTTTTTTTTGTTTACGCGGAGAAAGTGACTTATTACTACCGCCCAGTGTTCAAGGGGAACGACTGAGCGGTTATGTTGGGTTCACCGTGCCTTACGACCCGACGTTGAGCCGCCCGGAGAGATGGAAAACGTCGGGCGTCCGCCGGGCCGAGTCCCTAACCTATGTACACCGCACGGCATACCAACCAAAACTCCGCGGAGGCCATCTTCGGCGCATTAGGGACGGCTGCGGGCTTCCTCCGACTTACGTCTAAGTTGTCCGCAACCGCCCCTAACTTTTAATGAATAAGGCCGTAAATATTAAAACTATCTACAACAAGCCTTACGTTCGTTAACAGAGACTCTCCCCAAGGGCAGTGAACCTCACAACCTCAGTAGATTTAATTGGCGTCTTCGGACCGAAGTCCCTGATTATTGAAAGCAAACTCGATGAAGTGATTAAAAAAGTTATGACAGCAATATCTACGAGCTGTTCAAGAAATTAGACGTTAAATTTATATTTCGATCACTGATTACGAAATTATTAATTTACAGTTTTGTTTTAAAAATAATTTTCTTCAATAAAATCAGGACAAACCGCTATACGTTAAGGTTATAAGAAAGTAAGCGAAGAGCATTATAATACTACGGAAAAAGTAAGACCCATGTTCACAAATGTTACTTACCTATGTACGGCACAATGCTATGATAATAAATCTGTTTCTCAGTGCTTTTGGCATGAAGACTTTGCAGTACGTAGGCATAGGGGCGCTATGATTGGGGAATTTTGAGATGCAACTTATCTTTGATTGGCTGTTAGATAAACAAAGCTGAACAAGAAAAACGTTGACATACTGTGCATCCTCATATATGTTTGTGAACGAAGGTCTAAATTAACAATAGTTTCTGGTGAATTTGCGATTTAACGTTAAATTCAGCGTAGGTTTTGGCAGTCCCTTTGCTTTTACAAGATGCGTAATTAGTTTGGTGGATTCAATAGCCGCTCTGAACAAATATTTGTCCATCTCAAGTGTTTCATGGGTTGCTTGTTTGTCCAGTAGTCTTTGTTCAGGACATGTATTGGCTACCACGGTCCCCAGTTTAAGATTTATTTACGTAGGTTTATTTTATTGCGTCCTCGTTTAGACGCTTAAGTAGCAACTTTGTCTTTAACCTTTTACGATTGCTTATGAGCTTAAGACACTTAATATAAATTAATTAAATCACAAGAAATTCCAAAGCCAGTAATCTAGTGATACGATCTTTTAGGTAGAAAAGGGCTAGTATGTAATTACAGATGAAAACAAATTGAAACTTTACACGAAGACAGCAGCTAGTCAAAACTTTTGGTTAATAGTACTCATAAATAAAATTAATCAATTTACAAAACTGAAACTGTATTTTTTGTTGAAATAAAGAGAAACAAGATAATATTCAAGCTCTGGCTGGCCATCAGTACGCCACGAGCGTCTGTGAATGGAAAGGTCGTCTCCACCCTCATGCTTCGCCAAATTCTCCCGAATTACAAAGGCCCATCTAGAATAATAAACGATCGTCAACTTCACCTTTGGTCACATTTTTTTGCCACAGGCAGATAACGCACAGTCCTACTGATGATTTATGAGCCATTGTTCCCAAAATCCACCTCTCGACTGTAATAAAAGAATATAATTACTAAGAAATAATTACGTAAGAAATAGGCCATGTAAACGGCAGCGCCCTCTGCCAGAATCATTAGCTACGATAAGATAGCTTCACAATGAAAAGTAAATTGCGAGCATAAAGTACATATTGCAATATTAATAAATAAACAATAATATAATAAATACCAGCCCTGTATTGTATACTGTGCCACTGCTGGGCACGGGCCTCCTCTACAACTGAGAGGGTTCAGGCCTTAGTTCACCACGCTGGCCTAGTGCGGGTTGATAGACTTCACATACCTTCAAAATTCTTATAAAGAACTTCTTAGGTATCCAGGTTTCCTCACGATGTTTTCCTTCATCGTTAAAACGAACGATAATGGATAAACAATACACACGTAACTTAGAAAAGTCAGAGGTGTGTGCCTTGGGTTTCGAACATCCGGACATTGTCTCGGCAGACCGTTCTATTCCCAACTAGGCTATTGTCCACTCATTATTGTAATATTACTTGCAATACATTATTTTGTTCTGTGACATTATAGATAGGGTAGTTAATAAGCGCATTTATTCTCTCCTGGCGTGTCAAACAACAAGCATAGTCTAGTGCCACGCAGTGCGAGGTCTGGGTAAAGTTGCTTCGTTTTATGAGCATTTGGTATTTAACATTACCGAAAGAGTTGCTATTTGCACGTCTAATCAATAAAATATGTAAAAAGTAAACATTATCACCATCCCGCCTAAATATTATTCGCACCTGCCACGCACTCTAAATGTCTACAAGGCTACGTGAGATTCTGAATATAATTTAATTAATTCTTTCCTTCTAAATTGTTTTCGCAAATCCTATTCTCGAAAAATATTTTAAAAATTACTTGAAGCACAAAATTTCAGGTTAACGCGAAAAGTAACTGGGCTCTTAAATCGCGTAACGTTTTTATTAAGGCAATTAACTGGCATGGCTTTGTACGTGTTCTTAATTTTTGTTCCAACATTTTAATTGTATTTACGGTGCTGGTCCACAGGTGTGTATTAAACCAATTATGAAGAGGTCAGCAGAAGCATTCACGAAATTATAAATTCAAAACTCGATTAAAGTTCTATTATTATTCCAGTTGTAGTATAACTTCACTTTAGTTTAAATATACATTTCCTAATTGAAAGCGATAATGCTGATGTATTTTTTATTAAAATGTTAAACGCAATGTTTACTACGCAAAGGTGTTAACCGTCTACACTCAAATCTTGATTACACTTATATATCAGGAGGTAATTATCAATAGTAAATTAACTCCCTGATATGTTAACATAACACATACAAACTTAACTACCTTATCGAGACAGGCGGCAGCGTGTCAAGCCAAGCAAAAAAAAAGTCGCACCTGCCTAGTCTAGTTTCAGACGAACCATTTGGAGCGAATTTTGACGCCGCTATAACTCGCTAGTTTTATCAGAAAACATATTTTTTCGAAGAAGTAGGATATGTTGACTTTACAATATAAAAACAGTAACATAAAGATAAGTTTATTAGCCAAATATAAGAAAAATTGTATGTGATGACTAGCCAAGTCAAATCTTGAGCTTAAATTTATACAAGTTATCTGCTTTGTATAAACAATTCGACTATTCAAATTTAAGTAAGTAAGTTATATTTTTAACTATCATACTATGTTGTAGCAGAAAAACAGAGAAATATTAGCTTCAATTTATTTTAGAATGGTTTAGATTACAATTCTATCCGGTAGGTAGCGCTGTACTCGGGTTCTAGGAATTTATTTCCTTTTTAGGGCAGGACAACGTCTGTCGGGGCCGCTAGTATTATATAGTAATAATGGGTTGCTTTCTCCGCGATACTGAAATAGAAAGATGGAAACTTGTAAAGGTCGCAGGAACCCGCTGGATGCAGGCCGCTTCCAGCACGTTATACAGCGTGGAATTCCAAAGGCTGCAATTCACTTTCGCCACCGCACTCACTCTCGCCCTCGCTCCCGCTCCCACACTCGCTCCCGCTCCCACCCTCGCTTCGATCTCCATCTCGCTCCCGCTCCTACTCCCACTCCCAGTCCCGCTCCCGCTCTCGCTCTCGCTCTCGCACTCGCTCTCGCTCTCGCTCTCGCTCTCGCTCCCGCTCCCACTCCCACTGCCACTGCCACTCCCACTCCCACTCCCACTCCCACTCCCACTCCCACTCCCACTCCCACTCCCACTCCCACTCCCACTCCCACTCCCACTCCCACTCCCACTCCCACTCCCACTCCCACTCCCACTCCCACTCCCACTCCCACTCCCACTCCCACTCCCACTCCCACTCCCACTCCCACTCCCACTCCCACTCCCACTCCCACTCCCACTCCCACTCCCACTCCCACTCCCACTCCCACTCCCACTCCCACTCCCACTTCCGCTTCCACTTCCGCTCCCGCTCCCGTTCCCGCTCTCGCTCCCACTCCCACTTCCGCTCCCGCTTCCCCTCCAGCTTCCGCTTCCACTCCCACTCCTGCTCCCGCTCCCGCTCCTTCTTCTCCTACTCCTACACCTTCTCTTACACCTTCTCCTACTCCTTCTCCTTCTTCTCCTACTCCTCCTTCTTCTTCTCCTACTCCTTCTTCTCTTATTCTCTTCTTCTCTTCTTCTCCTTCTCCTTCTCCTTCTCCTTCTCCTTCTCCTTCTTCTTTCCCCTTCTCCTTACCCTTACCCTTACCCTTAACTGCAGCCGTAACTGCATGTCAAAGTCACGCGGCAGCGTGTCACACCAAGCAAAGTGTTTGCCACCAAGTTTCACACGAACCATTTAGAGCGATTTTTAATGCCTCTATAACTCAAAATCTAGACACCGAGGTACATCAGTCATTAATACATACACACTCACGCCCTTATCCCATAGGGGTAGGCAGAGACTACTGAGCGCCACATGCTACGATCTTGACAAACCTCTTTCGCCTCTTCCACATTCATAGTTCTTTTCATACACTTTCGTCTGTTAAGGGTACTCCTGACCTGCCCTTTTCTGAGGAGATCATTTATTTGGTCAGAGAATGTTCTCCTCGGGCGTCCCCTTCCAGCCGTACCATCCACATTCGCTCGATAAATACCTTTTGTGATCCGTCTTTCATCCATCCTCTCCACGTGCCCAAACCACCTCAGCATACTTCTTTCAATCTTAGTCACCACATCATCCTTTAACATACATCGATCTCTTATCCTACTATTCCTCATGCGATCAGCAATGGTGACTCCACATATACTCCGTAAGGAACGCATTTCCACCGCATTTATTCGACTTTCATGCTTCTTTTGCCAAACCCAACATTCACTTCCATACATAAGCGTCGGCACCAGCACACCATTGTGAATAGCCATTCTTGCCTTTTCAGACACCGCCTGGCTACTCACTATTGCACGCAAGGCGCCATTTACTTTGTTTCCTGCTATAACTCTTCTTTCAATATCCATGTCATACTTTCCATCTCTTGTAATCATACTTCCCAGGTACACAAACTCATTCACTTGTTCCACTTGCTCACCATCTATACTAATGCTACATTCAGTAGCATTTTCCTCCCTTTCTATCACCATCACTTTCGTCTTGCTCGCATTAATTTTCATCCCCTTGTCCTTAAACACACCATTCACTAAATTTAGCATGTCTTGCAGCTCCCTCGCCGACGGTGCAAGTAAAACTTGATCATCGGCATAAAGGAGACACTTGACACGCCACTCATCCATTCTTAATCCACATTCTATCTCTTTCAGAGCTGACACACAGCTGTCCATATAGAGATTGAAGAGCCATGGAGACGCAACACATCCCTGTCTAACACCTTTTGAGATGTTAAACCATTCCGAATGCGCTCCATTTACCCTGATACAGGCCTTGGAGTTCTCATAGAGAGACTTCAAAGCCCTCACCAGATGACCCTCAATCCCATATGTTAATGACAATGTTGCCCACAGTTCATTCCTCGGTACACGATCATAAGCCTTTTCCAAGTCTACGAAGGCACAAAAGACTTTTTTTGACTTAGCCAAATGTTTGTCCGTTATGCACCTTATGGAAAAGACTTGATCTGTGCACCCCATTCCACTCCTAAAACCTGCTTGCACATCCCACACTTTTTCTTCAGTTTCATTAATCACTCTTTTAATCAGGACCTTTGCATACAATTTACCGACAACACTGAGAAGGCTTATTCCGCGGTAGTTTTTGCATTCTTGCTGTGACCCTTTGCCCTTGAAAATGGGGATGATGATGGCTTTGCACCAGTCTTCTGGTACTCGGCCCTCCCTCAAGCACATATTAAAAAGTAGCCACAACAATCTCGTTACTACACCTTTGCCGTATCTCAGCATTTCTACGGTAACTCTGTCACACCCAGCAGCCTTACCTAACTTCATACTTTTTATCGCATTCACTATTTCATCTTCCGTAATTTCATTGATTGCATCGTTTTGTGAGTGATCAAAGTCTATAGCCTCTTCCCCACCTGCTATATCCTTATCATCACATTCGAAAAGCTCTTCGAAGTAGGATTTCCAACGATGCAATACTTCCCTTTCATTCCTTAACACTCTTCCATCTTCATTTCTGATGACTTCTATCTTTGAAGCTCCCGCCTCTCCCCTGGTCAACCGTATTTGTTTCCAGAAGAGTTTAAGGTTCGATTTGAAGTCATCAGAAAGTTTCTCATCCAGTTCCTCTTTCTTGCATCTTTTCTTTTGCTCAACCATTTCTTTAACTCTTTTCTTCATCTTAGCATACACACTCATTGCTTTCACTAGTTGTGGATTTGCGTTCCCTATCAAACACACATCTTTCGCCTTGGCTGCTAGACGGTCTAGCCATGCCTTTTTCTTATCTTCCACGACTCCTTTTACTTCATCATCCCACCAATTGTCCTCTATCACTCTTTCTTTCCTCTTTCCTTCTCCACAAGCTTTGGTAGCTGCTCCGACCAGACCCGTCTTCACAGTTTCCCAAACGTCATCCATTCCTCTTTCCTGTTGCTTATTCCCTATGCCAAAAGTCCTTTCATTCAATTCCTTCAGATATTCCTCTTGCACTTTCATATCTTTCAACTTTTCCACTTTGATGCGACCGAGGCTTGCTGTCCCCCTTTGCGGTCTATGACGCCAGTATTTGAACAGACCCCTAATTCGGCTCATGACCAAATAGTGATCTGTACCCACACTAACTCCACGATAGCTTCGGGTATCGACAACTTGTTTTTTGAGCCTGCGGTCTACTATAACAAAGTCAATCATACTTCTACTTCCATTCCTCTCCCATGTATATTTATGGATATCCTTGTGGCTAAACAAGCTGTTTGTCACTACAAGGTTCCTTTCCACGCACACTTCCACTAAATGCGATCCATTCTCATTTACTCTCTCATCTGCATACTTTCCTAACACACCTTCAACACCTTCTCTACTAACACCAACCCAGCTATTAAAATCCCCTACCATAATTACTCTTTCATTCAACGCACAAGTGTTTAAGACTCCTCTCACACTTTCCCAGAACCTCTCCTTTTCCGAAATAGAACACCCCATGTCTGGCGCGTATACAGCCAGAACAAACAACCGGTATAAGCCTATTTTAAAACGGATCCAGAGAAGTCTGGGACTCACACATTCGTAACCACTCATACAGCAAACCACTCGGTCGGAGAGGAGAACACCAACGCCCTGGCAGGCACGTTCCGTCTCTGGGACCCCAGACCAAATTGCCGTAACGGTCCCATATTGCGTCATGCCCCTCCCTTTCCTTTTGGTCTCACTCACACTACAAATATCAATATGCCTTTCTTTCATCACCTGACATACTTCATTAAACTTATCATTCATTCCTCCCTGCACATTGAGCGTAGCTATGCGGCACTCCGCAGCCCGCTTCTCGCCCCGTGAGATACAATGGCGTGATGTGTGGCGAGCAGCATCGCCGCCTCCGAGTATATTAAAATTTCGACTCATTTTGTTCCCACGAAAAGCAAGGGAAAAGGTGGTCCACCCTCACAGAGCCCCGCATGTGAGGGTAAGGTATGATTAGTGCCTAGGGTTACCCGGCCCTAGACAGCTGGCTAGCTAACGACTAGACTCGCCTCTAGCCACGCATCCGTCGGCGCTGCTGACCTTGGATTGGCGGTAAGGGAAGATAAGGGATACGACATATAGATGGGAATCAGGGAATTATCAAGGGAAGAGGGTAAAGGGACTCTACCATCACAGAAGACTGAGGGAACGTGACGGTAGAGGCTCGAGGGGGTCGGGGTCGCGTACCCGTACCTTCTGCATAGGCATCGGACAGATGTAAATAATTGGACAATTCAAATTTAAGAAATTATATTTTTAAATATCATACATTGTCGTAGCAGAAAAACAAAGAAACATTAGTTTAAATTTATTTTAGAATGGAATGTGTTCTTACAAATAATTTTCAGGATTATCTACAGGGCTTGGCAACCATTAACATTTTAATTCTTTTGTCGGTGAAGTCGACCAGCACTCATATTCTTAATATTAGACTTGGCTTCCACATTTCACATTTATGTTTTTGATGGGATACATAGTACGGTAATATACGTACCTATTAAAAGCATCCTGCTCGTCATCCTAATATATTCGTTTTCGAAACTAAGCAGCTCATATTTATCATACTTTAGAAGCCTATATTTAGATATTATAGTAGGATACTAAACACATTCTATCCGCCCTGTGGATTGGGGGCGTTTGGAGAATTCCACCACGGTATCCCCTGCCTGTCGTAAAAGGCGACTAATAGGGGCCTCCGGGGGTCACGGGTGGGCGGGACGTGCCGCCCACCCATTAGTCTAGCCAACTTCTGTGACCCCCGTGATGGATATGTCCGAGGCAGCGTGTCTCACGCTGCCTCGGACACCAAAAGGTGGTCACGGTACGGTGTTTCGGGGGCTTCTGAGCCCCCGCAACAGGAAAAGGACCGCAATAGCGGTACGTGCAGGGGCGGTTGCGGACGACAACTTAGACGTGAGTCGGAGGAAGCCCGCAGCCGTCCCTAATGCGCCGAAGATGGCCGTTTTAAAAAAAAAAAACACATTCTATGGGATCTGTCAAAAAGCGCCTACTCATTTTATGAAAGCAATGTGACAAATCTACGTTTCCGCGATTTATGACTTTTTATAAACAAATGGTTTCATATACTTATTTATCTCTTACCATCTAGTGGAAATCCTTTTTATTCGTATGAAGGGCCAGCATGCATAGGTTATTTTTTTTTTTTTTTTTTTTTTTTTATTCGGGCACGGCAAAGTGACTGCACCTCACCTGATGGTAAGCGCGATGCAGTCCAGATAGAGTATCGAATGGCAGCAGATAGTTATCTCATGCCATTCGACACAATCATGCCGGCCTACTGAGCTGCTTCTTCACGCTACGGCGGAAGGACCCAGGATTATAGGAAGGAGGGAACACGTGCGCCGGCAAACTATTCCAAAGCTTGATGGTGCGGCAAATAAAATAATTGGCGAACCTATTGGTTCGGGCCGAGATGGTTTTAACCATCAAGCTGTGGCTTCGGTTGCCGGCACGCGTGGTTCTGCTGAGGAAAGGAGAGGAGGGGATCAGATTAAACAACTCATCAGAGCATTCGCCATGATACAGACGGTAGAACACGCTTAGAGAAGCGACATCCCTCCGCAATTGTAGCGACTCCAAGTTGCTCGTTACGTCTGCATCATCCACAATGCGGATGGCCCGCCGCTGCAATCCATCCAAGGCATCGAGCAAGTATTGGGCGGAACCGTCCCAGAGGTGCAAACAGTATTCCATACCCGGCCGTACCTGTGCTTTATACAAGCGGAAGATTTGACCGGGCGTGAAGAACCGACGCACCTTGTTCAGGATTCCAACCCTGCGTGATGTGGCAGATATAACGCCTTCGATGTGATTCCTTGGATTCAGATCACAGCGGATATCCATACCAAGGATATTCAGGTCATTCCGCATTAAGAGTGGAACACCCTGAAGATTGGGGAGAGGAGAAAACGGGGATCTTTTGCACGTGAACGCACACACCTGCGTTTTCTTGGCATTGAACTCAACCAGGTTCATGGAACCCCACGTGGAAATGAGATCCAGAGTCCGGTTGAGCCCAATGACAAGATCATTGCGCCTCCTCACAGTGTCCACCCGCAAACCAGGGGGCTCATGGTAGTATCGCCCATGAACCGTGCTGTCGTCTGCATAACAATGAATGTTGCCAAGCGATAACAAATCATTGATATGCAGAAGAAACAGGGTGGGCGACAGCACCGAGCCCTGTGGAACCCCGGCATTTACTGACATGAGCTTCGATGCGTGCCCATCAACGACGACACGTATTCTACGCTCATGCAGAAAGCCAGAAATCCACGCACACAGGTTGTCGGGCAAACCATATGCCGGAAGCTTGGAAAGGAGACCACGGTGCCAGACCCTATCAAAAGCCTTAGCTATGTCGAGGCTCACAGCTAGAGCCATGCCTATCAATCGCCTCCCCCCAGCAATGCATGACGTACGCTAGAAGGTCACCCGTTGATCGGTTCTGACGAAATCCGTATTGTCTGTCGCCGATCAACGAGTGATTCTCCAGGTAGCGGGTCAAGTGCGAGTTTATTAGCCGCTCCATGACTTTGCATAGCACTGAGGTTATAGCGATTGGGCGGTAATTGGTAGGGTCTGTCCGATCACCTTTTTTGGGGATCGGTTGCACATTGGCCTCCCTCCAAGATTCAGGTACTATACCTGAGAGGTAGGACGCACGGTAGAGGCGTGTCAGTGCAGGAGACAACTCCGCTGCACATCTTCTCAATACCACCGCCGGTATACCGTCCGGACCACTGGCTTTCCGAACGTCGAGAGACCGCAGCTCACGCCGCACATCGCACTGTCTGATGCGAATATCAGGCATTGTGAATCCGCAATCAGACAGCGCCGGCGGCGGCTGTGAGCCACAGTCTTCGAGCCGGGAGTTAGCCGCAAAGAGATTTGCCAATAGGGTGGCTTTCTCCTGCGGCTTGTGTGCCAGCGATCCATCTGGATACCTTAGCGGCGGCAGTGAGGGACGGCAGAAGTTAGACTGGACGGCCCTGGCCAGACTCCAATAAGCACGGCTGCTCGTCGGATGGTTGGCCAAAGCACGCCCAATCCTACATATCCGCGCGGCATCCGATCTAACATAGGCCTTCTTGCAGGCCTTGGCGGCACGGTTATAAGCTGCTTTGAGGGAATCAATATTAGGATCCTTCATTGCGCGACCCCTGATCCAAGCGCGATACGCCGCCTGTTTTTGACCAACAGCATCGGCGCAAGCGCGATTAAACCAGGAGCGTCCACGGCCCTTACTAGCGACCTCAAAGGAAGGAATGTAATATTCCATTCCTAACCTGACCTCGCCAGCAATAGCGTCGGCACTCGCTGAAGGATCTTTTCCCTCGAAACAACGCCGCCGCCAAGGGATGGATGCGAAATATTCTCGCATACCATCCCAATCTGCCGACGAGTAATGCCAGACCCTTCGCTTAACCTGCACAGGACGTGGAGGCGAAGCGAAAGGTATTGACGTCCCAACCAGGCAGTGATCAGAAGTGCCCAGAGGGGCACTAACGGTCACTCGATACCCGGTCGGGTGACTCGTCAGCAGAAGGTCCAGCAGTGAAGGCGCATGACTCGCCACATCCGGGATCCTGGTAGGCTGGCTCACCAGTTGTGTCAAGTCATGTGTCAGAGCGAATGCATGGGCAGCTCTGCCAGCATGATCAGTCCTGGAGGATCCCAGCCACAACTCATGGTGCGCGTTGAAATCCCCCAAAACCACCATCTCCGCTGACGGAAACTGCACCTGCGCGTCATCCGCCGCCAGGCTGAGGTACCTGAACAGCCGAGTCGTCTCATCGTCCCCGTGGTGAGACCTGTAAAGGCACACGTAGATACGGCTCAAGGAGCCAAAATCCACGTGCACCCACAAAGTGGAAAAGGAAGGGTCCTCCATGCAGCGCAGACGGCGACAACAGACGTCCGATCGAACATACAACCATACCCCGGCCTTTGGCTTGAAGTTTTCTTCAAGCGAATAGCCGGGGTACAGCAGGTATGAATTATCGTCCGGACGGCGAATCTGTGTCTCCGTCAAGAAGAGCAAAGCAGGCCGGGCCGTCTCAAGATGGTGGTGGACGGCATTGAGGTTGGTATGGAGTCCGCGGATGTTGGCGAACTCCATAGTGAAAGCGGTGGTGGGGTTGTGTACCGCTGTAGGACCTGCTTTCTTTGTAGGCACTGTCATGAAGGGGGATGGGATGCGTGAAGAAGCATCGGGAAGCCTGTAAATGGGCACTCAGTGGGCCGAACGGGCACCAGAACACGAGAGCCAGGAATAGGTGAACTGATCCGCCGGACGGAAGGGCCCCCGTACCCTCCCGGGATGGGCCGCCGGGACCCCACATCCGGTCACCAACCGGCACGACGGACCCACCCAAGATTATGCGCGGCATGGTGAGGCAGCCTCTCGAGGTGGTTAGTCTCGATTGGGCCCCTGTACTATACCGCGGGCGGCCAGCGGGTCAACCGTTTCTACAGGTCTCCCTGGCCGGCGGATCAATACGCCTTCCCCGACTGTGATCGGGAATTACTCACACGGAACAACCTCATACCCAATTACAGGCGCCCCGAGAAACCGGGAGAGCGTAGGCTGATCCCGTAACGCGGCCCCCTTGCGGGGGTCACTATGGCGGTCTTTTCGCCGTGAGCACGGTGGTCGCTACCCGGGCGGATGCAAGCATCCTACCACCACGGACTGTGTCACTCATTTGGCACTACCTAGGGGTCACGTGTAGGGAAACTAGAGTATGAGCCTACGGACGCGAGTGACATTAACCCCCTATTATCTTTTATTCAATAAAAAATAGCTCCAATTTATGCATTGCTGATCGACTTTATTAAGGGCACTTCTAAGTCGTCGAATGAATTTCATTCCACGACTTAGAAGTGCCCTTAATAAAGTCGTATTATTCAGGGCTATTCCATAAGATGATGAACCCTAAACCAAGATATATTGAAATAGGACCACTTCGCGACCCTATTTACTAAATAAAGAAGGAATCAAGGAAATACGCTGACAATTTGCAGAGAAATCAGTGTACATACATACAAAAAAAAAATACAAACACGCGAATTGAGAACCTCCTCCTTTTTTGAAAGTCGGTTAAAACAAGAGCGCCTCATGACATTTCCACATTCCCGCCAAAACTCCTTAAGACGTTTATTATTTTGACAGATGATATGAAATTGGACGTTCTATTATACTTGCGAATCATAGAGTTTAAGTAATTATTGACATAGGTTTTATTAACAGAGGTTTTATACCGAGAGGACTTCATCGCGTGCACATAGGTAAGGCAGGACTGGCTTCAGTATTATAATGCTCTTTGACTGGCTTTAATCTGAGGACAGAACGATTAAACGGTTTACGACTTTAATCCGTCAAGCCCCGCTCGGTTACATTGGCCCGGTACATCGGTGCATCGGTTACATTTTTTTTTTCTTTCTACATTAAGTAATGCAATAAATACTGATCAAAGGTAACTTCTTACGTAATTGTTTTGATTACTTAACTAAATATTTCAATAAACAGTATATTTACAAAAAGTAATGATATCCCATCAAAACATAAATGTAAAATATAGAAGCCAAGTCCAATATTAAAAATATGCGTGCTTGTCGACTTCACCGACAAAAGAATTGAAATTCAAATGGTTGCCAAGCCCTGTAGATAATCCTGAAAATTAAATTAATATTAATATAATTTAATATTTCATATTGGAAAATTAAACTAATATTTCTTAATTTTTCTGCTACGACAATGAAAAAATATAACTTCTTAAATTTGAACGGTCGAATTATTTACACAAAGCAGATAATTTTGTATATGTCGTTGAATACCGTGTTACCCTAACTAGTTATGTTTAGCAGTTAACCCATCAGCGTATGTATGGAACATGCCCATCAAACTAATACAATCTGCTCTACTAATTTTATTGTCATATCCAATACACATACAAGCTATAATATTGATTTAGTTATACTGGTGGTAGAACTCTCATATGTAAGAGTTCGTCTGGGTGGGTACCACCGCAATGTCTATTTCTACCGCCAAGCAGCAGTGTGCTTGCACTGTTGTGTTTCGGTTTAAAGGGCATTGTAGCTAGTGTAACTACAGGACATAATGAGACTTAACATCTTACGTCTCAGGATGACGAGCGCAGTGGAATGCCACATAGTACTTTGTAACTCAAGGTGCTGGGTGGTGTTTCTAGTGTTTATGGGTGGTCGTATCGCTTACCAATGTGTTTCTCCATTAAGACCATCATCGCAAAGCGATACTAGACAAATTTGCCCAAAATCTTAACATAGTATAAAACAAAGTCGCTTCCCGCTGTCTGTACCTATGTATGCTTAGATCTTTTAAACTATGCAACAGATTTTGATGCAGTTTTTTTTTAATTGATAGAGTGATTCAACAGGAAGGTTTTTATGTATTTTTAGCCCGGAAAAACTTATTAACGCGGGCGGAGCTGCGGGCAAAAGCTAGTCGGTTATAAATTGTCAGTACCTGGACGTTAATGTTCAGTAACTAAGTTAACAGAGTCGATAAGTGAGCATTCTCAGAATAGCGTAACCTACTCATATAGATAAATATAGATAAACTAAACTCAAAAGTCACTGTTTCTAACTGCCATCATTTTAATTAAGAGTGACTAAAATTTATGGTCATCCGCGAAATATCATAATTGTTGACTTTCAATAGCATGTATATCCGTAGGTACATAGGTTACATTCACAACTTATAGGTATTAAAGTAACAATTATTGGATAGCTACTACGTACTGGAAAATAACAAGATCAAAACATATAATTATTTTAATTCTTGTTGATCGCGTAATATTGCAAATGTAAAGTAAATGACCCCAATTATTTTTCGCTTTAACTATTCCGTTATGTACAAAATAAATTGAATAAGTACCTCTTAATTTTTTAAGAAATTCCACTTTTTAGGAAACTATTTGATTAAATCATTACTAGAATTGTTTTTTGATTCTTATCATGGTTGTAAGGAATTGGCTAAGCTATTAGCAGTAAACGTGCACAAAAGAAGGAGGATCTATCTAGCTCGGCAAAGATTACCTAATAAATCCTACTAATACATATTATTTATTATAAATGCAAAAGTTTGTAAGAATGTATGTTACTCGTTCATGCAAAAACTACTGAACGGATTTCGATGAAATTTGGCACACGGGTAGATCATGTCTTGGATTAACACATAGGCTACTTTTTATCCCGGGAAAATATAAAGCGGGACTTTTATCCCGGAAAACTCATTCACGCGGGTGGAGCCGCGGGCAAAAGCTAGTACATAAATCTTCTAAGCTTGAGTTTCAGAGATGTTGGAAGACCGTAATACAGTTTTTATACAAAAACATGCACTAAGATAATTCATGTTTGCTAGTGAAAAACGACAGAACTAATTTCAATTAATTTATTCTATATCACTTAATAATAATAAAAGTATACGAGTATGTCTGTAATAATAAATTTAATAAATGTCCTATTATGAAGTCAGTTTACACCATTCAACCGATAGAATACGATCTTTTAAACACCGCGTGCCGTCGGCTCCTGCAAAATTTACGCTTATATTTTCTTCTTGTGTGAAAACCTTTCAATTTCTCACTATTCGTCACAGTTTGAACGATGTTAAGCCATTTTTGATCTAAATCCTCCGGTGGCTTGTCATTCACTAAGATTATAGGCATCGTGAGAACATTATGTTCCACCTCCGTCCTGATATTTTTTTCTTTCAAGAAGGATATCTCAGTCTTATTATTATCCTCTGGAGAGTTACTGCTGCTGTTACTTTTATTGGATATGACGGATATTTCTATATTGTTTTGCGTCGAGCCGGTCGACTGCGCATCGTTCTCGCCCGCTTCAGCCGCCGCCGCGTTCATCGCCGCCTCGAAGTTTAACATCTGAAACATTTCAAATAGCTTCATTTTATTATACATAAACTACGAAATATTCTGCGGAAGATCACGGCAAATATGCGGTAAAGTTAATTTAGTTCGTAGGTATTCTAAACAAAAAGAACAATGCGATAGTAATTTACAATTTTCGAATGTTCACTGTCGATAAATTATAAACAAACAGCAGTTGCAATACTAATAGGTATTTCCACATGTTGAAAACCACAAAGGCATCGTAAAACTATTGTGAAACAAATCCCGCGACCTGTGCCATTTAACGATTAGTGTTGTTGGAACTACGATACGGTACCCGGGGGAGATAAATATACAAGTTTCTGTTAAATAAAATATTGCAGCGCCCTGGATCGGTTGGTAGTAAATATCTCGATATAAACTTTTACATAAACTAGAGGTAACATAAACGGTTTTAGTCTACGACATATGTTTGGGTCTTGAGGCCAGCACGTACTAAAGTTACGATATCCAAAATTACTGTATATAACGGGCATTGTAAATCTGTATCTTCCATCGACGACACATGACTTTTTTTTTGTCCCTGACTATACTCTTGTTAGCCTGACGAGAGTCGGCTTATACAAGCACACCGGTCTTGTGGGTGAGACTATCCCGCCCTCACACCCACCACTGCAACTCCTGTAAGCCAGGATCAGCCGTGGCACGCATTTCATGACACCGAGCGGTGAAGCTCGGCGAGTCTCAGGGAACACTAATTAGTCTTAACCCGCAACGAAGTTAATCAAACAGAAGAATAGGGAGGAGTTAGAAATATATTTTCCACTTCCCTCCATAGCAAAGCGGGAGACAAAATAATGAACTAAAAAAGGTAATTTAACCTTAATTATTTAGAGTTTCACAACTGGAAAAGCCAGATGTAAAGCACCACGGATAAAATTAAAGGGGTCCTACTTGAGCTGTTAAACTTGATTCCAATAGTAGGCATGGCAAAAACGCCGGAAAGCACGGAAATTCCGCCTAGTGTCCACAAGGTCCATGTAGTATACAACTCCAGATGTTATTTGCATACTATCAAACATAATGTTACGCTCATTTTGCCAAAGACTACACTCCCAAAGTATGTGATGCGCAGATTGTTCGTAGTTGCAGTCATTAGATGAACATGGACACGCAGGCGAATCAACCAACTTAAAGGAGAATAATTTGCACTTAAAATTACCATGGCCTGTAAGGAATTGCGAAACACAATGGTCAATTTCGAGCCAAGATTTTGTAAGACGGTCCTGAACAGAAGGAAAAAATTGATACAAATGCCGCCCCTTCGTAGATATATCCCACCTACACTGCCATTCCTCTAGAAGATCGTTCATAACATCTGGACTCGGCTTAAATAATCTGTTAATTTTTAAAAGTTTGCGCGAAGTTAAAAAGCTTTTGTCGACATCGTCTCTAGCAGAGTAATACATCGCGGCGCGACGCTGCACCTCCAGATCGACTGGGAGTACACCCGCGAGGACAGGTAAAGCTTCTGTACTAACTGTTCTATACGCCTTACATAAGAATATCAACGCCAAGCGCTGGCTCTGGAGCAATTTTCTTCGTACGGCGCCGATAGTAGCCCTATCAGCCCATACAGGTGATCCATAACAGATACACCCCAAATAAGTGGCTCCATAAATGATCTTTAGTGTACTGAATGACAGACCCCACGTTGATGTGGATATCCTCGTCAAGGCGTAGAAATTTCTTTTAGCCTTTTCCCCAATGGTTTTAATATGCTCAATAAACGAAAAATTACGCTCTAAAATGAATCCAAGGTAGCAGACCGATTCTTTTCTTTTAACTGTAACATTATTGAATTTTACTCGCGGTGGTGACTTTAAAATTCCCTTTAAAAGCAATTGATACGTTTTTTGGGGTGCAAAAGTAAGGCGGTTGCGTTCACCCCATTCCGAAATTAGTTGCAAACACGTTTCAGCCAAATTCTCGAGACCCGATCTACTATTAGACTGAATGAGCAAAAGACCGTCGTCGGCGTAGCCAGTTAATGAGCAACTCGTGGGCAAAGGAATTTCAAAAAAGTCGTCGAATCCTAAATTCCATAAGTATGGACCGACCACCGAGCCCTGCGGACACCCCATCGTTAGTGACTTCGACACCGCATGATGGCCAAGCTTTAACTTGGTTGAACCTACAGAAAAATAGGAATATATAAACGAATATATATTCTTAGGACAACCTCGATTTTTTAACTTTAGAAGTAGTATTGGCCACCAAGCGTTATCAAAGGCACCGGAGATGTCTAAAAAGATTCCTAATACGTACTTATGTTCCGAATTACTAATTGTTTTTCTGACCGATATTGCCGCGTCAATAGTAGATTTACCTACAGTAAAACCGAATTGTTTGTCGTGAAATTTGGGTCCACCCGGCAGTAGCCGTGGGACAATAAGACGTTCAAGTAATTTACCTAAAGATGGTAATAAAGTTATAGGGCGATACGATTTGGGGTCCTCGGGTAACTTGTCGCCACTCTTTGGTATAATCCGAATGAAACCGCAGCGCCAAATCCGGGGAAAGATACCTGCAGCTATACATCGAATAAAAACCGTTAGTATGGATTGACCCGCTGTTTTACACGCTTCTTTTATCATTTTGTTTGATATTTTGTCCTCTCCGGAGGCTTTGTTTAGAGGCAAAGAATTAACTATATTAATAAATTCATCGAATGATGGGAGATCTGAATACGGGGTATTTGGTGGCTCCGACGCCCACATTCTAATTTGCTTATGGTAAGCGGTATCACTTTCTACTGTATCATCGGGTATTAGCGAGTGTAATAGAGCTCCCGTTGTCTCCTCAATACCGGTAGTATAGGTGTTATTAATTTTAATGTTTTGTATATAGGCCATATTAATAGACCTATTTGCTTTAAACTCGTGGTATAAGGGAGACCACGGCCCCTCCTTGTCCAACCTTTCAACAATTTTACGTAATAGATTTCCCTTAGATTTCTGTACGGCCGCTCTATAATGTGACCTGGCAACTCTCAGCGCATTAAAAGCAGATGTGAGTGCTTCTCCTGTTATACAGCGTTTTTTAAGTTTGTTAAACCGCCTACGCGCCCTGCGGAAAGTGCGACGCAGGTGGACCAGGCGGTCGGTCCACCAATCACACCTTATTTTTTTATTTTATTTTATTTTATTTTCATTTATTTGGAAAACTTACAGCTAGTACGTACAATATTAATATATAAAAAAAAAAAAAAGAAGGCCATTTACAAGTTTCCACAAGTAGGATACTAATATACGTCACTAATATGATTATTTAAACGAGTTAATTTATTAAAATGCCTTGCTTAGCTTTTAGAAAACTCAAATATTCTATAAACTACCTACGAGTGTTAGTGATGGAAGTTCGACCGATAACGATATCCGCGCAGTATGTAAACGTGTCCGACATCATTTCGGCACAAGTTTCAGGTGAAAGATCATTGCGAGTAAAGTCCTTGGCATGTTGAGCAAATAATAAGGCAAAAAAGTCCCAGTTGGCCCCCTTCGTCTTATACCTATAATTGAATTTATTAAAGACTGGACCCTGCATCAATCTAGGCATGAACTCGTACACTATCAGGCGATGGTCACTACACGACGCGTCCGGCAGGACGCGCCACCTATCAATTCGGACGTCACCACTAGAAAGTGTGACGTCAATAGAAGACTCGCCCGTAGGGCTGCAGTAAGTTGGTGGTGCATCGGGGGTGTTATGAATAATGAGATTCATCTCTGCGATGAAATCTTCGACAGCGCAACGTCGATCGGTATCAGTGGAGCGATATTTGCCATACCAAAGGGTAGATGACGCGTTAACGTCAGCGCCTATAATAACTTTACGTCCTGCAAGCGAACGCAAAACGTGGCGGAGATGGTGAATATGCGGTCCTATCGGATCAGAGTATTGAAAATAACAGCTCACTACGTAAACTTTAGAACTCGGATTAGAAACCTCCGCGACTGCACAGTGTGACGTCATAAGATCACGCACTGATGTGATGGTAATATTTGAACCCGACACAAAAATACCAGCTCGTGAGTTGTTATCGAGTTGCACAATTCTACTACGTAATCGGGCGTGTTGGTATTGCTCCTGTATAAGTACAATGTCGAGTTTGTATTCCTGAACTAATGTGTCTAGCTCCGATGTCGCTACCCTATCGTTATGGAGATTTAGTTGTCTGATAATAAAATTATCCATATTTAAATCTATTTAATATTGAGTCGAAAGAATGAGCGTCTCTAGTTTGTGCTTCAATGATGGGCATTCCTGGGAACCGCAACGATGGTCATGGGGTTTCTTAAACCGTTTACAAGACGCACATACGGGTTTAAAATCGCGATTGTCTTTATTGGGGCAAGCCTTGGTTTCATGCGCTTCAGCACAAACGGCGCAAGTTGGTGTTTTAATGGTGCAGAACTTATGCACATGCCCGTATTGTTGGCAGTTAAGACAGCGGACTACCTCGACGTCGTCGATAAATCTACAGGTTGCCCAATCTATGAATAATTTGTCTTTAGTTTGGACCAAATGTTTCCGCACTACCGGGTCGAGTTCTATGCCTATCCATTTGCGACCGTTGTCTAAATTACGCCTACGAACAATTTTTATTGATTTCAAAAAATCCTCCTCTTTAATGGAAATTTCGTCTTTAATATTTTGCCGATATAACGCCGTAATGAAAGTTTTATCTTCCATGGAGGATGGAACATCCTTGACGAGAATGCGTGGGCGGCGACCCTTGGGTTTTTCTAAGCGTAACCCCGCGGATTTTATCGCATCCACCGACTGCAGCTTTTTAATTTGGCGCTCATTTGCGACGCGAAGTACAACGCCAGCCTTCGCAGTTTTCTTAACGCCGACTATTTGAAATCCGTCGTCGCTCGGATTAATCGCGTTAAAGAGCGCTTGCTTGGTTGCGGACGACGACGCGAGATCAGCTGACCGCTCAGTCGTCGGATAGGCCACTACGCATGGGAGTGGAGCGCGCGGCTCCATCGCCGGGGTCTTTTTCGGCAAACGAAGCTTGAGTGCATGCGCAAAAGATGTGTCGTTAATATCCTCTTTAGAAGGAATAATGCGAGGAGATTGCTTTTTATTGGTTTCCAGCTCCCGTTGCATATTGGCCAATTTTGTTTCTACGCAAGAGGATTTGATGGCTAACATCGATACAATCGCGGTAATTCGTTGCGTAAAATCCATAATTGCCGATTTATTTGCAACGTTTATGCGCGAACCCTGGTCATTAACAAGCTCGTTAATTTTTGATAAGTAGTTCGACGCCTCGGACACCAGGTCGCAGTAATCGGCACGCCTGACATCGTCACTAATATCCACGGAAACGGGCGGGTTAACAATTTCCGAACTCTCTAACTGTAAACGCCTTGATTTTTGCAGTGTATTACATGATGGCGAAACTTCGCTAAAAAGACGTTTCGGTTTAGACGAACTTGGCGATCTAGCTATTATGCCGCTTCTACGAAACGGATCCGGGCCCCGATCGGGCGGATCGTCATTATTACCCGACATTCAGCTAGATTAAAGTTTTAGAATTTATGTTAAATACAAGATTGATAATTAAAAATAAAATAGAAATTAACTTTGTATCAAACCGGACGGGTGTTTTGAAGCTACCCTCAGAATAAAAATAAATCACTTACCGGGGAAATAATTAGCTAATTATTTCAATATTCCAAATTATATCGTTAAAAAACTTACGGACCGTAGCTCACAACACAACAACACACAACTATAAACAACTCACGAACCGATATACGGACTCTAAACACGACTAATACAATTTTTAATTAGCAGTGCGTAGAAACGTCTGTGCACCGAGCGCGCGCGCGGAGGGAAGTCTTGTGGGTGAGCGCAGAAGGCGCTCGCAACCCTTAAATTTAAGCGACCACGCTGAGGGCGACCCAGTAACGGGTCACGAACCTCGGCTCAGGACGGCCACTGAGAGGATAAGACATCAGCGTTTGGGGAAGATGGTTTTAACCTAATCCTATTTAACGTGTTGATCGTAGTCTTCGGCACGCGGCCGGAACTGCTAAGAGAGGGCAGGGTGATGGGGAACGCGACGAGGTCCTCGACGGCGAGGACGGTACAGCGGTCTTGTAGAGTGTAGGAGCTTTAGATGCTCGGTCTTTTCGCGTAAAGCCAGAGTGATTTCGTCCTCTGGATCTGTCAGAACTGAACGCGATCGTCTCCATTTGGCGCGATCAAATGGAGTATATATAGACGCTTTACGGATAAGCGTGTTCGGGTGGTTTACCGCCCTGTCGAAATAGCGTCTGCTGGCGCACTGCATAAAGTGCCTGATGGTCGGCATATTGGTGTCCACGTGGAGGTTGCGATTGCGAACATACCACGGGGCACCAAGTGCATGTCGTAAAAATCGATTTTGAAGCACCTGCATTCGCTGAAGGCGACGGGGCGGTAAATGAGCGAATACGGGCGACGCGTATGTCATTATCGGACGGATGCATGTTTTGAAGATCCTAATCTTGTTGCGGATTGACATTTTACTATTTTTGTCTAAGAGCCAGTGGAGCTGGCTCATCGCGAATGCGCCTCGCGCGCGTACCGCATTTACGTGTGGGATGAAGGTCAACCTCTGATCAAGGGTTACTCCTAAATATTTGGCTTGGCCCTTCCAGGGGATTACCTGGTCGGACATGCGGACTGAAAAGTGAAGGACATGGACTTTCCTTTTCCGAGTGAAAAGGATAGTCTGGCTTTTGGTGGGATTGACGGTGATTCGCCATTTGCGGAACCACTCACCGAGTTCGTCGGCGGCGGTTTGCAAAAAGCGAACCACATCGTCGGGGTCTCTACGTGAAGCGTAGATTGCGGTATCATCCGCGAATAGTGCCAGAAGGGCGTTTTGTGGTCTGGGGACGTCGCTCGTGTACAGCGAGAATAGAAAAGGGGGGACGACACATGACGTAGTCAAGATTAATTTATAACATCAGTAACATATGTACCTACTCCAAGTCTTAGCTTCTTTATTGAACTTGATCACATGTGTAATGTTTCTTTCGTTCGTGCTTGAGTGGGTGTTTAGTGCGTTTCTTTATATAATTGTCACAGTACCTACTAATTGTGATACGATTTTTAAATTTTACAGATATTTGTAAGGGCAGATTTTTATTTTTGTAAATTATTAGGTTCCGCCTATTGATATAAACATGGCAGTATTTTTAGGATGTGTTTAAATTTTAGAATCATTGATTACAGGATAACTATTACCTACTGTTGTACATGATCACTTAGATATTGCGTTACTCAATGAAACTACATACTCATCACTTTGAAAATAACACTTTCCATTGAGCTATTAATGTAAATAATAATAATTATGTATAAAAAGCGTAAGCTTCGAATAAAATTAAAAAACAATAAAAAGTAACTTTAAGTATACACGCCCTAATGCCAATACGGCTACTCTAAGAGGAGTCGTCGGAGGGGGAACATTACACTTTCAGTCAGAAAAACACTCATGCACACGCCATATCCGCACCTAAAAATTAAAATAAACATCAGGAAAGTAAGTAATTTTGGTGAAAAATATCTTTTTTCATGCACGATTTTTGACATAATGCTAGCAGAGGTAAAAACGAGTATGTGTTTTCATTTACACAATGTGTAAATAACCCTGTGTAAGAAACTCCAAGATCAATTGCTCATTCTCGAAATTACTTAAATGGATTTTTTTTTTTGAAAAATGCAGATATTCCATTACTGGCATTGTTTATTTGACAATGTAACATTTTTTATATTAGGTATATAACAATATATTTTATAAAAATAACACATGCCTCGGTGGCGTAGTTGTATTACAGTACGACTGCAAAGCTGAGATCTCGGGTTCGATCCCCGGGTCGGGCAAAGTGATATTGAGTTTTTCTATTCAGTATCAGTCCGGAGTCTGGAATTTGTGCCCGATATGGCGATAGGCTCGCCCCCTATCACATCATGGGACGGAATGTCGGCGAAAAGTGGGTGCAGTAGTTGCACCTCTGCCTACCCCTGCGGAGATAATAGGCGTGAGTGTATATGTATATATGTATATGTATACAGGGACATTTTTACATTACGTTACTAAATGAAACTACATATATTTATCTATACCTCTGATAACATTGTGCCAAAAATCAGCAATGAATAACGAATACTTTCCCTAAAAATCCCGGATGAAGTATATCAAATTTTGGATCATTTTGTAGTTTATTGCGAACATGGTGTGTGCGTTAGTGTATTTCTGACTGAAAGTTTAATGTTGTTGCTGCGAGGAATTCTCCTAAAGCAGTCATAGTGGCATTAGGGCGTGTAAACTTAAAGTTGCTTTTTATTGATATTTATTTTGTTTGAAACTTACACTTTTTTGTTTTACATCTATGGTTAAAATAACTTAATGGAAAACGTTATTTTCAACGAGATAAGTATGTGGTTTCATTTATTAACGCAATGTCAAAATGACCCTGTATATAAAATAACACAATTGTACGTCACAGCAACAGTAGTCAGTTTGCTGTACCATGATTAAAATAATCTATTTTTACACAAAATTATAGAAACACGGAAAGTTGCGTCACCTGATGGTTCATTACCGACCTTAAATACTATTAAATAATTTCAAAATAATTGTGTTTATTAACGGACATTTGCAAATAATTGTTTATGAATGTATCGAAAA
The DNA here is from genome assembly GCA_949316025.1 of Lapara coniferarum. NCBI lineage: Eukaryota > Metazoa > Arthropoda > Insecta > Lepidoptera > Sphingidae > Lapara > Lapara coniferarum. The sequence continues at coordinate 30,378,038 of OX438919.1, forward strand.
AATGCAGTTGTAGAACTATAGACTAGTACTTATTCTATCTCTAGAAAAAGGAACTAACAAGATAAATTGAATAGGTCCTGACACATCTATCATTCCACATCGATGTTTGACAAACTGCTGGGTCGTAGTGGTAATAAATCTTAACAAATCACGACGAAACCGATATTATTGCAGTGACGTTTGGACCGACGCCAAGGCGACTAATCTCTGACTGGTGCATTTTGCTTGCTGTCTATGTTTTTCCTTTGTTACTAGCTTTTGCCCGCAGCTTCGCCAGCACGAAAGGTTTTTAAGCTATTGCATAGCTTCTATCGCGGGCCTTGAGCGTGGAGACCGAATCCAGAAATTCCGTAACGAAAAACCTGTCACCTCTCACTCCGACCGGCACAGAGGTGATATTTTATTTTCAACTCTATCACAACCATGTAGAGTGTAAAATTCCATAAGTAAATTTAATAGCGCAGTCTTGTAAGAAAACAATATGTAAGAGGATATGAGCTGAATGTTAAACGATAAAAGGTCGAAATTACCGTGTATTTAAAAATTGTTCCAGTCAGTGAAACGTATCGAAATGTCCAACTCGGTGGGATGACGTGATTCTAAATTTGAATTTTTAAAAAGTTTTTATTTTATATCTGTTCAACGAGGTTTTTATTTAAATATTACGGCTCTGGATACTAGTCCATTGAGCCCGTCTTACATATTTTTTTTAGTTTTGCAATCTATCGATGAATATTTATTATAAACTCATTTGCAAAAAAAACGGGCACCTAAGCAATGAACCATTCCAAATGTTACTATTGGTTTGTTTGATAATTATAGGTAGTTTTACTTTCACAATTTTGTAAATTAATAAGCAAATAATCGTTTTCGTCAGTATTATCATAAAATTTTGATAAAATTTATGGGTTTTAATGCTAAAGTTCACTAGTAGTGTATGCTCGCTAGTAGTGCATATGCTCGTGAAGTAAAAGTTAACAAAGATTTTTGTTTGTTTTTTCTTTAATAAAGTAAAAGCAGATAAATGTTTAGTATCGAGTGTGACCCCCTCTAGCTGAAAACACAGCTTGAATTCGTCTGGGTATGCTAGCGAGGATATCCCGGATACTTGCTTGCGGAATACGTTCCCACTCCGCGGTAATCACATTCTTCAGCTCTCTGATGGTTTGCGGAGCCGGTTGTACTGATCTCACGCGTCGTTTCAGAACCTCCCAGACATGCTCTATAGGATTGAGGTCAGGACTTCGAGCTGGCCAATCCAAACGACGAATGCCGACCTCTTGCACATACGCTTCCACATCGCCAGACCGGTGGGCGCGAGCGTTGTCATCCATAAAAATTGAGTCTTCGCCTAAAGCGGCCAATGCGGGTTGTGCATGAGGAATAAAAACTTCCGTTATGTATCGATGTCCAGTCAGTGAGCCGTTTTCAATGAAGACTAACTCTGTACGATCCATTGAATTTATTCCTGCCCAAAACATAATAGAGCCCCCACCATAAGGTGTGATTTCTTCAAAACAAGCCTCTGCAAAGCGTTCTCCTCGTCTTCGTAGCACTCGCCGACGTCGATCTTCACCGAACAGAGATATCCTGGCTTCATCGGAGAACAATATCCTATTCCAGTCTTCTTGAGTCCATGACTCACAATTTCGAGCAAACCTAAGCCTGGCAACTCTGTGCTCACGGAGTAACGTAGGGCCGCGGGCCGGGCGATGACTGCGTATATTGGCCGCGAGCAGCCTCCTCCTGACCGTCCATAGACTAATATGCACATTTCTTACTTCTTCGAGGTTGTTCTTAAGGTCCACATACGAAGACTTGCGATTTCTCAATGCGCGACTCACAAGAAAACGATCATCCCGCGGTTGGGTACATGGTTTTCTTCCAGAACCAGGCCTTCTCTCGACGGAACCGGTGTCTTGATACCGCTGCCAGGTCCTTTGAACCGTCGAGCGACTCACACTTAGCCTCTGAGCCACGAAGCATTGGCTGCAGCCCTCTTCGAGCAGCGCAATAATTTTGGTAGCTTTTACCACTTTCTCTAACATTATTGAGACAGATAAACAGCAATAAATGAAGCTTTGACAATTAAGAATATGAAATAAATTCATAAAAATTGACTAAAAGTTATGAAAACCGATATTATCTTTTAGAACTTCGCACCAAAAATGTAGGATAAAAAGTGGTTTTCTGTAAAAACGAGCATCAAACAAAAAAATTAATTTAGAACGTACTGTTTTAAACACCACGGCATTTTTAAAACCGGCCAGTAACATGTACAAGTGATTGAAATCATTTTGGTACCGTATTTTTTTAAAAAAGAATTAAAATCCAAACCGCCCGTTTTTTTTGCAAATGAGTGTATATTATATCTGTTCAAAGAGGTTATAAATATTAGAATTTATGCATTAGCTTTACCGCGGCAGTCTCGGAGTGCCACACGTCTTTTTTCTGGATAAAAGTTCCACTATATATTTTCTCGGACCGAATTGTTAATCTAAACTATTCTCGAATCCACTGAAGACACACAAAAAAAAGTTATTTAAAATCGGTTCAGCCATTTAGGAGGAGATCAGTGACACACAAGCACAGACGAATTACATATCAGTGCTTTGCATGAATAACCACAGAATCCAATTTTTTTTTAATTTCCTTTTTTAACACCAAACAATCCATAATAGTCTATATTTTATGTTAAATAAAACTCACAGTCATATCGGCAAAACCGGCACAGTGGCATGACAAAATGTATTTACATCATTGGTTGATTTTCTGTTATTAATTAATTATGGTATTAAAAGCAGAGCACATAACAATCAGGATTTCAGCATAACATTGATGAATGCCCTTTTGATTAATACATTCTTTCATTATATATATTTAATAAGTACAAAGTTACAACAGAAAACATTCTTTTAAATTTTCAAATGGCTGTCCTGTAAAATTTGCTTATTTGGGATTGTGTGGTTATTCATGCAAAGCAGCGATATATAAAGAATAGATCGGGGGATATCGACCATTGACTGAACTGTATCTTTGGATAGGGTATTTTTAAAATGCAAAATAAATGTTGCTTATTTGAGTATATTTTAAAATATAAAACAAAAAGGAGGAGTGTAACAATTTAATTTCGGAAATGCGATATATCATCATAATATCGTTCGCTGACGACTCTATGTGCTAAAATTCTTACACAAAATACGTGTTATACCTTAACCTATAATTTTTATCCCCAAACACGCCTTTTATCCCCAAAGGGGAATGCAACTAGTGCACCCACTTTTCGCCGTGCGTATTCCGTCCCATGATGTGACAGGGCGAGCCTATCGCAATATCGGGCACAAATACCAGAGTCCAGGCTGATACTGAATTTTAAAACCCAATATCAATTTGTCCGACCCGGGGATCGAACCCGAGACCTCAGCTTTGCACTCGTACTGTAGTACAATATCCGGTTCAAACACGCCGGCATAATTGTGTCGACTGGCAACGATTACTCATCTCTCGCCAGTCGACTTTATGTCTGGACTCCACTTCGCGTACAGTCACGTGCAGTGGGGACACTGCCGTGCCCGTAAAGTAAAATTAAATCTAAAGTTAAATGCCTTACGGTGAAATTTTACGTCAATGCTTACGGTATAGAATCATTTAACGTAAGCTAAAATAACAAAAGATGGGAAAAAGAAGAAGTCGATAGTATAAGTGTCTAACTACATAATATTATCAATAGTTTTAAATAGACAATATATTAATACAAATATTCTCAGCTTCGGTATATCTGAATTTGACTGAGACTTAAAACTAAATGTAACGAGCAACATACTTGTCAGCGCTTTTATTTGAACGTGTCTGTTCCTTTATCTGAGGTATACAAATATTGGAATCTACCATCACATGTGTGTTCATTTATATAAATAATCCTCTTTATTTCTTAATACTGAATATGTGTGTGCATAATCTAATCAAATTAAATCATTTATTAAGTAATTAGGCCCCTAAGGGCACTTTTACGTCATTTTTACAATGCTTTTTATCAACTAAAAGATTCTACCAGTGCTTCGGAAAAGCTCACTGACCTAAGAAGAAGCACCAAGGAACTCAGCGTAGGTCTTTTATTGTCCTCTTATTTTTTTAAATATATATTTCATAAATTGCAAGTAACAATACAAATTCAATTTCAAATATGGATATTAAATGCGAAAATTAATGGAGAGTACCTAATTCAAACAACGATGTTTAATTTTAAGTAAACAACAGTGTCAACCACCAAACAGAGCAGACCAGTCCACGCAAGTATCACCCGTTCAGGAGTATGACGCATGTGCCAGCCATCGGCCTCCTCAACCATGTTGCAGGGAGGTGACCGACCCGGCACACGACGCCGCCGCAAGCACAGACATTAAAGCGAGCAAGAATACTCAGATTGTGGCTAACCAAGACAAAAGAGATGTAACAAAGGGGTATATCAAATTAATGAGGAACTTAGTATTTTAAAAATATACTCTTAGGACTACCCGAGACAGTCGCACATATCCATCTGTCACAAACTTAAAATATAAAAATATGCTTCCATAAATAATCTATTAAATACACCGGGGAAGTTTAAAAACTGCATCACAGCTGCATATCGTGTAAAAAACAATGCAAATGCTTTTAACACCTTCCAGAAATAAACTTACTAAGCAAAATGAGACGTGTTTAAAACAAAAGAACGCAAATGATTTTTACCACACTATTATATAAAATTTATAACTACTTCGTTCCATAAAACTGCGATGCACTTGACTTTGGCACAACCTTGCCCATTGGTTTATAATTTAGAATATTCTTAAACATTGCCATGTGAGTGTAAATAAACGCTGTACTATGTTTGGGGTAATCGTTAAAATTAGGTTTGAAAAATATTAACCACAAACGTTTTGTCGTAAAGTGAATGTTGCAAAATAAATACTCGATAATGTATTTGTTGATTCTAAAATCCCATTGAAATTGTATTCACTTTTAGAATATGCGAGACGACGAGTTCCAGACAGATGTTGAAAAAATCTGCATATTGGCAAGAATTTTTAAAAAAGCTAGCCATCGGAATTCGACTCTAGCGAAATGATAATGTAAAAGCCCACATGGTCTTAGAATCAACAATTAAAAATATATACCGCCATCTTTAATATCACATGAAATAGAATAAGTAGCCAAAATTAAAAATACTAGAAATAGTGAGATTTTCAAATCTCTTTTGCAGCCGCACCCCCAACCACCCCTGCAGTTTCGTAGATGTTCAATACTTAAACGTAGGCAGCGTCACAGACAAAAATAAAAATGCTCAGATTATAATAAATATTAACAAAACAGACTGTAAATGAACCCAGTGTTAAAAAAATCTCGATATAAGACGAACGAAAAACATTTTTTATTCCCTTGTTACGCCAAATCATTAAGCAGATATGACATTTTGTTTATAAATGCTCTTTTATACTTTATTTTTGTGCTGGAAATGAGGCGTCATCCGCTAATTCTGACCTGCGTTAGCTCATCAGTCTTCGGCAGGTAGTAAATGTCAGCCGAAACAAAAATCATGGCTCAAGACGCTGTTCGTTTATCTACTCAGTTTTAATTTATTAACGGGTGTAAGACTTCATATAGACTAGGATTACGATAGACGTGGACTAATGCGTATTATTATGTTGTATACAATGCAATTATTGTAAAAGAATTGCTGTTAGCACATAAGAAATGATTCTCTTGTGAATAAATGATCACCATTAGTTATGAACACCAACAACGCTGTCATTGTAAAGTAGAAAAGTGAGTGAGTGAAACTAAAATAGTGAAAATAGGAATAGTGGCTGTTTGGACCTGGAAAGGAATATGGATTTAAGCTTTCGGGCTTCCAGAAATCTGTAGGAGGGTATACGCGTACGAGCCGCAATAGCGCAGCTGCCATTTCACGTCGATTTACTGTGATCCCATTAGCTGGTTGAATTCATGTTGTAGACAAAACTAAAGGGCGGGTACTACTTTTTTTACTTATATTCAAGTGACTTAAAAACACCTATCACAATTACTTCGCAATATAAAAAAATATATTGAAAATGATGTTTGTTATCTGTTAATTCATGTTTGCACTGGACTTCAGCTCCGTGCCAGATCATCGTCGTTAACTCTACCATGTTGTTCTTGAAATTAACGAAGAATTTCTTGCTGTGTTTTCCATATTGTCTTTTTTTGGGAATATTTTTAACTTCAAACTTTCTGTTTAAGTAATGGCGTATGTAAATAGTTTATAATTACTAAGGCTCCATGTCACGAAGAGGGTTAGTTCGCTAGACGAAGTTTTACCTCACGTTCTAGAAGGATTTTGTAGACTTAACAGTTGGGCTAGTTATTATTATTTATAATGGAAGATAAATCCACTGTTAACTTTGTTATTGTTGTATTAATTTGGCCAAAACGGTTAATTTTGCGCAGACTGTATTCCACACACTGTTTTAGTAGAAAACTGAAATTACGTATTTAGGTACTTAGAATGGGGTTATAAAAATGAATATTATGTTTTAAAATAAATAGGTAATAGGCATCTTCTATTTCTTTAGAAGATACGAGATTTCTTATTACATGAAAATATAATTGTTTTTTGTTTGGAATTGAAAGACTATACGAGATAGATGCTCGATGAAATTATAAGCGATTGTAGTAACACCATACAGAATTGTGAATTATAAAGTACTGCGTCGCTCTACACTGCGCCCGTCACCTTGAGATGACGATAATAATGATATAATCTATACTAATATTATAAAGCTGAAGAGTTTGTTTGTTTGTTTGTTTGTTTGTTTGTTTGAACGCGCTAATCTCAGGAACTACTGGTTCGAATTGAAAAATTCTTTTTGTGTTGAATAGACCATTTATCGAGGAAGGCTTTAGGTTATATAACATCACGATGCAACTATTAGGAGCGAAGAAATAATGGAAAATGTGAAAAAAACGGGGAAAAATATTCATCCTTGAGGGCTTCCATTGCGTGCGCTGCGAAAACGGTTCAAGATACCAAAAATATATGTATGAAAGAATTATTCCTCTTGAAATGATCTAAAAAAAAGTCCGCGACAGTATATGTCTATCTTTTAAGATTAACTCACTAGAACCGTTTTTATTGTAATCAAATTTGGTCGAAATTAATGCATTATTTGTTAAGAGTTGTATCAACGTCATAGTCATAGAGTGATTCAACGGGAAGGTTTTTATATACTTTTAGCCCGGAAAAACTTATTAAGGCGGGCGAAGCCGTGGGCAAAAGCTATATTTAATAATGATCAGTAATTGCGCTGGGTTCAATGTCCTTCAAACTGGAACGCAACAGTGTATGCACACTGCTTCTTGGCGGTAGAAATAGATGTTGCGATAGTACCTACCCAGACGACTACCCGCTCTCATACGAAACCTGTTAGTCTAAGACGAAACCATACCATTAGTTACTTGTACTTACAAGATTCAAATGGGTTCAAATAAATTTACTTTAAGGAATACACAGAATTACGTTTATGAAAACAGTACACCCGTTTTGCGCAATGAAAATAGCATGAAACTAACATTTCCCATAAGTTTTGCAGAAACATATAAAATAACGTAACATTTCTTTGCAAAACTGTAATAGTGGAAAGTCAAGTTAGATTTCGGAAAATCATTTAAGCCGTAGAAAGTATAAAAAAAGATAATTTACTAGTATTATATTTCAAAATATGCACAATTATACAAGTCACATGGTTCAATTTATGTCTTTTTTTATATGGATTTGTGGGTGTTCATTTATATCTTCATTGTGCGCTAGAATTGAACATTTTAACATTTGAATACAGTAGCATTCCACTGATATTGTCAGGCTTGAATACAAAATTTTGCATTCAAAAAACTCTTAACTCGGAAACCGTTTTGTATGTTGAATCATCGGAATTTTGTGTTCTCTTGAATTTACCGATTAGACACGATCGGTTTAAAATTCCTTAAATTAGATAACATATCAATAAGAATAATATTATATTTTATAAATAAACAAATATTATAACATTTAATAAGACATAACTAAGTATAATTGACAGGCCAACTGGAGTGAAGCGCGTCCTTGGTTTGGTCTGGCGACTCAAATTATAATCAACGTAGACAATGTTCACACCTAGTTTCGTAAACACGCTGTCAAACCGGCATCAATCGATTCCAATCCGCCCAGCTCGAACGCTAACGCAGATGTTTACGTTTTGGTAAATCTACAGACCGCCCGGATGATTCAAACTACAATGTTTACCTCGAGCATTACTGCCCTGCAGTACACTGATGTGTTTGAGGTAATTAACACTTTAATTGAGACAGATGACGACACGGAATAATTTGAGCGATGAGCTCTTTCCATTCTTGATATTTTTATTTTTTATAAATCAATTCAATAGGATTTGTTTCTTCGAATCCTATTTGTTTAGTGAATTTTGAGATGTGTGGAAAAGTTTCTTGTACGATGCCGATTTGTTAGTTAAACTTATAACAGTTGATTTAATAAATAAAATTTAAGTTTTCCAAACATTCCGTCAGACGCTGCAGTGCAAGCAATGTAAAGAAATCGCTAGACAATTAAGATTAATACGTTAACACGTAATACATTCAGCGGATGTTTCCGTAAGTTAATTACAAATTACAATATAATTGTTGATATACGCGCGCAATACTACTCTTTACTGATTACTCATCTACTGTTTTTACTAGTACATGAGGTATACGCAAAATGTTCACACTATTTATCACTCATTTGTAAGTATTTATTTATGTTTCTTTTGTATTTATTCGTTTAATAGCCTCATTCGTTCAATTGTGTAAACGCGTGGATAGATTCGGATAATGACGTGTCTTCGTATATTTTATTTCTGACAGATCAACAAGTGAACGAAATAATTCGAGTAAAGTAAATCTGTTTATTCTTTACAAATTTGCTATGAGTCTAGAAATGCAAGAAATAATTGAGCAGTTTAGACTGATGATAAATTGAATAGAAACAAACCTCGTAAACGCAAGACCTTGTGTCCATTCATGATTATGAACGATTATGTAAGGTTTGGTGAATGAATGATGATTCATAAACGTTTAGTAAACGTTGCACATCTCACAAATCAACGACCAGACACACGGCAGGACTATACGCATAAGAAATTTAAAAAATGTTGTTTACATTCTCCGCGTGAATATTTTTTTCGATGTAAAATAAGACTGATTTTTTTCGATTGCAACACTGTCTGTCAGCACTGAATCAGTCCTCAAGCATAATTAACCTAACCATAGTAAACCTAATTAAAAGTAATCTCACTCGGCCGCGTCCTTGAAATAATTACCTACAGCGGCGCGGTACGTAAACACGCCATACGGCTGCCCGTCTAATGTATTTTAATCTAAAATATTTGATTTTTTTAGTCTTGTAATTGTACATACATACATACACACTCACGCCTTTTATCACCGAAGGGATAGATAGGGCAGAGGCGCAACTATTGCACCCACTTTACACCATGCGTATTCCGTTCCATGATGTGATATGGGGGAGCCTATCGCCATTTTGGGCACAAATTCCAAACTCCAGGCTGAATATATCCGGGGATCGAACTCGAGACCTCGGCATTGCAGTCGTGCCGTAATACAACTACGCGACCGAGGCAGGCAGTTTTTAGTCGGTTGGCATTAAAACAAAGAAATTCAAAATGGTGGCCACTTTTTTCATTTCTAACATTGAATCTGTCCTCTGTGCCCAAAGTCATGCTCAGACATCGATTTTGAGGTCGATTGGCCTTAAAACAAAGAATTTCAAAATGGCGATAATTTTTTTGAAATCATTAAATCTGCCCTTTATGATATGATGCCCTTAATGAATGTTTTAGCGGGCAACTTCTCCCGTGAAAAAAATGTATGTAATATTTATACTGTGCCTCAAGACCCGAACGAAGTTACTAATGAAGTAACTTCGGGGATAGAATTGGAAATAACTATTAATTAAGAATTTCGTTAATTCCATGATAGATGTAGAAATTGCTTTTATTTTCCGAATTAATAACATACAGAGGATATATAAAAATACTTATTTATAAAGGAATTATTAAGGAAAGGTGAATCTTTACCTTGAGTTTATCCCTCGACGCGGTATACAGTACCCAGGCCACGTACACGAACATGATCAGCGCTGGTACCACGAGACTTGCTACCACCGGGATCCGACGCACCCATGCGTGGTAGAACGCCAGTATAAACAGCAGAATTCCCACTAATATTGCTATGTATCGGCCGGTACGTCGCCTTTCCTCCTGAAAGCAAGTTAAAACGCACTCAACTAATGATCATCTTTAACGTTACTCAAATAAACTACTTTGCCCAATGATCTTCTATTATACCATTAGTTTTTGTAGCTGCGTATAAAAAATTTTAGAATACACTTGAGAGATTATCCTTCTTTTTCATTCAGGTTACAATGAATCAAATGACACTTTTTCTATCCCGTATTTTAATACTTAGTTGATTTTGTTGAGAAAATGTTTGAAAACAAACCGGAACTGAAAACCTAGAAATAGCTCTTGCTTTGGATTCAGCTAAAAGCCATAAGAGGAAGTATAAAAGCTTCTATCTACTAGAGATACACCACGCTAGAAAACTTGAAAACAAAAGTTTGTAGTTTGTAGAGTATGGTCCACTTTCAGTTTTAGAACATACTTTTGACATTTAATTTAAGAGACAAGGAATTAAAACGAAATATAAACATTATTATTAAGCGACGATAGCATAGTTGGGAGTGGAACGGACTGCCGAGAGCAATGTACGCAGGTTAAAACCCAAGAGCACACCTCTGACTTTTCTAAGTTATGTGTGTATTCATTGTGAATTATCTATTGCTTTTAGGGTGAAGGAAAACATGAGGAAAACTGTTCACCTGAGTTCTCCATGAGAATTTTGAAGGTATGTGAAGACTGCCCACTCGCACTAGGTCAGCGTAGTGGACTAAATTACTATTATATAAACATTTTAAATTATTTGAACATCTATATTATTATTATAAAGAGGACAGATTTGATTGTTTGTTTGTATTGAAAAGGCTCCGAAACTACTGGACCGATTTGAAAAATTCTTTTACCAATATACAGCAACATAATCAGTAAGTTTCACAGGCTACTTTATATCCCGGGAAAATATAAAGCGGGACTTTTATCCCAGAAAAACTCATTCACGTGGACGGAGCCGCGACCAGAACAGCCGTCGTAAGAGAAGAGAGTCTTGTTGAATATGAACATAATATAATATAAACATATAAAATATTGGATTGTATGAATGTAATGAATGCTTCTACTGTGCGAAACATGGAGGCATGGCGGCGAATCGTGAAAACGCAGTTCACCAATTAGCCTAAACATGACAACCTTCGATCATAATATTGTTGATCAAAGATGGCCACGATCACTCTGTCAAGAGTATACGACTGCGAAGAATAGGATTGTAAATAAAATCCTGGATCCTCTGTATAAAATATAGATTTAACTTTTGTTAGGTCTAATAATAATCAAGCTATCATTTGATGTAAAATGATCGATACGGCTTTCATCCCCATATGTTTAGAAAAAGAAAGCAACGAACAGACGTATCTAATAAAAATGGTTAGTTTAAAACTTCTGATGTATATTTTCCGGTGGGTAGTTCCAAATTAAAGTCAATCACTTTGTTAATATAGGTGAATTACTCTGCGGAGAAACATAAAACGGTTCTTTATCAAAAAAACAGGAATTTCATTTGGTAAACACTGTTCACGTCACGTATGACGTACTATTTTTAATCCCCGATAAAAAAGAGGGATGTTATAAGTTTAAGGTGTGTGCTGTGTACCTGTATGTTTGTCTGTGGCGTTGTAGCTCTCAAACGAATGGACCAATTTCGACGTGGTTTTTTTGTATGAAAGCTGATGTAATCGACATGGTTCTTAGCTAAAATAATCTATGAAGATCTGTTCAGTCGTTTGAGATTATCAGCTCATTTCTACCTTAAAAGTTCGATTGATTTTAAATTTGGTGCACTGTGACTTCGGCAATATATTTAAACATGAGCTGATGCTGTAGCATCGAGTAGTCTGCGGGATACCCAAGACCTTAGCAACTTATAGCAGATATAGCGTGCTTGGGCTCATAAGGATGGTCTCAACGGGTAGGTGTTAGATAGTTGATTATATAGTGTTAGGCCCCATGATGGAGATTAAAGTAAATTTAAAAGTTTGAAATAAAAATCTAATTTACCGACCGCTAAAAAAGTATTTTCACCTCCCTGGTCCGGAGTTCGGTCCCCCGACCTGAGGACGCTTGGGTCAAATATTACTAGGTAATTAAACAATAAAGACGCTTTTATTATTTTACTTTTTGAGATTTTTTGTGTCGGGGATTATTTTTTTTAATAAAGGGAGCAATCCGAAGCAGGTCACCTGATGGTAAGTGATTACAATACCAAAGTAATAATTATTCTTTTGACTCTAAGGTAGGAGAGGTCTCTTCTTGAAAGTTCCTAAATCTTATCTATATAAATTTTCGAACTATAAACTTGTCCGCGCAAGACAAATTGGTGGGAACTCGTAACATAGTTACTGGTGATTGGATTAATAGTCCCCAGACACCCGGTGGCCTTGGGGCAACAATTCAATCACCCCTAATTGAATCAAGCTGCGGTTTAAATAATTTATATAGAGGCTGTCTTGAGTCTTGACACTATCTTTAAAATTTATCTTTTTGTAATTTTAGATTTCCCTTATCTGTTAAATATGTGCACGTAATCAGACGAATTTAAATTTCTGTTGTTAATCAGAAAATCTAAAATGAAATAAAGAGATTGTTTCCATTAGGTGGTGATGGTAGTGGACGATAGCCTACTTGGGAATGGAACGGTCTGCCGATACAATGTCCGGAGGTTCAAACCCAAGGCACACACCTCTGACTTTTCGAAGTTACGTGTGTATTGTTTATCAATTATGGTTCGCTTTAACGGTGAAGGAAAACATCGTGAGGAAACCTACGTACCTAAGAAATTTGAGGGTATGTGAAGTCTGCCAACCCGCACTAGGCCAGCGTGGTGGACTAAGGCCTAACCCCTCTCAGTAGTACAGGAGGCCCGTGCTCAGCAGTGAGCAGTATATAATACAGGGCGGGTATTATTATTTATTATTATTTCCATTAGGTACTTTAAAGAGGTGTGTTTTTTTAGGACGTTTGTGTTACTTTCTATTTCCGCATGCTGTGAGACAACTGTTCGGTCAATATACTTTTCCTTTTTAATTATTTTTATCATCCACATCGTATCATCATTGTGCACCCTAAAAGCTGCTTGAAAAAAACCTCTTAAACATATTAAAGTTTGTAGAAACTTTGTGTTATTGAAACCCTATACTTAGTTGCTTCTTTTTTCTTATTGTTTATTAGAAAAACTATTTTATTATATTCGAAGAGGGCAAAACGCAGTATCTACGGACTGGATCCGTTCAATAACATTATTATTAGAGTGAGCCTATTTAAGCTACGCAATAAACAATCCATTAATAACTCTTTTAATTTATTAGATAAAATTCTCTAGTTAAAAATAGGTACAAAAAGAAACTAATAAAAACTGTAAATTATTCACAATGATTATAACCGCCGCTGGCATATACTGTGGGTTTACAAAATAAATACGATGTTTAAACTAAACTTTCCTGAAACTAATTACTGAAACTAATGAATCATCGGTGTACATAGGTTAGGGACTCGGCCCGGCGGTCGCCCGACGTTTTCCATCTCTCCGGGCGGCTCAACGTCGGGTCGTAAGGCACGGTGAACCCAACATAACCGCTCAGTCGTTCCCCTTGAATACTGGGCGGTAGTAATAAGTCACTTTCTCCGCGTCAACAATAAAAAAAAAAAAATACCACAGGGCGGCAGATACCGGAAACTGGGTAGTCGATACATAGCTCACGGGTTTATTTTCGAAGAGAAGGCAATAGCGATAGTAGTACCTACACTTATGTATTGCAAACCTTTTACATTTTATAGTCATATCGGTCTTAAATTACAATCTCGGGAAAATTTGTATGATTTTTTTTCTTTGTGTTACTGGATATTTACTCGAGAGTCAAACCCACGGTGCCCACCCACTGCCTCCAATGAGGCGATTAAACAGATTGATAGACCATGCAATAGATATTTAGGTATTTTTGAACTTACATAGAACATAAATTGTGATTATGCTCAAAGGAATTTGATGTATTATCAGAAGTAAATCTTTTTCAGCCTTCACCGCAAAAATTGGCTGTTGGACAGTGGGTACACAATACCACGATGTGTACCCAGCACAATGAGATGTTTACTAAGATGTTGCACAAAAGGCATTATATTTCCACAAACTATAAAATCCTGTTGCGTATTTTACTGCGATTTTCTTTAGTAAATTTCTACTATAGAAAACTATTATTGTATAATAGTCAATTTCGCGCTAGACACAGTTGCGTGAATCAGGTGCTCCGCATCACGGAGCACGTTCACGACAAGTTTCGAATCGGCATGCCTACCGGTGCTCTTTTCTTCGATATTGAAAAAGCATTCGACAGGGTGTGGCACAACGGCTTGCTTTTCAAGCTGTAGGTACACCCTCAACGTGCCCACTCAACTCGTGCACATCATACGAGATTTCCTGTCGAATCGCGGTTTCAAATATCGCGTGGAAGGAACTCTCTCTGCCCGACACTCCATCACGGCCGGAGTCCCGCAAGGCTCTGCCCTTCCCCCTTTCTTTTCTCGCTGTATACCAGTGATATCCCCAAACCAAAGAACGTCCATCTGGCGCTCTTCGCGGATGACACCGCAATCTACGGCTCATGTAGAGACCCCGACAATGTGGTGCGCACTTTGCAGGCCGCCGCCGACAAGCTCGGCGAGTGGTTCCGCAAATGGCGAATCACCGTCAATCCCAACAAAAGTGAAGCTATCATTTTCACTAAGAAAAAGAGAGTCCATGTGCCCCACACCTCAGTTCGCATGTCCAACCAGATCATCCCCTGGACGGACACAGCCAAATATCTAGGAGTTCCCTTGATCAGAGGTTGACCTTCATCCCATATATAAACGCGGTACGCGAGTGACCCGCATTCGCGATAGGCCAATTGCATTGGCTCTTAAACAGGTAAAGTAAAATGTCAATCCGCAACAAGATTAGGATCTTTACGACTTGCATTCGACCTATCATGACGTACGCATCGCCTGTATTCGCCCATTTACCGCCTGCTCGTTTTCAGCGTATGCAGGTGTTACAAAATAGAATGCTCAGACATGCTCTTGGTACCCCGTGGTACGTTCGCAACCGCAACCTCCACGTGGACACCAACATGCCGATCATTTCATGCATATGGCCAGCAGACGCTACTTCGATCGGGCGGTAAATCACGCAAACACGTTAGTCGGTAAAGCGTCAATATATAATCCATTCGACCGCGCCAAATGGAGACGGCCGCGTTCCGTATTAACCGATGCAGAGGACGAAATCACTCGGGCCATCCGCCTTAAGAACGAGTTCTTGAAACTCCAACACTCCACAAGACCGCAGTTCCGTCCTCGCCGCGTTCCCCGTCGCCCCCCCGACCCCCCTAGCAGTTCCGGCCCGCGTGCCGATGACAACACAATCTGATAGGATTAGGCTAAAAAAACAATCTTTCCCTAATCGTTGATGTCTCATCCTCTTTCAGTGGCCGTCCTGAGCCGAGGTTCGTAACCCGTTAGTGGGCTGCCCACAGCATGGTCACTTAATTCAAAGGGTTGCGAGCGCCTTCGGCGTTCACCCTAAAAACCGGTGTGGCCAGAAAAACCGACTCGTGTCAGGCTACTGGCAGTAGGGCCATTAACAAATAAAAAAAATAGTTTTGTAGAAAACCATTATACAATATTGCGAAGTAAAATCAAAGAGCTGCATCCTATGCTAGTGGTATATTAACATTACATATGCGAAAATTATGAAGATATTTGGATGTTTGGTAGAAGTAAGCGCAGAAACTGATTTTAATTAAATTTGACACAGAAAAAATTTTTCTAAGATTAATATCTAGGGTAATTTTTATCCCGTAAAATTAGACAGTGGGCCTTGATTTTGCCAAAAGTTAGCGTATTAAAATTATTTGATGACTTTATACTTTCTTTTTTTCTCCTTTCACATAGAACATTTTTATTTGCCGTGAACGCAAAATAAACACGATTAGAATAAATAGCATTAAAATAAAATCAGTCACAAACAGAAAACATCAGATGAGTCCAAAATATTACCTAATACATATTATACCTTAGAAGATCTGTTTCGCGATTCATGGGCTATAATAAAGCATCAAAGCAGCAGACAGTTTGTTTGTATTAGTGAACAAGGAACTTTTAGAAATACGCCTGTATGTGGCTAAGTTTGTATATAAAATAGAATTTTTGTTATTTAAATTATATTAGAACAGTTTTTGAACGAATAATTAAAGATGTTTCAATATCTTGTACACTTGCACTACTTTTTTTAAGGTTTCGTAGTAGTTCCCGCAATGGTGCCTTGTTCCGAATCCGAACACTGTGGACACTGGACATGTCTACGTAAAAATCACGCTGTAGACATGTTTGTCTACAGAAACATCAGTAGTACTATTGTCTCACAAAATATTAACGTGAAGTGACTGCTTGCTGTGACATTTCGTATGCTGAGATATTCGAAAGCCCATATACGAGGAATACACTTACCCTAATCTCTCTTCCTTTGTTTATAGCGACTGACATCAAGTAACCCAAGTGCTCCTTTACTCGACAGCGAAAAAAGTTTGTATAAGTAAGTAATTACTTACCAAAAGCAACTGTAGGGTTGTAACTTGGCTCATGATCGTCAGATTAAGTCTGACATTGAGTGCACCCACAGAATATTAATTGCTGTGGCTACAAAGATGATCACAAGTAAAAAAATTAACGGCAGAATAACTTCGTAGCTCATGGTTTGGAAAACATACGTGCCCACAGGATTACCTAAGTTCCAAAACCCCACATTCTAGTGCTTACGTTTTTACATACGATGTATACAAAAAAATACGATTATGTCCTAAAACTACTTTCAACAAGCCTTATCTCTTCGAGTATGGCTTCGTTATAATCTCTGTTTGCTTCACCTAACTCCACCGTGCTTTAAGTCATGTAATATTTTAAGGATTTTTTTCAATGTTATGATTTCTACGTGCGTAATATATAATGCTCATGTGTGAATGATTTAAAAGTGACGACCAAACTCTTTCCATCATAGTAAAATGTTTATACATTTTCCTAATAGATAACTAAGATAAATTTACACCCACTGTATTGCTACACCGAACAAATTAATGTGCATTCTGTTTGTTATATTTACTTAGTTTTTAGTGACACACATTAATAGTATGTTTTGTATCCAGTTGGATTAATTTCAAAAAAGTAATTTTATTAGTTAGTCGTTCTTGTAACTAATTCTAATATAATACTTCTTATTATTTCAAAACTTAAAAAATAGAGAGAGCTATTTATAAAGTCACGTTTTAATAAGATTTCATGATTTTATTTTTAGGGTATTATTAAAGGGATTTGGTATTTATTTATTTAGGGTCGATTTCACGGCTTTGTTCTGTTCGTTACATAACTGTATAAGCGGAGCAAATACCAAAGTCACACTCTAATCTACTTATATACTCAAAATTTTAAATGAGTACTATTTTTTTTTTTTTTTTTATTGGCGTTCCCGCACACGCGATGATTCTGCCAATGTCGGAGTACTATTTATATTATTTGTTTAATATGATAGCTGTGAAAGGAGATGTCTGCTTTTTGCTGGCCTAAAAATCCAACCAGGCTGAAACTTCAAACTTTATGGATATTAAAGGGACAAAAATATGGATCTTGGATGAATTAAAAACATATTTTTAGACCCCTCCATTTGTAACTCACTTTTTTAAAAACGTTCATTGTGTAGTTTTAAGCAAAATAAAATTAACATAAATGTCAAAATCGGAGGAATTTAAAATTATACGATTTTTTTGGTAGCACTATCCAAATATATATTGTAAAGTATCTTGGTTAGAATTTTAAATCCGTTTTTGGGCATGTCATTTTACTTGAAACTTGTGAAAAAAAAAATCCAAATTTTGTTAGTTTTTTTAAATAATTATTGTCGCTTTGTTTTACGATTAAAACATTCGACCGGAAAAAATCGTATTTTTCTAACGAATTTGCCTGAATTTTAATGTAAAATTGGAGTTTTGTTATTTTCGTCCAATGATTCAAGTTTTATTTTGCAAGGCCAATGCGATTTATGATGCGAATTGCGAATAGATATAATTATGCTATGATTCGAATGAATCAAGCTAGAATTATAGGAAACTTCATAGAATTAAAGTTATACACACATTACATTATATTTATTTCTTTCGTTCTCAAATTTGTTGCCGATTATTTTTAATATGGGGGAGACCAGGGATAGTTAACCTAATTTCAGCTTGGAAGCCTATATTTTTTTATTTTAGTGTATAATGTCAAAAATGCATAGGCTTTTTTAGAACCTATAGAGGTTCAATAGTTACACTAATGAGCTTTCAAAAGAAATACCCAAAACCTCGCGACTGTTTATAATATAGCGTACAAAAGCCATTTTGTGGAACGAGTAAATCAAGTCAACCTACCCCATACCTGGGGTTCATTGTTACCTGGACTATTCATTAGGGGAAAATTGACCTACAAAGCAATAGTATAAAATACGGCAATCAAATAAAAGAACACACTTCAAGTACTTATTTACTATTATCAATGTGCCTTATTGAGACATAATATCATTAACATTTACACAATAAACATATAATATGTCAGTTTTTGTACGATATTCGTTATTGGGACGAACACAAAAATTCTACCACCAGCAAAGGGTTCACTGTTTCGATTAGTTATTCTTTTGTAAATCCACATGGTTTTCAAATAACAAACTTTTGACAAAATTATATATAGTGGACGATAGCCTAGTTGGGAATGGAACGGTCTGCCGAGACAATGTCCGGAGGTTCAAAACCCAAGGCACACACCTCTGACTTCAAAGTTACGTGTGTATTGTTTATCAATTATTGTTCGCTTTAACGGTGAAGGAAAACATCGTGAGGAAACCTGCATACCTGAGAAGTTCTCTACAAGAATTTCGAAGGTATGTGAAGTCTACCAACCCGCACTAGGCCAGCGTGGTGGAGTAAGGCCTAACCCCTCTCAGTAGTAGAGGAGGCCCGTGCCCAGCAGTGGGCAGTATAATAATACAGGGCTGGTATTATATATTATTATTATTGACAAAATTGACAATAAACTCACTTTGTTCCATGCGAAGAATATCTAGATTACTAAGTAGTACATTTTCTAGGTAGTCAATTAGCTCCAATATAAAATTTGTCTACCAGCCCTAAACAACTTTCAAAATTTTCAACCACATGTGAGTACCCCAACGCTGTGGCACAATATATAAAAAAATACACTTAGATAATGATCAATAACCAAACTTTCTATACTTTAAATTGCTTGTAAGTAAATAGCATCTATTGCAAAGGCTTCGATACAAATAATAATATGAGGTAAAAAATTACTCATGGGTATAATTTTTTGATAAATCGCTTTTTCTCTCGGATTAAATTCGATAAGATTCGGGAACAGATGACGGTTTTTCGTGTATATCAGGATGAGGCAATACTTTCAAATAGCTCGAGTTTTTTACTGTTATTCAACCTGCCCCTAGCGCTGACCATCCCCGGGTTCCCATAAGGTTATTGTTCAATTATAACAAGAATTGGGCATATCATCATATATTGATAAATGTTTACATTAGTTTTGTAACCAAATTATTTATAATAAATATTAAAAAATAGTATTAAAAAACCCTTTAATACATCAATGCCTATTTCATATTATTATCTTCTATCTTTTTAACAAAGGCTAATGTTTTAGTTTGTAATTTAAGTATAATGATAATAATAGAGCTATTTATTGTATAACCAACACATTTATTTATTTATTTATTTATTTATTGTTATAAGGTACACCAACAGCACTACATAATATAATATTAAAATACAGTAAAACAATAAGGTACAACATTTGATATGTATGCTACTTATAGGTAGTACACATCATAAAATTCTACATAAAAGAAACAAAATACATATTATGGTTCTATAAGATGCGGTCTAATGACTAAAAGCATGGTGTCCGTGGAATATGCTGTGTACTCCTATGAGTGGAACACATGTCAGATGTTGGAACTTTTTTTATTGCATTGAATGACGAGCCGAGCATTCCGTTCGCCTGATGTTAACCGATACGGCCACCCATAAACAGTAGCAACAACATCCAGCACCTTGAGTTACAAAGTACTGTGTAGCATTCCACTGCGCTCGTCATCCTGAGACATAAGATGATGAGTCACATTATGTCCAGTAGTTATACTGGCTACAAATATCCTTCAAACTGAAACACAGCAGTGCATGTACACTGCTGCTTGGCGGTAGAAATAGACATTGCGTTGGTACCCACCCAGACGGGCTCTTACATATGAGAGACCTTCCACCAGTACATATACCATATTGTTATGCTGCATTATTTTTTTATAATATGTAGTGCTATTGGTGTACCTTATAACAATAAATAAATAAATATTGATAACTTTAGCGAATATTTGATGTTATTTATTTAGGGAAAAGGAATTATTTAAGTACTTCAGTTTTTATAGACGTGAATAGTTTAGCTGTATTTGCTTAAATTTAGGAACACAGGCTTATGTAATATAATATGTTAATCCCATACCAAAAAACGCTATTAGGTAAACTGCATTTCAAATAAGAGCTATTTGCTCCCATGCGTTTTTTTAGTTAAATACGTAATCTATGTTTTTTGATATTCGGATTTTCCAACTACACACTATACAGGGTTATTTTGACAATTAATAAATAAATAAACCTCATACTCATCTTTGTCTCTGCTAACGTTATAACAAAAAATCACACATGAAATACCAATATTTTCACCAAAAATCTTAGTTGTTGTACAGTTCAGTTTTCCTGTACATCCACAAAGTTGCAGTTTGTTGAAGATAAGTTAAAGTTGAAGTTAAAGTCTCCAGTTGGAAGTATAAGTAATATATTTTTAATATTACAGAGTTAAGTAGGTGATTTTCTTGTGACGTGTGTTCAGTAAAGTTGTTAGAAACACAGTGTTTTAAAATTGGTTTGGTTTGCTATAAATAATTACCGCGTCAGCCAAATTTATGTCGCAGTCACTTTAAGGAATCATTATATAATAAAAATGTACGTGAAACCGTACATATTCCTAACCCGAAAAGATACAAAGTTAAAAGTAAACAAGAAAATCACCAGTACATAAAAATAAAATTTGAGTAAGTAAATAAAGTACAAGTAAAAAAGACAAAAGGAGTATAAATATGATGTATAAAAAAACTTAAAGTAAACCAATAAAAATATAAATTCCACGTTGATTGATGGTCCACTGGCGTCTCGCGATTTGCGCGAGTTGTCGCTGCCGCCCGCCGCCACCGCTGACGCCGCAACTGCTGAAGCCGCGACCGCTAACGCCGCAATATCTTGAATCCAATTTTTTGCACAAATTTTGAATGCCTTGCAAATATCTCTCGATTTTTTTAACACCGCTCCAATACGTAGTTAGGTTATAGTGCATTAATAATATCTACTCGTCGTGAATCAGCTGTATCTTCCCAAGTTTGTCCTTGCCAATTCGTCGGTGCGTCGTGAAATGTTGAAGCACTCGCTAAAATGTTGACTTGCAGTTTTCGTTAATTATGTTTTCAGTGTTGATCGGTAGCAGCGATAGTTTCGTAATGGGCCGTTTCATTATGCCCAATTGTGTTTTTATAGTTGCAACTCGCACGTGTCCATCTGCACCGGGATGAACTTCTACTACGCGACCCATGGCCCACTTTCCTGGTGGGAGGTTATTTTCTTTCACGAGGACTACGTCTGTCTCCTTGAGATTAGGAGTTGATTTTTGCCATTTACTGCGAGATTGTAGTGATGTTAAATAGTCACTCGACCAGGTTTTCCAAAATCGATGGAACATATTTTCAGTTAATTGCCACCTTCGACGTAGATCTAAGTTCCGATCATCTTCATAGTCAGATAATGGCAATGTTAATGTAGGACTGCCTGTAAGAAAATGACCGGGAGTCAAGTAATTAAAGAATTCGTCTGGATCTTCAGTGAGTGAACAAAGTGGTCTTGAGTTCATACACGCTTCTATTTTCGTTAATAGGGTTGAGAATTCCTCATAAGTTAGTTTCTGATCTCCTAAGACACGGCGCAAGTGGTGTTTCATTGAGCGTACTGCAGCTTCCCAGATTCCGCCGGCAGTCGGCCAGGACGGCGCATTAAAGTGCCACTCTACTTTCATCTTATTGATTTCGTCGAAAAATTCGGATGGCAGTTCTTTCTTGAACGCTTCATACTCGTAGTTGAGCATTTTTGAG
Organism: Lapara coniferarum; assembly: GCA_949316025.1. NCBI lineage: Eukaryota > Metazoa > Arthropoda > Insecta > Lepidoptera > Sphingidae > Lapara > Lapara coniferarum. The sequence goes on from OX438919.1 coordinate 30,400,610, forward strand.
GCTCCGATGAAGTTGGTTCCACAGTCCGAGTACACATGTTTTGGTATCCCTCGTCTTGAGCACATCCTTTGAAAAGCGGCGATAAAAGTTTCAGTGCCTAAGTCTGACACAAGTTCAATGTGCACTGCTTTAGTTGCCATGCAGATAAAAATCGCAATGTACCCTTTAGAGGTTTTTACGCCTTTTCCTTTGTTTAGCTTGACTTCTACGTGTCCGGTATAATCTACTCCTGTATGAGTGAAAGGCCGAGATGGAGTGACACGTTGTGATGGAAGATCAGCCATAAGTTGAGAACTGTTTGTTAACTTGTAACGATGGCAGCGTACACATCGATGTAATTGTGTTTTCACAGCTCTGTTGCCTCCTACTATCCAGTATCGTTGACGCAGGTAGGCGAGCGTGAGCCGAGCTCCGCCGTGAAGAGTTGCGACGTGAGCTTCCTCGATCAGCAGCTGCGTTAGTCTGCCTCTTCTTGATAAAATTATGGGGTTTTTCGTTCCAGGGGGTAGGTTGGTTTTATTTAACCTCCCGCCCACTCGCATAATTCCGTCTTCATCCAGATAAGGGTTCAATTTGTATAGGCTGCTTTTGTTAGGTAATGCTTGCTTTTTCGATAGTAAGTTGTGTTCCTTTTCAAACTCATATCTTTGCACATTCTTTGTTATTATTATGATTGCATTGTCGAGTTCACTGACAGTAATGCAATATGAAGGCGCGTGCTGGTTAGCATCAAGTTTCCTTGTTGTCATGTGGCAATTCCGTTTGTTTTTGCAGAATCGCAAAATCCAAGCGACGACGCGAACTACTCGGGTCATCGTACTGTATTTGTGCAATAAATTATAAATAATGTTATTTTCTGTTTGTTGCACAGTTGGCACAGTTTGGTTGATTCCAATTTTTGTCAAAAATAAACAATTTTGGGTTTCTCTTGGCATTTTCCTACTGAAGTTTTTCAGGATAACTGGTCCTGTCCACCAAAGATCGTTGTTTAATAATTTATGAGGATATAACCCCCTCGTTGCGCAGTCTGCGGGATTGTTTTTCGACTCAATGTATGACCAATGTGATGGCTGAATTATTTGTCTAATTTTCAGCACTCTGTTTTCGATGTATCTCTCCCATTGTGTTCCAGTTCCTTGTATCCATGCCAGCACCACTTTGGAGTCACACCAAGCCGAGATAGTTATGTTATATCCATTTAAAGCATCAATGACCTTCTTCATAAGATGAGACAATAGTAACGCACCACAGAGTTCAAGGCGTGGTAGAGAAAGTTTTTGAGCGAGCGGCGCAACCCTAGTTTTTGCAACCAACAAACTCAGTACAGTCTGCCCTGATTCATTAATTGTACGCGTGTAAACAACGCACGAATACGCCTTTTCGCTGGCATCGCTAAATCCAAGCAATTCGATGTTGTTGTCAATACATTCGATCCATCTTCTTATTTGTATGGACTTTAAGTGTGGTAATTGACTTTTTAGTTTTAGCCACTCATCTTGTATCTCGATTGGAAGGGGTTCATCCCATTCTATTTTCTGTGCCCATACCCTTTGAAAAATTAGTTTTGCGGTTATGGTCACTGGTGAAAGCCAACCCAGTGGATCATATAGCTGAGATATTTGAGACAGTAAAGAGCGTTTAGTTAAGCCTCTTTTTGAGTTTTCTTTCAGCTTCCAGTTAAAAGTGAAAGAATCTGACTCAGAGTTCCATCCCAGACCGAGTGTTTTCATAGATTCATCGTGCTTGAAATCGAAAGTTGTTTTTGAAATTTGTTGTTCATTTACTTGTTTCAGTAATTCGGGACTGTTGCTTGACCATTTTCGTAAGTTCATACCTCCACCGCAGAGTAATTGAGTTAGTTCCTTTTGTATTTCTTTGGCCATATCGAGTGAATTATGCCCGCTTATTAAGTCATCGACATAGAATTCATTTTCCAATATTTTTGCGGCGGTGGGGTATTTATGCCTGTCGTCGATAGCTAGTTGTTTGAGTGTTCGAATCGCCAACCACGGAGCGCATTTTGTACCGTAAGTTACAGTTCGTAGGGCATATTCTTGCAAAGCTTCTTTTGGGGAATTTCGCCATATGATTTTCTGAAGTTGTTGTTGATCTTCGGCTATCCATATGCACCTATACATTTTCTCTACGTCAGCAGTAAAGACATACTTATAAGTTCTCCACTTTAAAATGAGCTCCTGGATATCCTTTTGAAGATTTGGTCCTTTTTCCATTAGGCTATTCAAACTTTTGCCGCTGGATGTTTTCTGAGACGCATTGAAAACCACCCTTAGCTTTGTGGTAGTTGAACTGTCTCGTAATACCCCGTGGTGCGGTAGGTAACATTCCGTTTCCATATCGCCTGATGTAATTTGACTCCGTGATAGCTTCATATGTTCTAGTTGCAAGTATTCAGTGATAAAATTTTTGTACATTGTGCAGACCTTCATATTTTTACTTAGGCGTTTTTCTAATGGTAGAAATTGTGAAATAGCCGCTGGTTTAGATTTTCCGAGGTTTTTGTCAAAGTTTTGCACCATAGGCATTTTTACGATGTATTTACCATCTGGACCCCTTGTTGTTGTTTCCTTGTAAAATATTTCGCATTGATCATCTTGGTTAATATCCGCTGAACTTTGGACGATATCTTCGCTCTCCCAGTATTTGGACAAATCAGTGGTGTCGATCAATGTTGCGTGACAGTTAAAAGTTTTGAGTTTGCCACACAAGATCCAACCTAAACGAGTCTGCTGTGCGATTGGAGAATGAGGATCGCCCTTCAGTACGCCATCCAAGATTATATCGGCATATACATCTGCCCCAAGTAGAAGGTCAATCGATCTCGACACATTGTAGTCGGGGTCGGCGAGTTTCAGGTTCTGCAAGTGACTCCAGTTATATTTTTCGAAAGTGAAATTAGGTAAGTTGTTTGTTAGTTTTCGCAATACCAATGCTCGGGTGTTGAATTTATATTCAGAGTGTATCGCCTTGCAGTTAAGATGGACTGATCCTTTACAATTTCCAGATAGAGAACCCACTCCGGATACAGAAGCATTAAGTTTCGTTCGAGGCAGTCGAAGAAGTTGAGCGGCGTTTTCGGTGATCAAGTTTATTTGTGAACCTTGATCCAAAAGCGCGCGCAGTGTAATGTAGGACCCGTCCACAGCTTGTATCTTGACCTGGACAGTAGTTAAAAGTACTTCGGTGTTATGTTCTGATGAATGATATGCGCCCTTTGAGTGACTTGATGTCGAAGGATGAGAGTTGGCATCATTGTCTTCATTTTGCGAATTCGGTTTAATTTCATTATTGTGCAATAATGTGTGGTGTTTCAAGTTACATTCTTTACATGTGTTCGATGACCTACATTCGGAGTTTCCATGACTGTATAAACAATTTTTGCAGACTTGGAGCTTAGCAACAGTTTTATTCCGTTGCGCGTGGTTGAGTTTAATGAACTTATCACATTTCATCAATACGTGTTCGCCATCGCATAATGGGCATTTTCCAAAGGACGTATGGAATGTTTTAGAAAATTCCTTATTGGATTCATTTAAAGTTGAGGTTTTATTATAGCTCTGCTTGTTGAAATATCTATTGTTGTTGAAGTTTTTCCTTTGAATTGATTTTTGAAAATCTTTGTTGAATGACGGTTTTTGAAAACTGGAGGAGTTCCTCTGACAGTTAGTTGCCGTTTCGTAAGCTACAAATCTTGTGTCTAAAAATGACATAAATTCCTGTAGTTTAGGTAATTCTCTTTTGTTTGGCATATCCTTAACAAATTCGTTGATACTTGTCGAGTCCAGTTTTTGAGACATGTAGTATACGATTATCGGCCCCCAGCTTGTTACATCTATGCCCATGTTAGAGAGACCATCTAAGCTGACTTTGATGTCGTCATGCATTTTTTTTATATTGTACGCATTGGCTTGTTGAATGACGGGTAATCGCTGCATTGTGTTCATAAAAGAATTAAATTGGAGTCTGCGATTGTCGTACCTATGTTTAAGTATCTCCCAGCTCGAATCGTAATTATCCGCACTGAGTGATAAATGCCGAATCAGGCGTTCTGGTTCACCCTTGATTTTCGTTTTCAGGTGCTGCATTTTTTGCGATTTTGAAATAGAAGGATTGTTGTGTATGGTTTCAAGAAAAATGTTCTTGAAAGACATCCATTGAGAGTAGTCTCCGGAGAAAACGGGAATATCAAGTTTTGGTGTGGATTTTTCATAATGTTTGTTTGACCACATATTTTTGTTCAACATTCTTTTGATATTGTCGTATTTTTCTTCAACATCGTCAAATGTTCTGTTATATACTTGTTTAAGGCTACCTTCTTTGAGTTCGATTTCTAGCTCCCAATGTACCTTGTCAATGGATTCCCACTTAGATTTCAGAAGCGAGAGATGTTCTTCGAATTCCCATTTTTCAGTTATAGTTTCAATATCTATTTTTGACATTATTCTATCTAGAGCTTTGAAGTTACATTCCTGCTGAGTCATGAGTCTTTTTGTTTTGTCGTCACTTACTTCTTCCAGCATTTCAGTTAATCCAAAATTTAATTTTTGGTCTTGGTCTTGATGAGACACCAATAAGTTCATCATGTTTCTTTTAGTCGATTCATACATCAGTTTTGTTCTTCCATAGACATCATTGTAAAAGTAACCAATGACATCTTTATTCTCCGTTACATCAACCAGGATTTCATGTTGTTCGTGAAACTCAATCCAAAGTTTTTCCAGCGCCGATAAACGTTTTTCTAGGTAGTCCACAGTTTTCCTAGATTCGCTGTCCTTTTTGTAGTTAGTGCACAAAGTTTTAATGTTCTCGAAATATTCTTGTTGCTTGTTCAGCAGTTCCATGTTGAGTAGTTTCTAGTTGTCAGTTAGTTGTGTAAGTAAAATTCACCTTAGAAGTAATTGTAGTTGAACACGTGCGAAGATCGGCAAAGTAGTCCTGGAGTAGTCCTTTTCAGGTAATCTTCGTTGCACGTCTTCGTTCACGATCGTTTTTGATGTTCGTCCGATATTGTTGGTCACTTGGTATTGAGTACGTTCGCACTCTAATTACGATATGTGCACCTTCTCAATTTGACTGGGGAGGTCCGCTTGTGGAAGGCCAGCCAAACCGATTTGCTATCGTAAATAGAGAATTCAATCGCACTAAATACCTAACCGGCTCGAAGGACCATTAAATGTACAGTTCAGTTGTCCTGTACATCCACAAAGTTGCAGTTTGTTGAAGATAAGTTAAAGTTGAAGTTAAAGTCTCCAGTTGGAAGTATAAGTAATATATTTTTAATATTACAGAGTTAAGTAGGTGATTTTCTTGTGACGTGTGTTCAGTAAAGTTGTTAGAAACACAGTGTTTTAAAATTGGTTTGGTTTGCTATAAATAATTACCGCGTCAGCCAAATTTATGTCGCAGTCACTTTAAGGAATCATTATATAATAAAAATGTACGTGAAACCGTACAGTTGTACCTTCCTGATTTTGTATTACATTTTATAGTTTAGTGCGAATATGGTGTGTGCGTGAGTGTTGTTCTGACTGAAAGTGTAATGTTGATATTTATTTTGTTCGAAATTTACACAACATATTTATTTAACATCTATAGTTAAAATAACTTAATGGAAAGTATTATTTAATTTTTAAGGAGATAAGTATGTCGTTTCATTAATTAACGCAATCGCAAAAGTAGCCGGTGTTGAATATAATACCATAATTAATCTCATATGTAAGAGTCCGTCTGGGTGGGTACCACCGCAATGTCTATTTCTACCCGCCAAGCAGCAGTGTGAATGCACTGTTGCGTTTCGGTTTGAAGAACATTGTAGCCAGTGTAACTACTGGACATAATAAGACTTAACATCTTATGTCTTAGGATGATGAACGTAGTGGAATGCCACACAGTACCTACTTTGTAAGTCAAGGTGCTGGATGGTGTTGCTACTGTTTATGGGTGGTCGTATCGATTACTATCAAGCGAACGGCATGCTCGTTTCGTCATTTAATGCCATAAAAAATTGACGTATATTTTTACTATTGCAAAACGAATATTTCAAAAATGAAATCGATTCTGCAACCACGCCTGTAAATTTTTGTACAAAATATTTCGTAAGTAATTTCTCTATTCTTTTTTATTTTAAATGTAACAAACCAAAAATATTATTTTTGCCATTTTATATAGTTAATATAATAGTTATGTTTCTAAATATCATAAAACAATAAACATATAAATCGAATTTACTCACCTTTATAATAGACTCCCTCGATTTCAAAGTATTTATGGTTTTCACATCGTTGTTCAACTTCAGGTTCATTGTGTCGCTACTGCTAAAATGCACAAATTGACATATTAAAATAAAAAAACATTAACTAATTCACTGTGGGTTGAACCTACACACCTCTCGCTCATGAACACGGCACTTCGAGCCCACGGAGTAGGCTCTTCACTGTTACTGATGATACGGCATCGATGTCTGTGCGTGTGCGCGTTAATCTCGGCGCAAGAACGCGACTACACTGCACGCGATTACCACTGCATAATCATTTCACGCCTAGTTTGATTCAGCCGTAAAACGCGTAAGACGACTATCACTCGAATCTACAACTACGGTCATATAGTTCCTACGCCGATTCCACGACCCCGAACAATGCTTCAATCAATCATTGAACACGTTAATATCGGCATCTGATAGTATCCAGATCTGAATTTTATGGTTGCGCTAACCACATGCTGCTTAAAACTCTTCGCTAAAATCGTGAATTTGCGAGATTATTTTCAGCGCATATTAAATCTAAATACATTGAGTATGGGTCGTGTGGTAGTTTCAACTAACGTAGAACGCATACGGCCGTCGATAATCGGTATCTATACAAAATTATTCCGGTTGATATTTCAATTAAAAAAAATATGGGTTTTGTATTTATCATAATAAAAATAGTTAAATTGGAGACAGTATTAGGTATAGCATAACAGTATTACCGACTCACAAGATTTGGTTAATATTTTCGTTGTCATTTAGTTGTTTTTGTTTGGTGTCTGCTTGGGCATGAAAAAGTGACTCACATTATTAAATCGGAGGTCTGCGTTCGTTGTAAACAGAAAGGTCATCCGTGTTCGGATCCTTAAGTTTTTGTAAACATCGCTGCGTTAATAGTTAATAAAGATGTTTTAGAGCGGTTCCAGTAAAATGTTACTCATTTACAAATAGAATTCATTACCCATGTGGGTTTCTGATAAGATATTTTCTCCACGTATATACCTACTATTCACCGAGAATTTGTGAATGAACTGGTAGTATTTTTGACTCAAGTATACTTTTTAATGTCGACATGTATATTCGAAAAATACATAAGTAGGTAATAATTTTAATCCCACGTACAAAAACGAAATACGAGGGCAGTTACATGACGAACAAGCGTTTAGTTGAACGCTCGAATTTTTAGAGTAAAATAATGGCTTCACGTCAAATATTACCGCATCTACCACGATAAAAATATTTTGTTCAAAACAATTAAACAAGAACGTACGTAAGTATTACAGTGTCTTGTATAATGAAATTCCCTTACAGTCATTAAAGTCAATAGCGCGAAACAGGAATACGTCGTTGAACAGAGAATCTCTTTGAAATTTTTCCATTACTTATAAAGCTACGTCCGCCAAGACCTATTTGAGAAAGACTAGTTAGAGTCTAGAATGGAGTATTTAATTTATTCCGTAATAAAGTATTTCAATATTGAGAAGAATTTTCTTCAGTGTATTATTATACAAAATTAATGTGATGCAAACATTGTTGGACTTGCGTGTTCCTGTTGACTTTGAAACAATGATTTTTAACACGTAAACAGAGTAATATAACGAGTAACTATTAAAGATTACGAGTAGGAAATATAAAAATACGCAAAAAATAGTTTATGATTTTAAGTTGTTTTATATACTTTATGGTCATATATATGTTGAAAATTTTTGTACTTTCGAGATTTCTTTTCCGCGTATCTTTGTAATATTCATTTGGTGACGATTTCTAAGTTCCCGCATAAGCCAAAATTAAACTTCAAGGATTGTCAGAATAAGTATAGACACGTGTACGTAGGTACGTAGCAACTAAACTCATGTAAACAAAATGCTAACGATTATAATATTTATGACTTGTGGTGATTGACGCTAAGGAAAAGGAAGACCAAAGCAAACATTAAGAGTGAATGACATGAGACTACCAGATAGCTAAATGTACCATCAACACTAAATTATAATCTAATAAAACATTGAAAAGAATTAAGTTTTGTAGGAGACATAAATTATTAAATACATCCTTCCCTATCAATACCAATTCGGACATGTTAACAATAAAGTATTTCCCACTTCTTCTTTGTATTCTTCATTACTGTAAGTCGTGTCCGCTTTGGTAAGCCTTGGTGGTGGCGGTGAAGAGCTGCTTACACTCCACTCTCTCTTGTACCTGTCGTAGAGCATCCGTGACTGGGACTCCCATAACCTCTCTGATGGTGTCAGATCATCGGGTAGGTGCTCGGCCTCTAGGTCTTCTGCCATCTACACTACCCACCACAACCAGCTTATCCAGATTGTTTGACTGCCTTCGTTCGTATTTCCCACACATGGTTGAAAATATCGGTCAAAAGATTCGTTGGTATCATTTCAAATCTTCCTGTTACATTACGTAACTCGTTCTATTTTGGGTACAAACGTGATAGACAGCAATCCTTTTTTTAAGTCAAGCATTAAAAGGTGAATGAAGTGTTATCTTTACGTTGCTTTTAGCTGTTTGTGCAGAAAGTACATCATTTATAAAGATACATTTGAAAACTTCCGTGTGTTACTTATACAAATAGAAGCTTCTACGTCCAAGCAGCAGTGTGCATGCACTGTTATGTTTCGTTTTGAAGGAAATTGTAGCCAGTCTAACTGGACATAACGAAACTTAACATCTTATGTCTCAGGATGAAGAGTGCAGTGGAATGACACACAGTACTTTGTAACTCAAGGTAATGGATGGCGTTGCTAATGTTTACGGGTGGTCGTATCGCTTACCATCAGGCGAACGGCATGCTCGTCTCGTCATTCTATGCAAAAAAAAAGAAAACTAAAGAGAATTTAGTGCTCGAGTGCCGTCGTAGTCATTCCTGATTCTTATTTTTTGGAATCCAAAATACCTACACATTACACATACATAGAATCACGCTTTTCCCTTTTCAAGGTTAGGCAGAAGAATATCACACCCACATTTCACCAGCTATGTTTGGTCCCACGTTATAGGGGGCGGGATATTGCCATTTGAAAATACACATTACCTAAGGAAAATACTTTAACAATTGTGACTCATTAGTAGGCCATATTTGCGTTATCTATTTACATTAAAACAGTAAGTGTAGACACAGATTAAATTCACAACATGTAGATTACAATTTATTTTTTAAAGGCCGTACCCCTAACGGACCTGCTATCAAATCTGCTTTTTCAAAAATTATTTTAACGAACCTGTTAAAAAAATCTAACAAATTCAACAAATCATTGAACCATTTTAAACACAAATCGCATCGAGTTAAAGTTTAAATTAATTCTTGTTGCATTTGCTAGACTCGATGCCATTGAACCGTGGCATCCTGCCCACGATGCGCCAAGCTCTGCCAAAGCCGTGACACCATAACTCTCGGCTGGGCAGTGCCAAACTACGCCATTGTCATGCTGCCGAGTCGCAGTCCTCTTGTTACAGACTGCTACATTTTTGCTATACTCCATTGATTTAGGTATTTCATTACATGTAAACAAACTATAAAAAAGGTATTGTACATGTCCATTTCTCTTTACAAAAACTGCATTCCACAATAAACGTCTTCATATCCTACAAAACACTTAGCACTGTTATTCACGTTTATTAAAGTTGTTTGGTTATTATGGAGTTATAGTTATTCATTAATGCACGAAAACAATTAATTATCATAAATTACAAGATTATTATAAAAGATTTCAACTTGTCAACTGTAAAAGAGCTAATACGACAGGCATGCTTAACATTTTTCCAATGGATCGTAGTAGATAACCCTACAAAATTTAAGAGTACGACTGACACGTAGCACCCCCTTAAAAAATTGACCGCCATACAATTCCATCTGTTAACTAGACACCAATTATCGGTACACTTTCGAATTGAAGAAACTTGTTTATTTATCATATTTTTTGCTTTGTTTCAGATAATTAGTTTTTTAGTTTTGTTTCTAAAGTGAATATAATAATTTTAAATGTTTGTTGTACGCCATAGTTTCATTTAAATACCTAAACTGATCGAGTATACATGGTCTGAAGGCAAACGAACTAAGAGATAAAGTTGTACGTTAGCTAATGTAAAATAATACTTTTTTTGTGTTTACACAAGCCAACGTACAGTTGTATAATAAAATCAGTGAAAATGACCTTATCGATACAACAGCGCTACTAATAAAAATAAATATTGGATAATAATTATTAACAGAGGCATAAACTTTCCTTAAAATTACCCAAATTTTTATTTGTTAAAGATATGCGTTTAGCGGTTTAGCTATGATGATTTATATCTAAACTGATTATAAAACCTTGCTATTGCTTTTCATAAGATCAATGACATTGCAGGAACCTCCATACTACGTTTTTCCTCTAAGGTCTTACCAATGCATTGTCACTATCAAAGCCTGTAAAAGAATTTTACCAGAACCCTAAGTATTTTAGAAGCAAACTCCTCTTAACTTTCCCAGAGATAATTTCCCTCGCCAATTTTGGTTCTCTTTCTTTCATCTAGCAGACCACTTTGAACGTAATTCTATTGAAGATATTAAATCGAAATCCAATCGTCACATTGAAAGGACCTTTATTATGTCTCCTCGATACAAGATGAAACGAATCTTAGTGGATTGCACAGTAACATCTAATATTACAATCCAATATGAAAAAACAAGGCTATTATTTGGCCTAGAATATATTTTCAGATATTTCAGTAATTTAATATCATATTGTTATTATATGTTCTACTTTTAAAATGTATTAAGTAAAATTTTTAGTATGTAATTTACTCTGAGTTAATATTAAAATTAGTTTATATATCTTTTCTCTGTTACTAATTTTAATAACTACTGCTACGTCCCTTACATCACGAACGACTACAAAATTTACGGCACTCTATTTCTCCAGGAAGTCGTAACGTTAAATAGTTGTAAATTATTGCTTCACATCAAAGTTAAATTCTAAATCACCTGTATTTCGTGGTTCGCTATTTAATACCTACACCTAATTTACCCACCGAGCTAAATCATCCAAAAGGTGAGAGTAGGTTGGGCTTAATAATTTTGGTTTTATGTGGAAACCGTAAAGCTCTAGCTCTATTTATTAATTTCTTTTCTGTCTGTGCACTTACCAAACTAGTTATCTAATATATACAATTCTCGTGTCGCCGTCTTTGTTGGCAGACTCCTCCAAAACGGCTAAACCGATTTTGATGAAATTTTATATTCACACTTGGTAGGTCTGAGAATAGGTTCTTATCTATTTCTCATCCCCCTAAGTGATAAGGGTGGCCCAGCCCAAAAAAAAAATAAAACTACAGAACGAATTTCCATGAATTTTGGCATACAGATAGATCATGTCCTGGATTAACGCATAGGCTACTTTTTATCCCGGGAATATATAAAGCGGGACTTTTATCCCGGAAAAACTTTTTAACGCGGGCGGAACCGCAATAAAAATAAGTATAGAGATATTTCGAGATCCAGATGAGGACGTAAGCTACTTTTATCCCGGAAAAACTTAAACCGGGAAATATATCCCAGATTTTATTTTCTCACAAGTGGAGCCGCCACAGCCAAATCACTGAACCGATTACGATGCAATTTAGTAGGGAGATAGTTTAAAACCCTGGAAAGAATCTAGGCTACTTCTTATCCTGGGAAAATATAAACCGGGACTTTTATGCCGCAAAATATTTTCTTCAGGGTGCAGCCGCAAACAAAGAAGTATGGAGATAGTTTGAGACCCAGGAAAGGACATTGGCTCCTGCTTATCCCAAAATAGTATAAACCAGGAATTTTATCCAGGACTATTTTCTCGCGGTTTTTTTTTTAATTTTAGGGATATGTCCTTACGTCTCTATTTATTATAAAACAAAGTGCCCTATCGCATCTGTTTGTGTCTTGAACGCGATAAAATCAAATACTACCGAACGGGTTTTCATGCGTTTTTTACCAATGGACGGTATCATTCAAGACGAAGGTTTATGCGTATAATTCATAAATATTTTGTACGACAGAAAAATAAATGTAGTTATATATTATATTATGCTTTGTCACCTGTGCGAAGATAGGGCGGGCCGCTAGTATATGTATAAATTTACAAACCTAATAGGAATATAGAAAGTCTTGTTATCTGAATAATGATGCATTACAAATTAATATAGCTCTACACACAAAATAAACTATTGCAGTATTTTTTATAATTCTAATATTACAGATAAGGAATCCTTTATAGAATATTCTACATTCGTTCTAGATGTAGCCCTCAGATCATTCTTTGTTCTACTTTATCACGGTATTACTATCGTGAGAGATTTGTAGCTGTCTGTTTATAACTGCTTTCAACCACAAAAATTCAGGTCTGGCGTTTTGCTCAACAATAGATTCATAAATATCTCTTAACTGTGGATATAGATTTTCTTTTGAATGGGGTGTAACATTGTAAATTAGTGTGTGATGTGTATGAAATGTATTATGTAGTATGAAAAAATACTTTTACAAAATGTATTGACTAAAACCAGGATGAACGACTATTACAATTTTTTCATGGAATTCTAAAACTTTTGTAATAGAGGCGTTAAGAACGTGATACTATATTTTTTATCTCCATTGTCGAAATATACTTACATAGTGGCATAGCGACGTGGAAGCACTAAAATTCTATCCGCTAGTACGATCGCTGCATCTCATACAAAATGTAGGACGACCGTATTTTTGCACAGCATTCAGTGCGTCTGACAGTGTCGACGATTTATACAGGCTACATACACTCCGAAAATTGTCTAGTTAAAATGCACAGTTCAAATCCACTCGTTGAACATAATGATCTGATAGAGTCGCCCCATTCGTGCTGTAAACAAAGCTGCCTTAACGGCCACTATTCTAAATAACTAAGATGTAAAAAGGACTATCAAGTTGATGGTAATTTTTCGGAAATCGAAAGTGTGCAACATTTACGCTTAGTAGCTTATGCATTGTTTCTATTGAGAGTTTACAGGCCACATAAATAGAGGAATAATTCCCCTATAATCTACCATACTATACCAACCTTGTATTATATACTGTCCACTGCTGAGCAGTGGCCTCCTCTATAACTGAGAGGGTTAAGGCCATAGTCCACCACGCTGCCCTAGTGCGGGTTGGCAGACTTCACATACCTTCGAAATCCAGAGAACTTCTCAGGTATACAGGTTTGGTTCAGGTTAATGTGAACGATAATCTACATCATCAAGCAAATCGTGTCAAATGACGTTGACGCTATCATGCGTCATGTGTCTATTACGTGATACTATTACCTCTGTTTACGAATAAGACACGCGTCCATTCATAATACACGCACCAGCATCTCAGATCTAATTTTACACAGTCTTCTTCTGTCGGCACACTCATTCGATTCATATTGGTTTATAGCCCATAAAGAATTATTTTGATGCACGTAGTAAATTATTGTGTTTTCGAACTTGACATAATTTCAATTATTCCACTTATGACGCATTTATGTTCTAATGAATTAGATGTCATTAACTTCGGTGTCTGCATCTCAGAATAATAACTAAATTAGTTATTATTCTGAGGTCTGCATCGACCTACTTTGCATTGCTAGATACTCAGAGGCATCGACAGAAGCTCGTAAGAGATACAGAGTCTACCGTATAAAGGCACAACTTACAACAGTGTAGTTAATATGAACAATACAAATTTTTATATATTTTTACTTACGCTTTCTAAAAACAACAGTACCTACCTACTTACCATGACATTGTGGAACATGAATAATGAGTAGCTTCTTTTACGGAGAAAATCCGGATAATTACATTAGAGTATACCTGGAAAAAACCAATTTCTTCGCCCACCGTGAACTGTGCCTTTATCGGCACTGCCAGCTGCTAAGCCCATAGTCGTGGCCCAGCCCTTATTGTGGGGTCACTGGTCTTACGACACAATGTTAAACAGCCCAGAGAGATAAATATCAGGCGACTGCTCAACTAAATCCTTTACATTAACAATGTTTAAAATAATCACTTTACAATAACCACAGTGACTCAATACCTATTACGTAGTGTTTTAACGACTCATAAAATAATATTGTTCGCATTAAGCTTTATGAAGCGAAACAAGATTTTAAATTCGTTCCTGACCCGAATAACCAGTACCTACATACCTCATAATAATATTATTGTAACATCAAGTCCTTGTACTGTCCACCCACACGCTAAAAACGTCGTGTATGTAACTGATATTCCAACAATATCTCAGAAAAATCTTACACATAGAGATTTTGGATATTTTGTTTATTTAGGAATGATTTTGCTCCCGGCTTCACTCCCGTAAGAGGCCGTTCCGGCAGTGGCGTAGCGTCGTTGGGACGGCAAAATGTACAAGAAATAAAAACGTATTTGATGAACCAGTGATTGGTGGGTG